>CM028137.1:552520000-553905625 GCA_016271365.2 Neoceratodus forsteri | reverse complement strand
AGTCACAGATCCTCTACACAGTTTTCCATAAAGATAAGGTAGATCTCTGTTCACACCCCAAGTTTCTGCCTAAGGTGGTGTCAAAGTTCCATCTTAATCAGGCTATAATCCTGCCTACCTCCTTTGCCAACTTCTAGAGTGAGAAAGAACTCTCCACTTACTGGATGTTACGATGGTCCTTAGGTTTTACTTTGGACTAATGACTTAAAAACAGCCAAAATAGCGCTTTGTCTCTTTCGACCCTAATTAAAAAGGACAGCCTGTCACAATCAAATGCATTTCAGCCAGGACTGTGAACAGCCTTTGCCACTGCTATGCTATGGCTTAGGTTAAACTGGATGGGAAGGTACATATTCCTTCCACCAAGCAGTTGCCACTTCCCTGGCAGAGATGCACTCTGTGCCTATTGGAGAAATGTGTAGAGCTGCAACTTGGAGCACAGTGCATACCTTTGCCAAGCACTATGCCCTGATGTCCAGGCAAGAGAGCATGTCACCTTTGGCAGTACAATTCAGAACGGATTACTGTCCTGTGTGAGCCCCGAGCTCCAGCCTCCCTGGTCTTGAGGACTTTCTCTTAGAATGGTACTCTGATCCATCAGTGAGAATCTATGGAGAAGATTGATTCTTGAAAGACAATGAAAGTTGCGTACTTACCGTAACTGCTGATCTGCCTGAATATCTTCTACACAGAGTATCACGCCCACCCACAATCCCCCGGACTCACTCTAGTATTACTGTGTTGGTCTTCACCCATTTTTTACTTGGTTTGGGATGTGAAGACTGGGTTACTGGGTTTGGTGGCTCTTCTTACATGGGCCACTAGGGCTGTCTTACACTCTTGGGTTAAATGGACAGGTTACTCGTTAGGTTCATGCTGTTCAGCTCCTCTGTAAAAAAGGTACCAAGGCAGTTGAGGGCTGGCACCGGTGTATACCAGCAGACATGTGCAGTAATGTGCATGAGGGGCCTACTCATGCTGCTAGCCCTCCAGGCAGGTCCTAGCTCCCACAGGGTCCTAGCACCTCCAGCGCAGACCCGACAGTGGTAATCTAGAGAGAAGATATTCAGGAAAATCAACAGTTACAGTAAGTATGTAACTTTCATTTATATCTGATGGGAAAAGTTTGTAGTTCCACCACATTTTGAGTATTTTACATAGAAACAGAATTTTTTGGTAGAAGAGGACCAGCAGGCCCATCTAGTCTGCCCTATTTTTCCCTGCCTATCCTGGACCCTATTTGGTTAAGGCTTTGGTTGTCATAAGGGAACCTTAGTGGTAAGGAAAGGGTAGGTAAAGCTGGAGATCAAGTAGGGTCTGCGGTGTTACAGTAGGTAGAGGAAAATGGACAGACTAGGTGGTCCAAGTGGTCCTTATCTGCCATCAGATTCTGTGTTTCCATGTTTTTATGTTTCGGTGGTTGTTGGTGTCCTTCCCTCCTCCCATTCCTTTACTTATTGTGCCTATCCCATGCATGCTTGAAGCTCCCCACTGTCTTCATCCACACTACCTCTTCTGGCAGGCCATTCCAGTCATCCACCACCCAGTCTGTGAAGAAGGATTTTCTTCACATCCCTCTTCTAGCATCACTGCATGCCACCACGTTCGAGGGTGCTCCTCCTTCTCAGAAAGAGACTTCCTTCCTGTACCTTGTTCATACCTGTTAGATACTTATAGGTCTCAGTTATGTCCCTCTCACTCTCCTCTCCTCCAGAGAGTAAATGTTGAGCCCCACAGCCTCTCCTCATACTGCTTCTCATGAACCCTCCACACCATTTTGGTAGCCCTCCTCTGGACTGTTTCCACCCTGTCAATGTCCTTGCAAAGGTGCAGCCTCCAGAACTGACAATACTCCAGATGGGGTCTCACTAGTGAGCGATACAGTGGCAACACCCCCTCCCTTCTTCTGCTAGAAATCCCCCTCCCTATGTACTCCAGCATCCCACTAGCCTAGCCTATTGCCTTGTCACACTATCCTGCCAACTTGAGAGCATCAGACATGGTTACCCCAAGGTTCCTTTCTTGTCTGATGACTGTAAGTACCTTCCCCACCATTGTATATAAAGCTCCTGGGTTTCCCTACCCCAGGTGCATAACTGTGCACTTTTGGCACCGAAACCCAGCTGCCACACTCTTCATCACTCCTCTAGTTTCCCCGAGAACTCTTTGCCTTCACTCAACCCCTTCCTGGGTGTTCACCTTATTGCAGAGTTTTGTGTCATCCGCAAAGAGTCACACCTTCCCCTCCAGTTCCTCAGTAATGTCACTTATGAAGACACTGACGAGTACAGAAGCCCATACTGATCCCTATGGCTCCCTGCTGGTCACTCTCCCATCCACCAAGTGACTACCATTTCTCTCCAACCTCTGACTCCTATCCTTCAACTAGTTTGATACCCAGTTTACCACCTTCTCCACAATTCCCAGACAAAGTTTTTTTGTTAGCCTCCTGTGTGACATAGTGTCAGGGTCCTTAATGAAGTCCACATAGGCCATATCCACTGCCCTCACCTGATCCACCTCCCTAGTAAGCCAATCAAACTAATGTATGAGATTTGTTTGCCATGACCTCCCCTTGTGAAACCATGCTCCTGGTGGTCTGGCAGCCCATTTGCCTCCAGGTACTCTATCAGTCTCTCCTTCAGCAGGGTCTCCAGTAATTTGCCCACCACTCATGTGAGACTGACTGGCCTGTATCTGCTAGCCTCCTCCCTGCTGCCGCTCTTGTGCAGAGAGGACCACATCAGTCCACCTCTGCTCCTCTGGAACTAATGCCATTTCCAGTGAGGTACTGAGCATTGTTGCCAGAGAAGAGGCTAGCACCATGCTTGGTTGTTTTAGAACTCTTAGGTAAATGCCTTGTTTTCCTTTAGGGCTTCCAATTCCCTTTGGACTCTCTCCTCTGAAAATGGACTTGTGTCCACTCCCCCAGTGCCTGCTGATAAATGTTGGTATGTTAGTCCTTCTTCCATCCTTCCCTCGCCCACCTACTGTGTAGACTGAGCAGAAGTATTCATTTAGAATTTTCACTTTTTTCTTGATCTTCTTCTACACAGTTCACACACACACACACACACACACACACACACACACACACACACACACACACACACACACCTGTTCCTCATTATCTGACCCCTGACTTTCCTCTTTTTACTCACGTACCTGAAGAAAGTCTTATCTCCTTTTTTGACCTCTTTGGCAATCCTTTCCTCTGTTTGTGCCTTACCTGCCTTCACCTTTCTCCCAGTCTCCATTTGTTTATCCAGATATACCTCCCAATCCACCTCCGTCTGGGTCTCCTTGTATTTCTTAAAATCTGTTTTTTTCTCCTTACCACCTTAGCCACCTCCTTTGAGAATCATTGCAGCCTCTTCTTCCGCATACACTTGCTTATTTTCTTCGATCAGTATGCCACTGCCTTAGCTATCCCTTCCTTGATCTGTTTTCATTGGACATCTACTCCTCCCAGCACCCCCAAGGTATTTACTGTAGCAGTCTCATTTTTTTTTTTTTAAATCTGCCCTTCTGAAGTCCAGGACCCTCATCCTAGTGTGATTTTTCTCTTGCCCAATCCGTATGCCAAACCACACCATAGGGTGACTGCTTATACCCAGGAGACTATGCACTGTGACATCTGAAATGCTGTCCCTGTTCATAAGTACCAGGTCCCTTACTGACCCATCTCCAGTGGGTTCCGTTACCAACTGTCAGTTGAGGATGACCCTACTGCTTGCTATAGTTGCAGCCAGAATGCTCCGGTCTACACTTGGCAAATTAAAGTCCTACATAATCAATACTTCCCCCTTGTTTGCTATTCTGCCAATGGCCTCCCCAAAACCTTATCTAACTTCTCCCCGTGTTGGTGGTCAGTACACCACCCCTAAGTGGATGAAGGACTTGGACTCTGTCTCTAAGCTAACCCTAAGAACCTCCAGCCTTTCCTTATCCCCCTGGGTTGCCGGTATCTCTGTGGCCTTTATATACTCCCTCACAATGGCCTCTCCCCGTGTTGGTGGTCAGTACACCACCCCTAAGTGGATGAAGGACTTGGACTCTGTCTCTAAGCTAACCCTAAGAACCTCCAGCCTTTCCTTATCCCCCTGGGTTGCCGGTATCTCTGTGGCCTTTATATACTCCCTCACATATAAAGCAATCCCCTCCTTTCCTGCTTCTCTTTTCCTTCTGGAACATGGTATAAGCTGGAATGTCCACATCCCAGCTGTGGTTGTCAGTGCACCATGACTACGTTATTGCCACCAGATCGTCTGCCTCTGCAATGATTGTCTCAAGGTTAGGAATTTTATTTCCTAGGCTCCTTGCATTGGCACACATGGCTCTCCACACCTTTTCTCCCTCCCTCCTCCTATTCTGCCCTTCCTTCCCAATTCTATCCCTCTCCTTTCCTGCTTCCCCAGTACTTTCCTCCTTTTTTCATTATCCCTCTGCCCATCCTCCTTAACTCTTCTCTTAGCCTTGCATCCACTTCCTAACCCACTTGTCCTGCCCTATCCCTTGTCCCTACACCCCTGTACCCCTGGGGAGTTCACTTCCCCTGGGCTTCTCCTCTCTGCAGCTCCATTTTGACTGGGGGAGGGGTGAAATCAGTGTCTCCCTCATTTTTTCTGCCTCCCCCTTTGGGTAGTTTAAATGCCTATCAAAGTAACATCTAAACCATCCACCTAGGACTGCTGTTCTCCTCCCAGATGGATAGAGGCCATTTTCTTTTTAGAGGCCCCTACACTCCCAATTAGGACCCCAGTCCCTAATGTAGCCAAAACCCTCCTCCATGCACCATTCTTTCAACCATTCACTGAAGGCCCTGCTGCAGTGTTCCCTAGCCTCCCTCCAGCTGTATACAGGTAGCACCTCAATGAAGGCCACAATGCGAGTTACCTGCTTCAGGCTCCTCACCATCTCCCTAAACTTTTCCTGTACTACTCCTGCTGCATCCCATGCCAGGTCATTTGTCCCCAGATGGACAGTGACATCCAACTTTCCCTACCTCTGTGCCAAGGCACCAGGTAGGCACCTCAACTCCATCCTTCCCTCTCATCCTACTCCCAAATCTACCTCCCCAATGACCGAGTCCCCACCAGAAACCACTTCCACTTCTGCTGGGGTCCTCTGCCTCCCACCTTGGGGTCTCCTGATGAACTACCCTGACATCATCCTTGGGCACCATCATGGGTGCCTCCTCTTGGCAGTTACATCCTGCCAGAGGGTAGAATGACTTGTGTAGTGGCACCGGCTAATGAATGTACCTTCAACCCTCCACCCCACCCTCCTGGAGCCCACCACAGTCCTGACGGCCCTCCTCCTTTGCACTCTATGAGGCAACGTGGTAGACTTGGTGGCCCCTGGGTGGGAGAAGCAGTCCTCTGAATCCTAGCCATCCCAGCCCATCGAGAGGTGCATACAGATGGAATTTTATATTTTTCTCTATATATATTTTATCCTCTCATCTGGGGGGCCTGCTAATCAGCCCTGTACCCGCATCCCACAGCTAGGCTCCTGCTTTCCCTGGTACTCACTGTGTTCAGATTCTTCCATGAATTCCTCCTCATGGCAGAGCCAGTGGACAGTGAATCTGTCCCTTCTATGGCACCCTTGACTGTACTGCCACCTGTGGTTACCTGGGTGGCAGTATTGCAGCAAGGATGGCAACCCACCCTCCTCAAAAGAGGAGAGCGTCCTCTGGAACGCTCAATCCTCCTCCCCGTTAGGCCCTTAGGACCAGGCTTGTTCCTGAACCTAATTTGTTGGCGTTGTGAGTGGTAGTGCTAATAGTGCACCCATGGGTTGGTGCCAATGTTTTTCAATGTAATATTGAATGGATTGTAGTGCTTCAAAGCACACTATCATTTATATAACGTGTATCAATAAGTAATTTGTTTTTGCCTAGTCATATGATTTTATGTATGTTTTCATTTTGAATGTTCCTGTATTTTATTATTATATACTGCTAAAACCTCAGAAATAACTACATATGGAAAAAGAACAAATAATAAAGGAAAAAAAATGCTTTTGACAGCAGTCTTATTTTTCTCTGTCATTCCTGAAGTTTGAAAAGGTAGCAAAACGACATGCTCCGTCTGGGTCATCACCACCGGGCTGCTAAAAGGAAGCCGGTTTAGAATTTTCAGAGATCTCAGAGCTGCCTGTTGTCTATTTCTGCATTTGGTGTTCTAGCACAGCTGATGCAGTACATACAGGCAAGTCAGCCACTAAGTATGAGTTATCAGGCTTTAGGGGAAAATTTTAATAACATGATTTTGTTCTTGGTAGCTCCAATCTGCTTAGTACCATTTCTGAATCCTTTAATTAGCATCTAATATCCCCAGAGCATTTTCTGTTAATTATTAATGAAACTGTGAGGTGAGGGTGTTGGAGGTATGCCCTATAGTGTTAAGAAAGTGTTCTTACAGCAAATTAAAATGGGAAAAGGGAAGGGTATTCGCAATGATTATCATCAAGGAAATTCCCCAAATAAATGACTATGCACAAACGTTATTTGCATAAACAACGCAATGTAGTTGCTGGACATTTTTCACTGTCGTCCCTTTTCAAATAATCAATGGAATGCCAAGACATTGGTACATTTAGAGATGAGAAAGGGAGGCA
Source organism: Neoceratodus forsteri (assembly GCA_016271365.2). Taxonomy (NCBI): domain Eukaryota; kingdom Metazoa; phylum Chordata; order Ceratodontiformes; family Ceratodontidae; genus Neoceratodus; species Neoceratodus forsteri. The sequence goes on along the minus strand of CM028137.1, from coordinate 553,899,001 downwards.
GATACATACGAACATATGAAATTGTCAGCAGATAAAGGCCTTATGGTCTATCAAGTCTGCTCGATTGTACAGCTAGCAGCCCTTATACTGCAGCTGCCCCTCCCCCCCTCCAGTGACCTCCCCCTTACCCTGTCCCATCCCCTTTTGAAGCAGTCCACTGTTCTACAGGATATCGCTTCCTCTGGCAATGTGTTTCCACCCAGACTTCACTCTCTCCATAAAAAAAAAGTCTCCCCTCATTTTCCTCCTGAACCTTCCCCCTTCCAGTCTCAGATCATGCCCTCAAGTGTCCTTTCCACTTCTTAATTTGAAAAGCCCCTCCATTTACAGATGTTACTTTTACTTTCTGTTTTTGCCTCCTCCCTGCTGGTTTCCTTCCTTCCACCTGCCCTGCTCCAGCTCCTTCACCTATCTTCCCTGAAGCTTGCTGTCATCTTCCTGCCCAGTGACATAACCCCACAATGGGATTCTTTTATCAGGGCTGTCAGAGGAGCCCCTGGAGTCTTTATTGCCAGCTAATGAGGAGGAGTACCATTGTTAGTGATGTAGGGCCTGTGGGGAACACAGGTAACATTTTGCTACTGCCAGGGTGCTTTTCCACAGTTTCTTCTGAGGGCCAGTGCAGACGCAGACATTAAGGCTGGTGCATGTACCTACAATGTGCTGGCTCAGCTGACATTGGTGGCATCCTCTCCCTCCTGTTATCACACAACTGCTACCTGTGGTGACCCAAGTGGCAATATTGCAGCGGTGTGTGCCAACCTCCCTAGAGACCATCTTGTGAGACACTTGAGCCTGCTCTCCCCCTCCCCCAGCCTACCCCCAATAACCTGAATCCTCTCCTGAGTCTGGGTTGCTGGCATTATGGGCTGGCCCGCACACAGATGTTAAAGCAACAGTGCAGCAGAAAAGTTTTTTTTCCCAAAAAGTTAGTTGTAGCTACCGGTAATAAAAATATTAGCATACATGTCAAATCTGCTTCTCTAGGTACCTTCTATACTGCACATCATGAGTGTTATTTTTCCTAACCCTTGCCAGGTCTACAATATGCTATTTATAAATGAAATGTGGTAGCCATCTTTTTTCTTGACAAAAAAATAAATGAAAACATTAATAGACTTTGTAAAATTATAAGATCCCAGGCTGGCCCAGTGGCATGCAGGGCTGAAGTGCTAGTGCCTTACCTTCTGCCATGCTGGCAGTTTGAGTTCGGGAACAGACTCTGGTCACTGGGGGTTGGCCAGGGCAGGAGACGATTGAGCATCCGAGGCACAGCGCTCCCCTCCTAGGGTTGGGAGGCATGCTTGCCTGGCCTTAGACTGTCACCAGGTGGAGGCCTGGTGGCAGTGCAGTGTAGTCGGCAAGATAGGGAAGGCGCTGTAGGAAACGTTGGATGGGTGAGCCTCCATGCACGAATCTGAGGCACTGTAGTGAGGGGATGGGAGAAACAGAAAACCGAATGTCAGGTGGCTTAGTGAAGTCCTGCCTGCTAGTCCCCGAGGCCACACCACCACCACCTGGGGCTCACTGTTCATCTGCCTTGGATTACTGTACTGTAGTCCCCTTATACAAAAGTGGGAACAAAGAGGAAGCAGGGAACTACAGACCAGTCAGCCTCACCTTGGTAGTGGGGAAGATCATGGAAGCACTACTGAAGGACAGGACAGTAGTGTGATGGGTAGGTAACTGGCTGGGTGGCAGGACACAGAGGGTGGTGGTAAATGGCTGTCACTCCACAGAGGGAAGAGTGACCAGTGGGGTACCACAGGGATCAGTGCTGGGACCGGTCCTATTCAACATCTTCATCAGTGACATGGTGCAGGACCTAGAAGGCACAATTTCACTGTTCGCTGATGACACAAAGCTCTGTAACAGAGTAGACACACCAGAGGGTGTAGACAGAATGAGAAGCGACGTGCAGAAACTTGAAGAATGGTCAAGGGTTTGGCAGTTGAAATTTAATGCAAAGAAGTGCAAGATAATGCATATGGGGCACAAAAACCCTGACACAATATATCAGTTTGGGGGTGAGGATATAGCATGCACCCAAGCAGGAAAGGGATCTTGGGGTTATCATCTCTGATGACCTCAAGGTAGGGAAACAGTGTGACAAGGCATCAGGTAAAGCAAATAGGATGCTGGGATGTATAGGCAGGGGCATTACCAGCAGGAAAAGTGAGGTCATAATTCCGCTATACAAGACACTAGTGAGGCCCCACCTGGAGTACAGTGTACAGTTCTGGAGACCATACCTACGTAAGGACATAGACAGGGTAGAGAAGGTTCAGAGGAGGGCAACAAAGATGGTGCATGCATTGCATCACAAGTCCTATGAAGACAGGTTGAAGGAACTGAACATGTACTCCCTGGAGGAGAGGAGGGAGAGAGGGGATATGATAGAGACATATAAGTATCTTACAGGGAGGAACAGGGTGCAGGAAAACACTATTTTTAAGCAAAAAAAATGTTTCAGGATTAGAGGGCATGGGATGAAGTTGGAGGGAGGACGATTCAGAGGAAACATGAGAAAGAATTTCTTCACAGAACGGGTGGTGGACAAGTGGAACACCCTGCCAGAGGAAGTGGTGGGGGCTTAAACAATCACAGGATTTAAGAATGCATGGGATAGACATAAAGGAATTCTGGAGGTCAGGGGTAAGGTGCGACAGACTTCTAGGAAAACAAACTGAACTTACAAGCTCAAATGGGCAGACTGGGTGGGCCATAGGCCCTTATCTGCCGACACTGTCTATGTATCTATGTATTCAGGACAGAGACTGGCGTGGCAGCACACTTTGCGTATGCATGTATTTTGGTCTCCACAGCATGCCTAAATCTGTAGGTCTCAGGAGAGACAGATGACAAAGGCAGTCTTACTGACTGAGGATAACAGAAGACAGAAGGACTGAAGGAAACCAGACTGGCCTGCACAGCATGTCTCCCAACAAAGATGTAGCAGTTCGATGGGGTGCACCGCTCCACCCCATCCCTGCTTGGGGGAAGGAACAACCAAGGCAGCCTGGAGGTAGGTGACTGTAGCAGGCAGGCTGGGAAGAGCCAGGCACCATGGGGGTTTCCACAGGGAGATCAGTCAGTAGTGAACAAGGGGGCATAAACATTACATTGAATGAGCTGGCCCGGTGGCACCAAGGGCTTAGGTATCTGCCTTACCTTGTGCCATGCCAGCGACCTGTGTTAGGGAGCTGACATGAGATGCCGGGGGTCAGCTGGGGAAGGAGAGGATCGAGCACCTGGACGACTGTTCTGCTCTCCTGCAGAGGGTGGGCAGTGGACTCTGTGGTTCTAGCGGCTCCCAGTGGAGATAAAGAGCACTGTGACCAGGGAGGCCCATTGATTAGGGTAAGGCATGGCGGACACCCTGCAGGCAGGTGCGGGAGCACGCCCATTGCACACTGGGTACCACTGCACGCACACACCTCAAGGGGGACCAGCATGAAACAAGGAAAAACCCTAGCCTCCAGGGGGATGACGATGGGCCTTGCAAGTTGGCCCCCATGCCCAAGTCAGACCCTGCTCACTTGGGCCTCCGACTCCCTTCCCACTCCCCACTCAAGCCTGCAGTCTGGATTCTGAGAAAGGGCACCAAGGTGGGTATTGTAGCCCCACTTTAGGGATTGTGAAAGCCGTGGGGTCAGCAGGATGAGGAGGTAGTTGGAGTCTGTGCGGGAGGGCCCACCTGAGTTGAAAGGGTTTTGGGCCGGGCAGGAGAATGACCAATGACCCAGGGCCAAGTCTGGTAAGGGTCCTCAGAACTTAAATATAATTCTGTAATAAATGCAAAAAGGGCATTCCAAATTGACCCAAATAAGATGAATTTATAACTATCTGGATTCTTTCTACATAATCACATTTGTACAGTATATTGAACATGCACAACATCCTTGTAAAGTCCATCAGCTAGAGCTTCAGCTCGTCTCCTACTGTACTTCTCGAACCCTTGACCCTCCATACCTCATATCTTCCTTTCTGCTGGAAATGTAAGGTCGCCCGTTGGTAGGCTCAGTCTCAAATGCCATTTCTCACATTTTTCTTTGATCAATTTACCTTTTTTTTTTTTTTTTTTTTTTTTTATCACTACCTTGCTCAGTTATAGCACTGTGTCCCATTCTGTGAAACCAAAGATTCCATCTGAATTTCTTTAGGGATTGTACCATGTGGTTCTAGATTTTGAGAATAAGATGGACAGGGGTTCTTCTGGTGACATCACTGAGGCATACGGTGGATTAAATTATAGCTCCACTCCTCATGCTACTAAATGCACATCAAACCAGGATTTAAATTAGCTTTTTGCCAATATTTTATTATTTTATGCTTGGACACAATACTGGGAATGGAAACCTGTCGACTGGCTGTCGAAAGAGCTCAGTTATGAGTCAATCTCTCAAACCCTAGTGTTCCCTGTCCTCATTCAGGAGGATAAGGCCCAGTCAGAACCCCCAACTGAGTTGCCTCAGAAGCTGCCTTCACCAGTGGGTGTACTTCCATAACCAATTAATCAATAGTGGTTACCCTGCCGAAGGAGGTGGTGTATGCTAACCCTCTGGAGGACTCCCTTTGGCCTTCGGGGCACCAGTCGAAGACAAGGCACCGCTGGCACTCTTAATCTCACTCAACCAGGAGGTGAGGCAGTCAGCATTCCTCTGCCTCCTCATCCCTGAATGAGGAGACGCACTGTGACAAGGTGCATCAATGCTACAATAAGCTCTTCTGGCAACAATGGGCCATGGCTGGGAGGGGTATGGCTCTGCCCCCAGGTCCTTCGGTGCCTTGGCCTTCTCAGCATGTACACCCTGGAAGACAGGAAAGTGAGAAGAGACATGACAGAGACCTACAAGTACCTCACTGGGGTGAACAGGGTGCAGGACGGGAGTCTATTTCAAAGAGGAACAGCACCAGAACCAGAAGGCGGGGGAGGTTGTTCAGGAGGGTTGTGAGAAAGTATTACACTGAAAAAGTGGTGGACAACTAGAATAAAGTGCCAGCAGACGTGGTGGAGGTGAAAACAGTAGGAGTCTTCAAGCATGGGTGGGACTGAGGCCAGCCTGCCAGCGCTAGATGACCCGGGTTCGGGAATGGGCCTGGGCTGTTGAGAGGGCCAACTAGAGGGGGAAGGATCGAGTGTCCCAAGGACTGCTCTCCTTTTCAGTGGAGGGAGGGTTACTGCTCCTGCTGCGATACTGCCACCTGGGTGACCACAGGTGGAGGTGCAGCTGAGAACACCACGTGCAGGAGGAACCGATGTTGGCAAGGAGTCTTGCGCTTGCCCCATTGGTCTTCCCATGTGCATGCTGACACTGCTAGGGGATCATGGGTACCAGGAACTAAAAGCCTGGCCCTGGTGTTGGCTTCTGGCAGGACCCTGGTAAATTGGGGCAGTCCTTGCTGCCACCTCTAGGCCACCAGATAATGTGCATGACTAGGGGTGTAGCCAACCACCTCCTACACCTGCCTGGAGGGTAAACTGAGGCTCCATGGGGACAGGGTGCAGTGGGTCATGCAGAGGACCATGGATGCCCGGTGGCTCCTCAGCCTGGAGTACCAGCCCAGAGAATCGGGGCCAAAAAGTATACATTTAATAAAAAAAAAAAGCACACATGGGACAGACATGGGGAATATTAGTAAATGGGCAGGGAGGAGGGAGGGTCACCAGAGGCCAGTTAGGGTCTGCAGAGATGGACTAGGTAGGGATCATCTTGGCAGACTGGGTGGACCAAGGCATCCTTCTGTACTGACAAATTCTATATTTCTCCGTTTCTTCGCTGGTCATTCCCACACCAATCCATGCCACTCAGCAGTCCCCCATGTCTGCTTCTCCTCCACCATGGTGCCACCTCCACCTCAGCCTCTGTTTGGTGCCTTGACCAAAAAATCTCGGCCTGCTACTGACTTGCCAGTCTGGCTCTTCATGAAGATCACCGAGGATGTGGATACCAGGGAGGTCCATAGCGGAAAACAGTGAAGGGTTGACTTTAAGGTATCCTCCAATTCTGAAGGAGAGTCATCAATGACCTCAACAGGGACTCATAACTTTGATCAGGAATAACCAAAGAACTGACTATGACCCACTGGCCAGTGTTGTTCGGAACCACAGTCTGGCTGATGTCACAGTCTATAAAGGTTGCTTAAGAACCCATCCTGAAATGGGCTAAATACCCCTTTACTGACATACTGGATACAGATGATCCCCAAGGGGGTTGCCTTTCCCTTGGCTGAGGCCATACTGGGATTGTTCTGTAGCTTTGGCAGCATCCAGCATCCTGCTCAACATGCTCTACCTATATGGCTTACAAGTATGCGGTCCCTATAGGCACCATTTCTGGTTCTCCAACCACCCCTAGTCAAGTATAACTCGGAATCTGAGATGGTGGGAAATTCTTGCCTCTCACAGAATTTAAGTGACTCCTTCAAAGGCTTTTGGTTTGGTCCTGGTGGTATAATAATAGCCCAGGAAAAACAGAATCTGAGTATTATCAATTTTAACAGACCCCTTGTCTTTGGCAACTTTTAAGATTTTGTCCATCATACATATGGAGGTTGTGACCATCAACATTGTCAGTGGGCCATCTGCTGCAGTTGTGGAGTGGTGAGGGTTATGCGGTACGCCTTCATCACAGTAAACACATACCTTAGTCCCAGAGCTACAGGCAGCCACTGCTCAAGCCAGGTCATCCCCCTCCATTCCCTCTGGGACATCGAGTATTTGAATGTTTGGCCCTCTCTGTATTTTCAAGTTGCTCAATCCGAGACTTGAGCAAATTTTATTCTTTTACCGAGGTCACAGCCCCGGACATCGTCTTTCCCAGCCAGTGCCTTAGCTTAATCAACAACTGTTCCCATTACCTTCACCTTATTCTCCATCCTGACCAGACATTCAACATACTGATCAAGTTTTTTTGTCCATTTTTTTGATGGAGGTAGCCAGGATCTGTACCACCGATTGTAGAGATGCCAGTGTTATTAGTGCGCCATCCATGAGGTCAGCTTGCTGCTTGCTCACTGCTGTAGAAGGCCTTCCAACTGAGATGATTCCAATTTTTGTTGGTTTTTCAGATGCTCTATAATGAAATTTCGAGTATCTAGCAAGATTACAGATCAAGTGTATTGTGCATGAAGTTGGGGGTGAAATCGCACTTAGTTATCAAACATATAAAAGAACAAGTTCCAGAATGTAGGAGCTCTACAAAAAGCAGGTGCCTCGCTAGACTGCTGGCTCCATGCCCCCATCCTATTAACTGCATTTTTACCATGATTTCTTCTGGAGTTGCTGTTCCAAGTGTGTCAAACATCAGGGCAAACAGTATGGGGTGGGGACTTTAATTTAATATTAGACGAACACTTGGTTCACTCCTCCATGCGATCCTATCAACTTATGAAAGAGCCCAGCTGCTGAATTCTAATTTAAAAGACGGGTCTGCATGGTACCTGCTGAGTATGCAACCCTACTTCAAAAGACTTCTTTTTATTCCCATGTGTACCTATCCCAAACAATGACTGATATGTTCCTTTCTTCAGCTGAGGTGCTCCAGATCATGGTGCACTGTGAATAGTTGCAGTATTAATATTGCATCATGCCCCATTAGAACTTGTATGATGTGTGGAACAGCAGCTTCTATCACATGGTAAAATATGAAGACTAGATGCACTCCTGCTGCACAGAGCAGACTTTCTAAAACAGCTGAGTACAGAAATCAAGGAATATTGGGACATGAACAAAAGCTTAGTAGCTGGCATTAGGACTTTTTTCAAAAGCGTACATTACAGGGTGGGCGATAGTTTTTGCTTGCAAAGTAACTAAGCGAAGCAAGGCCCAGTTAGAAGCACTAGAATCTTGCATTAAACAAATAAGAAAATGGCTTTAAAAAGAGTAGGACCTCCCAGTATTGAGAGTTAACCCATCTGAAAATGGAATACAATGAAGCCCATACAAAATTCACAGAAAGAACCTTAGGTTTCTAAAGGGCTAGATTTTATGAAAGGGGGAACAAATGCAGCAAGCTACTTGCCTATCAACTACAACAAAAGACCACCAGCGCCATTCCACTGGGATTAAAGCAGATAGTGGGCATATCAGAACAAATCCCAAAGATATTAATGATGAGTTTGTCTCCTATTTTGCAAAACTGTACACATTAGGGTCCAGTAACCCTGATCCACCAGCAGAGGTAGACCTGCAATCTTTTATTCAAACTTGCAAACCTTAACAGAGGAAGAAGTTCTGGAATTGGAAGATCCTCTGTCAGCACATTAAGTCCTGAAGGCTGTGGGGCAGTTAACAGCTGTGGAAGCTCCATTTCTGGATGCACTCATGAATGATTTATATAAAAAGGTTTCTCCAGTTACACAAGGCCCTCTTTTCTACACCCTGCAGGAGGCTCTCAAAACTGTGCACCTGCCTGATTCTTTTTCACAAACAAGAATCACAGTTTTGTCAAAACCAGACCAGTCCAAAAGCCTAGTGGCATTTTACAGATTGATTTAATTGCTTAACACTGATTTCAAAATCTATGCAAAATTACTGTCAGGACAGACAGAAAAAGTGTTGCCTTAACTTGTTAATGCAAACCAGGCAGGTTTGTTAAGGGGGACAATCATCATTAGGAGACCTCACGCTCACCAGAATACAAATAGGGTGCAGTTCAAGGGTGGCTAACCCCAAATTTGGTTAAGGCAAGGCAATAAGAAAGAACTGCACTCCAGAATCAGCACTTCAATGCAAGGTAGCACATTTATTCAGCAAACTGCAAGAAAAATAACAAACCAGGAGGGCAACGCCAACCAGGCACTTCGGCGCTTCGATCACTTAGATCTTCATCAGGAGGTTTTGTTAAGGGGAAGGGAACGTCCTCCAATCTGAGAACACTGCTAGAGGTGCTTACAAGAGGTGAACACAACTCAAGTGACTGACAAGGGTGGTCTCACTTGATGCAGAGAAAGCTTTTGAGAGAATCGAGTTGGATTACCTCTGGTGCACAATAAGAATAAGAGGGTTTACACAACAAATCCTCAAGTGGGTACAGACCATATATGCTAACCCAATAGCCTCCATACAAACTAATGCCTGGGTTTTGGAGGCACTTAGAGTAGGAAGGGGGACCCATAAGAGGTGCCCCTTTTCACCATTACTTTTCAACTTAGCCTTAGAGCCCCGAGGCCAAAGACTATGGGACTACTAGGATGTCATAGGAGTAACATCAAGAATGGTGAAGGCAAAGGTCTACTTATATGTGGGTGACCTATTAGTCCACCTAACAGACCAAGAGAGGTTGATACCAGCATTAGCCCACCAACTACAAGCCTTCAGTAATATCAGGCTGCCAAGTGAACGTAGATAAGATGGTGGTGATGCCCCTTTGTGAATGCCCACATTGCAAACTTCAGGAGAAGTTTCCCCTGCAATGGACCACAGATGGCTTTAAATATTTAGGGGTTCTGGTAAAATGGCAGATGAAACATATCTCTGGGGCATATTATCCCCAGTTTTAGATAAAATCATACAACTTTGCAAAAAATGGCAGGCTCTCCCTCTTAGAAAGATATAACATGTTAAAGATGAAAATTCTACCCAAGCTGCTCTATTTGTTTGAAGCTCTACCAATATAAATACCTGAAGCATTTTTTAAGAGATGTAAAGCTTGCACCCTCAGCTTGGTTACAGCATAATAACACTCCACGTGTACGGACGTTTCGTCCCGACATAATGTCGCGGTTAATTAGTTGCGGACATTATGTCACGGGGACAAAATACAGTTACCATTATGGTCGTTCCTCATTCTTGTCGCCGGACCAAATGTTGCGAGTCAACAAATGGAACAGTCAAATGGTCACCACTATCTCGCTAGCCTTTACCCTCACTCCCTCGGCGACAGAAACACTAACTAACTCGCTAGCCCTCACCTCCTTGGTGACATAGAAGCTGGAAGTCCCATTAAACAGCATTGGCAGACTGATAGACATGTAGTAAATAAATAAACTGAGGGGAAATAAGTAGACGGTATTGTTATTTATTTAATGGTGGTGTCCTGGGCAAATATATTTTGCTTTTGGCCATCCAGCAGTAACACTGCAAATCTTCACCGTCACCACTAAATAGTCGCTGTAACTCTTTTTGGCCCATGACCGCTCTGTAGGTGATGTTAAATCTTCTCGACTAAATGACCGCAAAGTTGCGTCTGCGGCAAATTTTAACGCAACCATATGTCCATATACAAACTCCCAGAGTAAAAAAGGACCAGTGGGAGGAGGTGGGACTGAGCACCTCACATTTTAAGAATTACTGTTGGACAGCCTAGCTGGTCAGCTTAAAACTGTGGCATGACAGCCAATGCCATAACATGAGTATTCTCTTGGAACCAGAACATGAAAGGTGATCTTCCATGACAGGTGTGACATTTCACACCTGTACATCGTTTCGAATGGCTTGCCCATGAGCTATGCCAACACCAGCAACAAGTCCCAAAGTAGTGTTGGTTCATGCACCGGAGGGGAAATGTGGTCATGGCCTTTTAAAAAGCACCAGACCACATTCTCCTGCACCACTGATGGCATATCAGCCCACACCCAGTATGCCGAGATGACTGCCAGGTGCATCTTAAGGGTCGTCGATCAAATGCATGAAAAGAAAGGGACCAAAGGTAATTGAGAATGCTAGCCACTGGGCAAGACAAAGGGTCAAGCCCCTTGCCCTGGCACTAAATGCAGAACCTCTTCCATTTGACGGCATAGCATTTTCGGGTTGACTCCTTCCAAGAAGCCTCGACCACAGTGAGGACATCGTTGGAGAGACCAAAAGCCTGGAACTCTAGCTGCTCAGGAACCAGGCTGTTAGGTACAAGGATTGAAGGTCTGGATGGAATACCTTCCCCTGATTGCAGAAGAGTAGGTCTGCGCATAGAGGAAGATGCCAAGGGAGCCTGCAGTTGAGGCTGAGGAGATCGGGGTACCTTTACCAGAACAGGCAGGGCCAGTCCGAAGCAACAGCATCATCAGTGCCTTGTCCCTCCTGGCTTTGAGCAGCACTCTGTGGATCAGTGGAAAAGGAGGGAAGGCACACATGAGGCCTGGGGTCTAGGGCCTCCAGAAGGCATCCCCATGCAGCATTCCCTGCTGAGGGGGATGGGCACAATACAGTCTCAGCTTTGTGTTCTCCCTGGAGGAAAACAGATCCACAAGAGGCGTGCCCTACCAGGAGAACAGACCGTGCACTACCTTCTGATGGAGAGACCACTGGTGAGATGCCTCGCACACCCAGCTGAGGGGATCCGCCAACTGACTGGACACACCAGCCACATGGATGGCCAGGAGATCGGCGTTCAGGCTGAGCTCGAAGGTCCAGATGTGGAGAGCTTCCCTGCACAGAGGAAGGGAGTGTGTCCCTACCTGTTTGCTGAGCTATTACGTGGTCGTGGTGTTGTCCATCTGGACCTGAACGACCTGACCCCAAATGTGTGGAGCAAAGGCCGTCAGTGCAAGTTGAACTGCCCGAAGCTCCAGCAGGTTGATATGGCATCGGGACTCCTCAGGGTCCAGAGTCCATGAACTCCGTGCTCTCCAAGGTGTGCACCCCAGCCCATTAAGGAGGCACCAGTCATGATGGTGATCACTGGTTCCAGGCAGACAAATGGAATTCCTCCTGCAGATGTTCTGGGACTTATCACCACTGGAGGGTGTCCCACATGATATGAACATATGAAGAAGCCAGCAGAAGAATGCTATTTGGTCTAGCAAGTCTACTCGTATTGCAGGATTCACAGCTCGAGCTAATGCCCCTGCCTTCCCTCCCTCCCCACTCCTCCCATCCTCCCTACCCATGATCCTTACCTTCCCCATGCCTATCCCAGTCTTTCTTAAAGCTTCCCACTATCTTCAATGAGATGACCTCTTCCAGCAGCATATTCCAAGTGTCCACCACCCTCTCTGTGAAGGAGTGCTTCTTGACCTCCCTCCTAAACCTCCCACCCTCCAGCTTAAGACTGTGCCCCCTCGTGTTATGGTTGCCATTCAGCTTACAGAGACTCTCTTTATCAACCTTATTTATCACTTTCAAGTACTTGAAGGTCCCAATTATGTCCCCCTCTCTCTCCTGTCTTCCAGGGGGTAGATGTTCAGTGCCCTCAACCTCTCCTCGTATGCCTTGCCCTGCTGACCGGCTATCATATTTGTAGCCCTCCTCTGGACCTTCTCCATCAGGTTAATGTCCTTTTTGAGGTGTGGGCACCAGTACTGAACTCCAAACTCTAGATGCGGCCTTACCAGTGACCTGTACAAGGGCAGTATAACCTCCTCTCTCCTACTACTGATCCCCCTAGCTATGCATCCCAGCATCTTGTTTGCCTTTGCTGCTGCTTTCTTGCACTGCGTGGAGTGCTTCATGTCACTAGTGATCATAACTTCCAGGTCCTTCTCCTCCTCTAATGCAGATACTCGGACTCCACCCAGGTAGTACTCTGACCTGGGATTCTTGGCTCCAATATGTATAACTTTGCATTTCTTGGCATTGAAGCCAAGCTGCCAGATCCTGAACCACCTTCCCAACTTTTCCAGATCTTCCTGAAGGTCCTGCATCCCTTCAGCTGTGTCCACTCTCCCACAGAGTTTGGTGTCATCCATGAATAGGCACATTTTGCCTTTATGCCATCCCCAATGTCATTGATGAAGACATTGAACAACACCGGCCCCAGCACTGAGCCCTGTGGGACCCCACTGGTTACCTCTCTGGTGCCAGATAACTCATCCCCACCGACCACCCTCTGGGTACTGTCCCTCAGTCAGTTTTCCACCCATCTGGCCATCCCCCCCCCCCCCCAACTCCAAGATCCACCAACTTCCTGATCAACCTTTTGTGGGGCACAGAGTCAAAGGCCTTGCTGAAATCAAGATAGAGGATGACTACCACTTGGCCCCTGTCTACAGTCTTAGTGACACAGTCAAAGAAGTCAATCAGATTTATCTGACACGATGGCCCCCCCCATGAATCCATGCTGCCTCTCATCCTGGAGACCATGGCTCCCCTAGGTATTCCACCAACCTTTCCTTTAGTAAGGTCTCCATGAGCTTGCCCACAGTGGAGGTCAGACTGACTGGTCTGTAATTATCTGGATCATCCTTGGGACCGCTTTTGTGGAGGGGCACTACATGTACTGTTCTCCAGTTCTGCGGTACCATGCATCACACTAGTGAACTATTAAATATGTCTGACAGTGGCCCTGCTAGCTCCTCAGTCAGTTCCTTTAGTACCCTTGAATGTACTCTGTCCGAGCCTGGTGATTTGTCCACCTTCAATGCCAGCAGACCCTCCCTCACTCTACCTTTACATCTACATCTATGTTCCCCCCCAACTCCTCTTTTCCCTCCTGAAGGCACTGGTCCGTCCTTCTCTCTGATGAAGACAGAACAGAAGTATTCATTTAGTATCTCTGCTTCTCCCCCATTATCCTCTACCCACTCCACCCTTTTGTTAAATCTAACGATCCCTTCCTTCTCGTCTCTTTTCTCACTTTTATTGTGAAAGAAAGCGTTCTCCCCCTTCTTAATTCCTTCAGCTATTTGCAGATCCTTCTGTGCCTTTGCTAGCTGGACTTTCTTACTTGCCTCATTAACCAACCTTGGGTAATTTTCCCTATCCACCTCTCTCTTGGTCTTCCTGAATGTTCTATAGGCCAACCTCTTTTCCCTTACTGCCTTGGCAACCCCAAACTGAACCAGCTGGGCGCTTTGGCCCTTGTGTTCTTCCCCCTGAGCCTAACACACTCATCTGTGGCTAATAGTATTAATTCTTTAATGATGGACCACCTTTGGTCCACCTCTATATCTGCTCTGATGCTCACCAGATGGCTCCTTAGCACCTCGCCCATTTTTTTGAAGTCTGCCCTCCTGAACTCCAAGATTTTGGTCTTAGTCAGGATGCTTTCCCTGCCCATATCCAACTGGAACCACACTGTGCAATGGTCACTTCCATCCAGTGGCTCCCTGACCAGCCTGACATCAGCTGGGTCACAGTGACCGGCTGGTCAAAGTAGCCTTTGTGTTGAGACCACTGATGGGCGAGGTCCCACTGCAGAGAGTGCATTTTCCAATGGACCAAGCTGGTGCATGCTGCCATGAATCCCAGGAGGCACAAGAAATCCCGAGCACAGCACAACTGCCCAACCCGAAATAATCAGGCAAAGGAGGACAGAACCTCCGCCCCGATGAAGTGTATCACCTGCAAAAGTACAAGCTCCGACTTGGCCTCATTTACCAGGAGGCCAAGGGACAAGCAGGTCCCTGCATTACTCCACCTCCTCCCTGGAGGGACTTATCAGTCAGCTGTCCAGATAGGGATACACCCAGACCCCTCAACATCTCAGGTAGGCTGCCACCACTGCAATGCACTTGGTGAAGACCCTGGGATCAGAAGAGAGGCTGAAGAGCATGACCTGGAACTCGTAGAGAATCCCCTCCGCTCAGAACCAAAGGAACCAGTGGTGGGATGGATGGATGGGAACATGGAAGAATGCATCCAGAAGCTCTAGAGAGCAGAACCACATGTTCTGCTCCAGGGATGACATGATCTGAGACAGAGTGACCATCATGAAGGTGTGCGACCAAGGAATTTGTTTAGGCCATGCAAATCTAAGATGGGGCACCAGCCCTCCGTGTGTTCTGGGACCAGGAAGTACTTGGAAACAAATGCTGGGTTTACTGGAGGGTCCAGGACTTGAGCCACTACCTCCTCCTCCTGGAGAAGCTGGGCAATATCTTCTCAAAGGGCTGACAGCACATCAGCGGACACCATGTCATGCCATGCAGTGTGGGCTCAGCATGGAGAGTAAGTCTCAAACTCTTGAGGCAGACCCTGGCTGACCACTTCGAGGACCCACCTGTCCATAGTGACAGCAGACCAGGCAGAAAGAAGTGGTGGGGCGAGCCCCCCTATGGGAGGACCCAAGGGAGACAGGATGGGCATGGGGAGGTACCCCCAGCCCATCACTGAGCAGGCTTGGAGGTGGAGGAGGGACCGGCTGAGGAAGCAGTGGAACCTCTACCACCTGGTTTGCAGATGACAGAAGCAACTGACTTCAGGTGAGGACACCAAGCCTGGGCCTGCTGCCCAGCTGGGGGCTGGGATGGCTTGGTCACAGGTGCAGACAGGGGCCAAAAGGGCTTCATCCTCTGAAGCTTGGAGCTCTTGGCATCACTCTGGGTGGAGGCGACAGAGTACACGGTGGTGTTGAACTTTTCAGTTCAAGTGAGGTGTCCTTCCACCCCTGGCCCACACAAGTAGGTGCCCAGGAAGGGGACATTCACCAACTTGTGCTGGGTGTCTTCCGTAAAGTTAGAAATCCACAGCCAAACCTTGCTGTGCATGGCCACCACAGCAGCCACAGACTGGGCACAGGAATCACTGATGTCCACAGCCATCTGGAACTGCTGTCTGGCCACTGCTCGGCCCTGGTCCCGGACTTGCTTGACCAGGGTCAATAAGTCAGCCGGGAGCTGAGGAAGCACCTCGTCGAGAGTGCTGAGTAAGGCGAGTGAGAAATGGGCCATCAAAAGGACTGAACTTGCCTGCTGAAGGCCAAGAGAGGAGATTGCATAGATCATTTAGGCCATGTGATCCAGTTTCTTGGATTCTCTGTTGGAAGATCTGTCCATGTCCCCAACACTGCCAGTATGCCGAAAGACTGAGTTGGCCATCAAACCCTCTGCCAAGGGATGTTCAGTGAAACCCAACAGGGAACCTGTAGGGACCACATACTTTCAGGCCATATGAGCGACAGTGCAGGGCAAGAGGCAGGGTGCTGTGAAAGCTCCAGAGCAGGGACAAGAATGGCCTCGGTGACTGGGAAGGCGAACCCCAGGGAGTTACCCAAGTCAAGAATTTCAGTTAAGGAATACTTTGCCCATTACTGGACATTCAGAAGTCTGAGGTCTGGGACTGGGCACATGCAGCTGGTCTTTCTGGGTACAAGGAAGTAACTGAGTGGAAACCTATACCTTCCTCTGAATCTGGAACTTTCTCTACAACCCTTTTCTGTAACAGCTCCGGTAATTTTTCACATTTCTAAGACAGCATTCCTGATAAACAATCTGTAGGGTGCTCTACCCCTTCAAGAGAGAAAGTGTCCCACATAGGGACAAGACCTATTTGTCTGTGTTAATAGCCCCCACTGCTGACTGAATAGGGTCTGGTGTCCCGCCCCTGGAACAGAATGGTCCGCCTTGAGCAGTTAGGGTGCACCAGGGGCTAGCAACCCAGAAGATTGTGCTCAGAGTTACAGGCATAGTTAGAATGTAAAACTATTCCAGCTGAAGCTTTCTGGTCTCTTTCAGAGCCACTGTCTCAAACTGCATGGCATTATACATGGTTTTAGCGGTGACAAAGATGAAATCCTCATGAGGTGTACAAATGTGCTGGCCTGTCTCCTGTGCAGGAGCCAATCTGTCATGCAAAAAAAACTCTTCTTGCCATCTCCTGCCTTGAAATCTATGAAGTTAGCATTGTAATTAAGTGTATCTAACAATAAAGAGGATGTAACAGGCTGTGGAACAACCAGTATGGAGAAGGGCACTGAGGATTGCACAGAGGGTGGCCACAATGATGATACCAGTGCCTGCACTGCTGACAGCACCAGAGCTGGCACTGGGAGCACTCATAGTTGGTGTATCATTAGCAATGTGTGCAGAAGCCATTTTTCCATGACATCCATCCAACTGCCAGACTGTTGGACTGAAGTCTCATGACCGGAAAATGGAGGAGTTGGTGATGGACAAGAAGTGGAGTGCACCAAACTATGGTGATAACAGAACCTCAATCACTATGCCCACGTTGGGGGGAAGGGGCATGTAAAAATAGTGGCAGAGACTACAACAGGACTAGTATCCTTTTTTTTCTTGTTCCTCTGAATGGATGAAGAGGTCAAAGGGCCTCAAGAGGATGATGCCAAATGTGACCAGGAACAAGACTGCTTCTTTTTCTTGTAGCTCCACTCAGGTGACTGCATACAAATGAATCTATCATTACTGATCCGTCTTGACATAGCTTGCAGCTTGTGCAATGCTATATGTCCTGCTTGGCACCGTGATACTCCAGACAAAAGGAGTAGTGGGTCCTGAACAGAAATCACGTTGCTGAAGCATTAAAACAGAACAGAGCCTCCACTAACATTAAATAAGCTAGGAGAAGGCTGTCATGACTGAGAAAAGTGATGCAGACAGAAGCATTCAGAGAAAAATTGAAGATGGCATTGAATCTGCAAGTGGATAATAAGAAAATAAATATCAGTAAGGTAATACACAAACTAAACAGAAAGTTAAGATACTTACTTTAACAACAGAGTACAGATACTTACTTTAACAACAGAACTTCAAGAGATTCTCCTCCATTGAGCCACACCTGTACAACTTGGATGCAGTCAGTGTCAGGACCACTTGGAAACTTTTGCATTGCTGTGTGCGCACACGATGACACATATCATTAGTGCCTATACAGTGTGGGTGGCCTCATGCTCATTATTTGTCACTCACTGGAGAGACGCACAGTGTCATGCCAGACCGATGGGGAAAAAACACACAGCCCCCACCCTCCTCAACAACTGATCCACAGAAGCACGAATGTTGTGGGAGAACAATAAACCCAGTAAAGGGTACATAACAGAGGACACATACAGAGGTTCAACGTGGAATCTTTGTAAACAAGCAGTTCCTGCTCAAAGGTATTTGTAATCCTAGATTTCAATAAAATAAAAAAAAATGAATTGAATAGAAACAGAAACATCCTCCATCTAAATGATGCCACCTGACAATAAAAGAGAACAGGGGAGTTTACACTGTGCCTCAATGGAAGAGTCTCTCTCGGAGATCTACTGTTATGGCAAGTAAACTATCTTCTTTGAGGATATCTCCATACAGAGAGCTACACCTGTACTACGATTCCCAAATAGTACCGCAGTAACATGTGGGAGGGAGGCAAGAGAGAAGGAGCAGATAAGACCCCAAACCAGGCAGGCAAACATGCCAAAGACAAATCAGTGAGCAGGAGTAATCACCAAGAAAACCAGGTGATAACCATGCCAGGACAGGGCAGAGCCACAAGATGTGTGGCAGCAAGTGACACTAAGAATGGTGGTAACAAAGCAACAGATGAATGGCAAGAAACTTTTCGTTGCTTCAAATGGATTATCCTCCTTGAGGAATCTGCAGAACTCGGACACTGCTGGTGTCAGAACCACTTGGAAACTTTTGCATAGTTGAGGCCATCCACGATGATGCATATAGTCAAAACCTGTATAGCATGGATAGCCTTATTCGTCTCAGTTCCTTCTCTTCTGCCCTCAGCAGTTCTTTCTCTTCTGCCAGACAGCACGAATGCTTATTGGATCCTGAAGTCTTGCATTTCCTTGCTGTTTTATTTTATCTTCAGTTGTGGACATTTAACTTTAATGCTGGGGGCCTATTTTTCTGTTCCCCACTTGATGTGTGGTGTCGCTGAGCTTTTCCTCTCTGCTGCTGCAATGTCATCACCTCCTTCCCTCCTGCCAACACTGGCTCTTCTGTCCATGGATATTGGTCTCCTACACATGGTTGCTGTTAGTCACCCATCCATGGTTATTAGTCTATCACCCACACACGAATACACAGAAATGTGATGGCAGAGAAAGGCCCCACGGCCCATCTAGTCTGCCCAACACCTTACCTCCCCCTTCTGTTATGCTTCCACTTTCTTTTCGCAACCCCTTAAATCTATCCCGAGCCCTCTTGAAACCCTCCACGATTTCAGCTACCACTACCTCCTCCGGCAGCTTGTTCCAGGCCTCCACCACCCTCTCAGTGAAAAACTGCCCCCTGACATTACCTCTGTATTACCCACCTTCCAGTTTGAGGCTATGTCCCCTCATGTTCGCTCCCTTCTTCAATTTAAACAAGCAATCACCCTTCACCTTATTTATTCCCTTCAGATACTTAAAGGTCTCAATCATGTCCCCCGTCTCCTCCTAGTCTCCAGAGGGTACAATCCAGCCCTCTCAATCTCTCTCATAGGGTATATCCCATCCCTGCATTCATTTTGGTTGTCTTCTCTGTCCCTCTCCATCAACTCAACATCTCTTCGTAGGTGAGGCCTCCAGAACTGCACCCCATATTCCAGATGTGGCCTGACCATGGTTCTATATAATGGCATTAGCACCTCCCTCTTCCTGCTATTAAAACTCCTTGCAATGCAGGCCAACATTCCATTTGCCTTTCCCACCACCCTGCTACACTGGCTGCCCACCTTGAGGTCATGCGATACCATAATCCCCAGGTCCCTTTCTGTTTCCTTCTCCTTAATCACCACACCCCCAAAGAAGTTATTTTCTCTCCTATTCCTCCTCCCCAGGTGCATCAGCGAGCACTTTTGTGCATTAAACTTCAATTTCCAGGAGTCAGACCACCTCTCCAGGTCCTGCCTTATGGCTTGCACCCCACTAGGTGAATCCACCCTATTGCAGACCTTTGTATAATCTGCGAACAGGCACACCCGACCCTCCACCCTTGGGGCCTCTGCTGTCATCTTCCCCCTTTTCCTGCTTGTGGTGTCTCCATTTATGATCTTTGGGTTCCCTCCCTGTGGATTCAACTGCTTTGGCAAAAAGAGGTTGTTCAAGCCATTCTGTTGGCCTCTGCCACTGTTTTGACCATGCTTTGGGACGTTAAGGTTGGTTCCTAGCTTTTAGCCACGCCCCAGTTTCTGCAGGTGCATGGTTCCTTTCAGCTCCATCACCTGGCTTTGCCTCATCTGTGTTCTTGCTGTGTGGTGTGGCATTGCTGTTTATGGCTTTATCGCCTCTGCTGGTTGTCGTTTGACTGCCTCATTGATGTTCCTGCCTTGTGTGCTGTTCTTGATGGTTTCTGTTGATGTGTGCATAGTTCCTCATTTAGCTTTGCATCATCAACGTTCTTGGCTGTCAGGATGGTTCTCTGCCTCATCTGCAAAGGCTATTCGTGTTTGTCTTTGCCACTTCCGGCGTCTGCATTTGTGCTGGTTGTTGCTGGGCTTTGCCCTCATAGATGCTCCTGTTTTATGCACTGTCCTCTGTTTTACACAGCAGCTGTTTAGCATCTTTGTTTCTGTGCTTACTGTTGATGTCTGCTCTAGTTGTCACCTGACATTGCCTTGTCAACATTCTGGCTGCTTGCCCTGGTCTCTGTTATATTTCAGAGTCTGTATTTTGCCATCACCTTAGTGGGTGTTTGGCACCTGTTGTGCTCATAGCCAGGTTTTGCCTAGTGATATCCTTCCTGTCTGGGTGACTCCTTGTTGCTTTCTTGTGGATGTCTTCATCGTCATTTGGTAAAGGAGTCCTCATACTCTCTGGCCTAAGGGTCTCCATCTAGTTTTGTGCCAACAATGCTCCTGTGCTTTGTCCTATGGCCTTTGCTTTCTGCGTAATTGCACTGTCCTGATCCATGATAAAGGGAGCAGTGTGCTGCAGTGGCGAGGAGAAAAGAACGGAGGTTGTCTGGGACAGCAATGCTTTATTGGCTGCTTCATATGTCAGTGCTGTACACTGGCATCCAGGGCCCCTAAAATTCTGGTTCCCACAGGGTCCGATACTGTCTCTGGGTCTAATATCAAAGACAAAAGGTGCTCTATGGAGGAGATGGACTCTTAGAAGATTTTCGGTTTTAAAGTTTCTGGCACCTTCTCTGTGTGGGCAGCATCTTGGCAACATGAGGAATGGTCTGCCCCCTAACATGCAATCTGTGTGGTTAGTGAAGTCAATTTAAAAAGAGTTTAAAAATATATTTTTTTCAGAAGGCGTTTAGTCTTCATGTGTAATGTTTAAGACTTAATTATAAGTTATGGGGTTTCTTCTTGTTTTAACAATCTACCTGGCCCATTTTATGCCTGTAATAATTTATTTCTGTGTAGTAAAGTATTGTACAGCGCTCTGAGCTCTAGATTTATAAAACTGCCTTGTCTTGCCATCTTTTCTACTCTGGGACACAGTAAATCTGAGGGATAAAATGAGGGGCATCCCTCACAATGTGGGATAGTTGAGAGGTATGAGCACCAGATTTCTTTGCCATGTCACTTACAATGTCTAGTAGGTTTGGGACCAATTTCCTGTCTTTCTTCCCAAAATGCCCCCCTTCTATGGTGCTCAATTCTAATGAATAAAACAATATGTAGACAATTTACATTTATGTAATACCCCAGCTCTACGAACGGGAATTCTGAAAATGTGAAACAGCAGGGAAAGTAGTGCAGCAGCAGCAACAACAATTTAGTATCCTGAAAAGCATTTATCTATCTCTCCCTTCCCCCCCCCTCCAGAATTAGATGAAAAGATATTCTGATTGCATCAGCAAACCACAGTTTTTGGAAGAACCATGGCTGATGCTACTTTCTTCTGCCAACTACTCTAACAGTACATCACAATTCAATGTTGTTGCCTGGCAAATGTAGAAAATATTGAGTTAAATGGAGCAACTTTTTTTATTGCAGCAATTTTCTTTCCTTAATGTGTTGAATGTGCTGTGCACTCAGAATCCCTGAGAAATAAAGGCATCTAGACAGGAATATGCTTACCAATACTGTGTGCATTCCAGTATATAGTCTGCTGAGGGACACCAGGGCGGACAGAACCACTGCTGCCATCAATCCAAATTCAAATGGATACTGGAGGGGAAAAAACAACAGATGTAACATGAAAACAATAGAAAAGTAAGTTGCTCCTGTCTGTATTAAACACTGGCCTCTTGTTTACTGCCTGTGAGTATCACAGTGACTCTACATGGCAAACAACAGCCACTGCTGCCAGGGGCATCCCTAGGAGTGAGACCTGCAGGGCTGCCACCTGGGCTTCTGGACACACATTCACAACCCATCAGAGTCTCGAGCTGCAGGGATGCTGCTTCTGGGTCCTCCGTCCTGAAGTCTCTCTTCAACTGAGCTGAGGGATATAGACCTCTCTTGTCTGGGCACTGCTAGTTGACTGCATAAATGTGACTACACAGAAGGAATCCAGATAACTGTGAGACAACTAATCACCTGTCACTACAGTTTTACTACTGGTATTCCTTTTAAACAGCACAGCCCGACATACCTGGATACGAGCCCTCGTGTATGGGTATGGTACCTTACTGGCAGTTCCTTACTATTTCTAAGGTTTGATCTGAAGCATGGAGGGGAAAGAAAGCAAGACAAAGAGGATGAGTAGATGAAGCTCTAGCCAATGGGCTTTCAGAAGACTTCATGTATGCTTGGAGCACTGCACTACTGTGACTTTAAAAGGAATGCCAGTAGTGAAACAATAGCTACAGGTGAATTAAAATAAAACTTTTAAAATGGAATAACCAGACCCAAAAAATCAGCTAATATTCCAGCTTTATGCAAAACAAAATATAATAGACATTGGCAACACTTTCTCATAACATTCCCCCAAAATTTTATTTCAGGACATTTTATTCTTTATAAGACTTTGAATATTATAACTAAATACATTTGCATGAAAACATTCTTCACCCTATAGACTTCACCTGCCCTTGCTGCCTCTCCTGCCCTCAAGTCATTATCTCTTCTTGTAACATCACAATAATTTCTATGGCAACAGTTTGTGATGTCATAAACAGAGAATTTCTAATACTTTAATCCTGCTTTAATGAAAGTATATTCAGAACTATAACATGAAAGGTCCCAAAATTCAGAATTTTAGGAAACCCTGTCTGAGTCCCGCTGATGCCAACATTATCACTGGCTGGAAACCAGAAAATCAGGAGTGTACATGGTCTATCAAAGTCTGAAATCTTATGAAAAGCTCTTTCAGATGAGGTATTGAACTTACCTGCACTGTGCTATCATCCCTATATTAAAGTTCTTAGTCCTGGGCCCCATCCTGTTTGCAGTTTTTCTGAATGATCTCCCCAAAGCCTGACTCTCCTCACACATCTGCATATGTGTGGATGAGAGAGTGCTCTTCCTTAGTATATCCTCGGCCTTTGAGCTGGAAAAGGAATTCCAGCTTAACTTTATTAATGTCTAACATGGGTTCTGTGCCAACCAGCTCACCATGAAGGCAAAAAAGAATATGTCTCCATGATCTTTGGTAGCAGAGGGTTGACCAGGGTCACCCACACTCCTGTCTTCAAGAACCTTGATGGCACCTTGCTGGAGGATGTCCTCTTCCTGATATCTAACTAGGTCAAGATCATGACTTTTCCAGGCATATTTATGCCCTTAACTCAGAGGTACTCCCTAATCTGAGCAGTATGTAGGTGGAGAAATCCTACATCCCCCCAACATTTGTCAGGAGAACCTGATCAAAATGAGCCTTGCAAAGTTTTACTACAAGGATGTTGTCTAGTGCCGCCTTCAACTCTGTCCTTGTCTGACTAGATATTCTCTAGCACTACTGCTGCCACTTTGCCGTAAACTGCTCCCCAACTAATCACTGCACTCTTTTATTCTGAGCTCTCCCTTGCCTTGAAGGCAGATGTTGCTATCATTCTGTTTCCATTGTCTAAATCACAGCTTTCTGCTCTCCCTTTCTACCTCTCCCCTTCTCTATCCCTTTTCTACTCACTTAAGACTTTAGACTTTCACCCCTTCAAAGTCCCCTTTGCAAAACCTAGGCCTGGCAGGCCTCCTTTTACTACAGACTCCCCTATCACTGGAATAATAACACCCTCCCCATTCACTCCTCCACTTCTAACAGCCATGTTCTGACAGCTCTGGGTTCCCTCCTGCTCCTGTGTTTAACCCCCTCCTCCCTGTACCTTAGTTTATGCCCCAATAACCATATTTTAACAATGCTGCTATGTCTTGTTGCACCCAATTTTGAACTTGATATTTTTTTTTTACTTTATTCTTCACTATTTATTTTCATTATGCATCAGTTGCTCCATGGTGTTCAGTGATACCACCATCTCTCCCTGGTCCCAGCGGATCATTCCCTGGTGTCCAGTCTGTCAATGCTCAACCAGCTAATGACACCAACTCTCTTTTTTCTCTCCGACTGCCTTTTTCATTGCACTGTATTCTGCCATAAAGCGGCTGAATGCTGAAGCACAGAATCTACACTTGCTTTAGTCCTTTGTACTTTATACTTGCATACTCTTTTGCAATTTCTATTTATGCTCTACTCCAGCATTCCATCCATCTGCCAATCTCCCCAGCACCATCACCCACCTACACCAGCGTGTATGCTGAGAGAGGTGAGGTAGTTCAAAATGTATCAGTTTAATAAATGGTTGAAAGAGTGATGCGTGGGTGAGTGGTTCCACTTTGCAAGAGAACTGGGGCCATATACAAGTATACTAGCTCACCGCCTAGATAATATTATCCCCTCCCTGATACACCCTGACCAAGCAGGCTTTATTCGGACTCGCCAGACCACAGACAATATTAAAAGGACCCTATTTTTATCGACCAAAGCTACTGCCACTGAAACCCCATTAATGATCTTAAGCATCTGTAACCCCCCAGCCAATGGGGGTTCCCAAAAGACTTCCAGGAGTTTGCTTGAATGCTACAAAGCCTGAATGGTGTTTGGCGTTTTAAGCCATTTATCTGTGAGTGTTTTAGAGCCTCTGGTACTCTCTCTTTAAGAGCTGTCTGCTTGCAGACATAATTAGTTTGTATGGGGAACTGTGGTGTTTTCTCTGTCGAGTACCACCTTGAGCTGCTGCAATTCACTCCATTTTGCAGTCACTAGGAGTGCAAAGGGAACCTATCTGAAAGATGTAACTGTTTGCCAGAAATCATTTAGAGTAATAATGAAAATACAGTTTGTCTAACCTGCTTTCTTTGCAGTCAGAACTGTGTTTGCCTAGTTCCCATTCTAGTTTTGAACTGCTGAACTGGACCAATCAGTGTGGGTTAAGGTAGCTCTAAAATGGTGCCTTGGACGAAACAGAACTTGGACTCGTAATCTGAGCCAGCCACAAGAGGATTGTATGGGCAGTGACTCTGGGAGATGTAGTTTGGACTGCGGTGCCTTTTTGGACCAACAGGGGCAGTCTATTGAGTGACAGCCAATCCGGCCAAGAACTGGGAGGAACTCAAAGGAAGTGCCGGTTTTGTCTGCTGGAGTTTCAGTTGAGCTCTGGCAGTGAGAGGGAAGGAGCCCTGTGCTTTTAGTTCGTGCAGTTTTAGTCGGGAACGCGTGTAAGGCCCGAAGTTCTGGTCTGCAGCTTGTGTAACTGCTTGTTAGGACTGAATCCATCCTGTGAAGAGAATCAAAGGATATCTGAAGAGTAGAAACCAGGCTCAACCTGTACAAGACTGGAGAAATTGCTGAATTGCGCTCGGTCTGTCAGGAACTGAATCTGCTGTGTGTTCTCCCGGGTATTGTGCAGTAATTGCGATCAGGATAGAGAAGCAGCCTGCCTGGTATAGTACTTTCTTTTTACCATATAAATGTGTGAGGAGGCTTGTGTAGCTCAAGTGAATCCTGCTGCCATTAAAGGACTTTTGCCTGTTACTGTTAATCATATAAATGTATGAGGAGGCTTGTGTAGCTCAAGTGAATCCTGCTGCCATTAAAGGACTTTTGCCTGTTACTGTTTACCATATAAATGTGTGAGGAGGCTTGTGTAGCTCAAGAGTAGTCCTGCTGACGCTGAAGGACCCTATCTTGTTTGGAGGTCGTGAGTACTAATTCAGGGTTGCTCCCTGTTGAATTGCCACATTGAATCCAAATGGAATTACTGTACTGCTGACTGTTTAACTAATTTTTCTTTTCTCTGTGTGAAAGGGCCCCTACCAGCTGCCACGGTTTGGACTAGCCACTAGGGCTTGGGTACCCAGGGACAGTAACTGGTAGGGATAGGCCTGTGCACAGAGCCATAGAATAGATGAGTAAAGTGATAAGCTAATTAACCTGATTTCCCCTGTCCTTGTTATATCCCCTAAATAAATCAGAGCTGCTTGTTTCAGCAAAGTTATACTGCCTGGAGGTATTTGTCTATGTTAAAGTATTGTACTGTGATTGTTGCACTGTATCTTCTTATTTTACAGGGGTCCCAGTGCCTGAACCAGTCCTGGGAGTAAGTGTATACTGTGAAGGTAATTCTGATATACTGTGTGGGCCACTAGTGGGAAGAGAGGGGGGTTGCAGTGTCCCAGAGGGCTGCGACCAAGTTAGTTTAACTATTGCAAACCCTGACCTCTGGGTGGAGGCACCCGCCATCGGCTCCAGGCCCCTCAACCTGTTAGTGGCAAATCAGGCAGGGGTAGTAGCCCCTGGGATAGCGCCATCTAGGGGTTACACATCGATGCTCAAAAAGCTTTTGATAGAGTATCATCGCCCTTTTTGTACTACACTCTTCAGAAATTCGGTTTCCCAGAAGACTTTTTAAAAATTACCAGAGGAATCTATTATAATCTGGTTGCTACAATTAAAATAAATGGATCCCATTCTTTTCAATTTTCCCTTCACAGGGGTACAAAGCAGGGCTGTCCCTGATCGCCCTATCTTTTTGCCCTCTATGCGGAACCACTTGCCCAATACCTTTGACAACAAATCTCCATCAAGGGATTCACAGTGGAGGAGGAAGAACACAAGGTCGCTTACTATGCAGATGACCTCCTCTTATACATTATGGACCCATATGCCTTGCTTCCAGCCCTTATCCAAAGTCTTAATGAGATTGAGGAGGTGTCAGGGTACAAACTGAATGCAAATAAAATGGAGGTCCTTTCTGTGCAGGGCACTCCAGGGTACAAACTGAATGCAAACAAAATGGAGGTCCTTTCATTACAGAGCACTTCATCACAGTCCCTGAGACATAAGTATCCATTTAAATGGGATAGGCCCTCTCTCCATTACTTGGGGATCCATCTGGTGGCAGACCCTGCTAAGGTCTTACCCTTAAATTCTGACCCCTTATTCCAGAAAGTGAGGGAAGATCTCAAACGTTGGTCACACCTTTCATTATCCCTAATAAACCATATCCAAACTATCCAAATGAATATATTACCCAGGATCCTATATCTAAAGCAAAACATCCCTTACATATTATCCCAGGCCAAAAATAGCCAGGTGGAATAGAGTCATATCCTTCTTTCTTTGGCAGAGGAAACCACCTACAGTGGCCCTTTCTAAATTAACCATAGCCAAGGAGCAGGAAGGCTTGGCCCTACCTAGCTTACAGAATTATGCACTGGCGACTCTTCTCACGCTCCTAACCTATTGATTCCAACACCCTACACAAGCACCAACATGGGTGGGGGGGTTGAAAGATCCTCCGCTACCATACCCCTTGACCAAATGACAATTCACCAACCATCCCAGTTGTTTTCACCTCAAGACACTTCCTTCTATACTTCAAATCTTCTACATGCCTGGAAGACATATCTTAAAAGACATATAAATATTTTAATGGGACTACATGGCTGGGAGTCCCCTCGTTGGACCCATCATTTCTCCCAGTGCATTTGGACCATGGGTTCCATCAATGGTGCTGACTAGTCCTAATATACACCCACCACTTTTACAAGGAGGGGGTTCTTTAAATCATCCCAATAACTGCAACTTGAATATGGCCTTTGCCAGCAAGACCTTTATAGATACCTACATATACCTCACTTCCTGGTAAAAAGGGTGGGGCTAGATGCCACAGCAATTCAGCTGCCCCCAGCTCTGACCCTGCTGAAACAGGCCCAAGGGGAAACCCAACCCAGACATTAATATCCAGATTTTAGAAATCCCTGTGGGACTCCCCAAGACAGGACTGGGACAGGACAAGTTGGGAGGCGGACTTGGTGATTATACCACAAGAGGACTGGGAGGAGATATGGTGCCATCAGCATCATATCACCAGTTCATACTCCTGGAGAGAGTTTGGATGGAAAATAGTGACAAGGTTTTTTATAACACCCCAGATTATGGCTAAATTCCACTCCACAAGAGGCGCCACTTGCTGGAGTGGGTGTGGGGAGGAGGTGGCCACACATGCTCACATCTTCTGGTCTTGTCCTGCGCTGCTTCGATTTTGGAAGGATGTCATAGCAGATATACAGGACCTATTCCCAAATCTGGGTAACATCACCCCTGAGATAGCCCTACTACTAAACTACTCAAAACAATTTAAAGTGAGGCAACACATCTACTTAACAAGCATTCTCTTAACTGCAGCAAAAAAAAGCTATAACCCAGAAATGGCTACAGCCTGAGCCCCCCACGGTCACCCAATGGGAAAACTTACTATATTATATATACAGAATGGAAAGCAGGACTACAAAACTAAGGGACAGGACTCACTTCTTTATGAATAGGTAGACAATCTGGCTACTTTATATAGCAGAACGAAGGCCAGAATTTGTTCCATAGGTCTGCCATGGGGGGATATGGGGGAGGGGGTGCTCAAGCTAGACCTAGACCCGGACATTCTCAGATACCCTGAAATACTTAGACTAATTCCCTAATTAATATAGGATGATATGGGGCTCCCAGACTGCTGCCTCCCCTTCCCCTCTCACTTGGGGTTATACTTATAGGTTGCGATAATTTTTGTTTTACAAGATCTATATTTAATTTAGAATTGTCCTCTTATGGATAAACTTAACCAGCACTTGCATTGACATCTCAGGACTGGAAAGAAGGACCTTATCTCAATTATTATTTATTTATTTATTGAAATGTTTCACCAGGAGGGCACACTGAACAACAAGCTGCTTGTCTCACAGTGCGACCGGGGGGGGGGGGTTACATAGGGTTGTGAAGGATGATCATTTACAATAGTATGTGGGTAGTACAAACAATACAACATTGCAAGATTATGCAACAGTTGGAACACAAGGTATTGTACAATAAACTGTAGTGGAACATTGGGTAAACTACAATACATGTCCAAAATCACACAAAAGAGCATATAAACGTACAAAACAGTAATAATGCGATAGAACCATTTATGTCATCCAGTATAAGATTACCTGTGTTTTATGTTTGACCTTATTGCTTATTTTGGGCTCAATGTGCTAGAACCATAATGCTTTAGTACATGTACACATGTGCCTTGTATAAAAAAAAAATACCTATGGTTTAATAAAAATCTAGGTTTCAAAACGAACAAAAAAAGGAGGCCTGGGACCCATTCTGCAGGGATAGAGGGAAATTTAAACAAGATGGCCTTCATCATGTTGGCAATGGGACAAAGGCACTGGGGCAGATGTTTGATGCTTACATAAACATATCTAGATATTTAAACTAGAAAAATGGAAGCCTGGGGCTAGGGGAAATCAGGGCTCTAAATTAGGAACTGGAGCCCTAGCTAGCATTCTCTCAGCTAGAGAAGGCTGCCAGGGCCTAGAAATCAAACTGGATATTGTAGGAAGAAGTTGTATAGACACAAAGGGTGCAGTGAAGGAAGGGCTGTGTAACAGACAGGACAAGGATTGGAAACAGGACTCTTGGAAAGTAGCTTGCATAAATGCCAGGAGCCTTGGGAGACCTACAGGTTCTAGCAGCAAGGGAAGGCTGGACATAATGACCATTACAGAAATGTGGGGGGCATCAAAATACAACTAAGGTGTCAGTCCCTGGCTATGACCTATTTAAGAAAAGGACAAGTAATGTACACATCAAAGAGGAGGACATAAGGGCAATAGAAGACAAGTTCTGGCCAGAGCCAATAGGGCTGCAGAAGAGGAATCTGGGTTATAAATATTGAAAATTATTATTTTTTCAAATATTGTTACACCAAATTTTCAACACAGCCTTGTGATGAACCTGCCTCATAAAGAAGGGCAAAGAAAATGTTCAACTCCTGGCCTAAAGGTGATGTTGTGCAGGGACCGCAAAATCAACTTGTGGGCTGCAAATGCACATTTTGGGCAGGAGCTGAAAAATGATGGCTGTCACATTAATGAGTCACTGTACCAAAATGGCGATGTTGAAATGTGGTAAAAATATTGAATATTACCAAAGTTATGAGCCCGCATTTGCAAAATTCAACATAGCCTCATAACTTAATAGGTGAACATACTAGAATCATAGAACACATGAATGTTAAAAATATAATACCACCCCATATTAAATTTATTCAAAGCCAGGGAATGCATTGCTAGTCTTTTTTTTTTTTTTTGGCACTAAAAAAAGTTTAACTTGGTCCACTGGGAGGAAATGTGGATACAGCTTTACTTATTCAAGCCTTAAATATCATGATATCAAGGCAAAAAGGGGGTTAAGGGTGCATTCAGATGGAAGTGAGAATAAGGTAAAGAAAATTTATTGTGGTACTATACTCTATAAAGACCCTGCCGAAAGAATGCAACACATATGTCAAGCAGAGAAACACCAGCTTGGCATAGATGCTGAATTCTTTGGAGCGGTTTTATACTGCAGCAAGTTAAATTGTGTGGCCACTCACATATTTGGGACAGACTAGTACAGTATGCCCTGCAAGCCCACTGGTCCACACTGGGGACCAGTGGGCTTACAGCCCATACTGTACCTGTCATTTGGTGGGTGACTGGACAGTGTGCGAGCGGGATGCAGCCACCTGCTGATGATTGGGGGGGAGCGGGGTGGGCAAGGGGTTCTGTGTGGGTGGGTGGAGTGGAGGGTGCCACTGGATCACCAAGGTGTTTCAATATGGGAGTTTACTGTGATCACGGCAATGGGCGGGGGGGTTCCACTAGACCACTAGGGTCATCTTAATGTCATGTATCGGAGAATCGGGGACTCAGGTGAGAGGGGGGACCCCTAGACTACCAGGGATGGTTGTGATTCATACACATCGGGGCATCAGGGACTGGGGGGGCCACTAGACTACCAGTGCTATCTTTTGACAAATATTCCATGCGATCGCAGCTATGGGCAGGGGAGTTCCACTTGACCACCAGGGATGTGAGTGCTTGCGGACGGTGTTCTGGGCAGGTGGGTGGACACCCACAGCTGGGCTGCTGTGTTGCTCCCAGCAATACAGCAGCCCACCTGTGGGTGGCCAGGAGTAGCTCCTACTCTGCAGGGGCTCAACTTTGATCCTCCATATGCGTCGCAGTGCAGGGGTGCACCGGCACATGCGCCGCACATCTTGGGCTGAATATCGGGATGTGCCGCATATGCATGGGCACGCCCCCTACATCTGCGCCGCATACATTAGCATTGTGCCCCAGCGCATTGGGATTTGCACTGCGCCAGGCAGCCTTCTCAATATCCCACGGGGGCGCAATGTGGGGTTGTGCCTTTGAATATCTGGACCAATGTGTTCAGTACTAAAAATAAACAAAAATTGCTGGTGGGCTTTCTGTTAAGATATCACTGTTAAGGAGAAGCCACATTTTCAAAAGAGGAATACTGGAAGGATCTAACAGATAATATCCACATTTATGTTTACTAGTAGTTGTTACCATCTTCTCCCTGTGGAACAAAGCAAAATGGATTCGGAGCAGCGGGACAAGTAATATGGTGCTCAGCAGTGAAAAAACTGAAACCAGCAAAAGGATGAGGAGCACCCACATATGCAGAAAGCACCAGGACTGCAAAAATATTATTCAGCGTTCTTTATTTAACTAAAGTGCATAGTGCACCCACACATAGTGAGCATACAAAAGTGACAGCTGAGACACTTTGAAAGTAACGCTTCTCCTGGCCCCTGCCTGGCAGGGGTCAGGAGAAATCTTAGTTGCAGAAAGTTGTAGTTGCCACTTTTTTATGCTCACAATGTGTGGGTGCACTATGCACCTTAGTTAAACAAGCATTTGTTAATACCAAATGTTGATTGCTTTGCTCCGTTGAGCTTGCTCACTCCCCCTCTCTCACTTGCTTGTTCCATTTCTCTTGGCGCTGCAGGCTTGTGCATGTGTTGGCACCATTTTCTACCCACAAAGAAATCCGCAGCTGTCCCAACACAGCTCTGTTGAGGTCACTCACTCCCCCCTCTCTCTCACTCCCTCGTTCTGTTTGTCCTGCCGCTGCAGGCACCCTTTTGTTCTGGGCACCTGCCAGCATTGCTGCCTTTTTCTGCCCACAAAAAAATCCACAGCAGTCCCAACAGAGCTCCGTTGAGCTCACTCACTCCACCTCCCTCACCCACTCATTCTGTTTCTCCCGGTGCTGTAGGTTGTCCTTTTGTACTGGGCTCCTGTCTGCGCTGATGCCTTTTTCTGCCCAGAAAGAAATCTGCAACAGTCCCGACAGAGCTCAGTTGAGCTTAGTCACTTCCCCTCTCTCTCTCACTCGCTCAATCCTAATCTGTCCCAAATACTGATTTCCAAAAGCGACTGCGGTATTCTGTGCCGGAAACAAAAAAAACCATTTCGGCCAGGATGTGAAAAATGACTGCTGCACTGTTCATAAGGAGGTGTGGAAAAATGGCAATGTTGAAAATCTGGAGTGAAAATATTGCAAACTTGCGGAGTTACGATCGTGCATGGAACCTGTGCACGCATGCGCTCGAATAATTTCACTTTATGGATTTTCATCATAAAATTTTCAACATAGGCATTTTAGGACCTCTGCTCATGAACAGCATCACTGTGATTTTCTTACTGTGTCCTGAACACTGATTTCCCACAGTGACTGTGCTATTCTGCGCTGGAACTGCGCAAACACATTTCGGCCAGGATGTGAAAAATGACAGCTGTACTGTTCATAAGGAGGTGCATAAAAATGGCAATGGTGAAAATCTGGAGTTAAAATATTGCAAATTGGAAAAGTTACAAGCATGCGTAGTAACTGTGCAGTGCACGCTCATAAAACAGTCATTTTTTGGATTTTTCCCACCAGATTTGCAACATAGACTTTTTGAGAGCCCACCTCATGAACACTGGCACTATCATTTCGTTATTCGGTCCCAAAAGGTGATTCTGTGCAGTGACCGCAAAATCATCTTTTGGGGCCAAATAACGCCATGACAGTGGCTGAATTCATGAGCAGGGGTCCCAAAAACCCCATGTTGAAAATTTGGTGCAAAAATTCAAAAAAATGCCCAAGATATGCATCAGTTGAAAAAACTCTATTTATGACATTATACAGCTTACCGGCATTTCCTCAGTTCGCGGTCGGCTTTGAAGAGTGCAGACGTGTTCCTGGTCCACCAAAGATCATCATGCTGGGCTCCAGAGGTAAGTATGGGGTGAGGGGTATGTGGGGAAGCAGGGTGTGCAGAGGGTGGGCACGCGCTGGGGAGGGGCCGACTGGATAGACGAGGGACAGTTTTGCTTTACAGGTTAAAAAAAAAAAAAAGACATCACAGGACTTTTTATTTTTTTTTACAGGACATTTCTGGACATTTGGCATGCTGAGGTGGGCTCCCAGTGTGCCAACCTACTGTTGTTGGGGGTGACTGTAGCGGCGGGGACTGGCACCCGGTCGGCATATAATGGGGGGTGCAATACGACGGGGGATTAGGCACCCCCGCCACACATCTAGGTTTCGTGAGGGGACATGACGCCGGGTGGGGAGTGGGCTCCCCTTCGGCAAATCAAACTGGGAGGGGGGAGATAATGCCGAAGGGGAGTGGGCCCCCCCATCGGCAACCTGAATGGGCGCAGGGGACTGAAGCCAACAGGGATTGGGGCCCCTGTCAGCAAACAACCATTGTTGGGGGGGCACATGCTGCCAAGGGGGGACTGTGCACCCCCTCAGCACTGGGGGCTCACTAATATTGTTTGTGAACATGGCGGCAAGTCACCACCATGTTCACAAACAATATCACAGTACCAAGGTTCCGCCCAGCAATGACTGGTCGCTCCCTCATTGCAGTAGAATGGCTTATGCTGCAATGATGAGGCGGACCCTGATTGCAGTGGCTGAAACCTTACAAGGTTGTGGCACGCTGTCTGAACAAGTGTCAGCAGCAGTGTGCCACCCCATTGGGAAAAGCGCGTCAAGCCTCCAAAGGCTGTGGGGGCACTGGCCACAACAGTGCCACGCCTCCACAACCTGCTTCTGCTGCAAGCTGCTGCAATATGTTTCTTGTACATGCACACAATCAACATAATAAAGGACTCTGAATAATATTTTTGTGGTTCTGGTGATTTCTGCTTACATGGGTGCTTCTCATCCTTTTGCTTGTCCCCTGTGGAATAGCAGGCTGAGATGGGACATGAGCTCAGTCTTCCCATTTTCAGGCCTATTAACAGGATTGAAAATATGGATGTGTTCTCCAGCAGGACACAGGGACATGATCTGAAGGCCACAGATGGCAATAAGGAAGCATATTTTGTCCCAGAAGGTGGTGGCCTTTTAAAATAACCTGCCAATAGAGACTGTGGACATGAAGACAGTAGAGCAGTCCCCAGTTTTGCCCATCTCTTAGCTTTTGCCAGCACTGACCTGATACGGGTGTGGAGAGCTTTTAGGAGTGGCAAGTGCGTTGAAAAGAATATGCAGTGCTCTCATTGCACCAGAGTCAGATGTAACCGATACTGCTGTGATTACAGAACTGTGCATGCAAGATACTTGCGCATGCGCAGTTTGCCCCGGAGTCAGCCGTAACATGGCAGCACTGGCATGACTACATATGCATAGTTTAAATCAGGGCAGCCATGTTGCACACGGTGGCAATTAGCATCTCAGCAAAGCTATCCTGTGTCAGTACACTGCATGCAGATGTAAAAGTGAGACCCCACTGAAAATGAGATACTGCATCTTAGCCAGGCTAAGCTGCATGAGTACACTGCCAAAATGGAGAAAAGTGTTGGCTCACTGAATATGACATACTGCATCTCAGACAAGCTATCCTGGGTCAGTACATTATAACAGGGCTAAAGATCACGTAAAACAGCCTTAACATTTGTTGTTGTGATTTTACTGACAGGCATAATGAAGTCAGTTGTGTACATGTATTGATCTGAGCATACAGGAAAATGTACAGGAGTTTTGTCACAGTTTTACATGGAAAACACATGGAAAATGAGGGTGCCCTACAGAGAAATGCTTTGTTCAGTCTGGGAACACTGCAGTTGATACTACTATGATTTCTTTGTAATCCCCCTATAATGCCCCTTGCAACCTCTGAAAACTCCTAAAACATTAGCTGCCTAGCATTTACCCTTCCTACAAATATAAAACCATGAGAGTTCCAATGTCACTAATAAGATACATCCATGAAAGGGTTAACATAAATCAACTCTTCAGAGGAAATACTGTAAATCATTGCTACACACACACACATTGGGAGAGATGATCAAGAATGTAATTTGGGACTGCTCTGCAGTTAGATGCTGTATCCTCTGTTGGAACTCAAACATGGGTAAAAGTAAGACCCCAGTGAAAATGAGATACTGCATCTTAGCCAGACTTATCAGTACATTGTAGAAATGGGTAAAGTTAGGACCCCTCTGAAAATTAGATCCTGCATCTCATCAAAGCTATCCTGTCTCAGTGCATTGCCAAAATGGATAAAAGTATGGCCCCATTCAGTATGACATACTACATTTCAGCCAGGCATTCCGGTTGTGTCAGTACATTGTAACAATGCTATAATACCATCAAGAGGTTCTGGAGACATGCGAACATTGACAGCAAAGCTTGAGAGATTCCAACATTTTTTCAGCACCTCTGTGATATGTTGCAGATGAGTTTTACCATTTAAAATAAATAAAAACAGCCTTAACATTTCTTATAGTGATTTTACTGACAGGCATAATGAAGTCAGTTGCATACATATATTGATTTGAGCATAAAGGAAAAGGTACAGGAATTTTATTCTAGTTTTATATGGAAAATACAGGGAAAAGAAGGATGCCCTACAGGGAAATGCTTTGTTCAGTCTGAGAACACTGCAGTTGACACCGCTATCATTCTTTGTAATTCCCTAGGATGCCCCTTGCAACCTCTGAAAATCCCTAAAACATTAGCTGCCTAGCATTTATTTACCCTTCCTACAAGTATAAAACCATGAGAGTTCCAATACCACCAATTAGGTCCAGAATGGGTTAACATAAAGCAACTCTTCAGAAGAAATACTGAATTATTGCCACACACACACACTGGGAGAGATAAGCAAGAATGTAATTTGAAACTGCTCTGCAGTTAGATAATGTTATCTGTTGGAAGTCATGTCAGTAAATTATTAGTCTCCAAAGATAGCAAGTCACAATTACTTAACAGAGACAAGAGATTATTTTATCTAACTGGCAAGTTGGGGAAAGATGCACTGAAAACTCCAAAAATGTGTGCCATGGTACTCCATTTTTCCAGCTACAGATAGCAAGATGGCTGTATGCAGCCTTCTTGTATTAGCTCTAAAAATGCTGTTTACCAAGTTGGATTCGAAAGAAAAAGAAAACATGTTTCTTGTACTCACTAGAGCACTACAAGGTTGGGGAAGAGAGTAGATTGTCCAGAGCATTTGTTTCTTAGTCCATAGGCTGCCGAAAGAACTACAATTAATCTATTTGATTGAGCTCTGGACAGATGTTCAGTCTGTAGCACTTCAAGGGTTAAACTGAAGGATTGCAAAGACGTGGAAGGATCATTTGTAAACTCCAAAGGAAGTGTTCCATGGTCAGAATCCGGTAGCTCATTTTTAAAGCTAATGCATTAGGGCTGCAGGCTCCACCTACCTGCAGCCCTAATGCAAAAGGGCTGCAGGCTCCGCCTACCTGCAGCCCTAAAAAGGAGCTAGGGAAGCAAGTGGGAGGAATCTCTATGAATCCAGCTGGCAGTGGTGGAGGCTAAGAACCTCCAAGAAGGGTGACCTACAGGCCAACAAATTAGAAGCGATGGATGGGGCTCTGAAGGAGGAAATCAGAAAGGCAGCTGCAGTGGAGGACATACACCTGATTTGGTATTTTAGCTTATAAGATATACACTGGAGCATTCCTGGGGTAAAAAGTACGAGAAGTCACACACTTGTGGAACATTTTCAGGATGGTTTCCTAGCGCAATATATGGAAGAGCTAACTAGGCAGTAAGTCATACTGGGCCTGTTTTTCCTGAACCAGGACAGTAGAGGGGATGTCAGGGTAGAGGATCCTCTAGGGTCAAGTGGCCACAATTCAATGTGACACAGCACTGCCCTTGAGGCCCAGCATCTTAAATCACAGATGCTGGCTCTAGACTTTAGAAATACAGACTTTAGGAAGATGGAGTCCTTAAGGACAGATTAGGGGAGGATTGCAGTCAGAAGGATGAAAACTAAGTTGGCCCAGTGGCATGGAGGGCTGAGGCACTGGCGCCTTACCTCCTGCCACACCAGAGACCTCTGTTTGGTGGTGAATGCGGGCTGCTGGGGGTCGGCCGGGAAGGGAGAGGACTGAGCACACTGAGGACAGCTCTTCTGTCCTGGGGAGGGTGGATTCCTGAATAACTGCTACCAGGTGGAGGCTTAAGGGTAGTGCAGGTTCAGAGGTGCCAAAGACAGGAGGATGCTGTGGGACCCCACAGCATGCACATGCTGATGTGCATGCCCCAGCAGTGGGGAAAGGGAAGAAACCAGAAAATGGTTAGCACTGGATCCATGAAACCCTGCACGCCTACCTCCACCCCATGCCATCACCTGGTCCCCAGCCCAAATCTGGATTTGGGTCTCTGAGTGAGGGGAGGACAGCCCTTCTTTTCCCAGCCCCACCACAGGGGACAATCCATGGGAGGTCCTGGGCCAGGGACATGGGAGAGACAAGACCCTGGGAGAGAGGACGTGGGACAGAGTTGAGAGCCCCACCAGTGCCAACCTGGAGAAAAAGCTATATGGAGAAAAAAAAAAAGAAGGAATGGAAAACAAATAGACTGCCATCAAGAGGGTGATCCAGGAGATATCTAAAGCCTGTCAGAGAGAAACTGTGAAAGGTAAGAAGCATCAGAAACAAATATGGTTCTCCAGGAAGGTGGTGGGGTGTAGGCAGGGTCAAAAAATTGGCCTTTAGGAAATACAAAGTAGAGATCAGATGGAAGGGGAATAGGAAGATCTACCTCAATAAATTGAAACAGGCCATCACTGCACTGAGGAAGGCCAAGGCTGAAACAGAACTCAGAATAGTGGAGGTGGTGAAAGAAAATGATAAGGCAGTCTTTTGTTACATTAACAGAAGAGGAAACTAGTGGATGGATAAAGGAAGGAGAATGGGTTGTGGATGGACAAAAGGAAGACATCTTGAATGAATGCTACTTCTTAGGATACACAGTAGGGGGATGCTCCTGGACTGCGGTACAAAGTCATGAGGGAACCATAATGAAGGATAGGGTATTCAAGGGGCTGAGGATGTTGAAGGTGAACAAGACACTGGGACAAAACAGGTTGCATCTCCAGACCCTCAGGGAGGTAAGGCAAGCACAGCTGACACCGCCGGAAGCTTAGTTAAATTTCTCATTGGAATCCCAGTGGACTGGAGTGTAGCTGATGTTGTACCTCTTCATAACAGTGGAGACAAGGGTGACATAGGTAATTATAGACCGGTTAAAATGACCATAGTTGTGGAGAACCTGCCAGAAACTATGATCTAGGAGCAGTTAGTAAACTTCTTGGAGGCAAATGGAATCCAAAACAGTAGGCAGCGTGGTTTCATTAAGGCGAGGTCCTATGTCCTACCAGATGAACCTCAAAGAATTCTTCAAGAGTGTCTCAAGTGGTGGATAAGGGCCAGGCAGTGGATATCCTGCATTTGGATGTTAGCAAGGCCTTCAATTCAGTGCCACAAAGATGACCAGTGAAGATGTTAGGCAACTTAGAGGTGAGGGAAGGCTTAACCAGGTGACTTGAAAACTGGTCACGTGGAAGGACCTAAAAGATGATACTAAATGGCAAATAGACTCAAGTGGGTCACAAGTGGAGTGCCACAATGATTGGTTCTGGGTCCAGTACTCTTCAGTTCATTTACCTGTGAAACTGGAATAGGGGTCAAAATGTGTGTTTGGGTACGATACCTAAATAAGTGGCAGGATAGACAGCAGAGAAGGGATCTGGGATGTGAAAAGGGATCTGAAGAAATTAGAGAAGTGGTAAAAAATCAGGCAGCTCAAATTCAGAGCCAAAAAAGTGGAAGATCATCATCTCCATGGAAATGAGGAATCCAAAAATTAAATTCTAGCTTGGGGGTGAGGGTCAACCAGACCCCAGAGAAACGGAACCATTGGTCTGTCTTAAGGTACAGCTTCAAGACCTCTGCCCAGTGCAACGAGGCATACAGGAAGGCCAACAGGATGCTGGTGTGCATAGAAACCTGAAAAAGTATGACGGCAGAAAAAAACCCTTGCTTCATTTAGTCTGCCTATAATCCCTAACAAACCCCGAGACCTAATGTCTATATAGGGTTTTTGCTCTTGCTAACCTCCCCAATGAGTCATGCTATACTGCTACCCATTAGGTCACTATTAAGCTCTCAACTCTGTTCCAACCACGTTTAAAGGTATTGATGGTTTTGGTGCCTCCCCACCTCAGCTGGCAGCTTGTTCCTTGGCTCAGCCACTCTCTCTGTAAACTAGAACCTCCCCATATCCTCCTGTCAGCTTCCATTCATGTCCCCGTGTTCTAAATTCACTATTCCTGTTGAACAGTTCCTCACAGTTTACCTTGTTTATTCCATTCAGGTACTTGAAAGTCTCGATCATATCACCCCTCTCCTTGCTGGCCTCCAGCGAGTACATGTTCAATATCCTAAGCTGATCTCAAAGGATTTGTCCTGCTGGCCATGAATCACCTTGGTCACTCTACCCAGCACCATTCCCAGCCTGTCCTTGTTTTTTTTCAAAGTAGGACTCCACAACTGGGAACAGCACTCCAGGTAGGACCTCAATAGTAATCTACGGAGAGGTAGTAATACCTCTTTTCTTCTGCTATCACAAACACTTCCAGTACAACCTAGTATCCTGGCTGCCTTGCTGTAGATCTTGCTACACTGGCTACATATTTTAAGGGAATCACTCAGCATGGTTTCTGCAAAGGGCATAGCACCCCTTCTGCACTGCTCCAATTCACCAACAACATCCTCTGTGCCATTGATTCTGGTCTCCTAACTGGGGCAGTATTTATCGACTTCACAAAAGCTTTTGATCTTGTGGATCACACTGTCCTTCTTGGCAACCTTACATCCCTTGGTTTCTCGCAAAAATCTGTTGCCTGGTTTGAAAGCTACCTATCAAATAGAGTTCAAGAAGGGAAATTTAACTCTCCTATATCGGATCAAACCTCTATTAAAGTCAGTTTTCCCCAGGGCTCTATTCTGGGCCCGTGCCTCTTCTCTATTTTTATTCACTGGGTTGCACTGAATATCCCTTCCTGCTCATCCATCCTCTCTATGAATGATTTTGTTCTGTACTCCAGTTCCAGGGATGTACAAGAAATATACCTCAATCTCTCCTCTACCCTTCTCCAGATCCATACTTGGCTCATAAGAAATAAGCCTGTTCTCAATGTGGATAAAACACAGGGAATGCTCTTTGGCTTCATTGCCAAACTAAAAACATGCTGTGGACAGCTTATGATACCCTGCCCAAATGGCTCATTTTTGGGAACTGTGAGCTCATTCAGATATCAGGGGGTCCTACTTGATGAAACTCTTGACTCTGACCAACATATCCAGGCTACCTGTAAATCCCAACAGGAACCACAACCTCCTTGCAGAGGAGCTGAGCTAAGTTGTCTCTGAAAGCTGATAGAATGTCTGCAGATACCAAGTCCTCCCATGGGGCATGGGCTCAGCAAGGAGGGTACTGCTTGAATTCCAGAGGCAGACCCTGACCCACCACCTCGAAGACCCACCTCTCCGTGGTGACAGTGGACCAGGCGAAAAGGAAGTGGCAGAGCCGGTCCCCCACAGAAGGACCCAGGGGAGGCGTGGTGGGCATGAAGGAGGCACCCCTCATCCAGTCACTGGGCAGGCTTGGAGGAGGAGGGGGGTCCGGCTGAGGAGCCACCAGAGCCTCTCCCCCCAGGCTTACTGACAACTGAGGCCACTGACTTTGGCCGAGGTTGCCAGGCCTTGACCTGCTGACCAGTCTGGGACTGGGCTGATTTGGCTGCAGGAGTAGAGGTGGACTGAAAGGGCTTCCTTTTCTGCTGCTGCTTAGAGCCCTTGGGGTCCCTTTGGGCAGATGTCACTGAGTCCAAGGTGGCCTTGGATTTCACGATGCAAGTGAGGTGGCCTTTGATCCCTGGCCTGAACAGGTTGGTGCCCAGGAAAGGAACATCTGCCAGCTTGTGCTGAGTGTCTGCCATTAGGTCAAGATCCTCAGCCAAGCCCTGCGATGCATGGCCACTGAGGCTGCCACAAAGCAGGCACAGGAGTCTCCAATGTCCATGGCAGTCTGGAGCTGTTGCTTTGCAACAGCTCGGCCCTGGTCCTGGAGCTGCTTGACTGTTGTCTGGAGGTCCACCAGCAGATGAGGAAGCACCTCATCCAGGGTGCCCAGCAGGGCATAAGAGAAGTGGGGCTTAAGGAGGGCTGAGTTAATCTGGCGAAGACCAAGCGAGGAGGCAGCACAGACCTTCTTAGTTGCGTGGTACAACTTTTTGGACTCTGTCAGGTGGCTTGTCAATGTCCACAGTATTGCCTAAGCACCTGAACACTGAATCAGCCACCACTCCCTCAGCTGAGGGGTGTTCAGTGAATCCTGATTGGGAACCGGTAGGTACCGCATACATGCGGGCTATCCAGGAAGAGGGAGCAGGGTAGGAAGCTGGGCACTGCCAGAGCTCAAGGGCAGGGCCAAGAATGGCTTCCACCACCAGGAAGGGCTCCGTAGGAGAATCCACCCCGGTCAAGGATCTTGGTCAGTGGGTAATGGGCCTGTTTTTGAATGGGTTCCATTTTAAGACACGTGGACTCAGAGATCAGCTGCAGAAGACCCTTAATGGAAATAGGGCCTTCTTCAGTTGAGCCAGCCCCCACCAGCTCCTCGTTGACTGGATGGGAGTGCAAGGAGGAACCCTCAGGCTACAAAGAGTCATTAAAAAGTGGTAAGCCATCGAAGTCCCCACTGACCCTCTGAGGACGGTCGGGGTGACAGTGACTGCTAGCCAATGGGAAAGCCCCTTGGCCGGCCAAGTCTCCTTTGTCAGAGTGCTGGCTGTTTAAGCTGTGGCTCCACAGGAATCAGTGGAGACACTGGGGTAGGCCAAGCTGGGACCATCTTGGTTGGCTCCATAGGCAGAGAAGGCGTTGGCCTGTCAGGCGAAAGCCAAGAGACGGCCGGAGTAGAAACTGGAGCTGGCTTCATACCGGTGAACACCAGCTGTTGCCACATGAGGTCCTCATAGCATAGACGCAATTTTCGCCGAAGCCTCTCCTCACCAGAGGAGGATGAGGATGAAGAGTGGTGGTGGTGCCGCTTCACATGGTGTCAAGAGAGGGAGCACTGATGTCAGCGGAAGCCACTCGACCCACGGGAACAGGACCAAGACCTTGACTGCCGGGGGACCTGCAGCGGGTCTCAGAGGGAGTCAGTGAACGCTGAGGCTCCTCCAGGTCTTGGTCAGAGACCAGAGGCAGTGAGTCAGTGGACTTATCCATCCCTCCCATGGTCTGAGTCAGGACCGGTGTCCTGAACAAAGACGTGTTGGCCTCTTCAGTCGACAACTGATCGGTCGGTTTGAGAACGGTCTCGGCTGGGACTTCAACCAGCATCTAGGCCAACTGGCCCAACAGGGTTACTGTGCAGCTGGAGGCCAGGGCTGAGGATTCAACCAAAGATGGATCCGGAGAAGCGCAGGAATTGGAAGCGCTCAACTGAGAGCGCTCCCAATCCCACATACGATGGCAAGTCCTTTCTTTTCCTTTTTTAGACTCTTTCTTGTATTTAGATTTGTGCCTAGAAGGTCCCTGACCAAGGGTGACCAGGGACTGACACAATTCCTTGAAGGACCCCATGAAAGTTGAGCCCAGCTGGAGCAGCACCAATGCAGAAGCCGAAGAGGAGTGAGCTCCAGCCTGGGCTGCCACCTCCTCAAATGCCATAAGCTGTTCAGCAGACCCCGCAGCCATGGAGACCACCCAACGGGCATCCTTCAACTTGACCGGTAGGTTCCGTTGGCTTTGCCAGCCTAACTTGAGTCGGGTGAGGCAGTCCTCGAGAATGATCAGGTGAAACGAGCAACAGAAGTCGCAGGCCTAGGGATCATGCTCGTGCCCCAGGCAGTAGACGCTCGTGGAGTGCGGGTCCATTCAGGACATCTTCTGCCCGCAAAGGCACCGGCAGAACTCGAGAGCAGACTTGTCTTCCATCACTGTCGCGATAGAGGATCGAGTCGAAAAAAAACTCTAAAATGAAATCTGGAAGTATATCCGAAGATTTTACAGCAAAGGGCCTACTCAGTGCGAGAGCAGTAAGACTGGAACCTGCCTTTTCCAGCAGAAATGAAGATGTGGCGTCATGAGGTGGAGCCAAGGGAGTTACCACCTGGGTGGGTAGGTGGGAGGAGCCAGCTTGAAGAAATTTCCAGTGAAGTCTTAAAGGAAAAGGGAACTGCCAGAAGTGTGGATAGAACTTCATATCCACATCCCTAGAAATTACCATTTTGTTTTGTTTTCAGACCACAAACTGACACAGCATCTTTTTTTTGGTGAATACTGAACAAGCTTTAATCTGAGAGAACTCTGAGTTGTTTAAAATTTGGAGAGCAACGTTTTGAACTTTTATTTAAAACCTGTGACCCCTTCCCACAAGGGAGGGCATTTACATTCTGAGGCTGCAGCCCATATACCTTTAACCAAAGTTTTAATGTGGAAAGGGGGAACCCAGTAGCCACCCTGTTGCGCAGCTGGGAGTGGATGCTGGCCCACCATTAAACAGGAAAAGGATCAATAGACTATGGTTCTGTTGAAGGATGCAGGTACCCTCCAGAGTTAATTGATGGTTGGACCTCCTGTGGATAATCCTGTGGCTGTGCCAATATGCTCAGTGTGGAACTATCTGTGCTTTAAAAATGCAGATTTAAATGCTTAGTGGTTGACTATTAAATCTGTGTCCAGCTGGAAGCTGAGGGCTTTAAGAATTCGAGTTTCAAACACTGTTCCTGAGAGGACTGTAGTTGCAACCTAAATGAATTTGCAGACTAAGAAGCTGTACTATACATGTGGTGTTTTAGAAAGCAGCCTTTTTTTTTTCCCCCCACATTTCCTTGCTCCAGGTTGGCCACTCCTTCGGGCCACCTAGGTCCCTGCTCTCACCCCTGCCCTGATGCCAGCCACCACCACCTAATATTTGCAGCCCCTGGGTAACCCGGACATAACCCTTCACCAGGTAGGTCCCCCCCCCCCCAAGGGAGAAAGGTGCCAGTAGGGGCCGGCCAGCACATGCTACTTGGCCCGGGTGCTGCTGAGGTGGATCTGGGCTGTACCGGGGGGCTCGGCGGCAATGGGAGCCAGCGACTGTCATCCAGTCAGCCATGGAACACTTTTCTGCTTTGCTCCCCGGGGGCGTGGTGTGCCACAATGTCAAGGCGAAAGCCAACGTTCCTCACGCCCCCCCCTTAGTCAGTGGGTTGCCATTACCCTCAACCTCCACCAGGAGTTGTCAAGCGCCGGGTCCTTGATCCACCCTCCCCCTGAGAGAAGGCGAGCATTCTCCGGACACTCTAGCCTTCTCTCCCCGGATGGCCCTCCAGTGCCCAGAGTCCATTCCTGAACCTGGGTCGCTGGCATCGCAAGTGGAAATCCAACCGCTGTGCTGGTTGGCCCCCCTTTTTTTTTTTATATAATTTTTTTTTTTTTTTTTTATTTATTTTACTACACCTCAGAGGAGAATCTGCCCAATACAGACACCCCCAACACCCCACACCCAGTCAGGTCTTATCGCTTACTTGAGGGTATTTACATGAAAGCAGAATCTGTGTGTCTCAGATGTCCTCTCATTGAGATCATAATCTCCGTTTGTGAGATCACAATTATCTCCACAGCAATAGAATATGGTATGACAAACACAGGATTAAGACTTCAGTGGGCAGAAAAGCTGGAGAATGAGCTCAAATCTGGGGTTCAGAAATTATATTTTCATGTAAATATCTTCAGTAACAAAGAATGAGGGGAGAGAAACACAGACTACTAAATCTAGGCTGACTCGAATCTGAATATTGTATTTGA
This sequence comes from Neoceratodus forsteri, assembly GCA_016271365.2. Classification (NCBI taxonomy): domain Eukaryota; kingdom Metazoa; phylum Chordata; order Ceratodontiformes; family Ceratodontidae; genus Neoceratodus; species Neoceratodus forsteri. The sequence continues at coordinate 553,854,054 of CM028137.1, read as the reverse complement.
AAAGGTTTTCATTGATACTGGAAAATTGCTTAAGGTGGCTGTCATGCAACAGGTGGGGGATCAGAACTGTTGGCATAATATACTGTTTCACTCACTGGTATTTGAAATAGCAATATTTTCTCCACCACAGCTGTGCCAGTCATTACCAAACACTTATGCTGCTTCAAAAATAGCTCCAAATAGGTGAAATGTTATATTAATGGAATGCATAACGGATTTGACTGAGATATCATATTTAAAACTACTGGTGTACAAAAACCTAGATTTCTTAAAAGTGGAAGCATTTTCTAGCCAAGTATATCTCACCACTCAGCACCATTATGCATCTTGTAGAGGATCCACGACAGGAGTTGACAAAATTTTTGTCGAATGGCCTGTCAGTGATACCGGCAGGTTGACCGCATTCTGCAGTCAGCTGCTGGTTCGCACTGTCTGTCCTTGTTTTCTTCGGAGGATTCGCCCCCCAAACCCCCCACGTGAGGGGCTGCACCCCCTGCACCCTCTCCCTACTTAAAGATTATCAATTCCGAGTCAGAGCTGACTGGGGGTTGCATAACCCCCGACACACAGTGCCGGGTTCCAGCGGGTTTCCCACAGCGGCATGGCACTGTAGTCGCTGTGGGGAACCTCGCTGACGAAATGTCGCTGTTGGGGGCAACCATCTTGTAGACATGTGGGCGGGGTGGATAATGGAAACAGTGATGGGGAGGTCTGAATTGTTCCAAAGCATGCAATGGGTCAACCTGGAGTATAGCAGAATACCTACTAGCATAATAAAAGCTGCAGCACTCACAGATGCAGGCCCCAAGTAGCAGTCTTAGACACCGACAGGTACTTTGAATGCAGTTTATTCTGTAAAATTTCAAACGTTTTACAGAAAGCCTGTTAGCAGACTTTTCTATTTAGGTTAGACAGGGCCTGAGTAAAGGATTCACCGATGGCCACAATGCCCCAGTGCTTCGCTCTATTGAAGCTTCTTTAGGAGGCGTATCTGTGATTTGTACATTCATAATAATTAAGAGACCCTCCACAAATGCCTATAAGGAACTGGTTAGTGGTAACTCAATTATATGGTAACCTCTAGGTGAACAAGGAGGTTTTGTTTAAAAACCGCAATATCAGTTGCAGTTTATTTTTTATACTGGAAAGGCATGTGAGCGAAATTGCCTATTTTCACAAGTGTTCAGTTAGACATAAGACAGTAAACAGTACATAGTATACAGGCAAATGAAAACAAAAAATCTGCACAGAGGGGGTGGCAAAGACAACATATTTAGGTGAAATAGTGCTCAGGTATCAAGACGTATATACATATCAACAAAGCAGAGAGCATTTACAAGTTGTAGGCATAAGCACACATACAACCAAAGTCAGGTGCATTTACAAGAATTGAAACTGGCCTGGTGACACTTTAAGTTGTTTCTGAATGATGTGATCGAGAGACACTGGACAAGAGATGGGGGCAGGCTATTAAAGAGTTTTAAACCCCTGTAGGAGAGGGCTTGCTGACCTTGTGCTTTGTGGCAAAAGGGGAGAGAAAAGGAGTGAATGGATGATAGTCTGTTGGACCTTGTGGGGGCAAACCTTGGGAAGACTGAGACAATGCTGCTTGGTAAATGTCCCCATAGGAGTTTGTAGAAGAAGGTTAGGATTTTACTTTCTATCCTGTCCTCCAGCGGAGGACAGTTTCCTGTTTTGCATAGATCACAGTGGTGGGTCAATTTTGGGAAGCCAGTGCCAAACCGAATGACATTGTGATAGGTGGCCTGTAGCCAACTGAGACTTGTTTGAGAGAGGGAGGGGTAGTATATTAAAGTGCCATAGTCAAGGATAGGGAGGAGGAGGAAGTTGTTGACAAGTAGGGCCTTGGATTCAGGGATTAGAATTGGTTAACTCTGTACTGCATTCTTAGCCTTTGGTGGGCTTTTTTGATAAGCTGGTCTATGTGAGGGTTGAAGGTTAGATGGCAGTCGAGGAGGAGGAGGCCGAGGTATTTGAACTCAGAGACTCTCTCAACTGGGTTGCCATCATTGTCTCAGTGTGATATCAAAAGCTGCATTTTTTTCTGGCCCTGCAGAAAACCATTGACTGGTTTTTTTTTAAATTGAGGACTAATCCCCTGAAGGAGAACCAGGTGTGAAGCCTAAAATAATCTTACTGTAGATTGTGAAGGAGGGTAGTGGGATTCTTATTTTTGTAGAAAAGTGTGGCATCATCTGCATACAGGATGAGCTCTGTGTGCCTGCATAATTCAGAGAGGGAGTTTACAATGAGGGAGAAAAGGAAGAGTCCCAGTCCCTGGGGAACACCATATTTAATGGTGCAGATGTTGGAGAAAGCACCTGCGATCACAGTTTTGTAGGATCTGAGACTGAGGTAGTTAGAGAACCAGCTGACAACATCACTGGAGAAAATGAGCTGGGAGAGGGTGGTGAGGAGTACCTTATGGTCGACAAGGTCAAAGGCTTTTGTGAGGTCCACAGACAGAGAATTGGTGAAGACATCTTCGTCACTAGCCTTTTCAATAAAGTTAGTGAACTTGATAAGTGCTGTCTAAGTGTGTGGCAGCCCTGAACCTGTCTTAAGAGTCAGTTTGTACATTTTATTTGTCTAGGAATGCCAAGGTTTGACCAAGCATGATTTTCTTGATTATCTTGGATGAGGGTGCCAGGAGAGAAACTGGCCTGTAGTTGACCTCATCATTTTTGGGGCCTGATTTGTGTAGGGGTTTTAAGGTGGCACATTTCCATTTCAAGGGAAAAGCACCAGTGTAGAGGGAGTACTATACAAACCAGGCCATTTTACTAGGTTATTGTCACTTTGTTTAATGAAAAGGGTTACATGTATGATGAAATTTCATTTAATATATGCTCCCTGTTATAAACATGTACCATGCTAATGCTGCCACAATCAGTGCTTAATGCAATTCTAATTAGAAATAAAAATTTATTAAACATTACGTACCATACACCACATTAATTGCAGTTGATAGAAAGATACAGACTGTTATTAGTATTGGAATATTGTCTCCCATTTCTTGGTAAACACATTCTAAAAATCTTAAGAAGTTCTGGGGGAGTCTAATAGATAAACAACAGCTGTGCCATTTTAAAACACACATACACAGAAACACAGACTTTGACGGCAGATAAGGACCGCTAGGCCCATCTAGTCTGCCCATTTCCCTACCTACAGGATAGGCCGCAGATCCTATTTAACCAACAGCCTATATCTTCCTGCCCCCCACAAGAATTGCCTTATGTCTGTCCCATGCATTCTTGAATTCTCCCACAGTTTTAGACTCCACAACTTCCTCAGGAAGGCTGTTCCATGCATCCACTACCCTCTCTGTGAAATAATACTTCCTCATTGCCCCTGAACCCCTCCTTCTATCTTTTAAATTGTGTCCCCTTGTTCTTGCAAGTCTCTTTTCTGAAAGATGCTACCCTCTTGGACTTTGTTGATTCCCTTGAGGTACTTGAAAGTTTCTATCATGTCCCCCCCCTCCCTTCTTTTCCTCAAGGGTATACATATTAAGCTCTTTAGTCTCTCCTCATACGGCTTTCTCTTGCAGACCCTGCACCATTTTAGTTGCCCTCATCTGGACTGCCTCTATCCTGTCTATGTCCTTGCGGAGATGGGGTCTCCAGAACTGGACACAGTATTCCAGATGGGGTCTCACCAACTGTCTGTACAGAGGGATAACAACTTCCTGTTTTCTGCTGCTGATGCCTCTCCCTATACATCCCAGTATACCCCCGGCCCTCCCTACTGCCTTCTCACATTGCTTCACTAACCTTAAGGTCATCTGCTATGATTACCCCCAGGTCCCTTTCCTATTTTGTTGTTGTTACTACCTCCCCACCCATTGTGTATTCTTCCCCTGGGTTCTTGTTTCCCAGGTGCATTATTTTGCACTTTTTTGCATTGAATCCTAGCTGCCATACATCTGAGCATTCCTCCAACCTTGCCAAGTCCCTTTTCATCCTTTCCACGCCTCCTTGTGTATCAACCCTGTTGCAGATCTTTGTGTCATCTGCAAAAAGGCATACTTTTCCTTCCAGTCCCTCTGCAATGTCACTGATGAAGACATTAAAGGACTGGACCCAATACCAGAACCCTCGGTACCCACTAGTAACCGCCCTTTCTTCAGAGTGGACTCCATTTACAATTACCTTCTGTGTCCTGTTGTCCAGCCAATGTTTTACCAGGCTACCACCCTGGGACCCACTCCCAGGCTGGTTAATTTGACTAATAATCTTTTGTGTGAGACTGTGTCAAATGCTTTGCTAAAGTCTAGGTAGGCCATGTCCACAGCCCCTCCCTGGTCTACTACTTTGGTCACCAGTCAAAGAAATCTATTAGATTCTGTCTGACATGACCTTCCGCTGTGAACCCATGCTGCCTTGGATCCTGTGCTCCACTGACCTCTAGGTACTCAACTATTCTTTCCTTCAGAAGTGACTCCATCACTTTCCCTACCACAGAGGTCAGACTGACAGGTCTATAGTTTCCTGCCTCTGTCTTGGTCCCACTTTTGTGAAGGGAATCACATCCGCCTTCCTCCAGTCCTCGGTACCACACCATCCTCCCATGATTTATTAAAAGAGTAGCCAGTGGTTTCACTAGTTCCTTCCTTAATTCTTTTAGAATTCTGGGGTGAATTCCATCAGGACCCATTGCTTTGTCCACCTTCAGTTTTAGAGTTCTTGCAGAACCCTTTCTTCTGTGAAAGGACTGGGATTGACCCCCTATCAAGAGTGCTTCTGTTAATTGGATTAGGCACTTCCTCCTCCTCTTTTGTAGAATACTGAGCAGAAATATTCGTTCAGTATTCCTGCTTTTCACTGTCCCCTCTGCCCACCACCATTTATTCTATTCAGCCTCACTATCCCTCTCTTTGTCTTTCTCACTTCGCTGATGTACCTGTAAAAGGTTTTATCCCCTTCTTAACTGAGTTGGCTATCTTTTCCTCAGTTTGGGCCTTTGCTATTCTGACTTCCCTCCCTGCTTCTTTCTGCCTTAACTGGTACAGCTCTCTGTCCTGCTCCTTCTGTGTTTCCTTATACTTCTGGAATGCTATCTTTTTCTTCCTGACTTTCACAGCCACCTCTCTTGAGAACCATAGTGGCTTTTTCTTTCATTTTGATTTGTTTATTTGCTTCACACAAAGGCTTGTTGTCTCTGTGATGGCAGTTTTGATAATTCCCATTGTTGTTTTCCACACCTCCTTCTAGCCTGTTTGCTAGTGCTTTTCTGAGGCACTCTCCCATCTTGCAAAGTCAGCCCTCCTAAAGTCCAGTACCCTCACTTTTGTATGGCTTGACTCTGTAGCTGAGTTTAACGTGAACCACACTGTTTGATGGTCACTTGTCCAGATGGCAACCCACTTCTAGATCTGAGATCCTCTCACTGCCCCCATTTGAGAGTTAGAGGTCTAAGATTGCTCCCTCACGAGTGGGTTCGAAACTAGCTGTCTAATGCCTGCCACCTGTAGGGTGTCAAGAATGGCCCTGTTTCTGGATGTGGCTGCAGCAAATGTGCTCCAGTTAACATCTGGCATATTCAGGTCTCCCATCAACAGTATCTCCCTTTCTCTGCCATTCTAAGAATGCCTTCCATCATATCCTTGTCCATTCCTTCCCCTGACATGGGGTCTGTGCCACAACCCCTGTGCGGATTGTGGTGTCTTTCCAGTCTCCAAGGTGACCCACAATGTCTCCTCTCCTCCCTGTTTACTCTTTTGTTCAGTTGCTTTTATCCCTTCCTTTACATAGAGAGCTACTCCTCCCTCTTCCCCCTGCCTGTCTCTCCTGTAGGTTATGTACCCTGGTATGTTAACATCCCAGTCATGGTTCTCTGTACCATGTTTCTGTGACTGCTACGATATCCAGGCATCCCTCTTCCATTAAGGCCACCAGCTCAGGGAGCTTGTTGCCCAGACTCTGAGCATTGGTACTCATTACCCTCCATTTCCTGATGGCCTTACCCCTTTTGCCCATCCTGTCCTTCTTGCCTTTGTCACTTCTCCATTTACCCTGCCCTTCTCCCTATCGAAACCTCCATGTTGGCGTTTGCCACACTTACTACCGTGATTGTTTTGGGGGGGGCTAGGATTTTCCTGCTCCTTTCCAGTGCCTCCCCCCTTGGCTAGTTTAAAAGCTTGTCAATGAAGCATTTAAACCTATCACCTAGGATCCTGGTTCCTCTCCCGGACAGATGCAGCCCATCATGCCAGTATAGGCTTGCATCACTCCAGGTGGACCCCCAGTCCCCAGTGAAGCCAAATCCCTATCCAAATCCAAATCCCTATCCAAATGATATCCATAGGTACAGTTAGCAACAAAGAAAACAATGGCCTTGGTTGAGAAAAGTTGCGGTGGTGTGTACTATATGTTCGATCTTTAGGCTGAATGCTTCTGACATCCATTGGTGCACATTTATTATGTTACCTTTAAGGGATTCAGTTAGCCCAATGAAAGGTACACCAGGGATCCTGAATCTTCTCTGATGTTTGCTCCAATCACCCCACACATTTGCAGGCTAATTTTCCTTGACCAAAGGGGATCACAACTGCAGAAAGCACTAGCCCTCTTCTGCAGAATATCTTGGAAATCTGTGGAAGACAACAAAAACTACATCATGAATTTATGTAATAATACTGAATCACTTGATAAGCTTAAGCTGTCAGATTTCACTAACATTATTAACTACCTAATAAAAAAAAACACTTGCATCTATTTGATATTAGGGTTTGTTTTTTTCTGGGAGGGGGAGTTTCATAAGATCAGGGATTTGTGCACCCAAGTGTCAGCTGTAAGGATAAAGAATGGGGGGGCACTGAGAAAGAGATGCTATGGGAGGTCAGAAGGGAGGGCAAAAGAACCACAACTGCCAAAACTGTTTTCTTCTTGGGAGCAAACTCGGGTTGCCAGAGGGCCGGCTGGGAGACAAGGCTTGAGCGTCCCACAACTGCTTACCTTCTCTGGGGGAGGGAGGGGACCAAAGTCTGCAGTTTGCCTGACCCCAAGTGGAGGCTCGAGGTACAAGTCCTGCAGTTACAGGAGGGGCTGGTGGGAGCAGTGTGGTGAATGTCAACGCATAGCACCTTGATGTCAGGGCGCACACCACACAAGGGGACAAAACGTGATGAAAATGCACCACTGGAGCACGGGTAGATGGAGCACGAGTACCGACCCTCATTACAACTGCCTGCCTGACCACCAGGGGACCCGACAAAATATAGAAGACATCGGGGCGTCTGGGCCCCGCCCCATACCCACCTGGGGGGTACAGCCACCGCTCCATGGGGGGAACCTCCGGGGACTCAGGTAAGGCATGGGATGGTTCACAGGTGTCTTCCGAAGAAGCGTAGCTCCAGGGTAGGGAAGGGGGAGGATAAACAGAGGGGAAAAAAACTGTTTTCTTCTATCTGTTTGAAAGAAAAGTTAATTCATAGTGGGGTTCTTACTTATTGTTTTGGAATGGTTTAATGATAAGCTGACATGTGAATTATATTTACTAAATAAATGGTTTTAAATACGATTCATCAATTAATCATTTTGGTTTAACTGTACACAACATACAGATCCAGCAGCTTTCCTCCTGGAGCAGCTTGTTCAACCTGTCACCTCCTCTGCAAACTGGAGGCACCCATTCTATACACATAAAACACAGTTTTCTGAGGTTCAATCTATGTTGATCCTTGAAATGTGCTCCAAGCGTGTGTTTTAGTCCACTTTCACAGTACTTCCTAGGTGTTCCTTTAATTCTTCTTTAAAAAAGAAAACAACAGAAGAAAATTTTGGCGGCAGTTGCTTTGCCTTCCCTTATCAACTCCTCTTCAATCCCCCCTCTCATCCTTTATCCTTACAACAAACACTGGGCACAAAAGTCCCTTATCTTATGAAACTCCTCCTCCTGCCCATGAATTATCCACCCCCCCCCAATATCAAATAGGCACAAGTGGTTTCTATTGAGTACTTAACGATGTTAATTGAATTTGACAACTTTAGCTTACCAAGTGATTCAGTGCTACAACATAAATTCATAATGTAGTTTTGTTGTCTTTTACAGCTTCCCAGGATATTCTGCAGCAGAAGTTTGGTGTCTTTTATAGTTCGGATTCCGTTTGGTGAAGAAAAATTAGTCTGCGGTGTGGCCAGCCTCCAATGCATGCATCAGTGGGCTGCACAAGCTCCAAATTTATTCCATAAAACAGGAAATAAAATATACTGTAACTTACCAGTAAACTTTGCGATAACTAGAGCCTAAAGTTACCTGATGCAATGGACAACAAACTGGAGGGAATTTTACTTTTTTCAACAATGGGAGGTCTAAAAAAATGACAGACGGCAGCAGTAAACAGAGCCAAAAAGCCAGTCAATCTGGGAGCCGAACGAAGAGTGCTCCAACAGTAAATCCCAATACTACAGACCCAACACTGCATGATGTCTTTCAGGCCATGAAGGCCAAGTGGACTGTCGTCTAATTGCCCTGGACACAAAAGTTGCTGATCTACAACACAAACTATAAACGTGTGACCAGCAAGTGAATACTGCCATTTCTGAAGCAAAGAAAGCTGTCGGCATGGTGGCAAAGTCACTAGCCATGACTACTGGACTTATCAAGAAAACTGAGTCCTTCATTACTAACTCGTAAATGTAGACAATCAACTCCGGGCTGCTAGTTTGAGAATTGTGAGGATGTCACAGCACATTGAGGGAGACAATGTAATCAAAATACATTAAGAACTGGCTGGCTGAGCATCTGGGCTCCCCCCGGCATCACCTATACTAGACAAGCATTTGCCAATGCCAAATGTTTGCCACCTGCAGTGCTGTTGTACCAGGCCTTGCCTGTTGTACATTGTGATTGGTTGGCATCCATGGCACTCCAGTCATTACCTCATGGGTTGTAGCCCACCTGATAGGCTAGTGATGCACATGACCCAGATCAAATTTCTAGCATATCCGGGTCCCAGGAACCCCTGCTCTCCAGTTTCGAATCATGCATCTGATCAGGCAGGAAGCACACCAGGGATCCCTGTCTACTCCTACAAGGTAAGATCCTGTATGGGATATATCTATATAAACCTATTATCAACCTAGCAGGCATGTATGCAGTTACAGTAAAAAAAAAAAACCCTCCTTGGGAATTTAACTGGGAGAAATATATGGGGCTAGCCTCAGCCCCAGTGTTAGCTAACCTTATTTAGCCTACGAATGCTGTTAATCAGTACACTAGCAGGTTTCTGCCTTTTCTTCCTATGGTACTGAGTTCAAGTCATACAAAAGTGAAAATGTCTTTCCTTCTTTACCTCAGTCATACAAAAGTGAAAATGTATATCTTTCTTTACCTCAGCAGAAGATATAAAATGTACCTGTTTGTTTTTGCTGCTAAGGGGGCAACAAGTTTTGGGTGCCTGCCCTCATGTAGCGCTATCTCTCCGATTAGGCTCCTTAGCTGGGGGCCGCCGTGCTGGCACTAGCCTTAAGCACCGCATGGCGCCTCGCTATTCTGGCTCCCCCCCTCTTCCCTCCTTTGATTCCTAATCCTCCTTGTCGGCCTGCGGCCTCTCTCCCTCTCTCGCAGAGTTTTCAGCCTCCCAGACCACCGGCTGGTCGGTGGCCTACCCGACCACGCGGCTTCCTTGGTCAAGGTTCCTGAAGGGAGTAAGGGGGGAGAGTCGTGGCCGCTCGGCGTCGGAGTTTTTCTGTGTACCGCCAGCTCTCAGCGGTCTGTCCGTCCACGCGACTCCGCGTGGCCCCCGGGAAGCAGTTTCCTCTCCTCCCCTTCGATCTCTCCTTGAGGAAGGTTAGGGGGGAGCGTCGGGGCCGTCCAGTCACCGCTCCTGTCGTCTCGCCGCGGTGGAGGCAGTATAGCGCAGTGGTTTTAAGCCCCGAGCTGGATTCTGGAGACCAGGGTTTGAATCCGTCCTTCAGAGGGGGCCTCAGAGGATCCCGGCCCCATCCACTCAGTCGCGACGCCTCCTCACGCTCGCCGGCCTTCGCTCCCAGGCTTCCTCCCTCAGCCAGAACTGTTCTGGTGGTTTGGCGTCTCCTCTCCGCGTCTGCTCTCCGCTAGGCCGCCACTCTGAGTGGGGGGGGCGCAACGCTAGGGTGCTCTTCGTCCTCGCGGCCTGGCTAGAGCGGGGGGGGGATCCCTTGTCGCAGAAAGGAAAAAGCAGCACCTCGCGTCTACAGGAGGAACACCGATGGCAAGGGGGGGGCAACAGTGCCGTCAGGGACTCGTTTTTTCCTCGGCCTCCTAGCAGACCCTCAGCTTAATTTGGTAGGGGGTCACCGAATTTGCCACGCCCTTCTGGCTGCTCATTCCCAGTAATGGGGAAGCAACAGAACCTCCTAGGCCAGGGGTCATTGAGGACCCCCAACGAAAAAAAAAAAAAAAAAAGAGAAAAGCAGGCAGTAGAGCCTGCAGGTTAGAGGATCAGGGTGCGATCGAGCTCATTACATCAGGTGTTCCAGCCCTGACCTTGAGGCTCGCCACTCTCTCTCGGCAAAGAGGCAGTATAGCGCAGTGGTCTAAGGCTCTGAGCTGCAAATCTGGTGCCATCCAGCAGACCAGACCTGGGTTTGAATCCCACAGCTTCCTTGCATACTGTGTGACCCTGAGCAAGTCACTTAACCTCTTTATGCAAGCGGGGGTAGTTATCTGGGCCAATAGCGGATGTTTGGGGGTTCCTCCACCGTAGGGTCCCTCCCACAGTGACCCTCCGGCGGTTTTCTCCTCACAACAGGTCTACCCACTCTTCCTTCCGGAGCTCCCCCCCCCTTCTCTCTATCTTGTCTCCTACCTCTCCGGTCCCTCCCACAGCGACCCGAAGGTAGTCTCCCTCAGTTGTCCTATGGCTCCCTCCCATGAGCCCTGGTTTCGAACCCGTGGACCAAAAACCCTCTCTCACCCTTGGCACGGGTTGCGGGGGCCCTCTCATAGCTCCCCCACAACCTGCATTCAGTTCCTCTCCCCACACAACAGATCTATCGACTCTTTCTTCTGGGGCCCCTTCTTCTCTCTCTTGTCCCCTACTACTCCGGTCCCTCCCACAGCGACCCGATAAGGTAGGCTTCCTCCCGGTCGTTCCTCGGCTCCCTCCCATAGCGAGCCCTGGTTTCGAACCTGTGGACCAATAACCCTCCCTCTCCTTTTGCCCTGGTTGCGGGGCCCCTCACTTAGCTCCTCCACAACCTGTATTCAGTTTTTTTCAGTATATATATAAAAAAAAAAAAAAAAAAAGAAAAAGGAGAGAAATACTGAGGGACAAGGTATTGCCTGGGCTCTTGCTTGTTCGGCCCGTCTCCCGTCCGACCACACCACGAACGGAACCAGACAGGTGGGGGCAGTCAGAAGAGTCTCCAACCCTGAGACTCCGTCCTACCGTCCCTTACGTCCAGCGTGTGAGGACATGGAGAAGTAGTCATGCCACTTCGCCTCGACCCCAGGGCCAGAAGAGGCTAAGGCCTCTCAGGAGTCGACATTCCATTAGTCAGGCGCAAGGCTACGCTCGTCCTCTGACCTATCGGTTGTGTCTCACAGAGTGCCCTCCCAGCGTCCTCGCGGTCTATGACACCCTCAGTAAGGGATGACACCCCCAAGTCGGGCAAGATACCAAACTGCAAGAAATCGGACAGGTCGCCCGGGCCGGGAGACAGACGCATGGACAGGAGGGCACCCCTGTTGGCCCCAGGCAGCGGCCCTTAGAAAGGAGCGGTGCTACCATGCGATACATTAGCACCCAAGAGCCGATAAGGAAGACTGAAGATTGCTCGGGGGTCCTTGTCTCCACTATCAATGACACGCTGCTAGGCAGCCACCAGCCGACCCTTTTTCGGCTCCAGCGAACCCGCTAACCCTAGGACCCTCAGGAGCTAGTCTCCTGAATCCAGGGAGGCGGAACTGCGGGGACGTGCCTAATACAGCCAAAATTCCTGGCTGACTTGGTGGTAGTCACGACGTGTCCGCATGCCAGGGCCACTGTCGCCCCCACAGCACTATAGCCAAACTAAGGGATGCGCCTCACGTCAGTAGACACTGCTCCCGAGTCAGAGGATCCCGACCCCACGTACCGTACCCTCAGGGCCCTCAGCTCCCCTCCCCGGAGTCTGGGGGTAAGCAATCCAGAGGACGAGGAAGAACTACAGGGGGAAGCAGTGGCTACTCCCTCGCAACATCTCAGGTCAATCCAAACACCGTGCAGTTCAGGCGTATGACTTGATGTCCAGGGGATGAAGTCCCGCGGGGGTGCGAACCCCACCTTCTCCTCTCGGCTCGGATAAGTGGGTTCAAGTCACGGTACCAAGGGATACTCCATAAGCCGTTCAGCACCTAGTTTCTCCCAAGGGTTAACCCCCCCCACCTCAGCTAGGAGGAGGGCCCCTCCGTACCGTTTTTTAATGCGGAACAGAATCTTGGGGTGCTCTCTATCCTCATCCTGATACCAAGAAGTGGAGGGGCCCCGACCTATCGTGGGCCTGTAACTACCTATGCCACCACGTGGCGTCACACCCTGTCAATGAAGGCCACCGGGCTCATCATACGATGCATTCGGTAGGCCTTCCTGCAGCCGATAGACCACATGGATGCTCTCCCCCATATCGTCATCCTACGGTAACTCTGACAATTCCTCCAGCTTCAATGGCTTTACACTTCACGAGCACTCGAAGACCATGGCTGGATGGTAAACAGAGAAGAAAGCATCCACTCTCTCGCTCACAGGTCAAGCAAGGCGAGCACTCACAATTCTACTCAGGAGGGGACACAAGAACAAACCCTGAGAGCCCACAGCTGGATTACCGGTAGGGCTCCATAGCTCAGGGGTTAGAGCACTGGTCTTGTAAACCAGGGGTCGTGAGTTCAATCACACAGGGGCCTGTCAAGGCCCACCCTGAGCCAGGCGGCGCATATGCCCTCTCCAAATCAAGGGGCGGCCCGGCTTTCACCAACAGGCCAGGGCACCGCCCCCTCGCAGTGAGGTCAGCCTGGGCAGGATGGACGGTGGAGACCAACTTGATATGGGGACTCCCTCAGGAGACACCTCACCAACCGCCATTGGAGCAGACGTGTGTGTCTCCACGGCGGGAGAGCCTGCCGGAGGCGCAACACCACAGGGCGGTGACCACCAGCAGGTCGGACTCTCCATACCTGACTGGAGGCGAGAACCGTGTCGCTCGCCATAACACCTACAAAAATTGTACTCACCTGGTAAGGTGGTTGTATTGGTTCCAGGCCCACGCTTGATCCGTCCTAACCCGGTTGACAATCGAGCTATGGCCCACACAGCAAACTAGGTGGGACACAACCCCAGCTGCCTAGGAACGGCTCACCTGGCAAGAGGGATCAGGTCAGGGGTTACTATTCCTCCGCCTCCACCGACTCCTCCGTCCCAACCAGGTACGGGAGTCACGACGCCCAGCCACTGGTGATACCCTACCGGCCACGCAGGCCATGACTCGCAGCGGCCAGGCAGAAGGTCACTGTCAGCTTCAGGATTCCTCCCGAACAGACATGCTTTCTCAGGGGTCAAGGCTTCACCAACGCCACGGACCCTGAAGCTCACGGCCCGGTTCCAGGGAGGAGGGGTCCGGGGGGCAGCAGGTTTCATGATGATGTCATCAACACCCACCCCAGTCGGACGGTCTCCCCCCCCCCCCGCATAGGGGAGACATGGTCCAATTCCAGCGGTGGTAACCGGAGCAGGGCATAGTCCTCGAGCAGGCCGACAGGGCTAACTTCCTACTGTTCCAACAACTGGGAGTACCTGGAACAAGGCAAGGCCCTCGAGCAGGCCGACAGGGCTAACATCCTTCTGCTCCACCAACTGGGAGTAGATGAGAGACTAGCACACTCCGTCCTCAGGGTGCAGCTACCAGTTGTAGGGGCGGCTACAGGCCTCATCGTAGAGACCCTCCGATCGGGGACGCGACCGGCAACGGATCCGTGGGACTTCCTCTAGCCCTACAGTCTCTCGACTGGGCTCATCGCTAGACAGTTCTCTAGTGTAGTGGTCATCACGCATGCCTCACACGCGAAGGCCTGGGTTCAGGCCTCCAGTGTAACCGATTTTGGACCCCCACGTGGAACGGATCGGTCGGGGTCTGCCTCAAGACTGGATCTTGGGGGCAATCTGCTCAGCTAGGAGTGCTGGGGGGCTTGGGGCCCTATATGGCACGGAACCTGGTACGGTGCTCATCCCATCAGGGGTTTGCCGGAGATCGGTTTCAGTCTACCAGCCAGGGCATTCACCGGTTTTCACAGAGGGCAACCAATCGAGCTAACCGCCTTCGCGGAAGGGCCCCAACAGGGCCCCACTGCGGTCCCACGTTACCTGTACATTGGTTCCGCCCCCTCTGGATTCTGACCGGAACCCGAGTCTTCCACAAGACAGAGAGTCTGCTGTCATCTCGCAGAACAGCGGCAGAGCAGAACTGCCTCTAAGGCAACCGTTGGGGGATGGCTAAGGAGAATCGCCAGAATAGCCAGCGTCTGCTAACGGTTGACTCCACCCCCCACAGGGGTTCAGGCTCATCCCTCCAGAGCGATCGCCACGCTTGGAGGGAGCGAGCTATTGCGGCCTCGGGGGACCTAGGTAGGGCAGTCACGCGGAGTCCATTCCACCCCTCCGCCAGGCACCTAATACTGGTCCAGTCACGGGCCAGAGGGCCCACTTGCTGCCCAGATCCCCCACGGTGACATCCTCAGCCTCTCACTCTTAGACCACTCGGTTCCCACCCTTGGGTTCTATACTGCTTCTCATCTCCCATGAGGTAATGACTGGAGTGCCATGGATGCCAACCAATCACAATGGGTGTTTACTCACCTGGTAAAGGTGATTGTGTTGGTTGGCATCCACTGGCTCAAACCCATCCAAGTGCTCAGAGTGACCGGGACTGATCAAGGGGGATCTCCCCCATGGTAGACCCAATAGGGGACTAAACGCTTGTTGTTTTGCTCTAGATCTATTTACCAGTCAGGCCTCCGGACCGAGACTAGTCCGTACATAGTAGAGGAATAAGAGTTCAGCCGGCCCATCGATACCCTTCCGCAGCCCGCATTCTACTTTGTCTTTGATCCTCTCTCTTTTAATTTTTCATGTGATTGTGCCTGCACGATATGTTCGTCTTTTGCACTAACTAGTCTTAATTTCAGCTATGGAAGATTCGAACTGGAGAGCAGGGGTTCCTGGGACCTGGATATGCTAGAAATTTGATCTGGGTCACGTGCATCACTAGCCTATCAGGTGGGCTACAACCCATGAGGTAATGACTGGAGTGCCATGGATGCCAACCAACACAATCACCTTTACCAGGTGAGTAAACACCCATTTTTACTACTGATTTATCCAGGATAGACTAGAAGAGATGCAATGTCTTATTCTCAGTGGTGACCTGCTTTTACACATTTTTAGATTGTATATACCCAGGATAGGCCAGCTGAGAGGCAATATCTATCTTTCAGTGGGCTCCCATATTTTGACCCCAAATTTCCAAGTCTTTTTACAACCTGATGTTATGATCAAGAAAAGTGGACTTTTTTTTTTAAAATGCCATCCAAAAAGTAATTCTGCAGTGCGACCGCAAAAAGAAGTTTTGGAGGGGATTTGAAATATGACAGCTGTTATGTTCAGGAGGTGGGGTAACACAAGGGATTTGATACACATTAAGAGCCCAAATCTGCAAAAATAAAGCTATGAGTAAATGGTTAACAATTCAGTGTTTCTTTGTAACTTAGTTGTTTTTTCCACATTTTGACCCCAAATTTGCAACATAGTCTTTTTATGATAGCTCCTTCTGAACATGACAGGTGTCATTAATAAAGCATTGGCCAAAATGTCATTTCGCACCACAAGTGTGCAAACACATTTTGGCTAGGATTTGAAAAATGACAGTTGTCACATCCATGAGGTGGTGTGTAAAAATGGTTGTGTTGAAAATTTGGGTGACAATATTTAAAATATCCAAAGTTATGACAGTGTGTTGAAGAACTTCAACATACACCCATAACTGTCTTTTAATATTTTAACCCCAAATTTTCAACATAGCCTTCTTGTGACCCCCACCTCATGAACGAGGGCAGAGAACATTTTCCAATCCTGCCCACAAGATGATTTCATGCCACAAGTGCAAAAACATATTTTGGCCAGGATTTGAAAAATGATATCTGTCACCTTTATGAGGGTGTGTGAAAAAAATGGCTATGTTGAAGATTTGGGGTCAAAATATTGAAAATTATCAGAGCATGCACTGAAAAATGTCAGTGTATGCTCATAGTTTTGTTGTTTTTTTTAATATTTGTGCACCAAATGTTTAACATTGCTTTCCTAGGATTCGAATTCATGAACAGAGCTGGAAAAAAAGTTTAAATCTTGCCCCAAAGGTGATTTTGTGCCACGGGTGTGAAAACACATTTTGGCAATGATTTGAAAAATAACAGCTGTTACATTCATGAGGTGGTGTGAAACAATGGCTATGTTGAAATTTTGACGTGAAAATATTGAAAATTTCCAAAGTTATGAGTGTGTGCTGAAAACATTCAACATACACTCGTAACTTTGTTCTTAAATATTTTTACCTCAAATTTTCAACATAGCCTTCTTAAGACCCCATCTCATGAACAAGGATGGAGAAAATTTTCAAATCCTGCCCGAAAGGTGATTTTGCACAGCGACTGTGAAATCACCTTTTCATTTTGTTTATTTCACCAGAAAAATGCTCCATTGAGCAAGCTCATTTACATGGAGGTCCTGGGTAGGACAGGGATGCAGATACTAACAAGCATTTGTCAATGCCGAATGTTTGCTTGCTTGTATTTGCCGTCTTATTGTTGGGTATAGATAGCACAGAGAAAAAATGTAACATACATACAAAGCCACAGTAGCTAATTACAGTACTAACATGGGGAGCAGACACAATTATCACAGTCAACCTGAGGTACTGTACTGCAAAAATAAAACAGTACAACTGCTCATAGTCAAAAAAAGACGTAATAACCATGACAGGAGGGGGGAGTGTCTGTATCCATGATGACACATTGGTGGATAGGTGATCATACCATTACAACCCATCCACAACAGCATCATGAAAGAGACATACTGTACCCATCTCAAGCACGTCACATAAATATACACATGCTTCCAGCAATCCATCCCAACCTAGATAATCACCGACTTCCACATAGAACCCCCTCCCAAAAGTGGCTGTTAAATGTTGACACCCTCACACTCAAAAATACCCTGCTCAATTCATTCTGCATCTTCCAGTTAACCCTGCCCTTTCAATAACATTGTCTACACATCATCCCAGCTAGTTAATACATATTTTGCACCACCAAGCAAAAAAAGGCATGCTCTATGCACATTTTGCATGCACTCAATACATAGCCATGGTTGCTGAATGCATGTTACACACACACACACCCACCCACCTCTTCAATCCCCAAGACTGGGATACTCAATACACATTTTTCATGCAGTAACCTCGGCCCCAGCTGCTCCATGGATATCACGTAGTCCCCTCCATGCTCACTTGACACACCTACAGTCCCCAAACCAGATTGCTGCTCAACACACATATTGCACACTGAAGCCCTCATGTGTGCAGACAATAGCTTCCCCTATCCCTGTTCCCTGAGCAGGAAATAATGGCTTATTGCCTCCAAAAGGTATTAGCTGGGCCACAACTGTCCCCGGTTCACTAAAATGAAACATCCTCAGAGTGACTCACCATTCTTCCCTCATGGCATCATAACTCACCACTGCCATCAGCAGGCATACACTCGGTCATGCTGTGTAAATTCTAAAAACAGAGGGGGCAACAAACTCGGGATGAAATGATGTGCAAGCAATAAAGCCTTTATTGTAATTAAACGTATTGTTTTTTTGTGCCTCTGTGTGACAACGCCATGCACAACTTGCACGTTACAGGACTGATCAGCTTGGGGGCTGCAGCATGCCATGAAGCACACACTGTGGCTGATGGTGGTTTCTTTGTTTGTTGCACAACTTTGCCTTGCATGCACTAATACAGCTCAGACTCCATGTGTGCAGTGTATGGTAGGAGAAAGTCTGGAGTTAGTGGGTTAACTCATTGTCTCCTAGCCGACGCCTGTAGTCGTCAGTAAAAAAAACACTGGTGTGTCCTGAGTACGTCTGCAGAAGTCGGCTACTGACTCCCAGTGTGCCCAAGCAACGTCTGGAGAAGTCACTTATATATTTTAATATATAGTGTAACAGAATATAATATATATTTGACTGCATAGCACCGTTGGAAAGGTAATGTTATGCTGAACAACTTTGTCACTGATATTTTGTGCACATCATGCATACTTTAGGAGTTATTTGCATTTGTTTATGGTATGGTGTGTATGGCTTATGTTGCCTGTTTTAGTGAAAAAATATTTTTTTTGCTGTTTCAACCAGTTTAAAAATAACAAAACAAAATTACATAATATTATTTGCACACCACCATTGGGAAGGTAATGTTCTGCTGAACAACTTTGCCACTGATATTTTGGGTATATCATGTATACTTTTGGAGTTATTCACATTTGTTTATGGTATGGTGTGTATGGCTGACATGTTTTCCATCAAGATTCACCTAAGCAGCTTGAATAAAATTCACTTTTTTGGCACTTCAGCAGGTATAAAATAAAAACCGTATTGATTACAACTGGTTGCATAGCACCATTGGAAAGGCATTTTTGTGCTAATCAACTTTCATGCTGATACTTTGTGTGTATCATGTATACTTTTGGAGTTATACGCATTTGTTTATGATATGGTGTGTGTGGTTGAGATTCAGCCCTCAAATCTCGCCAAAGCACCTTGACTAAAATGGGGAAAAATTATGTTTTATAGTAAAAAGATATCTTTTTTTTAACTAACATAATATTAAAACACCATCTAATGTCTGTATGCTTAATTTGGTGTTGATATTTTACATATTTTCCAACAAAAAATGGCTTATGTTGCACTTTTTCAGTGAAAAAAATATTTAGTTTGCTCTTTCGACCAGCATAGAAAAAAAACTAAATTACTTATTATTACATGCATGCCACCATTGGAAAGGCAATTTTGTGCTGAATAACTCTGCCACTCATACTTTGTGTCTAGCATATACAGTTATTGAGCTATTAGCATTTGTTTGCAACATGCTGACTATGGCTTGATTTTGCTTAGAAAGGCCCAGGATTCACTGTTAAAAGTATACAGGAGATTCAGGAGACAAGTGGTGTAATCTCAGAGTGAGCCTGTGGAGGCAATGAGTTAAGAACACAGAAGAGAGTCATTTCAGAGAGTGAGTATTGGTTTCATTGGAGGTGGGGATCCCAGAAACAAAGGGGTGGGTGGACAAAGATCAGTAAAATGGAGGGGACTTGCTCCACTGTCCGCAGACAGGCAGGAGCAGCTGCAATAACTGCGGACCTCACTCTGGGGAGGTGGTTGGCGCTATTGAAAGTCTTGTGGGAGGGGGTGCAGACTTGTGTCTTAAATGTAGCAAGTTAAGAAACAGAACAAGGATTTCAACTTTCAGGTGGTGGTGATTGTAAATCATCACACTGGTGTGACAGGCTGTAAAGAGGTGGTGGTGATGGTACAATCTGGTCTGTTTCAAACAACGCTGCTCTGCAAAAGAAAATGGGCCAATGCGGGAGTCGATGGTAGGGGTTCCCATGGAGTGACCCTTCCCAGTCCCCAATTTGGTTTAGGGGGTTTATAGCTATGAATCTGGCTGTGGAGAAGTTCTCATCAGAGGCTCTGTGGTGCTGTGTGTAGGTAGGTAGTTTGAAACAAAGAGCAGCAGTAGGTTGTCCCTCATGCAACTGGCGTGGCTGCTCTGACTAAAGTTATTTACACATAGCTGTGCTACAGATCCGCTATTTAAATCCACCACACACCATAAAGCCAGTCAGCTGCTTGCTAACTGGCTTCATGCCAATAAAAGGACCGAAGGGCCCTCTCATTGGAGCATTTCGGTCCTTTCAACTGCACAAAGTTTACACCCAGAAAACAGTAGTAGTGTCATCACCAGAGTGCCTGGTCATTGGTTTACACTGCCGAGCCCCTTGCAGCTTCAGGTGCAGTTGGCTCAGCAGTGACACACCTCTGATATGCTAGCCATATAACAAAACGTTTCTTGTGCAAGGAAACATAAAAACAGTAAAACAATAAAATAAAATAATACGGCATAAAATACAAATACAGTTACAGATATAATGGTGACAAAATACAGTGGGGCACAGTCAGTATATATTAGGATACAAAGTTGGGTAACATGAAAAGATTCATGAAGGCAAAACAGTTGCTTCAAAGGAATTGTGCAGGAAGAACTGAGAAAACAAAGGACAAGCACTAGTTACATGAGCATGTTTCAGTACATAAGTTTTCAATGAGGGCTTTGAACTGGTTGCGCCTGGACAGAAAGCAAAGTTTTAGGGTGCTCTGTAACTTGCTCCAGGCGACCAGAATGACATTGCTGATTGCAGATTTGCCATATTGCATAGCGTACCTAGGTGTGTCCAGGAGAAGACGACTGCTTTTTCTTAGAGCATAGGAGCAAGAGGACTTGAGAAGTGATATACCCAGGTAGATACTTGGTTAGCACCTTATAAGCACATATGTAAAGGTTATATAATCTGACGGATCTGCATAATTTCACTGCCGTTGTTTATGAGGAGAGAGCCCATGCTGAAAATCTGGAGGAAAGAATATTCAAAAATAACCAAGTTATGAGGACAAGTTCAAAACCCATTGAATGACATACCTGATTTCCTCAGTTCCCGGTCCAGCGTTAAAGAATGAAGACATATCACTGGTCCAGAGAGGATTACAGCTTTGAACCCCCAAGGTAGTTAAGTGATGGGTGCTGAGTGGGAGGGTCGCGTGAGGGACAGGTAACCATACTGGCAACAGTCATCTATGGACAGTTTCCTTTTTTACAGGGTGTATAAAAATAAAGTCTACGAGGGACAATATTCTTGTCTTCAGGTACCGACACTGGGGATTAGGCACCCCAGTGTCAATGTTATGTTTGGCATCACAGGGAATGGGCTCCCTGGGGTCTCACAATAAAAATGAGTGGGGTAGGTGGTAGTAGGTGGCACCAGGGCACTTGGTACCCCGGCATCAGAAAATTAACAAGGAAAGTGTGGGAGGGCTTGAGGGACAGTTTTCTTTTATTTGGCGGCACCGGAGGTGGGTCCCTGGTGTCACACAGTACAAATGGGTGGAGTGGGGGGTAGTAGCCAGCACTGGGGACTGGGCACCCCGGTGTCAGAAAATTAAGAAGGAAGTGGTGCAAGGGACTGAGGAACAGTTTTCTTTATTGTATGTTATGTGGGTGGGGGGGGGAGCCACAGCAGGCTGATCAGCTCTGCTTGCTGGGCAGTGTTATGCAGATCAAGGGAAACAGCTGCCCTATGATTTGGCCAGCTCTTTCCTTTGAACTACACAAAGTTTCCACCAAGCAAGACCAGAACAGTGTCATGATCAGCCTGGCCGATAAGTGATTTGGCACTGACAAGCCCCTTGCAGACTGACCTGCATTGGACAGACAGTGGTACACCTCTCTGGTTCTCATTTCCAGGACTCCCACCAGACCGAGTGGGCAGGTAGCCAGAAAGACTGCACTGTCCACCAAGCCCCTGAGGACAGTGCTATGCAA
Organism: Neoceratodus forsteri; assembly: GCA_016271365.2. Lineage (NCBI taxonomy): Eukaryota > Metazoa > Chordata > Ceratodontiformes > Ceratodontidae > Neoceratodus > Neoceratodus forsteri. The sequence goes on along the minus strand of CM028137.1, from coordinate 553,832,377 downwards.
TGCCAGATCGATTAGGAACAAAACCGCCATTATCGCGGACTTGATTTCCTCAGTCGATCTGGCGTGCATTACCGAGACCTGGGTGGGTGATGATACTGGCCCAGTTTTAGAGGCTGCCGTCCCCCCTGGGTACTGCATAGTGCACTGCCCCAGAGTGGAAAGCAGGGGTGGGGGAGTAGCCATCTGTTTTAGATCTGAGCTTGGCTTCTCCGTGCACTCAGTGGGAAGACCGGGTTAATTTGAATGTGTGGCAGTACGTGGAGGTCTGGGCACAGGTTGCAGGATTCTGATTTACCACCCACATGTGAATTCCTGTAGAAGGTAGCTAGCCTCATCGCCGCTGAGACATTGGAGTCTCCCCAGTGTCTGATCCTGGGGGACTTCAATGCCTGGGCCAATGACGAATCTAGGCTAGGTTATAACCTCCTCCAGACTATGTCATCTCTGGGCCTGTCGCAGGAAGTTTCCACTGCAACCCACTGGGATGGCCACATGTTGGACCAGGTCTTCTTACTGGGGCTTGAGATTAGTAACCTCAAGATTGACCAAGTCATTTGGTTCGATCACTGCATGGTGGGGTTCTTGCTCAGGGCTCCCCTGCTGAGATGGCCAGCTACCGCCCTTTGAGGGGTTTGACCCTGGAGGGATTCCTGGCAGTGGCTGATCTATCTAGTGTGGATAGTGCATGTATTGGGGGTTCGGGTATGGCAGTTGCCACCTATAATAGGGTGATGATGGCAGCACTAGATTCCCTCGCACCAGCCCGTGTACGACCAAGATCTTCTCACTTGAGGTCTCCTTGGCTTGACAGGGAGCTCAAGGTGACGAAGATTGTGGGTTGGAGGCTGGAACGCTGCTGGTGGAAGTCTTGCCTGGAGGTGGATAGACTGGCCCTGCACTCACATTATCATGAGTATCAGGGGGCAATCACTCATAAGACGACAGAGTTCCTGTCCAGAGAGATTACTGCCAGGAAGAATCAACCGCCTGTGCTTTTTCAGACTGTGGACAGGCTCCTAAACCCAGCCTGTCTCCAGCCAAAAAACACTTTTTCTGATGCCTTGTGCGAAGAGTTCACTCAATTCTTCTCAGACAGGGTGTCCACCATCTGGCAGAACGTGCCAGCAGTAGGCCTTATAGTGGCCTACAGTGATCAACCGGATCATCCAGAGAGAGAGCTCCGCCTAGTTGGGAGGAGTTTAAACCAGTGGAGGTGTCGGAGGTCATTGAGGTTGCTTCCAGGTTGAAGCACACATACTGTGAACTGGACCCTGTGCCGACGCATTTCTTGATGAGATGTGTCAACACTGTTGGCCCGGTATTTGCCTTGATTGTCCTGTGCTCTTTGATGGAGGGGATTTTTCCAGATACCTTGAAGGAGGTGCTGGTTCGTCCCCTCCTAAAAAAAAAAAAAAAAAACATCACTAGACCTGGACGTCAAGGCGAATTACCGTCCAATCTCCAACCTCCTATTTTTGGGAAAAGTTGTTGAGAAGGTTGTGGTGCAGCAACTTGAGGAGCACATCATGGCCTTCAATCTCTATGAGCCATTCCTGTCTGGTTTCCGTGCGAGGCATAGTACAGAAACCACATTACTCTGGGTGCATAATGACCTCCTCAGGGCTAGTTATCAGGGGGAGGGGACAATTCTAATCCTCCTCAATCTCTCTTCAGCCTCTGACACGGTAGACCACTGTGTGTTGCTTGACTGCCCGAGAGAATTTTGTGGGCTCACCGACTCTGTCATCTGCTGGTTTGAGTCATACCTTACGAACAGGAGGCAATGAGTAGAGATGGGGAATTCCTCTTCCTCCTCCAGCCTCCTGTCATGTGGAGTACCTCAAGGATCGGTCTTGCCACCAATGTTGTTTGCCATGTACCTGCTGCCCCTGGCTGAGCTCATTAGGAAGTACAGCTTGGGCTTTCACTGCTACATGGATGATACCCAGCTGTACTTTTCCTTTGCCCCAGGAACTTCTAGTGCGATGGAAGTACTAAACAGCTGCCTTGTGGAGATAAATGACTGGATGGCCTCCAGCTGGTTGTGACTGAACTCCAGCAAGACAGAGATACTGGTGGTGGAGTCGAACAGAAGATGGAACAGGTTGCCCTGTGGCACTGAAACCGGTTTATTCCTGAGATCTGTGCCACTGAGGACTTCCTCTAGGGTGCGAAACCTAGGCATGACCTTTGACAGCAGATTGTCATTTGATTTTCAGGTGTCCTCCATTGTCCGGACCAGCTTTTCCCGCCTTAGGAATATTGCCAGGGTTAAGCCCCTAGTTCCATCTATGGACCTCCCCACCTTAGTGCATGCCTTTGTGGCATCCAGACTTGATTAATGTAAAGCGCTCAACCTCGGGGTCTCGGGGTAACCTCCACCCTGACTACCTGTTAGACCTTCTTACACCTGCTGTCTCAGTCAGCTCCCTCCGATCCTCCTCTAGGGGCCTCCTGGTGATTCCCAGGACGAGGCTTAAAACTGCCGGCAACAGAGCATTTAGTGTCGCCCGCCCCATCCTGTGGAATTTGCTTCCTCCATCAATTTGGGAGGCCCCTTCGATTGAGGTTTTTAAGGCCCACCACAAGGCCTTCCTGTTTAATCAGGCCTTTCCAGACCTCGGGTATTAGTCCTCCCTGGGCACGCTGCTTCTCTGTTTAAGTTTTAACAGAGATATTTATTAATTATATTTATTTATGCTGATACTTTACTATTTTTCACACTGATTTGTATTACTGTATTGATCATGTGCTTTTACTGTTCGGCGCTCAGAGCCTCTGGGATTGGGCACCAGAAAATTAAAATTTGACTTGCCTCAAAACACGACTATCATATTAAAATGTTCACTTTATGCACACATGCCCTCAGGCATGACCACTCAGGAAAGGAAAAAAGGAGGTGGAGTGATGCTTCTCATTAGAGACCATCTCAAAGCCTCCATCATCTGCACTAGCCCCGAATGTAACTCGGGCCCTGAATGGCTCATAGCAGAAATAATATTCGGCTCTAACAAGAAATTATACGTTGGATGCATAACAATCCACCTTAAGTGGACATGTCAGGACTGCAGTAACTCATAAATACAGTGGCAGCCTACCCCCCTACAGAGACCTAATCTTGCTTGGTGATCTAAACCTAAACTGGCTCAGTAAAAATCAGACTGAGTACTCCAAGCTGCTCAAACAAGTAAACCTTACTCAGATCATCTCCTGTTATACACGACAACAACCGGTCTACCAATCATTCTCTACTAGACTGGATCATCACAAAGTACATAGAATCTCAACATAGTGGGTTCTAGCAGATTCCATTAGTGACCACTCCCTGACTTTCTGCACTTGGACATGTAAGAGATCCAGTCTCCACCTAAAACCATATAGTTCAGGGACTTCACAAGTCTGTCCTCTGAACACCTCAGAGCTGACATCCTGGCGGTTGACTGGACTATGTATTATTCCTTTACCAATGTGGATTCATCACTCAACTTCCTCTCCTCAGCTCTAGCTTTGATACTAGACAGACACTGCCTGGTCACCACCCGTAGGGTTAGGCATATCAATGCTAGATGTCTATCCAGAGAACTGATCAGGAACATGAAACAGAGGGGCACAGCTTGGAGACAGCATAAAGCAAACCCCTCACAGGCACTGTGGAACTCATACCACACCCTATGTAATAGCTGCAAACAGCAGGCCAAACTACAGAAAGTATCCTACCTCAGAAATTCACAAACTCATAACCTGAGTGACCCACGTAGATTTTGGTCATCTATCAACTCTCTCATAAAAGCAAACACAAAGCAGACTTCAATTAGTTTGACCACAGAGAGAGGTCTAGCTACCAAACCACACGTCATAGCAGATCTGCTTAATCAAAAATTCACCAACCTCAAACCCTACCTTAATAAACTTCTCCCGTCAAGCACCACTGCCCGAGAGGCCACCGGATACTCTAAAAAACCACCCAGTGCCCCTTTCTACTTTGAAGGAGTTAAGGAGGCAGTATTGCACAGTGGTTTAAGGCTCTGAGCTGCAATCTTGGAGACCTCAGTTTGAATCCCACAGCACCCACTTGCGTACTGTGTGAACCTGAGCAAGTCACAACTTCCTTGTGCTCCCAGGTTGCACTTGTAAACAAGCCTCAGCTTACAGTGTCTCTTCTGGTTAAAAAGAAAATAAATATGAACATACGAAAAAGCCAGCAGAAGAAAGCCATTTGGTCTATCAAATCTGCTCTTATTGCAGGGTCCATAGCTGTGAGAAGTGCTTCCTGAACTCCCTCCTAAACCTCCCACCCTCCGGCTTAAGACTGTGCCTCCTCATGTTATGGCTGCCACTCAACTTAAAGAGACTCACCTTATCAACCTTATTTATCCCTGTCAAGTACTTGAAGGTCCCAATCGTCCCCTCTCTTTCTTCTGTCTTACAGGGAGTACATGTTCAATGCCCTGAATCTTTCCTTGTATGCCTTACACTGCGGACTGGCTATCAGCATTGTAGCCCTCCTCTGGACCTTCTCCAGCAGGTTAATGTCCTTTTTGTGGTGTTGACACTGGTACTTAACTCCATACTCAGGATGCGGCCTTACCAGTGACCTGTACAAGGGCATTATAACCTCCTCTCTCCTACTACTGATCCCCCTAAATATGCATCCCAGCAGCGTTTGCCTTTGCTGCTGCTTTCTTGCACTGCGTGGAGTGCTTCAGGTCACTAGTGATTTATCACTCCCAGGTCCTTCTCTTCTTCTGATGCAGATACTCAGACTCCATCCAGGTAATACTCAGTCCTAGGATTCTTGGCTCCAATATGCATAACTTTGCATTTCTTGCAATTAAAGCCAAGCTGCCATATCCTGGACCACCTCCCTAGCTTTTCCAGATCTTCCTATAAATAAATAAATAAAAGAACTAAATAAAGGCACTACCCCTAGGCAGATTTATAAACTTCTTATGGCAGATCACCTTTAAAGTCGGATTACTGACTTTAAAAGCCCTCCACGATCTGGGCCCTGACTACCTGAAAGAACTCCTGATCCCTTACCGCCCTGTGAGATCACTCCGTTCAGTCAACGAGGGGAGTTGCTAGAGATTCCTAGGGTAATATTAAAATCAGCTGGGGCCCAAGCTTTTAGGTTTGCGGCTCCCTCCCTCTGGAATTCTCTACCCCATCGCTTAAGGGAGTGTACGACCGTGGGGAGCTTTAAAAAGCCACTCGAATCCTATTTGTGGGAAAGGGTTTATGGTCTGACTGTTTATTAATTTTTTAAGTGGGTTTTATAATATCTTTTGTACTGCTGTTTCTGTATTTGTACTATATCTTTTTATTGGAATGCGCCTTGGTATTCAAAAGGCGCAATATAAATAAAAAACATTATTATTATTATTATGGGACTCCCCAGATCCGGTAGTGCAGGCAGTGATGGCTTCTGACCTGGATTTCTGAGGCTAGCTACATGCTACATTGCATCTTCCCTGGCCTTCCTCTTCACCATGTCCCTAGCCACCACCTCTACTCATGGAGAACTACAGAATGGTTTTGATCCTGTCTTACCTCAGCGAAGTGCTTGAGAAGATAGTCTTTTGGCAGCTGTTAGATTACATAAATAAACATAGGCTACTCTCCCCTTTTCAACATGGTTTCAGGAAGGGCTTCAGCATCACCACCGCCACCACCTGTTCATTGACCAGGCACTCAGATCTGCCAATGAGGGTATGCTAACCAGTGCAATCTGTATTGACTTATCCAAGGCTTTTGATCTTGTCGATCACAACCTCCTTATCCATAAACTTGCCTCCTTCGGTTTCTCTGAGGGGACATCAAACTGGTTTCGTCACTACCTTTCCAGGCAGTCTCAAAGTGTCTACATCAGTGGCACTCTATCATCATCATTAGAGGTGACCAGTGGGGACCCACAAGGATCCATTCTGGGCCCAATTCTTTACTCCTTATTCATTAACAACCTACTTAACACTAACCCTGGCTGTCAGAAAATCATGTACACAGACAACCTAATCTTGTACTGCAGCAACCCCAGTCTTCGCTCCATATCTCTGTCTCTCTCCCCCTATAAACCTATAATAGAGTGTATCCAATTTTCCAAGGTAGGAGGTGGGGTAATGACTGTATAAGAAATCAGCATAGTTGATTACAGAACGAAATGTGGGCTGGACCGGCCTTAACTTAGCATTACTTGTGAGAAAGTGTTTGATTCTAAAGTAAAGACCAAGTCTCTGATTAAGTTTTTTTTAGTAATTCTTCCATGTGTTCTATGAAGGAAAGCCTACTGTCGAGCCAGACTCCCAGGTACTTGAATTTTGATACAAATTCAAGGTTTTTTGCTTTGTGTTTGTTTTAGTTTTTAAGTCAGGAAGGGGGTTTTTAAAACTGCTTATCTTCTGCATATTTGATTTTCCTTTGTGGCTAACTGGACTGATTACTAGAATTCTGTGAGAATCTGCATCAATATATTTTGCAACTTTTGGTGGGTTTACATCTGAGAGAAGTTTTCCTCACTTTTAAAGTGGTATTGCTTTGTGTTTGTTTTAGTTTTAATTCAGGAAGGGGTTTTAAAACTGCTTATCTTGTCAGCATCCTCAGAAGGGCTGAAATAACTGCATATTTGATTTTCCTTGTGGCTAACAAACCACCAGGCTGTTTTGGGGCTGGAGAGGTTTACCTGTGTCTGACTTGATGTCTGGATTTTTCTCTGTTTGATTAGCAGGGTACTTTCTCTGTCAAATTGTTGTGTAGGGTATCTTGCTGACAGGAAGGCACTCATCAGGCGTGGGTGAGAGCTTTTAGTTGATTGTTTTGTGAGGACACAGTTTAGCTCAACCCTTCCCACCTCTCACCCCACCCACCCCTGGAATAGTTCCTTTATACCTGAGGTTCTGACATCATTTCCTCGAGTGCAAGGTGCATTTCACTGTCATATCCTCTCTAGCACACTGCACTGACAATATAAGCATACACATTGTATAATATGTATATATTTCTATATAACAAATCACACAGACGCATGCAGCACACACACACACACACACACACAAATACAATAAAAAAAACTAGATAAACATGTGGGGAGTAATGCAATGTAATGGCTGTGGGTCAGCAGTCTTCCGGGAGTCTTTCTGGAGGCTGAGATGCTGCCCTATTTGCAGACAACTATCTGCCCTGAGGGAGGAAGTTACCCATCTTCAGGCCGCACTGGACAGTAGTAAGGAAACCTTCCCCCAGGCCACACTGGACAGTAGGAAAGGAACCTCCCCCATCCAGGGAGCACTAGCGCCACCACCACTACCTCAGAGGTTGCGAAGAAAGCATAGCAGTTGGACCACAGTGGGCTCAGGAAGGGTGAGGAGGGTGGAACAGAGGCACACTCAGTCAATTGTTCCACTCCACAATCCATACACCATTCTGGGGGAGCATAGCTCCCCTATGGATGCACCTGCAGAGAAGACTGATGATAACTGTCACAAGGGAGGCCCACAGGAAGGAGGCAGAGGACACCACAGGGAAAGGAAGCAGCTCCTGGTGGGGGACTCTATTAGGGGTATAGAACTGGGGGAGCTGGGAAAAATGAAGTAAGGTGCCTGCCTGGTGCCATGGCTTGGAGGGACAGGAAGCGCATCCTCAGGATCACGAGAACAGCTGCAAGGGATTCCAAGCTGGACATAATTGTCCACCTAGGGACAAATGACTTGGCTCATCATGAGATTAGAGCAGTGCAGGAGGACATTGCAGAGTTCGGGAGAGACCTAAGACAAGTAGCACACACAGTATCCTTCTCAGAGGTGCTGCCTGTCAAAAGCACGGGGGAGGCGAGGGTAATTGGCACCATGCAGTTTAATGAATGGTTGAAAAAATGGTGTGGAGCACAGGGGTTTGGCTTCATTGGGGACTGGGGTTCCACCTGGAGGGACACCAGCCTATACTGGCAGGACGGTCTGCATCTGTCCAGGAAGGGAACAAGTCTTTTGAGCAATCGGTTTAAATGCTTCATTGGCAAGCTTTTAAACTAGTCAAAGGGGGAGGCACTGACAAGCAGCAGGAAAATCCCAGCCTCTCCCTACAAAACAGGGTACTAAATGAGAAAAAGACTGAGGTAGAACAGTCAGTGGGGGATGCTGCAACAGAAGATAAAGCCATCAAAAAATGGAGAGCAATGAGTACTAATGCCCATAGTCTGGGTAACAAGCTTCCTGAATTAGTGGCCTTGATGGAGGAGGAACATCTGGATATCGTGGCAGTCACAGAAACATGGTACACGCAAAACCATGACTGGGACATAAACATACCCAGGATACACTGTCTACAGGAGGGACAGGGAGGGTAAAAGAGGAGGAGGAGTAGTTCTTTACATAAGGGAAGGAATAAAAGCAACAGAACAAAAGGGTTAACAGGGAGGAGAAGAAGCACTGTGGGTAAATTTGGAGACAGGCAATGGCACCACAATACGCACAGGGGTTGTATACAGACCCCCTTCTCAGGGGAGGAAATGGACAGGGAAATGATAGAAAGTATACTTAGAATGGCAGAAAAGGGAGATATTGCTGATGGGTGATCTGAATATGCCAGATGTTAACTGGAGTGCAGTTGCAGCTGCCACTCAAGAGTGCAGTTATTCTAGATGCCCTACAGGGGCATGCCTTAGACAACTAGTACTGGAGCCCACCCGAGAGGGAGCAATATTAGACTTGATTCTCTCAAATGGAGATGGAGAGAGGATCACAGATGTAGAAGTGGGTAGCCATCTGGGAACTAGCACTATAGAACAATATGGTTCACAATAAACACAGCAATAGAGTCAAGCCATACAAAGACAAAAGTACTGGACTTTAGGAGGGCTGACTTTGCCAAAATGGGTGAGTGCCCAAGGAATGCACTAGCAAATGGGCAGGAAGGAGGGTGGAAGAACAATGGGAATAATAAAACTGTCATCACAGAGGTAACGAGCCTTTGTGTGAAGCAAATAAACAAAACAAGATCGATGTAAGAAACCACTATGGTTCTCAAAGGACGTGGCAGTGAAGGTTCAAGAGAAAAAGAAAGCATTCAGGAAGTACAAGGAATATGCAGAATGAGCAGGACAGAGAACTGTATTGAAGAAGCAAAGGAGGCTGGGAAGGCAGTCAGAACAGCAAAGGCCCAAACCGAGGAAAAGATAGCCAACTCAGTTAAGAAGGGGATAAAACCTTTTATAGGTACATCAGGGAGCGAAGGAAGACCAAGGGAGGGATAGTGAGGCTTAATAAAGGGAGGGAGGGTGGGCAGAGGAGACTGTGAAAGGCAGAGATACTAAACAAATATTTTGCTCAGTATTTACAAATGAAGAGGGGAGGTACATAAAACAAACAGTAGTAACACTCTGGATACAGAAGGATACCAGCCCATTTACAGAAGAAAGGGTTCTGAAAGAACTCTTAAAACTGAAGGTGGACAAAGCAATGGGGCCTGATGGGATTCATCCCAGAATTCTAAAAGAGCTAAGGGTAGAACTAGTGACACCACTGACTACCCTTTTTAACAAATCATGGGAGGATGGGGTGGTACCCGAGGACTGGAAGAGGGCAGATGTGATTCCCCTTCACAAAAGTGGGAGCAAGGCAGAAGCAGGAAACTACAGACCTGTTAGTTTAACCTCAGTGATAGGGAAAATGATGGAATCACTTCTGAAGGAAAGAATTGTCAAGTATCTAGAGGCCAGAGGGGCACAGGACCCTAGGCAGCATGGATTCACAGTGGGAAGGTCATGCCAGACAAATCTGATAGATTTCTTTGACTGGGAGACCAAAGTAGTAGATCAGGGAGGGGCTGTGGACATGGCCTGCCTAGACTTTAGCAAGGCATTTGACACAGTCCCACACAAAAGATTAATATACAAGTTAGCCAGCCTGGGAGTGGGTCCCAAGATGACAGCCTGGGTAAAGAATTGGCTGGAGAATAGGACACAGAGAGTAATAGTAAATGGAGTCCACTCGGAAGAAAGGAGGGTTACTAGTGGGGTACCGCAGGGTTCAGTATTAGGACCGTCCTCTTCAATGTCTTTATAAGCGACATTGCAGAAGGACTGGAAGGAAAAGTATGTCTCTTTGCAGATGACACTAAGATCTGCAACAGAGTTGATGCACAGGTGGGTGGAAAGGATGAGAAGGACTTGGCAAGGTTAGAGGAATGGTCAAATGTATGGCAGCTTAGATTCAATGCTAAGAAGTGCAAGGTAATGCACCTGGGAAACAAAAACCCAGGGGAAGAGTACACAATGGGGGGTGAGATACTAAGAACAACAAAAATGGAAAGGGACCTGGGGGTAGTCATATCAGATGACCTAAAGGTGGGCAAGCAATGTGAGAGGGCAGCAAGGAGGGCTGGGGGGTACTGGGATGCATAGGGAGAGGCATCACCAGTAGAAAACAGGAAGTTATTATCCCTCTGTACAGACAGCTGGTGAGACCCCATCTGGAGTACTGTGTGCAGTTCTGGAGACCCAATCTCCGCAAAGACATAGACAGGATGGAAGCTGTCCAGAGGAGGGCAACTAAAATGGTGCAGGGTCTGCACCAGAAGACATATGAAGAGAGACTTAAGGAACTTAATATGTATAGCCCCGAGGAAAGGAGGGAGAGGGGGTACATGATAGAAACTTTCAAGTACCTCAAGGGAATCAACAAAGTCCAAGAGGGTAGCATCTTTCAAAAAAAGAGGTGTGCAAGAACAAGGGGGCACAATTTGAAGATGGGGGGGGCTCAGAGGTAATTTAAGAGAGTATTTTTCACAGAGAGGTTGTGGATGCATGGAGCGGCCTTCCGAGGAGGAGGTTGTGGAGTCAAAATCAGTGGTGGAATTCAAGCATGCATGAGACAGTCATAAGGCAATTCTGGGGGATGGGGGGTAAGAAGAAGTAGGCTGCTGGTTAACTAGGATCTGCAGCTTATCCAGTAGGTAGGGAAATGGGCAGACTGGGTGGGCCAAGCGGTCCTTATCTGCCGTCAAATTCTATGTTTCTATGTAAGTGTACTTGAAACTGGATATCCCACATGCGTGTGGGGAGAGAAAAACATTGCCTTTGTTTTCTTGGCATTAAGTAGGAGTTTTTTTGCTCAGTAGTTGGTGTTGGAGTAGACTGAACTCAGTTTGTAAGTCTTTGCAGGCTGCCTCTGGAGAAGGGCAGCTAACATAGAGCACCGTATCATCAGCAAATAGGTGTACAGTGGCCTTGGTGATGTTATCATCAATGTTGTTGATATAGATGGTGAATAGAATAGGACCAAGGATAGATCCCTAGGGTACGCCTCTTTGCAGTGGTTTAAGGGGGGACAGTTTGCCTTCAGCCTTAACCTGCTGGAGCCGTCCAGTAAGGTAGTTGCTGAACCATCGCAAGGACAGCGAGTCCAGCCCTATAGATTTCAGGGATGAGAGGAGCAGTTCGTGGTCAACTGTGTCGAATTCCTTACTTAGATCCTGTTATCCAGTTCTGTTTGCCAGTCATTGGTTACTTTTGCTAAGGCCATAATGGTGCTATGCTTAGCTCTGAATCCAGATTGTGCAGGGTTTAGGAGATTAGCTGATTCTAGGTAGGCGCTCAGTTGTGTACTTACAATCTTTTCCAGCAGTTTAGATAGTATAGGGAGGATGGAGATTGGTCTGTAGTTGTTGAGGTCACAAGGGTCCCCTGATTTAAATAGCAGAATGACCTGTGCAGTTTTCCAAACTGAAGGGAATGTCCCTAGTAATAATGAAAGGTTAAATAAGTGTGTTACTGGTGTGACATAGACAGCCAGCTCTGAGTGCTGTATCATTTTTTTTAATATAAAATGTATGACTGACTGTCTCTGCTAAAAAAAAATCTGATGCTCTTAGAATGACCTCACTCATCAACCCCCCCAGGTTTCAGATGAAAGCCATAAAAAAAATGCTGACAGCATGTTGAGTTCACACACTCCGTTTTTAGAGACCATGTGTTATATGTAAGGCCTTAATCCTGTCTGTCTGAGTTAATTACAACTATAGTTGCTAGAACATATCCATTTTATGATGTTGGAAGGAAAACCCAGGTTATTACATAGAAGTGCGAAAATCATAAAGATGCTGTCATGTCCTGGAAGGAGGAAGCTTATTATGAGATCAAAAGAAGTGTCATTTGAAGGACATGAATTATGCTGAAGTTGCAGAATGTAATACTTTTGTATAAAATATATATTTTTTTATACATAATCTGACAGAGGAGGAGCTAGCTGATCTCACACAAAAATGGGTTGTCCCATACAGTTGTTTAAGGAATACTCTGTTTTACTTACACTTTTACCTAGACTCTGACTGAGGAAAGATCTCTGGAGCACTTGTAAAAAGATATTTAGAAAGATTTCAAATCTAAGTACTGTAAGTAGGAACTTGCGCTGTTTAAACCTTGTTCTTTTAAAAGATTTGTATGTCTGGTGATATAAGAGTTCTGTATTTTGCGTTTTACATATTTTTAACTATTTTGGTAAAATTCTTTTTAGAACTTACTTGGTCTGTCTTTGATTTCTTTTAGTTGTAAGAAAAGTATTTATGATTATAGCAGACAGCAGGCATAAGCTTGAATGGTGGTACCAAACTGGACAGAGAAGCGTTTTAAATCTGAAGTCTTTATTAAAGTTTTTAAGGGTTCATCTCTGTATAACTGGTTAGGTGCCCATAGGCAAAGACATCTGGCCCCCAAAGACAGAAATATCTGAGCCTGTGCATTGGGTATGCTAGCAAGAGGTTCACAGTTTGAATCCCTCCAGAACCTGAGACCAAAGGTTGATCCAAACTCACAAAAACAGACAAGAGGGTTACCTTGTCTGTTACACCGTTCACAAGACTGTGCTCAGAGGTTGACACTTTGGGAGTAGAGGGCCTGACCTGCTGAGTGGGTTTGTGACAATTGATGCCGCTAGTACATGAACGGCAATTTTCAGGAAGTCGAGGTTGAGGGAGTCCACACCTGCACTTTTCTTTAATTCCAGATGGCATAGCAAGTCTTCCACTTGTTTCAGCATACAGTAGCTGGTTGTAGTGAGAAGATAGAGTCTGTCACCGGGGTTTTGGTAAGATGTATGCCTAACTGGGATCGCATTGAGTTTGCAAGAGAGTTGTCAAATGCTAATCCTGCAGTCGTGAAGTGATTGTTGAATGACTCTAGGACTTCCAGCCTGTCGTTAATGATGGTTGTCCCAGAAATTATCTTGGCTGGGAGCGAATTACTTGGTGCATGGCCAGATATGTCATTGATGGTGTTCCAGAATTTGGCGGGGTTATGGAAAGAGGAGTCCAACTCAGTACGATAGTAAGCAGCCTTTGCGTCTCTGATCTTCCTGGTACATATGTTCCTAGCCTTTTTGAACTGACCCCAATCTGACAGTGTCTTTGTTTTACATGCTTTTTTCCATAGATTCTCTCTCTCTCTCTAGGAGTGCAGTTTTAAGGTCTGGGGTGAACCAACGACAAGTTTTATTTTTTATTCGCACTTTAGATAACGGTGCATATTTGTTTAGGGCTCCTATGATTATGTTATTAAGAACATCATAGGCTGCATCCACCATTTTTGCCAGGTAGAATTCTTGCCAGTGTGTGGAGTACTTCATATCTTCCAAATATGCATGGATGTCGAAATTCTGCTTTGATCTTCTAACTGAGAACTTAGAGGGGGATGTGGGTTTATTGGTTGTTCTTATGCTGGCAATGAAACAGTGGTCGCTGATATCATTGAAGAGAACTCCAGCATGGGAGAATAGATGAGGCTTGCTCACAAGGATACCGTCAAGAAGTGTACTATTACTTGGGGTCTTATTATTAATTCTGGTAGGTTCGTTGATGAGCTGTGTTAAGCCATGTGTGTCACAGAATGACAGAAGTGGAGTAGCTGCCTTGGAAAGCCAATTTAGATTAATGTCTCCTATAATAATAGTTTCTAGGGACCCCTTTTCGATTGTATCACCTAGATGTGACAGCAATTTGAGACCAGCAGTAGGAGGTCTATAACAGCCTATTACCTGCAATGATGTGGTATGTGAAATTACCACTTTAAGGGATAGGAATTCAAACTCGTGTGACACAGATGTTGAGGTGAGGCAGGTTGCAGCGAGGTTGTCCTTCACATATATAGCTACCCCCCCCCCAGATTGTCGATCAGGCCTGACTAGCTGGTAATTGGGTAAGCTGATATCCTTGTCTGCTGTGGTAGGCCTAAGACAGGTCTCGGAGATCACCAAGATATCTGGTAAGGTATGGTTAACCTGTGCTTGGATCATTGTGATCTTTTCAAGTAGGTTGCACACATTAACATGGAGGAAGCTAATCCTTTGAGCCTGACTAGGTCAGATGGTGCTGCAATGGCCTCTGGGGGCCCTGGATTAAGTTCCACATTGCCCGAGCATAGCAGTAACAGGAGCAGACGCTTCATGATTGCAGCAAGGGATAGTTTGTAGATTTTTGCTTTTGCCCTCTTCCTGAGGCTCTCAGTCGGTGTTCTATCATTTCCAGGTGGGATGCTTTGTTCTCTGAGAACAGCAGAGACTAAATCTCTGACCGAGAGGAGCAGTGAGGGTTCTACGGCAGGGAAGGGGGGGCTGTGCTTCTGGTTGTAATGACTCTGTCTGCATCCCACCATGGTAAGTTAGCCAAGGGCGTAGCTGTAGCTGGGGGAAGTTGTAAGCACATACAAAATCTTCCGCTGCTATGTTGGTATCACAGTAGGGCAAAGTCAGCCTCCAGACCCCTTGCGGGGCACCATGTGGTTGATGGCATTGTCCGCAAGGATCAGGATAAAGAAGGAAGACAAGGAGAAGCCACAGCTCCCCCGCCCCATTATAAACCTTGTGGAGAGAGTAATGTTCAGTCTCATAGATTCGGACCTGGTCTGACAGGTACACAGCGATATAAATATTGATATACGTTTAACACTGCAGCAGTGTGTATCCTAGCTAAGTAGAGACAACGAGAATAAATCTCCCGGAAGAGTGAGGACTATTTCTGGTGCGTATACAAGAGGGCAATTGCACTTAAGGAACATGGATGATTTTTTAACTAGCGTGTACCACTAGGTATTGAAGAACGATTGGGTTTCTGAAACTAGGAACTAACTGACAGCATGTCAGAGATACTACCTTAGAAGGGGTCATAGGCTCACCTCTTCAGAATGTCTGCCTTTTCTTTATCCTCTTCTATGCAGTCACCCCCTGCCACTCTACTTATCCTCATTATTCCTTGCCTTGCTTTCCTCTTCTCACTAAAGTACCTGGAGAAAGTCTTATTCCCATCTAACTACCCCTTTGGCTATCCTTTCCTTTGTCTGTGTCATTGCTCCCATTATTGTTTTTCCTGCTTCCTTCTGTTTTCACTTGATAAACCTCCCTGTTTTACTCCCTGTGCGATTCCTTATACCTCCTGAATTGAAACTCTGAAAAAGGACAAGGCTGCGGGGACTGGACAAGCTACACCCAAGACTACTAAAGGAACTTGGGATGCTAACTGCCCCACTGACAGCCTTATTCAACAGCTCACTGGAAACAGTCATGGTTCCAGAGGACTGGAGGAGAGCAGTATAGCCTAGAGGTTAGAGGAACGAGGTGTGAACAAGCTTGGTACATCCAGCAGACCAGACCTGAGTTTGATTCTCACAACCTCCACTTGCATACTGTGCGACTCTGAGAAAGTCACTTAACCGCCCAGTGCTCCCAGGTCGCCCCCGAAGACAGGCACTTGTGCCTAGTGGGCCTTACCCGGTTACCAAAGACTAAAATAAAAAATTCCACCCTTTTTTTCCCTCACCACCTTGACTACTTCCCTAGAGAACTGTAACAGGCTCTTCTACATTTACTCACTTCCTTCATGCAGAGGTTGGTTGTCTTAATTATGCCCTCCCTCATTTTTCCCCTCTGTGCCTCTACCCCTCACTGGCAAGCCCCACCATGAGGCAATATCTGAGGCAATTTCCCATTTCTTTAAAATCTGCCCTCCTAAAATCCAGGACACTCGTCCTTGAGTGGCTTACCTTTGTTCCTGTCTTAATGTTAAGTTACACTGTACAGCAATCATTAGTTCCTAGGGGACTACCCACTGTGGTGTCTGTAATGCCATCCTGGTTTGTAAGCACCAGGTCCAGCACTGCCCTGTCCTTAGTGGGTTCCTTCACTACCTGCCTGTGAAAAGTCTTTATAGGGAGTCAAGGATGGCCCAAAGCTGCACCCAGAAGGCTCCAATCCACATCTGGAAGACTGAAATCCTCAGCTAGCAGCCCCTCCCCCTTACTTGCCATCCTGATGATGGCTTCCCCAGGTGCCTTATTGAACTCCTCTTCCTGTACTGGAGGTCTGTATACCACCCCTGCATGGACAGCAGCCCCAGTTCCTGTCTCCAGGATGACTCACTGCACCTCCAGCTTTTCGTTTCCTCCTGGTGCCCTGTACTTCCATAGCCTTGATTCCCTCCCTCACACATGGTACATCCCTTCCTCCCCTCCTCCCTTCCCTGTCTCTCCTGAACAAAGAGCAGCTCAGTACGGACATGTCCTCCCAGTCATGGCAGTCAGTGCACCATGACTCCATTATGGCCACTAAATCCAGGCTATCCGCCACCATGATGACCTCCAGGTCTGGAATTTTATTTCTCAGACTCAGTGCATTGGCACACATGTCTCTCTATACCTTACTCCCTCCCTGCCTGTTTCCATGCTTCCTGCTTCATCCTGTTTGTGCTGTTCCCTGAAAATCCCGACCCCCCCCCCTTTTTACCTTCTCTGTTACCGGTCTCCTTTACTCCCTTCTTCTTGCTTTCCTGATTTATACCCCGTCCTCTGCCTTGGTCTCACCCTCTGTCTTCTTGCACTGCTGCGCTGGGGGAGCTTACTCTCCACAGGCTCTCCCTCCCTGCTGTTTCATCATGGGGGGGGATTTTTGCCTCCCTTAGTTTTACAGCCTCCCATCCTGACCAGTTGAAATGCTCATCCAAGTAGTATTTAAACCTCCTGATACGAATTCTGGTCCCCTCTTGGAATGATGCAGGACATCTCTCCCATAGAAGCCCCATATTCTCCAATGTTGGCCCCCAGTCCCCAGTGTAGTCTAAGCCCTCCTCTGTGTACTATACCTTGAACTAACTCTTAAAAGCCCTGGTGAAGCATGTCCCATCCTCTCCCCAGCCATATACAGGAGACACTTCAGTAAAAGCCACCATGCATGCCACCTGCTTGAAACCCTTCCCCAGCTCCCTGAAATATCCCTCCATTATCCCTATCCTCTCCCTTGTCAGGTGATTTTTCCCCAGTTGGAAAATGACATCTAGCTCCCTCCCACCTCCTGCTGCCCTAGCAATAATCTGGATCTGCTCTCCATCCCTCCAAGCCATAGCACCAGGGAAGTACTTCACCTCTCTCTCCCTTTCTCCCCCCCAGCTACAAGTCTGTCCCGCTAAAAATAGAGTCCCCCGCCATGCAGCTGCTTCCTCCTCAGCAGGGGTCTCTTCCTCCCTCACTCCCTCTCCTTGTGGTCTCCACTTCTAAAGATCCCCACTTCCTGCCTTCCCACCGCTACAAGAGCCTCCTATGGCTGCTCTATCCCAGCAGTACAGTGAAGGAACTGTGCACAAGTACAGGCTGAAGTATTTATACCCTTCCGACCTGTCCCACCTTCCCAGAACCCATGAAATGTCCAACTGTGCTGCCTCTGAGGGAGCAGCGGCAGACTTGCTGGCCCCTGGGTGAGGCAATAGGTTCTCTGCACCCTTGCCAGTTCGGATCGGTGTCTGGAAATCTCTACCCTCAACCCAGAAAGGTGAGTACAAATGGGGCAGCACCTCAGTCTCCAGACGTTGAGACTGACATCATGTGTACCACCCACCCCTCGCCCTCACCAGGAACTCGAAATGTGAGAAGTAACCACCTTGCTTAAAATGCTATCCATTCTAACTGTGACAGGACCAAACGTACAGAGAAAGGGGCATATATACAGGATTTTTGTAAAGGGTAGCATTTTCAATCAAAGTGTATGTGGAGAGGGGTGAACATGTTACCTCGCTACAAAGGTGGATGCACTCATGTGCAGAGAATTTAATTTGGGACAGAGGTCTTGTCACTAGTAGTCTATGGCAACACCACATTTTATTAATAACAACAAGCTCTTCCAGGGAGGCCCATCCAGAGAAAAAAAATTACAAACAAATGAAGTATAATAATGAATTAAAATATAACACACTATGAAATAACTCACATAATGCCAGTGTGGTGAGTCACTACAGTAGCTCGTAGCAAGACACTTTTAATAGGCACTTGCAATGTAGCCTTAAGGCAAGGCACACTGGCCCTGTAGATACTACAGTGTTATAACAGAGTCCTATAACTGAGGGTGGGATGGGCATGACAGCTCATTACAGCAAAATTATTCCCTATGGTTCACTGCAGTAAATTATAATTCAGTACTTGCCATTATTTTCAGCTAATCAGACAGGACACACTGCTCCCATACCCTTTAAACTATAAATTAGTCTTTAGCAATCTTACATAACTTTAATTAAAAATTGCATTTAATAAAAGAAACTTTTCTAGAATTTATGAAGTAGAGTTAAGTCACTGAAACTGTACTGCTGTTTACTGTGATCTGTCCTCTTGCTTGAGTGTAAAGTCACAGAGTTCTAAGGTAATCTTGCCAACACTCTGAACCTTTATTTATTTATATGTTTGTTTGTTGCCATTTTCACTGTATCATGAAGGGAAGGGCTCAGATTTTACAGACACACAAGAGATTTGCCAGCAGAAAAAGGCCAGTGGGCCATCGACTCTGCCCATTTTCCAACCTGAGCCATACATACCACACTACCATTGGTCAGGCCTAAACCGAGTACAACAGTGGCACTCCAGCCCCATTCCTTCCATTCTACAGTGCCAAAGGGTTGGTGAGGACAAAGTGTATTCTGTAAAAGCTTTACAAGTCAAGAAAAGGAGGACGAGAGAAAGTCAATGCTATAGGTGCACAGGGAAATTCAGCCACCACCAGAGCATATTGGATTAGAGTTTACAAACACATCACAGGAAGGACAAGAGCATACAGTGAGTGAGTGGTGGCATGGGATTCAAACCTGTTTCTCCAGGTTCACAGCTGTGTGTGCTTAACCTGGAGACCAAACTACCTCCCCATGTTAGTTGCTTTTACATGACATCCACTAGGGGTGTGATTTACATGAGTTTTTCCAAAACCGGTAACCATACAATACTGCAGGATTCTCACACAACTCTAAATACCAACATATTGTAGCACTGTATCTGGACTAGTAGTCAGGAAAATTATTTGGCAGCCAGGAACTCCTACAATCTCATTTCTGTCAAAACTTTAGGGGCCAATCAGTGTGCAGATCTTTTCTGTGAACCATGCAGACTATGTGACAGGAGGAGGTAGGGTAAGGAGTTGTGCATTTGTGTGTCTTGGCCACTGTGCAGCGGCTTGAGATGTGGATAAC
Source organism: Neoceratodus forsteri (assembly GCA_016271365.2). Classification (NCBI taxonomy): domain Eukaryota; kingdom Metazoa; phylum Chordata; order Ceratodontiformes; family Ceratodontidae; genus Neoceratodus; species Neoceratodus forsteri. Next base: position 553,812,907 of record CM028137.1, on the reverse strand, counting down.
TGCTGGTGGTGTGTGCTTTAATTTTTTAAAGAAAAAATGATTTCATCTCCTTTTTTTCCTGTCTTGTCAAAATCTAAGAATGTGTGGGCTCTACATGTGATACTCATCTCTGATCTTTATTTTAATTTTAGGTCTTTTCTTGTACTGGTGACCATGAGGGGAAGGACCGGACAGTGGAGGTTTGTTTGCAGGTCACGTGCACTGTGTGCAGAACACGTTCACCAGATGGCACCACATGCCACCAAGCCAGGACCAGGAGATGGACAGGGAACTGGGAGAAATTCTGAGGAGGGCATCGGAGTGAAGGGAAATAGTAATAATAGGAGACTTCAGCATGCCAGATGTGGACTGGAAGGTCATAACAACGGCAAGTGCAAGGAACCAACTCCCGTTAGAAACACGCCAGGAGGTGTTCCTTGCACAACTGGGTCCAGGATCCTGCAAGGGACAAAGCACTACTAGATCTGGTGCTCACAATCAGTGAGTGGGTCTAAAACACAGTCCAGAAACCACTGGGGCAAGTGACTACAAGACGGTGTGGCTGGAGGTCCAAGTGGAAGTCATTGAGGGGAACAGAACAGGAAAGGTGTGGGACTTCAGAAAAGTGGACTACAAAAGGATGCAAAGACTACTGGGATAAAACATGAAGGAATAATAGAAGGGATGGACAGAAAATTGGGAAGAGTTCAAGTTCAGCATGCTAAAGGCTATGGAAGGCTGTACTGGGAGGGTTAACCAGGGTAAGAAAGCAAGAGACCCATTGTGGTTCACATCGGATGTGTGGGAAGCAATAAGAGCAAAGGGGACATTCATGAAATACAAGGGTAGCCAAAGGGAGAGGGATAGAGAGGAATATCCAAGGGCAAAGGGTAGGGGGCACAGCTCAGTATAACAAGAGAAGCAAAGCTGAGAGGCAAGGCATCCCTTAGCAGAATCTGCCTGCATTTGCCACAGAAGGAGGGGCAAAAAAAGGTTTGTGTTTTTTGTAGACAACATAGGTAAGGTAAGTTATAGTGAAACTTGAATTGGTACAGCTATTATTGAGTGAAGGGTAAATCAGACCAGCCATAGTAGCCCACATTGAGGGGCCATATTATAAGAACTGTCTCTAGCCTTGTAGTTTGGGGGAGGGAGAATAATTGTCTGGCCTGGGGACACAGATAGTTAATAGCTGGAGGTGGGACAGAGTCAGACTACTGAGAGCAGTTGGTTTTGGCTCGTTATACAAGACCAGTTTTCCTACAGTTGCTGCCTTATGTAGAGTCTGTCTGCAGCTGCCATGGGGGGGCAAAAAAAAAAGGCTTTGTGTTTTCTGGAGACAACATAGGTGGACTAAGTTGTGGTGAAACTTGTTTGAATTGGTGTATTTATTACTGAGTGAAAGGTAAATTTGAGACTAGCCATAGTAGCCCACATTTAGGGGCCATATTATAAAAACTATGGCTAGCCCTGTAGTTTGGAGGAGGGGTGATAACTGTCTGGCTGGGGCCTCAGCCAGTTGATAACTGGAGGTGGGACTGAGTCAAATTCCTGATAGACTGGTTGTGGTTGTGAGACTTGGCAGCCAGGGGACCAATCAGGGACTCTGTAGTCCAACAGGAAGTACCACCTTACGTGGGCTCCACAGGAAGGCTAAATGGCAGCCATCACTAACATATCCCCACACATGTTTGTGTCCCAGCGAGTGAGTGAAACAGTGAAGGTGTGGAACAGGTGCACGATTGGCATCTTAGGTGTTGGCAGGCATCCACAGGAGGAAGCAGGGAACTGGGGATTCTGTCAGGTGACTAAAGTAAGGTACCAGTTCACTACTGTATAACATTCACTGCTGGGAAGGGTGAAGGTCAAAACTGTGAATAGGAACAACATCCTATCTTGGGTACAAGTATTAGGGGATCTGAACAGGGTACAGGGAACACAAGTAGCAACACACTAAACAAGAATTTGAATGCCGAATGTTGTCTTGCTGGCATTGGTAGTGCAGGAGTTAGAGAGATGCGTAATAGGACTGGCAGTGAAGTACTGAACCGACACCAACCCCACTTCCACCCAGCAGAGACAGACAGGCATTGGGGTATGCCTTTGGGTCATCAGCCATAATGCTAATGCCAGTTCACCTCACCCGATGCTGCAGACACCGACAAGTGTCACGATGTGCCTTGGGGTCTTCAGGCCTTACGCTCACCCCATTCCATAAGGCAATACACTGAGATGGGTGCAGTACAGGATAATGGGATGAACTTTGGAGCTGAAGAGTCCAAGGCACACCTCAATGCCTGTCACTGGCTGCAGGGTGGGGGCGGAGTGGCATGAACATTACAGCCAACTAGACCAAGTTACACCCCTGATGCCTGTCAGTCTCTACAGGGTGGGGCGTTACAGTTGGAAAGCCTAATGCCCCAGGCGTTTATTGATATTTTCTCTCCAAATTTTCAACATGGGCTTTTTGTGACTCCAACTCATGAACAGTGGCACTATCAGTTTGTTAGCTGAAAGGTGATTTTGCACAGCGACTGCACCATTTGGCACCACAGGTATGAAAACACATTTTGGGCAGGATGTGAAAAATGACGGCTCTACTGTTCATGAGGAGGTGTAAAAAAACAGCAATGTTGAAAATCTGGAATGAAAATATGAAAAACTGGTGAAGTCACGAGCATGCATAGAAAGTGCACAATGTACACATGTAATGCAATTATTTGGGGAATTTTTTTAACCAGATTTTCAACATAGGCATTTTGAGACCTCCGCTCATGAATAGTGGCACTGTGATTTTGTTAATCTGTCCCAAAAGTTGATTTCCCACAGTGACTGTGCCATTGCGCACCACATGCGCGAAAACACATTTGGGGCAGGATGTGAAAAATTGCAGCTGTACTGTTCACAAGGAGTTGTGAAAAAATGGCAATGTTGAAAATCTGGAGTGAGCCGGCCCGCCGGCGCAGCGGTTGGATTTCCGCTTGCGACACCGGCGACCCGGGTTCGGGAACGGACTCGGGTCATCGGAGGGCCAGCCGGGGGGAGTAGGATCGAGCGTCCGCGGACAGCTCTCCTTCTCTGGGGGGGAGGGTGTGGATAGCGGGCGGTGCATGGGGACCTCTGACGGAGGCCGGGAGTTCCCACGCAGACCGTGGCTTGTCAATCCCATTGGAGGCGGGCGGATGGTGACATCGCGTACGACCCGCCTCGAAAAAGTGGAAAAATGGATGAGCCTGCCCGGGCCGAGGTAGCCCGCCGCCATGGCCTCGGCATGCTCCCTAGGCGGCACCCGACCTAGTCCCAGTGCCTGCGGCATATACGGGTATGCTGCAGGCCCCACACGGGGGAAAGCCACGGGGTATCGGGGACAGCGTCGATCTGGGGGCAGAGTCAGGCAGCCCGTGACCGGGCTGAAAATACGGCGGCAAGGCAGCTCGGGAGTTAAAAAAAAAAAAAAAGAAAGAAAATCTGGAGTGAAGTTATGAGTGTGCGTGGAAACTGCACAATGCACGCTCGTAACATGGTCATTTTTGGAATTTTGTCACCAAATTTACAACAAAGGCTTTTTGGGATCCCACCTCATGAACAGTGGCACTGTCAATTCATTACTCAGTCCCAAAAGTAACCATGAAATCACCTTTCAGGACCGAATAACGAGATGACAGTGCATGTGTTCATGAGGTGGGGTACTAAGAACCCCATGTTGAAAATTTGGAGCCAAAATTCAAAAAAATGGCTTAGATATCCACCTAAGTTGAACCCCCCCCACTGATGCCATTATACAGTTTACCGGCATTTCATCATTTTGCAGTGCGGCTTTGAAGAGTTCAGATGTGTTCCCACTCTACCGAAGATCACAGCGCCGGCCGTCCAGAAGCAAGTATGGGGTGAGGGGGGTGCACAGAGAGTGGGTACAGGTTGGGGAGGAGGGCATCGCGAGACAACAAAGGACCGCTTCCCTTTTTCCAGGTGAAAAAAAAGCACATCGATAAGTTTGTTAGGCACACTGGGGTGGGCTCCCAGTGTGCCACACAATGGAGGTGGGGGGAACATGCTGACACGGTCGGCTTTGTGTGAGCGGTGGCACCACACCGACGTGGGCTCCCAGTGTGCCACACAATGTAGGGAGGTGGGGGACATGCAGACACAGGGATTGCACCCCCAATGTCGGCTTTGTTTGGGGAGCCGCTGCCATGTTTACTGAAATATTATACCAGAAAAGTCATGTACGGGAGGCGTGTCATCTCTGCCGCTGCATGATGAGCTTGTCTCTCTTTTGCAGTAGCACATTTCTTTCAAGTTTGTGGCACCTTACATAATTCTTGTGTCAGTGCTACCATGCTGGCTAATTGGGGAATGAGGGACGCACCTACTAAAGTGTGCCCTGCATTCGCCAACACGGACACACCTCTCACTGTGCTATTACTACCAGAAGATGTTTCCAGACAACATAAAAAGGGGAAGCTAGAAGAGTGGAAGATAAAAGATAGCCCTAAAACTGAGAACAGGAGCAACACTTTATCTAGGGTAACGGTATAAGGGGATTTACACCAGGTATGGGGGAACACAGGTAGCAACAAACCCTCTCCAAAAAAGGAAAGGTAGGAGCATTGTGTTGGGGTAAGGGTACATAAATATTTCCATATAACACAGCGGTTCAATTTTCAAAGGTACGAGAATGAAGCACAGTGCCTGCATCAAAAATAAGTGAAAGCAGCTCCCCTACATCACACCATGCACCAGTCCCGATTTGCTAACACTGCCTGCACCAACAAGGGAGGGCCACCTGCGCCAAGCTATGCTTGCACCAACTACCAGGCTATGTCATGGCAGAAAGAGGGCTTGCAATGGACACCAGCTGCATCATCCCTTTTTTTTTTTTATTCTGGAAGTTGGCTGGCTCTGCTGGCGCTTAGACCAGCCAGAGCTTCTCTAACGTCCTCAAGCATCGCCACCTTCCGTTGTTGGCGGCTGACTACAACTGCCAAACGTGGTAAACCTGTCCAAGACTGACAGAGCTGGACAATATACACATATTGTGCAGCTTAACACAGCACAAAGTGACATTCCATCAAACATGCACTGTGTAGTTAACGAGGTCAGGTTGCAAAAGTTCACCCAACTTGTCAGATGTATGGTAGTTTCATGTACCCGCCAGTCAGCTGTTGTAGTACTCTGTGGGGTGCTGACCACTAGGTAAAGATCCCATACACTGGAATGTGATCCCTGTATCACTCCTTAATGCATGCCAAGCATCCATGCATATGCAGGTGCCCACAACCCATCCTGTACCATTGGTGCAACTACAGCGGTCATGCATGTGTAGGTATTGCAGAATGATATCTGCCTGCTCAGTCATGTAAGTGTCCCATTCATACCACTGCTTGGGGGGGGGGGGATATGCTGACTGTGATGCACTATGTCAGGGTACTGGTCATACAGCCCTAGCTGTGTACATGGGGTATACTATGAGACTGGATGCCACATAGACTCGTACCACACCAGTGCCTGCAGAGGGCAAGAGCTGTGGCACTCAGTGGATCAGAGAACATGGGCAACAAACCTCTGTGCAAGCAAGTGAGCAAAAACAAGGGGGAAAAAAGAGACTGCTATGGTTCTTGAAAGAGATGGAAGATAAGGAAAAGGCGGTTCCATGTCATAACGGTGACTGCTGAAAGGTGATCACCATGATAGCGAAGTCAGAGCACCGAAAACCAATTTTGGCATTCTGACTACCCAGCACACAGCAAAATGGCACCAGGGACTTGTATTTAAATGTTTCATGTGAGGGGCTGTGCCCCCTTGCACCCTTCCCCCACTTAAAGCTTATCAACTCCAGGGAGGTGCATGGGGGAATGTTTAAAAAAGAATGGGCTGGGCGCAACAAAAACACACCTGCACCTGGACCCAAACCCAGCACCCTACCCACCCAAGCCACAAACCCACCCACCACGCCATGGGGCTGGCTCAGCAGCCCACCACGGCACCACCCCCTTAAAACCCCTCCTGCCTCTCACTGAGCATATTTGCTCTCACCCCACTGTACGTGTACGTGTAGTGACATCCTGTCGCTATATGTGCCGACCTACCCCATCCAGTCGCCCTACTTCATCGGTAGCCCCCATGACATTTGCTGGGATTGAGTCGCCGTTATTGCAAGTGCTCAATCGCTGACGCCCATGACACAGGCTACCGGAAAAGGCAAACAGTGTAGCATTCAATAGGCATGAAAAGACACAGAGGGAGGAAGATAAGGAGGTGTATCAGGGGAAACAGAGGGAAGTGGGGAGTTTTACAGGACAAGTTTCAGTGCACAAATGTTAGTGTCAACACCAGAACCCTTCTCCAAATAAAGACCAACATAGCTACAATCCCTAATATGCACAAGTTTCAAATACCACACCTGAGTGATTACATCATAGAAGATTAAAGCAACAAATATAAGCAAGTAATAGCTTTCAAGAACATTAATCTTAAATATCAAAGAACTTGTCTTTTATATAAAACTAACAAGGTAGCATGTCAAGCATTACAGATGTTGTACACTTGTCGGCCTACAGATCATAAAGAACCGTGGCACAGCCCATCCATATTGGGACTTTTTGCTTGAAACGTTTCCATCTTCATCATATAAACAGAAATCGCGGTCACTGTAACATGATCCCACTGTCCCTGTAACTCTGAAACACAACCTTATTTACAGAACACTATATATTGAGGGGAGTCAGAGCTAGTGGCATCTCTTCCTCTGGATCACTCTGCACGCATTTACGTGCCCAAGCCTGGCCACATCCGAATGCAGCAACATCGAGGCACTCGCGTTTGGCAAAGCAGATCCCCATGAAAGTGAAGCCGCTCCTGGCCGGTGTTACCACATCCCTCTGTCCATCCTTTCTTTTTTGACCAGCAGTTCCAACTGTCTCCTGGAGAACCAACTGCAGCTCCCAAGAATGGCATGGAAATTCACTGTAGCCCCCCTCCAGATGTGGCAATGCACCACAGTCATTCCTCGAGGAGCATGATGGAAGTTGTTGTCTTATTTGCAATGTGAGTTTTGACTTGTCATCACTAGGCTGAAAGTGGAGCTGCATGGGTCTGCACTGTGTCTTCCCCCTCGTCCCGGGACCCAAGATGTGACCAAAAACACTGCAGCAGGTTTCAAGGGGGCCAGATAGGTGAGTGCAAATAGTTCCATATGTGGTTGGACTCTGATTTGAATATGCCGTTGTGCAGTTATAAACAAATGGCTCGGTCATTGCGTTTCTCTGGGGGGCACTTGAGCTGGTTGTACAGTCTTTTAGAAAATATAAACTCTCCACTGTGAAATATGTTCATTAATAAAACTTTGACTCATATGGGGGTTGATTGGATAGTTTAAACTTAACCTCCTTGAATTGGACATGTGCAAGTCAGAGATGCTAAGCTTTACAGGTGTGTCCAGTGTGCTGGTAAACTGCAGTCAGTATGTGGAAGACAGTCCATCTGATGGAGAAAAGACGGCATACCCCATAATGAATTACGGCTCATCAAAAGGGAGAGGTGCATGCCCGTGCACCCGGGTTTCAATCCATAAGTTGGGGTTTTCTCTGCTTGCTGGGCAAGGTTAGAAGCAGCTCACTCTTTTGAATTACGTGAAGTTTCCACCCAGCAAGCAGAAAACAATATAATTCTCAGTCTAAATGACCACTGGACTGTCACTGTCGAGCCCACTGCAGCTGAACTCAACACTGACACACCTCTCAAATGCTGTTCTTGTAAAAAAATGTCTGCTGTGCAAGTCCACACAAGCAAACATAAAAGTAAAGCACTGTGACTCTGGGGAGGCAGAACACTGCTGCCCACTGCACGATTACCTACTTGACTGTAAAAACAAAAACAATGAAAAAACAAAACAAAGGTGCCGGCCTGGTGGGGCAGAGGGCTGAGGGGCTGGATGCTTTACCTCTCGCCACACCAACGACCTGTGTTCGGAAGTGAGCATGGGTCGCTGAAGGTCGGCACGAGGGGGGAGGGTGTGGTGCAGGATGAGCTGCCAACAGGCAGATCACCACTCTGGGAAGGGACCTGAGCCTCCCTCAGTGCTTGGCTGCCTCACGGCAGAGGCTAGGGAGCAGCACAGCCGAGGGAACCAGGGGTGCTAGACTAATGGGGTGGGAAGATGGGGGCATCACCGGAACAATAGGGCAAATGCGCCTCTCTGTCTGGGGCCCGGGGTAACGTGGGAGTAAACCAGGAAAAAGGTTGGGGGCTGCAGCAGGATGATGCCTCTGGGCCGGCCCCGGGGGTCCGCCAGGACATGCATAAGTATCATAAGATCCCGAAAAACCCCAAAGTCTGATACGCTGGCAGACGGCAGCTGCAACTTGCTGAAGGAGCTACAAAAAGGCCTATATGTGGGGAGAATAAAGGCCATGGCCTGACAGCTCAGGAGATGGTGAGCAGTTATTGAAATACTGGAGTAAAAAATGTTTAATGATCGGTACAGCTGACTGCCAAAATGCTTTAAAACAATGCCCTTGCCTGCCAAGGTGTCATTTAGGCCTCATATCATGTTTAACAATTGTGAATAAACTGCCTTGTCTCTGGCAACATGTGAACTAATGCAGAGTGTTGAACTCCAAGCAGTTTTGTGTTTTGCTGGTTCTTTTTGCCAAGTAGATGACCTTTAGTTCAGTGTACTTTCTCTTTTCCATTATTCAATTATGTTTTATAAGGTATGAGATCTTATGGATAATCTCCTTATGTTTTTAAGGAACTGGTTTTGGAAGTTTGACAATTCAATGCTGAGAAGAGCTTATGACAAATGTGAGAAGAATCTTGACATACTGCATACTGCTTGCAGAAATGAAATATGATTTTCTTGTGTTTCAATGTCCTATTTTAGTAGAATGTGTCTACTTTTTTCTACTGCTAATAGAAAAATATTTTTTGTATTTTCTACATTCTAATTTCCCTCTTTATTCACTTTTGCTGTACCTCAACAATTGGAGTTGCTACAGCTGTCCCCTCGAGCTGAGATGGCAAGTAAATGGCTGCTTTCATAACACACCCGGATGGCGCTCTGATCAGCTGGCAGGGAAAGTACAAATCCCTGATGGCCCACACCTCCCCCAAACCAAGCGCCTCACTGCCAACAAAATGTGCCCTCACTGCACCACTGGATTAACCCAGATTTAACATTCATTATGTTTCTTTTACCTCCCCCCAGCCACAAAGCAGTTTAATAACGTGCATTCAAAAGTACTGAGTGCATCTGTGTAAATATATATTATCCATTGTGGTTGTGCGTAAAAAGAATGGGTCTGTGAGGATGTGTACTGACTATCAAACCCTGAACTGACAGACTGCCCCAGATCAATAAACCATGCCCCGTATACAAGATGACCTGGATTGCCTGAATAGGAGCAGATGGTTCTCGGTATTGGATCTCCGCAGAGGATATGACCGGATTCCGATGGCCCCAGAGGACCATGAGAAAACAGCCTTCATCTGTCATTTGGGGTTCTACAAATTCCTGAGAATGCCACAGTGGATTTTGAGTGCCCCGGCCACCTTTCAGTGACTGATGGAACATGCGGTGGGAGACATGAACTTGCTGGAATGTTTAGTGTTCCTAGATGATGTCACTGCGTACAGATGCACGTTACAGGAGCATGACACCAGACTGTTTAAAGTCCTAGACCAGTTGGAAGAATTCAGCTTCAAGCTGTCCATTGACAAGTGCCAGTTTTTTTCAAACATCCGTGAGGTATGGGGGGCACATAGTATCTGCAGAAAGGATAGAGACCGATCCCAGTAAGGTCTAATCACTGACTACTTGGCCCCAGTCTCATAAATTGAAAGAACTGCAACATTTTCTGGGGTTCTGCGGCTACTACCACAGGTTCATCAAAGATTATTCAAAGGTGATTCGACCGCTTCTCAATCTTACCCAGGGTTACCCCCCCACCAACCGTAAATACAAAAAAAAGGGGTCTGTTAAAAAACACAAGAAAGTGTACTTCCAAACAGGAGAAACTTTTGGGCCCTGCTGGGCACCCGAATGTGAAGCAGCCTTCTACAAAGTCATATACCAGCTCACCCATGCCCCCATCCTCGCCTATGCTGACACTACCAAGCCCTATGTGTTGCATATGGATGCTAGTCTGCAGTGCCTAGTAGCTGTGCTGTACAAAGACCATCAGGATGCTTGACCCTGTCAGAGTGAAACTATCCTGTGCACAAGCTGGAGTTCCTTGCCCTAAAATGGGCCATCATTGACCAGTTTCATGAGTACCTCTGTGGGGGCAAAGATACTGGTGAAGACCGACAATAACCCGTTAACCTATGTACTGACTTCAGCTAAGTTGGACGCCACTGGGCACTGGTGGCTTTCCACCTTATCAACCTATGATTATGCTGTTGAATACAGACCGGGACTGAACCATATTGATACTGATGCCCTGTCACGAAGGCCAGCTTCCAAGAGTAATTGGGTCAGGCTGTCTGAACCTGACATCCGAGCATTATGCCAAAAGTTTGACCGAGATGAACAGATGTATGCGGACACAGTGGACTGTCTAGTAGATTGCTTGGGCCCTCCTGATACCTGCATACCGGCTGCCTATTGCCATTTCTCTGCTCTAGATATTAGTGTACTACCTCAATTCGACAATGACAGTATTCAGTGGGCTCAGTCCCAAGATCCTGTGATTCAACCAGCACTTGACGCCTTGCGTGCGGGGAAAGATGTGTCTAAGTTGCATTCCCCTGACTTGCGAAATGCCCTATTGTTTAAAGAAGGCCCCAGGTTGAAGTTGCATAATCAGTTGTTATACAGAGAGACAGTGGATTATAGTGGTCAAGTAGACAAGCAACAATTGGTCCTGCCCATGGCCTTTAAAAACTTGGTACTGAGGTCCCTCCACAATCATATGGGGCACCTCGGTATTGACAGGAATCTTGACCTGGTATGATCTCGATTCTACTGGCCCAAGATGGGGGCCAGTGTTGAGCACCATGTAAAGACCTGCAGTCGTTGCCTCCAAAGGAAAGCCCTGCCTCAGAGGGCTGCCCCCATTGTCAATATCACTACCAGCACTCTCATGGAACTGGCCTGCATTGACTTTTTGTGCTTAGAACCTGACCAAAGGAATACTGGCAATGTGTTAGTGGTTACTGATCATTTCACATGGTATGCACAAGCTTTTCCAACTAAAGATCAAAAGGCCTCTACTGTGGCCAAAGTGCTAGTGGAAAAATTCTTCGTCCACTATGGTGTCCCCCAGCGGATCCAATCTGACCAAGGCAGAGACTTTGAAAGTAGGCTAATCAAAGAAATGCTGTCTCTGTGGGGGGTGAGGAAGTTAAGAACCACCCCTTATCACCTGCAGGGGACCCTCAACCAGAACAATTTAACTGCACCCTTCTAGACATGCTAGGCACCCTCCATCCAAAAGACAAGCATAAATGGAGCCATCAGATTAGCACCATGGTACACACGTACAATTGCACCAAAAGTGATGCTACTGGGTTCTCCCCCTACCGTCTCTTGTTTTGGAAGGATGCCCGACTGCCAGTTGATGTCTGCTTTGGGGTCTCTCTAGATGGGGTCTAAGCTGAAAATTACCTGCAGTATGTACAGAAATTGAAAGCTCAATTGAACCATGCATATCAACTGGCCCAGACAATGGCCGCCAACAGAAACCTTGCCAACAAAGAGAGGCACAACAAAAAAGTAAAGGCTCAAGAGCTACGGCTCTGAGACCGTGTGTCTTTATGCAATTTGGGACTGCATGGCAAGCACAAAATTGCTGATAGGTGGCACCATCTTCCCCATGTAGTAGTTGTAAAATTGGATGATCTACCAGTGTACAGGGTGCACCCAGAGAATAACTCCAAAGCTGTCAAGAACATGCACTGTAACCACTTGCTGCCTATCAGCCAAATTAATATTGAGGCTGAACCATCAGAAATTGCTTCCCCTGGGCTGGGGACTCATGCTGCTGCAAAAAGGAGACGGAGTCCATATGCTTCAGCTACTAAAGATTCAAAGCCCTCTCCCTGGCAGGCCTTGAATGATAGTGACTGTCAATCCACATCTGATGAAAGTGACTGTGGTAATGGCTATTATCCCTCATATGAACTGAGTCAGTTGTTTAGAGGCAATCCTCTGCAGAATCGTGGGGATGAATCTGGGCCTTCAGAACTGCCTAAGCCCCCAGCTTCTTCCCTGGACCCAATGTCCCCTGAAAGTGAGGTGCAAAGTATCCTGTCTGGGGCTGCAACTCTGTGTCTTGTAGAACTGTCTGACTTGCCCGAAGAAGGGGCTGATGGTCTAAGTCTCCTGGAGGACATGCCAGAACTTGAGGAGCAATATGACAATGTTGACACAACCCTCTCAGTGCCACAAAGCCTAATTGTGCCAGAGTCCCCTCAGAATAAGCAACCTGGGCCCTTGTCAGAAGATAATAATGAGCAACATGTTGTGGAGACAGAGTTTGCAGAGCCAGGAACTGATAGTGTTCCCAATCTGGACATTTCAACCAGGGCAGAGGCATTCCTCACTACAGTAGAAGAAATCAATGCCAGTTTTGACTGCCCAGAGCCTGTGTCTGTTCCCCCCAGAAAATCTGGGTGACCTGTTAAGCCAGTGCTATGTTTTGGTTATGATTCCCCTGGGAGGCCTGTGGACTTGCCTCTCAATGTGGTTCACAAGGGTGTTTATTTCTCAGAGCTCACTACCCAAACTAAGCTTAATGGCCAATTCCAGGTTGATTGTTCTTCCTTCTCAGTATGGTCCCCCTGTTCCATCCAGCCCCAGTTAGCTGATAGGGAAGGGTCCCCTCCTACATTGTTTAATGTACAAGAAGTTATAACATGAATCAGTATTGTGATGTTACTGGTGCGCTAATCATAGTGGAATCAGTATCACATGTATAAAACATGCATATGTATTGTCATTATGGATATAGTATTGTGAAGTGTAGTGAATATGTATAGTAAAGGTATAAGTTTACATTAACCGATGCATCAGATGTTGTTTGCATAACATGCTAATGTTATATAGGTCTCGTATATACTGCATCTTCAATATTGTGATGATATAGACTTGACACGGATGCCAAGTCTTCGCCAGGCAGGGAAGAGTGTAACCCCACTACAAATGGGGGTTCCTGAAAAGTCTTCCTTGGGCTTGCCTAAATGCTCACTGACAGGCTGGTGTCCTGCATTTTGACAGTTTAAATGTTATTACCTGCGAGTGCGTGTATAGGCTGTGTGTTGTCCCTTTAAGAGCTGCCTATATCGCAGTTATAATTGATCTGGGAGGGGACCGAGTGTTTTTATACCAGAGTCCCACCTGGGCTGCCAGATAATCGCTCCATTCTGCCATCGCTACTTGCGCAGAGGGAGCTCTGTGAGAAGCTGTACTTATTTGCTGATTATCTATTAGAATAGTAACAATATTGTAGTTTGTCTAACCTGCCTTCTTTGCAGCATGGACAGTTCTGTTTATCACCACCAGCTTGGTCCTGCAGTGCCAGAATGGGCCAATCAGTACCTTTGGGGACTCTAAAATGGAGACTGTCCCCAGGGTCTTGTGGGAGCAAAGTTCTGTAGGAATTGTAGTTTTGTAACTTTGAAACCCAAATGGACCTGGAGGGGGAGCCCTTGTTGTGACTGACATACCGATCAGCCAACTGAACCCGTTGGATCCTGGGGAAAAGTCCCAGGCTGCTTGCAGTTAGAGTCAGTCTGAGTTGGGAAGTGAAACAGTGAACAGCTCGAGACAGTCGAGCAGCCGTCCTGCGTAGTTTTGTGCGGGAGAACTGTGGAAGGGCTGAGTTTTAGCCTGCTTGCTTGTCTACTGTCCCTGAGAGGGAACCTGGAAACCTATCAGACTGAATCCGATTTGTGAGAATGATTAAAGCCACTGAACTGTGACCAGGCTCAAAACCTGAGGAAGACCGAAGAGTTACTGAACGTGATTGGCCTGTCAGGACCTCCAGCTACCTCTGAACTCTCGGTTTGTGCAGAGACTCTGTAATTGCGACCGGATAGCAATCTGCCTGGTACAGTAGAATTTCTTTACATGTAAATGTGCTGTGTGCTGATAGTGGGTCACGATTTGGTTCCTCACAGTATGCTGAACTGTGTTCTGCTTGCTGGAGGCTGCACCCAGCCCCACTGGACTGAATCCGCACTTGTCTCCACTTGGCTTGGGCCTAGCCATACTGGCCCAGCCAGATTACTCACATCACAGAGAAAGCCATCGAGAGACCTGCCTGGGGATCAGCCCCCTGCTCAATGCCTTGAACAGGGACGACACCTTGGTGATTTGTGTGGGACCCTGCTTCTCCTGGCATTCCAGCTCAACAACCTGCAGTCTCGATTTCATCCTGCCTGTGTCCTGTACTGGGTGTCGTGAGTCAACATCAGGGTAGCTCCCTGCAACAACAGCTAAATCTAAAGTGTTGTGATCTGATTGCCTTGTTGTCTTTTCTTTCATGAACTGAGCCCTCCGGCTCTGGATTACAAATAGTGTGTGTTGTTGCATGTTGCTTTCTTCCATCACAGGGCCCCAACCAGCTGCAACACCAGCCTACCCCGGGCAACATTCCTGGCTAGCCCACCTTTTTCCTACCTGGGTACCCAGAGCGTGTGACTGTGTAGGGACTCTGAAGTGCATGCATGACTGTCGGATTTATTTATTTATTTAGTTTTTTGTTAACCGGGTAGGTGCACTAGCCATAAAATTACTATTTTCAGGCATGATCCGGGAGAGTACAACAAAAAGAGAACAGTTGAACAACAGCAACATGGGTACAATAATACAAACAGAGGAACAGTACAACAGTGCTACAAAAATACAATGGGTAGAAACAACAAAAATATTTAGCCTTTAAGTCAATCAGCCTGATTACTCCCCTTCCTTGTTGAAGCCCCCTAAATAAATCAGATCTAAATCTTTTTGCATTTAACCTGACTGTGGTTCCAGTTTATATTAAAAACACTGTACTGTTGTTGTTTGCTGTGCCTAACCTTGTTTTACAAGAGGTCTCCAAGGTAGAACTGGTGGAACCAGCCCTGGTGGTAAGTGCAAACAGTGTGGGTACTTGCATGGTGAATAAGGGTCATTGCAAAGGTGATTACTGTATATGGTTCAGGCCACTATAAGGGAAAGAGGGGGGGTGTTACAGTGTCCCAGAGGGCTGTGCCCAGGTTAGCTTAACCACTAACAACCCTGATGTCCGGGTGAAGGAATCCGTTTCAGTACCCAGGCCCCTTAACCTACCAGCCAAGCAAGTAGGGGAAGTAGCCCTTGGTATAGCACCAGCTAGGGGTTACATATACACACACACACACACACACACACACACACATATCTACACTGTAGGATCTGCATCTTCTCAATACTGTATGACCTTCCTATTGCATCAGATATTAACATGGCTTATATAGGACAATTTTTTACTTTTATTTTTAATTCTAATCCAATTTTTTCTCTACCACTGTCATCCACCCAGTCCTTGGGTGGGGTGGGGGTAGGATTTACCTCCATGGCGGTCCCCTCAGTCTCATCTTCCTCTAGCCCCTAGCTCACACCTGCGGAGATCAATGGCACAGGGATTAAGGGCAGTGCTGGCCAAAATCCTGGTGACAGCAGTATTTTTATTTATTTATTTTTTTTAAACCAATTTTCTTCTGCAGTTTCACCTTTCACCCACTCAAAGGTCCGGTACCCCAAAATAGCAGCCGCAAACATCAAATAAATCAATAAAAGCCTTGGAAGTGACTTTACAAATTTACACAAGTGGCTTGCAGAAAATAACCTTGTGTTAAACCAGGGAAAATCCAAGGCTATGCTATTCGGAACTAAATTAAAGATAAACAAAAATAAGGAATCACTGGATATCAGAACTATCGCTAAAAAGCAGCTGTAAATTTCTAATAACTTTAAGTATCTTGGAATATACCTGGACCCGTACCTGACGTTTGGATTACATCACTAAAACTTTAAACAGAAAGCTTGGTTTACTGTACTGAACTAGGAATTATAAAATGGGTAAAGAAAATGCCTTAATTTGACTGGCTGAAAGGACCTTTGAGCTGTGTCCTTATCAGCCCATATCTATGCCAACTGGCTTTTTTTCTTCCCTGGGCGACCTCCACAACAGGGAAATATCAATAACCTGTCAAAGCTTCAAAGTGGTTTCACAGGCAGGCAAACACCATGCAGGATCTGCATTGTACTGGCCTGGCCGACCTGCGGCCTCCCCCCACCCCAACTCTAGAACTGAACCCAAGTAAACATTAAAAAGATGAAGTCTGACCTCTACTCCCCGAGATAAAAAACAAAACAGCTGCTCCCTATCTCCACTTCAGCATGCGCCACCTGCAATCCACCAAGCATCCTCGCATGCTCGAAAGAAATTGCTTTTAAATGAAAACCGAGACTCGCGCCTCCACCAGTATTGTAGCCACAAGTATTCCAGGTATTTATTTAACTGCAGATAGCAAACACAGCTGGGCACAAGTCTGATCACCATCTGTTTTAGAAAACCGTGCTATGAACAAGATCACTCTATGGGAGCCGCTAAGGGACATGCTCACTTCCGATTCAGCAGGCGGTAAGTAAATGAACACACAAAAAACAGTGTGTGATTTCACTGCCTGCTAAAAAAAGAAAGAGAACTCTCAACAGAAAAAGTACAATTAAATGTGTGTGTGTGGGGGAGGCGGGAGGGGTACTGGAATGCAAGATCATTGGCAGACACCTCGCCTTCATTACCAGTCATACCGGCCACTCCATGGTTACCTGCGGCTGCAGATAAAATGAAAAGATGGAAAACAAATAAATAAAGAAAGCTAGAAACAAAATGTTAAAAATGAAGTGGGGGCAAGAAATGCAATGTGTGTGTTCGTGGGGGAGATTTTACATATGTTCTACATTACAAATCCAGGGATTATTTTTTCCACTTTTCTTAACCTAATTTTTTTTTTTTTTTAAACAGCTATACTTATGAGACTTCTTTTAATTATTAACTTTATTTTCAGGATAAAGTTTGTATGGGGGCCCTTTTATAAGCGCAGTAACAAAATCTGAGGTGTGGGTTATCTCCTGATAAGACCATGGCCAGGTGCATAAGGCACTCAGTGCAAGTGCCTCTTGCCTTATAACAAGCCTGGGTGTGTTCTTATCAGGAGATAACCTACACCTCGTCGTGTGTTATTGCTTGCATATCCAACCAATGATTCCTGCACTCTGACAGCCTGGGGTATACTACTACCACCTGTACCTGTACTTGATTATGAGAAGGTCATCCTAGCAGCCTTGCATGAACAGAAGCTCTCTTGGACTAGGGTATTTTAAAACAGGACAGGGCATTTTGCCTCCAGCCCCATAAGCATTACCACCACTGCAGAGTATTCACAGAGTTAGAGTGGCTACCATTATAGGACACAGGCTTCAATACTACAATGCATAGTATACAAGGCTTCTAGTCTTGGTGATTCAACTAGCCTACCCACTCTCTTACCTCCCCAATACATATAACATGGGCTAAGGTCTGGAATTAGTCTCTCCTTCCACATTCCATTTATGAGAAGTGACATGGGTAACATTCCTTTAGGTACGCAGCTCTAGTACTGTTGAAGTCCCTCCTATAACAACTAAGGGGGGAACCAGACTCATGGTACCATCAAAATAGTTCTTAAAGGTAATTTCAAGGATTATCTGTAGGGTTTCATAGCCTGTTACTTTACCCATATACTAGTTTTTCTAGCACAAATTTATCATTTTTAAGACTGTTCAGCAAGGGAGGGAAGGGATCATAACTCGGGCAGTAGTGCTGGCCAGCTGAACCCTTCTATTTTTCGGTCCTCCTGCTCTGCCCCCACTTGCTATTTTGTGAGGTCTATAACCAGGTAGAGCACAGAGAAGCACCCCATTGAAGTCTATGGGGCTCATTTTCAAAATGTTTTTACAGAAGTTTAAGCAGCCTCTAATAAAAATAAAACCACTGCTCAACTAATATTAGTTGGTGGTGGCTTCATTTTATCAAAACTCTTAAACTTCTCGCTGTTGAAAAATAAACCTATAGGCTTTTCACTGAAATGCCCCCCCACTATCCCTGTTAGACGTCACAAAACATCAGAGCATAAGGGCGAGCATGCAGACCGAGATGTGGAAGGGATCAACTGGCCAGCACTACAGCCTGAGTTATGATCCCTTCCCACTCTTGCTGGACAGTTTTAAAAATTATAATTTTGTGCAAGAAGAACTACCACAAGGGTAAGATAATGGGCTATGAAGCCCAGAACAGCAAATAATTATCTTTGAAATTTACTTTAAATAATACCTATGTGGGAAAAATACACGTATGCATTTAATTTTGTAAGCCCCCCTAATTCTGGGGCATTACCTGTGTTGGCTCAGTCATGGGCCCCTACTGGGGCTTTCTGGGGTCCATATTTATTTCTTCAACCTGTAGTCCCCCATGGTCTGAACTGGTGCACTGTGGGACTATCAGGACAGCACCACCATCCTCTTCAGGAGACCATGGCAGGATCTGAATCATGGCTCCACAGACTCTGTGGCTGTAGCCTTCCATTGGGACCCATGTTCTGAGCCTCAGGACTGACCGACAGTGGGGCTTTGACTGGGTCAAAAAGCACAGTTGAAGGCATGCAAAACTGCTCTCGGACCCTAGGACAGGCAGCAGAGTTGGGGAAGAGGGAACACTGGCAATGCTGGAGACCAGCGCTGTCACGCATGCACAGCAGTATGCAAGTGGAGCTGCAACTCCACTTCAGTAATCAGGCCATGTGCCCACATCTCAAGAGGGTAATAGACCAAAGCAGAGGAGTGCTGTCTGGTGCAAACCAAGTTTCCCAGTCCCACAGCAGGCAATGGAGCCAGGAACAGGAGGACTGTTTGAGTGTATGTCATAGAAAAAGGGAGAGAAAGGTTCCACTGCTGACTCTTCTCTCCGACCCTTGAATCCTCAATGGGCCAAGTTGCCACCACAATAGATACATCCCTGTCCCCAGGGCAGGTAATGGGCCAGGATCTGGGAAAAGCAGCCCGTAAGAGCTCAGAATAAAGTACCAGGAGGCTGCAGAAGATAAGGTATAAATGTAAAACATGGCCACTGCCATGAAACACCTTAATCTCTAACACCAAAAGGACTGCTGGAAAGGGGACATAGCCTCCCAAGTTGGACCTGCTAGTTTTAGCTAATCAGTAAGAGGATTGCACAAAAGCCTGCATGCAGTCCCAGCTTGGCTGGTTTAACCTTCCAAGACATGCTCTGCCCAGGAAAGGACTGAGCAATGAGATGTCAAGTTCAGCCTTGCATAACGGGAATGAACCAACATTCTGGGCTCAGTTTTTGCTATCTAAGCCCAGGAAGACTGTGAACTGGAGATCCAATGGCTTCCAGGACCTGCAGTCCTGGCAGACAACTACAGAGTGTACACACACAATCTGAAGGGAGCAATTTATATGTAGCCCCTCTCTGGTGCCGTCCTGGAGAGGGCCACTGCCCCTGCTGTGCAGGCCTGACCATGGGTAAGGGCCTGGGTTCCCATAGCTGACCTACCCCAAAAGTTAAAATAAAATGGCGGTGCCTCAACTCAGAGTACATTTTAAGTGGGTCTGATTATCTGCAGTACAACCCCCTGGGATGTTGTACCAACCCACCTCCCCAACGGTTACCCCAGACATGAACTTACCAAGTTGAAAGCTCCCCACATTCCATTACACCATTTTACCTTTTCCATTTCATCCATAAACAGGCTCACTAATATTAGGCTCTGGATTCATCTGTGCTGCAAAACAACAACTCCATGATTTATTTACAAGGGGAGGGTTTAGGAATGGAGTAAGTGGAAATAGATTTCAAGTAAGCATTTCCCAAATCACATTCCCCTTTATCAATTCCAATCCCATGTTTCAATCAATGAAGCCATCATTTCTGTCTAACTAGCTAACTGCTGCAGGTGCCCAAACCCAGACCCACAGGTCCCAGTCCATTTCCCCAAAGTCCAGTAACTGGGTACCCAGTTTTAAAGTTGCAGGCCTGAGGTACAGCTGGTAGCCAGCGTTGGCACGCTGATTTGAATTAAACTTTAACTTTTTACATTTCTCTCTCTCTCTGTTTACAGCTAAACCTTTGCCTTTTCCCTCTAGTCCTTAGCTATACCTCCTGCCCTAGTGGGCCAACATATTTACAGTCCCCAGGTGCAGGGCAATTCCTGCTTTTTACTCATGGTTCTGCAGAATCAGTCCTTGGACGTCACAGTTCACTGAAGCCTGGGGATGGATGGCAACACAAGCAGAACCGAGCACAATGCTTTAAACGGGGTACAGAGGCTGCAGCTTGCACTTTCTTTCTTCCTTCTTGCTTGCAGATCTTGCAGCTTGTCCCCTTTGGCTCATTACAGGCCCTGTTGCAGGGCACATGCTCAAGGCCTGCCAGCTACAGAGGACCCAGACCCAGGAGTGGCCTGACGGCTCAACTCCATCCGATCAAGAGTGCCCTAGCACTCGGGTACAAGACCCGTGAGCCCCTGCAGCAGCAGACCCTATTATTTATTTAGTTAGTTTTTGTTGACCGGGTAAGGTGCACTAGCCACAGAAATGACTATTTTCAGGCACGACTCGGGAGAATATAGGAAAACAAACATTTTTTTTCAAAAGACATACAAGAGCATATAGACATTAAGTGCATACTAATATATCAATACAGTGTAAGTAATGGGAAACCATTTGAGACACAGTAGAACAACTGATTTAGCAAGAACAAAATATAGCAATAGTAAAAATAAAGGAAGGCGGCATAGTAAAAAATCTTAAGCAACATTGTGGCAGAAACATAAGTTAGGTTAAGTCAAGTGAGTGTGTCAACTGGTAGTCAAGGGGGATGGAAGCAAAGAAAGAAGGGGTAATAGAAGTAGGGGGAGGTATAAGGGAATGAAGGAAGAAAAAAGGGGGTGAGGTAAGGGCTTCAAGTTAAAAGTTATATTGAAACAGGCTAGGAAGACAGGATAGTACTGAGACTAGTTGGTTGAGGGAAGGAGCAGTGAAAGAGGCTGTGGTTAGGGGAAAATATAGTGAGGTGAAAGTGATGCGCGGGGGGGGTTGAAATGGGGACAAGAGCATGAGATAGCAAGATGATCACGCAGCAAGTATTTGAAAGAGGCATGGGAAGATGCTTGACGAATAGTTAGCGTGAGGGAGTTCCACTTTTTTGGGGCATGGCAGGAGAAGGCACTAGCACCTTTGGAGGAGTGGTGTCTAGGGATTACGACATAGGCATTGGCAGCAGAGCGTAGTTCGTAGCTGGGTGTCTGGTTAAGGAAAAGTTCCGCCAGGTGTTTAGGTGTTTGATTTCAGATGATATTGTCTATGATGGAGTAGAGTGCATAATCACGGGAAGCTGCCCGGAGAAAGCCATCCTAGCTCAGAGTAGAGGAGACAGTGATGTTTTAGTCGATTTGAGGAAGATGCATACCTACAGATATTGTTGTATGTTACTTCCTACTTCTGAAAGCTTGTCTTACATGATGAGGTATATGCTGCCACCCCATATATGAGTGATGGTAGTAGTATGCCACTGGCTATGGCAAGCATAGCTGATGGAGTCAGTACACAGCTGGAGTGGTAGGCCATGCCAAGTTTCATATTAGTCAGCTTACATGTCTGCTGGATATGAAGATCAAAGGTGAGAGTAGGATCAAGCGTGATACCTAGATACTTAAAAAAGAGGGTACAACCTGGACAGCAGATCCGCTTTTGGTGGAGATGTTGAAAGTGGGCTGGGCGAGTTTACGTTTAGCATTTGAGCCAAACAGCATGGCCTGGGTTTTGGAGACATTTAGGACAAGTCTCTTTTTATCCAACCATTCTTCAAATAGTATAAAATCTTGGGAGAGTCGCAGATTGATGTCAGAGATGCTCTTAGAGCTGGTGTACAAGACAATGTCATCAGCATAAAGTAGGGAAGTAGTATCGGGGATGACTGAGGTAATATCATTTATAAATAGGGAGAAAAACAGGGGGACCAAGGATAAAACCTTGTCATACACCAATATTAATGATAGCATAATCTGATAGGGTAGAGTTAAATTTATCAAGTTGCTTGCAGTCTGTCAGGTGCAGTCACACCCTGCGAAAAACCTAGTGATCTTAGAGTACTGAGAAGAACAGGATGATCAACAAGGTCGAAAGCCTTGGTCATGTCAATAAAAATTGCTCCTGTTAGGAGACCTGAGTCCATTGCTGCTATGATATCGGTGGTAAACTTGAGTAAGGCAGTAGTGGTGCTATGACCCTTGCGGAAACCATGCTGCACTGATGAGAGAAGGTTTAGCTTCTGTAGATAGTCAATAGTTTGGTTGGCTATGAGCTTCTCAAGGATTTTGCTTAGAGCAGGTAAAATGGCAAAAGGTCTATAGTTAGAGTGATTTTTGCGGTCCCCTTTTTTGAAGACATGGGTAATCCTGGCAGTATTCCAGATAGCAGGGGCATAGCCGTGACAGAGGGAGAGGGAAAAGATTTTAGCAAGAGGTGTAGCTATATAAGGGACTGCTAGTTTTAGGAGTTTAGGCTCAAGGTTATCTGACCCAGTAGCGGTAAAATCAGAGATATTGTTGAGTAGCCTTAGAACTTTGAGGCACGTGACAGATTAGAACAGAAATTTGGGCCCAGTAACAGGAGTCTTGTCATAAGAGTAAGGTCTGGGAGGGAATGATTTGATGGGGGTTGTTAGCAAGTTCTCCACCTGTCCCTGGGTGTCAACAGAAACATATTCAGCACATTCTCTTCTGCTTCTTCTCTTTCTCTCTCTTCTCTGCTATGATGTGTAGCCACAGCAGTCTGCTCTCTCTTTGTTGTATCTCAGGAGCAGATAACAAGTACTCGAATCTCTGAAAACCACCTGTTCATCCTTCTGCTTTCACAGTCTCTCAACTTTAACGCAGCCACATTTTTACTCTGGCTCACACATCATCACCTGCACACACAGTCCCTTTTCCTCACTATGCAGGTACCAGATCGAAGAGGCTTACTCTTCCGTTCCTTTTCTCAGCACATTTATATTCTCTCATTCCTCATCCTCCGCATTCTGTCTTTCCAGGCTTACATGCAACCTTCATTCCTTTTCTAGGCTCAGAACACAATCTTTATCCTTTTAGTCAGGCTCAGGACACAACCTCTCTCTTGCAATCTGCAGCTTTCCCTTTTTCCATCCGGGCTGCCTTTTATCTCACCATTGTGGTGCAATTTCAGAACAACACAGAGTCCATTCTCCTGCAGCTTTTTATGTTTGCTTGCACACATGTGCAAGAAACATAGTGCCATCATCGGAGTTTTCAGAGGTGTGTCACCCCCTCTTCCAATTCAGTCAGTGTGTTGGCAGGCACGGCCCTTGTAAGCCAATGCATGCTGGAGCTGTCTATGACAAGCTCCAAAATGCAGTGGCATACAGTTGAAAGGGAAAGCTACACTTCAGTGAGCAGCGATAAGATATTGCCTGCTCATGCACAGCTCCCCTACACACACACATGCACACACGCATATAAATTACTCCTCCCCTCACGCACACTCTATGGCATGAAGGGGTGCCCAATCCCCGTCGGCTGTGCTCGCTCCCCCAAAGCCTTCCAAATGCCACGCTGGGTGCCCACCAGCATGGCGAAGTTATCATATAGCTGACGGGGTGCCCAATCCCCCATTGGCTCCACTGTCCCCCCAGAAGTACTGGGTGCCACGCTGGGAGCCACCCCAGCGTGGCAACTGATAATTGGCCGACAGGGGCCCAATCCCGTCGGCTTCCGCCCCCCAGCCATCCTTGTGCCCGCTGGAGCCCACCCCAGCATGGCAAGCGTCCTGCATCATCTTTAAAAAAAACACCTGTAAAGCAAAAGCGGTCCACGCGGTCTCCCAGCCCCTCCCACAACCGCACCCACCACTGTGCACCTGCCTCCCCACCCCCCTCATCCTACTTACCTTCGGAGCTCAGCGCGATGATCTTGATGGACGGGAACACGTCTGCACTCTTCAAAGCCGACCGAACTGAGGAAATGCCGGTAAGCTGTATAATGGGCTAGATAGTGGTTTTTCAACTTTATTGCATATCTCAGGCATTTTTTTGAATTTTTGTACCAAATTTTCAACATGGTGTTTTTGGGACCCCTCCTCATGAATTCTTGCACTGTCATGGCGTTACTCGGGCCGGAAGGGTGATTTCGCAGCCACTGCGCGAAATCACCTTTCCGGAATGATTAACGAAACGACACTGCCAGTGTTCATAAGGAGGGCTCTCAAAAAGACTATTTTGAAAATCTGGTGGAAAAATTCTTAAAAATGACTTTTTGAGCGTCGTTGCGCAGTTCCTCACATAAGCTCGTAAGTTCGTGAAATTTCAATATTTTCACTCCAGATTTTCAGCATTGCTATTTTACCACACCTTCTTATGAGCAGTACAGCTGTCATTTTCACATCTCACCCAAAACATGTTTCCGCCCATGTGGCGCACAATGGCGCAGTTGGTGTCTGAAATCAATGTATCAGGACACATTAAGAAAATCACAGTGACACTGTTCATGAGCAGAGGTCTTAAAGTGGCTATGTTGAAAATTTGGTGAAAAATTCCAAAAAATGAATGTTTCCGCGCATGCGTTGTACAGTTCCTACGCACGCTCGTAAGTTCGCAAATTTTCAATATTTTCATTCCAGATTTTCAACACTGCCATTTTACCACACCTCCTTATGAGCAGTACAGCTGTCATTTTTCGCATCTTGGCCAAAATGTGTTTCCGCCCATGTAGCGCACAATGGCGCAGTCGATGTCTTGAAATCA
The DNA here is from genome assembly GCA_016271365.2 of Neoceratodus forsteri. NCBI lineage: Eukaryota > Metazoa > Chordata > Ceratodontiformes > Ceratodontidae > Neoceratodus > Neoceratodus forsteri. The sequence continues at coordinate 553,788,083 of CM028137.1, read as the reverse complement.
ATGTATGTGACACATTAAGAAAATCACAGAGACACTGTTCATGAGCAGAGGTCTTAAAATGGCTATGTTGAAAATTTGAAAAATTCCTAAAAATGACTATTTCTGGCGTCGTTGTGCAGTTCTATGCATGCTATCGTAAGTTTGCGAATTTAATATTTTCACTCCAGATTTTCAACATTGCCATTTATTACACTTCCTTATGAACAGTACAGCTGCCATTTTCATATGTCGCCCAAAATGTGTTTCACATGTGCGCTGTATGGTGCTGTTGGTGTCTTGAGCAATGTTTGGGACAGATTAAGAAAATCACAGTTACAGTGTTCATGAGCCGAGGTCTTAAAATGGCTATGTTGAAAATTTGATGACAAAAAGTCCATAAAATGACTGTGTTACAAGTGAGCATTGCGCGGTTTCCATGCACCCTCGTAACTTCATGACTTCGTAATATTTTCAGTCAGATTTTCACCAGTGGCATTTTCCACACTTCCTATGAACAGTACAGCTGTCATTTTTCACAACATGGCTGAAGTGTGTTTTCACACTTTCAAGCGCGAAGATCGTGGTCGCTGTGGGAAATCATTGTTCGGACAGATAAAGAAAATCACAGTGACACTGTTCATGATCGGAGGCACCAAAAGTCCTGAGTTGACAATCTACTGTAAAAATCCCCAACCTAATTATATTATGGGTGTGCGTTGCACAGTTTCTATGTACGCTCGTCACTTCACCATTTTTTTTTTTTAAATATTTTTACTGCAGATTTGCAACATTGCCATTTTTTACACCTCCCCATGAACAATACAGCTGTCATTTTTTACATCCTGTTTGGAATGATCTTCCTGGACATAAGTCTCCACCACTCATTAGCACTATTGGGATCTGCGCCGGAGGCACTAGGACCCATCGGGAGCAAACTTTTTGCTGGAGGGTCGGCGCCAGAGATGGCGCCGCGAGGAATGGCACCTCGAGCCCTAGCTCGTGCGGTAACGACCATCTCGGCATCGACCCTCCAACCGCCTCAGTTCCTTTTTTCCCGCCGTCGAGTGCACTTCAGTGACGACGTCGCTCGCCTGTCGGAGTCAAACTTCAAACTAGCAGCATAGTTTTCAGTTTTTATTATTTTGTAGTATTATCTTGATACAGTATCACTTAAATTTATTCTTATTTTTGAAATAAATACAATAAAGAAGTCTCAGCCTACCTTGATGGAGTCGACCATGAGCAGGTCAGGTGACGGTAGGGAGACTTCGTATGAAAGCCGTTCAGTCAGTCGGGCTGGGTCCAGTCCGCCGCCTTCTCCGGAGGGAGGTTCTGACAAATGGTCAGTCCAATGCCCGGGGGGATGGTCGGTCCCCCCAGAAGCATAAAAATAAACGGTCGCACTCTTGGCACCGTTCGGCCTCAAGCTCTTCTTCGGCCCACAGGTCTAAAAAGAGAAGGCATCACTCGAGGTCGCCCTCTGATACGTCTGCGCGTAGACGCTCGGTTATCAGGGCTAGTTGCCGGTCTCCTCCTTCGGAGTCGCCAACCTCTGCTTCTGGTAGCCGGCGGCTCGACATCAGAACCCTACCCCGCCCAGGTAGGTCTTCAGATGAGCAGTTTCATCAGTGGGCCACTCTTATGGAGCAATGGGCTCGGAGGTTGGTTCGGCTACCTGGCTTGGTCGCTCGTGGGCCTTCGGGCTCTCTGGGCAACCAGGTAGGGCGGTTGGACCTTCCTGGTCACACGGCACCTTCTTCGGTGCAGACTCCACGCTTAGGTGTCCCCCCCCCACATGGCTGCGGTGCAGGGGGCCACACCGATGCCCTTATCTCCTGCTCTTCTTCCTTCAAAACCTGTTTTTCGGAGTCTGGGAGTGTTTTTGGTGCCCTCGGCATCATGTGGCCTCTCGGCACCGTCCTCGGTGTCAATACTGCGCTTGGTGCCGTCCTCGGCACCGTGCGGCTTCTCAGCGCCATCCTCGGCGCCGTGCGGCTTCTCCGCACCGTTTTCGGCGCCGCGTGGCCTCACGGTGTCATTCTTGGTGCCGTGCGCCTCCTCGGCACCGGCGGCTCACAGGGACTCCTCTTTTCACTTGTTTCCTTCTTCCTCCTCTTCTGAATTTCATTCCTTTCCTGTCCATACAGTCCTTCCTGGACTGTCAGGAGATGACGTTGAGCCTGACCCAGACCTTCGGTTGGGTGATGAAGTGGACGAAGCAGGATCTATTACTGCTGCAGAGCCTGTGGTCGAGGACCTATCCTTTAAGTCTCTGTTGAAAAATCTGAGTTCCACACTTTCTCTCCAGACTACAGACATCGATCCTGGGAAATTGTTGAGACTCCAATATCTTCATGCCTCGGAGATCCCTATGGATTTGACTCCTCCAATTCAGCCTTCCTTCGAGACGCTGTCTCAAATGGTATGGAATAATCCTGCTCTTACCCCTTCGGTGGCTAAATCCATTGATAGGAAATATTCAGCCCCCAAGGATCGTCCCATTTTGGCATCTCAAGCCTTTGCGGATCCTATTGTAGTTCTGGCAGAGAATGATAAGGTCATTCTTCCTTAAGCTACTACAGCTCGACCTATTAACAAAGAATCTCGTAAGATAGACACCTTAGGTAAGAGAGTCTTTGCTGCTTCTACTCTAAGTATGCGTATTGCCAGTTACCAAGGCTATTTTTCTCAGTATGAGTATGTCCTGTGGCATTCTATTAAACAGATGGTTGAAGCTCTACCGGAGTCAGATTCAAAGCCAGAGCTTCTTCAAACCATTACCAGAGGTATTGAATCTAATAACCAGCAGGTTAAAGCAGCCATGGATGCTTTTGACACCTTCCCGTTCAGCAGCTGCTGGTATTTGCACCCGGCGTCATTCCTGGCTGCGCACTTCGGGCTTTTCGAATGACACGCAGCAGCAGGTGATGGCATTTCCCTTTGACGGTGCATATCTCTTTGGTCCTCAGGTACAGCAAGCTCTAGAAGCTACACAAAAGACTAGGTCAGCCATTAAGTTGGCTCAGTCCCCTCCTGCTCCCTCTCGAGGGCATGCCAGTAAACGACAGTTTCATAATCGCCAGTCCTTTCCAGGCAGAGGCAGAGGAAGTTTCCATAAGAATCAACCTACCCAACCTCAAAAGAAGGCGCAACAGAAAGTGCAAGGGCCCAAAGCGCCCAGCGCTACCTTATGAATTGCCGGCCCAAGTTCCATCTCAGCTGCTCGAGGTGGACTTTTCCTCTCCGGTGGGAGGTCGTCTGATGCACTTCTAAAACCAGTGGAAGTCGATAACCTCAGACAAATGGGTCCTTCCGATAATTCGCGAGGGGTATTCACTCAATCTTGTGGAGACCCCTCCGGATCATCCCCCCAAACAGCAGCCCAGGCTGTCAACCCTTCAGTCAGACCTTCTCGCCGCCGAGATTCAGGGCCTTCTGAACAACAGGGCAGTAGAAGTGGTGCCACTGCACCAACGAAACATGGGGTTCTACTCCCATTACTTTCTGGTTCCAGAGAAGTCCGGCGGTATGCGCCCCATTCTAGATCTCAGAAAGCTAAACAAATTTCTCCCCAAGGAGAAATTCAAAATGATTTCTCTGGGAACCCTGTTACCTCTGCTCCACCAACACGACTGGTTAGCCTCCCTAGATATGCAGGACGCTTACCAGCACATTCCTGTTCACCCGAGGCATCACAAATTCCTGAGATTTGTGGCTCTGGGACAGCACTATCAGTTCAGAGTCCTGCCCTTTGGGCTATCCTCGGCGCCGCGAGTTTTTACAAAATGTTGTACAGTTCTCGCAGCGCACCTCAGAAAGGTCGGAATTCAGGCGTTTCCTTATCTGGACGATTGGCTTCTAGCAAGCCCTTCCAGGCAAGGGACTCTGGACGCCGTGGAGACGGCCTCGCTCTTCCTTACGTCCATGGGAGTTCCGCTCAACCTCAAGAAATCGCAACTGCAGCCCTCCCAGAGGCTCCTTTTTATAGGGACTCTTCTGAACACCTCCTGTGCGAAGGCTTTTCTTCCAGAAGACAGGAGGAATGATATCCTTCAGATGGTCCATCACATCGGGGAAAACAGCTCAGTCACAGCTCTCTCGATGCAATGGATGCTGGGCCTCATGGCATCCTCAGTGTTCACTGTACCCCTAGCACGTCTGCACATGAGAACCACCCAGTGGATGCTCAGTACTCAGTGGTCCCCAACCACTCACCCGCAGTCCTATCTCATCAAGGTGACAGAACCTTTAAGGAGGTCACTCACCTGGTGGTCTCAAGAGAGCAATCTCCTGGAGGGGTATCCCTTTGCTCCTCTGGACCATCAGATCTCCATTACCATGGACGCATCCCTAATGGGGCGGGGAGCTCACTGTCAGGCTCTCCACACTCAAGGTGCATGGACTCAAGTAGAGTCCCAGCTCCACATAAACATCCTAGAAATGAGAGCCGTCCTTTATGCGGTCCGAGCTTTGAAGGACATTCTGTGTCACAAGAACATTCTCCTTCAAACGGACAACAAAGCAGTGATGTATTACATCAACAAGCAGGGCGGTGCTCACTCTTACCCCTTATGCAGAGAAGCAATGAGGGTATGGGAATGGTGCTTGGAGCACGAGGCTCTAATTCAAGCGGTCTACCTGCCAGGGGTTCAGAACGAACTGGCAGACCGTCTCAGCAGAACAGAGACAGACCCTCACGAGTGGTCTCTCGACTCAACCATAGTTCAGTCACTATTCGAAGAGTGGGGAACTCCAGACCTGGACCTTTTTGCATCCCCACTCAATGCAAAACTGCCTCTCTTCTGCTCCAGAAATCCAGGGCCTGGCATTTTCTGTCAGGATGCGTTCAGGCTGCGGTGGACAAAATGCTTTCTTTACGCCTTTCTGCCTCTTCCTGTAATTCAGAGGGTACTCCTCAAGTTCGAATCCCAGGTGGACAAAATGATTCTCATTGCTCCCTTTTGGCCTCGGCAGCTGTGGTTTCCACTACTCAACAATATGTTGGCAGTTCCTCCGAGACCACTTCCCCTGCAGATGAACCTTTTGACTCAGGGACCGGTGGTCCATCCCAACCTGAGATCACTTCACCTTCATGCTTGGCTCGTGAAGAGGTCGAAGTAAACCGGTTCAATGTCTCTCGAAGAGTTTCAGATATTCTTCTGGCTGCACAGAAGCCAGCCACTCGGAAAACTTACACAGCCAAGTGGAAGCGTTTTTAGCTCTGGTGTGCAAAGTCCTCTTTGAATCCCTTTTCCTGTCCACCAGATAAGGTTTTGGAGTACCTTTTGGACCTCTCAAATTCGGGTCTGCAGTACTCTACAGTCAAAGTTCATCCTAGTGCCATTTCAGCGTATCATGAGCTCGTTATTTCCTTAACTCTGGCTCAGTTACCTATGGTTAAGAGATTTCTTAAGGGGATTCTGCATACCAGACCTCCTACAAGACGTCCAGTTGCAGCCTGGGACATTAATCTTGTGCTAGACATGCTCAATCAGAAACCTTTCGAACCTCTGGCTACCTGTGAGCTAAAATTTCTCACCAGGAAGACTGCCTTCCTAGTGGCCATTACCTCAGCCCGCAGGGTCTCTGAGATACATGCCCTGGTCACAGACCCTCCATATACTGTGTTCCATAAGGACAAAGTAGTTCTTCGTACACATCCTAAATTTCTTCCTAAGGTTGCGTCAGAATTTCATCTAAACCAACCTTTGGTCCTTCCCTCTTATTTTGCGGACTTCCAAAATGAGAGGGCGTTCTCTTCATTCTTTGGATGTTAAGAGGGCCTACGTTTCTATCTGAGATAGAATCAAGGATTTTCATAAAAGCTCAGCAACTGTTCATTTCCTTCAGTGAGACCGGCTGGGTCAACCTGTCGCTATCAGATGCATCTCGTCATGGCTAGTGGCATGCCTTGTCACTGCTATTCCATGGCGCAGGTTAAGTTGGAGGATGAGTCTACGCTCACTCTACCAGAGTGGTCGCGGCATCCATAGCGGAAATCCGCAACGTGCCCAACGCAGACATCTGCAATGCGGCCACCTGGAGCTCAGTGCATACTTTCGTTAAACATTATGCACTAGATGTCCATGCCACCTCTCTGGTCCCACTTGCTTCTCCGGTCTCTCTCTCATTGCCCAATAGGATGGGGACCACCAGAGAGGTACACTAAAAGGCTGCCGAAATGGCTATACCAAAATGCGCTTCTGCACATGCATGGAGCTCACCGGCACCGCAGTGCCATTTCAAATGCTGGTGGCTCCATGAACTTGATCCTCCAGCCCTGCTTTCTCCCTGAAACCATCGTGGGGGCTGGCAGGAGAGGAACAGGACACAGGGGCAAGCCAGGAAAAACAGGGACCCAGGGAAAAAAAGAATGGGGGATGGAAAAAACCCCCCAGGGAAACAAGCCTTTTTCAGGAGCCTTTCAAGTAAGCCACTGACAGGGAGGTTACTTATACAGAACTGAACAGGAGAAAGGCCTAGAAGTGGAGCTGGGGTAAATTTGATCCAAGGTGAGGTTTCTTCACCAGGAAGTAAGCTCTAGAGACTGATCAGATCAACTGAGGTAACTGCCTACTGAAGGGTTCTGAGGGGCCCCACTGCAAAAGCAGCAGAGGCAGACCAGACAGAAAGAGGAGGATAACTGGTAGACGAGTCCAGGCAACACAAGAGAGGACAGCCGTTACTGCTTGGAGTCATGTCCTTCATCTTTCCTGACTAGCTATAGTAGAGAAGGGACATACCTCAGACCTTTCTGAACCATGAGCAACCACCGGGGATCCTGCAGCTGGGATTTTTGACCTTTGTACTGGACAGAGGGAAATGCCCCGGGCAGGACAGTGTTAACTGGCTAGGCCAAGACAGAAATCTGAGGAGGCATCAGGCCACCTTTCTGTAGATTATAAATATGGGTCCCTTGTTCAAGTTTAAAGTTATTTGTTTCAAGAGTTGGCTTCTACAATAGTTTAAGCATGCAAACAATCCTTCAGAACTGCTAGCAGTAACTGCGTTAGCCGTGAAGTACCTACTGTAACATTTAAAGAGCTCTTTCCAAGGCCTTTGTGTTGATAAAAAAAAAACTGGGTACACCCACGTTTGGGGACAGTGGGACTGCTAGAGGTAAGCTATTGTTTGGGGAAAGTTTAACGGGAAGCCTAACATTTTTGACTGCTACCCCACTGCTCCCATGTCCCTATCATCCACTTGTCTTTTCCTTTCTATCCCTTTTAAATAAATTGTTTGTACTTTATCTCTTTGTTGGGGGAATAAATTGTTTGTACTTTATCTCTTTGTTGGGGGTTTATTAATGTGTTACAGTGCCACTGGCTTTGAGGAGTAACTGAGTGGGCTAGGGAAACATTGTTGTTCCTTAGGAGTAATAGCCCTGTGTGTCATCATCCAGGTCCCCTTGTTTGCTACCACAGGCAGAGGCACCGCATCACTTTTAGACCCATGTAACCAGTGTAGCATAACTTCAGCACCTCAGGCCGGCCCCCTCGGAGAGCTTAAAGATGTGAACCCTAATGGCCCTGGGTGGACACAACAATCTGACACACGGATGGTTACTTGTACATGTCATACTATGATACATGTCAGCTCTGTAACTGCAATAAATGTGTAAACTGCTCTTCTGTGGAATGTTCCTGTGTTGTTATACATATGCTCTGTGACGGAAATGTTTGTCAGCCATCTTGGTCGCCTCTGAAAACAGTCTTGGTTCCCGGTAAGCTTGCCCGGTTATCAGTCAATAATGTATGCAAGTGATAGTCATAGAAGCCACAGCACACTCCTGGGGGTAGCAAGCTCCCTAGCTTATCGGAGGAGTCGCTGTGGTTCTGAGAAGGCACTGCTCTCCTCCCCAGGCTGGGAAGTGCTGCAGTCAGCAGCACCATACCTGCCCCATCCTAGGTCCACTCCCAAACTCTCGGTCACTCACACAGCAACACGCTGCACAATCTTAAAAATATAAACAATTCATGAAGTGAACTGCATTTAGCCCTGAGCCAACCACAATGTTAACATGCTGCTCTAAATGTAATACAAAATTTTAAATGTACCCCCAATTTTGCACTTGTATCATTCAACAAGCCCCAAACTGAGTCTGCAAAACTCCTACACTGACGACCAAGTTAGGGTTCAGCAGGCAGGGCACCGTTTGAAGTTATCTCACTTAATCGGGTCTATCAGCACAAAGTCACTTGTTCTGCAGTCTTTCATGGCAATGCAGCCTTCAATGTTGTCGTTCAGACAGCCCCCTGTCAAAAGTGCGAGGGAAATGGCCTCCTTCCTAATCAAAGCCACAGCACTTACAGTAACTGGTGGAAGAAGTTGTCTCCAATCAAACTCTAAAGCTAGGACACTCCAATAGCTTAATGTTAAATTTTCAATAAGTAGTAGAAGCAGACACTTGCAGTTTCATGTTACCATCAATTTATTTGTCGCTGCTGCAGTGCACAGAGAAAGGATCCATCCAGCACTGCAAACTCGACTGCTAGAGACAAACTTTGGATCTTGTTTGACAGTATTTTGATTATGAGTGTGCTACTTTTTATATACAGCATATTATATTTACTTTATGAGATCATGGAGATTTATTGGCTTGAGATAGGAATTATTAAAAAAAAAATGCTCTGCAAGAAACATGAGAGCCAGCTGAGGATTACTAAATTACATTATGTTTCTTCATTGAATAAATGGGACTTAAAATGAACTCAACTGGGAGAAAGCTAGGCGCCATGTTTCCATGCAGTCCAGAATGAATGCATAACAGACACTGAAATGCAAATATTCCAAAAGAGAAGCATATGACTTGCATAATACAAGTAACGGTATACTGCTACTTTCTACACTACCAGAAAAGGGTCACTGCCAAGATGACCGGATGAGAGTCTAAGATTTTTACATTGCATTTATGGGAAGAAAACAAAAGTACATGTAAACCCCTGCACAATCCTTTTTTCATCTAATAGCATTGTTCACTGCTTAGCTTCACCTTCATGTCCATCATTTTTTGAGGTCTAATTCGAACCTCCTATCCTTTCGAGAGATCCTACACACTGGTGTAACTCTTTGTTCCCCTCCTAAATAGAACCAGCAATGACATAACCCAAATCTTGATACTATTACCCTACAGTTACAGTAAACACTGAATGTGGAAAAGCGATGTATTAAGCAAATAGAACTGAAAGGCACTTAAAGAGCCTTCACTTTACTTCAAAATAATGAAACACAGATGAAATTGATTAAATTAATAAATATTTTCTTCATGCTTTCACTAAGAGTGGATCTGTTTTCAGTGACATATAAGACTTACTTTGGAGCTCTGACATCATAACGAGCCCAAGAACTGGCTGATGTGTAGTGGATTATAACAGTGAACCCGAAAGCACAGATGTCACACCTGCAAAGCAACACTCTAAAGCCATAGTCATCTGTGATAACTAGAGAAAATGCAATCTAAAAAGGAAACTCGGGCCTCGCTACGGCCTAATGGTAAGAGCTGATCTGTTTCTACAAGTTCCTTCTTATAACAGGTCATGTAAATCACGTATCTGAATGAAACCAATCAGCATCCAGAGTAGCAGGACAGCTCATCTTGCATACTTTTTGCTGTCCTCTCACCTAAACAGTACAAGATGACCCTCATTCAGAAGAGACATCTCCAACTAAATCCATAAATATACACAGCTGATGCTCCTACTTTTGGTCCCTAGGTGGAGTACCTGAATGTATCCACATTTACCATATTGCAGCCCACTCCCCCAGGCTATCCAGGTCTTTCTGAAAATGTACTGCCTCTTCTGAACACTCCACTGCCTTTGCCATTCTTGTATCATCTGCATATTTTGTCACACTACTAGTGTCTTCCATGTCCAAATTATTTAGTTTACTTCTCCCACATTTAGAAGGTAGGCACCTCTCCCACTATGCATTCTTCACGCTAAATTCTGGTTTGGCAACCCTCTGTCTGTCTGCTACCTACTTCCCTCCTTTCACTAGCAATTCCCTCCTACTCCCTCAGGTCCACTGGTGCCAGTTCCTTCCACTCCACCAGTTGCAAGACCTAAGTTGGCCACCTTCTCCTTCCTACTCCCCCCACCTCTGTGATAACCTGCTTACTACTCTCCCAGTCTTCTTCCTCACCCTTTTCACTTAAAAGCAGTAGTACTGGCTAACCAGGAAGTGATTTTAAAAATTCTACTTTTTGGCTCTACCTGTGCAGCCATAATTCCGGGTTCCATATCTACAAAATTAATGTCCAGTAATCTGTATTTTGAGAGACATCAAATAATTTTTACCATTGTTGTGTATCCACAGCAAATATGGCTGGTGCTGTATTTACAGTGGCGCCATGTGAAAACAGCTAAGTAAAAACAGCAACCACCAAAAATAGCTAATACAAAACAGCTCGGTCAAATACGGGCAAGTATTGCCCCCTGCGCCCCCCCCCTTCTTATATATACCAACGCTGGGGGGACATGCACCTCAGAGGTGGGGCAATTTTCAGTTGCTGTATTTGACTTAGCTGTTTTTACTGGCCACCATTTACAGCCATACTCCCTCTTCACATCACAGTATGTCCTTTGTTTACTTCCATGTAACCCTGCGCTGCATGTTCCCACTCTCCCGTTGTGGTATAATGTAGCTGTTTACCATGACCGTGGACCAAAACTGGAAGTGGAGGTATGTTTACAGCAGGCATGGCAGCAAGTAAACAAACAAAGCAGGATCTTCAAAAGTAGAATTTTAAGTGAAAACGGCAGTTTCTATAAAAAACACAAACACAGATCACTGCTAATTGGGAGGTGAGCAAGTATACTAAATAAAAAAAGGATGCATTTCTCTAGTACTGCGGCTTTAACTCATTTTCACTTGGCAGCCATTTTGTTTCAAGGTTATGCAAAGGATGGTTTACACATCTAATGACACTATTAAAAGTAATGAGTTTTAAGGCCCCACTCTGTGAGCTCACATAACACTCCTATAATTATTCCCGCCTCTTCTTCATACTTCCTCGTGTTCCTCCCAGACACCAAAATCTGCAATAGGGTGGACACTCAGGAGGGGGGTGGAAACATTGCTCAAGAGTTGGGTGGTACTTGGGGGTGGGGGTTAATCTGCAGGCCTAATGATATCAGCAAGCTGCAGAGTTTGGTCCCCCTAAATTGGCTTACTCCTCCCTGGCCACTTCCCTCCGAGCACTGTAGCAGCCATACCTAGAGGCATTTATGAGAAAAGATATCTAGTCTGAATTATATGGGTGTCTATGGCTTGTCTCCTTAATGTTTTCTCTAATGGAATGCCCCCTTGCCCTGCGCTGTTCCTAAGGGGTGGAGAGGAGGCCATATGGATATTACATAGATGCCTTGGTTTGACTGTAGACTCAATGAATGCCAAATGTACAAGAGATGTTTGTGTGTTTATAATAATGTACCACATCGACCACAAAACTTGTTAAAGGTTATATTTACAAAAAGGAAACGATGTACAAGGATCTAGAAAAACTTGAAAAGTGGTCAAAGACTTTGCAGTTGGGGTTCAATGCCATCAATGCCAAAAAGTGCATAATCATGCACCTAGGTCATAGGAACCTCGGTGCTGAGTACAGGATTGGGGGGGGGTACTGGTAGTCTCTAGACAGGAAAGGGACCTTGGAGTTATGATAGTGCAGTGTGACAAGGCTATGGTGGGATTCTGAGGTGCCTAGGCAGGGGCATCACAAGCAGGAGGAAGAAGGAGTGCTGCCACCATATCGCTCTCTGGTATGACTCCCCCTTCCAGAGTACAGTGTCCAGTTCTGAAGACCCTACTTTAGTGAGGATATAGACAGGACAAACCTGGTCCAGAGGAGGGCAACCAAAATGGTACTGGGATTGCAAGGGAAGCCCCATGAGGAGAAACTGAGGGATCTCAACATGTACATCCTGGAAGACAGAAGAGTGAGAGGTGACATAAGTACCTCACAGGGGGTGAACACGGTCCAGGAGGGGAGCTTCTTCCATAAAGGGTGAGTACCAGGACCAGGGGGCATGTGATGAAGCTGATGGGGGGGGGTCAGGAGAGATGGGAGGAAATATTTCTTCACTGAAAGGATGGTAAACGCAAGGAACAGATTTGCTGATAAACTGGTGGTTAGCATGGTGGAGGGCTTCAAGTATGCATGGGATGAACATAGGGGTACAGTATATTAGAAAATAGGTGGGGGGACGTGCCTGGACGCCATTGCACGTCCGGCTTTGGGGGGGGAATGCGGAAAATGGCGGAGTGTGATCTCGGCAGCTGATGGCCGTGCCCAGCATCCCCCAATACCAGAGAGGATCCTGCATACAGGGTGGATGAGCGATTAAAGGCCAGCCCTGTGGGGTGTCGGCGGCCGGAGATCACAAGGGATCCACTCTGCAGGAGGAGAAATAGAGATGTTATATAAAAAAAAAAAAAAAATAGGTGGGGGGAGAAGAGTCATCAGACACCAGATAAGGTCTGCCGAGGCATAACAGACAGGGAACGCCTGGACAGACTGGATGGGCCAAGCAGTCCTTTTCTGCTGACAAATCCTAGGTTTCTATGTTTCCCTCTTGCCTTGCCTCCAATACCCTGTCTGGCTCAGACTCTCCTACCAGAATCTGTATGCCCAAAGAGTCCTTTTGATGGATATAGCTCAGTGATTTTTTTTTTTTTTTTTAGGATTGCTCAGATTTAGACTCAAGGAATCAATGTCTCATATTCTGACCTGATTTTTGGAATTAAGATTTTTGGAAATGCAGTTCAAAATCCCCCGTTCCAAAATTTAAGGCTACAACATGTTTTTATGTAAGCAATAAGACATGATGGAGTGTGCATAGAACAGATTTTACTGCACGCCCAGGGGTGTGGTGAGGCACAAGGCCGCAGGCCGATTGGCCTTCAGCCCCTGGAAGCGTGGTAAAATCTGTTACATGCACACCCCCGGAGTGTCTTATTGCACTTATAAAATGGTCTACATTTTTTTCTAAATTTAGATAAATAGGTTTATCTATGAAAAAAGGCTGTCATTTAATGAATTTATGATAAAATAGTCCTTCCACCTGGTTTGCTATTGGGCTTTTGTCCTTTGACAGCATAAACAGCTGTATTTTTTTCTTCAGTGAGTGCATGAATGATGGTGACTGTGCCCCCCCCCGAGTTATATCCATATAGCGCCATTCTAGAATTTAATGCTAGCCTCATATATATATATAGTAGATATATATATATATACACACACACACACACACACACACACACACAGAGATATACAGTATATTTTTGTTCTTTTGAGTGATGCTCCTTTGCTGTTTAAGTTTTAATGTATCAGGAGAGCTACCTGACCCTCCACGTTGACATCTCATGTTGAGAAAATAAAAACCGTTGCTTCTGATTTTGTTTGCTTAGTGAAGGGGTAGGGCAATGCAGAAGTGCAGACACTCTACTAAACACCCTCTCAATCCATGTAACCTCAGTCTCCTGATACATTAAAACTTAAATAGCAAAGCAAAGGAGCATCACTCAAAAGAACAAAAATACTTGTTTTCCCACCTTTTCTCTTTGTTTATAAAGTATTATTCCTTACTTTCTTCATTCTGTTTTTCTTTTTCTTTGTTTTTCCCCACTTTCAAGATATTGAATGTTTATCATGGAATGTTTACTATGGAACACAGGGATTTAAAATTCTGCTCAGTTCCACCGTCAGAATGTTCCTCTCCTAACATACTGTATACACACACACACACACACACACACACACACACACACACACACAAAGGCCTCTTCTAGAGCCAGAGACTCAATTATCTCACTGTCAGGACAAGCTGAAGAGATTTCCCTCATGAGCATGTAAAGACAGAATGAGGATTTTTCACTGTCAGCAAAGAAACAATTGTAATGAAAACTATAAGCAATACTTAAGGTTTCTAATTTGTGTATGTGTATAAGGAGAGTGTGCTGATCAGGGAAACAACAACATTTGATTATTTATTTATTTATTTTTTTCATTAAAGGTAGTTTTATTTTTAGGGCCTAGTTTAAGGTTGTTTACTGTGTAATAATGTCATTTCAAACTTCTGTATTCTAATGGCACAGTGTTTTTGTTGAAGTAATGTATTTATTTATTTAAGAGTTTAACCAGGAAGGCATACTGAGCAGGCTACTGCTCAATTCCAGATGCGTCCTGGGGGAGTGGGGAGAGGGAAAGTACAACAGGCAAGTAAGGAAACAGTAGCAATCAACAGAAAGGTACATACACAATTGTAACTATACAGTAAATGTATAGTAAATATACAGTAGCTCAGTAGAAGTAAAAATGCAGTGCAGTTACCTTAGCATCTAGTAATGTGGTCCTGCTTTTAGGAACTTGTTATTACCTGTGCATTAAACAGATTTTATTTATTTGTACAATTGGATTTACAACTGTAATCCCCCCTACAAATAGGGGTTCCTAAAAGCCTTCCCGGAGCTTGTCTAAGTGCTCCCTGCCTAACTGGCGTTCGGCGTAATGCCGTTTAAATGTGGACGCTGTGAGTGCTTTTAGAGCCTCTGGTACTGTCTCTTTAAGAGCTGCCTGCTTGCAGGCTTTATTAGTTAGCAGGAAGGGCGGGGGGACTGTGAATTTTTTGCTCGAATCCTACTCAAGCTACCGTTAAAATTGCTCCGCTTCTGCAGTTGCTAAGAGAGCAGAGGGAGCCTAATTGAAGGATGCAACTGTTTGCTGGGAAATATGTAGCGTAACAGTAAAAATGTAGTTTGTTTAAACTGCCTTTATTGCAGCTGGGACTCTGTGTGTCTGGCCCCACCATTTTGGACCTGAACTACTGAAATGGGCCAATTGGGCAGGGGGCCTTAAAATGGAGACCGCTTGAGCCAACAGAACTTGGACTCCCACAGGGAGCCTGCCCCCAAGGGGGATATATGGTAGGTGCTTCTGGGAAGTGTAGTTTGGACCCTGGTGCCTTTTTTGCACCAATAGAGGGTGTATGGGGTGACCGACAGAACCAAGCAGAAAACCGGAGCCCTGTGGAGCGGAAGGAAACTGTCCTGCAACTGTCCTGAGGGGCAGAGTCATTGGTGATCATGAAGGTAGAAGGAGCTCTGGCTCCTGTGCTGTGCAAGTTTTCCTGTGGGAGGCGCATGTGCAAGTCAAGAAGTCGGGTGGCAGAATCACCATAAGGAGCGGACAAGATCCATGGAGGAGTGCAGACAGAGGAGGCTTTATGATTACAGTTACCTACCAGGCTCACCCTGTAGAGGACTGGAGAATCGGCTTCAATCGCGCTCGGTCTGGCAGGACAAGTGAAGCTGCGTTGCATTACCCGGTTTGTGCAGTGAAAGGCATCGAGAGTCTAAAGCAGCTGCCTGGTATGGTACCCCTCTGTTCTACATATAAATGGTGCACCAGTTATCTGTCTGACTGCTCACAGCATGTAAAAATTAATGGGACCTACTCAGACATCTGTCTCATCTTTTCTGGGGTTCCCCAGGGCTCCATTCTGGGCCCCTTACTATTCTCCCTTTACCTTAACACCCTTCCACGCTCTTGCTTGGGGAACATTCTATTGTACGCTGATGATGCAGTCATCTTTGCCTCAAGTCGTAACCCTACTGCCCTCCAGGACTCTCTGCAGAAGTCCTTCACTGAAGCCGAGGGCTGGTTCAAGGAACATAGATTGGTGATAAATCTTAAAAAAACAAAAACCATGTTCTTCACTCATCCCCAAAACAAGTCCTGCAACTTCAAACTCCTCATTCACTCTGGGTCCTCATTCCCACTCGAACAAGTTTGCTCCTATAAATACCTAGGGATCCATTTTGACCCCTCCCTCTCCTTCCATGGACACATCGCTGCCCTAGCCACTGCCACTAATATCCGATTGGGCATCTTACATCGGTATAAACACTGCCTCCCCCCGGAGGCTCTTCGACTCACGGTCACCTCCTCTATCCTGTCCCTAGTGGACTATGGACTGCCGGTGTATGGTGCTGCTGATCAGACCGCCTCCATAAATTCGCTTTACTCTGAATAAGGCCTGCAGGTTAATTACTGGAGCACCTAGGATGACACACACCTGTCTACTGTATGCTAAAGTGCTGGTACTTGATCTCGATGAGCGCCTCAAATATCTTACCTGTACCCTTACAAAAAAGACCCTCCTTGGGCTTTCCCCACCAGGATTGACCACCACCATACGCCGCTCTGTCCCACTAGTTCATACTCGGACCTCTGGGAAAACCTCTCTTGTTATCCCTAGAGCTAGGACCTCTCACGGCCAAAGAGCCTTCAGCTTTAGGGCTCCCTCCTGGTTCAACACACTGCCCCCCTCCATCTCCGAAGCTCCAACTATATCGTGCTTCAAAACTTCCTGACGTAACCACCTTATTAACACCCGATGCTGTAACTGCCACTAGTCAAAGCCGTACTCAATACTTATGACAAAGCTTATTACTAAGCTGCTAAGACGACATAACTCTGGTATTGTTTGCATCCATCCTACCTGTACCAACTTGTTTGTATCTATGTCTTAATTTTACTGTTATACTTATGTGTTGTACTGCTATACTGTGTATTTTGGTTTGTCTTACTGTGACAAAGTACCTTTGTAAATAAGCCTATGGCTCAAAGGTTTTCCAAACTGCTGTTGAAATAAAATAAAAATAAAAAATAAATGTGTGGAGAAGTGTTTGGATCACAGGCTATATCCTGCAAGTGGTGTGAGAGGGATCTTTCTGCAGGAGTCGTGAGTACTAAATCAGGGTAGCTCCCTGTTAGATGTTTATTCGAGGGCAAGATCTGTCTGGTCGCTCCACTGGCTGCATGAACTGAGCCTGCTGGCTCTGATTAACCAATTTGGGTCTCGAATACTTGCTTTCTCCATCAGAGCCCCAACCATCTACACTGAATAGGCTAGCCTCTTATTGCCTGGGTACCCAGAGACAGTGACTTATAGGTCTGGCCTGTGCACAGTGCCCTGATATAGTAGAGTGTTAAGCTAATCAACCTGATTTCCCCCATCCTTGTTACTTCCCCTTCTATAAATCAGATTTGTTGTTTGCAAGGTACATTGTCTGAATTGCATGTTTGTGCTAGCCTCTTGTGCATGGGTTATTGTGTCACTGTATCTTATTTTACAGGGGGTCCTCAGCACCAAGTTGGTCATTCCACTTTGGGGGTAAGTGTAAGTCATAACCATTGGATGAGAAGTGTTCGTGGGCCACTAGCGGAAGGAAAGGGGTGTTGCAGTGACCCAGAGGGCTGTGACCAAGTCGTGTTTGACTGTTCCAACCCCGACCTCTGGGTGGAGGCACCCGCCATTGGATCCAGGCCCCTCAACCTGCTAGTGGCGAAGCAGGCAGGGGTAGTAGCCCTTGGGATAGCGCTCCCTGGGTGTTACTCAACCTTTGAGCCAGAGACTCGTTTACAAAAGGTTCCTCATCACAAAGAGGACAAAACAGTGATACAGGTTACAGAATGTGGACAGACAGAGTTACATATATTTTGTACAATCTATATACATAGTTACATTTGAATCAGTATAGGACACCCCAGATATACAGATGTCTAGCATGGGGAGGGATAGAGGAACCAGAGGGGAGGAAGTGGGGAGGGTATGTGTGAGGAGGCAGTCCAGAGGACTTTGTCGAGAATGGAGTATACTGGGGGGGGGGGGCGAGGACCGATTAGTGACAATTAGAGGTTTATACACAGGTAATAAGCAACCAGAAAGCAAGATTGTCTCTTCCCATTTTATAAATACAAATTTAGGAATTCAAATCAAATTCTGGTTTTGAGGTCCTTTTCAGAATCAGAAATTCCAAAACAGTCCAACTGGATCAGAACTGACCAATTCCAAGCATCCCTAGTGATGTTATATATTGCTAAACCTGAATGTAACGTATCCCATGACCCTATTCCCATTATACTGTGTAATCCCCCCACCTCACCCCTGCCCCTATCTCACCTAGAAATTAGCATTAGCTCAGTATGTCTTCCTCGTCAAAACTTGAATATACATAAATGATAAACAGTAGAAGCCCAGTACAGATCACGGATAGTCCACTTGTAACCCCTCCCCCCCATCTTCAGCACTCTCTTTAACTCACTGTCTACTGCCTATTATCAAGCCAGTTTGTTCTCGTTGTACCCAACTGTCTACTAACTATTGTGATACTAGGCCAGCTGGTTATGATTGTTGTATGATATTTGTAAAATAAAAATATAGTATGTGATTATCTCACATAAGACATCCTGTGCTTCCATGGGTGTCCCCCCCCAGGCTCCAGTGAAGCTACAAGATATGTAACTGACCAGATCTCTGTAATGTAATTAACTTCCTTGGGAAATTGCATTTTATAGCCTTTTTTATGACCTGTTGCTGCTTTGAAGTTGGGAAGCTAAATATAGTTTATTACAGGACAGGACATCATTTATCTGATTCCTGTTGGCTATATATTGCACCTCGGTGATGGACTGCAAAGTTGTAAAAACCTTTGATGTTCCTTGGGAAAACAGGAACCATCCACCAGTTCAAAGGAAAGGATTAATTAAAGACTGTCATAATTTAGGAACTGTCTTTTTCCTTCTGAAGTCACATTAGTTAAAATATCTCCTGACAGGAAATCATTTTTTGTAATTTTATATTCTAAAAGGAGGAGCTAGATGACTCACAGAAGGGGTGTGGAGACAGTTTAAACTGGTACTTGTGTCTCAGATGGATGTCATATCTTTTTGGGCTCTTAAGAAACAGGATCTCTAATTTAACTGCACTTACAAAGGTAATACATTAGATAGAAAAGATCTGAATGTATTTTGGTAGGAGTTTGTTCTGTAATTTTCCTTGTTTTTCTTTTATGTGATTGTGATGCTCTTTGATATTTGTGCTCTATTTGATCTTACTGTTTTTATCCATTTTTAGTAAACCTATTTTTAAGAGACTGCCTGGGTCTCTGAGAGTTCTTTTTTGCATGTGACGTATAGATGGTTAAGTCTGACAATTGTTCAAGGGCTTGATGGTGTTACCAAACTGGGAAAAGGTAAGAATATACCTAAGGTCTCAGAGTTTTGAGGGTTCATTTTGGAAGCTTGGCTTGGTAACTTGGGCGAAAGATTGTACCGCAATCCCCGAAGAGGGTACGTATCTGACCCTGTACATTTGGATATGCTAGCATAAGGTTCACAGTTTGAATCCCTCCAAAACTTGAGACTAAAGGTGATTCGGACCCAAAAGCAGACAGGAGGGTTACCCTGTCTGTTACCTGTTCACACTATTGCGCTCTGAGGTTGGCACTGTGGGAGCCGAGGGCCTGACCTGCTGAGTGCATTTGTGACACATATTATGAAGCCAGTGTGTTCTTTTTATACCTAATTTGTCTTAGAGAGCAACTTTAGTGGTTTAAAATTCATAATTTGCCATGGGCCCTCACCTGCCCCAGAGTCCAAGGATGCATAGAAAAAAAGTTGTATTGCCGGGTTTTAGGGAGGAAAGGTGTTGTCTTCTGGCTCCATGGAACAGACAGCCCAATCCATTCCACTTCCCTTATACTCAGCCATGCCCCCGTGCTAACGCATTTTGTGATGTAAGAGTATGGAGAGCGAAGGGGCACACTCCATTGGTTTCTAGGGTATCTTTTTTTAACTATGATTTTAAAGCTCTAGAGAGCCAATTCAAACAAATCAGGGCTGCCACTCAACTAATAAGACCCTTGTTAGTTGGTGGTGACCTGATTCCTGAATGACTACTAAAGCATTAAAATTGTAGTTAAAAATGATCCATAGAAAATCCAAGCGTGCTCAGCGCTCTCAGACTCTTCCCATCCTAAAACATGCAAGGGATCAGGCTCTCGGATCCATGAAATCTAAATGCTATCCCCTACCTAAAACCCTATACTAAACAAGCATTTGTCAATGCCGAATGTTGATTGCATTGGTGTGTTGAGCTTGCTCACTGCCCCTCTGTCACTCGCTCATTCTGTGTCTCCCCGTGCTGCAGGCTGCTCTTTTGTACTGGGCTCCTGCCTGCGTTGGCACCTTGTTCTGCCCAGTAAGAAATCCGCAGCTGTCCCGACAGAGCTCTGTTGAGGTGGCTCACTCCCCCCTCTCAGTCGCTCATTCTGGTTCTCCTGGATCTGCAGGCTGCCCTTTTGTACTGGGCTCCTGCCTCTGTTGGTGGCTTTTTCTGCCCACAAAGAAATCTGCAGCAGTCCCCGACACAGGTCTGTTGAGCCTGCTGACTCCCCCTCTCTCATTCGCTCATTCCATTTCTGCCGGCGCTGCAGGCTGCCCTTTTCTATTGGGCTCCTGCCTGCATTGCTGCCTTCGTCTGCCCACAAAGAAATTTGCAGCAGTTACAATAGAGCTCCATAGAGCTCACTCACTCCTCCTCTCTCACTCGCTCATTCTGGTTTTCCCGCCACTGCAGGCTGCCCTTTTGTACAGGGCCCCTGCGTGCATTGCTGGCTTTTTCTGCCCACAAAGAAATCTGCAGCAGTCCAGACACAGGTTTGTTGAGCCTGCTGACTCCCCCTCTCTCACTCACTCCGTTTCTGCTGGCGCTGCAAGCTGGCCTTTTGTACTGGGCTCCTGCCTGCGTTGCTGCATTTTCTGTCCACAAAGAAATCCGCAGCAGTCACAATACAGCTCTGTTGAGCTCACTCACTACCATGCTGTCACTCACATGTTCTGTGTCTCTTGGCGCTGCAGGCTGCGCTTGTGTACGGTGCTCCTGGCTGCGTGGCACCTTTGTCTGTCCACAAAGAAATCTGCAGCTGTCCTGACAGAGCTCTGCTGAGGTCGCTCAGTCTCCCTCTGTCACGTGCTTATTCTGTTTGTCCTGGCGCTGCAAGCGGCCATTTTGTACAGGGCTCCTGCCTGCATAGGTGCCTTTTTCTGCCCACAAAGAAATCCACAGCAGTCCTGATAGAGCTCCGTTGAGCTCATTCAGTCCCCCTGTCTCACTCACTCATACTGTTTCTCCCACCGCTGCAGGATGGCCTTTTCTACTGGGCACCTGCCTGCTTTGACGTCTTTTTCTGCCCACAAAGAAATCTGCAGCAGTCCTGATGGCGCTCTGGTGAGTTCGCTCACTCCCCCTCCCTCATTAGCTCTCTCATTCAGTTTCTCCCAGACAGCTGTACTGTTCATAAGGAGGTGTGAAAAACTGCCACTGTTGAAAATGTGGCATGAAAATATTTCAAATTTGCGAAGTTACAAGGGTGCGTGGAAACAGTTCAACGCACGCTTGTAACACAGTCATGTTATGGAGTTTCATCACCAAATTTTCAACATAGGGCTTTTAGAACCGCTGCTCATGATCAGGGCCCCTACATTTCTGCGGCACAGTAGCACCAAGTTCTGCGGCAAGACTACCATTTGCCGCAGAACTTCTGCGGCGGTGGTTTGTAATTTCTGCGGAAGTTCTGCGGCACTAACAAACTACCACATCACAGTGACAGCTTGTCATCCTGACTTCACTTTCATGGCAGTTTGTATAGCAATCAGGATGGTGGAAAGCACAGTAACACTAGTTCAAAAAATTACAGACTTATAAAAATAATTTTATGCCTAAAAAGCAAAACAAATGTCTCTCCCTTATGGGCCTAGCCTGTTGCATAAATGACATATGCAGAGAGGATCGTATGTGATAAATAAGGTATTTCTATATGCATGCTATCTATCCCCTAATGAGGTTTCCACTGTCTATCACTTATATATTTGTATGTGCTTTCTACACCACTCATGAGGTTTCCACTGTGTATCACTTATATATTTATATGCAATCTGTAACATACATACAAATGTGTGTGTGTGGTGAGAGAGACAGATATACTGTATGTGTGTGTGTGTGTGTGTGTATATATATATATATATATATATATATTTTTTAATTTCCATGAACTTGCATCCTCATTCATACAGGTCCCATTAGAAATGGAATAGAGGAGTTATTGCAAAACTCATTTTTGATGTCAGCCTGCTTTCCCTGACACACTGAGTAACACCATCAGGCCATGACATGCATGTGAACCGATTGTGAGATAGAGCTCTCCAGACCAGCACAATGTGTCCACCATGTGACAGAACACTGCACCATACCTTCCCAGGCTCCGAGCAATGATGTGTTCCACCAATCCTTGTGCTGCCCAGCCAGCTCCCAGAGCTAATCTCTGATCCTGAGTTGCCAGCAAGGAAACACAGCATGCTACCCTCTGGCCCAACAGCTGTCCCTGCACACAACATTTCTCCATAACTTTTAGGTGATTCTATCAACCAATGACAATATGTAATCAAAAACCCTGGCAAAAATGCGTACAGTGCAAGTATTTATTTAACAGGTCTATTCTTTCAACATTATTATATTCCACTTTTCTGGGCATAATTACTTTATTTTTCTTAAAAATGACAGTTAAATTCATTTTACCAGTTATTCATTTCAGATGGCATCTCTATACCTTAAAAGCACAAATAGGTTTGTACAAAGTGAGGTATGGACTTAACAGGTCTGTGCTATTGACAAGGTTTTGTTTAAGTTGGCCCTAGTGCAATAATGTAAGACTGAAAATTGTATTAGGCTGTAGTGCAGGTTGAGCAACTATCACCATGCCTGATGTGCAGCCACCGTCTCTGGCAGTGGGAGCTGTGGTAGATAAGTGACTATTCATTTCTGTTGCAGAATGCAGCCATTTCATTAGCTAATGTATGATGTTATAGTGATGATAACATCACATTCTGAGTATATAGAGGTTTAGGATATAAAAAGAGGGAAAGGGAACCAGATTCTATGGAAAAACAGAAATATTAATAAAAAATCAACAAGAAGAGTGAATTCTGCGGCACCGGAGAAGTTCTGCGGTAGATTGCAAGTTCTGCGCAAAATTCTGCGGCTGCAGAATTCTAGGGACCTTGCTCATGATCAGTGCCTCTGTCATTTTCTTAATCTGTCCCGAACATTGATTTCCCACAGCGACCGCATTATTCTGTGCCACAGCAGTGAAACCACATTTCAGTCAGGATGTGAAAAACGACAGCTGTACTGCTCATAAGGAGGTGTGAAAAAATACCACTGTTGAAAATCTGGCATGACAATATTACAAATCAGCGAAGTTACAAGGGTGTGTGGAACATGTGCAATGCACACTTGTAACACAGTCATTTGATGGGCCATCATCACCAAATTTTCAACATATGCATTTTAGGACCTCTGCTCATGAACAGTGCCACTGTCATTTTCTTAATCTATCCCGAACACCAATTTCCCACAGCGACCGCTCTATTCTGCGCCGGAAGTGCGAAACTACATTTGGTCCAGGATGGGAAAAATGACAGCTGCACTGTTCATAAGTAGGTGTGGGAAAATGGCAATGTTGAAAATCTGGAGAGAAAATATTATAAATTTGTGAAAGATGAGAGTATGCGTACATGCTAAGCGAATCTATCAGAAGACAGTCATTTTATGAAGTAAGCTGCTACCAAATTTTCAACACAGCCATTTCAGGACCTCTACTCATGAACAGTGTCACTGTCATTTTCTTAATCTGTCCCATCTTCAATGCCTCCCTTAACTCCGGGATCATCCCTGATATCTGGAAAGTGGCGAAGGTTGTCCCAGTCCTAAAACATGGTAACCCCAAGGATCCCCAGAACTATCGACCCATTGCCATACTGTCTGCCGCCTCCAAAATTCTTGAGAAAATTGTGGCCTCCCAGCTATCCCAGTACGTACAGAACCACAACCTCCTCTCTCCGGCTCAACATGGGTTCAGAAAAGGGCATTGCACGTCCACTGCCCTCGCTGTGGTCACCTTGACTATCAGAACTGCTGCCAACCAGGGAAACCTTACTGGAGCCATCTTTGTGGATCTCTCCAAAGCCTTCGATAGGGTTGATCACTCCCTCCTCAGCTCCACTCTCCTATCCCTTGGTTTCTCCCCCCCTGCCCATGTGTGGTTCCTCAAGTACCTCTCTGGCAGGCAGCAGTACACCAATGTTAATCGCACTCTCTCCACCCTCTCTCCTGTCCGCTGCGGGGTCCCCCAGGGTTCTGTCCTTGGCCCAACCCTCTTCTCCCTCTTCATCAACAAACTTCCATCCATCACTGTCCATGGGCATACCACCCTGTATGCGGATGACCTTGTCACCCTGGCCAGTACCCGGGACATCGCAACCATAAACTTCCAACTAAATGTGGACTTCAATCGCATTCAGTCCTGGCTGGTGGAACACAGACTCACCATCAACCTTATGAAAACCCAAGCAATGCTTTTTGGTTCACAGAACAAGATAAAATCCTGCTTCACCCCCCTTCAAATACATGGAGCTGATGGCTCCCCCCTGCAGACAGCGGCTGCAGTCAAGTACCTTGGCGTCACCCTGGACCTGCAGCTGGATCTTACCCAGCAAATTCGGAATGTCTGCAAGGCTACAAACTGTAAGCTCGGCCTCGCTTACACAGCCAAAAACTGCCTAACCCCAGCAGCTTGTATGGCCCTAGCCAGAGGGGTCCTCCTCCCTACACTCCGCTATGGGCTGGTTACCTTTGCCCCTGTACCCATATCCAGCCTCCAGAAATGGGACACAGCCTACAATAACATCTGCCACTTCGCCTTCTCCGCTCTCCCCCCTCACACACCGTTGTGATCTCTACACCCATCTGGAGTGGCTCCCTCCAGAAAAGCACCGCACCTTCGTGCTTGGAAATTTCATTGACAACATCGTCAGATCAGCCACCCCCTCTGCCCTTGCCCCTCCCTTCAACCCTGGCCCCCCATCCTATCATCTAAGATCGAGGGCGGCACTAGATTGGCTGGTTCCTAGAACCCGCTCCTTCACAGACAGCTGTATGTGAGGTCCCGGGCACTGGCCAGGGTGACAAGGTCATCCGCATACAGGGTGGTATGCCCATGGACAGTGATGGATGGAAGTTTGTTGATGAAGAGGGAGAAGAGGGTTGGGCCAAGGACAGAACCCTGGGGGACCCCGCAGCGGACAGGAGAGAGGGTGGAGAGAGTGCGATTAACATTGGTGTACTGCTGCCTGCCAGAGAGGTACTTGAGGAACCACACATGGGCAGGGGGGGAGAAACCAAGGGATAGGAGAGTGGAGCTGAGGAGGGAGTGATCAACCCTATCGAAGGCTTTGGAGAGATCCACAAAGATGGCTTCACAGAGGATCGGGCCTTCACCACCTACGCCCCAAAAATCTGGAACTCGCTTCCAGCCCTTACTCGGTCCTCCTCCTCCCATCACCGCTTCAAAACCTCCCTCTGGAACTTCCTGAAATCTTCCTCCACATGTCCCTGTACCTCGTAGTCTACCTTATCTACTTGTGTACTGAGGGCTCTCAGTGCCCACTGCACTTACCCTCCAGAACTAGTAGCGAATTCCGTACTGGACATCCGCTCACTATTCTCCCTTCCTATCTCTCCCTCCCAATTGGTTTCACCCATTCCATCCAGTCCCCCCCCACCCCACTGTTTTCCCCCACCCCCGTTTCCTGTCTCTGTCCCCCCACCCCTCTGGCACTTACTTCTGTTTGCACTAATTCGTTCCTGTTATGTATCTTGCTGCTCACTCCCAAGCCCACCATATATGTCCCACAATCGTCTTGTATGTTTCACAGTCATGTGTATTCATGTCCTAATCAACTCTAACGATGTCTTGCTTCCTTATTCATTCTAGGTTATGTCCGTTATTTTCTTGTTTGCTAAATTTGACTTATACTGTCAGCCGCCTATCCAATTCCTGTTAAGCCTGTTTTTGCCCAACTGTATGTAACTGACTCCCTCACTGTTCTTGTATGCTTCTACCTATGTAACCCTCCCAGGTCGCACCTAAAAATAGGCACTTGGCTGTCTAGTGTGCCTTACCCGGTAAACAAAAACAAACAAACAAATAAATAAATAATTGTATTTAAGTTAAAGCACTATCTGTTCTTGGGCCTTTTTTTTTGAACACCTGATTCTATATTTGCACTCTACGAGTCTGTCTCTAAAGTCTGTTTTTGTCAGTGTCTTGCAGTTCACTCAGTTTCTGTGCCTTTTTCTTCCCCTTCTTATGTGGAGTACCTCCTTTACCATCCTCTGGGTTTTCCTCTCCTGTTACTGTACTTTCCCCTTTGTAGGTATAGCAGTCTAAATGAATTTTGAAGGTGACCCACTGTTGCTGAACACTTCTGCCCACAACAGCTTCCTCCTTTTTCCAACATTTGCCTTGTGTAGGAGCATGATGTGTCTGTATCTGCTCTGCTGAACCCACCTCCCTGAACAGGATAAACATTGTCCTGAACAAAGCCTGCCGCCTAGTCACTGGTTGTGATAGGCTAACCCACACCTGTGATCTCTATGCGTTATCTGGTTGGTTAAACTTCCAACATCGATTACAGTTCCATACCTGCATCCTCGCAAAAAAGATACACCTTCACCTAGCCCCCGTCGGACTTTTCCCCTTAATCAGTTCTGCACCTCACAGGTGCAATACAAGGCTCTCCGCAAGCTCTCCATTCCTTGTACCTCAATGTAGAACTTCCCTAGGGCAAAGATCCTTCCGATACCGAGCCCCTCTCTGGCTCAATGCATTACCACACTCACTATGACAGACCCACAGCATCTCTCAATTTAAAACAGGCCTCAAAGCTCACCTCCTTGAGAGAGCCATATGTGACTGCGGCTAACTCTGCTCACCCAGTTGACCGCCCTCCCTCCCCCTACTCTCGACTCAGGGTCCCACAAGGCCCCACGTATTTCTCCAAAATCCCCGCCTGGGTATCCCAAGATTGCTGCCTAACTTCCTCACCATTTATTAAGTTTTGCCTGGACTGCTCCTTTGATTCAGTTATGTATATTCTGCCTGTTTTATGTATGTTCTCTACTGTATTTGTCTACCCTCCACCCTTTGTAACCGACGTGGAGCCTTTGCAAAAGAGTCTGTGACTCAAAGGTTTGTAATTCCGATTGTTTCCAATAAATAAATAAAAAATAAATAAAGTATCCCTTCCTTTGTCGTTTCCGTTCTTTCCAGTGATAAATCTAATGATTGTAAGTAAGGTCACCATTTCCTAGGGTCGCTCCACTTTCCATGTCTCCATTCACATCATCCTTATTGCCCAATATTGTATAATAGCAATAATGCACTACAGGGTGTGTGTTATGCTGGGTTAGTCTCCCCCCCCCCCTCCCGCCACCACACACATGCAGGTGTACAATATGTATCATTATTGCTGTGTTATTTTCAGGGTATCTTCCTCAATGGGAATTTGCTGTACAGTGCCAGTTTCAGATGGGGTTCCATGCCTTATTTCTTCAACCACTCTCCTCTTCCTTCCACACATTCAGAACCATCCCACCCCACCTATTCACTACTTTTGTTGTGTGCTTATACATTTGGATACTTTTCCCCCTTTGCTACTTAGCAAGCTTGTTTTATTTAAATTCACGGCTACCTAGACTGGGAGCGAGCATGTCCCTTAGTGGCCACTGTAGTTTACGGGACTCAATCCTTCCATTTTTAAACACTTGTGCAACTGCACTGGTTTGGTGGGCTTTCTATTTAATGGCTTGGAGGAGGGGAACTCGAGGGGAGGACTGCAGTCATGGTTAATTTTTTTTGGTTTTGGGACGCAGTTTTTACAGCGGGATCTATGGAGGTGGTACGAGAGAAGTCGCTGGGGTGGCACATGCATCGCTTGTTTCACTGAGTCACGGTCAACTTTGAAAGATAAGTTGCAGGGGTCAGAATTTATTTTTTAAATGTTTCTGCTAAAGTGATTTGTGTGTGTGTGTCTGGGGGGGTAGGCAGTAGTGTTCTCCAGTCCGGGTAGGCAGCCTGACTTGTAAACAGTGGAGGTTAGAAGAAGCTCTCTTGTAAGTAGCCCTGACTGGCTGAAGAGGTGCAGGTTGCCACAATATGCGCTGATAAGGACACGCCAAAAGGCACCTGTTAGCTGATCAGGACCCTGAAATCTCCCAACCCATTTTACAAATTCAGGTACTTCAGATGTAAATACACTTCATCACAGTGCCCAACAAAGAGACTTATGTGTGCTTACTCACCTATAACAGTAGTTCTAGGAGTGGTATATGTTGTTCATCCACACTATCTTGCAGGTACGTTGCCACTTTAAGATGTGCTGGAAAGTCTTCAAGCTGGCTCCTCCCACTTACCCGGGTGGTATATCCCTCAGCTCCACCCCATGATGCCAGACCTAGCCCGCTGGAAGCCAGGTGTGTGCGTCGAAGCTGGGGAAGTCGGGTGGGTCCGTGTGGATGAACAACATATACCACTCCTAGAACTACTGTTACAGGTGAGTAACCTGTTTTTCTAGGGATGTGGATATGTTGTTCAATTCACACTATCTGGCAGACTCCTAGCAGTTCTCCAGGAGGAGGAAGGCAAACTGCACACCCCCTACTTAGGGAACAGGGACTGGAGAACTGAGGTCCCAAAACCAGCATCCCGGCGTGACTCAAGATCAATGTGGTAATGGGAAATGAAGGTGTGTGCTGACTTCCAGGTAGCAGCCCTGCAGATTTCTTGGATAGGGACGTCCCTAGAAGCAGCCACTGATGCAGTGGTATGATGGGTGGAATGAGCCCTAAGTCCTATGGGAGGCTCCCTACCCGCCAACCTACAGCAGAGATCAATGCAGGAAGTGATCCACCTGCCAATCATCCGCTTGGCTGCAGGTCTGCCAGGTGCGGCTTCAGTGTAGGTGACAAACAGCTGGCGAACCTCACCCTGAACTTCCGCCGTACGCTCTTTATAGAAGGCGAGCATTCATCTCAGGTCCAAAGTGTGGGGCATGTACTTGGACTCTGAGGTGTAACTGGGGTAGAACACTGGCAGAGTCATCACCTGATTCAGGTGAAACTCCGACGTCACCTTCGGAAGAAATTTCAGGTGGGGGCGTAGGACAACCTTGTCCCTGTGGAAGACTAGGTAGGGAGCTTCGATGGAAAGTGCCTGGAGCTCTCCAATCCTTCTGGCTGACATGATAGCCACCAAGAAGGCGGTCTTCCACGACAGGTGAGAGATGTCACACCTGTGCATCAGTTTGAATGGCTTGCCCATGAGCTTGGCCAATACCAGCAGTAAATCCCACGGAGGTTGTGGTTCACGAACCAGAGGGGATATGTGATCTAGGCCCTTGAAAAAGCACTGGACCACCTTCTCCTGCGCTACCGACTGCTTACCGGCCCATGCCTGGTAAGCAGAGATGGCTGCCAAGTGCCCCTTGAGGGTCATCGACCGAAACCCCTGCTGGGAAAGGGATCACAGGTAGTCCAGAATGCTAGCCAGTGGACAGGATGAGCGGTTCAACCCTTTGCCCTGACACCAAATGGAGAATCTCTTCCACTTGAAGGCATAGCATTTTCTGGTTGATTCCTTGCGGGATGACTCAACAATGTTTCGGACCTCATTGGAAAGACCCAAGGCCTGGAACTCTAGCCACTCAGGAACCAGGCCGTCAGGTGCAGGGATTGAAGGAGTACCTTCCCCTTGTTGACGGAGAGCAGGTCTGGGCGGGCTGGAAGCTGCCTCGGGAGCCTGGAGCTGAGGCCGAGAATATCTGGACACCAGAACTGGTGGGGCCAGCCTGAGGCTACCAGGATCACCTGCGCCTTGTCCCTCCTGATCTTGAGGAGCACCTTGTGGATCAAGGGCAGAGGACTGAAGATGTAGAAGAAGCCTGGGGTCCACAGCCTGGAGAAGGCATCCCCCTGCAGTGAGCCCTGCTGAGGGGGGGCGGGCACGGTACAGCCTCAGCTTGACATTCTCCCTGGAGGTGAACAGGTCCACCTGAGGTGTGCCCCAGTGGGAGAATAGATCTTGTACTATCTCCGGTAGGAGAGACCACTTGTGAGATGCTTCGCCTATCCAGTTGAAGGCATCAGCCAGACTGTTTGAGGCTCCTGCCACATGAATGGCTAGGAGATCCACCTCCAGGCTGAGCACGAGAGACCAAATGCAAAGAGCTTCCTTGCACAGAGGCGAGGCATGCATCTCGCCCTGTCTGTTGAGATAGCACATGGTCATGGTGTTGTCCATCTGGACCTGGACCACTTGACCCCGAACAAACAGAGCAAAGGCGGTCAGGGCTAGCTGGACTGCTCAGAGCTCCAGCAGGTTGATGTAGCATCAGGACTGCTGAGGGGACCAGAGTCCGTGGGCTCTGTGCTCCCCCAGATGGACACCCAAACCCATCAAAGAGGCGCCAGTCGTCAAGATGACCGTCGGCTTGGGATGGACAAACGGGATTCCCTCCTGCAGATGAGCTGGGATGAGTCACCACTGCAGGCTGTCCCACATCTTCTGGGTCACTGAGACTGGCTGGGTCTAGATGACCTGAGCAATGAGACCACTGGCAGGCCAGCCCCCACTGCAGGGTGTGCATATGCCAGCGGGCCCAACGGACCACGCTGGTGCAGACCGCCATGAGACCAGGAAGGTTCAGGAAGTCCCGGGCAGGGTGCAATTGTCCAACCAGAAATGATTGGGAAAAGGAGGAAAGGACCTCGGCCCTGTCCACTGGGGGCCGGGCTCTGGCTCGGAGAGAGTCGAGCTCTGCCCTGATGAACTGAGTCGCCTGTGAAGGGCCGAATTCCAACTTGGCCTTGTTAATGATGAGGCTAAGTTGAGAGCAAGCCTGGAGGGCCAGATCCCTGGACCACTCCACCTCCTGCCTGGAGGGGCCTGCTTTCAGCCAGTTGTCCAGGAAAGGGTAGACCTAGACCCCTTGGGGCCGCAGGAATGCTGCTACCACTGCGATAGATTTGGTGAAGACCCTGGGAGCTTATGAGAGGTCGAAGGCCATGGCCCAGAACTTGTAGAGGGTTCCCTCTGCCCAAAAGTGGAGGAACCGCTGATAAGATGGATGGATTGGGACATGACAGAATGTATCCTGGAGGTCAAGGGAGCAGAACCACATGCCCTGCTCCAGAGATGGTATTATCTGAGCCAGGGTTACCATCCAAAAGGTGTGTGGCCCTAGGAACTTGTTCAGGTCGTGCAGGTCAAGAATGGGGCGCCAGCCCCCCCGTCCGTTTTGGGACCAGGAAATATCTGGAAACAAACCCTGGGCATGGAGGAGGATCTGCCACCTAGCTGACTACCTCCTTGCAGAGGAGCTGATCAATGTCATCTCGGAGAGCAGACTGAGAGGCTGTGGACCCAGTAGCCCCCCGTGGGGTGCAGGCTCGAAAGGGAGGGACCTGCTCGAACTCCAGAGTCAGGCCCCTGTTGACCACTTCCAGCACCCAGCGGTCCGTGGTGATAGCAGACCAGGCGGAAAGAAAGTGGCTGAGCCAGCCCCCCACAGGGAGACCCAGGGGAGGTGTGATGGGGTTGGGGGAGGCACCCCACAACCCATCACTGGGCAGGTTTGGAGGAGGAGGGACCAGCCGAGGAGCCACTGGGATCCTTCCCCCCCCAGGCTTCCTAACTGAGGAAACCATGGACTTGGCTCTAATGCACAAAGTCTGAGCCTGCTGGCCCTGCTGCTGGTG
The DNA here is from genome assembly GCA_016271365.2 of Neoceratodus forsteri. Classification (NCBI taxonomy): domain Eukaryota; kingdom Metazoa; phylum Chordata; order Ceratodontiformes; family Ceratodontidae; genus Neoceratodus; species Neoceratodus forsteri. Next base: position 553,756,605 of record CM028137.1, on the reverse strand, counting down.
GTGCTGCTGGGCTGATCTAGCCATAGGAGTGGAGGGATGAAAGGGCTTATGCTTCTGGTAGTGGAGGCCCTTGTCCTTCTGAGCAGAGGTGACAGAATCCAAGGTGACATTGGATTTCTCAATGCACTCGAGGTGACCCTCCACATTGGGCCTGAACAGATCGGTGCCCAGAAAAAGGGACATCTGCTAGCTTGTGTTGGGTATCTCCCATGAAGGTCGAGATCCACAGCCAAGCCCTGCGGCGCATGGCCACTGCGGCCACTATGGAATGGGTACAAGAATTGCCAATATCCAGAGCAGTCTGGAGCTGCTGCTTAGCCACCACCCTACCCTGATCCCAGACCTGCTTAACCATAGTTTGGAGGTCAGCTGGGAGATGAGGAAGCACTTCATCCAGGGAGCCCAACAAAGCGTGCCAGAAGTGTGCCATCATAATGGCCGAGCTGACCTGGCGAAGGCCCAATGAGGAGGCAGCATAAACTTTTTTGCCCGAATGGTCCAATTTCTTGGACTCCTTAACTGGGAGCTTGTCCACATCCCGGGTGTTGCCAGAGCACCAAAAAACAGAGTCTGCCACCAACCCCTCAGCCGAGGGGTGCTCCATGAAGCCTGAGGGGGAACCTGTGGGGACCGCATACTTGCGGGCCATACGAGCTGATGGCACTGGGCAAGAGGCTGGACACTGCCATAACTCTAGTGCCAGACCGACAATGGCCTTGGCAACAGGGAAGGCCTCTGTGGGGGAATCCCCATTATCCAGGATCTCCATCAAGGGATATCTGGCCTGCTTTTGCACGGGTTCGAGCGGCATCCCAGTGGACTCCGAGATGAGCCAAAGAATACCAAGGAATGAGGAAGAGCTCTCGTCCATGGAGAGACCCCCCCCCCCAAGGACTAAAGGTCCACTGGATGGGAGTGAACGAGAAGTCTTCAGACTCCGAAGAGTCTGCACACAGCTGGTGAATGCCTGAGCCACTCTCCACTTGCCGAGGCCAATTGGGGTGAGCATGACTGACAGCTGATGGGGCAGATCCCGATGCCAAATGAGAAGTTTTGGACGGTGTCCCATTTTTCAGCTGAGGAGGTGGTGTTTCCACCACAATGGGCGGGGGAAGTCGGTTTCAGATGAGCCGGCACTGCCGGAACCAGATCCTTAACCGTGGAAACGGTGGTGGGGGCTGTCGTCAGCAGTTCTGGTGACAGTCACTTAATAGCCAGCGTAGAAGCCGGCGTCGCTTAGAGCCAATCAGAATGAGCTGCTGCCACATTAAATCCTCATAGCGCCAATGCAACTTGCACCGGAGCCTCTCCTCATCCGAGAAGGAAGAGGAAGGGCAGCGGTGGCGCCGCTTTCTGCGATGTTGGGACGAGGCGCCAGCGTCGTGAGGATTTACCCGATCTGGGGCGTGGACTGAGACGAGATCTCGACCATCGGCAATGCCAATGGTGGACCAAGAAGGAGTGGGGGAGACCCGCTGCCCCTCCGGTTCAAGGTCCTGGACCAGAGACTTCGCTCAGGAGGCTGAGCCGAGCCCCCGGGAGCACCGGTGTCTGAGACAAAGAGTTGTCGGCCTCGTCAGTCGACAACCCGTCGGTGGGCTCAAGAAAAATCTCAGCCACGTAGACAGGCATCTCAGCCAACTGGACTGACAGGAACACTGTGAAACCAGCAGCCCAGGCCGCAACATCGACCGAAGTCGAGAGCCAATGGTCCGGAGAATAAGATCTTTCCCACTCCCAAGAGCGTTGACGGTGGGTCTGACATTTTTTCGGATCCTTCTTCCAGGACTGAGGGGTGTGAGACCCAGAAGGATCCTTCTCTTTAGTCGAGAGGGACTGGCACAGCTCCCAAAAGGAAGCCATGTAAGAAGAGCCCAGTTGGAGTGGAATAATGGCTGGAGCGGATGGAGCTCACCGCGGACTGGGCCGCCTCCTCCTCCTCGAGGGCCGTGAGCTGTTCAAGCTGTTCCAGTTGTTCCGCAGAGTCCACCACTGCGGACACCACCCAATGGGCCTCCTTCGATTTGACTGGTGGGTACCATTTCTCAGGTCACCCCAGCTGGAGTCGGGCAGTGCTGTCTTCGAGCACCGATGGAAAAAAGGACAGACACAGATCGCAAGCCTGTGGATCGTGGTCATGCCCAAAGCAGTAAACGCACGTGATGTGGGGGTCACTGTGAGACATCTTCTGCCCACAAGGGCACCAACGGAACCCAGGAATGGACTTGTCTTCCTTTGCAGCTGCGAGAGAAGGTGGAGAAGACTGAACTCGGATGAGTTTAAGCGTAAGTTTTGGGAAAACATCTGAAGATTTAAGATCCAGGGCCTGCAAAACGCGAGAGCGCTAAGGATGGAACCTGAGCTTCCAAGCGGTAAGGAAGATCTGGTGTCATGGGGCGGAGCCAAGGGTTATACCACCTGGGTGGGTGGGTGAGAGGAGTCAGCTTGAAGACCTTCCAGCACATCTTAAAGCGACAAGTACCTTGTCGCTTTAAGATGTGCCAGATAGTGTGGATTGAACAACGTATCCACGTCCCTAGAAAATAAATTTCTATTAGACAAAACTTATTACAATCTAATTTTTTCCTTTTTTTCTAATACTAAAAAGATTTTCCATAACAAAATACTTAACTTTCTTAATCACCAACTTCTTTTAATTCCCCTCTGTCTCTGCAAGCAGCCTCAGCATTTGCATACAACTGCCTAATGCACGGTATGGTTTTCGTACTAGACCCTTAGAAGAATGTGGCTATTTTTGAAATTCTGCTCTCCAACCTGATTTTTTTAAAGTACTGATAAGACACCTTAAAGAATCCCTAACAACTGCACTAGGCATGAGCACAAGTGGCCAGTTTATGATCTGGGTCACCGCTGATAAACTAGCATGGCTTAGACGAGTTTCAGCACAACTCTAGCTTCTGTTGCTCAGCTACAGTAATACAGTGTCAACAGCATTATCCTATTGCAGTGTTTTTTTAAACTAAAACAAGTGATTATAATAGGTCTGCAAGGAACTGAGTGTCCCTTTAAAATGTATCTGCCAAACATATTCATAAAAAACAATACGAACATACGTATGTGCCAGCAGACAAAGGCCTTATGGTCTATCTAGTCTGCTCGAGCATGCAGTCCCCACAATGTGTTGGAGGAAATTGCCTCTCCATATCCCCCTCCACCCCTCTCAAATACCCACTCCACCCCCTCTCCCTCCCTTTATCTGCAACTTTCCCCTTTGCCCTGTCTCAACCTCTATTGAAACTGTCCACCGTTTTTTGGGATACTACCTCCTCAAACAACTGATTTTACTTAGCTATCACCCTCTTGGTGAAAAAATGCCTCCTCATCTCACTCCTGAACCATCACCCCATCAGCTTCAGGCTGTTACCCCTAGTGGTCTTGTTTCCACTAAGGCTGAAGAGGCCCACGGTGCTCACCTTGTTTACACCTTTAAGGTACTTGAAGGTCTCAGTCATGTCATAGAAACATAAAAACATAGAAATAGATCGTAGAAGGAGACCAAGGGTCCATCAAGTCTGCCCAATGGGTTCAGAGACCTCTAGCAGTCATGGGTCCTAGTTTCCCCTGCCGAATTTTATACTCTTTACAGCTCCCAGAAAGTCTAAGGTAGCCCTTGCTCTGCCCCACCGATGTTTGAACGCCGCCATGGACATAGCTCCTACCACCTCGGCAGACAACCTGTACCATGTTTCCACTACCCCTCCTTAACTCCCTCTTGAAGTGACCTCCTCTCAGTTTCCATTCATGTCCCCTTCTGTCCGAGTCTGATATCCTGCTGAAGAGTTCCAAGTAGGGCATCCAGTTTATGTCCCTCATGAATCTGAATGTTTCAATCATATCCCCACTCTCCCTCCTAGTATCCAGCAAAAGAAGAACTAGGTGGCTACAATGCAGCAAGGCCCAAGCCAACTGGAAGGAAGAAACAATACTCATAGCAGGAAAGTCGGCAACATGAGCTCCATTTACATATGATGAAACTACCATACCATCATAAGATGAACTGGACAAGAACCATAGATCCCATTCAGAAGTTCTTCATTAATCCAAAACTGTAACATCCATGGTAAAAATGACCTCAAGCCACACAGTATGTGACCCCTCCCCACAGAACAACAAGTCTCACATGGAACCAAACATTTTCTCGCAACAGCACTTTCTCAGACTTGGTATAGCAAGCTATTTAAGGAGCAAATTTAAAAAGGCAGTGGAAAAAAGGTTGATTAATACATGCAATGCCCACATAAATATATGATGTGCTCACTAAAGTGCTAGCGTCTAGAATAAAGAAAGAAGATCACTCAGGCTAATATCAATAAGTTAAAAGTGCCACATCTATAAAAGAAATAACATCCAATCTATTTTGAAGATAAAAATGCAAATTCTACATGATCATAATAAAGCAAATGGGGGGAAGGAGGGATGAGGGAGGCCAAAAAAAGAAAAAGAGAAAAGGGAAGGAAGGGAGAAAGGGGAGGGAGGGAGGAAGAGAACAGGATAGGCATAACTATAAAAAATGGGGGAGGGTTTTTCCGTGCAATTTTGCATGATGTGAATGATATCTTACAAGACAATAATCATGCCATGGCATACCAAGCCAAAACAACACTCCCATATGTGTAGGCATCAAGGGGTGATGTCTCTAACAACCAGTTTCTATGTTTGTTATAAATATGCAATACATACTTTATTATAACAATGTTATACTCTTTCTGGCTCCCACAGAGTCTAAGGTAGCCCTTGCTCTGTCTCACCCATGTTTGAATGCCGCCATGGACCTAGCTCCTACCACCTCGGCAGGCAACCTGTACCATGGTTCCACCACCCTTCCTTAACTCCCTCTTGAAGTGACCTCCTCTCAGTTTCCATTCATGTCCCCTTTTGTTTGAGTCTGATATCCTGTTGAAGAATTCCGAGTAAGGCATCCAGTTTATGCCCCTCATGAGTCTGAATGTTTCAATCATATCCCCCCCTCTCCTTCCCAGTATCCAGCAAGCACATGCCTAGTGCCTTCAAGTGATCTCCATATAAGAGCTCGTGGAGCCCATGTATCATCTTGATCACCCTTTTCTGTATGGCCTCTAGTCTATCCCTGTTCTTTAGGTGAGGACTCCAAAACTGAACACAGTATTCCAGGTAGGGCCTCACCAGGGGCCTGTATAGCATGGGAGGATCACCTCCCTGTTCCTACTATCAAAGCCTCTCCCTAAACATCCCAACATTTTGCTAGCTTTGCTATAAGCTCTGTTGCATTGGCTGGACTGCTTAAGGGTGTCAGATGACAGAAATATAAAATCTGTCGGCAGATAAGGACCACACAGCCCGCTTGTCTGCCCATTTCCCTACTTGATTTGGCAATCCTTACTCTTTATCTGGACTGCCTTTCCCCCGCTCTGTTGCACAGCAGGGTGTCTTTATGCTTATCCCATGTATTTTTGAATCCCCGTACTGTTTTCACTTCCACCACCTCCATTGGTAGGCTGTTCCATGGATACACCACCCTCTCTGTGAAAAAAATACTTCTTAGCATTCCCCCTAAGCCTCCCTCCTCCCTCCTCCAGCCTCATGTTATGTCCCCTTGTCCTTGTGCACTTTCTTCTCTGAAATATGCTCCCTTCCTGTACCCTGTTTATTCCTCTAAGGTATTTGAAAGTCTCTATTATATCCCTTTTCTCTTCCAGTGAATAGATGTTAAGTTCCTTGAGTCTTTCCTCATAAGGCTTATGGTGCAGTGCATGTATCATTTTTGTTGCTCTTCTCTGGACTGCTTCCATTCTATCTATGTCTTTCCTGCGATGTGGTCTCCAGAATTGGTCACAGTACTCCAGATGAGGCCTCACCAGTGATCTATACAGTGGCATCACCACTTCACTCCCCCTACTGGTTATGCCCCTTCCTATGCACCCCAGCATTATGTTTTCTTCTCTACTGCTTTTTTGCATTGTTTGGACAACTTCAGGTTATCGGATATAATAATCCCCAAGTTTCTCTCCTGACTTGTGGTGGCTAGAACCTGCCCCCCCATCCTGTATTCCTCTCTCCTAGGTCCCTTTCTTCATGTGAGGTACAGAGCTGGACTCCATTAAGCCAGTATTCTGTCATTGGGTTACCCTTACCCAGGTGCATTACCTTCCACTTCTTCACATTGAACTTCAGCTGCCAGATGTTGGATCATCTCTTGAGCCTGTTCAGGTCCTTTTGAAGGTCCCCAACTGCCTCTGTGCTGTCCACCCTACTGCCAAGCTTAGTGTCATACGCGTAGAGGGCAAGCCTACCCTGGATGCCTTCGTCAATATTGCTGATGAATATATTAAATAGGACTGGCCTAATACCAAACACAGGGGTACACCACTAGTGACCTCTCCCTCTCCTGACCTCACCCCATTAACCACCACTCTCTGCTTCCTGCCCTTTAGCCAATTACCTACCCAACTAACTATACTTTGGGCCATACCTAGATCCTCCAACTTTTTCAACAGGCACCTGTGCAGAATGGAAGCCAAGGCCTTGCTGAAGCTGAAGTATAGGATGCCTACTGGGTGGCCCTTGTCCAATTCCTTAGTCACTCAGTCAAAGAATGTAATTAGGTTCATCTGGCATGACCTACCTGTTATGAACCTACGTTGGCTGCCATCCTGAAGACTGTACTTCTCTAGGTACTCTACTAAGTCCTGCTTAATTAAGGCTTCCATAAGTTTCCCCAGTATTGATGTGCTGCTAAATGGTCTGTAGTTGCCAGCCTCCTCCTTCCTCCCTCCCTTGTAAACAGACAACACATCTGCTCTTCTCCAGTCACCGGGCACAACCCCTGACCATAGCGAACAATTAAACAAGTAAGCCAAGGGGTTTGCCAATTCTTCCACAAGCTCTCTCAGCATCCTTGGATGCAGCCCATCCGGCCCTGGTGCTTTATCCTCCCATAGTTGAACGAACGCCTCCTTGATTCTGTTGGCAGTAAAGGTCTGGGACTTCACTGGTTGTATCCCTAGACTGACTGCTTTTATGTCACTTTCATGCATTGGTTCATAGTGCTCCTTTGTAAACACTGAACATTGTTCAGAATGACAGCCTTTTGTTCATCCTCCTCAACTAATGTGTCACCATCTACAATGTGAACTATCCTTCCCCCTTTCTTCCTCTTTTCCTGAATATAACGGAAAAAATTGTTTGTTCCCTTCTTTGATCCCTGTTGCAATCCTTAGTTCAGCTGTTGCCTTTGCCAGCTTCACTGCCCTCTTAGCTTCTTTGCTCTTTTGATTTAAATCATCCCAATAACTGTCATTCCTATCCTTATTATAATTGTGAAAGGTTACCCTTTTGGTCCTGATCATATTTTTGACCTGATCTATGACCCATATGGTTCTCTTATGTGTATTACTTTGTGTCATTGTCCTAACACAACATTCTGTAGCCTCCAGTATAACTAGTTTGATTTGCCCCCAGATGTCTTCTACCTCCATTGTTTCCTGGATCTTGGACAGCCTGTCCCTGACCACTTTTCTTAACTTCTCGAACTTTGCTCCTCTGAAGCTCAAGCCCTCCACCCTGAATTGAGATCTTACATCCCCTAGGGATAGTTCAAACCAGATGGAGTTGTGGTCACTATCTGCCAGCAGTTCCCCAACCTCTACAGCACTGACTGTCTCAGTTAGAGAGAACCACAGCCAGGACGGAATACTGCCTAGCTGCAGTGTAACTAGTTGGGTGAGTAGGCAGTCTTGAATGGCCTCTACTACTTTCTGACTTTCTGAGGTCCTGGGCACAGGGATATTCCAGTCCACATCTGGCATGTTCAGATCTCTGACCACCATCATATCACTTTTCTGCATGATGTCTCTGATCTCCTCCAAAAGCTGCTCATCCTTGTCCTCCATCTGAACTGGGGACCTGTATATCACCCCGATATGGACCTTTATTCCTGGTAGCAAGGTGAGCTGAACCCAGAGTTTTAACCCCTTCCTTTTTGTTACCATCTAGTGAAGTGGCTTTAATTCCACACCCTGACATACAGTGCTACCCCCCCATCCTATTCTGTCAAAAGTGTGCATACTGTAGCCTGGTATCGAGAGGTTCCAGTCATTGTTCTCTGTGTCCCATGTTTCTATAATGGCCACCAGGTCCACTTGGGTGTCTGCAATGATCATCTGTAGGTCACTCATTTTATTTTCGAGATTTCTGGCATCGAAGCACACTCCCAAGACTCTGTAGGAGCTCTCTTCATCCCTACTTTCAGTTTCTTCTTGAGGTTAACTATTTCATGGCTCCCCTTATGTCCTTCCAAAGTCCCCCTTAGTTTACAATTTCTCCCATATTGTGAGCGTGGCTCCTTACTTGAGGGGGGAGTGCAGTTAGGTTTCCATCACTGATGATATGACTGATAGGTTCCCTAGCCCCATACTCCCCCTCATCCCCCTCACCTAGTTTAAATGCCCGACTAGTACATCAGATTTCTGGCCAAGCGTTCTCATGCCTTGCTTGTTTAGATGGAGTCCATTGAACTTGAACTTCCTCTTCCAGAAATCTCCCCAGACACCTACAAAGTGATTTCCTTTTTCCAGACACCACTGTTTTAACCACACGTTAAATTCCTTGATTTCCTTGCTTCTGATCCCATTTGTGCAATCACCACTGCCCCACACCGGGAGGACCTCAAAGAAAGCCAAGGAGGTTGTTCAAATAGCCAACCATTCACTCAGTTTGACGAAGCTTTGCTTGGCCTCATCCACAGTCTGATTTGCCAGGTTGTTAGTTTCGAGGTGAACCAGTACCCAGAGTCCTTTCTCCCTTCTGTCCTCAAGAGAGTATAAGTTGAGCCCCCTGAGCCTTTCATTGTAGGTGCTCCCTTGCTGGCCCTGGATCATCTTCATTGCCCTTCTCTGGACTGCTTCACACAAGTTGATATCCTTCTTAAGCTAAGGGCACCAATATTGCACACTTCACTCTAGGTGTGGTCTCACTGGAGACCTGTACAGTGGCAGAAGGATCTCCGCCTTCCTGCTAGTAATTCCCCAGGCTATGTAGCCCAGCATCCGATTTGCTTTGGACACAGCTTTCCTGCAGTGTGATGAGTGTTTCAGATTACTCCTGATAATTACACCCAGGTCTTTTCCTTCCTCTGACCTGGTTACCTGCACACCACCCAGCCAGTATTTGGTCCCTGGGTTTTTCACACCCAAGTGCATAATTTTACAGTTTTTTAGCATTGAACCCCAGCCGTCAAATGTCAGACCACTTCTCTAGCCTAGCCAGGTCTTTCCCGAGTTCCCATCTCCCCACCTCTGTGTCCACCCTCCCAGGGAGCTTTGTGTCACCGGCAAACAGCAGATCTTACCCGTAATCCCATTGCAAAATTACTTATGAATATGTTAAACAACACCAGATCAAGCACAGAGGCCTGTGGGACCCCACTGGTCACAGGCCTAGCTTCTGAGAATCCCCCCCCAGACAACCATCTTCTGTCCTGTAGCCAACTTCTGTCCCACCCAACAAACTTTATCCCCACCCCTAGGTCTTCTAGATTTCTGACCAGTCTCCTGTGAGGTACAGAGTCAAAAGTCTTGCTGAAGTCTGGATACAGTACATCAACTGCTTGGCCTTTGTCCACTGTCCTGGTAATCCAGTCAAATAAGTCAACTAGGTTAGTTTGGCAGGAGTTCCCAGACACAAACCCATGCTGCCTCACATCCTGGTGCCCATTATCCTCCAGAAAGCTCACCAATCTCTCTTTTAGGATGGCCTCCACCAGCTTGCCCATTACTGAGGTCAGGCTGATTGGCCTGTAGTTCCCTGGTTGGCATTTCGGCCCACTTTTATGGAGAGACACAATATATGCTGTTCTCTAATCAGAGGGTATAATCATTGAGACTAGAGAGATGTTAAATAGGTCTACCAGAGGATCTGCTGGAGCCTCCACCAGTTCCCTTAGGATCCTTGGATGTATACCATCTAGCCCTGGGGATTTATCCACCTTCAGGGGCCCTTATGTACCCTGTCAGCTTGAATGACAGTGTCCTTGACTACCCCCTCCCATTCCCCACTCCCCTGTCCCCTTACAGCACTTGTCTGTCCTTTTCTCTAGTAAAGACATAACTGAAGTACCTGTTGGGTATGCCTTCTCTTCACTACCCTCTGCTAAACCACTCTTATTTTTTAATCTATCTCATCCTTTATGTTCCCTTTCTTCCTTATATAGTGGAAAAAGTCCTCCCATGTTTCTACCCCCTGTGCTAGCTGCACTTCTCTTGTAGCCTTTGCCACCCTAATGGCTCTGTTCACCTCCTCTTATTTTGCAGAGTAATCCACCCTATTCTCCTCCAAGTATGCTTGTACTTCCAGAAGGCTGCCCTCTTGTCATTCACAGCTTTTGCCACCTCCTTGCCAAACCACCTGCACTTTTTAGCCTCAGTTTTCTTATTTTTGATTTTGGAGTACTTGCTAGTGGCCTCCATCAGTTCCTCTTATTGCCGCCCATTTCTATTCCACATCCATCTCCCTTCTGATCCCAGCAAGATGTCCTACTACAATTTCTCCCATTCAACCAATGTCAGCCTCTTAAAGGTGCAAAATCTTTGTCCTGGTCCTGACCATCCCCTTGCCCATGTCCAGGTGAAACCACACCGTGTGGTGGCCACTACCTGCAAGTGGTGCTTCCACTGTCACATCCCAAACATGCTCACATTTGGACAGGACCAGATCCAGTACAGACCCTTTTCCTAGTGGGTTCCATGCCACCCTGGGCCAGGAAATCTCCCTGAAATGTATCCAGTAGTACTTGTTCTCTAGTGCAGGAGGTAGCTGGGATTTTCCAGTTCACCCTGAATTGATTGCAATCCCCCATTATTTCTACCTCCCCCTTACTGGCCATTTCCAAGATTTGAAACCCTAGTATCCTGTCCAACTCCTCCTCCAGGGAAGGTGGCTTGTAGACCACCCCATCCTTAGTGTTGGAAATGAAGCATTCTGACTGACTGGTGTACATTTCAAAGGAAACTCTCATGTAACAAAACAAAAAAGCAAATAGCATTTTAATTTTAACAAAATACTAATTAAAAAAAATAAGGCAGGGCACTAATGAGCAGCTGAACAGGCAGGCTGTGTTTTCCGTGGAGCTCATCACAAGGCTATTTAAAGTTGTTAAATCTTGCAATTCAGACTAAACTTCAGTATATCAGATCGGGGCAGTACAGAGATAAAGGGACATGGAGGAGTATTTGCTAAATGCGGCAGGAAAACCAATGCAGCAAGCTACCAAAACTAATAAGAAAGGCTCTCAGTAAGAAACACTGGTGGCAGTGGCCTGATCTCTCTATAAGCAGTGGAGATGGGAGCTCTGAGAAAAATGGTAATGGAGCAAGTGCTGGTGGGGTTAAGCCCCAAATTTTCAACTCTGGAAGAGAAGCTCACAGAGATTTAGGTGCAATGTACCCAGCAAAATCAAAGAATCAGGGAAGTGGAGCAATGAGTCTCTGATATAGAGGATGCCACAAGGCAGGTACCAGAAAAGCTTGCAAGGATGGAGCAGGACCTTGAAGAATTGAGAGTGTTACTGGACTACCACGAGAATTATAACAGGTGAAGCAATTTATGACCAAGAGGGCTTCCGGAAGGGAAGGAGGGTATTAACACAATGGAATTCTGTGCGACCACCTTGCCAAAGCTTCTTGGGATGACTGTCAAGAATGGGGCACTCAAAACAGAGAGCACACAGGGCCTTGGCACCTCAGCCTTCGCTGGACCAACCATGGAGAAGGATCATTTTCCAGCTACACCATTTTGGAGACAGGTAGGCCATCCTGATGGCCCACCACAAGGCAAAGGAGCTAAAATTTGAAGGGGCGAGATTAACCCTACACCAGGATTTTTCATTACGGCTCCAGAAGAGGAGACAACAATTTAATCCGGTGCTTCATATGCTGAGGGAAAGGAAAATCAAGTTGTTCTTCACCCTTCTACCCTGCAGTGGCTAATATCAGACAAGAAGGGGCCACATTCTCGTTTGGGGAGGTGGAGAAAGTCTGGGCCTTTGTTCAGGACTGGGACTAAAAACATAAGAGGCTGAAGTACACAGGCAAAATGGAACTTGACCAACATCATGGATTCTGTTAAATCAAAGGTTCTTAGACTTTGTCACAGTGAGCCTCCCCAAATCCATGAAAAAGATTTTGAGCCTCCCCCAAAAACTGAAATAATCTTGGGCCTCCCCAAGGAAAAATAACATGCTGTACTTTGCGCAGTACACCATGAATAAATTGAAACCCCTCTGAGTACTTGGCTCACATTCAGTTCTTTGTCTTATACTGATGTGGAACCTTTGAAAAAGAGCTCTTGTGCTCAAAGGTTGTTTGAATAATAAATAAATAAAATAAACAAATATTATTATTCAGTTTATTGTAACACTCTCCGACCAGCCTACTTGCTCTGCTATTTTCATTCTTGAACCATTGTTACCCTTGTTGCAGTACCTTCATGGGTCAGACTACTTCTCTGTTTCTCTCTATATGAAATAACCTTCCTGCATACTTTGCCTCTCCCTCTTTCCTGCTCCTAAGCAACTTCCTGGGATTACTTTGCTTCTTCCTGCTATTGCTCTTAGCACTTCTATGCTCAACCATTGCATTTGGGCTGTTCTGCCATCAGTCTACAAATTGATCAATTACCACCACTCATTATTAGTTTATTGTTCATATTTGTTTGCACTATTGTTCACTGTGTATTTCTTGATTGTTTTGCAGTTACTTTTTGAAATGTATTCACTACCTACCCTTCCCGTGTACTCCTGAAATGAGCTGTGGCTCATTCATCTTTCCTTGTCACCTATTAGTAAATAAATACATAAAATTCACCTATTATTATACTGTTTCAGTTTGCTTAATCTCTTCACACAAAATACATAAAACTCAAAATTTAAATACTGTACTTTTTAAGGCTTGCTTGAGCCTCCCTTGGAACAGGATGGGGCCTCCCAAGGGAGGCTGGCCTCACCATTTGAGAACCCCTGTGTTAAATAATCTTATCATTTAGTGGTATCTACTCCCTGAGGGAGTTAAACCCATGTGGACATCCTACAAAAACTGAAGGGAAAGTAAAATTTTAGTTGGTACTGGACACAAACTGCTTTGCTGTGCAGCTGGATTGTCTCCCCATGTTGTGACTTGAGGATGGGGTCCCTGGAGTAAGGGGTACAGCTGAACAAGAAAATGGCTACTAACTTCATGGCTAATCAACGAAAGGGTTATTAATTGATCTGTGCATTGGACTTAAGGACAGTAACTGTCTCAAATTGAATTGAGGGAAATCTGGCTATGATGGTTGTTCTTGATCCAGGATGCCATGATGAGACCAGTAATGGGGCTTAAAGATGATGCATGAGCAACAGAACAGATAAGGAGTTATGGTCTTGGCTGGTATGGGGTATGGGGTGGGGGAGGAGTGGGAGACTGTGTGTGAAGTTTAATTTGGTGCAGTCTCCCTCCCACCTTCTGCCCTGGGTCCCTGGTAGTGTAGGCCTGCTAAGCAAACCTACTAGAGCTTCATGTTCAGATGCATACCCAGGCTATAGTTTTCCTTCATGGCCTGGACTTGGTGTTTCTCATTCTACTACTAAACTCCTGCCAAGGAGTTGGGGAGGGATGTAGTGGACGAGAAGAATGAGTGGGAATATGACTTATGCCATGGAGATGGGCCCTTGATTGGGGGGGGGTGCAGGGAGTCAGTAGTGGTTTAGTATAACTCTGGAGTGGGCCTGGGCCATGGGGGATGCAGGGACTATGCTGGGGGGAAGGATAAGAAGGTTTGGTGGTTGAATGGAGAAAATGGAAAATTAGCAGTGTGGTTGGAGACACTGAAGCTTTACCCAATTTAGCCTTTCTATAGATTGCTGCAGGATAATACATCTCCCCCAAACGAAAAAAAAAAACAAATCCTTAGGATACCTGAGGCTAGGGTATGTACAGATAATGAATTCCACTAGAAAAAAGGCTGTAGTGCTTTTTCTTTTTTGAAGCGGGGAAGATGATATTTAATATGGAGTCACTCAAGAGAAGAGCTCCAAATAAATGCAAAGGGGGGGGGTCTCAGGGGATGTCTGGAATGAGGCTACCCTGGAGGGAAACATAAAGGAAAGGGAGGCTGACCTGGGGAGGCTTGGTGGGGTGATTTTGGCCGAACTAGCCAAACAAGGCAGCTGCCAATCACATGAGCAACAAACAGGGAGCTGAGATGGCAGGATAACTAAGGGAACGAAATAAAAAAAGGTAGTTCTTGTGCAGGGCAACCATGGTGAGGGCTCACTATACACTTGGGAGTGAGCATGGAGGCTGAGACTATGGGGGGGGGACCCCAAGACTGTGTGGACTGAGGTGAGGAGGGGGATTGGCCAAAGTCGAGGGGAGTACATGGGGGAGGGGAGACACAAGTCTGTGTGGTGAGGTGGAGATGCGTCCCTGTGGGGAGGGAAGGGATGCCCATGCAACGATGAGATGCAAGGACGTACACTGAGAATGTATGGATGCCCTGGGTGGGAGGAATTGAAGAGTTTAAACCAATCTAAGAAAAGTTTCTAAAAAAGTTGTAAGAGTCAAATGGGAATTTTAAACAGTGCGGCACTGGGGGGGACAAGAATGCAGTGACTGAGGGGCTGCTGAACTACTAACTTATAAATATTTCATACGACCACTCTCACTCTGAGCATGAGGTGGTGGTAGGAGGGAATGAGTTTCTTATAATAATAAATCTTGATAGTTTTTATGCAAGGGAAAATGGGGAAGGGGGAAATGGGGTTGTGGGCGTTATTCTTCCTTGTTGGTTAACTTTCTTGTTAAATGTTATATTGTTTATGCTTCTTGATAACCGCATTCTACACAATATAGTTTATGTTGATTAAAGTGATAATAAGCTGGTCTATGGATAAATACTGGATTAAGAGAGGGCAAAAGGTCTTCATGAGATGTGAAGATAAGTGACAATAATACAATAAATATTGTCTCCTGGAATGTAAGGGGGTTTGCATCACCGGTCAAACAGACAAAAATCCTAGCAGCATTTAAGCGTCGACAAACACAGGTGGCACTGCTGGAAGAGACTCACCTAATGGTGAATGAACATGCAAAAGTGGTGGGAGAATGGGTTTGGTCATGCTATGCAGCCTCATACTCATCCCACTAGAGAGGAGCAGCCATTCTATTCCATACAAACTTCCTTATACAGGTAAAAAAAAAAAAAATCCTGATGCTAGGGAATATACCTTTTTTTTTTAGCCCACACAGATCTTGGTTAAGAATAGATTACATATATATCCCTAGAACTCAATACAACAGAATGGCAATTGTAAGCAATAGCTCAATACACATAACAGATCAAGCTATGGTACATGTGGCTATGGGGGAGAGGGGAGCTGTATCTAGGTGGAGGTTTCCCACATACTTAATACTGAAGTAGGCATTCTGTACTGATTTGAAGAACCAATGGGAGTTATACGAAAATATGAATTCAGACTTGGTCTCCACATAGGGGGGTTTATTGGAAGGTGGGAAAAGCCTTTATGAGAAGGGCCATTATTATTTGTGTTGACAAGGTTAAAAAGGAATGCAAGGACAAACAGGATATGGAGCAAACAATAAAGCATTTGGAACAAAGAGCTGTGGACCACTAGTGAAATACTGCAGGTAACTGGAAGGCTGAAGAGGGGGAAGTTAGGGACCCAGATGGGTTAGCGGCAGAATATTAGGAGTTGTTGCAAGGAGTCCTAGCAGAACCACTTAGGGTGTTAGTCGAAGAGGCGAGAGGGGGAAGAGGTGCCTCCCAAAGACATACGGTGAAGCTAATATGTGTGTCATACCAAAACCAGGAAAGGACCCCTATGAGTGTGCCTCTTACAGACCCATCTCCCTCCCTCCTAAATTGTGATATTAAAATTATGGTGGAGGTCATGACAAAATGGTTAGAATGGGTTTTGTCTCAGATTGTGCATACTGACCAGAATGGATTTGTACAGAGCAGATTATCCTTTCAAAATATGAGAATATTGTTAAATGTTGTACAGTGGGGCTCTCGGCATCCTGGACATGCAAGGATACTATCAATGGATGCCAAGAAAGCCTTTGACAGAATAGAGTGGAGCTACCTATTCGAGGTACTCCAGATGTTTTGGAGTAGGAGATGGGTTTGTGGAGCTGTTACAGATGTTATATCAGGTACCGGTGGCGAGGGTGCTGGTTAACAGTGTCCCATCAGGGGAGTTTTGACTTTACCAGGGTATGAGACAAGGCTGTCCTCTTTTCCCCCCCCCTCTTGTTTGCTTTGGTCATAGAGTTACTGGCAACTAATATCTGAGAAGATGGATAAATTAGTGGAATTAAGGGGAACAGGGTAGAGCAATATTTTTTTTTTTTTAATTTATTTAAGATTCGTATTAACGTCTTTGAGCCGGAAGGCTCATTTACAAAGGTTCCAAGTCGATCAGAGTAAAACAACACAAAGGCGTACAGGCACGTTCAATAGTCATCAACAATACTGCTGTCATAGTTCATTACAAGTATGGACCATAAGCATGATTTAAAAAGCTCTACGATGCCGGTTCTACAATTTTGTTGTCGACCGACATTACAGCGATGGCTCTATATCAACCACAACTGCTGTTGGCATAGAACTGTTCATTGTAGACTTCTGTTTCTTCGGGTGGCTTCACCCCCACATGAGGTGGGCTCTGCCACTTACACCCCCCGTAATTAAACTAATCAACTGCGAGTTGGAGCTGATTCGGGGAGGGAGGGGTGCAAGACCCCCAGAAATCAGTGCAAGGTCCCGAGGTGAGAGTACAGCAACCTGTCGATGTTGTCGCTGTACTGTCATTCGTGGTGTGGGTGTTGACGGGTGATCAGCATACAGATTTAAAATACAGCAGCACTACAAACAGGTGTAGTACATAGCATGTTGAGGAAGCTTATACAGGTTTCATAGCTACAATGGATAGATAAGTGACCTAGCCGGACAAATCATGAGGAATCACAAGTGATAGATGAGAGAGAGCATAGCAGCCTAAGGTGGCCTAGTCAGGGTGCAAAGGAGGAGACAGTTGGTCTAGGCACGGAGGTTGCAGGGCTCCTGAGTGATGAAATTGCTCAGACTGATTAGCGGGCCGAGATAAGAGTAGGTTCAAAGGGTAGGCTAGGTATGACAGCTACAGCTGCTTAATAAGGAGAGGAAATGTCCAAGTTCTCTTTTGAAAGGGCTTAGCTTTCTAGTGTCTATGAGGGAGTCAGGGAGATCATTGAGCCACAGAAGTCATCTGAAGGATAGGGATCTCTGGGCAAAGGAGATACATTTAACAGGGACCTGGAGTGCACACTTAGCTTTCTCATGTTCTGTAGAGTGGGAGTATTGGAAACGTCTCATTATAGTCAGGGGTTTGTCCGAGAGGGCCTTCTTACCTAATAGGCAAACCTGGTACTTAGCCCTGAGGTGTAATGGGAGCCACCACATTTAGGTGTAAAGGTTGCATGTGTGGGTCAGGTTATCAGCTCCCAGCATCAGTCTGCAGGCCTTGTTTAACAATGCTTTAATCCTCCTTAAGACAGTGAAAGGGCTTAGCTTTCTAGTGTCTATGAGGGAGTCAGGGAGATCATTGAGCCACAGAAGTCCTCTGAAGGATAGGGATCTCTGGGCAAGGGAGATACATTTAACAGGGACCTGGAGTGCACACTTAGCTTTCACATGTTCTGTAGAGTGGGAGTATTGGAAACGTCTCATTATAGTCAGGGGTTTGTCCGAGAGGGCCTTCTTACCTAATAGGCAAACTTGGTACTTAGCCCTGAAGTGTAATGGGAGCCACCGCATTTAGGTGTAAAGGTTGCATGTGTGGATCAGGTTATCAGCTCCCAGAATCAGTCTGCAGGCCTTGTTTAACAATACTTTAATCCTTCTTAAGACAGTGTTAGTGGCTGCGCCGTAGATTACCAGCCCATAATCTACTGTGAACAGTACAGAACTGCTAATTTCAAGCTATAGTACATTGAGGGTCAGTGCATGTCTGTGTCTATATAGTAGGTCAAGTTTTAGGTTTGTGGTTTTAACAACGTGGTCTATGTGCATAGTGAAGTATAGGGTGTCATCCAGGTACACTCCTAAGTATTTTAAAGCGCTGATTTGCTCCAGCTTTATTCCATCATGGCTGAAGACGGTCAGGGGGCCGGCCTTCTCTATCTGAAATAAAGCCATATGTATATAAGATAACTTTATGTGCAGATGACTTGCTCAACTTTATTACTCATCCAGAAACCTCTATGCCAGCTTTATTGCGGGTAATTAACGACTTTGCTGCTTTTTCAGGGTACAAATTAAACCTGAATGTCAGAAATGCTGAGTCTGGGAGAGGGGGGTGGGGATGGGGATAATACCTGGGGCTGAAAATCGTGGGGGTCTCATTAACGTATTTAGCAATAAAAGTAGGATGTGACCTGGTGAATGTGTACCACCTAAATTACAGCCCATTGCTTAATACCCTCCTTAAGTAGACGGACTGATGGAGAGCTTTACTCATATCCTGGTTAAGGCGCATCAATTTAATTAAGATGAACGTCCTCCCAAGACTCCTGTATGTATTGCAAATGCTACCTATGACACTGACTACAGTTCATATAAAGACAAGAAAAAGGGTTCGTTAATTTCATTTGGCAAGGGAAGCGCCCCAGGGTGAGCCTACAGAGACGAGGAGGAAAGACAGAGGAGGGTCTAATTTCCCCAATATTCATGGTTACTACTTAGTGATACAACAGTGCTACATCCAGGATTGGGTAAATAGGGGACCAGCAGCCAGCTGGGTGGGTCTTGGGGAAGAAGGATGCCTGGACTGGTGTGGGCATACTTAACAAATGGTTCTTTGGGTTTTGGAGGCTTGGGAATCAATTAAAAAAAAGAAGAGGAATGGAGGGGGATCAAACCCTGCTGGCCCCATTGTCTCACAACCCAGGATTTTTACCCAAGTTAGAGGACCCTGTATTTCACATGTGGGAGGAAAGAGGGGTCAGGTGCTTGGGGGATCTGCATTCCAGAGAGGGGGATATACTCCTTTGGGGACAGCCAGAGAAGTCTGGGGATACCAAGATCATACTTCTTCAGATACTTAAAAACCAGGTCTTTTGGGATAGGGCTATGGAGGGCACCAGTTGAGGCTTCTGGTTTGGTAGTGGCAGAACAAGAAATCTATAAGGCTAGAGATGGTGAGAAGGGATGAATAGGGACAGCAGTGAGAAAAGATCAGCAGTGTTTTCTGGACTTATCAAGAAAGATTAGACAACAGTGGGCACGGGACCTAGGGATGATAATTACTGAAAACAACTGGACTACAGTAATTCGCTCTCATATGGGACTACTTATTTGTAACAAATATATGGAATCACAGTACAAGTTCCTGCATCACTTATATTGCCAACCAAATGTGGTGCACAAATTCAACCCATCAATTTCTCCTGTATGTGGGAGATGTCAGAGAGAGAGAGAGAGAGAAGAACAAATGACCATTAGTTTTAGGATTGTAATACTCAAACTGTTCTGGAAGGAGGTGGCATGAGAATCAACTAATATTGGAGGGAGGCCAATACCTTACTCACCTCTGTCACTACTATTTGGCATGGAGGACTTAGGGGAAGAGGGATGGGAACCATACCCTAGATGGGTGAGATTCATGATTGCTACAGTGAGACAATGTATACAGAATACATGGGTCTCATGCGTAAAGTCCACTCTGGGCCAGTGGAAGACCTTGACTGTACAGACCCTGGCACTAGATAGTTTATCATATATCCTTAAAGGGAGGGAGAAATGGTTTCTAAATGACTGGGGGAAATTCTTGGGACTCCCTATCCCCAGTGGAGGCCCAGATGATAAGGGACAGTGTAACTTAGAGGCCGGATAGGTCTTTAAGGAAACTCCAGGGACAGACATACAAGTAAAGAAAAGAGCCATGACCAGATTTTGTGCCATGGAGCAGATTCCATGTATGTACTAAGTGACGAATATAATACGAATGTTTTCTGATTAAGGTTGAAAATAGAGGCATTATACTTAAAATGTACTTTTCTATTTTTATCTGTTCTAAGAATATCTGTAACGTACTATTTTTCTATTTCAGCTGATGAAAGTGTATAATACTGTATTACAGGCAGAGGTTGCTTAACTGTTATCTGTATGTCTTTCTTATATGGTATAAAACCAATAAAAATATTATAGAAAAATAAAGCAATCATATATGCCTTGTGTCATCACCAGGGGTGTTCAAATCAAAACTTTTAGGACTTGCCCAGCTATGACTGGAGCTGAATTTACACTTGCCCCCATTCGTTATAATGAAATTAGCTTTCTTTTTGCACTTACCCTTCAGGGAAATTTACTTGCCCTGGACAGGGGGTGATAGGAATTGCACACCCCTGCTCGTCACCTCTTCCTAGGGTTACATTAACTGATGATAACCCACCCACATGTCATGCCTTAAAGGAAAACTACACCCTCATATCTTGTAAATTTAATTTGTTTCCATGTGAACAGTCATCTCTTTTCATGTAGCTGTTAGGGATATGTGTGATTGCTTTAGTTTATTTTCACTGTTCACACTAGTTCATGTAGTGATCCTTGGGGGAGTTGCCATTTTCTAGCTGTTGAAATCTCATTGTCTCTGAGAGCCAAGTTAGCATACGAGAACATTGAGAACACGAGAACATGAAGTGTCAGCACCCTTTAGACTCCACAGTATTTTATTTATTTTTATTTGGAAAATGTTTCACCAGGAAAGATATGATCTGTAAAAACAGCTCATTTCCAGAAGCGTCGGGGTGTTACAATAATTGGGAGAACAGCAAACTCACAGCATTATACAAGTACAATTACTAAAACATAACCGTGAGTACAAGTGGAGCAGAACGACTCAGACCAACCAATGAGGGTAAACAAACCATATTTGGATAAACAAACATTGCAACAGCCCAAGAGTGGTGATCCAGTAGGGGTGTGACAGAGTGACCCCTGTCATAGTGGACACCTCCGGGTTAAATCGAAACCCCCTTCCCCAAGCAGTTTATATGTTTTGTATAATGTCCAACATGCTGGTTGGCTGGTTATAAATTAAGTGCTGAAGTGCTTATATGGCTTTCTGTGCATATTAACCTAAAAACAAAACTAAGACTACAGTTACAAAATGAAAGAGAAGTTTTAACAGAAGAGTAACAAAAGTTTGTGTCTCCTTTTTCTAGATGTTAGCAGCCCTCTTCTAAGATATATTTTGCAGCAGACAGCATGAGGTAATTTGACCCTGCAAAAGAGTTTATTAAAGCAGGGCACAGAATGTTCTAACCTCAGGTCTGACCTTTAACAATGTTGTAAACAAGTTATGTAATGTTCTCCACTGCCAAATAACTTTTTTCTGTGGTACAACAGTGGCCCCTAGTGGCTAGCTTTATGTTATGTCTGCTGTTAATCAAAAGGCAGGGGAAATTGTTTTTCCAGCTTTTAGTGAGCTTATAAAAAGTTGTACCTCAGTGCTGAAAGGAGAAATAGATTAGGGTTGCCACCTTTTAAGAAGCCCAAAGTGGGACATTTCTTACTGAAACAAGATTTTTTGCAGGACAGTACATAACCTCGACCAATACAACAGAGGTGTTTTCTCTATATAATCAGAATTAAGGCCAAGTATTGTAGTTTCTTAGTTGCTTCTATTGTTTCTTATTTTAAGGTATTTTAGTTAAGATATGATAGTTTTCTAAAACATTTAGTGGAAAATTAGAAAATATTTTTACTACTACAAAGTCAGGACATGTAGTATTTTTCATGTTTTTTTTTGCAGGACACAGCTGCCCAAATCAGGACTGTCCTGCAAAAATACGGACAGGTGGTAACCCTAAGATAGATAGGAATGTGAAAGACCTCCTTGTAGTGTGTGTTTTTACACTGTTTGATTCATGTTAGGCTGAAGAAAAGCCTTAGAAACTGTTGAAGCTATGCAGTTGTCTGACTTACCATTTTGCTTTCTGTACATTTTACTTGATGAAAATAAAATGATAAATGCAACCATGCGTTTTTTTATGCACCTGACTTGTCTGCCTGACATTGTGTTATCCTATACCCACACCTGGTGACAAGGGGAAAGGTTAGAGGATGGCTGAAACAATAGATGTGCTAGGGAAGTAGGCTGAGCATAAGATGGGAAGTGCTAATGTAGACACAAGGAAGGGTAGTTATAAGACAAGTGGGGCAGAGGGAGGGTGATGGGTAGAGGGTGGCAGGAAGGAAGAGGAAGAGAGGAGGTTCAGCCAAGAACTATTCCCTTTCAGGATGCTGAGAACCATGTGTGGTACCCCGATAGTGGTAAAATGGATGCCAATGTGTGCTGGGTATCCATAAAAAATATAAAAGGGTAAATAAAGCAACTGTGTTGTGATGAAACCAGTAACTTGCACACAAATTACGAACACCGGTCCCTTGAAGGTGAATGATGGCAACCGACAGAGAGAGGAGGGAGTCAGAAATAGATTTCAAATACTTGACAGGATTTTATTCAAACAAATGGGAAAAGGGAACATGGTTATAGGGAACTCTTATCCATAGTCTCCTGTACAAGGACAACTCTAAATCAAATGACTGTAACAGCTCCGCTTTAAGAGTGTTCTAGCCTCTGTACCTTGTATGAGGGTGACTTTATGCACACTTTCAATAATCAACTGTAACAGCTCCGCTTTAACAGCATTCTATCTACTATGATCAGTGAATCACTATGCAATTTCTAATACTACCCTGAAGTGCACCTCTATCTAGGGCCTATTACCTGGAGTACTCCACTCTGAGAAACTCTATAGCATGTCACTACAGGACTCTACATATCATAAAAGGCAGTTCATGCATGGTTGGGTGTTCTCTGTCATCGAGAAGAAATTACGTTACAGAATATAGAAACACAAGGGGAACAACTTGGCTCACTGGCTGGAATGATTTAAGAACTAAGAGAATGCAGAGAGGATTTTGAACAGGCCATGAGTTCTTGGCCACACCCCACCTCTCTAGGGTTGCTGGAATTTCAGAACACCACAAAGATTTCCTTGGCTCAAAACCCACTGAGGGCCGCTGGAAATGAGACACAACAGATCCAGCTACAGCCTGCTTCTGGACTGCCGGAAGAAGGAGAAGATTATGCTGAACAACTATCCACAGCCCACTTCTAGACTGCCAGAAGTCGAAGAAAACAGAACACTCAGCCACAGTCCGCATCTGGACTGCCAGGAAATGAAGAAAATGCAGAACCTCTAGCCACAGCCCACTTCTGGACTACTAGGAAATGAAGAAGATACTGAACACCCAGCTATAGCCTGCTTCTGGATTGCTGGGCAATGAAGATGATACTGGGAAAAGGCAGTCTGTGTAATGTGAGAGAACAACAGTGTTCTGGGCACCAAGGCTGAACAAGCCAAGGACTGACATAAAATAAGAAACAGGACGATGATGCAGGGTACTGAAACAGAAGATCTGGATGGTACTTTGGTTCGGATGACAAAACAAGAAAATGGATGGCAAACTTTGTACTGGGCCAGGCTGTACATAGGGAACTGGAGAGAGGAAAATAATAAACAAGACGTTGCAACTGAGACGACAGCGGCACAATTCGTCAGGAAATTGCTGCTGGCCGCTTCGGAAATATACTGAGAGATGATTTCTGAAGCACTGAGGAAGACTGATCTGGATACACATTGGTAGAGTGACTCTGGAAACTTGCTGGGGACAGATCTGAATACTTTATGACACCAAAATGCTGGTACAAAGCAATACAAGGACAGTTTGGCACTTTTACTGTTCGCAGGAATAATAGCAATGCAATGAAAGTCTCAGTTTTTATTGCCGTGGTCAATTATACAGTCTCAATGTCCAAACCACAGTAGATAAAGAGGCATTTTACTATTCTGGGAGAGCCCTAGCTTCAGTGGACCTAACTACCAGGGGTCCCTCTAGCTAGATCAGGTTCTCCTGTTACTGTGGTTCTGTGTGGTTAGCTAGACTCCCTCAATATCTGGGGTCACGAATGCTGCTGGGCCCCCATAACACCTGGGGTCTAAATGGCTAGCAGTGGGCCTAACTCGCCCCTTTAAATAGCAGTGGGTCTGACTTGCCCAGTTTGGTATCAGTGAGCCTAACTCACCCTTTGAAATAACAGTGGGCCTAACTTGCCCCTTTAAGTACAGTGGGCCTAACTTGTCCTGTTAGGTAACAGTGGGCCTAACTCACCCCTTTAAGTAGCAGTGGGCCTAACTCGCCCCTTTTCAATCTGGCCACCCTCTTCTAGGCTGCTTTAAGAACTGGCACAGGCCTACCTATAGGCCTCTTTAAGAACTGGCACAGGCATAACTTGCTTCTGCTCACTTTAACTCCACCTTGGGGAACTCCCTTATGAATATTTAAAACTCCTACACAGACCCTCCCCCCGACTCCTCCCTGGGCATCGCTATGCTCTGAGCACCAGACTATGCTAATTTTGCCCCATCCACTCTTGGCCATCGGCTGCTACACTGAGCGGCTAGTGCTAACAAACAAAAAAATAAACAAACACTTTTGACTCTTGTTTAGGCGGTCAGCACTTCCGCTGACTCACCGCACCAAACAGGATGGGGAAATGCTGAATTGGGAGGTGCTTCTGGCAGAGAGGGGGTTTCAGGCAGGAAACCGGGTGACAAGGGACCTTGTAAGGTCCCATGATTGGCACAAACCATGTGGCACTCCTACCATCACCGCTGGGGGACTGAAACTGTACTTTTAAAATAAAAATAATAAAACAGGGCATCAAGCCCTTTTCAAGAAACAATGGGACATTTCTTCTGGTGTCCAATGACACCGAAGACCCGAAGCACATTCAGGCATGCTGTCTTCAGTGACTGGAGGCAGACAGGCACACAAGAAAGTCCTCAGTGACAGCTTCAGCCTTCCTAGCAAGTTCTTCTCGTCCCTCCTCACTTTCTGTGTCCTCTCTTCTCAGCAGTCACCACGATTCTCCCTCAACTGATAAATATATTTTTTAAACTTAACGCTCTGGGTTCTGGTTCTGGAAGGTAGGGCAGGTGCCACACAGTAGGCATTCCATCTGCTCAGCCTGGCATTCTATATGCTCAGCATGACATTCCATCTGCTAAAGCTGGCATAAAGGGCTAACTTTTTACAATTCTGTAGCTACTATATGTACATTTATATAAATAGGATGGTGACAACTAGATCAGAAACTGGGCACCTGGGCATGTTCTGGGGTACCTTTCAGAGCTGGGTACCTTTCTACTTTTCTTTTTCTGTTGTGCCCCCAACTCTGGGGCACTACACATGCAAGGGGGACAGGACCAGGCAGAACGGGAGGGGAGAGAATGGGGGGAAGGAGGTAGAGAAGCAGGGGAGAGAGAACTGGAAAGTGATAAGCAAGTAGGGAGGTGGGCAGGTGAAGGATTAGAAAGGGGGGAGAAAGAGAGGTAGAGGAGAGAGAGAGAGAGAGAGAGAGAGAGAAAGAGAGAGAGAGAGAGAGAGAGAGAGACAGAGAGACAATCTAGGACCCTTCAGGATTCAAGGAATGCTGCAAGGGGGTCAGGATTAGAAAGTGGGGGAAGAGGAAGATGGGGTAGCAGAGAGAGCCAATCTAAACCCCCACAGGATACAAAGAACCCTGCAAGGGGGTCAGGATTGGGGGGGGGGGAAGATGGATAGAAGAGAGAAGGCCAGAAGCAGAGAACCCTGCAAGGACGACAAGAATCAGGCAGAAAAGGATGGGAGGCAAAGGGGGGGGCAGGAAGGAGGAGTGCTGGAAAAGGGGGGCAGTATGCCTGTCTGCTTACTTAATGTTTAACAAAACAAATTGCAGCAAGTTCTGAAATACCACATTTACCTTCAGTTAGCTTTGCAAACTGTCTGAGCTGTAATGCAGGAGTTTTCCTTTTAAACTGCATTCAATGTGTATGTTTCCAGAGAGTTTTTTCAAGATATGTGCACTTTCATCACATAGCTATATGGTATAAAAAGGTGCTGAGACATCATGTTCTCATATGCTAATAATATAGTTCTCATGGACAATGGGATTTCAACAACCATAAAATGGAGACCCTCCAAGATAGTTTTAGGGGCCAAGCATGAACAGTGAAAACAAACTAAAGCAAACAAATACATCCCCAACAGCTACAGGAAAGGATTTGTCAGTTGACATAGAAACAAATAAGATTTACAAGGCAAGAGGGTGTGGTTTCCCTTTAATGCATAATTCTACAGGCACAAGGTACTGTATCTCAGTCTGAGTAAATGACCAGTATGTAAATGGCATGAGACCATGTCCAAAGGTACAGAGTACTAATGCAGTACAAAGTAGAAAGCACAGTTACATAAGAGGTTACTGCAACAGTAGATGTTTGAGAGAATCTCTTGCATCAGGCCCCACTTATGGAACTATAGCCCGCAGGCACTAGGACCACACACAAACTTTCTAGGTAGCAGTCTACTAGGGGCTGCCCATGATGACTTCAGCGGATGACATCCTTCCCATATAAACATCCACCTGAGTTCCCCTTCCGGGGACCATCTACAAAGGATCTTCTTCTGGGGAACTGAGGGAGAGCCAGAGGTTCCCGCCACTATGCAAGGTGAAACAGAAGGTAAACCATTCTGGAGAAAGAGACTGGAAGAGAGAGCAGCGCTAAGGCCAAGGGGGACAGAGGGTGGGCTAGTATTGTTTGATGCAAGAGATTTCTCTCCAAGATCTACTATTACAGTAAGTTCTAACATAACTATACTATCGTCTTCAAGAATATCTCTTGCATCAGGCCACACCTATGGAATGAGTCCTAAGCAGTACTGACACAGAGACAGTCTGGGTGGCTGAAGGCTATAGGCGTAAGACAGGAGGCCTTGAAGCACAGCTAGGCTGAAGCCTGCCCTTCTCCTAGAGGCACCGTCCAGACTGTAGTGTTTTGTGAAAGTGTGGACAGTAATCCAAGTGGCAGTGGCACAGATTCCAGCAGCTGACACATTCCTGAAACAGGCAAAAGAAGAGACCACACCTCTGGTGGAGTTAGCCACACACAACCCCAGGAAGTTCCTTACTGTACTTTCTACGACAGAAAATAATAGAGTTGGTCAGCCATTTACACAAGCCTCGTTTAGAAACTGGTACACCCTCTTTCCCAGGGGCAAAAGAAGCAAGGACTTCCTGCAGTCCTTCATGCGATGAACATAATATCCAAGTATTCTATGTACATCTAAAGTATGGAGCAATGCTTCCCTCTGGACTGGCATGCTCTGGATAACTAGTTTATTGTTCTAGGAATTACTACCTTTGAGCCAGAGGCTCTTTTACAAAGGTTCCACGTCAATTAGGTACAGTACAAAAGGTTACATAGATAACACAACAATTTGTGTTGTGTCAAGAGCAAGAAAACATATACAAATACATATCAAATCATTTGTGCAAAAGGACATGAGATATCAATAATCACATTATTATTACAAGAAAGAGGTCATGCCAGATTAGGAGAAACAAATAGGAAAAGTGCAGAACAGAGAGGGTAAGTGAAAGGTGTGGGAGCAGACAATAGCAGGAGAAAAGGTTTCCTAAACATGTCTTTGTCAAATAACGGGACAGGGTGGATAGTGAGAAAATAGGAGGTTTAATCAGGCAGTCACAGGAGCTGGAGGTGGCAAGGTGAGAGAAAAGCCTTGATTTGAAAATACCTAGAGAGGTGGAGGCAGTAATACGAGTGCTGAGGGCATTTAACCAGCTGGGGGCACGATAGGCAAATGATCTTTGTCCCTGAGAAGTCCGGCATCGGGGGACTTGGAGAGGCTGGTGTTCTGATCTTCTAGTAAAACAGGTACTAGCGCCCAAGCATAACAGGTCTTGGATACAGGGTGGAGCGAGGCCCAGAGTGGATTTTTTCACCATCAGGCAGGTAAGGTACTCTATCCGGTTTGAGAGTTGCAACCAACCTGAGTCAGCATAGAGTTCACATAGGGTACGTCGAGTAACCAGATGAGCAACCGACAGCCTTATTTAGGATGTTGTAATGCTATCATGCTGTAGTAGTGGCAGATCCATATATAACTAAGCCATAATCAACGACTGAGATGACAGAGGATTGGATGGCAACTCAGTGCAGAATGGTAAAGAAGCTGTCGGTCTGATACAGAACTTAATTGATTAATAGTTTTGCTGTATTATCAATGTGAGTTAGTAAAGGTTAGGGCCTTGATCAAAGTTGATTCCAAGATATTTGAAAATTGGCACTTGTTCAGGGTATTTCCTAGGTATGTATTAATGGTGAGTGGGACTTGCCGTTTCTTGTTTTGCGGGTTAGAGAAGAGCATGGATTTAGTTTTTTTGTGGTTTAGAACCAGTTTATGTTCAAGGAACCACATCTCAACTTTGGAAAAAGCATGCTGAAGGTTGAGGCATAAGAGGTTCGGATCTTTATGAGTGGCAAGAATCACGGCATCGTCGGCATAGAGGATTATTTGTTCAGGGCAGGATTTGGGGAGGAGTTTAGAAAAGGCTGAAAAGGAGGGGCCCAGAATGGATCCCTGGGGAACTCCTGAGCGAACCGGTTTTGAGTCTGAGAGAACTCCAGCTACTTTTACAGACTGAGAGCTGAGCAAGGTAATTTTTACCCAGTCACCAGGACTCTGTAGAGCCCTAGGGATAGTAGTTGTTTGATAAGTAGGCCATGGTAGAACTGTATCAAATGCCTTGGTTAAGTCAATGTAGACTGCTCCAGTTAGGTTTCTTTGTCCATGGCATTGTGGATTGCTCCTGAGAATTCAAGCAGGGCAGCCGATGTGCTGTGCCCTTTCCTAAATACATGCTGCTGAGTGCATAGGATGTTGTGCTTTTCCAGGTAGTCTGAAAGTTGGTCCGCCACCAAGCGTTCAAGGGCCTTAGAGAGAGGTGGTAGTATTGATATCGGGCGATAGTTACCAGGCAGTGACTTATCACCACTTTTGTGCACCAGAGTGACAACTGCAGCTTTCCATTTCCTAGGGAATTGGCTGTAGCAGAGGGAGAGATTGAAAATTTTTGTGAGGGGGAGCAGTACTTCCTCCAGAGTGAGGGACAGAAGTTTAAGGTCAATAGTGTCGCTGCTTGCTCGGGACTTAGAAATGGCCTTCTTGACATATTTATAGACTTCATGTGCCTTTACTAGTTTGAAATGGAAGGGTGGTTTGGTTGGAGAGGCAGTAGTAGAAGTAGAAATTGGAGGGTCAGCATCAGTGAAGAAATCAGATGAGAGGACACCACTAAGGTCCGTGAAGGTATCATTTAGGGTGTTTGCAATGATCTCTGGGTCTAATGTAGTGGTTCCATCCACATTCATTACTGTAGGAGAGGATTTGGACTGCTGACCCATGATATTTTTATGTTGTCCCAGAAGGATTTCCTTCTCAAGGGAGTTGGAGAGGGCATTCTTGAAGTAGGAGCTCTTCATCAAGCGGATCTGTTTAGTACAGTGGTTACGAGCCTGTTTATACTTTTGAATGTCCGACAGAGTGCCAGTAGCTCTTGCAGTGGCCCAGAGGTGATCCCTACTTTGAGTTGTGCCACAGCTTCGCGGAGCCAGGGATTTGTGAGTGCTTTGATTTTGCGCTTTTTTACTGGTGCATAGGTGTCACAGGCAGTGTTGAAAGTAGAAATAAAGTAATCAAGGGCTAGGTCAACATCTTGAGTTTTGTAAATCAAGGACCAGTCTATCTGCCTAAGACAGGTCTTGAGATGAATAAGTTTGCCATAAGGTAGGACTCTGCTATAGATGGTTTTTGGAGGCGGCTTACGAAACTTATTTGTCCAGGTATATATTATTGGAGAGTGATCACTGAGCGAGTCAGGGAGAACACTTACATTGGTTATATGGGTAGGGTGGCTGGTAAGTATCCAGTCAATGAGGGTGCTGGTCCCTGATTTGTAGTTTTTCCTGGTAGGGGAGTTTACCACTTGTGTTAAATTTGCTGCTAGGATAGCATCTTTGTTTGACCCTGCATCAGGCGCAAGCCAATTTATATTAAAGTCCCCAAGGAGAAGGAGTTCGATGCCAGAAGGTTGTGTACTTACGAACTTGAGGACAGCCTGTAGGCCTGTAGGGTAATAAACAGGAAGGTGGATGGTTTCATTCAGGGTAAACTGAGCCACCACCCATTTGGTAAAAACTTAGGGTTGGTACGCAAAGACACCCTGTCTTTGTAGAAAACTAAATAAGGAGACTTGTACATCAGAGCCTGAAGCTCAGAAATACTTTGAGCAGAAGTAATAGTAAGTAAAAATAATGCTTTCCACAACAGAAAGCATAGCTCGCTTGTCACTGCCAGCTCAAATTGAGTCAAAGTAAGTTTCTGTAATGCAAAGTTTAAGTCCCAAGGTGGGAGTGGATTGCAGATGGGAGGCTTCCGATGAAGAATGCCTCTCAAACATGTACGGGACACCTCCAGTTGTGTCATCATATGGCCATCAATGTGCACGTGGAAGGCTGAAATAGCCAGGTGCATGTTAATGAAGGAGTACTGCAGGCCAGAATCTGAGAGGGACAGCAAGTACTCAGAATCTGATTCAGTGGACAAGTGAAAGGATCCAAATTATGGGAAGCCACCCACAGAGCAAAGCACTTCCAGTTCATGGAATAAGTGGCCCAGGTGGAAGATTTCCTTGTAGCCACCAGGACATCAGCCACCTTTTGGAATATACCAAACCTAGCCATGGATATGTCTTCAGGAGCCAGGCATGGAGGTATAGTGACTTGAGGTCCGAATGGACCCGAGTACTCTACTTCTGTGAGAGAAAACTTTTGCACGGGGGAAAGGGCATTGGAGGTTCCACTGCCAACTGCTGCAGTAAAGGGAACCATATTTGATGAGGTCAGAAGGGAGCAACAAGGATCACAGTTGCTCCTTCCTTCTGAAACTTGAGCAGCAGCTTCTGAACTAGAGGGAAGAGAGGAAACTCATAGAGGACCCACCCTTTCCAAAAGAGGGATAATGTGTCGCACCAGAAAACTCCAGCAAGTGAGCAGAAAAGCAGCAGCTTTGCACTGATTGGGGATGCAAAACCATCCAGCTCTGGGTGATCCCACCAGTTGAACAGGTCTTGTATGACTGAGGTCAGCAGCTCCCACTAATGCATCCTGGACTGCACCCTACTTAGCTTGTCCGCCAGGACATTTTGGATGCCTGGAACATGGACAGCCAGTGGCTCTAGACCGTGTTCTAGAGCCCAGTACCAAACCCTCATCACTTCTCTGCATGGGGGTCGCTGGTGAGACCTCACTTGGAGTACTGTTTGCAGTTCTGGAGACCTCGCCTAAAAAAAGGCACAGACCATCTGGAAACCATGCAGAGATGTGCCATCAAAATGGTGCAGGGTCTGCACCATGAAATGTACGAAGCTAGGCTTAGCCAGCTGAATTTATTATCTCTCTCGAGCAGAGGAGGAACAGAGGAGACATGACTGACATTTAAATTTGTTAAAGGGATCATCACAGTATAAATCAGGAACCTCTTCCAGGAAAATAGGGCTGCACATACTAGAGGACACAACATGTGCCTGGTGAGAGGTAAAACAAATGTCAGAAAGTACTTTTTCATGGAGAGGGTGGTGGACCCTTGGAACAGCCTGCCACCGGAGAAAGTGGCAGCCAAGACGGTCAGTGAATTCACACAGGCATGGGATAGACAGTATAGTCACCTTAGCAAGACAAATTAATAGTTGGGGGGGGGGTAGAAAACACAGGCAGACTAGATGGACCACATGGTCTCCTTCTGCCAGCAAATTCTTATGTTCTTATCAGTCCCCCCCTTGCTTGTTTATGTCGTGTACCACACTGATGATGTTTGTCTGCACCAGCAGAGGTCCCAGGGACAGGTGGTTCTGGAAGGCTTGCAAAGCATACAGAATGGCACATCTCTTGGACGTTTATGTGGAAGGAACTCTCCACTGCAGTCCACGAATCCTGGGTCTGATGAGGGCCTGGGTGTGCCCCAGCCCATCCCCAAAACATCCGTGGCGAGGATATGATGAGGGGGAGGAATTAGAAAGGGAATCCCTTTGAGCAAATCACTGTGGTCCATCCACCACTGAAGCACCTTCTTTACTGGCAATGTGACTAGAACCATTTGTCCTAAATCATCTGTGCATTGAATCCACTGGACCCGGAATGTCAGTTGGGGGATCCGTATGTGCAGCCATGCCAGGGGAACCGAGACAATGACTGCCACTATCAGACCCAGTAGTCTGAGGAATGCCCTGGCTGTGACATATCTGCTGCTGTAAAGAACCTAGGCCTGAGCTATCAGGCGCTCTGCCCTGTCCTGGGGCAGGAAGGCTGATCTCCAAGTGGTGTCCAGTATCGCTCCTATGTCCTGTTGATGCTGATAAAGGGTCAAGACTGACTTGGGCAGGTTGACTGTAATCCCTAGGGCATGAAACAGCTGTCTGGTATGCACTAGGGTATAATACAGGTGCTTCTTGGACTGAGCTTTGAGCAATCAGTTGTCCAAATGGAAGACGTACAGTCCCTTCCTCTTGAGGGCTGCTGCCACCACCGCCAAGCATTTGGTAAAGTCCCATGGCAGAGAAGATAAGGCAAAGGGCAATGTCCTGAACTGATAGTGCTGTCCCTGAACAGGAACCTGAGATACTTCCAGTGGGGAGCACAAATCATTATGTTCAGGTATGCATCTTGCATGTCTATGGAGCATGTCCAGTCTCTCTTGTGCAGTAGAGGCAGGAGGCCTTGTAGGGTTACCATCCTGAACTTCCTATACTGGATGCAGAAGTTCAGGTTTCGCAGGTCCAGGATGGGCCATAAATCCTCTGTGTATTTGGGAACTAGAAAGAAGTGGGAATAGAACCCTCTGTTCCTCTATGTTCCAGAACTGGCTCAATGGTCTTTTCTGCAGCAGTATGCACATTTCCTCCAGCAGCACTGGAACATGGTCTGGAGGGTAGCTTGAAGGAACTGGAGGTAGATCTGGAGGCCACTCCAGAAGTTCTAGAGTGTGGCATTGCTCTGTGAGCTACAGAACCCAAGCATCCACTCTGATCTCCCTCCACCTGCCCAGATGAAGGGAGAAGTGACCCCCACCACCACCTCCTGTGGTACTGGAGTGTGGGGGTCTAGCAAGGAGCCATGCTGAGGTAAAACCAGCAGCTGGGGCCACACCTCCACCTCTAGGGGGCCTTCTCAGTGGTGAAGGTAGGGGCAGGCAAATCTGTTCCTGCTCTGCACTTGCCTGGATGTCAGGTACTCAACTTGGGTCTGTGGGAAGCCCAATGAAAAGGCACCTTCTGGGCACTTCTAGGCTGGGTATGGTAAAGTGAGTGAACTGACCGCAAGGTCCTCCCTGAGGTCTGTAGGTCAGAAAGGATGTCCTGCATATCCACCCCAAAGAGTTTGGAGCCTCTGAAGGGGGCATTCAGGATGGATTGTTGTACGTCAGTAGCAAAGCCTGACACCTTCAGCCAAGAATGCCTTGTTAGGCAGATGCCAACTGCAGCAGCAGCTCTAGGGAGGCATCCAAGACATCACAGGCAGACCTCAAAAGGTGCTTACCCACATCTGCCCAGGACAGGAGGGCTTTTAGCAGCTCTTGCTTCTGGGGGCCCCCTGGAAGGGCCTGAGCAGCAGTTCTGGTCTTTTTCTTGAGTGTTCTGGAATTTGACCACATGGAAAATGTAGTTGATAATTCTGAGGGCCAG
The DNA here is from genome assembly GCA_016271365.2 of Neoceratodus forsteri. NCBI lineage: Eukaryota > Metazoa > Chordata > Ceratodontiformes > Ceratodontidae > Neoceratodus > Neoceratodus forsteri. The sequence goes on along the minus strand of CM028137.1, from coordinate 553,722,866 downwards.
CGTGGCAGAGGAATAGGCCCTCTTGCCCTTAAGATCCAGCTTTCTGGACCCCTTATCCAGGGAAGAGAGCTGAGGTGCTGAGGTTTCTTCAACCTGTCATGAGCAGCATTTATCACCACTGAATCCTTATCACCACTGAATCTGCCTGTGGTTGCTCTGCAAAAAAAGGCTTCCCAGAGGGAGCCAGGCACAATTTGTCTGCCTTTCTGGGTATCGCAGGGATCATATTTGGCTTGTATCAGGCAGCCATGATGGCATCCTCAAATGCAGCCAGCAGGGGAGGAATAATGAGAGGGGGAGAATCTGGCAATTCCAACTATTCAGACAGATTTCTCCTGGTGATATCCTACTCCTCAGCATTGAACCCCATGGCTGTTTGCAGCTGCTTCATCATCAAGATGAAGGAGGGGTCATGGAGCAGGGCCTCGAGTTATATTTAGAGGAGCCCTCTCCACATGAAGAAACAATGGAGATAGACCTGAAGAGGCTCCTAACCCCCTCTCTTTCATCCTCTTTGTCCTCCTCCTCATGTGGGAGGAGGTCAGGATTGTAATTATCCTCATCAACTGGCTCTGAATAGAGCACAGAAGATGTCGATGACTGACAGCGAGCAGGTCATGTCAGCGTGGAAGGTGTTGGCATGGGAGTTGGCCTAGTAGGCCCTGGCATTGATGGGCCTGGAGGAGGAGGAACAATGTGGTGCATGAACTCCTGAAAGGAGAAGAGCACAGCTTAGACATTGATAGAGACTGGTGAAGCCAGAGCACCTTGCGGCACCAACGGGGGCGTGGGGGTGGATCCCCAGCATTGGTCACATGGCGTGAAGCGTCGATGTGGAGGCTAAGGCATTGATGGGGAGGCTGAATCCCCAGCATTAATGAAACAGTCAAAGTTGTCCATGGGGGAGGAAGAAATCCCAGCATTGATGGGCCATCACCAGACAAAGCAGGCCTGGTGGAACTCCCTGTCTGCTGCCCCTGAGCAAGAAGGGGTTCAAACGGTAGGAGCATCAGTATGCCCAATGTATTTGAGCCAGCATTAGCCAAAGAAGGTCCAGCAGTAGCACTTCCAGAGCCAACCCTGTGAGGAGAGGATGTGGGTGGCAGTGGGTGGTTACCACTGAGGTGGCTGACAACCCAGCAACAGCCAGCGCTCTAAGTGGTGACTGAGAGTGTGCCAGGGACGATCTCTCCATGGGCCTATCCTTCTCCTGGTACTTGTGTTTACCAGCCGATTTGTCCAGAGCCTTGGAGGAGTAACAACCCATGGATGGAGCTGGCACTGTGGAGGAACTTCTTGCCTGGAGCTCTTTCTCTATTGCTGCAACCTTCTGTTCCATAAGGAAGGACTTCAGGACCTTCTGACGGCACTACTGGGTAATCTGGCTGAATCCATTGCAGACATCTCAGGTCGCAGTCAATGCCAAGACAGTGGACGCAGGCATCGTGGTCACCTTTATGGCAGATCTTCTTACAGCACCAGCAGTGTCTGAAGAATTTCTTTGGGTCAGGTGTCATAAATGAAGGTAAAAATCACTTTAAAAAATAAAGCAATTAATGAACTAGGGTAAGAAAATAAGGTTAGAAATCAAAGATTTGGTGGTCAGCTGAAGCAGCGGTGCTTCCATGGAGTCCAATGTGTGATGGTTGATGGTGGGAAAAGAACTGAGGAGGGCATGGGGCCACCCACGTTTATATGAGAAGGATGTCATCAGCTGACATCGGCATCATGGATGACCCCTAGCAAACTGTTAGCTAGAAAGTTTCCATGTGGTCCTAGTGCCTCCCAGCTAAAGTTCCTTTTGTTTAAATTGAATTTTCATTTATTTATTACATCATTTCATAAGAAGTGATGCAAGTATTATCTAAATAAGAAAAACAGAAGCAAAACATATAATTCCACTACTTGACTTATAATGTAAGTCGTGTCTAGCCCAAAACTTAAAGTTGAGGAGGATTTTAATTTTAACTAAATATATTCAAATGGTCAATCTGCTAATCTGTCCACAAAACCTGTTTTAATTTCAATATTAGGTGACACAACTATTTTATTTCCTGTTTCCTCTACTTCAATGTTCAGCATGTCAGTTTTAAGCACAGTACAGGCTAGAGTGTTGTTTTCTGTAGGTGCGACTGCAGAGAATTCTTTTGCCGGCGGTTTAACATTCATCAGAGAAGAAGCCTTTTAGTAATAGACGCTGCAGTCTTATGGACATTAAGTGTTTTTGATTTTTGCTATTTTGATGCATCAGGGGCACTAGTCAAGGTTTAGGAGAGGCAGAAGGTGATTCATCCATTGAATGTTTCTCAGTTATTGGATACCTGTCACTATCAGTGTTACTGCACGTTACCATGACTTAGCGCTTGGTGTCTCTGCTACAGAGCTAGGGCTTCTCTCCCCAGCGCTAGGGATGCCTTCCATGCTGGTTTGCAGCCAAAAATGTTTTTCCAATGGCTGTATTTGAGGCAACTCTTCAGATGATGTAGAAGAAAACACTTTCCTTTCATCCGCCATCAATTAAATTCTGTAACTCCAATCATGAAAAAGCTCACTTAAGCAAAAGCCATCGGTCAGAGATCGGAGCTTTTCAGTAACAGCAGCTACCTGAAGCCATGTTGACTCCTCCCCGGCTATAGTTCCAAAGGTGTGGTTTGATGCAAGAAATATCCTTTAAGATCTCTCCATTTCATTATGTATGTCCTCTTTATATAATCAGAGACAAATTCCAGCAGTGTCGTGAAGAGTAACTCTGACCTACTGAAATGAATACAGTAAAATCCCATTTATCTGAATGTGTAGAGGGACATCAAACATGTTAATATAAATGGGGTTTTGGATAACTGAGGATTCCATCAGTAACATATACATATGCTTTATTGCACAATAGCTTTTAAAACAGTCTAAAAAAATTAAAATCGGCACTTGATTACAGTAGTTGAATACAGTACTGCAGTTCTCGTCTGGTATAACTGTCACGTTAGCTAAGAATACCAGAACAGGGCAACCCCAACGAGCATTGCCATGACCAACTCGGTTTCCAGTTTAGGAACCTGATCTATGTATTTATTGTGAACTTAAGTCCCTTTGTGCTTTTGATCTATTTGCCTTCCAAAAAGGTGTAACTTATTGTCAGAACCCGCAACTGTCTTGATTGTATTAACTAACTGTACTAACTATTGTTTGTTGTTACGCGAGATATTTTTCTTTTCTCATATCCTGTAACCTGTATATGTAACTTTACCTGTAATTAATCCCAGGACGCCCATGAAAAAGGGACCGTAGATGGTTCCAGTGGGCCTGCCATGTCACCAAAATAAAAATAAATAAATAATTGTTGTCTTTGCTTTCCAGCCAGTTTATGCATTTATCAAAGCAATCCACAGCTTCTGCATCTGATGTCATGGCTGGTGTCTGTGTGACTACTCTGACAGGCTCGTCCCCCTCAACATCTGTGTGGTCACTTTTGACTGAGGCAATAATCTCTGCATCAGACATTTCTCCTTACCTGGTTTCTCTGTTGTCTAAGTGTGCCCAGTCCTCCACAACATCCTTGGTCAGCTGCATTTCTTTGCTGGTGGAATGGAGCGCTTCTGTAACCTCCACCATCCACCAAAGAGGCAGTCTCTGATCTTGTCTGAAGCCTTTTTGATGTCATAGACTGCTGAGTTACCTACACCAAACTTTTTGGCAACTTTCAAGGCACTCTCATGGGCACAGCTTCTGCCTAAAGTCTACCACAGAACATCTGCATTTTGCCATGGGGGCTGTGCTCTGGATTTAGCAGCTTGGCAGACTGGGCAGAAGACATACAGCATGAAAACTGGTAAATCAGTGAAAATTATAACAAGACACCTTAAGTACATGCTGAGCAGCTGATAGCAAATGCAGACAACACTTTGAATGTCAGCTGGGAAGAACAGACTTAACTGCTAACTGGCATCAAATAACAGTTGTTAAAAAAAATAAATAAATAATAGTGAAATGCCAGGAGAAATGGAAGCATTTCAGATACCGGCGGGATTCAGATAAGTGAGGTGCAGATAAATGAGGTTTTGCTGCAGTAGATTTAAAAAAAATACATAAAAAAATATTGCATAATGTATGTTTCAGGAGGGCCAGTTTTAAGACAATGGAAGAATGCCTCAGAAACGCCTTGGCAGGGATAGGAAAACTGAAGGGAGTTGAGAAACAGTGGGCAAAGATAAAAGAAGGCATTGAACAAGCGATGAACCTTAGCGCTAGGCAAGTTGGCAAGGGCAAGAGAAAAAGGAGACCACTGTGGTTCTCTAAAGAGGCAGCAGAAAAGATGAGGGCAGAAAAGATGGCATTTAGAAGGTACAAAGTAATGCATGAGGAGGAAGACAAGGAGACTTACAGGGAGAAACAAAAGGAGGCAGGGAAGGCAGTTCCGAGCGCTAATTGCACAAACAGAGGAAATGACTGCCAGATCAGTGTCAAAGGGGGATAAAAAGTTTTTTAAATACGCAAGTGAACAAAGAAAGACAAGGGGAGAGATAGTAAGGCTGAAAGAGGACCACCAAAAAGCAGATATTTTGAACATATACTTCTGTTCGGTATTCAATGAGGAGGAGCATGGAAGTGGGCCAAAGACAGAGGACAAGGGTATGGTGGGGCACATGGTGGATTCAAGTCCTTTTACAAAGGAAAGAGTGCTTAGGGAACTATCAACATTAAAGGTAAACAAGGCAATGGGGCCAAACGGAATGCACCTGAGGATACTGAGAGAACTGAAAGAGATGCTGGCTGCACCTATGATGAACCTTTCAATCTGTCATTAGAAACAGGAGAAGTGCCACGGGACTGAAGAAGGGCATATGTAGTCCCACTACACAAAAGTGGGAATAGGGAGGAGGTAGGGAATTACAGGCCTGTCAGCCTGACATCAGTGGTGGGCAAGGTAATGGAATCACTACTGAAGGAAAGGATTGTGAATACTTTGTTGCCAATGGACTGCAGGATCTAAGGCAACATAATTTCACTGAGGGGAGGGTCTTGCCAGACAAACCTGATTGACTTTTTTGATTGGGTGACCAAAGAGGTGGATCAGGAAGGGGTGGTGGATGCGGCCTACCTGGATTTCCACAAGACCTTCAACACCGTTCTGCATAGGCTGATAAGCAAGTTGAGGAGCCTAGGAGTAGGGCCTAAAGGCGTAAATTGATTGAGCAATAGGAATCAAATGGTGGTGGTAAATGGCACCCATTCTGGAGTAGGAAAAGTGTGCCACAGGGGTTGGTGCTGGAGCCAGTCCTCTTCAATATCTTTGTAAGCGACATTACAGAGGGATTGAAAGGGAAGGTGTGCCTGTTCACGGAAGACATGAAGCTCTGCAACAGAATGGCTACACAGGGAGGAGGGGTAGATAGAATGAGGAATGATAAATAAAAAAATGAAAAATTGTCATGGGTTTGACAGCTGGGTTTCAACGCAGGAAAGTGCAAAGTCATGCATATGGGGCACAGGAACCTGGGGCAATATACCAAATGGGAGGAGAGGTACTAACAGCCACAAAGCAGGAAAGGGGCCAAGGGGTGATCATATCTGATGACCTAAAGGTAGCTGGACAGTGTGATAAGGCAGTGGAAAAAGCTAGTGGAATGCTTGGATGCATAGGGAGAGGTATCACCAGTAGGAGGAGGAAGGTAATATTGGCTCTGTATAGATTACTAGTGAGACCCCACCTTGAGTACTGTTTTCAGTTCTGGAAGCCCCATCTCCAGAAGGACATAGCTAGGGTGGAGATGGTACAAAAGAGGGCAACCAAAATGGTACAGGGCTTACACTAGAAGCCCTACGACGACAGACTCAAGGATTTAAATATGTACTCCCTGGAAGATAAAAGGGAATGGGGGATATGATACACATATTCAAGTACCTAGCAGGGATGAACAAGGTACAGGAAGGGAGCATTTTCCAAAGCAAAAGATGCTCAAGGACAAGGGGACACAACATGAAGAGGGAGGGAGACTCGGGGGAAATGTGAGGAAGTACTTCACAGAGAGGGTGGTGGACACTTGGAACAGCCTTCCAGAGGAAGTGGTGGGGGCTAAAACAGACACAGGATTTAAGATTACATGGAATAGACACAAAGGAATTCTAGAAACAAACTGGAGGGAAGGGGGAAGTGTACGCCAGAGTCCAAATAGGGTCTCCAGTGGCACTATAGGTAGGGAATTTGGGGCAGACTAGGTGGGCCAAGTGGTCCTTATCTGCCGACAACTTCTAAGTTTCTGTTTCAGAGGTTCCAATTAAAAAACAATGGAAATCCTGTGGTGAAAAGATGGCAGGAGAGGGAACAGGATCTGAGTCTGGCTTTATTACCTTGTACCTGTAGACTGTGGAGAGGAGAGCTGTGAAGGAGATAGCGGTCGCTGCCATGGCATGAGTGGACGGCATTCCATATTCTGCATCTACTCTCGTTTCCAACTTCACCACTGGAGGACAACAGGGTCGAGGCCATTTCAGGAGGTCTTTTGAGGCCTGACCTATGTACATGACAATCTGCAGAAACAACAAAAGACATGTAATACAGTAGCTATACTTTGGCAAGAGAAGCATTACTAAACACAGAAACACAGCTCGAGACAGATTTTATGAGTAAGCACAGTGACAAGTGCAGCACTACTATGGCTGACTACCATCAAGTAATTTTATTAAACTGCCACAATTCACAGTAGTTTTCCCTTTTTACTGCCAGAGTCAGAAATAGTAGACAACTTCGATATGTACCTATCATCGCCAAAGTGCCACAACTGTTGCACGAAAGGGTCTTTTATGGAAAGTCACAGTGCTACAATCCAGACCTTCTGGCACTTTTTCAGAGTGAAGGTGGTTAAGGACTGTAATCTCGATTCAAAATTTGGTCCTTGAAGTTCAGAGAATTTACATACTTGTGTTTTGGCTAATTGCTAATAGCAGGATAAAAACATGTTGCACACTGCAGAAGCTCCATCACGTCCTCTTTCACAGCAATGGATGACATAAGTAAGCTTTGGCAACTGTAGGTGAGTGGCCGTGGGGAAGTTGCTTAGAATTCTGGAGTTAACACACAATCAGAAATGAAGGGCACAGCAGGCAGCATACAGCAGACTTGTGACCAGGCACATCAGCATAAATTCAGTCTGGGTTGTGTTGGCAGCTGTGTGTCACTGCTGGGGCACATCAGATTTCTACTGGGAAATGTGACTTGTCTGGCCCTAGCAGAGATTCACCATTCATCCCCAGCACCCTGGGATAGGTGTCAATATCATACTGATTAGAATGTTGCACTTTTGGTAAGGGGTACCGAAGAGTTTGCAGGAAACCTTTTAAAAAGAAATGAAACACCTAATAGAAAATCTGAGTGTGATTGTGTATGAGAAAGACACATTGAAAATAGAGGCCATTTTCCAAGAAATGCTAAAATGGAAAGCACAGTAATATATAGAAATTCAGAACATTAAATAAGCAAAGTATGATAACTGAATTAAAGCACACAATTAAGGAAACCGGGATAATCACACATCTGATCTTAATGTAGATGTACATACAACATGTTGATCTAAACTGATGAGTTGGAAAGTAATTGAAATAAAAACAGTAATAGACTTGGTGAGTTGAGACTGGCTTACATCACTTCTTTTGAAGCTGCTTAAATGTATTTATAAAATAGCCCATGAATCTCCTGTAATCTCACTGGTCAAAACACATCACTTGACTGTTGATAATTCATACCTCAAATGAACTACATATTATTTCTAACAAATAAAAGCCCATTTTGTAAGTAGGATAACAATTTCCAGGGTGTGCAATCATGAGGGAATAATGCACTTGGCTGGTTGTAGCACTCAGCTATGCCTCTTGCTTAACAGTTACCCAAGGCATATGTTATTTAAGCAATAAGTCACGAGGGGGTGTGGGTTATCGGGGGATTTACCATGGCTGGAGTGGTTTGTCCATGAGGCGCAGCCAAGTGGGTAAATCCTCGCCAACTGTGGTAAATCCCGATAACCCACATCCTCCGACTGGCTTATTGTGATTATACCAAGGTTCATTTATTTACTATAATAAAATACAACTTTTAAAGAGGTTGCTTTGTTTTTGTTTTTTTTAATTTTTATTGTATTTATTGCTGGGCTGCAGAGGATTAGGATGTAGATGACCATTTACTCATCAACAGCCAGCGATTATCAAAGAATTTACACCGGTGGTAAACTGCCAGTCTGACCATTTCATTGGCTGTTCACTTATGTCCGTGGTATAATCCCTTATAACCGCACACCCCAGTCATATGTTATCCGTTACATGTGGAGACTGGTACACCAAAGAGCTTTCTTTTTCTTTGAACTTACATTCTTTACATGGTCCATTTGGTGCATCTCAGGTTTGGGTCTCTCTTCTTGTCTCTCTCAGCCCCTGCCCCTCTCTATAAGCCTGCAACATATCCTCTCACAGTGGGTTGCAGCCAGTGGTGGAACAGCATACCAAAAAGTTGGGGGTCAGAGCTGCACAGGACACCTTAGCCCGGGGCACTGGGAAAACAACTGCCTTCTAGAATATGGCTACCACCACACATTCAGTCACTACACTACCAGTCTAGCATTGCTTGTAAAGCACTTTGGGATACTGTGTATGAAAAGCGCTATATAAATGCTGATTCTTCTTCTTCTTCTTGAATATACTTTAGTCAACTAACCTAGCTTTTTATAATTAAGCAATTTATCCCTCCAGTGTGTGGGTATACTGGAGGATTTACCACAGCTAGTGTGGTTCGGTCATGAGGCGCAGCCGAGTGACCAAACCACACCAGTCGTGTTAAGTCCTCCAGTATACCCACACCCTGGAGGGAAAAATTGATATTATACAATGACAAATGTTATTTATTTAATGTTTTTAACTATTTTCTAACTCACCGAGGTCCCTACAGTTCGAAAGAGGATGTCATTTTTTTTAAATTTACCGTGGTGTTTTAGCGAAGTAGCAACAGGACAAATGGCGGCAGTTTCACAGAAGTCAAAGCGGCCAGATTGGAGACGTAGATAAGAGTTAGACGGCACCTTTCCCGTGATACACAGGAGGATTTACCACGCTGAAAAGGTGCCAGCCAACCAATCAGGATGCACGATTTGGTGTATTCGATTTTCCACATTGTATAATCATGAATAACCCACACATTTTGATGACCACTCCATGATTTATTAATAGAAATACATGGGTTATTCATGATATTCATAAAAGAACAGGGTCAGAAACTGTAGTTTTTGTAGAGCTGTGCGAAGCAAAGGGAAACCAAAAATAACTAACCAGTTCAACTCATTAAACAGTAAAACAAAATAATCCTTATTTTTTTTCAAAAAGTATAATCTTGTGTTGCCTTGATTTTCTATTTATGTTGAATACCAAAAGGTTTAAAAGCAGCCTCCCTGCTATCACGGAAAAAATCTCACCAGTGTCATGTTAATGCTACTCCACTGATTGAAATTTGGGGGGGTCAAAATTCATTGTCCGACACTTCAGCTACGAAAGTGAGGAGTCTCCTGACCGCCCCCTCGACTCTGCTGCCTATGGTTACAGCAACCCATATTCTGGAGTGGGGAAAGCAGGAAGGGTCTGTAATATTGTTGAACCAGGAGCTGGCACATAAATGACATGCACTCTCATGCAGTATCACATGTGTCTGGTATTGCTTAAATGCACCCCCCCCAGTGGCTCAGTTCTAAGATTCTTATTTTCAGCTACCAAGGAGGAAACATGCACTGACCTGAGGCTCTTCCTGACCTTTGGAGGACAGCATTTTGCAGGATGCTCAAAATTCCTACTGCCGGCCCAGAACAATGCTACAGATTCAGGATGTTAACAGTGGACACTGGACTACTGGCATAGTAAGCAGTTCCCCAGCCGAAATTATAACAGGCCCGGTCATCACAGAACTTTCTCAAATACAAACTACTTGTATGAGCAAGGATTTCAATATCACCTAAAGAAATATACTTAATCACTTTCCACTGTCTTACAGTACGTGTTTGTAGAAGGGAAGAGAAATAAAAGAATAAGGTGACAGATTAAACTGTATCCCATGATGGGACTTCACATGAAGGAATGTGCCTACATAGCATGGAACTCTGGTATAGAAACTCTATCCTACCAATTACATCAGTAACTCAAATACCCCACTAGAGGCAGCAGTCATACAAACTGCCCCAATAGGAGACTGCTGTCTTACAGAATTGTTAATAAATACAGAGGAACTTGTCTATTAAGGACGCCTTTAGGAACAACGAATCTGACCCTAAAATTAATTTGTCTTTAATATGCAGTTTCCAAGCCAGCCCAGTGGTAGGGAGGGACGAGGTACTGGGCACCTTGCCTGCCACCACGTAGGTGACCTGTGTTTGGGATTGAACTAGGGTCACTCAGGGTCTGACCAAGGGAATGGAGGATTAAGTGCCCCCTCTGATAGATCTCCTCCTTCAGGGTGGGGGGGGGGCAGCATGAGCTACTGCTCGGCCACCACCTAAAGGAGGCAGCATGGCATGGCAGCAACAGCCTCCTGACTTGCTGGAGGCAGGCGTGGAGTATGTGTGGTGTCTTAACAGTTCACACCCATACCATGGTATGTCTGCCAGCCTGGGGGGGGAAAAAAGGGAAAAAAGAAATGTGCCCCTGTAAGCATGTATGACTGACTGTGACCCAGAGCCCACCTATCCCCATGTGGATCGATAGTGGGGGGAGGGGGGAAGTTGGTGTTGGGGGCACCAGTGACACCTGAGCAAAGGCATATGTTGAGACCGGGAAGGCCAAAACCCTCTATGGGAAAAAAATATGCAGTTCCCACATTACTCAGGAAACTGCAGGTGGGACTACAAGAGATGACCTTAAAAAGCTGCTGACATGATTTGGGCAGGCAACTCATTCCAGGAAGCTGCCCGCCCGATTAAATAAAGGAACTATTTTAAAAACTTTTTTCTCATGTTAAACACTTAAATTTTAACTTAGAATGCCTTGCCCATACCTTCTGTGTAAGAGCCGTGCGGACATCCAAGTGCTGCAGCCCTACCCTGAAAAACAGCTTTTTGAGGATGAGAGGTATGGAACAGGTCTGCAAGTGCTCTATGTAGGGAGTAATACGATGGGATTGGGATTAGGATTAGGGGAGTGGAGCTGTCTAACTGTACTAGCATTATCTTTGCTGGCAGTTCTACATGTATGGGGCTATGAAGGAGACATAACTGTATTTCTGAGTAAACAAGCATTTGCCAATGTCGAATGCTTGATGCTGGTATTGCTGTTGTACTGGGTCTTGCTTGTGTACATTTTTACCATATACTTACCCAGGATAGAGCACATGAGATGCAGTGTCTCATTTTCAGGGGTGTCCTGATTGTCAGATTGTAATTACCAAGGATAGGGCAGCTGGGAAGCAATATCTACTTTAGGTGGGCTCCCATATTTTGACCTAAAATGTCCATCAGTTGTTTTACGATCTGACATTATGATCAAGACCGATGAAAGTTCTAAAATTCCATCCAAAAGGTGATTTCACTGTACGACTATGGAAACAAGTTTCGGAGGGGATTTGAAAAATGACACCTGTCATGTTCAAGAGGTGGGGTACAACAAGGGATATGTTGAACATTAGCGGCCAGAATCTGCAAAAAAATTAAGTTATGAGTAAATGTTGGAACAATTTATTTTCTCATAACTTAGTTGGTTTTTCACATTTTTACCCCTAATTTTCAGCAATCTTTTTTGATCACTCCTCCTGAGCATGACAGGTGTCAATTATACAACAATGGCTAAAATGTCATTTTACACCACAAGTGTTGAAACACATTTCGGGTAGGGTTTGAGAAATGACAGCTGTCACATTCATGGTGTGAAAAAATGGCTACGTTGAAAAGTTGCAGTCAAAATATTGAAAATTACAACAGTTATGAGTGTGCATTGAAAAACTGCAACGTAGACTTATAACTTTGCTGTTTTCTCATATTTGTACCCTAAATTTTTAACATAGCCTTCTTATAACCCCACATAGCCTTATGAGCCCACCTCAAGAAAACGGGTTGGGAAAATGTTCAAATCCTGCCCAAAAGGCGATAGAAACATAGAATGTGACAGCAGATAAGGACCGCTTGGACCACCCAATCTGCCCATTTCCCTACCTAATGGATAAGCTGCAGATCCTAGTTAACCAGCAGCCTACTTCTTCCTACCCCAACCCCCTAGAATTGCCTTATGACTGATTTCATGCCACAAGTGCGAAAACACATTTTGGCCAGGATCTGAAAAATGACTGCTGTCACATTCATGAGGTGCTGTGAAGAAATAGCTATGTTGGAAATTTGGGGTCAAAATATTGAAAATGACCAAAGTTAGCAGGTTTATAACTTTGCTGTTTTTTTGTTTTTTTTATTTTTACCCCAGATATTCGACATAGCCTTCTTAAGACCCCACCTCATGAACAAGGGTGGAGAAAATTTTCATCTCCCGTCCGAAAGATAATTTTGCACAGCAACTGCAAGATTATCATTTGGAACAGATTTGCCTAATGTCACTGCCATTGTTCATGAGGTGGGGTCCCAAAAAAGGCATGCTGAAAATCTGGGGCCAAAATATTCAAAATGGCCAAATCATGCCAATAAGTTCAAAACCCCATTGAAATACACTGAACCACATACCTAATTTCCTCAGTTCATGGTCCGATTGTTGAAGAGTAAATACAGGTCTGTGGTCCAGAAAGCATTACAGCGTAGGACTTCAGGGTAAGTAAGGGCTTGAGGTGGGTGGAGGGTTGGGTAAGAGGACAGTAATGTTGGTTGCAGCAACAGACATCAATGAACGTTTTCTTTTTGCAGAGTGATATGAAAAAAACTATGAGAGAGCTTTCTTTATTTCAGGTGAGTGACACGAAGTTGGAAGCTTCCAGTGTCAGTGCTAGTTGGCAGCACCAGGAATGGTCTTCCCAGTGCTGCAAAAGTAAAATGGGGCAGGTGGGGAATAGCAGCCAGTATATGGACTGAGCACCCCTGCCAGAATATTAATATAGGTTGGGCGGGGGACAGCAACAGACATCAATGCATGGTTTTTCTTTATAGGTGTAATAAGCTATGAGGGACATTTTTCTGTATTTCAGGTGGTGATACAGGGGAATTGGCAACCCCACTGCCAGTGTTATGCTCGTAGCACCGGAGTGGGCTCTACAGTACTGCAAAAGTAAAATGGGCAGGATTGGGGGGAGGGGGTAGTATGGGGGACTGGTGGCAGCAACAAACATTGATAGACAGTTTTCTCTTTTATAGGAGTAATTAAAAAAAATGACAAGGGACGATTTTGAGCAGGCTGATCATGACAGATCAGCTGTGCTTGCTTGGAAGTGTTGCGTAGATCAAATTAAAGAGTCGACCTATAGTTGAGTTGGCTCTTTCCTCTGAACTACACAAAGTTTCTGCCCAGCAAGCCAGAACACTGTCATGATAAGTCTGGCTGATGACTGGTGTGACACTGATGAGCCCCTTGTAGACCAGTCTGCATTGGACTGAGTGTCACACCCCTCAAAGGCTACTCGCATAGCAAACATAATACAAATTACAAAGATAATGCATACTACGTGCCTTCATACCAGGGGGTTACTGCCAAGGTCAGCATGACACGACCTGATGTGACAGCCCGTGTTGCACCAGAGAGTAATCTTCACCTGTCAAGATTATACCAATTTCTTATTGCCCTAGACCCACATCTCCCCCCCAAAAGGGACATGCTATTTTTGGGTGCAGGAGTTATCCCTTTCCGCAGAAGCAACACTTTGGCAGAAAGTGTGGTGTTCAGTGTATAGATTTATTAAGCAAGACCGACTTCGGCTCACTCAGTTTACTATCACGTATAACTTGTACTGTACCCCAGCCAAACTATACAAAATGGGTAGAACCCCCTCGGCTTCTTGCCCTAAATGTGAGGAGGCTGCAGGAACATTGTACCATATCTTATGGAGTTGTCCCAAAACCCAGGAGTTTTCGGCCTCCATCAAGTGAATGCTTGATCCACTACTGGGATTGGATCCCCTGTTTATCCCAGATAGCTGTATTATAAACATTCTCCCCCAAGGCACGGCCAAAATTTGTATCGCTCACTTAGCCTTAGTAGCTGCTGTTGCAGAATTAACCATGTTGTGACACTGGAAAGGAAAATCCCTTCCTGAGGTAATGGAATGGCATCAGGAAACCATGTTGGCTTTGCAATTGGAACAACATGTAGCCCGTATGAATCACAGACCTCAGGTCTATCAAAGGGTATGGGAGCCTCTGCGCACTCTTTTATCCCTATGGAGGCCTTGAATTGCTTGCTCCCTTTTTCTCTTTTTCTTTCTCTTTTTTTTTCTTCATAAACCCAAGTCTGTATTAGCTCAGTGGGTACTGGCACAGGGGATTACTGTGGGGGGGACGTGGCTAAGACCTGTTCTTAATTTAATTTTTGTTTCATTTACGTATGTACGTATTTTGAAACCTCACACTACATTCCTATCACTGTATCCTTATCTGTTATGATTTTGCTGTTTTTGTCTGGAAAATGTTAATAAAGTATATTAAATGAAAAAAAAAAAGTAGTCTCTCTGTTGCATTTCAACTGACCATCCCCCACAGGGAGATTCCAATTATCCGCCAATCATGAACAAGAAAACCCGTTCTTACTTGCTACGCTTTACAGATCAATAGTTGAGAGAAAAGCCTCCCAATATACAGTAACCCATTAGGGTCTCTTCAAAATAGCTCCAGCTTTAAGCCACATTTATTCAACACTGATTTAATAAAGATGGGGCTAACAAAAGTTGACACATGGAATAGATCCATTTCAGCAAGTTCACATCCTCTGCTGCAGCCTCGCTACTCCTATAATACAACAATGCCATCATTATACTGTACCTGATGCACTGGGATTTCTTTCATTTTAATGGAGATATCAGCTTTTTTTCCATTAATTTCTGCATTATTGAACCAGTTTGGATGGCAGCCACAGTATTTTCTTCTGAATGACTGAGGCATGCCAAAGGCTGAATGGGTTACAACAGCATTGAGAGCACAACTGAATTTTTTATACCAGCTTTTATATTGCAGTGTTGCAAAATGCTTTATAAGCGTCCTAAAGGCAAACAAGATTTGGATTGTGTGTAAACCCCCCCCCCCCAACACACACACATATGGGGCTTACCTTTTTGTATGCCTCCAGGCTGCTCCCATTGCCTCTTGGCATCCAGTTTTCCTCGGCTTTTTGTCACCTGGCCAGGTCTACAGTTTCCCAGTTCCCAAACATGCCCCCGTACTTTACATTAGCCCGTTTTGGGCTTAAAATCACATCGCAAGTCACCGGCATGTTCCAGAGCCGCTGATGACGGCTCATGTGTACTGGAGTGCCTTTTCATCTGCCAACCACCTGATCTACATTCGATCCAGAAGGTCTTTCTTGGACCCAGTGCCCCTTGAAGCTAAATGGGGACCACTGGCCTCAGAGAGGGGTTGAAGAAAAGCCTCTTAAATGTTTTTAAATAAAGTTTTGACATGGGCCAAAAATGGAGCTCATGAATATTAATGAGCCCTGCATGAATATGGATAAGGAGCTGCCGGCCGCCATGGGGCATGGTATTGCGACGGTAGTGACAGCAAAACATATGTAAATAATTATAAAAGAGTGGTGTTTAATAGGGCATTATTGGGGCTAACTAACTGTGGGGCTATTATTTAAATAAAGTAATATTTCTGGCTGCACCAGGACTTTAAATGTGGGGACACTAAATAGACTGCACTAAAACTGTATATGTAGCCACCATGTTTGCAGCCATTAACCAATCGGAAGCCAGAATTTGCAGCAGAGACTTTTGGGACAGTGCCAGAGACTTGTGGGAAAAAAGTGAGTTATAATTTTAGGTGCCTAAATACGATCCAATTAAAATGTTTAAACTGATTCTGACAGCTTGGGCAGCTAATCAAAATGCAGGAAATTTTCCTTTATTTATTTACAGAGGGACTGTTTCAATCTGGGCCGTTCGAGTCAGTCTGGGTCGAGCCTTAGGACTGTCAGGAGGCAGGGAACTGGGGGGGAAGGCCTGTTTTGCTTCTTCTTGGCCAAAACACCTTTGTGATTAACTGGGACAGCCAAGTCTGCAGAACCAGCTGCAACTTCCCAAAAGAGGGAGAGACAGAAAAGGTTAGTCCCCAGAGTTAATTTCCAGACTGAAATTGGTGTCAGAGTTGCTGAACGGTCCCAAATCTACATCTTGGTGAGAAGCTGTTTTTGCCTTAAGGACTGCATCTGGATTTAATGCCTGTGGTCACCGAAATTGTCTCCAGCCAGTTTGCCAGAGGGAGACCTGAACTGCTGTGCACTAGCTTCCATTTACAGGACTGCAATTTGCAAGTGAGTAAGCTGTATGGTCTACTACCGAACTGTATCCAAGCTGAGCCTGTGATGCCAAGTAATGTGCCTAAGAGGCTGTTGCTGCCTGTGAAAGCCAAGCTGCTGGACGACCAGTGAAGGGAATCAGCTCCTGCAGAGAAGATCATCATGGGTTGTGGCCACGCTCGGTGAGGGGGCGAGTCATGTCAGCTCCGGTCCCTGTATCCTGGTCCTTGCCAGAAAAGTGAAGTCCTACAGCCTGCAGTCACATCCTGCCTCGAGGGGGGCCATCCTGGAAATGAGCCCAGATCCCAAGGTACAAGGTTCAGTGAGTGAAACAAGGTTCGTTCTACTCTGCAACACTAATTAACCTGTTTTTTCTACATTTATTTATTTCTAGGAAGTATCTTTGAGCCAAAGGCTCTTTTACAGAGGTTCCACATCATAGTAATACATGGGCATAACATCAGTTACGATGGTTACAAGTACATAAGCAGATACAAGGTGGTTCCATGCCTAGAAAGACATGAGTACATCAGGTTACAGAGGTTACATAATTACAATAACAGGGATTACATGAGTAAAAATATACAGACAATTTAAAGCAGGCTAGGCTGACAGGTTGTTAAGTGAACAACTTGAGAATCTGCAGGAAATAGAGTGAATCAGGTAGGGAACAGAGGATAATATATTTTTGTAAAATAATTAATTCTATACACAAGAAGGCGAGACCTTGCTGGGCAGCAGTTCTTTTGTCTTAAGTGCTAAAGAGTGTAGTCATAAAGGAGGGCTAGACTCATTTGGGGATTTGGGGGGGTGCTGAGGCTGGGACCTGGAGCCTACTAGGGGAGTGTTAGTTAGCAAGAAGATAGGAGAAGGCAAGGGTGCAGGTTAGAATGAGGGTAGCAGGAAAAAGAAGGGAAGAGTGTGGGGGAGTTTAGGTATCACAGTCACAGTTCCTGTTTGTGGCGAGGGCCACTGGGAGTTTATCTTTAAAGAGGCCTATTTTGTCCTCTTTTGTGATGCCTAGGTCAAGCACATTAAGCCAAAGTTGTGCTCGGTATTTGTAGGACCGTTGGCCTTGTGTGGTTCTATGGAAAGGGATGCAGAGGGCTGAGCTGACTGTACCCCTAGTGCATCTGATGGAATTAGGAAGGCTAAGGAGGCTTTGCAGGCCTGGGGTCATAAGTCCTAGCATAGGTTTCTTAGCGAGCATGCATACTTGATACTGGTTGAGCCATTTTGTTTGAGTGTACAACTCGCAGGTGAGAGTGAGATAGGGTACACCTAAGACTAAAAAACACGCTTTGTTTAGTGTTGTTTTGATACATTTGAAAGCAATTTGGGAGGCAGCCCCATATACTGCTAGACCATGGTCTATCACTGAGAGGACTGAGCTATTTACAGCAATTCTGAGTGCCTCAGAAATCAGGCCTTTTCAGTGTCTGTACAGTAATCCTAGTTTTGCATTTGACAACTTTTGCGACTGCGTCTATGTGTTGGTTAAACGAGAGGGTGTGGTCCAGTGTCAATCTTAGGTATTTAAATGTTTGAACCATCTCCAGCGAAGTGTTCTGATTGTTACGAATGCAAAGTTGGTGAGTGCGGTGATTGTTATGTGATGATGCGAATAACATATTTTTACTTTTTTTTTATAATTGAGGAGCAGTTTTGATTGAAGGAACCAGTGCTCAGCCACACTGAAATTAGCCTGCATTTGCTTTTCCAGTACGTAGGGGTCAGAATTACATGAATACAGGACCACATCATCTGCATACAGTAATAGCTGGTCATTTACCGATTGCGGGAGGTTGTTTAAGAACAGGCTGAACTGTAGAGGGCCAAGGATAGAGCCTTGAGGAACGCCTGTGTAAACATTAAGGTTGTCGGAGAAGGTGTCCAGGATTTTTGCTTTTTGGCCCTCCCAGAGGGGTAGCTTCTGAACCATGCTACTGTTGCAGGGGAGAGGCCGGTACTGGAAGGTTGATCCAGGAGCAGATTGTGATTGATGGTGTTGAAGGCCTTGGTGAGATCAATATATGTTGCCCCCACCAACGGTCCTCTGTCTAGCGCATTATGGGTGTAACCCCCCCTACAAATGGGGGTTCCTAAAAGCCTCCTAGGAGCTTGCCTAAGTGTTCCCCCTGCCTGTTGGCGTTTGGCGCTTAAGCCGTTTGAATGGCACTTTGAGTGCTTGTAGAGCCTCCACGTACTGTCTCTTTAAGAGCTGTCTGCTTGCAGACATAATCAGTTCTATACGGGGGGGGACTGTGCTTAATGCTCGAATCCCACCCGAGCTGTGGTGTAAAGCTTAAAGGGAGCAGTCACTGAAAGCTTAAAGGGAGCCCACCTGAAAGATGTAACTGTTGGCCTGTAATCGTTTGGAGCATTAGTAAAATTGCAGTTTGTCTAACCTGCCTTTATTGCAGCTGAGACTCTGTGTGTTGTGCCCCTCCATTTTCGACCTGAACTGCTGTGCTGGGCCAATTGGGTTTAGGGAAGCCCTAAAATGGACACTGCTTGGACCAACCAAGACTTGGATTCTCACTTGGAGCCTGCCTAAAGGGGAATATATGGTTAGTGCTTCTGGGAATTGTAGTTTGGACCTTGGCACCTTTTTGCACCAACAGAGGGAGCCCTGCTGTGATTGACAGCTGAATACACCAACCGAACCTGTTGGAGTCTAAGGGAAATGCCCTGAACTGTTGCTGGAGATCCAGATGCGAGTTGACTGTGAAGGGAGTAGGAGCTCTGTTCTGCTACGGCATGCAGTTAGCTCGGGAAGTGCATGTAAGGTCCTGAAGTTGGCCTGTAGCTGTTAGTGAGTGCTCAATCAGATGGAATCCGAGGTGCGGAAAGAGAAGAAGGAAGTGTGCAGAATCAGGCTTGCCCATGGAAGACCGAAGATTTGCAGAAGTGCGATCGGCCTGTTGGGGACTCTGTTGCTGCGTGTGTTCTCGGGTTTTGCAGTATTTGCGACTGGGATCGAGAAGCAGCTGCCTGGTATAGTAATTTCCTTTACATATAAATGTGCCTAGTGTTTGTAGGGGATCACGATACCTTTTCTCTTTGTTCTGTGAGTTTTGAGCTGAAGCTGGAAGCTGGACTCAAAGCTAATCGGATTGCATCCGTCTGCTTTCCAAACCAGTTAGGCCCTGTCACAGGGGTCTCATCTCCACGCCCTGCTCATCCTGGCCATCCAGAGCCACCTCCTCAGTTCAGCTCTCGGTTTGGGGTTTGTGAGTACAAATAGGTGTACCTCCCCTGACCTTCATTTAATCAGTGTGTGTCAACTGATTGTTTTGTGTGCTTCTGTTTGCGGACTGAGCCATCCGGCTCCAGATTACAATTTGTTTGTGCATATATTTTCTTCATACAGGGCCCTATCCAGCTGCACCAGCTGGCCAGCCCGGCCAATGGACCTGGCTAGCCCCCGATCCTGGGTACCCAGAGAGTGACATTTTGGACCCTAAATATATGTGCACAGTACTGTGATTCGAACTTATCTAAACTGATCAACATAATTACCCCCTCCCGTGTTATTGTCCCCTGAATAAACCAGATTTTTTGTTGTTACACTATATACTGGCTACGGTGTTAATGCATCTAGAACAGTATTGCAAACTGCTGTGTATGTTGTTTAACCTTGTTTTACAGGGGGTCCTCCGAGACGGGCTGCAGAATCAGTCTCAAGGGTAAGTGGTATCTCTATGTGTGAAAAGTATTCACATGTGGGGTATTGGTAAGGTAACTCCAGTGTATTGTGTGGGTCACTAGTGGGAACAAAAGGGGGTTACAGTGTCCCAGAGGGCTGTATCTGAGCTAGTTTAACCACTACTAACCCTGACCTCTGGGTGGAGGCACCCATCATAGAACATAGGCCCCTCAACCTGTCAGTAGCCCAACAGGCATGGGTAGTAGACCTTGGGTTAGTGCCACCTGGGGGTTACATCTTGGAGGCTACCACTGGGATTAGCATCCTCTAGTGGCCACATTTACGAATTACTGTTAAAAATAAATGGATACCTCAACAGAAGTGGATGTACGCCAGCTGGTGGGGTGGTGTACTGGGCAGGAGATCGACCCCCAAAATGCTATACTTATCTTGGATATCCCGCTGGATATCAGTACGGACACTGTAGAGGGAGTACTTTCCAAGGTCAAATGTTTACAAAGCCCTGCGGTGGTGGATCGACAGGCTAATCTGCTCACCCACAGTTTTATGGCCTTAGTAGAGTGTAAAGATCCTGCAGACAGTTCTAAAGTGCCACAGACTATTACCCCAGGGGAAGCCTTCACTGTCTGGAGAGCGATAACTAAAGACAGTAAAGACCCCGGGGACAATGAGCCTCCCCCACGCTCTGAAACTTTTGACGAGAAATTTGCTAAATTGTTGCTGGAAGAAGGCAAAACTGTGAAGGATTTAAAGAAACTATTATTGCCACCTGGGAATGTTCCTTCCCCAACACCCTTTCCCCTCCAACACCCGTTATTGCCCCTCCTTCTGTGCCAGTGCTAGCCCCTGTGTCTGTACCTGCCATTAGTCATGACTCTTACCCCAGGTTGAGAATTTTCTTTGGCACCTTTCCCACCCCACAAGAGGAGGATGATTGGGAAACCTGGATAGACTGTGTTGCTCTTTGATAGCTGAGTGGCAGTGTGCAGAGGCTGAGAAATGGAAAAGAATCCTAGAGAGTTTGAGAGGTCCTGCTCTGGATGCCATTAAGTCGTTGAGGTCCACAAACCCTGATGTATCTGCCCAAAAGTACCTAACTGTACTTGAAGGCAATTTTGGGAGCACTGAGTCAGGGGAGAGCTTGATGTGGAAATTTCAAGATACAAAACAATGGCCAGGGAAAAGTTTATCTGCATATGGTACTCATCTGGAAATAGCGCTGCAGAAGGCCTACTGGAAAGGTGGGGTGGCCGCCAATGACTTAAACCGTGTGAGGTTGGGGCACATACTGCAACATGCAAAGCATTCAAAATTGCAGCTCCTTCAGTTGAGGCTTCAAGATAGGAGGGGTAACCCGCCGGATCATTGTGATTTGATAAAAGAAATCCGGGAAGTTGAGGAGGAGGAGGAGGATTTCTCAGAGCCCTGCAGAGTTGTAGCTGCTACAACCTCTGCTCCAAGTGTGGGGTCAGCTGCTGATGGCCAGGGATCACCAAAAGCCCATGATGAAAGTCGAGAATTAAGTGCCTGCCAAACGGGGATGGCTATAAATACCCCGCCCTGGGAGGAGCTGCTGAGGGAGATCAGGAAAGCAACAGACAGTCTCATCATGAAGGCCGCTCCTATGAGTACAGGCACTGACTCTTGTCCAACTGCTTCTGCTATGGGGGTGGGGGTGCCTATCCAGGCATCTCCGTCTGACAGCAGCTCAAAAATTGATGTCTTGACTATGGAAGTGAGGGAACTGAAGAGATGTCTCCAAATGTCCAACCCACCGCTGGCTGAGGTGGCACCAAAGTTTTCTATTGATAGTACCAATGCTGCAGCCCCCAATGTGATGCCTCAGTCACCCCAAACTTCAGCAGACATATTTTGCCATAATTGTGGGAAGGATGGGCACATGTAGAATGAATGCCGGTTTTGGAAAGACTTAGAGAGAGTGGTGAGCCGGCTACAAGGAGAGCTTTGGATCACAAAACAGTGGTTAAGAGGTGCACAAAATGATCGCAGTGAAGGTCCCAGAAATGTTAACTCACGTCCCTTTGTGGCTAGATCATCTGCCCAGGCCCTTGCTACCACCTCTCCAGACTGGTCCAGAATAGTGGGTCCCTCCATGGAGAGCACTGTGAAAGTGAATGGAGTGTCTACAAAAGCTGTATTGGACAGTGGCTCCCAAGTGACAATTATGTTTCAGGACTGGTATCAGAAGCATCTGTCTGATGTGCCCTTCCAACCATTGGAAGGACTGCATGTCTGGGGGTTAAGTGACAAGGCCTACCCCTATTCCGGGTATATCCAAATTTGGCTGTCTTTTCCCACCTCCGTGGCTGGAGTGGCCGAGCAAGTAGAGACCCTGGCATTAGTGTGTCCCTCTACCAGACTGTATGATTGGATTCCTCTACTAATTGGAACAAATGCACATATGTTTGGACAGTTGGCGCAGTTGTGTTATGGGAAGTCAAGGACTGATAGAGCTTTGAGAATTCTGGCCTTGATCAAGAAGGCCTATGAGGCACAGAGAGAGATGCTGAAAAAGTGGACCCAGAGAAACCAGTTGGAATTGTCTGGAAGAAGGATCCTGAGTCTCTGATTTAGGCGCCAAATGCCCAGTGTACCTTACAGGGGGAAGTCCATATCAGAAAGGATGTCAAGAATAAAATACTCATGCTGGATACACCAGGTGATGGGAAACTGCCGGAAGGACTGCTGGTCAAGATAGGTATTTTGCCTGCTAGAGCCCATGCTTATGCCAGACGGGTAATGGTCCAAGTTCATAATGCGTCTGATAGAGAGATCTGAGTAACTAGAGGTTGCACCCTGGCTAATGTACATTGTGCAGATACTGCAGTGCTACCCAGTAACAAGTATCTGGGGGAAAATGACAGAGTTACGCCCGACTTGTTTGATTTTTGGGGACTCCCCGTTGCCAGCTGAATGGAAGATGAGAATCAGCAGAAAGCTTGCCCAGAGAGACCAGGTGTTTTCTTTAAAGGAATGGGATGTAGGATGTGTGCAAGGAGCTGAGCACCACATCTGGCTGTATGATGAAAGGCCATTTCATGAGAGGTCTCGACGCCTGGCTCCTGCCGACATAGATGATGAGAGATGGCATCTGAAAGAGATGCTTGCTGCTGGTGTAATACAAGAATCCAGAAGCCCATGTGCTTCACCTACTGTGGTAGTGAGAAAAAAAAGAATGGGACAGTAAGGATGTGAATGGATTATCGCACCTTGAACCGACGGACTATCCCTGATCAGTATACAATGCCCCGCATCCTGGATGCTTTAGACTGCCTGAACGGTAGCAAGTGGTTCTCTGTGCTGGATCTTCGCAGTGTGTACTACCAGATCCCGATGGCCCCGGAAGATCATGAGAAGACAGCCTTTATCTGCCCACTTGGTTTCTATGAGTTCATAAGGATGTCTCAAGGGATTTCAGGGGCCCCAGCCACTTTTCAATGATTGATGGAGCATGCAGTGGGGGACATGAACTTATTAGAGTGCCTGGTATACTTGGATGATGTTATTATGTTTGGCAGCTCCCCTGGAGGAACATGAGAACAGACTGTTCAAGGTGTTGGACCGACTGGAAGACACTGGCCTTAAACTATCCGTCAATAAATGTCAGTTCTTCCAAACCTCTGTAAAGTATGTGGGACATATAGTCTCCACCGAGGGCATAGAAACAGACCCGAGTTAAGTTGAGGCCGTGACCACCTGGCCACAGTGCCACAATCTAAAAGAACTGCAAAGATTCCTGGGATTCTGTGGTTACTATTGCCGGTTCATCAAGGACTACTCAAGAGTGATTCGCCCTTTGCTTAATCTTACTCAAGGTTGCCCTCCTACTAACAAAAAATATAAGAGGTCGGCTTCTCCTGAGATTGAGAGAGTATATTTTTGGCCAAATGAATTCGGAGCAAGATAGACACCTGATTGTGAAGCTTCTTTTCATGAGATTATATATCAACTTACCCACGCTCCTGTCCTTGCCTATGCAGATCCAGCGAAGCCCTATGTCCTGCACACTGATGCTAGCCTGCAAGGCTTGGGAGCTGTATTGTACCAAGAGCATGAGAATGGCCCGAGACCAGTGGCCTTTGCCAGCCGAAGCCTGACCCCATCTAAAAAGAACTATCCTGTACATAAGTTAGAGTTCCTAGCTTTGAAGTGGGCCACTGTTGACCAATTCCACGAGCACTTGTATGGCACTAAGATACTAGTAAAAACTGACAACAATCCTTTGACCTATGTGCAGATTTCAGCTAAGCTGGATGCTACTGGCCATAGGTGGCTTTCTGCATTATCCACATATGACTATGCTGTGGAATACAGAGCAGGCCTGAACCACATAGATGCTGATGCTCTCTCCTGGAGGCCTGTTCCCCGAAATGACTGGGTCGGACTGTCAGGACCTGATATTCAAGCGCTCTGTCAGAAGTTTGACAGGGAGGAGCAAATGTCCCCTAACACAGTGGACTGTCTGGTTGATTGCTTGGGACCCTCTGAGAACTGCATATTGCCACTTTTCTGCATTAGACTATGGTGCACTGCCTCAGCTGGACAATGACAGCATTCAGCAGGCTCAATCCCGAGATCCTATGATCAAAGCAGCTTCAGAAGCCCTCTATGCAGGGAAAGATGTATCCAAGTTACGTTCCACTGATCTGAGAACTGCACAGTTATACAAGGAAGGTCCTAAGTTGAAGCTGATTAATCGACTGTTATACAGGCAAACAACAGACAGAGGGGGACAAATAGACAAACAGCGGCTAGTGTTGCCCACTGCATTCCGAGACTTGGTGCGGAGGTCCCTACACAACCAAATGGGGCACCTTGGCATAGACAGAACTCTTGACTTGGTAAGATCCAGATTTTATTGGCCTAAGATGGGGGGCTGAAGTTGAACAACACATTAGAACTTGTAGTCATTGCTTACAGGGGAAAGCTTTGTCCCAGAGGGCTGCCCCCTTGTTTACATCACCACCAGCGCCCCCATAGAACTGGCCTGTATTGACTTTCTGAGTTTGGAGCCAGACCAAAGAAATATTAGTAATGTGCTGGTGGTCACTGACCATTTCACAAGATATACTCAAGCTTTCCCCACCAAGGACCAGAAGGCATCTACTGTGGCAAAAGTACTTGTAGAAAACTTTTTTGTTCACTATGGAGCTCCACAAAGAATCCATTCTGACCAAGGGAGGGACTTTGAGAGTCATTTGATCAAAGAGATGCTTTCTCTGTGAGGAGTGTGAAAGTCCAGAACCACCCCTTACCACCCCCAGGGGGACCCACAGCCTGAACGCTTCAACCGCACTCTGCTAGATATGCTGGGCACCCTCCACCCCAAGGACAAGCCTAGATGGAGCCAACAAATCAGTACCTTGGTACATGCCTACAACTGCACCAAATGTGATGCCACTGGGTTCTCCCCCTACAGCCTGATGTTTGGAAGAGAAGCTCGACTACTGGTAGATGTATGTTTTGGAGTCTCTCCTGATGGGGTTCGAGCTGACAACTATTTACAGTATGTGCAAAAGTTAAAGACCCAGCTAAATCATGCCTACCAACTGGCCCAAACCCTGGCTACCAAAAGAAATGTGGCCAACAAAGAAAGGTGTGATAAAAAGGTGAAAGCACAGGAACTCCAGGAGGGAGATCAGGTATTGATAAGAAATCTGGGACTGCATGGCAAACACAAGATTACTGACAGGTGGCACCATCTCCCTCACATTGTAGTGGGCAAACTACAGTAGATGATCTGTCTGTGTACAAAGTAAGGCCTGAGAATAATTCAAAAGATGTTAAAACAATGTATAGAAATCATTTACTGCCCACTGGACAAATCTTGATTGAGTCTGAGCACCCAGAAAGTGCTCCCTCTGGACCAGTGACCAGAGCTGCTGCTAAGCAAAAGCAAAGAAAGGCTGCACCTACCAATGCTGAGTTAAAGTGTTCTCCACAGCAAGGCCCAGTTGAAAATGACTGTCAGTCCATGTCAGAGGAAAGTGAGTGCAACTTTGGGTACTACTCTTCTTATGAACTGAGTCAGTTGTTTCAAGGCAACCCCTTAGTCAATTATGGAGATGAAGCTGGGCCTTCTGGACTATCTAAGCCCCCCAGCTTTGTCCCTGGAGCCAATGCCCCCAGAAAGTGAGGTGCAGAGTATTAAGTCGGATGACATGAAATCACTGTGCATGGTGGAATTGTATGAGCTTTCGGAGGAGGAAAACGATAATAATAATAATAAGCTTTATTTATCTGCGCCTTTCTTAAAACCAAGGCGCATGAACTGGTGATGAACTGGGACAGACTGGTGATTTACCGGAACAAGAAGAGTATTCTGAGTGCCCTGATGGTTCGCTGCCAGTGTCAGAAAACTCTCCATGTAAGCCAAGTAATGTGACTTCAGAAACTGCAAATCCTGGAACTGAAAGTGCCCCAAGTTCTAGCCTCTCTACCCCAATGGATGTTCCCCTGATAAGTGAAGAGACTGCTGAAAGTAGGGATAAAAGTGCAGAGCCTGTAACAGTTCCCCCTAGAAGGACTGGTCGAGCTGTGAAGCCTGTAGTACTGTTTAAGCTACGATTGCCCTGGGAGGCCTGTGGATTTGCCTCTCAATGTGGTCCATAAGGGAGTGTATGTGCCCCCGAACTCATTGCCTAAACTGAGCATAGGTGCTAACTCCAGATTACTTGTCTTGCCCTCTAGGTATGATGCCCCTGCCCCTTCCAGCCCCAAGGTGGCTGATAGGGAAAGGCACCCTCTATCCAGGTTTCACGTGAAAGAAGTAATGACCTGATTTTAGAATGACATTGTATGTATAATGTTGTGTAACATGTAGCAAGCTGTGAAATACAGAATAAGTGCATATGACAAAGATTTAATATGTGACTGTGGTTTGAAGAATGTAGACCTAACTGTTAGTGATGTAAATGTATGTGGTAATCTGCTTTAAAGTGTTATAAAGGTACCTACTTGACACGGACGCCAAGTTCTTTTCAGGCCGGGAAGGGTGTAATCCCCCTACAAACGGGGGTTCCTAAAAGCCTCCTAGGAGCTTTGCTAAGTGTTCTCCCTGCCTGTTGGCATTCAGTGCTTAAGCCGTTGGGATGGCACTGTGTGTGCTTGCAGAGCCTCCACGTACTGTCTCTTTAAGAACCATCTGCTTGCAGACATAATCAGTTCTATATGGGGGGGACTGTGTGATTAATGTTTGAATCCCACCCGAGCTGTGGTGTAATCACTCCATTTTGCAGTCGCTGAAATCATAAAGTGAGCCCACCTGAAAGATGTAACTGTTTGCCTGTAATCATTTAGAGCATTAGTAAAATTGTAGTTTGTCTAACCTGCCTTTATTGCAGCTGGGACTCTCTGTGTTGTGCCCCTCCATTCTGGACCTGAACTGATATGCTGGGCCAACTGGGTTTAGGGGAGCCCTAAAATGTAAACTGCTTGGACCAACCAGGACTTTGACTCTCACCTGGAGCCTGCCTAAAGGGGAATATATGGTCAAGGCCCCTAGAATTCTGCGGCCACAGAATTTTGTGCAGAACTTGCAATCTACCGCAGAACTTCCTCGGTGCTTCAGAATTCACTCTTCTTGGTGATTTTTTACTAATATTTCTGTTTATCCATAGAATCTGGTTCCCTTTCCCTCTTTTTATATCCAAAACCCCCCATATGCTCAGAATATGATGTCATCACTATAACATCATACATTAGCTAATGAAATGGCTGCATTCTGCAACAGAAATGAACAGTCACTTATCTACCACAGCTCCCACTGCCAGAGACGGTGGCACAGCACATCAGGCATGGTGATATTTGCTCAACCTGCACTACAGCCTAATACAATTTTCAGTCTTACATTATTGCACTAAGGCCAATCTAAAAAAAATGTTGTCAATAGCACAGACCTGTTAAGTCCATATCTCACTTTGTACAAACTTATTTGTGCCTTTAAGGTATAGAGATGCCATCTGAAATGAATAACTTAAAATGAATTTAACTGCCATTTTTAAGAAATATAAAGTAATTATGCCCAGAAAAGTGGAATATAACAATGTGTAGATCTGTTGAAAGAATAGACCTGTTAAATAAATAATTGCACTGTACGCATTTCTGCCATGGTTATTGATTACATATTGTCATTGGTTGATAGAATCAGCTAAAAGTTATGGAGAAATGTTGTGTGCAGGGGCAGATGTTGGGCCAGAGGGTAGCATGCTGTGTTTCCGTGCCAGCAACTCAGGTTCAGAGACTAGCTCAAGGAGCTGGCTGGGCAGCACAAGGATTGGTGGAACACATCACTGCTCGGAGCCTGGGAAGGTATGGTGCAGTGTTCTGTCACACGGTGGACACATTGTGTTGGGCTGGAGAACTCTATCTCACAATCGGTTCACATGCATGTCATGGCCTGATGGTGTTACGTAGTGTCTGGGGAAGCAGGTTGTCATGAAAAATGAGTTTTGAATAACTCCTCTATTCCGTTTATTCCATTTCGAATGGCACCTGTATGAATGAGGATGCAATTTCTAGGAAATTCAAAATATATATATCTATATACACACACACACATACGGTATCTCTGTCTCTCTCACTATACACACAGACACACACACACACATATATACATATTTGTATGTATGTTACAAATTACATATATAAGTGATACACAGTGGGAACCTCATGAGTGGTGTAGAAAGCACATTCAAATATATAAGTGATAGACAGTGGAGACCTCATTAGTAGGATAGATAACATGCCTATATAGAAATATCTTATTTATCACAAAAGGTCCCCTCTGCATATGTCATTTATGCAATAGGCTAGGACCATAAGGGAGACATTTGTTTTGCCTTTTTAGGTGTAAAATTATTTCTACAAGTCTGTTATTTTGTGAACTAGTGTTTCTGTGCTTTCCACCATCCTGATTGTTATAACCATTGCCATGAAAGTGAAATCAGGATGACAAGCTGACACTGTGATGTGGTATTTTGTTAGTGCTGCACAACTTCCGCAGAAATTACAAACCACCGCCACAGAAGTTCTGCGGCAAATGGTAGTCCTGTCGCAGAACTTGGTCCCACTGTGCTGCAGAAAAGTAGGGACCTTGTATATGGTTAATGCTTCTGGGAATTGTAGCTTGGACCTTGTCACCTTTTTGCACCAACAGAGGGAGCCCTGCAGTGACTGACAGCCAGATACACCAACCGAACCTGTTGGAGTCTAAGGGAAATGCCCTGAACTGTTGCTGGAGATCCAGGTGCAAGTTGACTGTGAAGGGAGTAGGAGCTCTGTTCTGCTACAGAGTGCAGTTAGCGCGGGAAGCGCGTGTAAGGTCCTGAAGTCGGCCTGTAGCTGTTAGCAAGTGCTCAATCTGACTGAATCCGAGTTGTGGAAGGAAGAGGAGGAAGTGTGCAGAACCAGGCTTGCCCATGGAAGACCGAAGATTTGCAGAAGTGCGATCGGCCTGTCGGGGACTCTGTTGCTGCATGTGTTCTCGGGTTTTGCAGTATTTGCGATTGGGATCGAGAAGCAGCTGCCTGGTATAGTAATTTGATTTACATATAAATGTGCCTAGTGTTTGTAGGGGATCACGATACCTTTTCCCCTTGTTCTGTGAGCTGAAGCTGGAAACTGGACTCAGAGCTAATCGGACTGCATCCGTCTGCTTTTCAAACCAGTTAGGCCCTGTCACAGGGGTCTCACCTCCATGCCCTGCTCATTCTGGCCATCCAGAGCCCCCTCTCAGTTCAGCTCTCGGTTTGGGGTTTGTGAGTACAAATAGGGGCACCTCCCCTCACCTTCATTTAATCAAAATGTGTTAACTGATTGTTTTGTGTGCTTCTGTTTGTGGACTGAGCCATTCGGCTGCGGATTACAATTTGTTTGTGCATATATTTTCTTCATACAGAGGCCCCATCCAGCTGCACCAGCTGGCCAACCCCGGGCAACAGACCTGTCTAGCACCCCCCCCCCATCCTGGGTACCCAGAGAGTGACATTTTGGACCCTAAATGTATGTGCACAGTACTGTGATTCAAATTTATCTAAACTAATCAACCTGATTACCCCCCTTTCCGTGTTACTGTCCCCTGAATAAACCAGATTTGTTGTTGTTATACTATATACTATATACTGGCTGTGGTGTTAATGCATCTAGAACAGTACTGCAAATTGCTGTGTATGTTGTTTAACCTTGTTTTACAGGGTGTCCTCCAAGACGGGCTGCAGAATCAGTCTCGAGGGTAAGTGGTATCTCTATGTGTAAAAAGTGTCCACATGTGGGGTACTGGGAAGGTAACTCCCGTGTATTGTGTGGGCCACTAGTGGGAACAAAGGGGGGGGGGGGTTACAGTGTCCCAGAAGGCAGTACCCAAGATAGTTTAACCACTAATAACCCTGACCTCTGGGTGGAAGCACCC
This sequence comes from Neoceratodus forsteri, assembly GCA_016271365.2. Lineage (NCBI taxonomy): Eukaryota > Metazoa > Chordata > Ceratodontiformes > Ceratodontidae > Neoceratodus > Neoceratodus forsteri. The sequence continues at coordinate 553,692,378 of CM028137.1, read as the reverse complement.
ATCATAGAGCCTAGGCCCCTCAACCTGTCAGTAGCCCAACAGGAAGGGGGTAGTAGCCCTTGGGATAGTGCCACCTGGGGGTTACATGGATAAAGCTGGTAAACTCCACTAGAGCAGTTGTGGTACTGTGTTGTTTTCAAAATCCATGTTGTTGCTGACATTGTAAATGATACTTACTTAGATATTCTGTCAGTTGGTCACTTACGATTTGCTCCAGGGCCTTGGAGAGTGGAAGAATGATAGATATAAGATATTGGGTGGTAATTTGTAGAGTTGGCACTGTCACCACTTTTGTAAACAGGGGTAACCACTGCCACCTTCCAGATCCGTGGGAGTTCGCCTGATACCAAGGAAAGATTTAAGATTTTGGTGAGGGGTTTGAGAGTTATGTCCAGGGTGAGCCTAACTAGTTTTAGGTCAAGTGGATCAGAGCTTGTTCTTGAAATACCTAGCGCTTTTAGGATGTACTTTTTTGCTTCCATAAAGATGACAGCTCTGAAGTAGAAAGGCGGATGGGAGTTTGATTGGGTCCCTGGGTTTCGTTCGGTGCAAGTATCTGATTGGTGTTGAAGGAAGCTAGGGGGCAACACTCCATTGAGGTCAGTAAAAGCTTTGTTGAAGACATTTGCTATGCGACTGTGACCCTGCGTAGGTTGGCCCTCAATGTTCAGGAAGGTGGGGGGAGTTTTATTAGGTTTACCGGTTAGGGACTTGATGTTCTCCCGGAACCCTCTACTGCCACACTTTACCTTTCAAGTTTGCTAGGTGGTTTAGACTGTTCTTTGCAGGCCATTGGGCCTGGGATTACAATGTCTGGGTGTTCAAAAAGTGGTTTATGTTATTACAGCCAAGTACAAAAGAAAGCTTAACCATTTCTTTATTTAAGGGCCCCAACCAGATGCAATATTGTCCGACCTGCGGCAACGCTTCAGGCCTGCACCTAATCAGACTTTGGGTAACCAGCAGCTTAAACCTGACAGTCCAGGGGGTGAATGTATTATGTTGAAATGCTTTATAAAAATCCAACCAATTGCCAAAACCAGAAAAATAATCACTCTAATTTTAATTTGCTTCTCCTTCCCCTTGTTTAAACCCCTTAATAAATCAGTTTGTTGTTTAAACGTTAATCTGGTCCATGAGCATATTATTACTGAGTGCTGGTTTAATGCAAACAACTGAAAGGTTTTGTGTTGTTATTGCTGGTGACTATTCTTTACAGGTACACAGGGTGTATGCAGAGTTAACGACCCTGTTGGTAAGTGTGGTCACTGTGAGCATATTATTAGCACTCTCCAGTAATTGGGTCATTGAATGCAAAGCAAGCTGATTATTGTAATTTCAAGTGCAGGGCCACTAGGTGGGGCTGTGGGTAGGTACAGTTTCCCAGAGGGCTGTATCATTTCAGGTTCTAACACACTAAATCATTAGTCTGGGTGGAGGCACCGTATTTGTAGTTTTACTGTTGGTAGTGACACCACAGTGACCCTTGATAGCGAACCCAGGCCCCTCAGCCTGCAGTCAGGGATCCAGGCAGGAGTAGTGGCCCTTGGTATAATGGCACCAGGACAATAGCTGCTCTTGAAGTTTGAGTTTAGGTCCTTCTCAAAGAAGTAAAGCAGTTTTGGGGTCACTGGACCGCATTTTGGAGACATCTTCCCCCTTTCTTAAAGCGTTGACTACTGGTCTGATCATTGAATCATAGTACTGTTCTTTTCAGACGTTAGCTGGAGTTAGCTGTGGTAAAGAACTTAAGTCTAAGGCTGCAAAATTACAGTAGGCAACCAGTATACAAGTCTCTGGCGGTCCCAAGCAATGTGCCAGACAGTTTACAGCTTTGGAGGACAGAGTTTCTTCCTGGTTGAACTTGTGGAACAGTGCCTTTACAGATTGTTCAGGAATATGCACCCACTGTTGGCCAGAAGCAGGTCTTCATGAAAGAGCATCGGCATTGACGTGATTTAAGCCTAGTTGGTACTCCACCACATAATCATATGTTGAGATAGCGGAAAGCCATCTGTGTCCAGTAGCATCTAATCTGGCAGTTGTTTGGACATACGTTAATGGATTGTTATCTGTTTTGACCAAGATATTAGCACCATGCAAGTATTCATGAAATTGGTCAACTACTGCCTACTTGAGAGTGAGAAACTCCAATTTATGTACGGGATAGTTCTTTTCTGAAGGTGTCAGATTTCTACTAGCAAAAGCTACTGCCCGTAATCCTTTTAGGTATTCTTGATAAAATACGGCCACGAGGCCACTCAGGCTGGTGTCCGTATGTAACGCATAGGGCTTTGATGGATCAGCATAAGCATGTACATGAGCATGAGTTAATCTGTGTATTATTTTCTCAAAAGCAGTATCATAATTAAGAGTCCATCACTGTCCAGACGGCTCATTGGGTCTGAAATAGGTCTTTACAATCTCTTTGTCAGAGCCTACCTTAAAATTTTTGTGAGTAGGTGGGTACCCTTGAGTTAAGTTTAGCAGGGGGTGGATTACCTTGGTGTAGTCCTTGACAATTCAGTAATGATAGCCACAGAATCCAAGAAACCTCTGAAGTTCTTTTAAGTTGCTGGGCATTGGCCAGCTGGCTAATGCTTTCACCTTACTGAGGTCTGTTTGTATGACTTCTGATGACACAGTGTGGCCTACGTATTTGACACAGCTCTGGAAAAACTGTCATTTGTCAAATCAATAACTTTAGACCAAACTCCACAAGTCTTTCCAACAATTTGAATAAGCAAGCCTCATGCTCCTTGATAGTTTTGCCAAAGACTGTGACGTCATCAAGGTAAATGAAACATTCCAAGAGATTCATATCTCCTACGGCATGCTCCATTAATCACTGAAATGTTGCTGGAGCACCTGATATGCATTGGGGCATGCAAAGGAACTCATAGAAACCCAAGGGAGAAATTAATGCAGTTTTCTCCCTGTCCTCTGGAGCCACTGGGATTTGACAGCATCTGCTTCGGAGGTCGAGGTCAGAGAACTATTTACTCCCATTTAGACAGTCCAGTGCATCCTGTATGTGTGGCATTGTATACTGACCAGATACAGTTCTTCTGTTAAGGGTCCTGTAATCAACACACATATGGACAGAGCCATTCTTTTTCCACACCACAACAATTGGGGAGGCATATGGGCTGCCTGATTCTGGTGTAATGCCAGCTGCTAAACATCTCTTGTAGGTGACGTTTGACATCGTCGATGTTAGCAGGAGCTAGATGTCTAGACTTCTCTCTGAAGGGTCTCATGTCATGCAGGCGAATGTGCTGTTCAGCACCCGTGACACACCCAACATCCCATTCCTTGAGGGAAAATACCTTGGTTCTCTGAGCCAGCTCTTTATTGATCCTGGTTCTCCAGCTATTTGGGATAGATGAATCTCCGAAACAGAACATATCAGGTGACTCCTCACACCCTTTTTCAGTTGTATACTTGGATGGGAGCACAGCAGTGTCAGTACAGTAGACTTTAGCCAGGGTGCACCCTCTGTGTACCATGATGTCTTGGTCTGTAACATTTTGTATCTGTACCACCACTCTTCGGACGTAAGCATAAACTTGGGCCAGAAGCACACTAGGCTTAATCAGCAGCCCTTCAGGTAATTTTCCCTTGTCAGGGGCATCCAGTATCAGAATTTTGCTGGTCACATCTTTCCGCAGCCGTACTTCACCACTGATGCTACATTCTGCATTTGGAGGCAACATGATGGCAGTAGGATCTTTTTTCCAGACCATTCCAATAGGTTCATCTTTGTCACTCTCTTCGGGGTGTATCTGTTTCTCACAGGCCTTTTGGATCATCATCATGATTTTTTTTTTTTTAAAAGCGCCCTTCCAGAGCTCAGGGTGCTAGCAATAAAATACATAGAATTCACAAATTACAATTAATCTACGTTATTATACAAATTAAAATGTACACGCATAGAAATTCAAATGCACATATAGCACATTCCTTATATCAACAGCAGACTTATAGTAGGCCCCTCGAGAAACAAAAAAGGCCTAATTAAATAAATAAGTTTTAAGGGTTGTTTTAAAATCCTCCATGGTGAGGCTATCTCATATCTGATAAGGCAGAGAATTCCACATGGTTGGAGCCATAAAGGTAAATGCTCTTCCTCCAGATGTTTTCAAACAGACCCTGGGAATCGTGGCATGAACACGCAGGGCTCATCCTATCTTCTTTTGCCCTTCTTCACATAACTGGGCCAGGTGCCCAAACATGTGTGCACTAGTGCCAATCAGTACAGGGATACCATCGTAAAGTCCAGTGGAAGGGCAGACCAGGGCTAGCGTCTCCACAGAATCTCCCACACTAACCACAGAGGACAGAAAAGAAAGCCATACTTTTAAGTACCCGAGATATGAATATGACTTTTCACTCAACCCCTAAACATGCAGTCCATCGAGAGGCTATAATGGGTGGTCACATAAATGTTGTTAATGCCAGTCTTGGACGATTACTGTGACTTGAGACCTGCTGTCCAAACTGCTTGAGCCGGGATTCAGTGTATATGTACAGTGGTGTCCACGGAAAAGCCTACCAATTGGGACCAGTCCGGAGGAGCATTAGCAGGAAATTGGAGAAATGACCTAGCCACAAAGAAACTGGATTTGGGATTGCCTGACCCTCTGTTACAATCATTTCCTGCACCCCTCTGAAAAGGCATTGATCTTCGGAACTCCCCTTGTAGTTTGTCGACCACTTTTTTTAGGTCCGTTAGAGACCGGCAGTCTTTTTTCAAATGCCCATCCTTCTCACAATTGTGGTAAAATATACTTTCTTTGGTCTGTTTTAGCTGCAATATTACATCAGAAGCTGGTCTCCATTCACAGCTAGGGAGTGGGCAGGAGTACATATTTGGTGCTGGAGCCGTAGCACTGACAGTACAGGGTCTTGGCTGGGCCTCCCTCTTTGCCATGCCAAAAGTGGCACACAACATTCTATTAATTCTCTTAGCACAGCAGTCAATTCACTTATTTCAGTCTTTGTGCTGCCATCAGCAGGGGGTGCCTGAGCATGCACCCCCACTCCCATAGCAGACGCGTTCTTTGGGGGTGGGGGTCATAGTCTTTATCTGCAGAAGCAACCTTAGTAGGGGCACCAGCTTTCATTTCCCGGATTTCTCTCAGCAGCTCTGCCCATGGTGGAATATCCTTAGCAGTCTCTGATTCACAGGACCTTTCCAGCCAGTGCCTGCACAAGAATTCCAGTCTTCCTCACCTTCAGCCTCTCTGAGTTCTTTTATTAGGTCACAATAAGCAGGAGGATTATCCCTCCTATCTTGGAACTTTAGCTGGAGAATTAGCAACTTAGATTATTTGGCACATTGTAGTATATGATCTAATCTCACACGATCAAAATCGCTAGCCAATACCCCATCTTTTCTGTAAGCTCTCTGTAAGACCCTCTCCAAATGAGTAACATAAGCAGACAGACATTTCCCTTTCCACTGTTTGGTGGCTTTGAATTTCCACATTAAAACTTCTCCAGATTAAATTCTATCAAAAACACCTTCTAGTGCAGACAAATACTTTTGAACTGAAGCATCAGGGTTTGTGGACCTCAAAAACCTAATTGCTTCCAGTGCAGGACCCCTTAAACTTTCCACGATACTCTTCTGTTTTTCTGCTTCCACACACTGCTACTCTTCAACTGGGGGGAAACACAGTCCATCCAAGTCTCTAGATCATCTTCCCTCTGGGGTGTGGGCAGAGTGCCTGAAAACACTCGCAGCCTGTGGTAAGAGCTGTGACTAACTGTGGGCATAGGCATGGGTGCCAGCACTGGTGTGGGCACAGGAGCTGTTGTAGGGGCAGGTATCGGAACTGGTGTAGGTGTCAGGGAAGGAACACCCCCAAGTGGCAGGAATAACGTTTTGAAGTCCTTGAGGGTTCGACCCTCATCCAGTAACAATTTGCTAAGCTTTTCCCCAAAACTTTCGGTTAAGGGTAGGGGTTCAGGTTCTGAAGAATCCTCACCATCTTTAGTTACCCCCCTCCAGGCAGCCAGGGACTAATCAATGGCAATAGTTTTGGGCACCGTAGTGCTGTCCATGGGGTTGCTACACTCTACTAAAGCCATTCGAATTTGGGCAGTCAAGTCAGCTCGTCAGCTTACCACTACAGCCCTCTCCAGACATTACATTTTTGAAAGTGCCCCCTCTATAGTGTCTTTGCTAGTGCCCAGGGGTATATCTAGTGTTAACAAAGCATTCTGGAGGTAAATTTCATGCCCTGTACACCAACTAATTAACTGATGCACAGCCATTTCTGCAGTGGTACCCATAAAATTTCTAGTTGCAATTTTTGGTTTTGAAAACTTGGGAGCGCCAATCCCAGCGGTGTCTCCAAAGATGTTACCCTGGTGCCATTATACTGAGAGCTACTACCCCTGCCTGCTTCCCTGACTGCAGGCTAAGGGGCCTGGGTTCTCTATCAAGGGTCACTGTGGTGTCACTACCAACAGTAAACCTACAAATATAGTGCCTCCACTCAGACTAACGATTTAGTGGGTTAGAACCTGAAATGATACAGCCCTCTGGGAAGCTATACCTACCCACAGCCCCACCTAGTGGCCTACACTTGAAATTACAATAACCACTTTGCTTTGCATTCAATGACCCAATTACTGGAGAGTACTAATAATATGCTCACAGTGACCACACTTACCAACAGGGTCTGAAACTCTGCGTGCACCCTGTATACCTGTAAAGAATAGTTACCAGCAATAACAAAACAAAACCTTTCAGTTGCTTGAATTAAACCAGCACTCCATAATGATATGCTCATGGACCACATTAACATTTAAACAACAAGTCAGTGTCAGTGGCTCAGCAGGTAGCACACTCGCCTCTGAGGCCGGGAGATCAGAGGGCTGTGGGTTCAGTTCCCACATCTGGCACTTGGGTTAATATCCCAGTACTGACACTGTAGTGCAGCATGAGAGGGGTGCTGCACTTCTGAGGTGCCATCTTTTGGATGAGACGTTAAACCGAGGTCCCATCTGCCTGGATTGGTGGTAGTTCAGGTGGATGTTAAAGATCCCATGGCACTTATCGAAAAGAGTAGGGGAATTTCCCGTGTCCTGGCCAAATTTCCCTTATTCACTAAAAAAATACCACCAACAGCTTAATCTGGTTCAACATCAGTTGGCATTCATCTGTATCCTCTTCCCCCGGGTCGTGCCTGAAAATAGGTAGGATTTGTCTAGTGCACTTACCCGGTCAACAAAAACTAAATAAATAAATAAATAAAACAAACTAATTTATTAAGGGATTTGAACAAGGGGAAGGAGAAGCAAATTAAAATTAGAGTGATTATTGTTCTGGTTTTGGCAATTGGTTGGATTTTTGTAAAGCATTTCAACATAATTAATTCACACTCTATACTGTCCTGTTTAAGCTGCTGGGTACCCAGAGTCAGATTAGGTGCAGGCCTGAAGTGCTCCATGGGTCATCCGATGTTGCAGCTGGCTAGGGCCTTTAAAAAAAGAAATGGTTAAGCTTTCTTTTGTAGTTGGCTGTAATAACATAAACCACTTTTTGAATATTCAGAAATTGTAATCCCCAGGCCCGATGGCCTGCAAAGAACAATCTAAACCACCTAGCAAACTTGAAAGGTAAACCAGTTGGAAAAACAGGTTAATTAGCGTTGCAGGGCAGAACAAACTCTGTTTTACTCACTGAACCTTGGACCTCGGGATCTGGGCTGATTTCCAGGATGGCTCCCCTCGAGGCAGGATGTGACTGCAGGCTGCACGACTTTGTCCTTTCTGGTATGGACCAAGATACAGGGACCAGAGCTGACATGACTCGCCCCCTCATCAAGGCGTAGCCCCCAAGGGTGGCCGCAACTCGTGATGATCTTCTCTGCAGGAGCCGATTCCCTTCGCTGGTCATCTGGCAGCTTGACTTTCACAGACAGCAACAGCATCTTAGGCACATTATGTGGCATCACAGGTTCAGCTTGGATACAGTTCGGTAAACAGACCGCACAGCTTACTCACTTGCAAACTGCAGTCCTGGAAATGGGAGCTGGTGCACAGCAGTTCAGGTCTCCCTCTGGCAAACTGGCTGGAGACAATTTCAGTGACCACGGGCATTAAATCCAGGCACAGTCCTTGAGGGAAAAACAGCTCCTCACCAAGATGCAGATTTGTGATCGTTAGGCAACTCTGACACCAATTTCAGTCTGGAAATGAACTCTAGGGACTAACCTTTTCTGTTTCTTCCCTCTTTGGGGAAATTGCAGCTGGTTTTGCAGACTTGGCTGTCCCAATTAATCACACAGGTGTTTTGGCCAAGAAGAGGCAAAACAGGCCTCCTCCCCGTTCCCCGAGCTGCAGGGAGCCTCCTGACAGTCCTAAGGCTTGACCCAGACTGACTTGAACTGCCCAGATTCAAACAGTCCCTCTATAAATAAAGGGCAAAGTTTCTGGATTTTGATTGGCTGCCCAAGCTGTCAGAATCAATTTAAGCATTTTAATTGGACAGCATTTAGGTGCCTAAAATTGTAACTTCCTTTTTTCCCCACAAGTCTCTGGCATTGTCCCAAAAGACTCTGCTGCAAATCCTGGCTTCTGACTGGTTAACGACTGCAAATATGGTGGTTGTATATAAGTTTTAATGCAGTCTATTTAGTGTCCTTCACATATAAAGTCCTGGTGCAGCCAGAAATATAACTTTATTTAAATAATAGTCCCACAATTAATTAGCCCCAACAATGCCTATTAAACACCACTACTCTTTAATAATTATTTACGTTTTGCTGTCGCTACTGCTGCAATACCATGCTCCTAGGTGGCCGGCAGCTCCTCATCCATATTCATGCAGGGCTCATTAATATTCATGAGTCTCACTTTTGCCCCATGTCAAAACTTTATAAACATTTAAGGGCCTTTTTTCCAACCCCTCCGAGGTCATCTGTACCCATTTGGCTTCAAGGGGCACCGGGACCAAGAAAGACCTTCTGGATTAACCGCAAATCAGGTGGTCATCAGATAAAAAGGCACTCCAGTGCACATGTGCTGTCACCAGCAGCTCTGGAACATGCCGATGACTCGCAATTTGATTTTAAGCCTAAAATGGGCTAATGTAAAGTACGGGGGCATGTTTGGGGAAGCCAGGAAAAACTGTGCACTTGGGCAAGGTGGCAGAAAATGCCAGGGAAAAAACAGGATGCCAAGAGGCAATGGGGGTAAACCGGAAGGCATACAAAAAGGTAAGCCCCATATGGGGGGGGGGGTGTTACATGTGTATTCAAGACAAATATCAAATGACATGCTTATTTCAAATCTATACACACACACACACACACACACACACATACTGCGTGCGCCTACGAAAAGTGGATTGAAAACATCTGATTCCCAAGAGTGCTGTAGAGTTTTGATGTTAAAAAGAAGGGTTAAAAAAAAAAAACTATGGAATTGTGTCTAAGAGTATAGGATTGGATCGATCCCCACTTTCACAACTATATAGTTCTTTTCTCTAAACAGTTGCTTTTTTGTATGCAGACTAAGCATGTAGTGACCAGCTGTTGTTATGGAGGTTAGGGTTCGTTCTGCAGTTATCATGGAACACAGGCCACAGGGTACTTTATATGAAATTTTTGACCAAGGCACAACAAGCATTGACAGTTAACTGGGAAGTGGATTGCATGGACCAGTTTTACTGATGGGGAATAATGACCAAGACAATGAGGAAAATACCCTACCCATATAACAAGTGCTATGAGATCTTTAACATCCACCTGTACAGAGCAGAGGCATGGTCTTTCAGATGGAAGACTGGTCAACAGATGGGTCAAGGACAGCACCAATGTACTGCAGGCACTGGGGGTGAGAGAATTTATTTCAGTTCAATGACATGGATTCCCAGCTGATCAGGCCGGTGGTGCATCTAAAACAAAGTGTAAAGAATGGCTTCCCAGGATGGGGCTTTCAAAAGCCAGGCATGCAGATATGTGAACGCATACAGACCTTCCATCTGAAGCACCATGGCCAGCACTGCAATGCACTTGAAGACATGCTGCTCCAAAGATACTCCAAATGGCAAGTCCCGAAACTGGTAATGAGAGCCCTCAAGTATAAAGTGGAGGTACTGTCGGTGACTGGGAAGCACCCTGATATGGAGGGAAGTGTCCTACTTATCTAAAGTGCACGATCAACTTGTGATGTTAAAAAGAAGGGTTAAAAAAACTGCATCCCCATCAGTAAAACTGGTCCATGCAATCCACTTCCCAGTTAACTGTCAATGCTCATTGTGCCAAGGTTGTGCCAACCTGCCCATAACTAACCACCCAGCCTTCTACTTTAAGAAGGTGACAGTGAAGGAGGCCCTAACGATGGTCATTAAAGTCCTAGGCAAAACCAGACTGGGGAGTGACGGGCTAGACATGAAGTTACTATCTCTCACCCTTGATGTTCTTATCATGCCCATAACAAAGCTATTTAATAAATCCTTGGTTCTAGCTCAATTTCAGGAGGTATGGAAGCAAGCCCTGGTAACTCCAGTGCATAAGAATGGTGACAAGGTGCTGGTGTCAAACTACAGGCCAATATCTGTCCTCTCCCCACTATCCAAATCTTTGGAAAAAATTATGGCAAGTCAACTCACAGAATACCTCAATAAGTACAATCTGCTCTGCTAAAACCAACATGGCTTCAGGCAAAAACACAGTACCACCACGGCACTGCTGGAATACACTGAGTATGCGCTGGATGAAAGCAAACTGGTGGGGTCCATCTTCATTGACCTCAGCAAAGCCTTTGACACTGTCAACCGCCTTCTACTAGTACTCCAGCTCCAATGATTGGGTGTGGCAACTAGCACCCCGAATTGGTTCAATGACTACCTAACACACAGGAGCCAGTGAGTCAAAATCGGGCAGACGTTATCCAGCTCCAGAGATGTACTCCTAGGAGTCCCTCAAGGATCAATTCTAGGGCCCCTGCTTTTCAGCCTCTTTGTAAACGACCTACCCACAGCCTGTGACACCAAACTTATCCTGTGTGTGGACTATGCCATGCTGCTGAGCAGCAGCACCTCTCAGGTTGCCCTACATACAGAACTATAGAACTCTTTCAATAAACTCGAGGACTGGTTCAGTAGGCAAAAGCTGCTACTAAATTACAAGAAAACCAAGGCCATGCTACAGTCCAGCCCCTACAACAAACACAAGCATGCTCTCCTCGTAATCACCAATAAGGCTGGTGAGCAGATTGAGCAGGTGCACTTGTTCAAGTACCTTGGAGTCACCATTGATGACTCTCTCACTTATATGCACCACGTAGACTCCCTTGTCAAAGTGGTAAACACAAAGATTGGGGTCCTCTATATGCATAAGAAATCCCTCACCCCGGAAGCACTCCGAATCTCAGTCTTCAGCTCCATACTCTCCACAGTAGACTATGGGCTGGTGGTCTATAGAGCCGCTACTGATACAGTGCTCTAAAAGGTCCAAATTGCACTCAATAAGGCATGCTGCCTCACCCTGTGTACAGATCACTACACTCATACTTGCACCATGAATGAGCATACAAACTGGCTTAACCTAAAAGATAGGATCAAATACTAAACTTGCCTCCTGGGAAACAAGGCACTCCTCAGGAAAAACCCCACCCTGTATAGGAAACCTGCTTGAGGCTTCTCTCTCATCACACATCACCAGAGGGAGGAAGAATGGAGCACTGTCCATACCATTCCTCCGAACCTCACTAAGGCAGCGCACTTTCTCCTGTCGGGCCCCCCTCTGGATAAATGAACTCCTGATGAAACTACAAACAAACAACAGCCTGTCTCAATTCAAAGCAGGCCTCAAACAGCACCTAATGTGTAGCTCGAAATGCACCTGCTTCTCAGACCCCACTTAATAGACAGGTCTAACCCCAAAGGTAGCACCCAGCAGGGCTACTTAGAGAACCCTGCCTCCATTCCAGTCTAGCCAAGGGCATAAGTAAGCTATCAGTCCTCTTTAAACGCACTTGGTACTGCCCCTCCCAAACATCCCCCACACACACCATACTTGACAAAGCCCTCTGGAGCTGTTCCCCCACCCCCATCGCCCTGCTTCACTATCCCCCACCTCTCGCTTCTGTGGTAGGTTCAAACCCAATCTCCTTGTTTCACTGTCAACCAGCCTCTTGCCACCTGGGATAGCGTTAAACCCTATGCAGTTACTCTGCCATAGTCTATCAATGGATTTGGAGGTTTCCAGGGGTGTGCTACCTATGGCAACCAATTAGAAATAGCTTAGTATTCTATTACAACTGCTCTGTTTTTCTCCTATTTGTCTAATTCTCATGCAATTGCTCTTTAATGCCTAATGATCAGGCCTCTGTAACCACTGAATATGTGTATTGTCTTATTGTCCAACCCGATGTGGAACCTTTGTAAAAGAGCTCACACTCAAAGGTCTTTCTGAAATACTAATTAAATAATAAAATAAATTAAATAAATAAATAAACAAACAACTCCACTGCAGGAGTAGAGGGAGCAGGGACGGAAGAGATACCATTCAAAATCTTTTGTATTCCATGTACAGGTTCAGACACCAAGGTCTAGGACAGAATGCAGAGAATACCGGGAGTAGTAACCCTGGCTGAGTTGCACAGCAGGTTATGGACTCCGTGGCTCACTTGTAAAATGGCCTCTGAACAACTTCTAACAGGGCAGACAGGTGACTTGAAGGGTAAGGACAGAGAGGGGAAGGATATACCGGAGGGGTAGACAGAAGCTCCAGGGCATGCCCCCATTGAACAATGGCCAGGACCCTTGTATTCATAGAGATCTCCCTCCACTTTGGCAGAAAGCAGGTATGTATCTCCCACAGGGATCACAGGGTCTTTTGATGCAACACAACCAGCACCACGCATCCTTGGTGACCCAGGCATGGGCACTGGAGCGGGACAAGGGAGTAAAGGTACACTGGGATTCATGCCACATGCCAAAGGAGTAGCCACAGGCAGAACTAGAGTAGGGCCTATGAAAGGAACTTCTACTATGACCATGAGGCTGAGGAGTAAGAGCCTTGAGGGAGCACAAAATAATATTGGAGGAAAGAAACTCCCACAAAACAATGTCCACATCATGGACAAAAGGTTTCTGGCCACAAAAGGGGCATTTAGCACTGCCTTTTGAACAGCTATCTAAAGCCAGGAGTAGTGCCAGAGGCAGCAGCATGGGCCAAAGTTTCTAATGCATCATAGGCAGACGGCAGAAAATGGTTCCCAGAATCCAGGGCATGGGCTACTGCCGGACCTTCATTTTTTGGGGACCAGCAGGCAGCCTGTCAGCCATGCTAGTAATAATACCCAACAGGGTGAGTGTTATTGGGCTATGCCGGACCACCTCAATGGCATAATGAGGCTCAGCACTGCAGGTGGTGAGCCTTATAGCTCCAGGACGGTCCGGTGAAGCCCATACCATCCACCCTGGAGAGTATTAATGCATTTAGAAATGGGATCTGGGCTGTATTTTATGGGGAAAAAATTAAGATAAAAAAATCAGTTTAAATATTTAATTTAAATTATTAAAACCATTTTTGGCAAAGTAGTCCCTTTACCGCTGGCTTCTGCACCAGAGGGCGCTATGAGTGTTCTGTGCACACCCACACAGGAGTTTGTCCCTGTTCCACTTCCTGGTCACCTTCCTGCTTTCTTCTGCATAATGTTGCAAGTGACCGACTGCAATGGCAGAGTGGCTGTTCAGGAAATGTTGCGAGAGTACCGCTTAATCATGAGATCAGTGGTACTTTCTTAGATTTTGGTGCCGCAGATGGAGTCACGTTGCTGGCAGTACTGAGACCAGGCAGCCGGAGGTCAAGAGTGATGGCAGAGCTGCAGTGTGGTCTGGTGTCTTCAAACAACAACAAAAAAAAAAAAAGGTAGGTTTTGTTTATTTTATGAAGCTGGAATTGTGGGGATGACTGCCTCAGGACTTACTGACTTACTCTCAGGAACAAGTCTTGGGGGCTCTTGTTCGCTAAGTGAGAAAAACACATGGGTTTTCATTTTGAAAAATGCCAACTGTACCTTGATTTACTAAGGTAAACAGTGAGTTGGAAGTGGGACTTATTTCCCGGTCTCTAGTGGCACATAAATGTGCCCTTTGGCAAGGGGTTCAGTCAATCAGAGGCCAGGAAATATTCAACCCATTTTTTAAGGCAGACAGACTTCCACTGTCTATTCTGATATTTAAGCAGTAAGGCACTCCAGAGTGTGCATTGTGCTGGGATAATAGCACACCTCAGGGGGTGTTGAAGCATGACGCCAAAGGTGGAATACTTCCATTCTGTGAAGTGCCATTATTCCAGCACAACACACACCCTTGAGTGCCTTGTTGCGATTATGAAATGGGTCCATTAACATTACTAAGATATTTAAAAAAAATGTGTATTATTTAAAATAGCAAATGAAAATAAACAAGCATTTGTCAATGCTGAATGTTTGCTTACTGGTATTAGCATTGGAAATGCAGGCGTTAGAGAGATGCAGAATAGGAATGGCAGTGAAGTATTCAACTTCATGCCAACCCCACCTCCACCCTACAGAGACGGATAGGCATTGGGGTATGCGTTTGGGTTGTCGCCCATAACGTTCATGCCATTTCACTTCACGCTATCCTGCAGACACCGACACGTGTTGAGGTGTGCCTTGGGGTGTTCAGTTGTATAGTCACCCAATTCTATAAGGACATATGCTGAAATGGATACAGTATAGAATGGGGTGAACTCTGGGGCTGAAGAGTTCAAGGCACACCTTGATGCCTATCACTGGCTGCAGGGTGGAATGGCATGAGCATTACAGTCGGCAATTCAAAGGCACATCCCTGATGCCTGTCAGTCTGTACAGGGTGGGGGATGTTATGGTTAGACACCCCAATGCCCCGGGCATTTGTTGGTATTTGCACTACAAATTTTCAACATGATGTTTTTGTGACCCCCACCTCATGAACAGTGGCACTGTGAGTTTGTTAATGTGTCCCGAACTTTGAGTTCCCACAGCGGCCGTGCCATTCTGCGCCAGATGTACGAAAACACAGATTGGGCAGGATGTGAGGAATGACAGCTGTACCATTCATAGGGAGGTGTGAAGCGATGGCAACGTTGAAAATTTGTAGTGAAAATATTAAAAATACTCTAACTTCCGGTCTTACATGGAAATTGCGCAACGCATGCGCATAACACAGTCATTTAGTGGAATTTTTTCATCAAATTTTCAACATAGGCATTTTGTGACCTCTGCTCATGAACAGTGTCACTATGATTTTCCTAATCTGCCCCCGAACATTGATTTCCCACAGCAACCGTGCTATTCTGCGCCAGATGTGTAAATGCATATTTCGGGCAGGATATGAAAAATGACAGCTGTACATTTCATAAGGAGGTGTGAAAAAATGCCAATGTTGGAAATCTGGAGTGAAAATATTACAAATGCACATAGTTACAAGAGCAACCCATCAGCAAAGAATGACTGTTGTGGGGGGGCATGCTACCGAGTGGGATTGGGCAGTCCCTCGGCACACAACAAATGGGGAGGGGGTTACATCATGCCTACGGGGAGTGGGCTCCCCCATCGGCAAATGAACTGGGTTGGGGGCTGCCATTAGGGGGATTGGCCACCCCCGTTTGGCTTTCATGGGGCTGAGAGGCTGTTACACTTGGGAAGATTTGCCCTGCAATGATGGGTTGCTCCCTCATTGCAGCGGAATGGCTGACGCTGCAATGATGGGACGGCCCCTCATCGTAGCGCCAAAACGTTTCAGCTTGGTGGCACTTTTGGAAACCAGTGTCATCAGCACACTGTGCTCCATTGGTCCACCAGTGCCAAGCCCCCAAATGCAGCGCATCCGTTGTCTGCCACAGTGCTGCACCTCCACAATTTGCTTGTCTCCTAAGCTGCCGCATAATGTTTCTTGCGCAAGCAAACATAAAAATGTAACAAATGTTTTAAAAGAAAAAAACCCAGCCCAGTTTGGTCAGTGTAGTATTGCCTCCTGGCCAGCAAGTAGAGGCAATGCTGCATATGACAACGTGTAAGAGTAGGCAATGACTTCAACTGACAATCTGTCGTCTGATGACTTTGCTGTCTCTATATGTGCATTCTGCAGCATGATGTTTGTTAGCGTTTCAGTTTAAAATGCCTGTTTTATGATCATCAGATGCTGTGGGTGAGCAGGAGTCAGTGCAGCTAAGACTTGTGAGGTGGTGAAAACTGAGCTGTGGCATAGCCGCAGTTGTTGGCGGTTGACCAGCAGTGAGGGGGAGACGTGAAGAAGGGGGAAATGAAATACATTACTTGGAGCCAAAAATTTGAACGAGAAAAGGTAATTAGATTGCAGGTGGGGTTGGGGGGGGGAAGCTGGTGTTATTGCAGTGTTTTCTTTGTGATTTCTCATCTGTCTGTGAAGACAAGCGATTGGGCAGTTGGCGGCAGCAGAAAGTGATATCCCAGATGCTGATCAGGGTAAGGAGGATTCGTAATTTCTACTCGTGCTGTTGTGCTGGGATATCAGCACAGGGTTCTGAGGTCCTGAGCCAATCAGGTTATACAATTTTCTTGACCCATTTCATAATTAATCATGTAATATGATAGTCAGCTATAGTAAGCAAAGGGACACTAAAGCACAGATCCTCTTGCCCAGAACGTGCAGCCTCCAGGACTCTGCCAGAAGGAACAGAACTCGCATGCTGAGGTGTTTTGGATCTGTTGTGGCTGTCATAATGACCACTGAATCAGTCTCTGCCTAAGATGAATAAAACGCTTTTGAGGCTGGGCCAGGTACTGCTTGCCAACCTTATGAGACACAGCAGGAAGGACATTAGGCCCGTATCAAGAACCCATAGTGGCATCCTCCAAAGGAGGTTACATTGGAGGAATGATCATAGACACTGTAAGAACCTCCAAAAAACTACAGATAGGATTCCCAGATACGCAAGGTGACCAAGCTGACACCCCACCTCAGGACCACATAACTGGCACCTTGTTAGTCCCATTCAATGTATGTTTGGGGGAGGTGTCACCCCAAAAATACATTTTGGGTCAGAATTACAAGGTTCTGCTTATGTGGCTGTCAGGTACCACACTGAATTGTTCACCCTTCCATGTGGGGTCAATATGCATTAAAATGGTCAAGTTATAGCCAAAGAAAAATACAAGCGGAAAAAAAAAAAAACCCAAATCCGGGTACATGTGTAGTACACACACTCTTAGAATTAGTTTTTTTTTCCCCCCAGTTATTTTATATTTTACTCATAGCTTGGCCGCATTTTTTGACCATTCAGTCCCATATTTTCAGGCTAGGCAAGTTGACACCCCACTGCATGACCATATAAGTGGCACATTGTACATTTTTTTTTTTGTGCAAATAGAAATTTTTATTCAGAATTGTCATTACATACATTCTAAAGCATACAAACAGGTGAAGAAGGGGTCACTAGTAAAGAAATTCATACTTTTACAATTCTCATCAAAGGGCACTAAGGAATGAAAGTACTGCAGTACAAAAATTGCATACATTAATCTTACAAAAGTGCTACAATAAGAGTGAGAAGGGCTATATCCAAAAAATAGATATTTGTTCATTAGTTCTTTGGCACATTGTACATCTGAGCTGAAATATGTTTTGGGGGTGACCCCAAAACACATGGTGGGGAGCATTAACAAGGTGCCACATGTGGTTGTGAGGTGGGGTTCCAACTTGGCCACTGTTTTTATCTGGGGCTGAAACAGCTAACCGTGGCCAAGGTATGGCAAAAAGAAAAAAAAAAATTATGTCCAGACCATGTGTCAGCAACCAAACCAGCAGTTGCCAGGGGCTGCTTTAGATCACCTGTGGTGTAGTGCACTGCGTATCACTATGCAGCTGCTTCATGAGTGGCATGCAGAGCCACTCGTGAAGCATTGTACTGGAGCTGGTGCAGTGCGAGTCATCATGTGGCTTCAAGGTGTCGGGGAAACTAGAGACTGAAAAAAATGGCCCCTTGGGGTCACAGCAGACAAAACTGTATTGCATAACTTCACCCTACAGTGCATTGTGGTCTGTGCCCATCTTTCTACAAAGTTCTCAAGAAGTCCCCCTGAGGGTCCAAGGGCCAAGTTGGACCGGCAAACCCTCATGCAGAAAAATAAAATGCCCTTTCTACTGGCACCTCCCAAACATCTGGCTGGGGATGGACCCTTTATTTATTTATTTAACTCTTTCTCGCCAGCTGTCCTGGGGCATCTCTCAGGCTCGCTTGCTTGGCTGTCCGCCCTTAACCGCCCGCCTTTACCCGTCCTTATGACACTCGCATCGGTATTAGGATCTCCACCTTACCTCCTGGGCCCAGAGGAGCAGGCTGAAGATCCCCAGTGTGCAAAGTTGGAATTCATGGCCGGCCCTGGGCATGTGGAACATCCGCCCTTGGAGGTCACCACCACCTCACCCGGTAGGCTGGGTTTTTTTCTTGCTTTACGCCCTTGATCCCTGCCCCCCCTAGAGCTCGGACATGCAATGGTGTCAGGGGACGCCTGCCACAGCTCTTGTCCCACTACATGTTGCCCTACTATGTGCCGTACCTCTGATCTCCACCGTGGGCCGCTGCAGTGCCAGGCAAGCCTGGATCCCACCCCAGAGAGAGGAGAGCTGTCCTCTGGATGCTCAATCCTCTCTCCCCCCTGACGACCCCCGGTGGCCCAGGCTCGTTCCCAAACTGGGTCGCCAGCATGGCATCCAGCATCTCAACCCTCAGCGCTACCGGGCCAGCCCTGGATCCTTTATTCTGACAGAACATAAAACTGACAAAGAAACCTCTGCCTCACTGGCTTCTGTAGCCTTGAAAGGAAAGAAAGCCACCTGTGTCATATGGAGAATGACCAAAACCTCTCCTTCAAGGGGAGTTAGAAAAACTTAGTTACCCCTAGGAAATGGACAACTGTCCCTTTTGTCCTTAAAATCTTGTCCAGATTTGATCTGAACAAAAAGTCAATCCAAAAATCCAAAATATACCCCATAAAAAGGTACCTTTGGGGCCTGGTCAGCAGATCAGTGCTGAAGCAAGACTCCTCTCATAGCTGAAACTATTGTGAACGAGCACCTGACCGAGAGCTGCAGGTTGTCCAGAACGACATCACCCTGGAACGAGGGTGCTATGCTAATAAGGGGCAGGAGTGGATACTCTGGAATCCTCTGGCAAACCATCTGAGAGAGCTGACACCCAGTTGCACTGTACCCTGGAAACCAGAAAAGAACCATATGTAACTCTAATGTTAGACCCTACTGTCGTAAATGCACACCGGCAGGCTGTATCTACTTTCTTATTATACCTGGAGGGAGCAGACATTCCATCAATAGGCATAGTGGCATGCTTAGCCATATTAGCCACTGAAACATCAGTGATCAAAGGAGTCTCCCACTTTTTCTGTATAGCCTCCTGAGAAGGATAGCATTTTACACTGGAATTCTACAAACTGCATTTTCTTATCAACATCCAACCATTCCTGATTTAGAATTTGATCACAACTCTAACAACTCAGGAAACACTTAGAGATGTTGGGGTTCACATAAAAAAAGCCACTGATAAACTATGAAAGCTAAGTGTAGTTCAAGATTTAGCTACCAGAAAGGACGCAAACTGAGAATAAAACAAACAAGAGTGGTATGGAGGATGTCTGAGGGGAACCCTTAGACTGCTCACCTTCCTCGTCTTCAGATGAGTATTCAGTATTGTTCAGCGGCTCAGCAAGGATGGGACAATCGGCAAGGCAAATTTTATTTTTCTGGCACCCAATCCCAGAGTCTCTGGGAGTCATACAAACACACTAAATTGTCCCCGGGTTTGTCCATTTGGTGTGGCTCTGGGACATTTGTGGCTTCAGGTCTTTGGTATATAGCGGAACCTGATAAGGTGGACTGGGGGTGAGGTGGGGGGACCCCAGCCTTCCATTGGTCCGGCCTATATTTACTTCTGGTAATTTTTTCTTTCCCAGATTATAACCACCGAGACTGAACATTTTCTTTTTTTGGAAATTTTTCTTCATCTTCTTTGGACTTGATATTTGGTTTATTTTATGCTGAATTATTGGACCGCTACGGCTCTCCTACTGTTTGATGCTTTTCTCCCCATACTTTTTCTTTTTTTAATTGCTTTATAAATTCTTGTTGTGTTTTGTTAATTTTCCCAGCTGTGGGAGGGCTGGGGGAAATCTATGTTATTGTTATTTTGTTCTGAATACCCTGTGAGAGGGGGTTGTCTTATTATGTTCTTTTCTTTTTGTTAATTCCTTTTTCTGGGTTTAAATGGTTATCTTACAGTGGGAGGGGGTAGTTTAGTTGTTTTATTTTGGGGTTTTAGCTTTGTTTATAGTTACATTTTATGATTTGGGAAATCTGAGTTGGTGTTTTTATTATTCTTTAACAAGTGCTAATTGTGATGTGCTTGCTTGCCCCCCCTGTCCTGTGCCACTCGACCTTCACTCTCCATGCCCTCCACCCCTTCTCTTCTCCTTCACTGCCTACTCTTACCTATCAGCGCTGTCGGGCATTGGGGATTGCTCATAGGGGGAGGAGTCGGGGTGGAGTGGGGTGCAGACACAGCGGAGGAGGCGTCTCCCATAGGGGTAAGTGTTTAGCGAAATGGTACCAGGAACGTGGTGATTACATTCTGGTTCCCATACCCAAGGGCACCTCCAGTTTGGGAGGGCAAGTAGTTGGGTTAGCTCGCCAACCTCGTCCAACTTGGGCACTGTTATGCCATGCCAGATCTGTCTGCAACAAGACTGGTCTTATCTCAGACTTTGTTGCTAGGGCAGATCTGGTTTGCATTACCAAGACCTGGTTGGATGGGAATCGGACCCTTTTTGAGGGCATGGTTCCCCGCAGTGCTCGGTTATACATCGCCCGAGATTGGACGCAGGCGGGGAGGGGTGTGGTCTGTTTCAAGACCGACTGGGCCTAATCTGGTGTACCAGCCGAGGAGGACAAGTCAACGTCAGGCCCATTAGTTTAACTTCAATATTGGGGAAACTCTTGAAGGGAATAATTAAAGATATACTCATGGAACATATAGAGGGACAAGATATAAAAGATCTATTTCAACATGGTTTTGTAAGGAATAGATCCTGTCAGACAAATTTATTGTCGTCCTACGAAAAAGTGAATAGGGAAATGGATGCTGGGAACCCTGTGGATGTGGTCTTTCTGGATTTCGCCAAAGCTTTTGACAAACCACTAATAAAAGAAGTATTGTCAGCATTGATAATACAAAACTGCCCAGTAATATCTGTAGATAGGTTTCAGACTGGTTGCAGGATAGAAGACAGAGGGTGATCATAAATGGGGGATATTCAGATTGGGCCCCGGTTTTAAGTGGTGTGCCCCAGGGTTCAGTTTTGGGGCCCAGTTTGTTTAACTTGTACATTGCTTCATTGCAAATCAATAACAAGAACGTATGGATGTACAAGTTCGCTGATGATTGCAGACTGGGTGCTGTTCAAAAAAATGATGAACAGATAGATGCACTTCAACAAACACTAGACTTAATAAATAAATGGACCAACCTCAATAAACTTGAACTAAACATATCCAAGTGCAAGGTTATGCACTTGGGTAAGAAAAATAAGGAAGCAACCTACCTATTGGATAAAATAAATTTGGGAGTTGTTACTGAGGAAAAGGACCTGGGCATCACAATTACTAATGACCTAAAATTCAGAGTACATTGTAGAAATCAACTAAAAAAAGCAACCCAGATCCTAAACTGTATATTAAAACACATAGCAAGCAGAAGGAGTGAGGTTCTGGTTCCTCTGTATGTTGCACTGGTCAGACCGCACCTGGAATACTGTGCGAGGGTTTGGGCTCCATATAACAGGGAGGATATACTTTCTATTGAGGGAATACAAAGAAGATTAACCAAACAAATAAAGGGACTAAAAAATAAAGAATATCAAGAAAGATTAGAGAGACTGAACCTTTATTCACTGTATTATCATAGATTAAGGGGTGATCTATGTTTCTTATTTAAAAATATTGAGGATGAAGATTTGTTAAAAGACTTGGGTATTACACATAATTATGGGAGATCCAGTACAATGAAACATACGAAACAACATTGTCAACAAACTTGGGTGCACAACTTTAGGAAAAATTGGTATAGTCCAAGAGTGGTTGGGGCCTGGAACAACTTACCAATAGAAATTATAATTAGTTCTACAATGAATGAATTTAAAAAAGGAGTTGACAAAATACTTTGGAGACAGTAAATTTTTTTTTTTTTTTTTAATAAATAAATATTGGAAGGTGAGCCTAATAGGATAGTTGTATCTATCCCCGGCTTGAATATACCTATGAACCTATGAATTTGAGTGTATTGTGGTAGCTGGTGTCGGGTGCAGGATTGCTCTCATCTACTGTCCACCAGGTGATGAGAAGCTTTTCCTGCAGGAAATAGCAGATTTTGCTGCCCCTTTTAGCCCCATCCCTGTCCTTACTGCCTTTTTCTGCATTTACCCCTGTCCTGCTCCCTACTGACTTCTCTACCTTGGTGTTTACCTCTCTAATTACTGTGTTATGGTGGTGGACCCGGGTCGCAGGGTTGAGGGTGTGAGGATGGGGTTCCCCTCTGGGTTAATTCTGGGGGTAGACCAGATCCTCACCTCCGAACGGGTGCATAACCTGGGTGTGGAGTTTGACACTGGTCTGACCCTCCGTTATCAGGTGTCTGCAGTTGTCAAGACTGCATTTTTTCATCTTAGAAACACTGCCAAGATTAGGCACCTGGTTCCACCTTGCAACCTGCCAGTTTTGGTCCACGCCTTTGTGACATCTCGCCTTGATTACTGTAACTCCCTTTACCTAGGACTTTCTGGGGTTGATATCCGCCGCTTGCAGCTAGTGCAGAATGCGGCAGCACATTTGTTGACTGGGGTATCCAGGTGATCTCATATTACCCCTGTGCTGCGCACTCTGCACTGGCTGCCAATACAGAGGCAGATCACCTTCAAAATGGGTCTTTTGACCTACAAAGCCCTACACAGTCTAGGTCCCGACTATTTGAAAGAGCTTCTGGTGCCCTACACCCCTCTGAGACAGCTCCGCTCGGCTGATGAGGGGTTGCTGGAGATTCCGAGGGTAAATTTGAAGTCTTCTGGAGCCCGTGCTTTTGGATTTGCTGCTCCTACCCTCTGGAATTCTCTGCCCCATCAGCTCTGGCAGAGTATGATGGTGGGGAGTTTTAAAAAGGCACTAAAGACTTTTTTATGGGAGAAAGCATTTTCTGCTTTGCTGTAATTGATTATCTTAGTTTTGTAATACTCGTTTACTGTAGTTCTATTGTATGTACTGATTATGCCTGTGTTTTTTATGTACAGCGCTTTGAAAATGTTGAAAGGCGCTTAATTAAATACATTTTATTGTTATTATTATTATTATAACTGGGTAGCTTACCATCTCTGCAGGGGGAGGGATCTCAGAGGGGGCCCTGAACAAGAACTCCACTGTGCAGTGATCAGACCAAATGACCCAATCAATCCCGAGAGTCTCAATCTCAAGCCCCAGCGAGAAGACCAGGTCCAGCATGTGGCCACCCTGGTGGGTCATGGTAGTAACTGCTTGTGACAGGCCCAGAGATGTCATCATCTGAAGGAGTGATAACCCATCCTAGATGATTCGTTGTTGGCCCAAACCAATGAAATCCTCCAGGACCAAACATCTGGGGGACTCCAGTGTTTCACCAACTATGAAGTCACCCTCTTCCTGCAGGAACTCTCCTGCCATCCCAGGACGACGGTAAATCAGGAGAATCCTGCAACCTGCGCCCAGACCCACATGAATGGCCACACATTCAAAAGAACCCGGTGTTCTCACTGGGTGCACGGTGAAGCCTAGCTCAGCTCTAAAACAAATAGCCACTCCTCCGCCCCTGCATTCCAATCTGGGGCAGTGCACAATGAAGTACCCACGAGGGATGGAGGCCTCTAACACTGGCCCAGCATCATCCCACAACCAGGTTTCCGTATTTCAAGCCAGGTCAACCAAAGAAATCAGATTCCCAATAATTGCAGTCTTATTATTGATCAACCTGGCATTGCATAGCATCACTCTCTAGGGATTGGTGGACAGTGCAGCCCTTTTAGCTGCCTGCCCACTTGGTCTCATGACAACCCTGGGGACAGGTACTAAACACGTCTGGCATCTCTCCAAGCCCCGAGGAATCCCAGGGTGCCTTCTGCACCCAACCACTTCTATCCTGCTCCCCTCGACTGTGCACAGAGTGCCCTGCCAGCTTCTACCTAAGTGTCTTCTTCCAATTCCGACCTCCCGGCAACGACGAGCTGTAGTACTAGATACTGGGAGGGTGGTGAAGGGCCGAAGGTCATAAAGCTAGGATACTCCGTATATGATCCTAGCCCGCCCTGAATTGCAAGACACCCCCCTGACACATATTTATCAGTCCTAAAAACAAAATATATCCCACCTACTCAACCACTCATACACTAAATAACTCTTCCCCTTAACCATACACCCCCCCACACAGACACACGCTAACATCCAACCCCCTCCTCTCCAATAAAATTAACACTAACAGGAAAAGTACCCCCAACAAGTATAGACAGTAGCAATATAGTGAATATAGCACCATACAATTATTAATGACTGGAGGTCAACAATTCAATGCAGTTATCATAGTCCAAAACCTCCCTTGTTGTTCACACTATATCAAATTCCCAGGGGAATTACACAAACATCTTCAGCTCTTTCAGCTAGTCCAAAGTTGCTCCAAACTCTTTATAGAGATAATTCTCACCTCTCACCCCCACCGGCACACCACTGCAGCTTCAACCTTTTCCTCTTAGGCCACAAGCACCTACACCAAACTCCTACTTGTGGGAGACAGACGGGGTTCTCCCGGTGGGTAGCGGAGCTCCCACCTCCTATCCCTCTGTCACCTCCGCCACTCAACCACCACTTCAGAGCTCAGGACGGCAATCATCCATCACCTCTCACCTCCTCAAGCTGCTGTGTGTGCCAGCAGTGGCACAGGGCTTCCCCCAAGTCATCAACCACTGGGAAGTAACAATCAAGTGGCCCACTCACAGTCTAACTATATTCTCAAGGGAGTGCTTTCCAGAAGGGCACAATTTCAAATTTTCTCCCTGCTCCAGCAAACTCTCACTGTTGCTGGGGCTGTCCTATAGGAGCAAACAATAGTGCAGCCTCACCCACTTCAGTCCCACAAAGTTTCTTGACACTGCTCTCACCAGTGTTGGAGCAGTCCAGTCAATCTTCACACAGACACCCCTGTAGGAACGACAGCCACAAACGTACCAGTGAATCCATCCCGACTTTGGCCCACAAAAATGAACTGTCGACCCAACACTCCTCCAAATTTTTTGTCAAAGAGAAGGGTCCACTTCACAACACTTCGGGCCCTCTATACACATCCATATCAATAGGCTTTTTATATATGTTTGCTTGCATGCATGTGCAAGAAACACAGTGCCATCATCCAAGTTTTTGTAGGTGTGGCACCCTGTCTTCCAATTCAGTCAGTGTGTTTGCAGGCGTGGCCACAGTTCACCAATGAATGCTGCAGCTGTCTATGACAGCAGTTGAAAATGCAGTGGTGTACAGTTGAAAGGGAGAGACTGCTTCAGTGTGCAGCGATAAGATTGTGTTGATTAGCATATTGCCAGCAATCCTGCTTGTATACGTCTCTGCTTTCTCTTCCTGGAACATAAATTCAGTTTGAAGTGAACTTTTCCTAGGACTATCTTTCCGGGAGGAGGCAAGTGACTAAAATGACATCCTTGGAATGTTTCCAAAAAAATATCTAATTGCCATCCTTGGAATGTTGAGTCAGAGTTCAGGGTAGGAACGGCATTGACAAAGCAGGAAAACAGAACCCCAAAGAGACTGAAAAAGTAGACGCAGTTGTCTGCTGGCACACCTGATCAGTAATGTAATAATATTCCCCAACCCTCCGAGTGTCTCTAAATAGCGCGCCCCCTCCCCCCGCCTGCCGCACACAGTATATCTGACGGGGGTGCCCAATCCCGTCAGCTCCACATCCCCCACTCCAGAGTTCTAGTTGCCATGCTGGGGCCCACCCCAGTGTGGCATAAGTAAAATAGCGGCGGGGTGCCCAACCCCGTCAGCTCAATTAAACACTTCAAAGAAACAGACTTCCAGTTGCCACTATAGGAGCCCACCCCAGCGTGGCACACGTCTATATGGCCAGGGGGGTGCCCAATCCCCCGTCAGCTTCACTGACCCTCCCAAAAAAAACATCTTCCAGCTGCCACGCTGGGAGCCCACCCCAGCATGGCACAAGTCCTGCGTCGTCCTCCTGAAAAGAAAACAAACACCCGAAAAGAAAAAGACGGTCCCTCGATTGTCTTGCCCCCCAACCTGCACCCACCCTCAGCGCATCCACCTCCCCACACCCCCACCTCACCCCAGACTTACCTCTGGAGGCTGGCGAGACGATCTTCGATGGACCGGGAATACGTGTGCACTCTTCAAAGCCGACCGCGAACTGAAGAAATGCCAGTAAGCTGTATAATGGAATAAATAGGGTTTTTTCAACTTTGATGCATATCTCAGGCATTTTTTGGAATTTTGGCACCACATTTTCCACATGGGGTTTTTGGGACCCCTCCTCATGAATTCTGGCACTGTAATTGCGTTAATTGGCCCGAAAGGTGCTTTCGTGGTCACAGCACAGAACCACCTTTCTGAACCGATTTAGGAAACAGTGCCACAATTCATGATGGAGGCCTCTAAACCTTATGTTGAAAATTTGGTGAAAATTACCTAAAATGACTGATTTACTTAGCATGAGTTGCGCAGTTCTAAAGCACGCTCGTAAGTTCGGGAATTTGTAATATTTTCACTCCAGATTTTCAACATTGCCATTTTACCACACCTCCTTATGAGTAGTACAGCTGCCATTTTTCACATTTCACCTAAAATGTGTTTCCGTGCATGTAGCACACAATGGCGCAGTCGGTGTGTGAAATCGATGTTCGGGACAGATTAAGAAAATCACAGTGACACTGTTTATGAGCAGAGGTCTTAAAATGGCTGTGCTAAAAATTTGGTGACAAAAGTCCATAAAATGACTGTGTTACTAGCGAGCATTGCGCAGTTTCCATGCACCCTTGTAAGTTCATGAATCTGTGATATTTTCAGTCCAGATTTTCACCACTGGCATTTTTCCACACTTCCTTATGAACAGTACAGCTGTCATTTTTCACACCATGGCCGAAATGTGTTTTCGCACTTCCAGCGCAGAAATACGTGGTCACTGTAGGAAATCACTTTTCGGGACAGATTAAGAAAATCACAGTGACACTGTTCATGAACGGAGGTCCCAAAATGCCTGTGTTGACAATCTGCTGTAAAAAAAATCCCCAAACTGATAACACTACAGGTGTGCGTTGCACAGTTTCTACGCACGCTCGTGACTTCACCAGTTTTTTTAATATCTTCACTGAAGATTTTCAACATTGCCATTTTTTACACCTCCCCATGAACAGTACAGCTGTCATTTTTCACATCCTGTTTGAAATGTGTTTTCGCACCTGTGGTGCCAGATGGCATAGTTGCTGTGCAAAATCAGCTTTCGGCTAACAAACTGCCACTGTTTATGAGGTGGGGGTCACAAAAAAACATGTTGAAAATTTGGAGTGAAAATACCAATGAACGCCTGAGGCGATAGGGTTTCCGACCATAACGCCCCACCCTGTAGAAACTGACAGCCATCAGGAGAGTGACTTGGGATTGTCGCCTATAATGCTCATACCATTCCTTCCCCACCCACACCCTGCAGCCCGTGAGAGGCATCGAGGTGTGCCTTGGACTCTTCTGCAGGGTAGGGTGTTATGAAATGGTGTGGCCGTTATGCCTGACGACCCAAAGGCACACCCCAATGCCTGTCAGTATCTGCAGGGTGGTGGTGGGGTTGGCTTCAGTTCAATACTTCACTGCCATTCCTATTATGCAGCTCTGTAACTCCTACACCACCAATGCCAGCAAGCAAACATTCGTCATTGACAAATGCTTGTTTTGTCTGAGTACAGGAGCCACCAGAAATATCAAGGATGCCAGTATAAGCATCCTGGGCATGCTCTCGTACATCTGGATGTACCTGATGCTGACCCCCCTGGCCTGTGGGGCCCATCTTGGGATACTGAAGCTTAATAAAGGGGAAGGAATGTGGGTAGAGGGTGACAGTGAAAAAGCAGGGATACTGAACGGATATTTCTGCTCAGTATTCACAAAGGGAGAGGAGGGGGAGTTACTCAAACTAAACAAGAGAAACACTCTGTAGACAGGGGTCGATACCAGTCCATTTACAGAAGAAATGGTTCTGAAAGAACTAATAAAATTGAAGGTGGACAAAGCAATGGGGCCTGATGGGATTCACCCAAGAATTCTAAAAGAACTAAGGGTAGAACTAGTGACACCGCAGACTACTGTCTAACAAATCATAGGAGGATGGGGTGGTACCCGAGGACTGGATGAGGGCAGATGTGATTCCTCTTCACAAGAGTGGGAGCAGGACAGAGGCAGGAAACTACAGACCAGTTAGTTTGACCTCAGTGGTAAAGAAAATGATGGAATCACTTCTGAAGGAAAGAATTGTTGAGTACCTAGAGGCCAGTGGGGCACAGGATCCAAGGCAGCATGGATTCACGATGGGAAGGTCGTGTCAGACGAATCTAATAGATTTCTTTGACTGGATGACCAAAGTAGTAGACAAGGGAGGGGCTGTGGACATGGCCTACCTAGATTTTAGCAAGGCATTTGATACAGTCCCACACAAAAGATTAATACACAAGTTAGCCAGCCTTGGAATGGGTCCCAAGTTGGTAGCCTGGATAAAAAACTGGCTAGACAACAGGACACAAAGGGTAGTAGTAAATAGAGTACACAGTGAAGAAAGGAGGGTTACTAGCGGGGTACCGCAGAGTTTAGTACTGGGACCGGTCCTTTTCAATGTCTTTACAAGTGACATTGCAGAGGAACTGGAAGGAAAAGTATGTCTCTTTGCAGATGACACAAAGATCTGCAACAGGGTTGATACACAAGATGGAGTGAAAAGGATGAGAAGGGACTTGGCAAGGTTGGAGGAATGGTCAAATGTATGGCAACTCAGATTCAATGCAAAGAAGTGCAAGGTAATGCACATGGAAACAAAAACCCAGGGTAAAGCGTACACAATGGGGCATGAGATACTGACAACAGTAAAAATAGAAAGGGACCTGGGGGTAATTATATCAGATGACCTAAAGGTGGGCAAGCAATGTGAGAAGGCAGTAAGGAAGGCTGGGGGGATACTGGGATGCATAGGAAGAGGCATCAATAGTAGAAGACAGGAAGTTGTTATCCCTCTGTACAGACAGTTGGTGAGACCCCATCTGGAGTACTGTGTGCAGTTCTGGAGACCCATCTCCGCAAGGAACTTATAGACAGAGTGGAGCTGTCCAGAGGAGGGCAACCAAAATGGTGCAGGGTCTGCACCAGAAGACATACGAAGAAAGACTAAAGGAGCTTAATATGTATACCATTGAGGAAAGAAGGGAGAGAGGGGACATGATTGTTAATTCCCTTGAGGTACTTGAACGTTTCTAAGTCCAAGAGGGTAGCACCTTCCAGAAAAAGAGATGTGCAAGAACAAGGGGGCACAATTTGAAGATAGAGGGGGGACAGCTCAGAGGTAATGTGAGGAAATATTTTTTCACTGAGAGGGTTGTGGATGCATGGAACAGCCTCCTTGAGGAGGTCGTGGAGTCAAGAACAGTGGGGGACTTCAAGGATGCATGGGACAGGCATAAGGCAGTCCTAGTGGGGGGTAGGAGGAAGTAAGCTGTTGGTTAACTAGGATCTGCAGTTTATCTGTTAGGTAGGAAAATGGGCAGACTAGGTGGGCCAAGCGGTCCTTATCTGCCATCAAATTCTATGTTCTATGTTTCTTCACAAGACAGGCCTGCAGTTCTTCAGCACGGGAGATGTTACTCAGAAGGTACAACACATTTTTGCCACTGCCTGGATTGCCTGCCTGTTGTACCCTCCCCAAACCAAAGTTCTGTTGTTGTGGTCCGAACATGCTAAGTTTTCTTTACTAGCACCAAAATGAGCCCTCAGAATTCCTTAGTGTCCACAGCAGGCCTTAAGACTTTTTTAAATGAAAATAGTCTGCAGAATGCCATGGTGCCAATGTACAATTCCCTCCTCCATGTTTGCACATGCATGGTTGTGTGAGGACGATGAATGAATCGACTGTGCATTACAGAGTCCGGGAGCATGTATGTGCTCCAGAAATCATTAAAAACAGCAGCATGTGCTCACAAGGGCTGTGCTTAGGTACTGGATGAGCTCGAAATTGGATCTCGCATGAAAAATGACAGAGCCTGAAATGAGAAACTGCTATGAAAAAAAACTAACTGTTAGAACATCCCAAAGCAACACTGAAAACCTCAGGGGAAAAAGACAAGACCAAGCAGATGCAGTGACAGAGAGGTATGTCGGGGGGGAGGGGGGCTTAATGAGCCCCTACTTACTAGAGGTCCCAGGCAGGGAAAAACAGACAAGTACAGCAGACACATCTTTTACTGCACCCTTTATATTTACATCGGTATTGTCAGTAGAAAAAAGATAAAGTTCCACAAAAGTTGTAAATGAATAAAACAAAGAAGGCTTGCCAATTTAGACTCCTTTTTCTTTTTATACCATAAAGGTGTTTCTTCGTGGTTTGCAGGTGGGCAGCTGTCAGCCATGACTAGGCGCCTCCCCCCCCACACTCCAGCCAGCACATGCCTCCGTCAGTCACTAGGAGTCCCCCTTCCCCCCACAACAGGGCCAGAATGGGGAGAGCTGTCCTCCTCTCCACCCAGTACACAAATCCAGAGTTGACGGCCAGGTGATGGTGAGGGCCGACAGAAAGCGGGCATGCTTCATAAAGCCTGACCCAGCCCCTTTTCTGATCCCTTCCTTTAGCTGGCTGGCACTCGCCAGTTCATGCTGAGGCATACATGCACCGGAGTCCCACAGCTCCCTCCCTAGAATGTTGCTCCAGACCCATCCTACCACCAGGCCTCCACCTGGTGGCAGCTGTGTGGTGGAACCAGCATTCTCTCCGCCCCCACTGGCCCCAGCAACCAGAGTTCACTCCCATTCCATGCTACCAGGTTCAGCTCTTAAAGCTACATGCATTTTGGACTTATCAACTCAACTGGGGGACTTTATCTCATTTCACATTATTATCTTTCTCCCACATGGCTAACAAGGGGTTTATAAAAACTGTATCTGTTGCAAAATGCTACATTAGAAATGCTGAATTTGTCAACAGATAAGGACCACTTGGCCCACCCAGTGTGCTCATTTTTGTCCCTGCAGACCCTGCCTGATGTACAGCACCCCCTCCCCCACTTCTAGAGATGCAACAAAGTTTTAATTCGTTGGCAAATTTCCAGTGAAGTCACTGAATCCGCCTCTGCTGACCATTTTGCAAAGTTTTCATGTGTAACCCCTAGATGGCGCTATCCCAGGGGCTACTACCCCTGCCTGATTTGCCACTAACAGGTTGAGGGGCCTGGATCCAATGGCGGGTGCCTCCACCCAGAGGTCAGGGTTTGCAATAGTTAAACTAACTTGGTCACAGCCCTCTGGGACACTGCAACCCCCCTTTCTTCCCACTAGTGGCCCACACAATATATCAGAATTACCTTCACAGTGTACACTTACCCCAGGTCTGGTTCCGCACTGGGACCTCCTGTGAAATGAGATACAGTGCAACAATCACAGTACAGTACTTTAACATAGACAAATACCCAGGCAGTATAACTTTGCTGAAACAAGCAGCTCTGATTTATTTAGGGGATATAACAAGGACAGGGGAAATCAGGTTAATTAGCTTATCACCTAATAATCTACCTATGGCTCTGTGCACAGGCCTATCCCTATCAGTTACTGTCCCTGGGTACCCAAGCCCTAGTGGCTAGTCCAAACCGTGGCAGCTGGTAGGGGCCCTTTCACACAGAGAAAAGGAGAATTAAACAGTCAGCAGTACAGTAATTCCATTTGGATTTAATGTGGCAATTCAACAGGGAGCGACCCTGAATTAGTACTCACGACCTCCAAATAAGATAGTGTCCTTCAATGTCAGCAGGGCTCACTTGAGGTACACAAACCTCTTCACACATCCATATAAAAGAACGACTATACCAGGCAGGCTGCATCTGTATCCCGATCGCAATTACTGCACAATACCGGGAGAACACACACAGCAGATTCAGTTCCTGACAGACCGAGTGCAATTTCAGCAATTCCTCCAGTCTTCTACAGGGTGAGCCTGGTTTCTACTCTTCAGAGATCCTTTGATTCTTTTCACAGGACGGATTCAGTCCTAACAAGCTGTTACACAAGCTGCAGACCGGAACTCTGGGCCTTACACACGTTTTTGACTAAAACTGCACACTGAAAAAGCACAGGGCTCCTTCCTTCTTCACTGCCAAAGCTCAACTGAAACTCCAACCGACAAAACCGGCACTTCCTTTGAGTTCCTCCCAGTTCTCGACTGGATTGGCTGTCACTCACAATAGACTGCTGCTGTTGGTCCAAAAGACTGAAGTCTAAACTACATCTCCCAGAGTCACTGCCCATACAATCCTCTTGTGGCTGGCTCAGATTATGAGTCCAAGATCTGATTCGTCCAAGGCACCATTTTAGAGCTAGCTTACCCCACACTGATTGGTCCAGTTCAGCAGTTCAAAACCAGAATGGGGAACTAGGCAGACACTGTTCTGACTGCAAAAGAAATCAGGTTAGACAAACTGTAATTTCATTATTACTGTAAATGATTTCTGGCAAACAGTTACATCTTTCAGATAGGTTCCCTTTGCACTCCTAGTGACTGCAAAAATGAAGTGAATTGGCAGCAGCTCGAGTGGTACTCAGAGAAGCACACAGTCCCCCCATACAAACTAATTTATGTCTGCAAGCAGACAGCTCTTAAAGAGACAGTACCAGAGGCTCTAAAAACACTCACTGATAAATGGCTTAAATGCCAAACACCATTCAGGCTTGGAGCATTCAAGCAAGCTCCTGGAAGTCTTTTGGGAACCCCCATTTGCAGGGGGGTTTCACCCTTCCTGGCCTGGGAAAGCTTGACGTCCGCGTCAAGCAAGTACCCCCATAAGTTTCAACTGCAACCATATACATTTGCATTAGGCTCGCACATGTAATCATCAGTCAATATATCATTTTACCAAGAACACATTTCTGAAACATTGCAGTCGTCACTCTTTACACAGTATTACATACACATTGTACCATAACTCAAGTTATTACCTCTTGTACATGAAACCTGAAGAGAGGGCCCTTCCTATCAGTTACCTTGAGGCTGGATGGGGCAGGGCACCATATAGAAGAGAACAACACAAGTAACTTGGAGTTAGCACTGATGCTCAGTTTGGGCAATGAGCTCGGGACACATACACTCCTTTATGGACAACATTGAGAGGCAAGTACACAGGCCTCCCAAGTGAATCATAACTGAGGTGCACCACAGGCTTTACAGCTCGACCAGTCTTTCTAGGGGAACTGTTATAGTCTCTGCACTCTGAGCCTCATTTTCAGCATTGTCCTCACTTGTCAGGAGTCTCCATGGGGGTAGAGAGGCTAGAACTTGGGGCACTTTCAGCTCCAGGAGTTACAGTTTCTGAGTCCACAACATTTGGCTCGCATGGAGAGCTTTCGGACACTGGCAGTGGACTGTCAGGGCACTCAAAATACTCTTCTTGTTCGGGTGTATCACCAGTCTGCCCCAATCTATCATTTTCTTCCCCTGAAAGCTCAAACAGTTCAACCATGCACAATGATTCCATTTCATCTGATCTGATGCTTTGCACTTCACTTTCTGGGAGCATTGGCTCCAGGGACGAAGCTGGGGGCTTGGACAGTCCAGAAGGCCCAGCTTCATCTCCAGTATTGACTAGGGGATTGCCCCGAAACAATTGACTCAGTTCGTAAGAAGGATAGTATTCAAAGTCACTCTCACTTTCTTCTGATATGGACTGACAGTCATGCTCAACTGGGACTTGTGCAGGGGAACACTTTAACTCTGCTTCTGTAGGTGCAGACTTCCTTGGTCTTTTCTTAGCAGCAGCTCTAGTCACTGGTCCAGAGGGGGCATCTTCTAGGGGCTCAGACTCAATTAAGATTTGTCCAATGGGCAGTAAATGATTTCTATGCATTGTTTTACATCTTTTGAATTATTCTCAGGCCTTACTTTTGTACACTGGCAGATCATCTAGTTTGCCCACTACAATGTGAGGGAGATGGTGCCATCTGTCAGCAATCTTGTGCTTGCCATGCAGTCCCAGATTTCTTAGCAATACCGATTTCCTCCTGGAGTTCCTGTGCTTTCACCTTTTATCATACCTTTCTTTGTTGGCCAGATTTCTTTTGGCAGCCATGGTTTGAGCCAGTTGGTACGCATGAGTTAGCTGGGCCTTTAACTTTGCACATACTGTAAATAGTTGTCAGCTTGAACCCCATCAGGAGAGACCCCAAACACACATCTACTGGTAGTGGAGCTTCTCTTCCAAACATCAGGCGGTAGGGGAGAATCCAGTGGCATCACTTTTGGTGCAGTTATAAGCATGTACCAGGGTGCTAATTTGTTGGCTCCATCTAGGCTTGTCCTTTGGGTGCAGGTGCCTAGCATATCTAGCAAAGTCACGGTTGAAGCGTTCAGGCTGTGGGTCCCCTGGGGGTAGTAGATGGTTCTGGACTTCGCACTCCCACAGAGAAAGCATCTCTTTGATCAGACGACTCTCAAAGTCTCTCCCTTGATCAGAATGGATTCTTTGTGGAGCCCCATAGTGAACAAAAAGTTTTCTAAGTACTTTGGCCACAGTGGATGCTTTCTGGTCTTTGGTGGGAAAGCTTGGGCATATCTCGTGAAATGGTCAGTGACCACCAGCACATTACTGATATTTCTTTGATCTGACTCCAAACTCAGAAAATCAATACAGACCAGCTCCATGGGTGCACTGGTGGTGATGTTAACAAGGGGCAGCCCTCTGGGACAAAGCTTTCCTCTGTAAGCAGCGACTACAAGTTCGAATGTGTTGCTCCACATCAGCCCCATCTTAGGCCAATAGAATCTGGATCTCACCAAGTCAAGTGTTCTGTCTATACCAAGGTGCCCCATGTGGTTGTGCAAGGACCTCAGTACTGAGTCTCGAAGGCAGTGGCAGCACTAGTTGTTGTTTGTCTACTTGTCCCCTCTGTCTACTGTTTCTCTGTATAACAGTTTATTGATCAGTTTCAACTTAGGACCTTCTTTGTATAACAGTGCAGTTCTCAAATCAGTGGGCGTAATTTGGACACATCTTTTCCTGCATGAGGGCTTCTAAAGCTGCTTTGATCATGGGATCGTGAGATTGAGCCCACTGAATACTGTCATTGTCCAGCTGAGGCAGTGCACCAATGTCTATTGCAGAAAAGTGGCAATAAGCAGCAGGTATGCAATTCTCAGAGGCTCCCAAGCAATCCACCATGCAGTCCACTGCGTCCGTGGACATTTGTTCCTCCCTGTCAAACTTCTGGCAGAGTGCCCGAATGTCAGGTTCTGCCAATCGGACCCAATCATTCTGGGGAACAGGCCTCCGGGAGAGAGCATCAGCATCTATGTGGTTCAGACCTGCTCGGTATTCGAGAGCATAGTCATATGTAGATAATGCAGAAAGCCACCTATGGCCAGTGGCATCCAACTTTGCTGAGGTCTGCACATAGGTCAAAGGATTATTGTCAGTTTTACTAGTATTTTAGCCCCATACAGTACTCATGGAATTGGTCAACAATAGCCCACTTCAAAGCTAGGAACTCTAACTTATGTACAGGATAGTTCTTTTGGGATGGGGTCAGGCTTCTACTGGCAAAGGCCACTGGTCTCAGGCCATTCTCGTGCTCTTGGTACAACACAGCCCCAACCCTTGCAAGCTAGCATCAGTGTGCGGGACGTAAGGTTTTCTTGGATCGGCATAGGCCAGCACTGGAGCATGGGTAGTTGATATATGATCTCATGAAAAGTAGTCTCATAATCAGGAGTCCAGCGGGCCCCAAATACTTCACTCGGATGAAAATACACTCTTTCAGTCTTGAGGACGCTGACTTTGGTATTTTTGTGGGTTGGGGATACCTTGAGTAAGGTTAAGTAAAGGCGGATCACTCTTGAATAGTCCTTGATGAAGCGACGATAATAACCACAGAATCCAGGAATCTTTGCAGTTCTTTTAGATTTTTGGGCTGTGGCCAGGTGGTCAAGGCCTCAACTTTACTTGGGTCGGTCTCTATTCCCTCGGTGGATACTATGTGTCCACATACTTTACTGATGTTTGAAAGAATTGACACTTATCAATGGACAGTTTAAGGCCAAAGTCCTCCAGTCGGTCCAATACCTTAAATAATCTGCTCTCATGTTCCTCCAGTGAGCTGCCAAACACAATAACATCATCTAGGTATACCAGGCACTCTAGTAGTTCATGTCCCCACTGCCGCTCCATCAATCGTTGAAAAGTGGCTGGGGCACCTGAAATCCTTGAGGCATCCTCATGAATTCATAGAAGCCAAGCGGACAGATAAAGGCCGTCTTCTCACGGTCCTCTGGGGCCATCGGGATCTAGTAGTACCCACTGCGGAGATCCAGCACAGAGAACCACTTGCTCCCGCTTAGGCAGTCCAAAGCATCCTGAATGCGGGCATTGTGTACTGATCAGGGATAGTCCGCCGGTTTAAGGTGCGATAATCCACACACATCCTTACTGTTCCATTCTTTTCCTCACTACCACAATGGGAAGCATAAGGGCTTCTGGATTCTTGTATTACACCAGCAGCTAACATCTCTTGCAGATGCCGTCTCACATCATCTATGTCAGCAGGTGCCAGGCGTCGAGACCTCTCACGAAATGGTCTTTCACATCATGCAGCGGATATTGTGCTCAGCTCCTTGCACGCATCCTACATCCCATTCCTTTAAAGAAAACACCTGGTCTCTCTGGGAAGCTTCTCACTGATCCTCACTTTCCATTCAGCTGGCAGCGGGAGTCGCCAAATCAAACAAGTCAGGCATTACTCTGTCATTCTTCCTTGAACTCTTGCTGCTGGGTAGCACTGCAGTGTCTGCACAATGCACATTAGCCAGGATGCAACCTCTGTTTACTCGAATGTCTCTTTCAGACACATTATGAACTTGGACCATTACCCTTCTGGCATAAGCATGGGCTCTAGCGGGCAAATACTAGGCTTGACCAGCAGTCCCTCTGGCAATTTTCCATCGCCTGGTGCATCCAACATTAATATTTTATTCTTAACATCCTTTCTGATACGGACCTCTCCTGTAAGGTACACTGGGCATTTGGCGCCAGGATCAGAGACTCAGGATCCTTCTTCCATACAATTCCGACTGGTTCCTCTGGTTCTGTTTTTCAGCATCTCTCTGTGCCTCATAGGCCTTCTTAATTAAAGCCGAACTCTTAAAGCTCTACTAGTCTTTGACCCCTGTTTTCATAACACAACTGTGCCAGCCTTCCGAACATATGAGCATTTGTTCCAATCAACAAAGGACACCATCATACAGTCCAGTGGGGACACACTAAAGCTAGGGTCTCTACTTGTTCAGCCACTCCAGCCACGGAGGTGGGGAAAGACAGCCAAATTCGGATATACCCGAATAGGGTAGGCCTTCTCACTTAACCCCCATACATGCAGTCCTTCTAATGGTTGTAAGGGTACGCCTGACAAATGCTTCTGATACCAATCCTGGAACATAATTGTCACTTGGGAGCCACTGTCTAATACAGCTCTTGTAGACACTCCATTCACCTTTACAGTGGTCTCCATGGAGGGACCCACTATTCTGGACCAGTCTGGAGAGGCGTAGTGGGGGCCTGGGCAACTGACCTTGCCACAAAGGGCGTGAATTAGCATTTTGGTGCCCTCACTGGGATCATGTCGTGCACCTCTTAACCACTGATTTCTTCTCCGAAGCTCTCCTTGTAGCCTATATGCAACTTTGTCAGTGTCTTTTGGGGACTGGCATTCCCTTTCATGTGCCCATCTTTCCCTACAATTATAAAAAACATACTTTCTGGAGTTTGAGCTGGCGGGCGCCACACTGGGAGCCAGGGCGGGGTATTACTAACTGGAAACCTGGGTGCCATCTCTGTCTGCGTGATAAGCATTTGGAGACATCTCGTCAGTTTCTCCACTTCCATGGTCAAGGAATTGAGTTTGGAGCTGTTATCAGCAGGAGATACATGGGTGGTACCCCCACCCCATAGCAGATGCAGTCGGATATAGGTCAGGGCCTGTACTAGCAGGCGGCCTTCATAAAGGGACTGTTTTGAATTCCGGATCTCTCTCAACAGTTCGCCCCATTGTGGCATATCTTTTCCTTGTCAGAGCACTCATTGACTGTCAACCTCTGCCCTGAACTTCACTTGATGGGTCACCCTCAGTCACTCGTCGTAGCCACAGCTGTTGGTGCAGGTACCTCCCGGGGTCGCCTTTTCTCAACTCTCGAATTTCTCTCATTAACTCATCATAGGAGGGTGGGATTCAGTCGATTTGCCAGGCGTAATTGAAGCAACAGGTTCTGAGAAGGGGCAGACTTAAGGATTCTGTCCAGTCTGGTTCGGTCCAGTTCAATCGCTGGCAAACTACCCTTTCTGAGGCATTCTTGCAACAATTTTTCCAGCCGAGAGACATACACAGACAACAACTCCCCTTGGTACTGTTGTGCATTTCTTACTCTCCACCATAGGTCCTCATCAGAATCTGGGCTCCCATACACATTCTCCAAGGCCTCAAGATAGGCCTGTGCAGTCGCTTCAGGGTTACTGGCCCGTTTAGCATGGATGGTAGCCAGGGCAGGACCTGGAGGCTCTCACTAACCCTCTTCGCTTTCGCCTTCGAGCATTGCCATTCTAGCACTTGGGGCAACATAGTCTATCCAGGTCTCCCAGTCATCCTCCCTTGGTGGGTGGGAGGGTGCTAGAAGATCCTCAACCTTCGGTAAGAGTCGTGACTAATGGCAGGTGCAGAAATAGGAGTCTGCATTGGTTCAGCCACCATTACGGGCACTGGAGCAGGAGAGGTGTTGGGGAGGAACACCCCAGGTGGCAAGAATAGTTTCTGCAAGTCCTCCACAGTTTTCCCCTCTCCCAGCAACCATTCAGCAAATTTCTCCTCAAAGGTTTCAGATAGTGGTGGGGCTGATTCCCCAGGTCTTTACTGTCCTTAGTTATCACTCTCCAAGCAGTGAGGGCTCCCTCTGGGGTAATGGTCTGTGGCACTTTGGAGCTATCTATGGGATCCTTAAACTCTACTAGGGCCAGGAAAGTGTGGGTGAGCAGATTAGCATGCCGACCCACCACCACAGGGTTTTGTAAACCTTCCACCTTGAAAGTACTCCTGCACAGTGTCCGTATTGATACCCAGGGGATGTCCAGGATAAGCATAGCATTTTGGGGTCGATCTCCTCCCAGTACACCACTCCACCAGCCGGTGCACAGCCACTTCTGTCGGGTACCCATTTTTTCTTAACAGTGGTTAAGTAAATATGGCCACTAGAGGACACACAATCCCAGCGGTGAGCCTCAAGATGTAACCCCAGATGGCGCTATCCCAGGGGCTACTACCCTGCCTGATTTGCCACCAACAGGTTGAGGGGCCTGGATCCAATGGCGGTGCCTCCACCCAGAGGTCAGGGTTTGCAATAGTTAAACTAACTTGGTCACAGCCCTCTGGGACACTGCAACCCCTTTCTTCCCACTAGTGGCCCACACAATATATCAGAATTACCTTCACAGTGTACACTTACCCCCAGGTCTGGTTCCGGCACTGGGACCTCCTGTGAAATGAGATACAGTGCAACAATCACAGTACAGTACTTTAACATAGACAAACACCTCAGGCAGTATAACTTTGCTGAAACAAGCAGCTCTGATTTATTTAGGGATATAACAAGGACAGGGGAAATCAGGTTAATTAGCTTATCACTCTAATAATCTACTTATGGCTCTGTGCACAGGCCTATCCCTATCAGTTACTGTCCTGGGTACCCAAGCCCTAGTGGCTAGTCCAAACCGTGGCAGCTGGTAGGGCCCTTCACACAGAGAAAAGGAGAATTAAACAGTCAGCAGTACAGTAATTCCATTTGGATTTAATGTGGCAATTCAACAGGGAGCGCACCTGAATTAGTACTCACGACCTCCAAATAAGATAGTGTCCTTCAATGTCAGCAGGAGGTCACTTGAGGTACACAAACCTCTTCACACATCCATATAAAGAACGACTATACCAGGCAGGCTGCATCTGTATCCCGATCGCAATTACTGCACAATACCGGAGAACACACAGCAGATTCAGTTCCTGACAGACCGAGTGCAATTTTCAGCAATTCCTCCAGTCTTCTACAGGGTGAGCCTGGTTTCTACTCTTCAGAGATCCTTTGATTCTTTTCACAGGACGGATTCAGTCCTAACAAGCTGTTACACAAGCTGCAGACCGAACCTGGGCTCATACACGCTTTTTTGACTAAAACTGCACACTGAAAAGCACAGGCTCCTTCCTTCTTCACTGCCAAAGCTCAACTGAAACTCCAACCGACAAAACCGGCACTTCCTTTGAGTTCCTCCCAGTTCTCGACTGGATTGGCTGTCACTCACAATAGACTGCTGCTGTTGGTCCAAAAGGCACTGAAGTCTAAACTACATCTCCCAGAGTCACTGCCCATACAATCCTCTTGTGGCTGGCTCAGATTATGAGTCCAAGTTCTGATTCGTCCAAGGCACCATTTTAGAGCTAGCTTACCCCACACTGATTGGTCCAGTTCAGCAGTTCAAAACCAGAATGGGGAACTAGGCAGACACTGTTCTGACTGCAAAAGAAATCAGGTTAGACAAACTGTAATTTCATTATTACTGTAAATGATTTCTGGCAAACAGTTACATCTTTCAGATAGGTTCCTTTGCACTCTAGTGACTGCAAAATGAAGTGAATTGGCAGCAGCTCGAGTGGTACTCAGAGAAGCACACAGTCCCCCATACAAACTAATTATGTCTGCAAGCAGACAGCTCTTAAAGAGACAGTACCAGAGGCTCTAAAACACTCACTGATAAATGGCTTAAATGCCAAACACCATTCAGGCTTGGAGCATTCAAGCAAGCTCCTGAAGTCTTTTGGGAACCCCCATTTGCAGGGGTTTACATGTTTAATAAATCTGCCATTTGTAACTTTGCGTTTTTTTTTTTTTTTTTTTTTAAGAGCAAATTGCACCTAAAGAAACCCAAAGCAAGGCAAAGTTACAAATGGCGACTTCCGATCACTGCCCTGTTCTTTTCCTGGTGTCTAGTTGCTGCCCACCTCCGCCCAATGTAAAAATTCCTGGTGTTTGGGTCCCCTCCCTGCCAGCCCATTTCAGAATAAAATGTGCCCACCCACCCCGGGACCCGATCGACATAAAATTCTCTGCAGTCTAGTGACTCCAGGGAAGTATGTATACAGTTCTTTCACATTGGGCTGGCTATTGACGGGAGAGGGGCACCAGTAGACACCAGGGAATTCTATTTCACATCGGGCTGATGATTGGGGAGAGGGAGTGATGGACCACTAGACACCAGGGAATTTTATTCTACATCATAGGCATTATGATACAGTCCTTGCACCATTTTAGTTGCCCTCCACTGGACAGCCTCTACCCGGCTTACGTTCTTCCTGAGATGTAGTCGCCAGACCTGGACACAGTACTATAGTTGGGGTCTCACCAACGATCAACACAGTGGTAACATCGCCTCTTTCTTTGTCCTGGTGATGCCCCTCCCTATACAACCCAGCATCCCACTGGCCCTGCCTACTGCCTTGTCACACTGCCTCGCCACATTAAGGCCATCAGGTTTGGCAACCTCAAGGTCCTTTTCCTTTTTAGTGACCGTCAATACCTCTTCCCCCACTGCATACCCCATCTCTGGGTTTTTGTGCCCTAGATGTGCGATTCTGCACTTTCTCACATGGAAATCTAGCTGCCGTACCCTTGACCACTCCTTGTGTTTTGTTAGGTCTCTATACATCCTTTCCACACCTCACCATAGAGTGTCAATCCTATTTCAGATTCTGGTGTCATCTGCAAAGAGGCATACCTTTCCATCCAGCTCTTCAACAATGTTACTTGCAAATACTTATACTTCGGGTATACTAACTTATTTATACTTAGGATACTTAGCAAATTAGCAGCAAAACTGGCTGAACCACTGGCTGGGCTGTTCACCAGCTCACTTAAGTCTAAGGAAGTTCCAAGGGATTGGGTAGGGAGCAACCAGGGAACTACAAGTCTGTCAGTCTGACCTCCATCACTGGAAAGCTGATGGAATCTCTAATCAAAGAGGACCTTGTGAACTACCTAGAGAGCAACAGACTCAGGATAATAAACAACACGGCTTCGTGGCAGGAAGGTCTTGTCAGACTAACCTGATTTTTTTCTTTGACTGGGTGACCGAAGAAAGTAGACAAAGGCCATGCTGTGGATCTGCTGTACTTTGACTTCAGCAAGGCTTTTGATTCAGTACCGCACAAAAGGTTGCTTAGAATGATGGAAGACCTGGGAGCAACTAAAACCGCAGTGAACTGGGTGGGTAGCTGGCTAGAAGGGAGGCAGCAGACGGTGGTGGTCAGTGGGGTTAAATCAGAGGAAAGGGAGGTTACAAGCGGGATTCCACAGGGATCTGTCCTGGGTCCAGTCCTCATCAATGTGTTCATTAGTGACACTGGTGAGGGAATCTGGGGCATGTTGTGTCTCTTCGCACATGACACAAAATTATGTGCGAGGGTGGACAATGATAAGGGAATAAAGGATATGCAGAGGGCCCTACAGAAACTAGAGGGGTTGTCAAAGGCCTGGCAGTTAAAATTCAATGTCAAAAAGTGCAAGGTAATGCACCTAGGGAAAAATAACCCCAAGACAGAGTACTGGATGGGTGGGTTAAGACTTGGCACTACAGAAGAGGAACCAGATCTAGGAGTTATCATCAGTAACTCCCTTAAACAAATGAGCCAATTCAGCAAGGACTATAGCAAGGCTAACAGAATGCTGGGATGTATTGGGAGGGGTACTGATAGAAGAAAAGAGGTAATACTTCCCCTATACAGATCCCTGGTGAGGCCTCGCCTAGAGTACTGCATCCAGTTCTGGAGCCTTCCCCTTAGAAAAGGCAGGGATAGGTTGGAAACAGTGCAGCGCAGAGCAACAAAAATGATTCAGGGCCAGCATGGCAGATCCTATGAGAAGCGCCTCAAGGCATTAATGGAAACCAGAAGGGAGAGGGGGAGATATGATAGAGACCTTCAAGTCCCTTAAAGGGATTAA
The DNA here is from genome assembly GCA_016271365.2 of Neoceratodus forsteri. Taxonomy (NCBI): domain Eukaryota; kingdom Metazoa; phylum Chordata; order Ceratodontiformes; family Ceratodontidae; genus Neoceratodus; species Neoceratodus forsteri. The sequence continues at coordinate 553,648,951 of CM028137.1, read as the reverse complement.
TAAGGTAAACTACGGGGAATTATTTACCCTGAATACCAACTTGAGGTCATGTGGTCACAAGTGGAAATTAACAGGAGGGAGGTTCAAGAGGGATGTGAGGAAATACTTCTTTATGGAAAGGGTGGTGGAACCTTGGAACAGTCTGCTGGCTGAGGTAGTGGGTGCAAACATAGTCAGAGGACTCAAGCAGGCATGGGATAGAATGAAGAGAACAGTGGTCACCTGGGGTAACAGGACCAGGGAGGAGAATGGGGATAGAACAGCAAGGGTTAGTACCCTGGGGAAGCAATTGGTTCCAGGGATCACAGGGAATATGAGCAGAGTGGATGGACCTCTGGTCTTTTTCTGCAATCATGGTCTATGTTTCTACAAAGACATTAAAGAGGACTGGTCCCAGTACTGAACCCTAAGGTAACCCTCTGGTTACTCTCCCCTCCCCAGAGTGAGTGCCATTTACCACCACTCACCACTGCCATGAGACTGACTGTCCTATAGTTCTCAGCCTTCCTACTGCCACATTCATGAAGTGGGACTACATCTGCACTCCTCCAGTCCTCTGGAACTGTTCCTGTTTCTAGTGAGTTTTTGAACTGGGCTGTCAGAGGTGCAGTCAGTACCTCCCTGAAGTCCCTCAGCACCCTTTGGTGTACCCCATCCGCCGCAAAGCCCTATCCACGTTCTGATTTGCAAGTCCTTTCAGGACGGTTTCCTCCGTGAAAAGACTTGTATCTACCCCCGCATTCATGCTGCATTTATACAATCCATCCCCCCTCTCTACTTCCACTGTGAAGATTTAACAGAAGTATCTGTTCAGGATATCTGCTTTTTCCAGATCCTCTTCTATGCAGTCTTCTGCTGCACTTCTTATCCTCGCAATCCCTCTTCTTGTCTTCCTCTTTTTACTTATGCACCTAAAAAGGTCTTGCTCCCCCTTAGTTACCCCTTTGGCTATCCTTTCCTAAGTTTGTGCCTTTGCACCCCTCACTGCTTCCTTGCATCCCTCTGCTTTTCCTAGTACAACTCCTTATCTTCCCTCTGCCTCTCTTTGTACCTATTGACTGCCACACTTTCAGCTTTCACCTTTATAGCCACCTTCTTCGAGAACCATAGTGATCTCTTCAGCCTCCTGTTTTTGCTCACTTCTTTCACACAGAGTTTTGTTGCCTTCACTATGCCTCCCCTAATTTTGACCCACTGTTCCTCCAGCCCACCAAGGCAGTCCGCCCCAGTCATCTGTGAGGTAGTCATCCATTTATTTATGTTTTAATCAGCTCTCCTGAAGTCCAGAACCCTCGTCCTCATGTAGCTTGCCTCTGCTGCCGTCCTTATGTTAGACCACACTGTATGGTGAGTGCTGGTCCCCAGGTGGCCTCCTACCTTGACATCTGCAATGCTGGCCCTGTTTGTGAGAACCAGGTGCAGTACAGCCTCATCATGAGTGAGCTCCCTCACTAACTGCCTGAGAAATGCAACCTGTAGGTAGTCAAGGATGTCCCTACTTCTAGCCACATTTGCTGCAAGGAGGGTCCAATCTATATCCAGCAGACCCCAGCAGCAGCACCTCTCCATTTTCGGCCGTCATGCTGATGGCTTCCCTCTGTGCCTTATCTAGTTCTTCCCCTATGCTTGAGAAATCTATATACCACCCCAGCAAGAAGAGTGGCTCTGGCTCCTGTCTCCAAGGTGACCAACAGTACCTCCAACGACCCTCCCTTAGATACAGCACCCTTCCCACCTTCCCTATCCTACCTGAACTGAGTGTAGTCTCATTTGCCCATGTCCCAGGCATGGTTCTCTGTGAACCATGACTACGTAATGGTCACAATGTTCAGGTCTGTCGCCATCATGATGGACTATAGGTCTGAAATTTTATTTCCAAGACTCCTCGCATTTGCGCACATTGCCCTCCACACTTTGCTCCCACTCTGCCTGCAACCCCCCTTCCCCACCTTGTGCCTCACCTCATTTTCCCCCTCTCCTTATGCAACTTTTGTTTCCATCCCCCCCTTGTCCCCTCATACTCTGATGCTTCCATTAATTTACTCCCTGGGGGAGCTTCTTCCTTTGGGTCCTCCCTAGCTACTGCCCCATTGGGGGGGGTAGTTTATGCCTTCCTTTGTCTTTCCACCACCCCCTTCAGCTAGTTTAAATGTTCATCAAAGTAACATTTAAACCATCCACTGAAGACTGTGGTTCTCTCCTAGACGGATACAGGCCATCACCTCTAGGCCATGCACACAAAGTCCAGCACCTGCATGCCTATAAAGTCCCAAAATAGCTCTGCCACAAATGTAATAGGTTTCGTTCTCTCCCACTCCTCCAGAAGCCCCATCAGACAGATAGTGTTACTCTCTATGCCATTATCCAGGTGCTCAAGTTGGAGATAAAGAGCTTGTCTTCCTGTACAAGCCCACACACATCCACAGACATTTCACTGGCAGTGTCTGCAGTGGAATTTGGGTCTGTGGCCACCGGATCTAATTTTGTTGCCACCACAGATACCTGTTTATTGTTGGTATCCATATTCCCATTATTAGCAAAAGATGCTGGGCACCTGCACTCTTCACCAGAAGGATATGTACCACTAGTAAGTTATTTTTACTTGCAGGATTTAATATGGTAAAATGCAGCACAACAATCTACCACAATCCACCAACGTTTCGCACGGAGAACTGGCGCTTATCAAGGTTTTTGCTATATTTCATTTTCCTGGCAATATCCTTCACTGTTCTTTCGAGCTCTCTTACTGCTCTTAGTACTTCACTAAATTTCAGCTCCGTGTTCCCTTGCAGTTCTCTGCCATCTTTGCCAGCCAGTTATTGCTTGCCGATTTTCTTTTCACAGCATCCTTTGGTTATACCATCCTTTTTAGTTTGAAATCCACAGTAAATGCTATGAAATATGAATTTCCCTCCAGAAGTCGGCTACCTTGCATCTTCTTTAGTTGGCTGCCAAGCCAGGTCCCCCAGGAGGACAGTGTCAGCCTGACTACTTCACATTTGTAAAGTCAAAAATTTAGAAAGTCGGGCATTTCCCCACCCACATATGACAAATAAGCAGCAGAAATTTTTTTTTTTTTAGTTCATCTTTTCCAGTCAACACTGATTTTATGGGATGCCCGGCACCTTCAACAATTCACCCTAAAGCAGCAGCGCAAGGAATTTTTGTTTGTTTGTACCAAAAAGCTAATTTCACCTATAAATAACAAAAATATTAGCATGCCTGTCAAATCTACTTTTCTAGGTACCTCCTATGCTGCTCATCATGTTGTTGTTTTTTGTTTTTTTATGTTAATATTCTTAATCTTAACTCTTGCCAGGTCTGCAATGCTATTTCTATGCCAAAAGTGACAGTCATCTTTATTTCTTGAGAAAGGCTAAATCAAAACATTAAGAAAACACTCATATTTTGGTGAAACTGGTGTAACCCCCCTGCAAATGGGGGTTCCCAAAAGTCTTCCAGGAGCTTGCCTAAGTGCTCCAAGTCTGGGTGGTGTTCGGCATCTAAGCCGTTTAAATGCGATTCCCAGTGAGCGTTTTTAAAAGCCTCCAAGTACTGTCTCTTTAAGAGTTGCCTGTTTGCAGTCATAATTAATTTGAAGAGGGGGTCTGTGTGTTTCCCTGCTTGAGTCCCACTTGAGCTGCTGACAAATTGCTCTGTTTCTGCTGTCGCTAAGTGGGCAGAGTGAGCACTCCTGAAAGATGTAACTAAGTCTGGGAAGAAATGCAGAGTTTTAATGGAAATGCAGTTTGTCTAACCTGTTTCTCCTGCAGAATGAACCATTTCTGTTGTGCCCTCCATTTTGGTCCCAGACTGTTGAGTTGGACCAATCAGTATGTGAGGACTCTAAGATGGAGCTTTCTGTGGGCCAGTCGGGACTGGGACTCTCAGTTAGAGTCTATGGAAATGGGACTGTATGGAAGGTGCCTCAGGGTAATGTAGTTTTGGATTCTTGGTGCCTTTTTGCACCTATAGAGGGAGCCCTGCTGTGATTGACAACTGAACTGACCAACCAAACCTTTTGGATCTAAGTGAAAGACCCTGGGCTGTTGTTGGGAAGCCAGATCTGTTGTGGGAGTTGTGGAGTGAAGAGCTTGTGTGTTCGAGCAGACGTTGTGGCACAGTAGTTCACGCGGGAACTGCACAGAAGGCCTGACTTCTGGCCTGTTGCTAGTATTCAGCATTAAGAAGAAGAGGAAACCATACTTTCGGACTAATTCAGAGTTTGTGAAAGTGAAAGACAACACTGAAGTGTGACCAGGCTCAACCTGCAGAGGACTGAAGGTTTTGCTGTATGCGATCAGTCTGGTAGGAATTCCTGTTTATTATAAGCCCCAGTGGATGCAGAGACTTGCGACTGTGTTTGGGGAGCATTTGGCCTGGGACTGCGGGAATCTGGGGTACATAAATGTGCTGAGTACTGAATGAGAGAAAGAGGTGTTTTCGGACTGAATTCAAAGCTTTGTGGTAAAAGCAAGCTGCTGCTGTTGGGACCAGGCTTAACCTGTAGAAGATCAAAGATTGTGCTTAATGCGATCGGCCTGTCAGGACTTTGTGGCCTGGTACAGTACAAGTTTTTTACATATGAATGTGCTAGACGCTGGCTGGGAATCGCGGTTTGTTTTCCCCAGAGTGACTTGTGTGTTAGTGCTGGAAGTTGTTGCCCAGCAGAAACCTTGGACTAAATCCGTGCTGCCCACCAATAGGCCCAGCCACAAGGGTCTTGCCTCACAACCTCACTGCACAGAATCGAGTCATCGATGACAGACCTGCCAGAAGACCTGCTTTTTGCCCCTGCCTGAACAAGCACTGCGTCAGGACCACATTGGGTGAGCCCTCTTCTGGCAATCCAGAACTTAAATCCACCATCCCTCCTGTGTTCAGCCTGGGTACCGTGAGTAATAATCAGGTTAGCTCCCTGCAACCTTTACCAATTAAAAGTGTGTCATCTGATTGTTTGTGTTTTTTCTTTCCACGAACTGAGCCATCCGGCTCTGGATTACAAATTGTGTGTGTGCATATTCTTTTTCTATCACAGGGCCCCAACCAGCTGCACCGGACCTGGCCAGCCCCTTTCTCCATCCTGGGTACCCAGAGAATGTGACTGAGTGGGACTCTAAGTGCATGCACGGTACTGTGATTATTACTTTGTTTAAACCAATTAACCTGATGTTTCCCTCTCCTTGTTACAGCTCCCCTGAATAAATCAGGATCTGTTTGTTTCTGCAAATTTACATTGCTTGTGGTGTCAGTTTATGCTGAAAGTGTTGTATTGTGGCTATTGTATTGCATCACCTTATTTTACAAGGGGTCCCCAGAGTTGAGCTGAAGGAACCAGCCCTGGGGGTAAGTGCCAAGCATAAGTGTATGTGGTTTGCATATCTGGGATATTGGGGAAGTTACTGTTGTATATTGTGTGGGCCACTAGGGGGAGAAAAGGGGGGGTCACAATGTCCCAGAGGGCTGTGACCTGGTTAGACTAGCCACAACCAACCCTGACATTTGGGTGGAGGCACCCATTTTAGAACTTAGGCCCCTTAACCTGTTAGTAGCCAAGCAGGCAGGGGTAGTAGCCCAAGGGATAGCACCACCTAGGGGTTACATCTTGGAGGCACCACTGGGATTAGCATCCCCTAATGGCCAAACTTACGAATTGCTGGTATAAATAAATGGCTACCCCAACAGAAGTGGCGGTGCACCAGTTGGTGGGGTGGTGTACTGGGCAAGAGATCGACCCCCAAAATGCTATGCTTATCCTGGATATCCCCCTGGGTACCAATAAGGACACAGTTGAGGGAGTGCTTTCTCAGGTTGAATGTTTGCAAAACCCTGTGGTGGTGGGTCGACAGGCTAATCTGCTCATCCAGAGTTTTATGGCCTTAGTAGAGTGCAAGGACCCAGCAGACAGTTCCAAAGTGCCATGGACCATCACCCCCAAAGGAGCCTTTACTGCCTGGAGAGTGATAACTAAAGACAGTAAAGACCTTGGGGAGAAGGAACCCCCCCCCCCCACTATCTGAGACTTTTGAGGAGAAATTTGCTAAGTTTTTGCTGGAGGAAGAGAAAACTGTGGAGGACTTAAAGAAACTATTCCTGCCACCTGGGGGTGTTCCTCCCCCAACACCCCCTACCACTCCAGCACCCGTTATTGCCCTTAGTTCTGGGTCTGTGCCAATGCTGGCCCCTATGTCTGTACCTGCCATTAGTCACGACTCAGAAGGTTGAGAATCTTCTCCGGCATCCTCCCCGCCCCTCAGGGGGAGGATGATTGGGAGACCTGGATAGATTGTGTTGCCCCCTTGGTGCATGAGTGGCAGTGTGCAGAGGCTGAGAAGCGAAAAAGAATCCTAGAAAGTTTGAGGGGTCCTGCTCTCAAGGCCATTAGATTTTTGAGGTCCACAAACCCTGATGCCTCTGCCCAGAAGTATCTATCTGCACTTGAAGGTAATTTTGGGAGCACTGAGTCAGGGGAGAGCTTGATGTGGAAATTTCAAAGTACAAAACAATGGCAGGGGGAAAGTTTGTCTGCACACTGGCAAATGGGGACAACCAAATAGAGGTACCCAGAGAAGTAGAAGGAAAGGATGTGGAGGTTAGCCAAGGAGGTGACCTCAGTGAGGAAAGCAGTGGACCCCAGAGGAGGAGGAAGCGAATCCTGGTGGGGGACTCCATCATAAGAGGGATCCAGCTAGGAACACAGGAGGGGGAGGACAGGGAGGTGAGGTGCCTACCAGGTGCCATGGCATGGAGGGATGGAAGGAAGATCCTGGGGATCATTGGGAAGGCAAGATGGGAGGGTGAGCTGATGTCATTATCCACCTAGGTACTAATGACCTGGCAAATGGGGAGCCAAAGGAAGTTCAGGAAGAGTTTAGGAAATTGGGAGGGTCTCAAGCAAGTAGCTACTTCTGTCACTTTCTCAGAGTACTACCTGCGAGAGGCAAGGGAGACATAGGAGTGCATGCATCAGGAACTTTAACTCATGATTGAAGAACTGGTGCTGTGAGGAAGGGTTTGGATTCATTAGTGACTGGGACCCACCTGGAGGATAGAGGTTTGTTCAAGCCTGACGGCCTGCATCCATCCTGGAGAGAATCAAGCACTCAATGATAAGTTTAAATGCTACATTGACAAGCATTTAAACTAGCAAAGGGGTGGCAGGCCAGCAAGGAGGGTACCTACTTGCTCACCCCACAGCTAGCAGTGGAACCAGTGAACCAGAGGAGTGGCTATCTCTGCAAAGCAGTGTGCAAAAGATGGAGACTAGTGCCCAAGAGGTGGCTAGGCAGAAAAGGGGCAAAATTCAGCCGAAGGGCAGACAGCAAGAAGAACCAGGGATAAAGGACAACCAAGGAAGGGGCTGGAGTAGAACAGCAAAACAGTCTAGGGAGGTCAAATCATGGAAAGCCATGTGTGCAAATGCCAGGAGCCTTAGCAACAAGATGGAAGATCTGGAGGCTGTCATGGTGCAGTCAGACCTGGACATTGTGGCCATCACTGAAACCTGGTGTAATGATAACCACGACTGGGAGATGGCCATACCTGGCTACAACATATTCAGAAGAGACAGAGCGGGCAGGAAGGGAGGAGGAGTGGCACTGTATGTGAAAATGACATAAGGGCCACAGAGAGCCAGGAGGAACAAAATGGGGAGAGATACTGTGGGTTGCTGGAAAGGAAAATGGGGACAGCCATCCCACACAGGTGTGGTCTATAGACCACCAGCCCAGGAGGAAGAAACAGGTAGGGAGTTGATGCTAGCCATCCAAAGGATGGCAGACAAGGGTGAGGTAGTACTGGTTGGAGACTTCAATATTCCAGACGTGGACTGGAGCATCCCAGCAGCAGCATCAACTAGGAGCAGATTTTTCCTGGACCCCCTTCAGGGAAACTTCCTCAAGCAACTGGTCATGGAACCAACTCGGCAGAAGGCAATACTGGACCTTGTGCTCACAAACAGGGACAGTGTGATGGGGGTAACAGTGGGGGAGCACCTGGGGAACAGTGATCACCAGTCATTGTGGTTTGAAATCACAGAAGAGCAGAACCAAACCACACAAAACATGTATCCTGGATTTTAGGGGGCAGACTTTGGGAAAATGGGAGATACTTGAAAGAGGCATTAAGGGGAATGGGACAGGAATCAGGGGTTGAGGAACAGTGGGCAGTATTTAAAATGGGGATTACAAGAACAACAGAATTATGCATTAAGCAGGTTAGCAAGAGGAGACCATTATGGTTTTCCAAAGAGGTAGCAAAGAAAGTGAAAGCCAAAAAGATTGCATTTAGGCAATACAAAAAGACACAGGCAGAAGGGGATAGGGAGAAATACCAGGAGAAGCAAAGGAGGCAGGGAGCTCAGTAAGGAAGACAAAGCTCAGACAGAAGACACATTGCAAAATCAGTGGGTAGAGGGACAAAACCTTTACAGGTACATAAGTGAAAAAGAAAGACAAAGGAGGGATAGTGAGACTGAAGGGAGGATGGGGGGTGTGAGGATGACAACAGTAAAGCTGACATATTGAACAGGTATTTCTGCTCAGTTTTTACTGAGGAAGAGGAGGGTAATGGGTCTGAAGGGAGTACAAGGGTGAGAATGGTGCAGAAATGGACACAAGTCCCTTTACAGAGAAAGGGTCCTGAAAGAACTGGAAGTAACAGAGTTGATAAAGCAATGGGGCCAGATGGGTGCACCCAGGGTCCTTAAAGAACTAAGAGAGGTGGTGGCTGAACCTCTGGCTATCCTGTTTAGCCGATCACTGAAAACAGGGAGTACCCAAAGACTGGAGGACAGCAGATGTAGTCCCTTATACAAAAGTGGGAAACAAAGAGGAAGCAGGGAACTACAGACAGTCAGTCTCACCTCAGTAGTGGGGAAGATCAAGGAAGCACTACTGAAGGAGAGATTGGTGGAACATCTGGTTGTCAATGGACTACAGGACCCAAGGCAGCATGGTTTCACCAGGGGAGGTCATGTCAGACCAACCTCATTGAATTTTTGACTGGGTGACTAGGGAGGTGGATCAGGAGGGCAGTGGACATGGCCTATCTGGACTTCAGCAAGGCCTTTGACACTGTACCACATAGAAGACTATTACACAAACTGGGGAATATGGGTGTGGGCAGGACAGTAGTGTGGTGGGTAGGTAACTGGCTGGGTGGCAGGACACAGAGGGTGGTGGTAAATGGCTGCCACTTCACAGAGGGAAGAGTGACCAGTGGGGTACCACAGGGTTCAGTGCTGGGACCGGTCCTATTCAACATCTTCATCAGTGACATTGCGCAGGACCTAGAAGGCAGAATTTCACTGTTCGCTGATGACACAAAGCTCTGTAATAGAGTAGACACACCAGAGGGTGTAGACAGAATGAAAAGGGACCTGCAGAAACTTGAAGAATGGTCAGGGGTTTGGCAGTTGAAATTCAATGCAAAGAAGTGCAAGATAATGCATATGGGGCACAAAAACCCTGGCACAATATATCAGTTGGGGGTGAGGATATAGCATGCACAAAGCAGGAAAGGGATCTTGGGGTTATCATCTCTGATGACCTCAAGGTAGGGAAACAGTGTGACAAGGCAGCAGGTAAAGCAAATAGGATGCTGGGATGTATAGGCAGGGGCATCACCAGCAGGAAAGGGAGGTCATAATTCCACATATAAGACACTAGTGAGGCCCCACCTGGGTACAGTGTACAGTTCTGGAGACCATACCTATGTAAGGACATAGGCAGGGGTAGAGAAGGTTCAGAGGAGGGCAACAAAGATGGTGCATGGATTGCATCACAAGTCCTATGAAGACAGGCTGAAAGAGCTGAACATGTACTCCCTGGAGGAGAGGAGGGAGAGAGGGGATATGATAGAGACATACAAGTATCTTACAGGGAGGAACAGGGTGCAGGAATACACTATTTTTAAGCGAAAAAGATGTTCCAGGACTAGAGGGCACGGGATGAAGTTGAAGGGAGGACGATTCAGAGGAAACGTGAGGAAGAATTTCTGCACAGAATGGGTGGTGGACAAGTGGAACACCCTGCCAGAGGAAGTGGTGGGGGTTGAAACAATCACGGGATTTAAGAATGCATGGGATAGACATAAAGGAATTCTGGAGGTCAGGGGTAAGGGGCAACAGACTTCTAGGAAAACATAAACTGAACTTACAAGCTCAAATGGGCAGACTGAGTGGGCCAAAGGCCCTTATCTGCCGACACTGTCTATGTATCTATATATTACTCGTCTGGAAAGAGATCTGCGGAAAGCTTACCGAAAAGGTGGAGTAGCCGCCAGTGACTTAAACCATGTGAGATTGGGGCACATACTGCAGCATGAAAAGGAGCAACTCCTTTAACTAAGGCTCCAAGATAGAAGGGGTAACCCACCAGACTACTGTGACTTGATAAAAGAACTCCGGGAGGTTGAAGATGAAGAAGGAGATTGTAATTCCAGGGTGAGTGCAGCCCAAGTGATCACGGCATCGGAAGGCCTTTCTGAAGGGGACTGAGGAGGGTATGCCACCGTGGACTAAACAGTGGGGAGAACAGTTGCTGAAGGAAGTCAGAAAGGTACAACCGGATGTTCCCCCTGAGAGTTCCCCCGTGGGACCAGATTCTAATTCTGCTCAGGCCGTGACTACCATGGGGGTGGGGGTGCTCCCTCAGGCATCCTATAACCAGGGTAGCCCTCAGAGTGAGATCAAGGAATTGACTGCCACTGTGAAGGGACTGTTGACACGTTGCACCCCTCTCACCGTCATCAGCCACTAATGGACTCCAACCCCTTGCCAGTCCTTTAGTTCCTCAGGCAATGTTCCCACCAAGGATGACCCAGGAGCCTATCATGTGTCACAACTGTGGAAAAGATGGCCATATGAAGAGGGAATGCCGGTCTCAGAAAGACAGACAGAATGGTGAGCCGGCTACAAGGACAGCTTAGAAGAACAAATCAGTGGTTAAGGGGTGCACGAAATGACCGCAGTGAGGGCCCAAAGAACCCTAACTCAAATTTCTTTGTGGCTAACTCATCTGTCCGGGCCTCTGCTGCTGTCCCTCTAGAGTGGTCCAAAGTGGTAGATCCCTCCATGGAGACCACTGTGAAAGTAAATGGAGTGTCTACTAGGGCTGTACTGGACAGTGGCTCCCAAGTAACCATCATGTTCCAAGACTGGTACCAGAAGCATTTGTCTGATGTGCCTTTACGGCCTTTGGAAGGACTGCATGTCTGGGGGTTAAATGAAAAGGCATTCCCCTACTCTGGCTACATTCGCATTTGGTTTTCTTTCCCCACCTCGATAGATGGAGTGGCGGAGCAAGTGGAAACCTTGGCATTAGTGCGTCCCCCTACTGGACTGTATAATGGAGTTCCTCTACTGATTGGGACGAACGCTCACGTTTGGAAGGTTGGCCCAACTCTGCTACGAGAAACAGGGGCAAAGAACTGGTAGAGCTTTGAGGATTCCTGCCTTGATCAAGAAGGCTTATGAGTCACGGAAGAATACCGAAGAGATGGATCCAGATGAACCAGTTGGGGTCGTATGGAAGAAGGACCCCGAGTCCCTAATTCTGGCGCCTAATGCTCAGTGTACCTTGCAAGGAGAGGTCTGCCTAAGAAACGATGTCAAGAACAAGATACTCATGCTGGATGCTCCAGGCAATGGAAAATTGCCAGAAGGGTTGCTGGTTAAGCCCAGTATCTTACCCGCTTGGGCCCATGCCTATGCTCGATGTGTAATGGTTCAAGTTCATAATATGTTAGACAGAGAAATTCAAGTGAATAGAGGTTGCACCCTGGCTAACGTACACTGTGCAGACACGGCAGTGCTACCCAGTAACAAGTATTCAGGGAAGAATGACAGAGTGGCACCTGACTTGTTTGATTTTGGTGACTCCCCATTGCCAGCCGAATGGAAGATGAGAATTAGTAGGAAGCTTGCAAAGAGGGACCAGGTGTTTTCCCTAAAGGAATGGGATGTGTGCGAGGAGCTGAGCATCAGATCCGGTTGCATGATGAGTGGCCATTCCGTGAGAGGTCCCGATGCCTGGCACCGGGTGACATAGATGATCTAAGATGCCACCTACAGGAGATGCTTGCAGCTGGTGTAATTCAAGAATCTAGAAGCCCTTATGTTTCACCTATTGTAGTGGTGAGAAAGAAGAATGGGACAGTATGGATGGATTATCGGACCCTCAACAGGAGGATCATTCCTGACCAATACACCATGCCCCGCATTCAAGATGCACTAGACTGTCTGAACAGTAGCAAGTGGTTCTCCGTGTTGAATCTTTGCAGTGGGTACTATCAGATCCCCATGGCCCCAGAAGACTGTGAGAAGACAGCCTTCATATGTCCACTTGGGTTCTATGAGTTTATGAGAATGCCCCAAGGGATCTCGGGTGCCCCTGCCACTTTTCAACGGCTGATGGAGAGTGCAGTAGGGGACATGAATTTGTTAGAGTGCCTGGTACACCTCAATGACGTTATAGTGTTTGGGAATTCGTTGGAGAAACATGAAAGCAGACTTTTCAAAGTATTGGACCGCCTGGAAGATTTTGGCCTCAAGCTATCCATCGACAAATGCCAATTCTTTCAAACCTCAGTGAAATATGTGGGGCATATAGTATCCACCGAGGGGATAGATAGTGATCCTAGTAAAGTTGAGGCCTTGACCACCTGGCCCCAGCCCAGCAATCTAAAACAGTTACAAAGATTTCTAGGATTCTGTGGTTATTACAGGCGGTTCATTAAGGACTATTCAAAGGTGATTCGCCCACTTCTGAATCTTACCCAAGGTTACCCTCCCATAAACAAGAAATACAAAAAAGTGGCAGCCACTGAAACCGAGAGAGTGTAATTCTGCCCCAATGAATCTTTTGGGTCATGCTGGACACCTGATTGTGATGCTGCTTTTCATGAGATCATATACCAACTCACTCACGCTCCTGTCCTTGCCTATGCTGATCCTGCAAAACCATATGTGTTACATACTGATGCTAGCCTACAAGGTTTGGGGGCTGTGTTATATCAAGAACACGAGAATGGCCTGAGACCAGTGGCCTTTGCAAGCAGAAGTCTGACCCCATCTGAGAAGAATTATCCTGTACATAAACTGGAGTTCCTGGCATTGAAATGGGCTATTGTGGATCAATTCCACGAATATTTGTATGGAGCAAAGACACTGGTAAAGGCAGATAATAATCCTTTGACCTATGTACAGACTTCAGCCAAGCTGGATGCCACCGGCCATAGGTGGCTCTCTGCATTGTCTACCTATGATTACGCTGTAGAGTACAGAGCAGGCCTAAATCATGTAGATGCGGATGCTCTCTCTCGGAGACCTGTTCCCAAAAATGACTGGGTCAGATTGTCAGAACCAGATATTCAAGTGCTATGCCAGAAGTTTGACCAGGAGGAACAAGTGTCCACGGACGCAGTGGACTGTCTAGTAGATTGCTTGGGGCCCTCTGACAATTGTATACCTGCTGCTTACTGCCACTTTTCTGCCTTAGACATTGGTGCGCTGCCTCAGTTAGATAATAACAGTCTTCAGCGGGCTCAATCCCGAGATCCTATGATCAGATCAGCACTTGAAGCCCTCTACGCAGGGAAAGATGTGTCCAAGTTGCATTCCTCTGATTTGAGAAATGCATTGTTGTATAAAGAAGGCGCTAAACTGATTAACTGAGTGATGTACAGAGAAACAGTAGACAGAGAGGGACAAGTAGACAAGCAACAGTTGGTTTTGCCCACCGCTTTCAGAGACTTAGTACTGAGGTCCCTACACAACCACATGGGTCACGTCGGTATAGACCGAACCCTTGATCTAGTGCGGTCAAGCTTCTACTGGCCTAAGATGGGGGCTGATGTTGAGCATCATGTACAGACTTGCAGTCGCTGCCTGCAGAGAAAGGTCTTGCCCCAGAGGGATGCACCCCTTGTTAACATCACCACCAGTGCCCCCATGGAGTTGGTTTATATTGACTTTCTGAGTTTGGAGCCCGATCAATACAATATTAGTAATGTGGTGGTGGTCACTGACCATTTTACGAGGTATGCCCAAGCCTTCCCCACCAAAGACCAGAAAGCATCCACTGTGGCAAAGGTACTAGTAGAAAACTTCTTTGTTCACTATGGGCCCCTCAGAGAATCCATTCCGATCAAGGGTGAGATTTTGAGAGCCATCTAATCAAGGAGATGCTCTCCCTGTGGGGGGGGGTGCAGAAATCCAGAACCAGCCCTTACCACAGGGGGATCCACAGTCTGAACAGTTTAACCACACCCTGCTTGACATGCTAGGCACTCTCCACCCAAAAGACAAGCCCAGATGGAGCCAGCAAATTAGCACCTTAGTACATGCTTACAACTGTACCAGAAGTGATGCCACTGGGTTCTCCCCTTACCGCCTTATGTTTGGAAGAGAAGCCAGATTGCCTGTGGATGTTTGTTTCAGCGTTTCACCTGATGGGGTCTGAGCTGACAACTATTTACAATACGTGCAGAAGCTAAAGACCCAATTGAATCATGCATACCAACTAGCTCAGACCATGGCTGCCAAGAGAAATTTGGCTAACAAAGAAAGATAGAATAAAAAGGTGAAGGCCCAAGAGCTCCAAGCGGGAGACCATGTATTGCTGAGAAATCTGGGACTACATGGAAAACACAAAATTGCCGACAGGTGGCACCATCTCCCTCACATTGTAGTGGGTAAACTGGATGATCTGCCCGTGTATAAAGTAAGGCCTGAAAGCAGCTCAAAAAATGTCAAGACAATGCATCGCAATCATTTGTTGCCCATTGGTCAGATACTGATTGAATCTGAGCCCCCAGCAATTGCTCCCCCTGGGCCAGTGACAAGGGCTGCTGCAAAACAAAAACAGAAAAAGCCTGCACCTGCTGATACTGACCTACAGGTTCCTCCCCAGCCAACACAAGTTGAGAATGACTGTCAGTCTGTTTCAGATGAAAGTGAGTACAACTATGGTTACTACCCTTCGTATGAACTAAGTCAGCTGTTCCAAGGTAACCCCCTGGTCAATTATGGGGATGAAGCTGGGCCCTCTGGACTGCCTAAGCACCCAGCTTCATCCTTGGAGCCAATGCTCCCTGAAAATGAAGTGCAGAGTATCAAGTCTGATGACCTGGAATCACTGTGTATGGTGGAACTGTTTGAATTACCCGAGACAGAGGCAGATGCCCTGTGTCAGACCGGTGACATGCCAGAACAGGAAGAGTATTTTGAGTGTGACGACAATTCTCTGCCAGTGCCAGAATGCTCTCCATGTGAGCCAAGTGTTGTGGACTCAGAAACTGCAGATCCTAGAGCTGAAGGTGCCCAAAGTTCAAACCTTCCTACCCCAATGGAAACTCCCTGGCAAGAAAAGACAGCGCAGAAAGTGAGGCTAAAAGTACAGAGACTAACAGTTCCCTCTTGAAAGATTGGTCGAGCTGTAAAGCCTGTAGTGCGCCTCAGCTATGATTCCCCTGGGAGGCCCGTGGACTTGCCTCTCAATGTGGTCCATAAAGGAGTGTATGTGTCCCAGAGCTCACTGCCCAAACTGAGCATAAATGCAAATTCAAGGTTAATTGTTCTGCCCTCCAGGTATGGTGCCCCTGTCCCATCTAGCTCTGAGGTAGCTGATAGGAAAGGTCCCCCCTCTCCAAGTTTTATGTCCAAGAGGTAATGACCTAAGTTTAAAGTACAATGTATGTATAATACTGTGTAGAAAATAATGTGCTGAGAAATGCAAAGATTGTGTTTTTACCAAAGGTAATGTGCTGGAGTGTAAATGTATATAATGTTTTGTATTACAGTTTATGGGGTACTTACTTGACGTGGATGCCACATTTTTCCATGCCAGGAAGGGTGTAACCCCCCTGCAAATGGGGGTTCCCAAAAGTCTTCCAGGAGCTTGCCTAAGTGCTCCAAGTCTGGGTGGTGATCAGCGTCTAAGCCATTTAAATGTGATTCCCAGTGAGCGCTTTTAAAAGCCTCCAAGTACTGTCTCTTTAAGAGTTGCCTGTTTGCAGTCATAATTAATTTGAAGAGGGGTCTGTGTGTTTCCCTGCTCGAATCCCACTCGAGCTACTGACAAATTGCTCTATTTCTGCTGTCGCTAAGTGGGCAGAGTGAGCACTCCTGAAAGATGTAACCAAGTCTGGGGAGAAATGCAGAGTTTTACTGGAAATGCAGTTTGTCTAACCGGTTTCTCCTGCAGAATGAACCATTTCTGTTGTGCCCTCCATTTTGGTCCCAGACTGTTGAAATGGACCAATCAGTATGTGAGGACTCTAAAATGGAGCTTTCTTTGGGCCAGTCGGGACTGGGACTCTCAGAGCATGTGGAAATGGGACTGTATGGAAGGTGCCTCTGGGTAATGTAGTTTGGGATTCTTGGCGCCTTTTTGCACCTATAGAGGGAACCCTGCTGTTATTGACAACTGAACTGACCAACCGAACCTTTTGGATCCAAGTGAAAGACCCTGGGCTGTTGTTGGGAAGCCAGATCTGTTGTGGGTGTTGTGGAGTGAAGAGCTTGTGTGTTTGAGCAGCCATAGTGGTGCAGTAGTTCACGCAGGAACTACGCAGAAGGCCTGACTTCTGGCCTGTTGCTTGTTTTCAGCATTAAGAAGAGGAAACCATACTTTCGGACTAGTTCCGAGTTTGTGAAAGTGAAAGACAACACTGAAGTGTGAGTAGGCTCAACCTGCAAAGGACTGAAGGATTTGCTGTATGCGATCAGTCTGTTAGGAATTCATGTTGATTTTAAGCCCCAGTGGATGCAGAGACTTGCGACTGTGTTTGGGGAGCATTTGGCCTGGGACTGCGGGAATTTGGGGTATATAAATGTGCTGAGTGCTGAATGAGAGAAAGAGGTGTTTTCGGATTGAATTCAAAGCTTTGTGGTAAAAGCAAGCTGCTGCTGTTGGGACCAGGCTTAACCTGTAGAAGACCGAAGATTGTGCTTAAAGCGATCGGCCTGTCAGGACTTTGTAGCTTGGTACAGTACAAGTTTTTTTTACATATGAATGTGCTAGATGCTGGCTGGGGATCACGGTTTGTTTTCCCCAGAGTGACTTGTGTGTTAGTGCTGGAAGTTATTGTCTAGCAGAAACCTCGGACTAAATCCGTGCTGTCCACCAATAGGCCCAGCCACAAGGGTCTTGCTTCACGATCTCGCTGCACAGAATCGAGTCATCGATGAGAGACCTGCCAGAAGACCTGCTTTTTGCCCCTGCCTGAACAAGCACTGCGTCAGGACCACTTCGGGTGAGCCCTCCTCTAGCAATCCAGAACTTAAATCCACCATCCCTCCTGTGTTCAGCCTGGGTACCATGAGTAATAATCAGTGTAGCTCCCTGCAACCTTTACCAATTAAAAGTGTGTCATCTGATTGTTTGTGTTTTTTCTTTCCACGAACTGAGCCATCCAGCTCCGGATTACAAATTGAGTGTGTGCATGTTCTTTTTCCATCACAGGGCTCCAACCAGCTGCACCGGACCTGGCCAGCCCCTCTCTCCATCCTGGGTACGACTCTAAGTGCATGCACAGTACTGTGATTATTATTGTGTTTAAACCAATTAACCTGATGTTTCCCCTCGTTACAGCTCCCCTGAATAAATCAGATCTGTTTGTTTCTGCAAATTTACATTGATTGTGGTGTCAGTTTATGCTGTAAGTACTGTATTGTGTAACCCCTAGATGGCGCTATCCCAGGGGCTACTACCCCTGCCTGATTTGCCACTAACAGGTTGAGGGGCCTGGATCCAATGGCGGGTGCCTCCACCCAGAGGTCAGGGTTTGCAATAGTTAAACTTACTTGGTCACAGCCCTCTGGGACACTGCAACCCCCCTTTCTTCCCACTAGTGGCCCACACAATATATCAGAATTACCTTCACAGTATACACTTACCCCCAGGGCTGGTTCAGGCACTGGGACCTCCTGTAAAATAAGATACAGTGCAACAATTACAGTACAATACTTTAACATAGACAAATACCTCAGGCAGTATAACTTTGCTGAAACAAGCAGCTCTGATTTATTTAGTGGGAATATAACAAGGACAGGGGGAAATCAGGTTAATTAGCTTATACTTTACTCATCTACCTATGGCTCTGTGCACAGGCCTATCCCTACCAGTTACTGTCCCTGGGTACCCAAGCCCTAGTGGCTAGTCCAAACCGTGGCAGCTGGTAGGGGCCCTTTCACACAGAGAAAAGAAAAATTAGTTAAACAGTCAGCAGTACAGTAATTCTATTTGGATTCAATGTGGCAATTCAACAGGAGGCGACCCTGAATTAGTACTCACGACCTCCAAACAAGATAGGGTCCATCAATGTCAGCAGGGCTACTCTTGAGCTCCACGAGACTCCTCACACATTTATATGGCAAAAAGAAAGTACTATACCAGGCAGGCTGCTTCTCTATCCCGATCGCAATTACTGCACAATACCCGGGAGAACACACAGCAGATTCAGTTCCTGACAGATCGAGTGCAATTCAGCAATTTCTCCAGTCTCTCAGGGTGAGCCTGGTTTCTACTTTTCAGATATCCTTTGATTCTCTTCACAGGATGGATTCAGTCCTAACAAGCAGTTACACAAGCTGCAGACCGAACTCCAGACCTTATACATGTTTCCGACTAAAACTGTGCACTGAAGGAGCACAGGTTCCTTTCCCTTCACTGCCAGAGCTAAAACTGAAACTCCAACAGACAAAACCGGCACTTCCTTTGAGTTCCTCCCAGTTCTTGACTGGATTGGCTGTCACCACAATAGACTGCTCCTGTTGGTCCAAAAAGGCGCCGAAGTCTAAACTACATCTCCCAGAGTCACTGCCCATACAATCCTCTTGTGGCTGGCTCAGATTATGAGTCCAAGTTCTGATTCGTCCAAGGCACCATTTTGGAGCTAGCTTACCCCACACTGATTGGTCCAGTTCAGCAGTTCAAAACCAGAATGGGGAACTAGGCAGACACAGTTCTGACTGCAAAGAAAGCAGGTTAGACAAACTGTAATTTCATTATTACTCTAAATGATTTCTGGCAAACAGTTACATCTTTCAGATAGGTTCCCTTTGCACTCCTAGTGACTGCAAAAATGGAGTGAATTGGCAGCAGCTCGAGTGGTACTCAAACAGAGAAGCACACAGTCCCCCCATACAAACTAATTATGTCTGCAAGCAGACAGCTCTTAAAGAGACAGTACCAGAGGCTCTAAAAACACTCACTGATAAATGGCTTAAATGCCAAACACCATTCAGGCTTGGAGCATTCAAGCAAGCTCCTGGAAGTCTTTTGGGAACCCCCATTTGCAGGGGGGTTACAATTGTATTGTGGCTATTGTACTGCATCACCTTATTTTACAGGTGGTCTCCAGAGACGTGCTGAAGGAACCAGTCCTGGGGGTAAGTGCCAAGCGTAAGTGTACGTGGTTTGTGTATCTGGGGTATTGGGGAAGTTACTGTTGTGTACTGTGTGGTCCACTAGGGGGAGAAAAGGGGGGTCATAGTGTCCCAGAGGGCTATGACCTGGTTAGACTAGCCACAACCAACCCTGACCTCTGGGAGGAGGCACCCATTTTTGAACTCAGGCCCCTTAACCTGTTAGTAGCCAAGCAGGAAGGGGTAGTAGCCCAAGGGATAGCACCACCTTGGGGTTACACTAGAAAATGTCACTACCAAATAAAACTGGAAGATGCCTTTTTTTAATCTTTTATAGTGAAAAAACATGGGGCCAAATTCTGTTTCACTGCTGGTATTACAATTTAACAAAGAAAAAAAAAAATCAAATGTTGAAGAAGGTTTTGTTACGCTACCATAGCAGACTTGGTATTTAAAACAATAACAAGCACAAAGGTATCAAAGAGAATGGGGTATGGCCATTTAGTCCCCAGACAAATCGTTGCGGCGTTGTAGTAGCGCACTTAAGGTCGCCAGGACGATTAGCAGTTGCCGCTGTCATCGCATGGACAAAGTGAAGCAGTAGCTCTCGTCGCCGAAGGTAGTTTCAGAGAAGGAACAGAAAGGGAATGGTGTGCTTATGTGCTGAACTCTGTTTCAATTGCAGACTTTAGGGAAATGGTTAAAACAGTTCAATTCTTTATTTATTTAATCTGGGAAACTCTGTGCAACTGACTTATGGGTTAAAACAGTTCAATTCTTTATTTAATATGGGAATTCTGTGCAACTAAAGGGAATCAGGGAGACTTTGGTGAAGTGTTCTGCTTATGTTACATTGATTTCAATAACGGAGGCTATATCCATCAGAAACTTTTTTGGAGTACTCAATTTCATATTTAGGCATATCGATCTGTACACTTTGTTTAGGTGTATATATCTACTGTTTTTTTCTTGGAACTTGGTGTCCTAGCTCCATCTGCCAACACTGCAGTGCAACAGCATGTTGCTCTTGCCGCAACTTTCTAGCCAGCTTAGCTCTAGTTGGGTGGCTAATATTTACAGTGCATGTGAAGACATGGTGCTAAGCCTCAATGGCATTATTACTGCAGGGCAAATCATGCAGTACTCTGTTGTGCTGATTCCAGAACTACAGAGCAAATCTGGGCTGTCGGCACTTTTTCCGATTTCTTGCCAGCCTTCCAATATAAACATCCTCAAAGTAATCTTATAAGCATTCCAAGTCATCAAAGTCTGTGTCATCCTGTAGTGCCTCAAAGTATCGTTCTACATCCTCTGTTGGTACATAAGCCAACCCTAAAATGCAGCAGACCTTTTGAGCAGTCAGGATCCAGCACATATCTCTGCTGCATACCTTCTTGCTGGACACGTCGCCATAGCGCTTGCCCCAGGTGGAAATTGCACCCCGATAGCTCAGAAGAAGGAAACATGTCGGACAACACTTTCATAGCAGCAGTTTCAAAGTCAGTCATTATACTGACTGGACTTATGTGGCTACCAAGCAATGATTTCAGGTGAACAAACAACCTTCTATACACCTCCTCACTATGCCCTGGCAGTAAGGCATACATACAAGGTCTGTTGAGCCCCTGGACAAGCGCATGTATTGTGTACAATTGGTCATCTTGCTGTGGTTACAGTGAAAGTCCCATCACAAAACCAGTGTTGATGGTCTCGTAACACCTGAAAGTCAGTCTTGCTAGCAAATATAATCAGACTGTCTTCTTCAACCTGAATGAACTGTTCCCCATTCACTGTCTTGGAAAATTCTGAGATATCAGAATCAGTGGGGGAAGATAGCCGTCTGTGTCTATGCACATCATGCTGCATAGTCACTTGACTCAGCAACAAGTGTGCGTTTCGAATTTCCACCTCTTAGAGTGCCTGCAGAATGATATTTCGTGTGCACTCCTCTGATTCTGTAGCTTTTCTTTTCATGGCACCATGCATCTTAATGACTTGAGCACGGCCGTGTATTGGAGCATAGTTATGCTCAGTCGGTGCTTTCACAATGCTGTCCCCCAGGGTGTGCATGCGAGCCCTGCATGTCTGTTGCTCGCATCGCCAGATAATTTTATCTTCTGCCCCATCCTTTTCTTTAGTATAAAGAAAATTGTCCAAACACAGCTTCTTCTTGCCTTTCTGTGTGGTAACAAAATCCATGTCAGCAAAGGCAACAATCGATGCTCTCTGATTTTACACCCTGACCTTGTCACCAAAGGCAACAATCGATGCCCTCTGATTTTACATCATGATCTTACGTATGTAAGTATGGTTTGATCACCTGCTTATCAATTAATTAATTGATGTCCATGTAATCTGCAGTGCAACATTCTCTATTACTTACTCCACGGTTACATGACCGCGACTAATATGTCAGCGACTACTCGTATTGGCAACATTTTTTCCGCTACATTTTCACTGCGCCTAAAGAAACTGCGACTATTAGTCTGTAAACCAAGAGAATCCATCCACTGCAAGGGTGCGAGTCAGTGTTTGAGGCACAACAACGTTTTTTTTGACTGTCCTTATATAAAGGGGTTTTGGACCTATGAAGCTCAAAGTCTAGGAAGAACCTCAGACTGGTCAAAATACCATGTAAGCACATTTACTGTGTGACTGGCCAAAATAATTTGTTTTGTGGCAAATAGGTGCCAGCTAGCTCTCTAGCAGAAAGTGATACCCCATGTGGACCTTGCGAATATGATAAAATGAGCCATTTTTAATATTTATAAATTAAATCAACAGTGCCTCATTGTCAGTAAGGGACAGCTGTATTGGCAACATGTGTCCTGGATCTCTCCCCCCAATCAGACCACTTTCTCTTGTCTGTATATAGTTTTCCTTTTATTTTACACCCCCTTAGTTTTGTAAACCAGACTTCCTTTTGAATTTTTCTTAAACTTTTTTCCTTTTCTTTACTCTTATCTGATGTGCTATGGTTAAGCATTTTCCTTTTTCTTATTTTAGTATTGTAATGAGGATTTTGTAAATATATTACGTTTTTGGTTTCCTTAAATAAAAATGCCCCTAACACAGAAAATACAGGTTACTCACCTGTAACAGGAGTTCTAGGAATGGTATATGTTGTTCATCCACACTCATTGGCAGGTATCCTTGCCGCTTTAAATCTTGCCGGAAGGTCTTCAAGCTTGCTCCTCCCACCCACCCGGGTGGTATAACTCTCGGCTCCGCCCCATGACGCCAGATCTGGCCCGCTGGAAGCTCAGGTTGTGCGTCGAAGCCGGGGAGGTGGGTGGGGTGTGTGGATGAACAACATATACCATTCCTAGAACTCCTGTTACAGGTGAGTAACCTGTATTTCTAGGGACATGGATATGTTGTTCATCCACACTCACTGGCAGACTCCTAGCAGTTCTCCGGGAGGAGGGAGGCAAGGCGCACACCCCCAATACTTACTTGGGAAAGAGAGATTGGAGAACTGAGGCCCCAAAACCAGCATCCCGGCGTGACTCAAGGTCGATGTGGTAGTGGGTAATGAAGGTGTTTGCTGACTTCCAGGTAGCAGCCCTGCAGATTTCCTGGATAGGGACGTCCCTGGAAGCAGCCACCGTTGCAGCAGTATGGCGGGTAGAATGAGCTCTTATCCCTCTGGGAGGCTCCATGCCCGCCAACTTATAGCAGAGATCTATGCAGGAGGTTACCCACCTGCTTATCGTCCGCTTGGCTGCAGGTCTGCCAGATGCGGCTTCAGCGTAGGTGACAAACAGCTGGCGAACCTCTCCCCGAATTTCAGCCGTGCGCTCCTTATAATAAGCTAGCGCCCTTCTAGGGTCCAGAGTATGGAGCCTATATTCGGCCTCCGAGGTGTGATTGGGGTAGAACACCGGCAGAGTCAACACCTGGTTAAGGTGAAACTCCGACACCACCTTCGGAAGGAATTTCGGGTGGGGGCGCAGGACAACCTTGTCCCTGTGGAAGACCAGGTAAGGAGACTCGATGGAAAGCGCCTGGAGCTCTCCCATCCTTCTGGCTGACGTGATAGCCACCAAGAAGGCGGTCTTCCACGACAGGTGAGAGAGAGCACACCTGTGCATAGGTTCGAATGGCTTGCCCATGAGCTTTGCCACCAGCAGTAGATCCCACGGAGGTGGGTTCCCGCACTGGAGGAAATGTGATCAAGGCCTTTGAAAAGCGTGAACCACCTTCTCCTGTGCCACCGACTGCTTCCGGCCCGCGCCCGAAGCAGAGATGGCTGCCAGGTGCACCCTTAGGGTCGTCGACCTAAGCCCTTGACTAGAAAGGGACCATAAATAGTCCAAGATGCTTGCCAAGGAACAGGAGGAAGGGTCCAAGCCCTTGCCCTGACACCAAATGGAAAACCTTTTCCATTTGAAGGCATAACATTTTCTGGTGACTCACTTACGGACGCCTCAACTACATTGAGGACCTCGTCGGAAGGACCCAGGCCTGGAACTCTACCGGCTCAGAGAACCAGGCCGTCAGGTGCAGGGATTGAAGGTCCGGATGGAACACCTTCCCTGATTGACTGAGAGCAGGTCCGGGCGAGCTGGAAGCTGCCGCGGAGTCCTGGAGCTGAGACTGAGGAGATCTGGGTACCAGAACTGGCGAGGCCAGTCTGGGGCTATCAGAATCACCTGCGCCTTGTCCCTCCTCGCCTTGAGAAGCACCTTGTGGATCAAGGGAAATGGGGGAAAGGCGTAAAAGAGGCCCGGGGTCCATTGCCTCGAGAAGGCATCCCCCTGCAGCGAGCCCTGCTGAGGGGGGCGGGCATGGAACAGACTCAGCTTCGCGTTCTCCTTGGAGGCAAACAGGTCCACCTGAGGTGTGCCCCAAAGGGAGAACAGATGCTGTACTACCTCCGGCAGGAGAGACCACTCGTGGGATGCAGCCCCTATCCGGCTCAGGGCATCGGCCAGGGTGTTGGAGGCTCCTGCCACGTGAATGGCTAGGAGATCCGCCTCCAGGCTGCGCACGAGTGACCAAATGCGGAGAGCTTCCTTGCATAGAAGCATGGAGCGCGTCCCGCCCTGGCGGTTTAGATAGTACATGGTCGTGGTATTGTCCGTCTGGACTCGGACCACTTGACCCCGGAGGAACGGAGCAAAGGCGGTGAGAGCTAGGCGGACCGCTCGGAGCTCCAGCAGGTTGATGTGGCATCCGGACTCCCGCAGGGACCAGAGGCCATGAGCCCGGTGTTCCCCCAGATGAGCACCCCAACCCATCAGAGAGGCATCGGTCGATAGAGAGACCGTCGGCTCGGGGCGGACGAACGGGATGCCCTCCTGCAAATGATCTGGAATGGTCCACCACTGGAGAGTTGTCCACATCCCCTGTGTCACCGACACAAGCTGGTCCAAGGGATCGGAGCGTTGTGACCACTGGCTGGCCAGTCCCCACTGAAGGGGACGCATGTTCCAGCGGGCCCAACGGACCACGCTGGTGCAGGCCGCCATGAGACCCAGGAGGCGCAGGAAGTCCCGGGCAGGGTGCAATTGCCCAACCAGAAATGATCGGGCAAAGGAGGAAAGAACCTCGGCCCTGTCCGCCGGGAGCCGCGCTCTGGCTCGAAGAGAGTCGAGCTGCGCCTCGATGAATAGAATCACCTGCTTCGGCTCGAGTTCCGACTTGGCCTCGTTGATAAGGAGGCCCAGTTGAGAGCAGACCTGGAGGGCCAGATCTCTGGACCACTCCGCCTCCTTCCTGGAGGGAGCCGCTATCAGACAGTCGTCCAGGTAAGGTACACCCGACCCTCGGCGCCAAGAGGGAATGCTGTCACCACTGCCATGCATTTGGTGAAGACCCTGGAGCTGGAGACAAGCCGAAGGGCATGGCTTGGAACTCGAAGAGGGATCCTTCCGCTCGGAAGCGAAGGAATCTCTGGTGAGACGGACGGATAGGGACGTGAAAAAACGCGTCCTGCAAGTCCAGAGAGCAGAACCACACACTGCGTTCCAAGGATGGTATTATCTGAGCCAGAGTGACCATCCTGAAGGTTCGAGACCTTAGGAACTTGTTTAGGTCGTGTAGGTCGAGAATGGGGCGCCAGCCCCTCGTCCGTTTCGGAACCAGGAAGTACCTGGACACAAACCCTGGGTCTGAAGGAGGGTCCACCACCTTTCTTACCACCTCCTTCTGGAGGAGGAGAGCGGTGTCGGCTCGACGAGCCGCCAGTGAGGCTGGGGATCGCAGCCTCCGAGGGGCACGGCTCTGAAGGGTGGTGCCTGCTCGAATTCCAGAGGCAGGCCTCCCCACCACCTCCAAGACCCACCTGTCCGTGGTAACAGCGGACCAGGCGGAACGGAAGTGGGGCGAGCCGCCTTCCCCAAGGGGGACCCAGGGGTAAGGGACGGAAGCGACACCCCTCAGCCCGTCACTGGGCAGGCTTGGAGGAGGGACCGCCGAGGACCTCCTGGGCCCTTCCTCCTTGCCTCCTGTTAGAGGAAGCTGGCGGCTTGGGTTTGGGATGCCAAGGTCGAGCCTGCTGGCCCTGACGTTGCTTGGTCAGGCCGGGGCACAGAAGGACGAAAGGCTTAGGGCTGTGGTTTGGCGGCCTTGTCCTTCTGAGCGAAGAGACCGAGTCCAAGGTGGCATTGGACTTCTCGATCCTCTGCAGGTGACCTTCCACCCCAGGGTCGAAGAGGTCAGTCCCCAAAGGAACATCCGCCAACTTGTGCTGGGTATCCGAGGTAAAGGTGGATATCCTCAGCCAAGCCCGCCGACGATAGCCACTGCGGCCGCCACCGATCTGGCACATGAGTCCCCATATCCAAAGCAGTCTGGAGCTGCTGTTTGGCCACTGCTCGCCCTGGTCCCGCACCTGCTTAACCGTAGTCTGCAGATCGGCGGAAGATGAGGGATGACCTCATCCAGGGAGCCCAACAGGGCATGAGAAAAATGTGCCATGAGGACGGCCGAACTGGCCTGAAAGGCCGAGAGAGGACGCACGAGACTTTTCACCCGACATAGTCCAATTTCTTGGACTCTTGTCAGGAGGTTTGTCCACATCCTTGGCGCGCGGGCGCTACTGAAATCGCTGTCGGTAACCAACCCCTCAGCAGAGGGTGTTCCAAAACGGACAAGGAACTGTAGGGACCGCGATACTTCCTGGCCATCCTGGCCGAAGGCGAGGGCAGGAAGCAGGGCTGCCAAGCTCCAGTGCCGACCCACTATGGCCTCGGCCACGGAAAGGCCTCCGCCGGAGAATCCCTTGGTCCAGAATCTCCGTGAGGATACCTGGCCCGCTTGGAATGGGTTTGAGCTCCATCCGGTGGACTCCAGGATGAGCGAAGCAGTCCTAGGAAGGACGACGGGCTATCGTCCATTGACTGACCTCCTGAAGACTCCAAGTCCAGTCGCTTGAGAAAAGGAGGAATCATCTTCGGACTCGGAAGAGTCCTCAAGAGCTGCCTCTGGCCTGAGCCACCCTTCACCTGCCGAGGTCAGTCGGGAGTGAGGGTAACTGACAGCCGATGGGGTAGACCCTTAGCCGACCGAGAATCCTTGGTCGGAGCCCCAATTGGTGGCTGTGGAGGCGGAGGTTCCACCGGAATCGGTGGAGCAGCTGGTTTTGGCCGAACAACCGGCCTGGGTATAGGCTCCTCGGATAAGTCGAGGGGTTGTGTCGGCCGCTCCGGTGACAGCCACTTAATGGCCGGGGAAGGCGACGGGGTCAGCTTATTCCCGGCCAGGAGGAGCTGTTGCAACATAAGGTCCTCGTACCGTCGACGTAATTTACGCCGAATCCCTCATCCGAGGAGGAGGATTGAGGACGGCTGCACGCCGCTTACCGCGGTGCCGAGACCGAGACCGCCTATGACGGTGGGATCGGCTGGACCGCGAAGAGGTCCGAGACCGAGACCGAGAGTCCCAGAATTTCCGAGGTCGGTGCGGGGAGGTGTCGGCCGGAACCGGCACTCCCTTCGGCTCGGATGGTCCATCCGAGGCCCGGAACCGGAGGCACAGGCGAGCCACGGATCCTCAACCTCCGGGGAACCGGGAGAGGGAATCTCGGCTGCTAAAGGCGACAGCCGTCCAATGGGTCGAGAAAATTCGACTTCATCGGTGGGAGTCTCGGTCAACTGACCTGACGGGGACACCGTGAGGCCAGTGGCCGAAGCCGAGCGGTCGACCGAAGCCGACGGTCGACGGCCCGGGGAGAGGGACCTTTCCCGCTCCCAAGAGCGTCGACGGAGGGACTTACCCCTGTCCCTCTTTTTGGACCGAGAATAAGGTCCCGCAGACGTAGGTCCTTCTCCTTTAGTGGAGAGGGACAGACAAAGCTCCTTAAAAGAAGCCGTGTAAGAAGAGCCCAGGGAGAGCGGGATAAATGCCGCGGCCGAGGAAGATACGGCCCGCGCCGCCTCCTCTTCGAGGGCGACCATCCGCTCGAGCTGATCCGCCGAGCCCGCCGCCGCGGACACCGCCAACCGGGCCTCCTTGGACTTCACGGAGAAGCGCTTCGGGACGGCCCAGTTACTATCCGGCAGCACGGTCTTCGAGGGGCGTAGGCCGAGAAAGATGAGCACAGGTCGTAAGCCTGCGGTCGTGCTCAAGGCCTAAGCAGTAGACACACGTGGAGTGTGGATCCGTCCGAGACATCTTCTGCCCGCATGGGCATCTCCGAATCCGGAGTCGATTTGTCCATCGCAGCCGCGAGGGATAGAAGACCGAAGTCTTTTTGCAAAATTTATTTTAAATCCGTAAGCGGAGAAATAGGAACCAGTCTCAAACGCAGAGCGTTAAGGAGGGAACCTGAGCTTCCAAGCGGTAAGGAAGATCTGGTGTCATGGGGCGGAGCCGAGAGTTATACCACCCGGGTGGGTGGGAGGAGCAAGCTTGAAGACCTTCCGGCAAGATTTAAAGCGGCAAGGATACCTGCCAATGAGTGTGGATGAACAACATATCCATGTCCCTAGAACATAGAATTTGCCGGCACATAAGGACCATTTGGTCCACCCAGTCTGTCCATTATCACCACCTACTACGTTTTCGAGAAGTGCCATGGGATCTTTAACATCCATCTGAACCACCACCAGAACAGGCAGACAGGAACCCGGTTTAATGTCTCATCTGAAGAATGGCACACTCTGACAGTACAGCATCCCCTTAATGCTGCATGTGGATGATGTGGGTGCCAGCAATTATGGTATGAGCCCAATCCTGGTGTGGGACTAGAACTCACAATCTTCTTAGAACAGATGTGCTACCAGCTGAGCCACTTACTGACACAAATGGTGCCCCACCAAGACAAAATGAAAGTTGTCTCCTTCAAAATAAACTCTGGACCTGGCCTCTAATCTTTGTGTTTCTCCTCCTGTGGACAAAGTTCCTCCTACATGAAGTAAATGTGAAAATGTTATGGATGCCTTGTTCTAGTACGGAATATCATCTGGAAAGGAAGCTTTAATCAGGGTCCTCAGTTCTTAGTGGCCCTTAAGCCCCAAGTTCTGCAACAGAGCTCCTAAACTTCTGTTACACATTTCATTTGTTTCACTTCCGTGGAAGGAATTACTTACTTTTGTGGCAGAGTTCTGTCCCATTACTGGCATATATATCATGTGATATCTTTGCTGAGATCAGAGTGTCAGAGTTCTGTCCCATTACTGGAATATATTTTGTGTCATATAATTGCCAAGATCAGATATTGAGCAAAGAGGTAGGGATCTGAAACAAATGATGGGTGGAGAAGAGACTGGAATTATGGAAAACTAGTGGCTGGACTGCTGCCGCAGCAGTTGCACTACCACTCTGTATGCCGGTGACCCAGGTTAGTGCCCCAAGCCTGAGTTGTCAAATGGTTGGTGGGGGGGGGGAGAGGAATCAAGCATCTGAAAGTCTGCTCTGCTCCTCCGGAGTGGGTTGTGAGTGGCACCCAGAATTAGCCTGGCCCCTAGTGGCAGCTAGGCGATAGACCACTGGGACTGCAAGTTGGGGGTACAGGTGTGGCAGATATCCAGTGTGGTGTGTATGGAAGCATACACAGCAATGGCACTGCATGCCGACTCTGCTGCACCATGGTGAAAGGGAGGAAAATTAAAATGCCCCCTGGCTGGCAGGATGATTCTCTGACCCCTCGTAGGCACTGCATCAATGACCTGGTGCAAGTTGAAACAGATCCTCTCTGACGTGTTGAACTTGGCTCTACCCCACCCCACCATGGGGGAAACTGGAGCTGGTAAGTCCAGGAGATGCCAGATGATGGGCCTAGGGGGTTGTGGGGGAGAAAAGCCAACCAGGGCAGGGGGAGAAAAACGAATGATGACAAGAACAAGCATTTGTCAATGCTGAATATTTGCTTGCTGGTATTGGCATTGGTAGTGCAGGAGTTAGAGAGATGCATAATAGGAATGGCAGTGAAGTACTGAAGTAATGCCAACCTCCACCCGCACCCTGCAGAGACTGACAGGTGTTGGGGCGTGCCTTTGGGTCGTCGGCCATAACACTCACACCATTCCACCTCACCCCGCCCTGCAAATACCGACAGGTGTTTCAGTGTGCCTTGAGGTCATCGGCCCTTATGCTCACCCCATTCCATAAGGAAATAAGCAGAGATGGGTGCAGTATAGGAGAATGGGGTGAACGTTAGGGCTGAAGACCCCAAGGCACACCTCGATGCCTGTCAGTGGCTGTGGGGTGGGGGTGGAATGGCACAAGCATTACGGCAGATTACCCAAGTCACTCCCCCGATGCCTATCAGTCTGTACTGGGTGGGCGTTATGGTTAAAAACCCTAATACCCCAGGTGTTTGTTGGTATTTCTGCTCCACATTTTCAACATGGGCTTTTTGGGACCCCACCTCATGAACAGTGGCAGTATAATTTCGTTACTCAATCCCAAAAGGTGATTTCGCACAGCGAATGCGCCATTCGGCACCACAGGTGCGAAAACACATTTCGGGCAGGATGTAAAAAAAGACAGCTGTACTGTTTATGAGGAGGTCGGAAGAAATGGCAATGTTAAAAATCTGGAGTGAAAATATGAAAAAGTGAAGTTATGAGTATGCCTAGAAACTGCACAATGGACACTCATAACGCAGTCATTTTTTGGGACTTTTTTCACCAAATTTGCAACAAGGGCTTTTTGGGACACCACCTCATGAACAGTGGCACTGTCATTTCATTAATTGTCCAGAAAAGTGATTCCGCGCAGTAACCATAAAATCACCTTTTGGGACCGAGAAACGAAATGACAGTGCCAGTGTTCATGAGGTGAGGACCCAAGAACCTCAATATTGAAAATTTGGGACCAAAACTGGTGAGATATCAACTTGTTGAACCCCCCATAGACTCCCATTATAGCGCTTTACTGTCATTTCTTCAGTTCCTGGTTGGTCTTTGAAGAGTGCAGGCGTGTTCCCAGTCCACAGAAGATCACTGCTTCCAACCTCCAGAGGAAGTAAGGGTGAGGTAAGGTGCACAGAGGGAGGGTGTGGGTTGGGGAAGGGGGGCCGTCGGGAACAACGAGGTACTGTTTTCTTTTTTCAGGTTTAAAAAAAAAAAAAAAAATATCATGGGACAGTTTTCTTTTTTACAGTGAAACGGTAACAAAACAGATTTTGGCACATTGGGGTGGGCTCCCAGTGTACTAGAGTACTGGGGGGATTAATGCTGACTCAGGGATTGGGCACCCTGAGGTCGGCTTGGAACTTAGGGGCATGTGGGGGGTGGCACATCTGACACCGAGAGTGGGCATCCCGGTGTCAGAAACATCAAAGAAGTATTTTCTGGCACACTGGGGTGGACTCCCAGTGTGCCACATTAATGTGGGAGGGGGGATACACGCTGACATGGGGATTGAGCACCCTGATGTTGGCAGGGGATGGAGAACGGAGGGTGCGAGGCGGGCAGCAGCAGTGGGAGGGAGCTAACATAAATGTGTTGTCCAGCTGTGTGCCTGGTTGGGAGGCGGGGGGGACTGCCGCTGCAATGACGAAACTGCCCCCTACAGCAGCGGCAGATTTCTTTCAAGTGCGGCACTCACTCTGAAACTGCCGTCATTGGCAACTTCAGCATTAATTGGTGGCCAAGGGAACGCATCCATTAAAGTGTCTGCTGCACTGGCCACATCAGTGCCACACCTCTGCAATGCTCTACTATCTCAATATGTTTCTTGTGCGCTGTGTGCACAAGCAAACATAAAAAATACAGAAAACTGGCACTTTAAAATAAAATCAACACAAAATGTGAAACTCTGCGGCACCACTGAAGTTCTGTGGGGTGGCAGCAGTTCTGTGGCTACTTTTGTGACTGCAGAATCATAGAATTCTGAGGGCTTTGCCTTAATGAGTCAACATGGTGGCTCAAAGGCCTACAGTAGACAGCAAGCTTCAAATCCTACTGCAGTGAGAAGTGTGACTTGCTTTATTCACTAGTGTCTGCAGTAGGGGATTTTAACTATGGTAGCTACACATGTCAGTCTCAACATGCCAGTAAAGATGACCGCTCTCACATGGGGGGGGGGTATTTTAAGTACTGCTGTTTTATACAGCCAAATATAACAAAGAAGGGAGTAGGGGATAAAGAGAAACACAGGTGAAGGAGAAAGCTTTAACATGCAATCCAAATTTTGCAAGAAAAGAAAACATCCCAGCACATCTGTATTGAATGTATTTTCATTTTCTCAGGGTTATGATTGTTGAGCCTATAATTATTGCTGCTCTCTGCACACCACATTGTGACAGTGTAAAAATCACTTCATAGACTGCGCTTCACTGCCATTAACAATGGTGTGCAGCTGAACAGGTATCCCCGGTAAGTATTTTATTTTTTTAAATGATTCTATTTATTCTCCTGGAGGAGGCTAGGAATGTACCCTATATTGCCAGTGTGCCCCTTTCAGGTTTGCCCCTGTGCTATTCTGGCTCCGGGACCTACTGAGGAAATCCAGGAGACCATGGCTTGCCCACAACAGTGGGACTCTCCCTGACCCCAATGAGGAGGACCAAGATGCTAGGCCGGTCACCCCAGTATCCACCAGTGTAAGCTAGAGGCAGCGCATGTGAGGGGCCCAGGCATCACTGTGCGGCTGCTTCAGGATTTTTCTGCTCAAGTTGCCCCCTGGAAATGTGGACATGTGATGACTACATCAGTGCGGGATGCATGCACTCCTGCATGTGCCCTATGTTCATCCGCTGACATCTCCTCCCAGATGCATGGGCCCAGGCTGGTGCTGTACTCTCAGACTCTGCTGGGAGTCGCACTTATGCCAGGAACCACAGCCCACTCCACCCCCCAGAAGAGGAGAGTAGTCCTGCAGATACTCATACTACCTACCTCTGGCTGGCCCTCTGATGTCCCGGGCTCGTTCCCGAACCCAGGCTGCCAGCATCCAAGTGGTAGCTGGTAGTGCTACTGCTGTGCCAGTGGGTGGGCCAGCCTGTTTATTTAGCGATTTACATTTATTGATCAGGAGCAGTGCACTGAACCAGAGTTCACTTCCAGGTGCAACCCAGAGGAGGCGTTACAACAGAAAGACTACAGCAAACAAAACATAATAATGCAAAATACTAATTAAAGATTTGTAAAATACACAAGTTACAGAAGCTGCAGAGGTAATCTGGAATAAGACAGCAAGGAGTAGTATTAAAAGGATGCTGGGTAACAGGGCGTGGTTTGATATGGCAGAGGAGGTGACCATATCACATGAACCCTAATCAACACAAAAAAGCAACATGCTCCAACTTCAACAGTTCAAGCAGAGACTGCAGAAGGAATCTCATGAAACTGGATGGTAAATCCAGTCAGAACAAGAACCAGTCACTCAAAGCCTTAAGGAAGCACTGGTGTCTTTGATATCCTGCTTTTAGCAAGCTGTGACAGTTCTGACCTGTGCATTTCAGAAGGTGGTCATCCGATCCCTGTCCGACGAGTGGTCTCTGACAACAGTTATATCATAAGGATACATTAAATAACTTGTATCAGCAACTAAATCTGTTTGAAGTGCACAGCTACTTAAAGTTCAGCATTGGTGAACAGAAGCTGCATTTCCAGTGAGGTCACTCATCTGTCTCCACTGTCTAACCTCTGATCACAAACAATGCACCAACAGCTCCTTTAAAACAAGAAACAAGTCCATTTTTAATGTGCACTTTGACAAGATCGAACTAGTTACTGCAACCCCTTCATTCTGTTGGTGTCAGGGGTTCCAGTAATGAAATCCAATATGACTGCTACGATTCAGTTTAATAACCCTCTCAAATTATAAAAGCAAATGCCAGCAAGTAGAACTCAAAGACAGGTCCTGTCTGCAAGTTTATGGATTTATGCTTTCTATAAAATGAAAAATAATTTGGCTTCCAAGCTGAAGTGAACCTCAGAGTTTGTGTCCTGTAATGTATAAAATGTAGCATTACAGAACCGCTGAAAGGTAATTTCTTCCTTCAGGGTTATACTTATTCTGACTTTGTGTGGTTTGTGATTTCACCACTTAAGCAATCAGTTCCTTGTGTAGACTGGCACCAGGAATCCTGTAACTAAGGGGCGCCTTCCCCCCTCCAGCTACAAACCATGTAACAACCAAGGACAGTCTCATTTTCATTATGACAGCATGCATGACAAGTAATGGTTTTTCGGACTTCCGGGGGGGGGTTATCGCATAATATTCTTGAAAACATTTAGCATTAGCTGTCAATTGTTTGACATTCCTGGTTGTCAGAAAAAGACCTTCGCTCTTTTGAGCCAATTGCTGTTGCGGATATGCTGCGCCAGTAATGTCTGAAATGGCTACAGTCCTGGCTTTGTAAAACACATGTTTACAATGCTGATGATGTAGGGGGAAGAACAGAATGGACTATGTCAGTCTCCAGCTAGAGTGCTGCCCACTCATCACATCTAGTAGTCAGGCAGACCATCTCCTAATTAGCAAAACAGAAAAGAAAAATACTTCATAAAAGATGTGATAGTTTACTTCTCCTGAAAGTAACTGTTAATTTCAGGCAGTACACTTACTCTTTAACCTCAAGGATATTATTATTAGGGAAATCTGAACAGTACGAGGAGGCAGTGTGATTTAATGGTTACAGCACTGGCATGGGAACAAGGAGATTGCGGGTTCAAACCCTGCTAGAGTCGTATAGTATTTAAAAAAATAATCCATCTCCCATTGGTCTAGCCCACCTAGCTGCGGACATGGGTAAAAGTAGGACCCCACTGGAATCAAGATGTTGAATTTCAGCTGGGCTATGTTAGGTATATAAAGCATAAAATAAAAGAAACCATAGGAAAACACTCCAAGGCCAGTATAAGCACATCAGGAAAACACAATGCAAATGCGCACAACACGAGCAGCAGACTATTTTCAGGTAATTTTAAAATAAATTATTTTGCAAACCTCCAGATGTTTAATAGTAAAAATTATCCATGCTGAGTATTTCCTGGAAAACTGTAGACCGCTGTAGTTATGGGGTACTTGATCTCGGCCTCAGAACTGCAGCACACCTCAACTCAAAGTACTGGCTATGTATACCAACATTCAAATTCTATGTTCTTAGGCTGTTAATTCTTGCTGTGCCACAGACTGACCTATCAGTCCAGAATTCCTATATGTTCCAATTCTGTTGGAAACCTAAAGGCTAAGATATAGGTTTGGGGAAAGGGGAATTGCTTGGGTATCCATCTCTCTGCAACCTAAACATCTGGGTCATGGTGTCCTGCATAATTAATGGCACTCCGCAAATCGATCAACAGCTTGGCTGTCTGAAGTAAATTCAGGTTGAAGGAATGCTTTTCATATTTTGGCATACCATATCACTAAAGGTCAGTAATAAACAAGTTTTTCATGCAAGCAAATGCGCAATTCATGAGATTTACATTATACCAATGCTCCCAGATTGATTTAACATTTTCCCTGTAACTCCAGGGCAATTTTCCTGTGTTTTCCCATAGATTACATTATTTCCTATAGAAGCCAAATCACTCTGTTTTCCTGTATAACCGGTGCAAGTCTATGGGAAGAATTGTCCTGTGCTTGGCTCCAAATCCCTGTAAAATACAGGAATCCATGTACATCTGGAAGCCCTGCAGTGAAATTACATGTTTTAGCAATCCTGCATGTGCCTGCAAATTAACTCATAACAATGGTCTTCAGCCCCCAGCAGTCAGCTCCCCCCACCCATCTAATTAAAGAAGCAGTGCATGTTAAAACCACAGTTTTCACTGTCAACAGTAAAAACTGTGAACTGTACTGCCTTATTCTTTTTTTAAATTCCCTGTATCTCCTGTCATGTAAGATATTTTACTCAACTGTGAGTCTGCTTTGCCAATTTTTTTTTACATT
This sequence comes from Neoceratodus forsteri, assembly GCA_016271365.2. Taxonomy (NCBI): domain Eukaryota; kingdom Metazoa; phylum Chordata; order Ceratodontiformes; family Ceratodontidae; genus Neoceratodus; species Neoceratodus forsteri. The sequence goes on along the minus strand of CM028137.1, from coordinate 553,613,289 downwards.
ATACATTAAAAAAAATATATATATATTTTCATGTGGCTTTCCTCAGGTTTTCATCTGTATTCTCAGCTGTTTTTGAATACCCAGTGTTTAACATCACTCTTCTTGTGACTAAAATAACTAGCATGCAACAGACACTGCTCTCTGATGATACAGGACGATTAATGTTCACAAACAGCTGAGAATGATGTAGTTGTAACCCCTAGGTGGCGCTATCCCAAGGGCTACTACCCATCTGCTTGGCTAGTAGCAGGTTAAGGGGCCTGGGTAATGCACGGGTGCCTCCACACGGAGGTCAGGGTTGTTAGTGGTCAAGCTAACCTGGGCACAGCCCTCCAGGACACTGTAACCCCCCTCTTTCCCTTATAGTGGCCTGAACAATATACAGTAATTACTTTCACAATGACCCTTGTTCACCAGGCAATTACCCACACTGTTTGCACTTACCACCAGGGCCAGTTCCTCTAGCTTGACCCTGAGGACCCCCTGTAAAACAAGGTTAAGCACAGGAAATAGCAACAGTACAATACTTTTGGCACAAACTGGAACCACAGTCAGGTTAAATGCAAATAAAGTTAAATCTAATTTATTCAGGGGACTTGAACAAGGGAGGAGCATAATCAGGTTGACTTGCTTAAAAGCTATATTAATCAGACAGTTATGCATATAGTTCGGAGTCCCTACACAGTCACACACTCTGGGTACCCAGGAAGGAAAATGGTGGGCTAGCCAGGAACGTTGCAGCTGGTTGGGGCCCTGTGATGGAAGAAAGCAACATGCACAACACACACTATTTGTAATCCAGAGCCGGAGGGCTCAGTTCATGAAAGAAAAGGCAACAAGACAATCAGAAAACAACACTTTTAGATTTACCTGTTGTTGCAGGGAGCTATCCTGATGTTTACTCACAATACCCCATACTGGACACAGGCAGGATGAAATTGAGACTGCAGACTGTTGAGCTGGAGTGCCCGGAGAAGCAGGGACCACACGAATCACTGAGGCGTCGTTCCTGTTCAAGGCATTGAACAGGGTTCTGATCCCCAGGCTGGTCTCTCGTTGATGACTTTCTCTGTGTAGCAGGGCCCAGGCAAACAGAAATGGATACGGATTCAGTCCGTGGAGCTGGATACAGCCTCCAGCAAGCAAAACACAGTTCAGACACATAGTGGGGAACCAAATCATGACCCACTATAAGCACACAGCACATTCACATGTAAGGAAATTCCACTGTACCAGGCAAATGGCTCTCTGGTCACAATTACAGAGTCTCTGCCCCATCCGGGAGTTCAGAGGTAGCTGAAAGTTCTAACTGGCCGATCGCATTCAGCAAATCTTTGGTCTTCTTCAGGTTAAAGCCTGGTCACAATTCAGTGGCTTAATTCGCTTTCCAAATTCAGATTCAGTCCAAAAAGAGCACAAGTTCCCTCTCAGGGACAGCAGGCAGGCATGCAGGCCAAACTCAGGCCTTTCCACATTTCTCCTGTGCGAATCCACTATGGACTGCTGCTCGAACTATCTCAAGCTGTTACTTCTTCACTTTCCAACTCAGATCTAACTAAAACTGCAAGCAGTGTGGGACTTTCCTCAAGATCCAAAAGGTTCAGTTGGTTGATCTATCAGTCAATTACAACAAGGGCTCCCCCTCCAGGTTATTTTAGGTGCCAAAACTACAATTCCTACAAGTTTGGGCCCCACCAAGCCCCTGCAGGCAGGCTCCATTTTAAAGTCCCAAATGTACTGATTGGCCCATTCTGACAGTCCAGGACCAAGATGTTGGAAACAAACAGAACTGTCCATGCTGCAGAGAAGGCAGGTTAGAACAAATTGCAATATTATTACTACTCTAACAAATGATCAGCAAACAAGTACATCTTCTAACAGAGCCCCCTCTCAGATTAATTATGACTGCAATCCAGGCAGCTCTTAAACAGACAGTACACAGAGGCTATACAGGCAGTCTCTGGCAATACAATTAAACTGCTAAAATGCAGGACACCAGCCTGGCAGTGAGCATTTAAGTAAGCTCAAGGAAGACTTTTCGGGAACCCCCATTTGTAGGGGGGTTACACCCTTCCCTGCCTGGAGAAAACTTGGTGTTCATGTCAAGTCTGTACCATCACAATATTAAATATGCAATATAAACGAGATATATATCATTAGCTTGTTACATCACTATATTTCACATTACTACATCCATATTGACAATACTTATGCATGTTTCATACAGGTAATGCTGATTCCACTATGATTAACACACATTAGTAACATCACAATACTGCTTCAGGTAATAACTTCCTGTACATTAAACAATGTAGGAGGGGCCGTTCCCTATCAGCTAACTTGGGGATGAATGGGGCAGGGGCACCATACTGAGAAGGAAGAACAATCAACCTGGAATTGGCCATTAAGCTCAGTTTGGGTAGTGAGCTCTGAGAAATATAAACACCTTTGTGAACCACATTGAGAGGCAAATCCACTGGCCTCCTGGGAGAATCATAACTGAAGTGCAATACTGGCTTGACAGCTCGGCCAGTCTTTCTGGGGGGGGGGGGAGACAGCCACAGCCTCTGTACTTTCAGCACTAACTTTGGAGCTTTCATCATTTGTGAGGGGTACCTCTGCACAGATGGGAATGTCCAAACTGGGAGCACTGTCAGCTCCTTGCTCTTTAGGCTCTGTTTCCACAACACTCTGCTCATTTAGAGACGGTTCTGGCACAATTAGGCTCTGTGGCACCGAAGGAGGGCTGTCAGCACTCTCATATCGTTGTTCAAGTTCTGGTGCATCACCAGAGAGACTCAGACCATCAGCCCCTTCTTCAGGCAATTCACACAGTTCCACAAAACACAGAGAGTCCGCAACCTCAGATGTGATGCTTTGCACCTCACTTTCAGGGAGCATTGGCTCCAAGGATGAAGCTGGGGGGTTAGGCAGTCCAGAAAGTCCAGCTTCATCCCCACAATTAGTCATAAGGTTACCTCAAAACAGCTGACTCAATTCATAGGAGGGGTAATAGGCATTGTCACACTCACTATCATCAGAGGTAGACTGACAGTCACTATTATTCTGGGCCTGCTGAGGGGGAAACCTTAAATCTGTAACTACTGGGGTAGATTGACTCTGTCTCTTTTTTGCAGCAGCACGAGTCACCAGCCCAGGGGAGGCAATGTCTGCTGGCTCAGCTCCAATAATAACTTGGTCAATAGGCAGCAAGTGGTTACGGTGCATGGTCTTGACAGCTTTGGAGTTATTATCTGGGCGTACCTTGTATACTGGTAGATCATCCAACTTTCCAACTACTACATGAAGAAGATGGTGCCACCCATCAGCAATTTTGTGCTTGCCATGTAGTCCCAAATTGCATAACAACACACGGTCTCCAGGCCATAGCTCTTGAGCCTTTACTTACTTGTGCCTCTCTCTGTTGGTGAGATTTCTTTTAGCAGCCATGGTCTGAGCCAGTTGATATACATGGTTCAATTGAGCTTTCAGTTTCTGTACATAACTGCAGGTAGTTTTCAGCTCGGACCTCATCTGGACAGACCCCAAAGCAGACATCAACTGGCAGTCAGGCCTCCCTCCCGAACATGAGGCGATAGGGGGAGAACCCAGTAGCATCATTTTTGGTGCAATTGTATGCGTGTTCCAAGGTGCTAATCTGCTGGCTCCACTTATGCTTGTCTTTTGAATGGAGGATGCCCAGCATGTCTAGAAGGATACGGTTAAAATATTCTGGTTGAGGGTCCTCCTGCAAGTGTTAAGGGGTGGTTTTTGACTTCTGCACCCCCCACAGAGACAGCATTTCTTTGATTAGCCTACTCTCAAAGTCTCTGCCTTGGTCAGAGTGGATCTGCTGGGGGGCACCATAGTGGATGAAGAATTTTTCCACTAGCACCTTGGCCACGGTAGAGGCTTTTTGATATTTAGTTGGAAAAGCTTGTGCATACCGTGTGAAACGATCTATAACCACTAACAAATTGCCAATATTCCATTAATCAGGTTCTAAACACAAAAAAATCTATGCAGACCAGTTCCAAGGGGGTGCTGGTAATGATATTGACAAGGGGGGGCATCCCTCTGAGGCAGGGCTTTTCTTTGGAGGCAACGACTACAGGTCTTTACATGATGTTCAACATTGGCCCCTATCTTGGGCCAGTAGCATCGAGATCGTATCCAGTTGAGAGTCCTGTTAATACCAAGGTGCTCCATGTGATTGTGGAGGGACCTCAGTACCAAGTGTTTAAAGGCCATGGGCAGGACCAATTGTTGCTTGTCTACTTGACCACTATGATCCACTGTCTCTCTGTATAACAGCTGATTGAGTAACTTCAACCTGGGGCCTTCTTTAAACAATAGGGCAGTTTGCAAGTCAGGGGAATGCAACTTAGACACATCTTTCCCCACACACAGGGCATCAAGTGCAGGTTGAATCATAGGATCTTGGGATTGAGCCCACTGAATACTGTCATTGTCAAGTTGAGGTAGTGCACAAATATTTAGAGCAGAGAAATGGCAATAGGCAGCCGGTATGCAGGTATCAGGAGGGCCCAAGAAATCTACTAGGCAGTCCACTGTGTCCGCAGACATCTGTTCATCTCTGTCAAACTTTTGGCACAGTGCTTGGATGTCAGATTCAGACAGCCTGACCCAATCATTCTTGGAAGTGGGCCTTTGTGACAGGGCTTCAGCATCAATATGGGTCAGTCCTGGTCTGTATTCGACAGCATAAGCATAGGTTGATAAGGCAGAGAGCCACTGGTGCCCACTGGCGTCTAACTTAGCTGAAATCTGTACATAGGTCAATGGGTTATTGTCAGTCTTCACCAATATCTTTGCCCCATAGAGGTACTCATGAAACTGATCAATGATAGCCCATTTTAGGGCAAGGAACTCCAGCTTGTGCACAGGATAGTTTCGCTCAGACAGGGTCAGACTCCTGCTGGCGAAAGCGACCAGTCTCAAACCATCCTCATGGTCTTGATACAGCACAGCTCCTAGGCCCTGCAGACTAGCTTCCGTATGCAGCACACAGGGCTTGGTAGGGTTAGCATAGGTGAGGATGGGAGCATGGGTGAGCTGGTATATGACTTCATGGAAGGCTGCTTCACATTTGGGTGTCCAGCGGAGCCCAAAAGGTTCACCTGTGCAGAAGTATACTTTCTCTGGTTCTTTGTCAGACTCTTTCTTGTATTTATGGTTGGTAGGGGGGGTAACCCTAGGTAAGATTCAGGAGCGGGCATATCACCTTTGAATAGTCTTTTATGAACCTGCAGTAGTAGCCACAAAACCCCAGAAAACATGCAGTTCTTTCAAGTTATGGAGCTGGGGCCAAGTAGTCAGTGACTCAACCTTACTGGGATTGGTCTCTTTTCCTTCTGCAGATACTATGTGCACCACATACTTCATGGAGGTTTGAAAAAACTGGCACTTGTTGATGGACAGCTTGAAGCCGAATTCTTCCAATCGGTCCAGCACTTTAAACAGTCGGGTCTCATGCTCCTCTAATGTGCATGCGAACACAATTACATCTTCTAGGTATACTAGACATTCCAGCAAGTTCATATATTCCACCGCACAATCCATCAGTCACTGAAAGGTGGCCGGGTGCCCAAAATCTCCTGTGGCATTCTCAGGAATTCGTAGAACCCCAAAGGACAGATAAAGGCCGTTTTCTCACAGTTCTTCCGGGGCCATCAGAATCTGGTAATATCCGCTGCGAAGATCCAATACTGAGAACCATTTGCTCCCATTCAAGCAATCCAGGGCATCTTGTATGTGGAGCATGGTGTATTGATCTGGGATGGTCCGCTGGTTCAGGGTTCAATAATCAACACACATCCTCACTGACCCATTCTTCTTATGCACAACCACAATGGGAGAGGCATATGGGCTCCTTGATTCCTGTATCACGCCAGCAGCGAGCATTTCCTGCAGGTGTCTCCTCACATCATCTATGTCCGCTAGGGCAAGGTGTCAGGATTTCTCTTGAAATGGCCGGTCATCATGCAGGCATATATGATGCTCTGCACCCTGGACACACCCCTTGTCCCATTCCTTTAATGAAAACACTTGGTCTCTCTGGGCGAGTTTCTTGCTATTCCTAGCCTTCCATTCAGCTGGTAGCAGGGAATCACCAAAGTCAAATAAGTCCAGGGTCACTCTCTCCTTTGGCCAGAGTACTTGTTATTGGGTGATACTGCAGTGTACTGTAGCTAGAGTGCACCCTCTGTTCACCTGGACCTCCTGATCTGACACATTTTGAATCTGGACCATCACTCGTCATGCATAGGCATTGGCACGAGCAGACAAGATGCTGAGTTTAACCAATAATCCTTCTGGCAACTTTCCATCACCTGGTGCATCCAACATTAATATTTTGTTCTTTAGGTGGACTTCTCCATGGATTGTGCACTGGGCATTGGGGGCCAATACCAAGGAGTCAGGTTCCTTTCTCCACACTATCCTCACTGGCTCATCTGGGTCCTCTTCACTGGGTTTCTGTTGTAAGTCATATGCCCTTTTTAGTAAGGCTGGAATTCTTAGGGCACATCTAGTCAGTTGCCCTCGTTTCTCACGGCAGAGTTGTGCTAGTCTCTCAAACATGTGGGTGTTTGTTCTAATTAACAGTGGTGAGCCTCCAAGATATAACCCCTAGGTGGCGCTATCCCAAGAGCTACTACCCCTGCCGGCTTGGTTCGTAGCAGGTTAAGGGGCTGGGTAATGAAATGGGTGCCTCCACCCGGAGGTCAGGGTTGTTAATGGTCAAGCTAACCTGGGCACAGCCCTTCGGGACACTGTAACACCCCCCTTTCCCTTCTAGTGCCCTGAACAATATACAGTAATTACTTTCACAATGACCCTTATTCACTAGGCAACTACCCACACTGTTTGCACTTATAACCAGGGCTGGTTCCTCTAGCTTGACCTTGGGCACCCCCTGTACAACAAAGTTAAGCATAGTAAATAGCAACAGTACAATACTTTTGGCACAAACTGGAACCACAGTCAGGCTAAATGCAAACTAAGTTAAATCTGATTTATTCAGGGGACTTGAACAAGGGAGGGGCATAATCAGGTTGATTTGCTTAAAAGCTATATTAATCAGACAGTTATGAATGCAGTTCAGAGTCCCTACACGGTCACACACTCTGGGTACCCAGGTAGGAAAATGATGAGCTAGCCAGGAACATTGCAGCTGGTTGGGGCCCTGTGATGGAAGAAAGCAACATGCACAACACACACTATTTGTAATCCGGAGCTGAAGGGCTCAGTTCATGAAAGAAAAGGCAACAAGACAATCAGATGACAATACTTTTAGATTTAGCTGTTGTTGCAGGGAGCTACCCTGATGTTTACTTATGATACCCAATACTGGACATAGGCAGGACAAAATCGAGACTGCAGGCTGTTGAGCTGGAGTGCCAGGAGAAGCAAGGTCCACATGAATCACTGAGGCATCATTCCTGTTCAAGGCATAGAGCAGGGGGCTGATCCCCAGGCCGGTCTCTCGTCGATGACTTTCTCTATGTAGCAGGTATTCTGGCTGGGCCAGTGGAGCAGGGCCCAGGCAAACAGAAATGGATACGGATTCAGTCCATGGAGCTGAATACAGCCTCCGGCAAGCAAAACACAGTTCAGACACATAGTGGGGACTAAAATCACGACCCACTATAAGCACACAGCACATTCACATATAAGGAAATTCTACAGTACCAGACAAATGGCTCTCCAGTCACAACTGCAGAATTTCTGCACCATCTGGGAGTTCTGAGGTAGCTGGAAGTCCTGGCAGGCCGATCACATTCAGTAAATCTTCAGTCTTCTTCAGGTTAAAGCCTGATCACAATTCAGTGGCTTAATTCACTCTCCAAATTCAGATTTAGTCCGAAAAAAGCACAAGTTCCCTCTCAGGGACAGCAGGCAGGCATGCAGGCCAAACTCAGGCCTTTCCACAGTTTTCCTGCGCAAATCCACTATGGATTGCTGCTCAAACTATCTCGAACTCTTACTTCTTCACTTCCCAACTCAGATCTAACTAAAACTGCAAGCAGTGTGGGAGTTTCCCAAGATCCAAAAGGTTCGGTTGGCTGATCTGTCTGTCAGTCACAACAAGGGCTCCCCCTCTAGGTTATTTCAGGCGCCAAAAGCTCAAAACTACAACTCCTGCAAGTTTTGGCCCCACCCAGCCCCTGTAGGCAGACTCCATTTTAGAGTCCCAAATGTACTGATTGGCCCATTCTGACAGTTCAGGACCAAGATGATGGAGACAAACAGAACTGTCCATGCTGCAATGAATGCAGTTTAGAACAAACTGCAATATTATTACTACTCTAACAAATGATCAGCAAACAAGTACATCTTCTAACAGAGCTCCCTCTCAGATTAATTATGACTGCAATCCAGGCAGCTCTTAAAGAGAGAGTACACAGAGGTTATATAGGCACTCTCTGGCAATACATTTAAACTGCTAAAACACAGGACACCAGCCTGGCAGTAAGCATTTAAGCAAGCTCAAGGAAGACTTTTCAGGAGCCCCCATTTGTAGGGGGGTTACACAGTAATAACCATAAGGAGCAAACTCAAAATGGGGAGAAGGGTTTCTTACAAGACAAGAGATGAGTCATTCTTCAAATCGAATAAAAAAAAAATACAGGTCAAAATGTTTACTGTAACATGCACTGCTGTCAACTGCGCCCCGATACCAAGTAAGTATTTCTTTTTCCCACTGCAGCTTAACACCTGCAGTATTTTACTTCAGTGGCTAAAAAGCAGTCTGTCTCTTTCACACATATGCCATTGAACTGGACATGCTACGTCACACAGGTGGAAAACGAGGGGGGGGGATGTGAGATAATTTATGGGGATAGTCAGTGCAACACCCATATATGCTACAAAATTAAAATGGGTAAATAGGGAAACTAAATTAAATGGCTAAAAATCCTTCTTGGTGTTCTGGGGGCATCAACGAATCACATGCCATTTGTAAATTGTGATGTCACCACAGCACCTCAATGGAATTATAGCCTTATAATTCACAGTTACTAATAATTAATTTTATGAAATATCTGCACTAAACACAGGTTACTCGCCTGTAACAATAGTTCTAGGAGTGGTATATGTTGTTCATCCACACTATCTGGCAGGGTCCTTTCCCCTTTAAGAAGTACCGGAAAGTCTTCAAGCTGGCTTCTCCCACCCAACCAGGTGGTATATCCCTTGGCTCCACCCCATGATGCCAGATCCTGCCCACTGCAAGCAGAGGTTGTGCGTCTAAGCCAGGGGAGGTTGGGTGGGTCTGTGTGGATGAACAACATATACCACTCCTAGAAAGATCAGTTACGCAAAGACTTTTGCTGTAACAGTAGATGATCTAGGAATGTCTCTTGCAGTAAGTCATTACTTCTGGGAGCTCCCCTAGGTGGCGCTCTCACATGGCCTGTAAAGCTTTCTCCATCAGTCTCTATATGAGGAACCACTCACACGACCTCACTTCCTGGGCTGTGCCTATAAAAGTGTGTGGTCCCTGGTAGTCTCCGTTGCCCGCCAGTTTCAGCTCATGAAAACGAGGGACCGAGGGGAACCGAGGTACCAAAGCCTTCTGGCCCTACATAATTTTCCCTGTTACAGAATGGTAGGGGGTCGGAGGGAGGGAAGCTACTTATTGCAAGAGACATTCCTAGAAGATCTACCGTTATGGCAGAAGTCTTTGCGTAACTGATCTAGCTTCCACGGAATGGTCTCTTGCAGTAAGTCATTACTTCTGGGAGATTCCCAAGCAGTTATATAGCAGTGGATGGCCAGATATGGCATTCTGCCTTACAAATAGTGTGGTCTTAGGACCGATAGGAGCGGAGAGCAGTATATCAGCATATAAAGAGAATTTTGTATTTTATCTGTAAGTACTCCACTATAGTATTCGTTATAGGGTTATGGCTGAAAGACGAGCCAGACTGGCTATTACTGGGCATCGTCAGATGAGTTAAGCAGATGTAAACCCGATCAGGGTATAACATATCAGATACCGTAATAAATCAGAAGAAATTCAGCCATATAATGGAGTAATTGGTAGGTTTCAGTAGCATGCACTGGAAAAGACAGTATATGTCAAAGCCTATTGGGTTTTTAACAGTGACCCAAATAATACAATGTAGCAGGGTAGTATAGTGTTTTGCCATGTCTGGCAAGGTGTTAGGAAAATGTATCCATTTATGGAATAAATAGGCTACATAAGTAGCAAACAATGATGTTATGAAATGAAACAATGTATCTATTTCATAAAGAAATCCAGTGGCTCTTAAGAGTCAGCAGTATTGTTGTAGTCAATATTGTACCTTCTTCCATCGTGCATTAGTAATCTCATTTGCAAGGGGGTCCCAAGTATGTCAGGGCCTGCTGCCTTTTTTTTTTTTTTTTAGGTGTAAACCTGAAATGTTAATATAGTGGGCCCTTTATTTATGCTGTCTGGTAAACAGAAGTTTAAATAAGGATCTGGATAATTGCAATTATGAGCCATTAGATCTCGTCTTTGAGATTCCAAACATGTTAATCTGAGAAAAGTCATAAGGTGTGTGACATGCACACATTTTTTTTCCCCAAGTAGCATGGCTCAAAAATTGAGAAGACTTGCAGGCAGTGGTGCAAGTGGTAGACAAGAAGTACAGGAACTCAGGCATTGGCAAATATGAAATGCAGAATAAAGATCCTCAATCTGAAGGATAGCTCTATGAAGACGTGTCTATCTGTTTAGACACTAGTAGATTCTCTTAGAGATATTGAAGCATTTTTAGGAAAATAGCACTTCTGTACAAGTCAAATGTTGTTATGGAAACCCTGACTGCAGGTCACAGGTCCAGAAACTGTCATTATGTTGCTGGTTTAAGAGTTTCACTTCCAGTGTCAGTGGGAAGAAGTACAGGAACTCTGTTCCTGCTGCAGAAAAGGTACAGGAACTGAGTTCCTGTGCGTTCCTGTTCACTTTCATCACTGCTTGCAGGGTTTATAAAGTTTATAATGTGCTCACCATTGTTTCTGTGGCCTTTATCTATGGCCAGGTGAAGACTGCATATAGCAGTAAAAGTTTGATAAGAATATTATGATCTATAGTATTATCAGGACATATGGATTGTTTCTGAACATGTGAGTAGTAGTAGGCTCCGTTAGTGGGAGGGACATGAGGGTCCGGCACACAACCGGCCGAGAGGCATCCCAATGAAATGACTGTAATGGCCTGTTACAGTGATACCTCAAAAGTGGCTAGATGTATAAAGCCTCATGGGAAAGTCCTCAGTATAATTTCGAATTGAAGCCCCCAGAAAAAAGCCTCAGATGCCTAGAAGAGGAGACTGGGGTGTAGTCTTAAGTTTTTAATGAGAGGAAGAGGCACCCAGCCGTCCTAAAGAGGGGACACGGGTCGGTTAAATGTGTTCCTCGTCATTCGTTTCTTTGCCTCTGAAGTTTCCTTTTTTGGTTATAGTAAGTTCCAGTTTTTATGAATAATTATACTGAGGGCATGGTTTATGGTACATATATTGTACTGTTTTTAGTTGTCTGCCTGAGGCTTGTAGGTTGTCCAATGTTGTTTTTACCCCTGGGCCAAAGAGATGGTCGCCAGAAAAAGGGGCATTAGCCACTTCTTGATGAATATCAGGTGCTATCCCTGAGAGTCAGAGCCATGCCTGACGGCGTATAAGAATACCAACTGCAGAGACTCTAGCTAAAGTGTTGGCAATGTCATATCCTAATCTTAATAAATGTCGAGAGATGGAAGTGTAGTAATAGGCACTGTTCGTGGGAGGGACACGAGGGTCCAGCGCACATCAGGCCAAGAGGCATCCCGATGAAGTGACCATAATGGCCTGTAAATACCTCTATTAAATATGTAAATATGAACATGATAAACATGTTACCTTCCACCCCGAGGTGTGCCTCTATAATACTAGTGAGGTTATCTGCAAGGCATAGGTGATTGTAGGATGTATTCTTAGTCAGTTCTGGGTTCCGAGCAGCAGATGCCAAAGAATCTGATATGTTGATTGTAGTAAAATATGAAGTTGATGTCTATGAAATAAGCCCCTTTGAACAGTAGGGGTATGTCATATATTTTATTGATGAATAGCCTCATAGTTGTATACATTGGCGTCATTGACTGGAGGGTTTTTTGCTCCATAAACGAGTGTGAAAAAGCCCTGTACCCTCGTTGATAGAGGAGGCAACCAAGAGACACCCATCGAAGGGGTATACCCTGTTGATGAGAATATGTAACCATGTTAATGTTCAGTTGATGGAAACCGTCTTCCATTAATAATATATATATTGTAAGGCATGGTCTGTGGATGGTGGGATCATCCCCATCAATGGTGTAGAAGGAATACCATGCCCCGTAGATGGTGGAATGAAAGCAGCATATGACGATTAGTAGAAATCATGTTCCGTGAATGGTGGGTCATCTGCTGTTGACGATGAAAGAAGGGGAGCATGTCCCAGCAATGGTGGAATATGTCTCATCAACAACAGATGAAGATAATGTGCCTCGTTGACAGGGTGTGTTATGCACATCAATGAAAGAGGCTTGTTCTTTATATGAAGCCACCACTGATGATAGTCTTGGAGGAGGCCTCCGTCGATGGGGAATGAACCTCCCATCAACGAGAAGTATGCAGGAGGCCTCCGTTGACAGGGCATGAGTGGTCCGTCGATGAAAAATCATGAAGGAGACCTCCGTCAATGGTGGATGAAGTGTCCATCAACAGGAATCATGCAGGAGGCCTCCATCGACTGGGAATGAACCTCCTGTTGATGAGAAGTATGTAGGAGGCCTCCGTCGATGGGGAATGAACCTCCTGTCGATGAGAAGTGTGTAGGAGGCCTCCGTCGAAGGGGATTATGCATCCATCGATGGGAACATAGTGTGAGCCTCTGTAGAGTGTTGTTGGAGGCCTCCTTTGACAGGGATTAAGCATCTGTCGACGGGAATATAGTGTAAGCCTCTGTAGTCTGTTCTGTGATGAAGATGATGTAGAAATGCCTGCCATCGATGGGGTATTTGTCTTCCATTGACAAAGAAAGTCTCTTTGATAATATATGTTTAGCATACATGACTATTGAAAGGTGGTTAGGCAGGACTTATGGTGAAGGTATGCCTTCCACTCCGATGCTTCTTGAAAAGGGCTTAATGTTGTTGGAGCATGTTAATAGAGCTCCTTGAGTCATCCATCCTAAAAATTCTTGTTTGAGTATAGGAATATGGTGCTGTGTATTAAGCCCACGCACCCCAAGCTATGAGTTCAATCTGCGTCATAGATTACTTAGCAGGAGAGTATTCTAGCTGCTGTGAGAGCTGAAGCCAGCAGGAAAATGAACAGAGACTACCAGGGACCACCCACTTTTATAGGCACAGCCCAGAAAGTGAGGTCATGTGGGTGGTCCCTGGTACAGAGACTGCTGGAGAAAGCTGCCATGTGAGAGTGCCACCTAGGGGAAACTCCCAGAAGTAAAATGACTTACTGCAAGAGACCATTCTGTGGAAGATCTACTGTTACAGCTGAGTAATCTGTGTTTCTAGGGACATGGATATGTTGTTCTATCCACACTATAGGCAGACTCCTAGCAGTTCTTCAGGAGAAGGGAGACAAGGTGCATGCCCCCTATTTAGGGAACAGAGATTGGAGAACTGAGGCCCCAAAACCAGCATCCAGGTGTGACTTGAGGTCAATGTGGTAATGGGAAATGAAGGCGTGTGCTGATTTTCAGGTAGCAGTCCTGCAGATTTCCTGGATAAGGATGTCCCTAGAAGCAGCCACCAATGCAGCAGTATGACAGGTGGAATGAGCCCTTAGCTCTCCAGGAGGCTCCCTACCCACCATCCTACAGCAGAGATCAATGCAGGAAGCAATCCACCTGCCAATCATCCACTTGACTGCAGGTCTGCCAGGTGCAGCTTCAGCATAGGCAACAAACAGATGGCAAACCTCGCCCCAAACTCTAGCCGTGCACTTTTTGTAATAAGCAAGGGCTCACCTCAGGTCCGAAGTATGGCACCTGTCTTTGGCCTCTGAGGTGTGATTCTGGAAGAACACCGGAAGAGTCATCACCTGATTCAGGTGAAACTCCGACACAACCATCGGCAGGAACTCCGGGTTGGGGCACAGGACAACCTTGTTCCTGTGGAAGGCCAGGTAGAGAGACTCCCCTAAAAGTGCCTGGAGTTCACTTATCCTTCTGACTGATGTGATAGCCACCAAGAAGGTGGTCTTCCATGACAGAAGAGACATGTCTCACCTGTGCATCGGTTCAAATGGCTTGCCCATGAGCTTTGCCAAAACCAGCAACAAGTCCCACGGTGGTGGTGGTTCACACACCAGAGGGGAAATGTGATCTAAGCCTTTGAAAAAGCACCAGATCACCTTCTCCTGCAGCACTGACTACTGACCAGTCCACGCCCAGTAAACAGAGATGGCTGCCAGGTGCACCTTAAGGGTCATCGACTGAAGTACCCCTTTGGAGAGGGACCACAGGTAGTCCAAAATGCTGCCCACCGGACAGGACAAAGGGTCCAAAAGGTCCAGCCCCTTGTCCTGACACGAAATGGAGAATCTCTTCAATTTGAAGGCATAGCATTTTCTGGTCGATTCCTTTCTAGATGCCTCCACCATGGTGAGGACATCCTCAGAGAGACCCAACGCCTGGAACTCTAGCTGCTCAGGAACCAGGCTGTCAGGTGCAGGAACTGAACTTCCAGGTGGAGTATCTTCCCCTGACTGATGGAGAGCAGGTCCAGGCAGAGTGGAAGACACCTTGGGAGCCTGCTGCTGAGATGGAGGAGATCAGGTACCACAACTGGCGTGGCCAGTCTGGAGCCACCAGGATCACCTGTGCCTTGTCCCTCCTGACCTTGAGCAGCACCTTGTGGATCAAGGGAAGTGGAGGGAAGGCATAGAAGAGGTCTGGGGTCCAAGGCCTTGAAAAGGCATCCCCCTGTAGTGAGCCCTGAAGAGGGGGTCCGGTGCAGAACAACCTCAGCTTTGCATTCTCCCTGGAGGCAAACAGATCCACCTGAGTGGTGCCCCACTGGGAGACCAGACTATGGCCTACCTCTGGATGGAGAGACCATTCATGAGATGCCTCACCTACCCAGCTGAGGGCATCTGCCAGCTTATTGAAGGCTCCTGCCTCATGGATGGCTAGGAGATCCGCCATAAGGCTGCGCACGAGGGTCCATATGTGGACGGCTTCCTAGCACAAAGGCAGGGAGTGCGTCCCGCCCTCCTTGTTGGGTAGCACATGGTCATGGTGTTGTCTGTCTGGACTTGGACCACTTGACCCCAAACATATGAAGATGGCAGTCTTCGCCAGCCAAACTTCCCAAAGTTCCAGCAGGCTGACATGCCATCATGACTCCTCGGGGGTCCAGAGCCCATAGACTCTGTGTTCCCCCAGATGGGCACCCCAACCCATGAGAAAGGCATCAGTTGTCAGGATGAATGTCAGCTTGGGGTGGACAAATGGAATCCCTTCCTGCAGATGCTCAGGGCCTAGTCACCACTGGAGGGTGTCCCACATCTTCTGGATCACAGTGACCAACTGGTCGAAGTGACCTTTTCGGTAAGACCACTGGCTGGCCAGCTCCCACTGTAGGGAAGTGCATATGCCAATGGGCCCAACAGACCATGCTGGCGCAAGCTGTCATGTAACCCAGATGGTGCAGGAAGTCCCGGGCAGGGTGCATTTGCCCAACCCGAAATGATTGGGCAAAGGAGTGGAGAACCTCCACCCTGTCCACCACGAACCAGGCTCTGGCTCGGCAAGAGTTGAGCTCTGCCCCAATGAAGCTGATCACCTGCAAGGGCATGAGTTCTGACTTTGCCTCATTGACCAGGAGGCCAAGGGAGGTGCAGGTATGGAGGGCCAGGTCCCTGGACTGCTCCACCTCCTGCCTGAAGAGACCTGCAATCAGCCAGTCATACAGGCAGGGTACACCCAGACTCCTTGGCACCTCAGGTAAGCTACCACCACCACTACTGCATTTGGTGAAGACCCTGGGGGCTGAGGAGAGGCCGAATGGCATGGCCTGGATCCTGTAGAGGGTTTCCTCTGCTCGAAAGCAGAGGAAGCTTCGGTGGGTTGGACAGATCAGGACATGAAAGAATGCGTCCTGAAGATCCAGGGAGCAAAACCACATGTCTTGCTCCAGAGGTGGTATGATCTGGGACAGAGTTACCATCCTGAATGTGTGTGGCCTGAAGAATTTGTTCAGGTCATGCAGGTCTAGAATGGGGCACCAGCCCGCCATCCTCTTTGGCACCAGGAAGTACCTGGAGACAAATCCTGGGTGTTCCGGAGGATCCGCTACTCTGACCACGACCTCCTTGCAGAGGAGCTGGGCTATGTCATCTCAAAGAGCCAACCAAGTGTCTGTGGATACCAAGTCCTCCTGTAGGGTGTGGGCTCAGCTTGGAGGAGACTGCTTGAATTCCAGAGGCAGACCCTGACTGACCATTTCCAGAACCCACCTGTCTGTGGTGACAATGGATCAGGCAGAAAGGAAGTGACAGAGCCAGCCCCCCACAAGAGGACCTAGGGGAGGCATGATGGGCCTGAGGGTGGCACCTCTCATCCCATCACTGAGCAGGCTTGGAGGAGGAAGACCTGGTTGAGGAGCCACTGGGTCCCTTCCCTCCGGGCTTACAGACCACCGAGGCCAGTGACTTGGGCCTGGGTCACCAAGACTGAGCCTGCTGGCCAGACTGATGTTGGGTTGGTTTTGCTGCAGGAGTGGAGGACCGAAAAGGCTTTTGCTTCTGCTGCCTGAAGCCCTTGGGATCCTTCTGCACGGATGTAACAGAGTCCAAGGTGGCATTGGGCTTCTCAATATGTTCGAGGTAGCCCTCCACACCAGGCTCAAAGAGGTCTGGGCCCAGGAATGGAACATCTGCCAGCTTTTGCTGAGTGTCCGCTGTAAAGGTTGAGATCAGCAGCCAAGTCCAACAGTACATGACCGTGATCTGGAGGTCTGCAGGTAGGTGATGAATCATCTCATCCAGAGAGCCCAAGAGGGCATGGGAGAAGTGTGCCATCATGACGGCCGAGCTCGCCTGGTGGAGGCCGAGCAAGGAGATAGCACAGACTTTTTTTAGCAGCGTGGTCCAATTTCCTGTACTCTTTGTTTAGCAGCTTTGTGGAGGGTTTGTGGGATAACAGATGGACCAGACACCGAACTTCAAGTTCAACACAATCTCTGTGTGTGATGATTATTCAAAATGCAGAGGAAAATCTTCAGCAGTGGCATATCTCTTCTTCAGTACATCAATTTGTAGCAACAGACTGCAAGCCTTTCCTCTACACTTAGCCAGCACCTACCGACTTTCTGATCTCTGATCTAACTTATCTGTTGAGATTTAGCCTCCCCTATGCTCGTTTGCTTGGGTGGTGGGGGCACACATAAAAAAAAAAAAAACAAGCTAAAGCAAAGAATCTCAGTGCAGAAGCACTGAAACAAGGGTTACCCCAAAGGGCATTGACAATGAACCATGTTTCAAAAAAACACAACATCGCACATACTTCCATAATGCAAAGCATCATGGGATATATGCAAATTACCATGATATTTCAGATTGGCTTAGTTTACAGCAGGAATGCATGGTACCAATTTACATGCATTTAACAACACAACTAACTTAATTTCTATAATAGTCACCTAGTACTTTTTACCTTTATCAAAAACACCTAGTGCCATGGTATTTTTAACATTTACAGGTTTCATAAACATAAGGTATATACATCAAGGTATTTTATGACATAATGCTATTACATACTAAATCCAACAATGATAAACACAGCCAGTTGTTTTACATAAGCTCAGAGGTCACCACAATAACCTCTCCGTATGAGGACCTGAGAGAGAAAAGTAAAATTAAAGAGGACACTATAGCATGGTCAAGAAAGGGGAGGGGGTGCCCATAGGTGGCCAACCTTATGGACTAGAAATTGTAAAGGATAGATTAGGCTAAGAAATAGAAGAACTGTTGCAACAGATTTATAAACGGTCAGTCCTCAAGAGTGGCAGGAGCTCCCTGTCACATATCCCCACCTTAAGAGGGAAGCAGTTGGGCTAGCCTGGTGGTGCTGAGGGTTAAGGCACGAGATGCCTCACCTCGCACCATGCCGGTGACCTGGGTTTGGGAACGAGCCCAGGCCACGGGGGTCAGCAGGGAAGGGAAGGGATTGAGCGTCTGGAAGACAGCTCTCCCTTCCTGGGGAGGGAGTAGGGCTTTGCATGGCTCCTCTATGACCTCTGGCACTGGCCCAGGGGCTTGCATGGAACTTGCGTCACCACCATAGGGCAACAGGTGTGGAGTTCGGTGGATTCTGGACGTCATTTCACATCTGAGCTCCAATGGAGGGCAGGGAGTGAATCCACCAAGAAAACCCCCTCTGTCCCTGATAGGCGATGGCTCCTATGGGGCCAGCCATCACACGCCTAACTCTGGATCTCCGTCTCTGCCCCTTCAGCCTCCTCGCTGGGCTGACCAGGAGCTCTAGATTGTAGATCGAGCACCAGAAAGTGGAAAGGTGGCCCTACCCCAGGGGGCTCAGAGCTGGGGGGGAATGTCCAGTCGGGACCCAACAAGTGGGGCATAGAGAAAGAATGCTTAGCTCTGAAGTGAGCCATTGAGTCTCTGAAATATTACTTGTGGGGGGCTGAATTTAAGGTTGTAACTGATCATAACCCCCTCTGCTGGTTGCACCAAATGAGAGAAAAAAATTCCCCATATAATGTGGTGATACTCGGTATAAACCGATTATTTATTTATTTTATTTAGTTTTTGTTGACCGAGTAAGTGCACTAGACAAATCCTGCCTATTTTCAGGCACGACCCAGGGAAGGGGGATACAGATGAATGCCAACTGACCATGAACCAGATTAAGCTGTTTGTGGTATTTTTAATGAATGAGGGAAATTTGCCATAGACACCGGGAAATTCTCTCTTTTCAATAAATGCCATGGGATCTTTAACATCCACCTGAACTACCACCAATCCAGGCAGATGGGACCTCGGTTTAACGTCTCATCTGAAAGATGGCACCTCAGAAGTGCAGCACCCCTCTCATGCTGCACTACAGTGTCAGTACTGGGATATTAGCCCAAGTGCCAGATGTGGGAACTGAACCCACAACCCTCTGATCTCCCGGCCTCAGAGGCGAGTGTGCTACCTACTGAGCCACTGACACTGATTAGGGTGCTAAATGCAGTTTTATCTTGTGAATCAGGTGACATATATGAGGAACAGAGGCCTCAAAAGGCAGTAGAATGGACTGGTGAGTTAGGTAGCCTGAGAGAGTTTGAGGATGAAACGGAGAAGATAAAAAGTTGTTAAAAAAAAAAAAAAAGTGTGAAGCAGTTATTGAAGCTGTTTGAATTGGAGTCCTGTTTCTTTGGGTAGCAAACTTATTTT
The DNA here is from genome assembly GCA_016271365.2 of Neoceratodus forsteri. NCBI lineage: Eukaryota > Metazoa > Chordata > Ceratodontiformes > Ceratodontidae > Neoceratodus > Neoceratodus forsteri. The sequence continues at coordinate 553,593,838 of CM028137.1, read as the reverse complement.
GGGGGTTTTGAGTAGAATTGCAATTCATTGTTGCTGGCTTCACTAGCTGCAAAGTTTGAGTGCAGAGTGGGGGAAGGGTGCTAATGGTCTGACCAGAGGCCTCAGCTACCTGATTGTTTCTGGAAGACTTGGGCTGGTCCCACCTTTGGTCCATTATTTCCTTTATACCAGGGGTTCTGACATCACTTCCTCAAACAGGCAAAGGATATGCACCTGTCATAGCAAAAGCAGACATCCAGGAAAGGAACAGCAGCAAGTGAAGAGGTGACTGCTCTCTCAGTGGAAAGGAAGTAAATGCAAATCTAGGAGCTTTCATTATTACTTCTTCGCATTGATATTGCATTGGGGAAAGGAGGAGTAGGAGTTTGAAGAAGGTTGTGCAATGGCTACTTAAAGTCTGTTTTTGAGTGTGGATAGGAAGGATAGGAATATAAAAAGCAGTTGTTCAATATATCTAAACGTGTGCAACAAAGGAGGTAAGGGAAATAAAGAAAATGTTTTGCACTGATAGATGAGGGATAGGGGAGACTTGGGGGAGTGTTTGGTATCCTGCATCTGGAAGGGTGGGGGGTCGCTGGTGGGCAACGACAGCAACGGTTAGGGTGGTAGGCTGCAACAACTGCGGTGCACCAATCTTTCTAAAAATTGCCTGGAGTGTGGGAGGATGTTTAGTGTGCAACCACATAGAAAAACTTAGAAAAGAGACTGAGGGTCTGCAGGAGGAACTAAGACAGGCAAGGCAGATTGGGGGAGGGTTTAGCCCAATACTGGAGGGAGGAAGAAGGGGAGATGAGGGTGGGCGATTTAAGCCAACAGTGGTGAGGAGAGGGTCAGAAGAAGGGAAGCAGAGACAAAGGGGCCAAGGCCAGGAAGAACAATTGCTGGGGAAACCAGGTCAGGAGACAAAAGACAAATGGAAGGAGGAGATAGGGACTTGTGAGGGGAGGCGAAGAAGTGGCAAAAGTCATGGAGTGGAAAGGAGAGAACAGGTTACTATGAAGAGAGAGGGAGCGGGCATTTGTGAAGGGCCTTCAGAAAATAGTTGTGCACTGCTAGAGAGGAAGAGGGTGGAGGAGGGAAATGATGAAATTAGAGGAGTAATTGATAAATGCCTGGACCAAACTGGAGCGGGGGGAAGTTCTGCTGGGAGAATTGCAACAGGGGTAAAAGGGGGAAATAATGTGCAGGAGGAAGAAGAGGAGCTGGAACTGAGAGAGGGAGATGAATGGAAGCAAGCAGGGAGTAAGAGGGGTGGAATCTTAGTGCTGGGGGACTCAATACTAAGAGGAGTTAGGTGGGATGGCAAGGGGGAGAGGCATAGTCGCATTTGGGTGGAGGCCATGCCAGGAATGACAGCGGAAAGGGTGGGACAGTCTGTTCTGAAATATGCTAGAAGGGGTAGGGACAAGCCTCATTTAATTATACATCTTTGGACAAACGATCTGGCTGACAAGCCAGTAGATACAGTCCAAAGGAGGTTTGAGGAACTAGCACAATTATGTGAGGTGACAGGAAGATCAGTAACTTTTTCAGAGATACTTCCTGTGCCAAAGGCAAGCACAACAAGAAAGCTGAGAACAGAGGAATTTAACGGATGGCTAAGAACCTGGTGTTGTGCTAAAGGGTATGGGCTGTTGGAGGGGTAGGGAGGGACCTGGGAGGACAGTAGTCTCTATGCCAAGGACAGACTACACTTGAGTGAGAATGGAAAGAAAGTGTTGAAACAGAGGATGGAGGAGTACATAGAGGAAGTTGGGAATTTAAACTAGGAGTGGGGGGTGGCAGTTGGGGAAGAGATATGCAGAGACCACAGGCTGGGAAACCATATGAGCTTACCCCCCATAACAGTGGCAAAGGACAAATGGCAAGTACTGTTGGTGATGCTAGGAAAGGAGGGCAGGATGGGGGGGGGAAGGGTGGAAGGTGGTTACCCTTAATGCTAAGAGCCTTGGGAGGAAAACTGCAGAGTTACAGGTTCTCATGGCAGAGGGAGAGGTGGACATTGCAGCCATCATGGAAACATGGGCCACCCAATACAATGACTGGGACCCGTCTGTACCAGGGTACAGATTATTTCGTAGGGACAGAGTGATTGGGAAAGGAGGGGGGGTGGCACTATATGTGAAGAAAGGACTGAAGTGAGGAAGGGGAGGAGGGTAGTACGGAGTCACTTTGGATGCAAATCCAGGATTCCAAGAATAGGATTCTTAGAATGGGAGTGGTGTACAGGCCACCATCTCAGATGGAGGAGTTAGACAGGGAACTAGTGGGACAGATCAGGAGGACCTGCAGAAGGGTAGTGTGGTGATTGTGGGGGACTTCAACATGCCAGGAGTGGACTGGAGCACCCCAACAACCAGGAACAGAAGGGAGCAGGTACTGCTGGATGCCTTTCAGGACAGCTTCCTGCTGCAAATGGTCAGTGAACCAACCAGGTTAGAAAATACCCTTGACCTTGTGCTGGCAAATGGGGACTTTGTGAGAGAACTTACAGTGGAGGAACTGCTGTCAGGGAGTGACCACCACTCAGTATGGCTCACATTGGATATGGGCAAGGAAGGAGTGGAATCTGGCACAATAGTGCTGGACTTCAGGAGGGCCGACTTTGGGAGGATGGGGAAGTGGTAAAAGGGTACCTGGCCAGAATTCAATCTAGTATGGACACTAACCAGAGGTGGGAGCTCATAAAGCTGGTGATAGTGGAGGCAACCAAAACCTGCTGCAAAGCCCAGAGCAAGAAGGCTAGGGCTAAGAAACCGATCTGGTTGAGCAAGGTCGTCATGGAAAAGGTAAGGAGGAAAAGAGCTGCCTTTAGGAAGTACAAGAAAACAGGAAGGGGGGAGGACAGGGAGGAGTACTTGACAGAATCGAAGGAGGTGACAAGGGCAGTAAGGGGAGCCAAAGCATCTATGGAACTCAGGCTGGCACAAGGCATTAAGAAGGGGGAGAAGGACTTCTTTAAGTACAACAGGGAGAAAAGGAGCTGTAAGGACCACATAGTAAGGATTAGGAAGGAGGGGTGTTGGGTGGAAGCAGGGTGCGATAAGGCGAAGCACTAAATGAGTACTTCTGCTCAGTATTTACTAAAGAGAAGAGGGGGGTGACACTCAAGGTGGGAGAAATGGCAGAAGCCGGGGGGGGAGTGGTGACAGATGGGGAAATCATGGAGAGCAGAGTTCGAGAGGGTTTGAAGACACTGAGGGTGGACAAGGCGCCAGGCCCAGATGGCATCCACCCCAGGGTACTGAAGGAGCTGGCAGAGGTCCTTGCAGGACCTTTGGCAGACCTATTTAATGCCTCACTACATTCAAGGGGTGTACCTCAGGACTGGAGGATGGCTCATGTGGTGCCCCTCCACAAGGGTGGCCCCAAGGATGAACTGGGAAACTACAGACCAGTAAGCCTCACATCCATCGTGGGTAAGCTAATGGAGACTATCCTGAAGGAGAGGCTGGTGGCCCTCCTAGAGGCCAAAGGACTACAGGACAGCAGACAGCATGGCTTCATATGTGGCAGATCCTGCCAAACCAACCTGGTCGAGTTCTATGACTGGGTAACTAGGCAACTGGACAGGGCCATGCAGTGGATGTCCTGTATCTGGACTCAGTAAGGCATTTGACCCAGTACCACATGGAAGGCTGTGAAGGAAGTTAGTAGCACAGGGGCGGTGCAAAGCTGGTGAGATGGGTAGGAAACTGGCTGCAGGGAAGGCAACAGAGGGTGGTGGTGGGTGGGAGTCTCACACCCAACAGCAGTGACGAGCGGTGTTCCACAGGGCTCAGTGTTGGGACCAGTGTTGTTTGGGATATTCATTGCAGACATATCATGGGAAATCAAGAGCAAGATCAGTCTGTTTGCTGATGATACCAAGGTAGGCACAGTGGTGGATGACCTAGGGGGATGGCAGGGGTTGCAGGATGATCTGACAAAGCTTGAAACCTGGTCAGACACCTGGCAACTGGGCGTTAATGCCAAAAAGTGCAAGGTGCTGCATTTTGGAATGAAGAACCCAAGCAGGAGTCACCAGCTAGGGGGAGTGCAGCTAGCCCAGACAGAGGAGGAGAAGGATCTGGGTGTGCTCATCACAGGGTCAATGAACAACTCGACACAATGTAGGAAGGCAGCTGCAAGCCAACAAATGCTGGGTTGTATTGCAAGGGGTATATCCTCGAGGAGGGAGGAGGTGATTCTGCCACTGTATAGGTCATTAGTTAGACCACACCTGGAGTACTGCGTGCAGTACTGGCGTCCGTATCTGAAGAGGGACATTAAGTTACTGGAGGGGGTGCAGTGCAGAACGACAAAGATGATCAAGGGGCTGGGGGACTTATCATATGAGAGGAGGTTGAAGGAGTTGAACATGTACTCACTGGAGGAGAGGAGAGACAGGGGTGACATTATTGAAACCTTTAAATACATGAAAGGAATAAACAAGACGGGTACAGAGGGGCTGTTCAAAGTAAGGGAGGGGAGGGCCACCAGGGGCCATGATATGAGACTGGAGTGAGGAAGGTTCAGGAGGAGATGAGGAGACACTTTTACAGAGAGGGTGGCGGCTGGGTGGAATGCTACCTGCTGAAGTGGTATGCAGTAGAACAGTGGACTGCTTCAAATGAGGATGGGACAGGACAAGGGGAGGGTTAATGAAGGGAAGGGTGGGAGGGAGGGCAGCTGCAGAATAAGAGGTGCTAGCTGCACATTCGAGCAGACTTGATAGACCTCTAGGCCTTTATCTGCTGGCAAATTTCGTATGTTCCTGCCCCAGGAAGGGAGGGAGCTTCCACCCATCGATCTTCAGAAGTTCTGTCTCAGGGTCCCTATTAATGATAAACATTCTACCATAAACATAGTGGATGATATCATTCTTTGCCCTGAGGCATTAACACATTTCTCTAGAGAGACTAACGGTACCTTCCCTGAACTATCTTCTTTTAGGGAAAGTACGTCATATTTCACTGACGTCAATTCCTGCAGCATATCTAGACATGAAATAAGCATTTACATGTTTTGTCCCTGCTCTGTGGGACACAGTAAATCGAAAAGGCTGAAGAATCAAGTATCACCACATTATACGGGAATTTTTTTCTCATTTGGTGCAACCAGCAGAGGGGGTTATGATCAGTTACAACCTGAAATTCAGCCCCCCACAAGTAATATTTCAGAGACTCAATGGCCCACTTCAGAACTAAGCATTCTTTCTGTATGGTAGTGTATCTTCTCTCCCTCTCATATAGCTTCCTGCTGATATACATGGTCGGATGTTCTTCCCCATCTATTTTCTGAGATAAGACTTCCCCAATACCATTCTCTGATGCATCGGTTTGAACCTCAAACACTTGGTTGAAGTCAGGGCTTTTCAATACAGGAGCTGTACACAGAATTGCCTTGATATTCGTAAATGCCTCATCACAAATAGGGGTCCACTGAACCTTATTTGGGCACCTCTTTTTAGTGAGATCAGTCAAAGGACTAGCACTGGCTGAGAAATTAGGAATAAATCTCTGATAATAACCAGCCAAGCCTAGGAAAGATCTCACATGCTTTTTTCTGGTAGGTATTGGGCTGTTTGCTACTGCTGTAACCTTCTCTACCTCAGGCTTCACTTGTCCATTTCCTAAAATGAACCCTAGATATCTTGTCTCGGTCTTTGCTAGGGTACACTTAGCAGAGTTAATGGTCACTCCTGACTCCTTTATTGCTTACAATGGCTTGGACAAGTGTCTAATATGGGTTTCCCAGTCAGGACTGAATATGACCCCATCGTCCAAAAAAGTCACATAGTACTCCATGTGTGATCTTAGTATGTGGTCTATAAAATGCTGAAAAGTGGCTGGGGCCCCATGTAGTCCAAAAGGCATTGTGACAAACTGGTATAAACCGATTAGGGTGCTAAATGCGGTTTTATCTTGAGAATCAGGTGACAAGGGGATTTGCCAACATCCCTTAGTGAGGTCCAGGGTGGAGATATACTGTGCATTGCCTAGCCTGTCATTGATATCATCTATTTGGGGCATTGGGTAGCCATTGAATAGTGACACGTTGTTAAGCTTTCTAAAATCTAGGCATCGACATATCCCACCTCTTTCTTGTCCACTATGACCATGGGTGAAGACCATGCACTCTTTGAGGGCACAATTATGCCTAACTACTCCATTTTTTTTGACTTCCTGAATCACATCATCCCTCACCTACATGGACAGTCTGTAGGGCTTTTGGTGTATGGGCTTGTCTTGCGTGGCAGCTATGGTGTGCACAATTCCTTTGGCCCGCCCTGGGATGTTTGTGAATATGGGCTCAAATTCTTGAAATACCCACTACAAATCTTTCTGTTGCTGAGGCTCCAATTCAGGGTTTGTCTGAATTTCCTCCAATGGTCCTGACTGCTCTAGCCTTTTATAGGCAACCTCCAGCTCTGACTCCCTAACTTCAGCATGGATATAAAGGGAGGGGTTAGACTTCTCAAGCCATTTCCTAAGGAGGTTCACATGATACATTTTCTGGGCATGTCTCTTTCCAGGCCTGCTAAGCTCATAGTTCACTGCTCGTGTTTTGCCTTAAAATGGTGAAGGGGTCCTGCCATTTCATGAGTAGTTTGTTCTCTGTGGAGGGAAGGAGTAACAGCACTTTGTCCCCTGACTAAAATGTTTTAGTCTTCAAACTCTGGTCATATCTTTCTTTCTGCAAGTCTTCTAAGCTTTGGTGTGCCAAGTTGATGTACCTCACCAGGCATTTGCATAACTGAGTCATGTACTCTACGACATTAAGATGTCTCACCTCCTTCCCTTATTCCCAGTGTTCTTTAACCACATCCAGTGACCCCCTTGGGTTCCTCCCATACAATTATGAAAAAGGCAAGACACACGTGGACACTTGAGGGATTTCTCTGTAAGCGAGAAAGTAAATAAGGGAGGTACCTATCCCAATCTTTACCTTCTTCTTTTACATTATTTCCTCAACTTTCTCTTTATTGTCTGATCAAACCTATCTATGAGGCTGTCAGTCTGTGGGTGGTATGAGGAAGTACGCACTGCTACCACGCCCAGCAAACGGTACAATTCTTTTAGCAGGTGTGCATTAAAATTACTCCTCTGATCAGTAAGTATTTCCTGGGGAATTCTCATGCAGCTAAATACCTTTGCTAGCTCCTCTGCTCTCCTTGGGGTGGTGAGAGTTCTCATGAGGATAGCTTCTGGGCAGCAGGTAGCGTAATCACATATGACCAGTACAAATCTGTTACCCTTGGTGCTCTTTTCCAAGTGAGCCCACTACATCCATGGCTATCCTGTCAAAGGGGTTAGTCACAATGGGGATGGGTTGTAGTGGTACTCTATCCCTTCTTCCTGCCTGAGCTACCTTCTGACACTTAGCACATGCTTTACAATACTCAGCTATGTTTGCGTGGCTAGAGAGCCAATAAAACCTGGGTAATATCCTATTCAGGATGTTATCTCTGCCTGCGTGGCCTGCTAAAGGGATGTCATGCACCAGATACATGACTTGGGAGTGGAATTTTTCTGGAACCATTAGTTGGTCTACTACGTTTCCAGTTCTGGGGTTAGAGTATTCTCTATACAGTATTCCCTGTTTTACAACAAACTGAGGAGCACCTTTTTCCACTTCTTTCCCCACCTGTAAAAAAAAGGTCAAGGGAAGGGTCTGTTTTTTGCTCATGCTGCATATCACATTTAAAAGTATTTCCCAAGTCTGGCTGCACACCGGCATGAGTATTAATCCAGTCCTTCTTTGGCTTCCTCTTCTCTGCCTTAGTTTTACGGTCCTTGCCAGGATCCGCAGAAATATCATCAAATGGGAACACAGATGGTAAATGTCCCTTCTTCACTTGAGCTCTGGTGGTTACAGCAACTACAGCAGAGTCCTGGGTGGCATGACAATGTATAAATGAAGCAAAGTCTGGGTGGTCATGCCCGATAACTGGCACAGGTAGGCGTGGTACCAATCCCACTTCTACCTCATGTGTCTTTTATTGAACAGTCTTTTGTATGGTGGCTGTAGGGTAGCGATGGGTATCACCGTGCACACAGATGACTGCTTTATTCAGTCCTTTATTATTCCCAGTCACCAGATCTGCTCGCACAAGAATCTGGTGGCTCCCTGAATCAATCAGCCCCATCATCTGCTGTGATCCAATCTGCACAGTAGCCATAAAGTGACCCAACTTCGCTAAGGCTACGTGAGCTGTCTCTTTCTTTATATTAGGACAGTTTCTTACATAATGTCCCTTCTCTTGGCACCCATGACATACAATCTCAGCTACTGAAATGCCCCCGCCCGCTCTCCAGTCTTGTTTCTCTGGGGCTGGAGTTGACAATTTATAAGTAAAAGGGTTCCTTACCAGATTGCTGGTGGTCGCAGCTGCTGATGTCCCTTGGAATCCTCAGAGTCTGGATGGTCGGGCTGCCAGGAAGTCTTCCAACAACATGATGGTTTTATTAGTGGAATCCGGCTTATGGTCCTGAACCCAAAGTTGTACATCCTGGGTTAAAAGTTTAATAAACTGTTCAATAATCACTGCCTCCAGATGTTGGTCCTTGCTCTTGTTCTCCAGTTGTAACCATTTGTAGCAGAGCTCCGTGAGACGGGCATAACTCTCTCGGGGGTATCCAGTGACTGCATTTTAAGAAACCTAAACCTCTGGCAATAGGTTTCAGTGTTTATGTCATAGTGCCCGACAATCTCCTGTTTCACACAGTCATAGTTCTCTGCCTCTCGGGAGTCCATGTGGCTATAAACCAACTAGGCACTGCCTGTCAGGTGCGGTGCCAGTCAAACAACCCACTGTTCCCTTGGCCATGCGCATGTTCAAGCAATCCTTTCAGACGTTGTGAGGTTGGCCTCAATGTCATCACTGTCCAAATGTTTAGACAGTTTAATGTCTTTTGGGCTACTGGCTCTTTCTGTTTGCGCTGCATTGATGACATGCAAGACCCTCATGGTAGCCACCCATTTGGCATCTTGACTTCACTCAATGTCTCCATCTCTTTCCATCTGCACCTGTTTTATGCAGAGCCATTTCAACAACTCCCCTACATCCTCAGGTGGAGCGTCTTCAAGAGGAGGCAGTTCCCTTGATTCTTCCCTGTCCTCTTGCATCCCCTCATCGTCTTCAGGCTTGGCCTTCCTCCGAGCTCCCTGGCTCAGTCCAGACAGCAGTTTCTCTCCCAGTCTGTCGGCCATGGTTCTCGTCAGACCTCCATGGACTTTCTTCTCCGGGTTCTCCTCTGGCAACTCCTGGTGCATCAGTTCACCTGGGATTTCTGAACGATAACCACCAGAAAACATCCCTCTTCGGCCAGTCCAGATGCTTCCAGCAAGTTATCCCACTTCTAAAACCAAGTCTGTGGAGGGGTTGTGGGATAACAGATGGACCAGACACTGAACTTCAAGCTCAACACACAATCTCTGTGTGATGTTTATTCAAAATGCAGAAAAAAAACCTTTAACGATGGCATATCCCTTCTTCAGTACATCAGTTTGTAGCAACAGACTACGCAAAGTCTTTCCTCTACACATAGCCAGCACCTACTGACTCACTGATCTCTGATCTAACTTATTGGTTGAGATTTAGCCTGCCCTATGCGGGCCTTGTTTGTTGGGTGGTGGGGGCTCAAATAAAAAAAAAAAGCTAAAGACAAGGAACCTCAGTGCAGAAGCACTGAAACAAGGGCTACCCCAAAGGGCACTGACAATAAGCCAAGTTTCAAAGCAACACATCATCATACATACTTCCATAATGCAAAGCATCAAGGGACATATGCAAATCACCACGAAATTTCAGACTAGCTCAGTTTACAGTAGGAATGCATGGTACCTTTTTTTTATTATTTATTTATTGTAAAAATCAGAATTACAGCCTTTAAGCTAAAAGCTTATTTACAAAGGATCCTCGTTGAACAAAGGGTGGGGGAACATCAAGTACATGGACAGTGGAGAAAAACAGAAGCAGCTAGAAGGTATTATCAGTTACACATCATGTAAAAGGCTATACAGCATTACAAATAGAAGGATGGGGGGAGACAGAACACATTGCAAAAGCCATCACTTAATTACATAATACAGAGGAAAATAGTCCCATAACAGATTAGGTGAATAAAGTGCAGATTCCAACTATATGCATTTAACAACACAACCAACTTAATTTCTATAATACAGTCACCTAGTACTTTTTACCTTTATCAAAAACACCTAGTACCATGGTATTTTCAACATTTACAGGTTTCATAAACCTATGATATATATCTCAAGGTATTTTATGACACAGTGCTATTACATACTAAAGCCAACAATGATAAACACAGCTTGTTTTACATAAGCTCGGAGGTCACCACAATAATATCCCTGTACGAGGACCTGAGAGGGAAAAGGAAAATTAAAGAGGACACTATAGCATAGTCAAGAAATGGGAGGGGGTGCCCTTAGGTGGCCAACCTTATGGACTAGAAATTGTAAAGGATAGATTAGGCTAAGAAATAGGAGAACTTGTTGCAACAGATTTAAGAAAAGATTGGTCCTCAAGAATGGCAGGAGCTCCCTGTCACAGGCTTGTCGACGTCCCCAGTATTGCCCAAACACCGAAACATGAGCCTGCCACCAACCCCTTGGCTGAAGAGTACTCCATAAAATCTGAGAGGGTACCAGTGGGAACTACATATTTGTGGGCCATCCAGGCAGAGGGCACAGGCAGGACATGGGGCATTGCCAGAGCTCCTTGGCCACTGGGAAAGCCTTCGTCAGAGAGCCCTCTTTGTCCAGAATCTCTGTGAGGGGATAGTGAGCCTGCTTCTGGATGGGCTCCAGATTCATCCCTGTGAACCCAGAGATGATGCGGAGGATGTTCACGAAGGAAGTGGGCCCTTTCTTCATCAAGAGATCTCCCATGGACTCCACGTCGACCGGACGGGACCGCTGTGTGGAATCCTCAGACTCGGAGTCCACATAAAACGGCTGGTGTGACAGTGACTGACAACCAATGGGGAAGCCCCTTGGCTGACTGAGACTCCTTAGTCGGAGCACTAGTCAGCGGCTGCTTGGGCGGTGGCTCCACCACGATTGGAGAGGCTGGCTTTGGCCGGACCGAGACAGTCTTGACCGGCTCTGCTGGGGGAGGGATGGTCTTGACTGACCTCATAGGGGGAGTTGGTGTTAGCCTGTTGAGCAACAGCCAAGTGATACCCAGTGTGGGAGCTGGGGTCAGCTTTGGACTGGCCAGCACCAGCTGTTGCCACATAAGGTCTATGTAGCATCAACGCAACTTGTGCCAAAGCCTCTCCTCACCTGAGGAGGATGAAGAATAATGGTGTCGCCGCTTCACATGGCATTGAGAGTGGGCGCACCAATGACGTTGGAAGCTGCTCGACCCACTGGAGGAGGAGGACCGAGACCCTGACCTCAACCACCAGGGGTGACAACAGGGGATCTCGGAGAGAGCTGTAGCTTCTCCTGGTCTGGGTTGGTGACTGGAGGGTTCTGCTCAGTGGGCAGGACCAGAGTCCTGAAAAAATAATTGTTGGCCTCTTTGGATGATAACTGGTCAATAGGGCTGAGAAAAATCTCAGCTGCATCATCAGCCAGTGTCTCGACCAACTGGCGCAATGGGGTCTTCACAAAGCCAGCGGACAAGGCCACAGTTCGACCGTGGTCAAAACCTGAGAGTCCTGAGACCGAGAACATTCCCAGTTCCTGGAACGTCAACAATGAGTCTTCTCTTTTTCTTTCCTTGACTCCTTCTTGTGAGAGCAGGAGCTGTGCAAACCAGAAGGGCCCTGCCCCTTAGTCAGGAGGGGTCTGGCACAGCTCCTTGAAGGAGCCCGAAAAAGTAGAGTCCAATTGTAGGCACATATTAAACACTACCAAAGCAATTCTGTAAATTATTTATGCACCGTGTAACCAGTACTGTGTGCTAGGTTTCTGCAATTGCTGCTACTCTATTGCTCTATTCTTAAGTTGTGTTAAAATGTGCATCTACATAACTGTAAATTTCCTGTATTTTGTATTTGTATTTGGAGCACCTGTATTGCGTATTTCTCAATCCTCTAATAATGCTGTATTCACTATGATTGTCTGTACTACCATTTTGTCCCCCCCTCCCCCGGACGCATCTGGAAATGAGCTTCTGCTCAGTATGTTCTTCCTGGTAAAACTTTAACTTAATAAATAAGAAGCTGAGGAGGACTGCACGGTGGTCCAAGCCGGTTCCTCCTCGAAGGCCATAAGCTATTCTAACCGCTTGGTGTACCCCGCAGCTGCGGAGACCACCCAACGGGCATCTTTAGATTTGACTGGCGGATGTTGTTTTTCTGGGCGGCCCAACTTAAGGCAGGTGAGGTGGTCCTTGAGGACCGTTGCATGAAACAACCGGCCAATGTCGCAGGCCTGGGTATCATGATCGTGGGCCAGGCAGCAGACATACGTGGCATGAGGGTCAGTATGCGACATCTTCTGCCTGCATGGGCACCGGCGAAATCCGGGTGAGGACTTATCATCCATTGCAGTCACAATCAAAGACTGGGGTGAAGTCAGCAACTCGTAAGAGTTTAAAGTTTTGGAAGTAAAGATGAAGATTTTAGTGCTGGGGCCTACTCAACATGGGAACAGTAAGGAGGGAACCTGTTTCTTCCAGCGGAAAGGAAGATCTGGCATCATGGGCGGAGCCGAGGGATATACCACATGGGTGGGTGGGTGGGAGGAGCCAGCTTGAAAACTTTCTGGCACATCTTCAAGGGAAAGGACACTGCCAACAAGTGTAGATAGAACAACATATCCACGTCCCTAGAAAGCGGAAATTTTAAAAGCACGCCTGCTTCAACTATGACTCATACAGGTCTCAAGGGCTTTAAGCTTCTACATTAAAGGAGTAGTACGCCCTCATATCTTGTAAATGTTATTTGTTTCCTTGTCAACACAACTCTTTTCACGTAGCTGTTGGGGCTATATGCATTTGCTTTAGTTTGTTTTCACTGTTCACAACAGGCCCTGTAACTAGCCTGGGGGTCTCCATTTTCTGGTTGTTTAAATCTCATTGTCCCGGAGAGCTGCATTAGTATATGAGACCACGATGTGTCCGCACCCTTCAGATTCCACAATACGTCTGTCTGCTTACTCTGAATTCAACAAAACAAAGTGCAACAAGGTGTGAAATGCCACATTTACCTTCAGTTAACTTTACAAATTGTCTTCGATGTAATGCAAGGTTTTTTCCTTTAAAGTGCATTCAATCTGCGTTTCTAGAGTTTTTTCATGTAATGTGTGCTTTCAGCATGTAGCACATGGTGTAAATGGATATTGTGGCATCATGCTCTCATATGTTAGTGCAGCTCTTGGGGACAATGAGATTTCATCAATCAGAAAATGGAAACCCCCAAACTAGTTACAACGGTTGGCATGAACAGTGAACACACAATAAAGCAAATACATATATCCCCAACAGCTTCACAAAAAACTTATTTGTTGACAAGGAAACAAACAACATTTACAAAATATGAGGGTGTACTACTCCTTTAAAGGTGCTGTACTTCTAAAGAAGGTAGGATCTGAAATACATTAATGTACTATTACCCAGTCAAACAGAAGACTGAAGAAGTCATAGTTTTTAAAAACAGTCGGTCAATACCTTTGTATTCCTAAAGTACTTGTGTTACATTTTTAGGCCCTGTAGACTATTTTCTGCATGGCAGCACAGGTATGATGTGTAGAATAGTACCTTCCCTCGAGGCCACCATGTATGTTTATGTCTAGTACTCCTTATACTGCATCAGTATGGCAACCTAATTGATTGTACTATCACTCATGATTAAGAAATGTAGCATACTGCGAGATAGCACCCTTCCCATAGTCCTTGGTAGCCCATATAATCCCTTGCTCCCCTTTGTTCTGCTTCTTTTCTTGCACTGAGCCAGCAACTAGGTATGCCTCACTGTATCTTTCAACCTCACTGATTCTTTAGTAAGCCAATATTTCTAAAACAGGTCCTAGGCATTGAGCCAGCAACTAGTTATTCCCTAGTTGTTCAACGTTCTCTAAACATAGCTCGAGGTTGAGTTCCTGCTCAAGAACTGTTTCTGTCTTTTCTTGCCTTCTGTCTGAAACTCTGGTCTCTGGCCTATTAGACCCCAAGAAGTTAAGCAGAAGGCCTGGGTGGGAAATAAATAGTCCACCTCTGTGTGTTTATTAAAATCATGACTTTCCATTAAGCTCCGCTTTTGGGAAAATCACAATTTGTTATCGACTCAGAAGCTCCCTGTTGCTTATTTTAAAGTCTGAGAGAACGCTGATCCAAATGGACTGTCCTATATTGGTTCTTGATAGATGGTTTTGAAGACCCTCTCTTTAGATCAGATGACTGCTCTAAGAATGTCTTCTAGTCTAACCCCAGTGTTTACTACTTTGCTAACCACAGTACCCCTGACTAGGTGTACCCCAAACAGTGATGCATCCACCCCTGCTTAGGAAATCATCTCTCTTACCCATCTGGCAAGGACGGCTGGAGAAGAAGGTTCGTAGAATTTCACAAATGCAAATCAAAAGCTGTTCTACTGACTGTTTCTTAAGGGACAGAAGATGTGACATTCATACTCCTTTAGACATTGAACCACACAGAGACAAGGTTCCTCACTGAAGGTGGAAAAGTAGACACTGTATTTTTGTCTGTTTTTTTGCAGCAACTCATTTGGAGGTCTCAGAGGGGTACTATTTATCCAAACAGAGCAAATGGATTCCTCATCTAAATGCTTTAAAGATCTCTCTCTGTTGTTGGGCAGGGGTCCCTTTGACACTATTCTTTTGAGCTGTTTTCACTTAATATGTTACAGATCTAATACAAATATGTGATTTGTGATGATCTGAGTTTTTGTTACGAATTAGCAGGTGATAGTTTCTTCAAACCACATTGCCCTTGGAAAGAAGAAACAGAAGCCATTTACTTAAAAAAACACAAAAAAAAAAAAACAGGAAAAAAAGTAAACTCACACAGATAGACCAGAATATTACAAACATATAACAAGCATTTGTCAATGCCGAGAGTTCGCTGTTGGTATTGCTCTTGTACATGCCTCCCATATTTTTCTCTGTATATTCCTCTGTCTTGCATTTTAAGGATGGACATTATGGTTGGGAACCCTAACAGCCCGGGCATTTGTTGGTATTTTTGCTCCCAATTTTAAACATAGGCTTTTTGGGACACCACCTCATGAACAGTGCCAGTATCATTTTGTTACTCAATCCCAAAAGGTGATTTTGCACAGCAAGTGTGCCATTCGGCACCACAGGTGCAAAAAGGACCTACAAATTGGACAGCTATACTGTTCATAAGGGTGTGTGAAATAATGGCAATCTTGGAAATTTGGAGTGAAAATCTTAAAAACTGATGATATTACGATCTTGCGTAGAAACTGCACAATGGATGCTTGTAACGCATTCATTTTGGGAATTTTTTTTACCAGATTTGCAAAAAGGGCTTTTTGGGACCCTACCTCATGAACAGTGGCACTGTAGTTTCATTAATTGGTCCTGAAAGGTGATTCCGTGCAGTGACCACAAAATCACCTTTTGTGACCAAGAAACAAAATGACAGTGACTGTGTTAAGGTATCCAGGAATTTCACATCTGCACACAAAGAGGACTCACTGCTACCCCCCCCTCATTTAGAGTGATCTACCCCTCCCCTCATCCATGCCCTCTCACCCAATGCAAGTGTCATTTCTGTGTTATATATCAGCACACCCCTAGCCACACCACCAACAAGTGTCAGACTAACAGACTGGCTTTTGATTACAATATTGCACTGTGACCAGCCTATGTACCTCATCAAGGTAGCCTGCCCCACAGAGGTCCACTTCCACCACACTAAACATGCCCCCACACTACTGGCCACACCACCACCAATTGTCAGACTAACAGACTGGCTTTTGGTTACACTATTGCACTGTGACCAGCCTCTGTACCACATGAAGGTAGCCAATCCCACAGAGGTCCATTCCCATAACACTAAACATGCCCCCACATTACTGGCCACACCACCACCAGGTGTCAGACTAACAGACTGGCTTTTGGTTACAATATTGCATTGTGACCAGCCTCTGTACTACATCAAGGTAGCCAGTCCCACAGAGGTCCATTCACACCCACCACTAGCCATACCATACCACAGCACACAAACTTTTGACCAAGAATGTCCTGTGTATTTCGATTTCTGTTAGGCTGACAGCTCTGAATAAAGTCACAAACAGCCCCCTCCCCAGAACATTAAGTCCTGGGGTTTGTAAGAAGAAAAAAAAAACAGAAAAAAACAAAGCAACACAAAAAGCAATTTCTTAAAATCACATCAGAAAGTCAAGAAAGTACTGAGTAGCAATTGTTCCCACATCTTAAAAAGGCAACAAGGACACAACCGTTTCAGTTCTCAGTCCTCATGGAGTTGCCATTTGACTATTATTAAATGGGACCCCACACATTTGGAAGGTTGTCGTAGTTTTTGACATGATTGTTACTGCATTAACTGACTGCTTTCTTTTAGCACATCACCCCATTTTCCAGTGGACATAGAAAGTGTGAGTCAACTTCCGCAGTTTCTGCTGTGGTCGCTCCCTCCCCATGGACAATGACCATAGGCAT
Organism: Neoceratodus forsteri; assembly: GCA_016271365.2. Lineage (NCBI taxonomy): Eukaryota > Metazoa > Chordata > Ceratodontiformes > Ceratodontidae > Neoceratodus > Neoceratodus forsteri. The sequence goes on along the minus strand of CM028137.1, from coordinate 553,577,212 downwards.
ACCCCTAGACACCAGGGAGGGGGTGGGATATATGTAGAAAATGCAAATGATTGCTTATTTATTTTATTGGTGACAGGCCTGCTATTCTGCTACCTGTGTATTATGGAACTGTTTCAGTTCTTATACATTTAGTAGCCACAGAGAGGCATTGCTGCTGCAGTCTCTCTAGGTAGGACACGGCTTGCAAACTTTTATGTGATTACTTGGGACCTTACACTTTTTAATTTTAACGTCACAGTTTGTTTACCCAGGAAAGGCCAAATGAGATGCACGATCTTGTTTCCAGTGCGGTCCTGCTGCAACTCATTACCACAGCTGGGTGAACTGCAGCAGTGGGAGATTAAATGACTCGCCCAAGGTCACAAAGTGAGCATTTGACTATGCTGAGGTTAAACCAGTGATCTACCAATTCCCAGGCTGGTACACTAACTGCTCTTTATGAGTGTGGTGGGGGGATAGGCAGCCGCAGAGTGCCTTCTCAGTAGTTCAGAGGGACTGGGATATCTGGCATTGGGGTGAAGAAAGGAGGTACGAGAGACAGATATGTAATGTGGTGGAGGTGAAGGGTGGGGGAAGAAGGGTGATAAGGTATACGGATAAATGGTGGGGTGAGGGAAGGCTGAGTGGAGAAGACATGCTAAAGTAAATGGTGGGGTGTGCGGGGGGCATGGTTAGGCAGCCTGCATTAGTAGTGACTGTTAGGGAAACTCACGGGACTGTGAGTTGGGGGAGGGTGGGGTGGCGGGTGCCAAAGGAGCATGACGCAGACTGATTGCTGAAGCAAATCATGAGAAGGGACACAGGGGGTACCTGAGGCCTGCCTAGTGCTTGCTAGGGGGCAGACAGAGCAGGTGTGGCTGGACTCAGGGGCAGGTGCACTTAGAGAGTGTTATTAGGAGCCGTTTGAGGTCAGTTTTGAATTGTGCCAGACAATTGGTGGCCAAGAGATGCTCAGGGAGTTCATTCAGCCACAGGGGGGCCCGGTAGACAAATGCACATTGCCCAAGTGAGGTGCGATGGAAGGGGATAGCCAAGACCCCTGTAGTTCTCCCTCTGGTGACCTGTAACGAGCTGGCCACCTTGATCAAACTGCCTACACAAGGTGGTGTTTTACCCAATAGAGCCTTCTTTCCTAGGATGCAAGTCTGGAATTTGACCCTGTTTCTTAATGACAGCCAATCTGCACATTCGTACAGAGTACAGGTGTGAGTGCCACACTCAGCATCCAGGGTGAGTCTGCAGGCTTTGTTGACCTCGGTTTGAACCCTCTTGAGTGCTACATCCATTGCTGCCCCACAGACCACTAGTCCATAGTCAACAGTAGATATACTTGAACTGTGGACTGGGAGGCAGAGTGCACCCGGAGAGAGGTGTTGTCTGTGCCTGTACAGGACACCAATCTTGGTATTGACTGTCTTGACCAAAGAGTCAATATGGTGTGCAAATGTGAGGGTATCATCTATTATGACCCCCAGATACTTGAACAAGTGAACTTGTTCCAGCGGCTCACTGCATGAGTTGGAGATGATGAGGGAGTGGTGCTTATTTTTATGGTGGGGGCTGGACATAAGCATGGCCTTGGTCTTCTTGTAGTTTAGTAGCAACTTATGATTACAGAACCAGTCCTCAAGTTTGGAGAAGGAGTTCTGCAGCTCAGATTGTAGGGCAGCCTGAGATGTGCTGCTGCTCAGGAGCACACCATCATTTGCATATAGTATGAGTTTGGTGTTGCAGGCTGTAGGAAGGTCATTTAAGAAGAGGCTGAAGAGTAGAGGCCCCAGTATTGATCCCTGGGGTACCCCTAATGATACCTCTCTTGTGCTGGATACTGTTTGCCCAATTTTGACACACTGATTTCTCCATAACAAATAGTCTTGGAACCAGCAAAGGGCATTGGGTGCCACACCCATGTTTTACAGTTGGGTCAGTAACAGGGGGGTGGTTGACTGTATCGAAGGCTTTGGTGAAGGTCAATAAAGACAGACCCCACCAGTTTGCCTTCATCCAGGGCCTTACGTGCATAGTTCATGGAGTTCAGCAGGGCAGTGGAGGTACTGTGATTTTGTCTGAAGCCATGATGGTTGGGGCATAGTAGATTATACTTACTGAGGCAGTCAATGAGTTGACCTGCCACAATCTTTTCCAGTGCCTTAGACAGGGGAGAGAGGATCGAGATGGGTCTGTAGTTGGCTACCAAAGACCTGTTGCCTCCTTTATGCACTGGCATAACTAGGGCCTGCTTCCAAACTGCTGGGAATTGGGCCAGGGACTTACTGTACAGCATGGTAATGGGTACTATAAGAATGTCCAGGGTGAGGAATAGAAGTTTCATGTCTATCCCGTAACTGCCCAGTCTGGTCTTATCTAGTATTTTCTTGACCATAGTAAGGGCCTCCTTTACTGTCACCCTTTTAAAGTAGAAGGTCAGGTGAGAACACTCAGTAGATACGTCATTAGAGTGGTTCAAATCAGGCTGAAAATAGGTAGGTGGTAACACTGGGGTAAGATCAGTGATGCTCGACTGACTCTCCCTGCAGGTCTGTCATGACTACCTTATGGGTACCATTGTGGAAAAGTCCTTCAGGAAAAGAACTGCCCTCTATCAAGTTTTCTCGGTCTTAGGACTGGCTCATGACATCTCAGATCTTTCTTTCAACGTCTCCTGACCTTCCTTAGATGGTTACTGAGATGGGTCAGAAAGCTTTCTCTAATGCTGCCCCAGGCTATGGAATGGTTTGCCGGCCTCCCTCCACTCGCTGGTCTCTTCCGTCCTATTCAAAATACATTTTTAAAGTGCGCTTCTAACCACCTCTGCATGAAAGTGCCCAAATTAACCTGGGATGGTGGAGATCCTTAGGTCTGGATGTAGACCTCTAAGCAGTTCCTAGCCATGTTTTATAACATGTAGTATTATGTCACTAGCTATGGTATAGTGTCTAAATGCCAAACCAAACATAATGTTATTGTGTCCTATGCAGCTAACCTCTTCTCCTTACTGTGGACTTTTTCTGTGCCCATTTCAGGGCTTAGTACTGTGGGACCTAACTATTTATCTTTATCTCAGGGCCTTGTATTGTGGGTCCTAGCTGTCATTTATGTGTACTGCATCACAGTATGGCTGTATTGATTCTACCTGTACTATTTGTTATGCGTGATTCTTTGATTATGTTATATGTGCCATCTTGATGGCCCGGGTCATTCCTGGAAACAGTCCCTCAGACCAGTGCCCCCCCCACCCCCCACCCAGTTACCAAACAATGAAATAAATAAAACATATGTATCGACTCAGGGTCTACCTCTCGCAAGACACATGACTGGTCATCTCAAATAGTGTCCCACTTCCCTGTCTACTGTCTGGTGCCCCAATTCTGCACTTGGTTAGGGATACTGAGCTTAGCAGACTCAGAGTCCTATATAATAAAATAGGCAGGTTTGCAATCGATGTTTTGCAGAGAGACAGCACTGTGATGTCTTCTCCTCATTAAATTGGCCTTCCCTGGAAGGAAGATTGTACTACCCTCTGCTTTGCCTAGCACATAAGACTGTAAAGGGCTCTCCCACACCCAGCCTGCATAATATCCTTAAGTCTAAATCTGAGTGAAGACATCTTGGTTCATCAACTAGCTCTCTTCTTCTTTTTTTTTTTAAATATAGCTTTTTATTTTATTTTGAGGTAGAATATCACATACATGATCACATTTTATGCAACATGTTAATTGTTGAGGTTCCATAATACAGCTCATACAGGCAGTTAATTTACAGGCATTTGATTTATACACATTGGATTGTTTAACATATGACAGTACCAATATGCTGAAGCACACACATACCCAATAATAACCGGACCCAGAGCTTCTTTATCAAATTTTATTGCACCAAAAATTCACCTGACGTGTTTCGGACTGAAGTCCTTTATCAAAGGCTAAAGATATAATGAACACACATCTCACTTAAATACCAACTCACCTATTACATCATAGTGATGAAATGCAAAATCATTGGTTCAACATTAAACACCAACACCCTTAAAACCATAATTAAATATTAAAGACATAAGAATAAAACCATGAAAAATTCACTATCAAATATTAACAATTTATATGTATATTAACAAATCTACATTCTATATAATAAATAATTTTATCTACATTCCAGATATGGTTTCAATTCCAAATGTGCATTGATACCCCGTTTCTTATATGCATGTAGACGTAAAATCCATTCATTTTCCTTTCTCAGGATTTTATTGCAGTAATTACCACCTCTCGGGCCATGGAAGACTTTTTCGATGCCTAAAAACTTAAATTCATGTGTTTCCAATTCTTCTCTATTCTCAAAAACATGCGCTGCCGTTGCATAAGTGAAATCATATTTATTAATAGCTCGAACATGTTCCAAAACTCTAATCTTAAAGGCTCTTTCTGTTTTACCCACGTAAAATGCTCCACAATTACATTTTGCCAAGTAAATAACCCCCTGGGTATTACATGAAATCAACTGTCTGATATCAAAAACTTTTTCTTGTCGGCTAATAACACTAAATTCCTTTTCTTTTAGGATATAATTACAAGCACTACAGGTTTTACACTGCAAACAGCCCGTATAACTTCCTAGCCAACTATTGGTGTGATTCATTGCAGATGTAAAATGACTTCTCACTAGGGAGTCTTTCAATGTGGAAGCATGTCTATAAGATAGAACAGGGGGCTGGGCAGAAACCTCTTGTAAACCTGGTTCTGCACTTGCCAATGTTTTCTAATTATTTGCCCTATCTCACAACTTTGGGAACTGTACGTGGTTACAAAATAAAATCTTTGATTATTTTCTAACATCTCAGTTTTATCTACTAATAATGCTTTTCTATCAACTGAAGCTGCATCCTGATATCCTTTATCTATGATCTTTTCAGTATAACCCCTATTACTAAGTCAATTTTTTAAAGCTTCTGCTTCTATTTCAAAGTTAATTTGTTTGCTGCAGTTGCATTTTAATCTAAGACATTGTCCTTTTGGAATGTTTTCTACTGTATGTACGTACTGGATGGCAACTTGTAGCAAACAATAAAGTATTGCCATCTGTAGGTTTTCTAAAAAGATTTGTACTAACTTGCCCTTCTTTGTCACGGATTATCTGCAGATCCAAATAGTTTACAGATTCCTCACTCACACAATATGAGAATTTTAAATGTTCATTTGTACCATGTAAATAATCAATGAATTCTTCCAGCATTTTTGCATCACCATTCCTGATTAATATGATGTCGTCAATAAAACGTTTCCACAGCAATACATTATAAAAAAATGGGTTGCTGTGGTTGTTAAAGACAACATCATGTTCCCACTGGCCCACATATAAACTAGCCACTGATGGTGCAAAGGTAGCCCCCATTGCAGACCCCTTTATTTGTCTATAAACATTCCCATCAAAAACAAAAATATTTTTAGTCAGAACATGTTAGAGAAATTTTAAAATCACTACTATTTCCTCATTGGATTTATCCCCAGAGCCATTTAAAAAATAAGCAGCAGCATCCATGGCCCCGTCATGTGGCACATTAGTGTAAAGGGCTTCGATATCAAGTGTAACTAGCATACGATCTTTCCCTACTGACATCTCATCCAACACTTTTAGAACATCTTTAGTGTCCTTAATATATGATTGAAGTTTTTTTACATAGTTATTGAGAGTAAAATCTACATACTGAGACAAAGGTTCTGTTAAGCTCCCAAGGCCGCTAACTATAGGGCAGCTGGGGTTGACTATCCTTATGCACTTTAAGTAGTACATAGAAAGTGGATCTAACTGGATGGTCAACTTTTAAAAACGTTCTAGTCTGATCTGTTATAACTCCTTGTTTAAATGCTTCATCTATTGTCTCATCAATACATGTTTTGTATTCCCACACCGGGTCAAAATTCAATTTCTCATAGAACACTGCATCATTTAATTGTCTCATTACTTCCTGTTTATACTCCCACACATCCCATAACACTACACAACCCCCTTTATCAGCTTGTTTAATAACAATACTAGAATCATTTTGTAAAAGTTTCAAAGCTTCACGTTCACTCCTAGTTAAATTATTAAATTGCACATGTGGTGGATTATCAAATAACTTCTCCAAGTCCTTTTCGCACAAGTCTCTAAATACACTTATTGCACTACAGAGAGGTGGATTAAACACAGAGTTCGGCTTAAAGATCTTCATTCGAGCAGAGGGGTTGGCCGGGTAGTCTGTAATGGACTCTCTGTCGACATGCTTGTTAAAGAATGCTTTTACATTTAGATTTCTACACATCAAATGTAAGTCAATGACAGTCTGTACAGGATTTAACAAAGTCGTTGGTGCAAAACTCAAACCTTTTTTAAGCAATGATATTTCCGATTCAGCCAACACATGGTCTGAAAGGTTTATAATTTGAATGTCTTCACTCACCTCCTCGTTGTTCTGGCGTTCCACCTGTTGCCATTCCTTTTCCAATTGTACCGTCCCGTCTGCTAGCGATAAATCACGTTTTTTTCTGTCCCCTTCTTGTCCGTTTTCTGTACCGTAACATGTTCTGACTAAAAATATTTTTGTTTTTGATGGGAATGTTTATAGACAAATAAAGGGGACTGCAATGGGGGCTACCTGTGCACCATCACTGGCTAGTTTATATGTGGGCCAGTGGGAACATGATGTTGTCTTTAACAACCACAGCAACCCATTTTTTTTTATAATGTATTGCTGTGGAAACATTGTATTGATGACATCATATTAATCAGGAATGGTGATGCAAAAATGCTGGAAGAATTCATCGATTATTTACATGGTACAAATGAACATTAAAAATTCTCATATTGTGTGAGTGAGGAATCTGTAAACTATTTGGATTTGCAGATAATCCATGACAAAGAAGGGCAAGTTAGTACAAATCTTTTTAGAAAACCTACAGATGGCAATACTTTATTGTTTGCTACAAGTTGCCATCCAGTATATACGGTAGAAAACATTCCAAAAGGACAAATTCTTCAATTAAAACGGAACTGCAGCAAACAAATTGACTTTGAAATAGAAGCAGAAGCTTTAAAAAAATCGACTTAGTAATAGGGGTTATACTGACAAGATCATAGATAAAGGATATCAGGCTGCAGCTTCAGTTGATAGAAAAGCATTATTAGTAGATAAAATTGAGATGCTAGAAAATAATCAAAGATTTTATTTTGTAACCACGTACAGTTCCCAAAGTCGTGAGATAGGGCAAATAATTAGAAAACATTGGCAAGTGTTAACTGCAGAACCAGGTTTATGAGAGGTTTCTGCTCAGCCCCCTATTCTATCTTATAAACATGCTTCCACATTGAAAGACTCCCTAGTGAGAAGTCATTTTACATCTGCAATGAATCACACCAATAGTTGGCTAGGAAGTTATACGGGCTGTTTGCAGTGTAAAAACTGTAGTGCTTGTAATTATATCCTAAAAGAGAAGGAATTTAGTGTTATTAGCCGACAAGAAAAAGTTTTTGATATCAGACAGTTGATTTCATGTAATACCCAGGGGGTTATTTACTTGGCAAAATGTAATTGTGGAGCATTTTACGTGGGCAAAACAGAAAGAGCCTTTAAGATTAGAGTTTTGGAACATGTTCGAGCTATTAATAGATATGATTTGACTTATGCAACGGCAACGCATGTTTTTGAGAATAGAGAAGAATTGGAAACACATGAATTTAAGTTTTTAGGCATCAAAAAAGTCTTCCATGGCCCGAGAGGCGGTAATTACTGCAATAAAATCCTGAGAAAGGAAAATGAATGAATTTTACATCTACATGCACATAAGAAACCGGGTATCAATGCACATTTGGAATTGAAACCGTATCTGGAATGTAGATAAAATTATGGATTATATAGAACGTAGATTTGTTAATATACATATAAATTGTTAATATTTGATAGTGAATTTTTCATGGTTTTATTCTTATGTCTTTAATATTTAATTATGGTTTTAAGGGTGCTGGTGTTTAATTAATGTTGAACCAATGATTTTGCATTTCATCACTATGATGTAATAGGTGAGTTGGTATTTAAGTGAGGTGTGTGTTCATTATATCTTTAGCCTTTGATAAAGGACTTCAGTCCGAAACGCATCAGGTGAATTTTTGGTGCAATAAAATTTGATAAAGAAGCTCTGGGTCCGGTTATTATTGGGGTATGTGTGTCCTTCAGCATATTGGTACTGTCATTTGTTGAGCTGAAAGCACCACTACTACCTTGTGCATAGTTCGTGTGTGAAGATTGTTTAACATATCTCTGTAGTAGCATTTTATTTTCTTTCATTATTTGGTTCTTTGACCAAACTAGGATCTCACAGACTATAGTCTTAAATAAATAATAAGATTTCCTTGCTTCCCCCTTCCATCTTTTCCAGATCAAAATCTCTCCCGAATTGGATCTCCTCCCCTTAGCATCAGACACCCTAGAATAATATACTATCCCAACTGTGATTAGCACGAAATACATAAGATTATCCTTTTTTGGTTTCATGGTACAAAGTCTGAATAAGTCTCTAATTGGTATGCAACCCATAGTCCCCATCTAGTATTAAAAGTGTTAATCCTGTTATTTATCTTATACGAAAGACGTTCCAGGTTATATACTTCATAAGTGAGGTTTCTCCAAGAGGCCTTATCAGGAATCGTTTTAGTGAACCATAATCTGGTAATAACTTTTTTAGCTACTAGAATTAAAAGTGTGACCAGTTTATATTTAAGCCAGCTAATCTGTATGTCTTGTGGAGGTGTTGCTGTCAGGATAAATCCTGGAGTGAATAGATCAGGTATATCAAAAATATTAAGTTCCCCTATAATATCTCTCCAAAAGTCTGATAGGAGTGGACAGGCCCAAAATATATGTTCTTGGCCTGCAGGAGAATACCCACATCCTCTCCAGCAGAGACTACCATTTGGTGCTCCCAGTTTTAGCTGAATGTCTGGGGTTCTAAAGAATCTAACCCTGGTCTTCCATGCAAACTCCCTCCAATAAGATGATGATGATGAGTTTTTAGAATAAAAGTAGGTAGACTGTAACCATCTGTCTGGGTCTAGTTCTATTTTAAGTTCTCTCGCCCATCTGGCTCTCACTTGGTCATGTTCCTGTGTGGACGTAGGACGCATTGCCATATAAATATTACTAATAATGTGTTCCTGAGGTCTGCCTTCTATGGCCTGGACAATTAACTGTACCCTCTTAGAGGGGGCTTTTGCTATCTCAGTCAAGAAGTCAGCCATCTTAACTAAAACTGCATGTAAGCCTTATAGGTTGAGAGTTCTCTCTGGGGTAATCCATATGAGGATTGTAAATATGTGAATGAATGAATTCTCACAGGGCTTATCAGTTGGAATACATATCTGATGGAATAGTGTTCCCATCTTGATAGATCTGTCTCTAATGAGGAGGGACAGAAGACTTTATTACAAGTTAGGGCATTTAAATAGTATGTCTCTTGAGAGGTTAATCTATATTGAATGATATAAAGCCAGTTTTTTTTACAAATTCCGCCGTCATTTTCAGAAACCTATTCAAAGGATAACACCTGTTGTGGTCTCCCAATAGATACGTTGGTAGGGATTCCAGTCCATTTAAGGTTATCTCTATTGTTTTCCAGTGTGCCCTATACGAGGGATTAATGAGTAATAGGGCTGTATGGGTTTGAGTTGATCTAGAATATTCTTTCAAGTTAGGTAAATTTAGCCCTCCCTGCAATTTAGGAAGCTGTAGCAAGGTGTATTTTACCCTTGGGGGTTTTTCTCCCCAAATAAACCTCAAGATAAGCTTATCCCCGGATTGAAAATAAAAGTCCGAGGGAACCATTGGCAAAGTTTGTAGGAAAAATAATAAACAAGGAAAAATTATTTTGTTGGATTGTTTCTACATGATTAATTAGGCCCAGGGGGAGTTGTGTCCACCTAGACAAATCTGAGGTAATTTGTTGTGTAATTGGTTCCATATTTACCATTTTAAGATGTATTAACTTAGCTGGGATTTTTATCCCTGGATACCTCATGTCAAGTCTATGCCAGCGGAAGAGAAATTCCAGTTTCATTTGTCTGGATGGAGAGGAGGAGAAATTAAGTACTTTGGTTTTTGAACAATTTACTTTATAGCCAGATAAGGTGCTAAAAAGTTGAAGTTGTTCCCATACCGCTGGGACAGATGTCTCTGGGGAAGTCAGGGTTAGCAAAATATCATCTGCAAAAAGGGATAATTTAAACATTTTGCCTCCTAGTGGGATCCCTTGAACATTACCATTTTCCCTTAATTTGGCAGCTAGAGGTTCTAAATAAAGTGCAAACAGAACTGGGGATAAAGAGCATCCTTGTCGTGTACCTCTGGATAAAGTAAATGGTGAGGAGATCGAACCGTCTAATTTCAGATAAGCTACTGGAGAATGGTACATGGCCTGGATTTGGAATATACATTTTTCAGGGAGATTAAATTCTTTAAGGGTAGCCCACAAGAAGGGCCATGACACCCTATCAAAGGCTTTCTCGGCATCGAGCCTGAGTAAAATTAAAGTAATTTTTCTTTGAGAAGCATATTCTACTAATAATAGGACCCTTCATACTGCATCGTGGGCTTGGCGCTTCATAATAAATCCCACTTGATCTCTGTCAATTAGCTGAGGTAGAAATCTGTCTAATCTATGAGCCAGAATAGACATGAAGACCTTATAGTCACAGTTTAATTTAGATATGGGGCAATAGGAAGCGGCCTGAGTTGGATCTTTTCCACGTTTTGGGATAGCTGTAATTTCAGCATATCGCCAAGATTGGGGGGGGGGGGCCTCCCTCCTGTATTTCCCTGTATGCCGGTAGTAGGATGGGTATAAGTAATTTTTGAAATTGTTTGAGAAACTCATTCAGGTATCCATCTGGTCCCGGGGCCTTTTGTGTCTTGGCCAGCTTAAGGGTGGCTATAATCTCTTGGTCGGTAATAGGACGCATCAGGGACTCAGGTTGCTGGATATTTAAATGAGGTAATTTAATACTTTGGAGATACTGTATGTAGTCAGTTGGTGTGGGCTTGGGGAGATATTCTCAGTATATAGGAGTTTATAATAATCCGCTATTGCTTGTCTAATAGCAGTAGGGTGGGATAACAGTTGGTTGGTTTGTGGGTGTCGAAATTTGGCAACCATGGCCCTGCCTCTGGACCCCTGCAGGCATCTCGCCAGATTCCTGGCTCCTCGTGGCGCCCCTTCTATTGAGTTCAATTTTAAGTACAGCAGTTGTTCAATTTTCTGGTCTGTTATTTTTTAAAGTTTTTGTTTAATTATTAACATCTCAGGTTTACCTGAGTTTTCTCCCTGACATAACTTAGCCTGTAGCCTCGATAAAGCCTCCTGTAGTTCCCGTTCCCTTTTTTCTCTCTACCTTTTTATTTTTTTTTTTTTTAAAGAAGTATACTTGATGATATCACCCCTGAGCACTGTTTTGAGGGTGTCCCATTTAATAGTAGCAGTTATATCAGGAGAAGCATTATCTGCCTGGATAATTGGTATGTGTGACTTAACCAACTGAATGAATTATAGCTCTTGTAAGTGGGTTATATTAAGCCTCCAGAAGTTTTGTTTTTTATTTCTCTCCACATCTATTTTTTTTCAAAAACAGAAGTATGATTTGATAGAAGGGATATCTATATATATATATATATATATATATATATATATATCTATATATATCTATATCCCTAACATATTCAGGATGTTCAATCGAAGTTAAAAAATAGTCTAATCGTGCTGAGGTATTGGTTTTGGGTGAAAAATGTGTAAATGCCCTTACTGAAGGAAAGAAATGGCCCCAAGTGTCTATGACCCCAATTCAGGTAGGGTTTGTCTGAGATACTTCTGGATAGCAGACCGCTGATGCCTACTGGGATTAGATCAGTCTAATTTAATATTCAGGGTGATATTTAAATCTCCTCCAATAATACAAGTAATATTTAAATCTCCTCCAATAATACAAGTGCCTTGAATGGCTGGCAGTAGAGTATCCAGAAATGTCTGTGCCATCTTCACCTTACTTCCTGGAGGGAGGTAAAGCGAGGCTAGCGTAACCTGCCTTGAGTAAAGTTGACCCACCACAATTACATAGTTTCCATCTGAGTCTATGATTTGTTTTTGCATTTGGAACTGTGTGCCATATGGAATTAGGATTGCATAACCTCATCTCCTTCCGGAGGGATGGGCAGAGGCCACCACTTTATCAAACCCCCATGCCCCTAGTTTTGAGCGTTCCAACTGGGAAAGATGGGTCTCCTGGAGCATTATCACATCTGGCTTATTTTGTTTAAAATATAGTAGCAATCTTCTACGTTTTACTGGATTATGAATGCCATTTACATTAAAGGACATTATAAGTGCAAAGATAGCCATAATTATTTCTAAAAAAAAGTGGTCTTTTTCTGGATATGGGTTCCCCCTCTTTGACACCCCAACCCCAACAGGATCATTCTGATATGTATAGGACCCAGTTCCAAATCTCTCATAGGTTGTCCTTTATCACTGACTAGCCCCCTGCAGTCTCTTTCCACACAGGACTAAAACATTAGACTTCCTGCCTGACGTCTCAATAAGCTGTGTTGCATATGATCGAAATTTAAACCATAACTCACATGCCAACAGGGCATGGTTAAACATTAAGAACCTCATTGAGCCTAAAGAAGAAAATTTTTGTATGGTTGATATTATTAGGGCTCTCACATACTGATTTAAAGCAGTTATCTCTTTTACCATATTTCTAGTAAATAATATAAAAATAAAAAATGTAAAAGCTTCCAAGGCAGAGAAAACTATTATCCATTTCCCTTTAGGTACTGGGTATGCATTGGAATAAAAAATCTTAAACCCAGCAGGAGGGTTAGGATCGGGGCATATTTTGCCATGGTCTCTCCGTGAGCTGTTAAGGCCCACAAATAAAAAAAGGAACAGAATATGCAGTAATAAGCTGAACTAATAATGAACTATTTGTCCCAACTTATAAGAATAAATCGATGGTTGTCCCATAAGAATGTTGTACAAAATTGCACAAAGTCCCACTTTCAAACACCGCACCCCTTCCTGTAAGAATTATTCCTAAAGAAAATCAAAATATTCCGGGTCTTCATATTCTGGTCCCTGTCTTCAACAGCATCTCTGATGTGCTTTTAAATATTGTTTTGCCCCAAACAGTTTGTTAACATGTCCAAAAAAGAAGTATGGATATAGGTGTAGTTCAGCTGAGTGCGTTCCCCGTATGGAATGAGGTAGGATTCGATCAGTTCCAAATGGTAACCTTGACTTGTGCTTCCTCTCGAAGCTAAGGGACAACAAAAGACCTCGTATTTTGCCTGTTCCAATTATGCTGTTACTTCCCAGGGTTCGTTAGGGAGGGGCGGGCTAAGAGAAAAGGAGCTGCGGCAGGAACAAGGCCATTTGCTTATCCCTGACAAGTGTCCAAGTGTTGCCCATATTTTAGAGGGCTTAACACCCAAAGCTAGAGTCAAGGGCATCACTAGGCCTAAATCGGAGGAATCCAAGTTAGCTCTTCACTGCTTCCGTCTCACCTCCAGCCCCACCCCCCTACAGGGGTAGGTCACTCACGATTAAGTACGAATACTGTTACCAAAAAGTACCTTCAAGACATTTCAGGTTTCTCTTTCAAGAATAGTAGTAGTGTTTCAAACAAACTTTGCCAACTGTTGTTTAGGATCTCTTATAGTTATCTGATTTTTCTTTTCTTCTACTGCGTTCAGTTTTGGTTGTGCTGATTGCCATCGCGAAGGTTGAGTGAGACGAGATACACCAGGTTGCAGCCTTTCTGGAAATGACAAGCCTTTCGCCTTCAATTGTTCATAGGCCTCCTCCGCATTGGAGAATTCCATCTTTCCCTCAGGTAAGAAAACAACAAGCCTCACTGGATAGGTGGTCTGGAACTTGATGCCCTGATTTTTCATCGTGGGAAGCAATGGGAGGTAGGCCCTTCGTTGTTTCATTGTGCGAGGTGCATAGTCATGATCCACATAGAATCTGGTTTGCCAAAAGAAGATCTTTTGTTTACGCCATGCTGTTAGTCATATATGTTCTTTCACTGCATATTTATTGAATCTGGCAATTATAGATCTGGGTGCAGCAGTCGCCTTGGATGGTTTTGGCACTAAAGCTCTATGTACTCTCTCAAAATCAAATTGATAGTCTTCAAGAAGGTCTCAAGCTGAGAAGAGTAGGTTAGATATGAATTCTTTTATTGTGGAGCCCTCACTTCCCTCTGGTATACAACAGAGCCGAATATTTTTTCGACGTGCTCTGTTCTCAGCATCTTCTTGGCATGCTTCTAAGAGGCCTTGTTGTTCTTGTATTTGTTGCAAAGCATTTTCCAAGTCATCTACTCGATTTTCTGTGGCTGTAATGTGGCGCTCCGAGTCGTCAGCTCGCTATTCTAATTGCTGCACATCTCTGCGTATTTCTGAGTACAGCTGTTTGATATCCACCCTAAATGCACACAGTCTGTGGTGTATCATGTCCAGTTTGATTTTTTTTATTCTGTTCTTTGATGTGCGATGTTCCAACTGGGTAGCCCTAGCAGGCGATGGTGCGCTTTGCGGCAAAATTGACTCGGATTCTGAGATCTCAGACTCCGATCTGGGATCATCTTCCGCTGTATCTTCCATTTTCTTTAGTTTTATAGATGCAGGACCCTTATTCCCCCTCTTGTGCATATTGTATTTGAAGTATTTTGAAAATTCTGGAAGTAAGAGGTGGCATTTTCTTGGAAGGTGTATCGGAGCAGTTGTCTTAGGCTACCATCACCATCGGGGCGGAACTGGAAGTCCAACTAGCTCTCTTCTAAATGTCCCTACAAGAGTCAACATCCTCCTGAAGTCCATGACAGTACAACCTGTAAAGCCTTCAAGGCTAGTGTTAAGGCTCTCTAGCTTGCCAGGCGTCAATCGTTATACTTCCTGACAATGTTGGCATAGCCTTTTTTTTGCCACAAGTAGATTTTGCACCTTGTCATGGGACAGCTACTCAGCTCCATCTCTACCCCTCCCCCCAACCTCGCAACTGTCTCTCCCGAGACTCACCTGGTTTGTAGGTTTCCCCATGAATTCTTCCTCATGGCGGGGCGGGGGATGGCCATTCTTCTTCTCAGTAAAAGTAATCCAGAACAGACCAGCAATGACTCCTGGGTGATGGTACAGACTCGAGGACAGGCAGGCAGGGCTTCATGAAGTCCTCTGACACCTTTTTCAAGTTTTCTGCCCTGCCCCTACCGCAGGACATTGATGTGTGTATGTGGAGGCACACACGCATGATGCTCCTGCAGCCCTCTTTCTTCATGCTACCCAAGCAGCACTACCATCAGGCCTCCATGTGGTGACAGTCTAAGGCCAGGCCACCATCTCTCCCTTCCCCAGGTGATGACAGCAGTCCCTTGGATGCTTGATCCTCTCCCACCCCATTCAACCCCTGGTGACCCGACTCTTGTTCCTGAACCCGAGTCACCAGCATGGCAGGAGCAAAAGGTGTTGGCAGCTCTGGCATGACCTTTAAACCTGTTAAATTTCTTAGGGCGTGTCTCTTTGCTGGTGGTCTATGCTGCTGAAGAGTGTTTGCGTAACTAGCAACTGACCTTGTTTAACCAATATTTTTACATGTTACTGTGCTATAATGTTTGTGTCAGTTCTTAATTATGTTTGTATTATGTTGTTATTCCTACCTCTGTATATATTAAAAATGCTTTTATGATTGCTCTCATCTATAATGTTTTTATGGTTCAAATTATATTTTTACTCCTACAGTACTTACGTATATATTTAAAAATGCATTCATGACTGCTCTTATCTGTTGCTATTATGGTTGCTCTATTCTGTAATTAATCCCATGCCACTGCTGATAAAGGGACTTTCAGTCTCAGTGGGCTCACCCGGTAATAGAAATCCAATGAATGAATAAATAAATAAACCCACTAAATTAAGTGCATGAATAATTTATTATAAAAGTAGAAAGAAATTACAAACACATTAAAATGCACTAAATAAATCCCGCTAAATTCGCTGCACAAATGATGTACTATGAAAGTAGAAATTACTATCACAATAAATAAAATAGCCAACTCTCTGTTTATCAGACGTGACCACATGCTCTAAGTCTTGTGTTACCTTCCTGGTGACTTGTGACTAATTGTGAGTCCATAATACTGATGTGGTGCAAAGAGGAGTAACACTAGTCAGCTTCCAGGTAAACTATATAAAAATAAAATAAAGAAATGTTTTAGTATTAATAACAACCCTTTCAGTTACCACACGAGACAGAGGCCTTTGTAACCACTGTGATAGCTGGCAACACATATAACACCCTTGCTACCGTCACATCTAAAATAAGGTTTGCTGTGGATGGCAGCAAGCTTTAAGGGGAAATCCCTGTTGACCTCTTGAAAGCTGCTGACAATAAGTTACTTTTTCACAAGCATAGCTCCTTAGGTGTGTCTGCCAATGCTGTAGAGCTTGTGTCTGCCAATGCTGTAGTGCTTGGTTTTCTAACTACCTACCTACAAGGCACACAACAAATGGATGAATTTAACAGGACACTATCTGAGCTGCTATCATGCCGACCGGGGCAGGAACGGAGGAAGCAGCTCCTACCTGGAGCTTTCTCACTGAGCTACCGGCCGAATTCCAGGTGGGCACTCTCCCCCCCCCCCCCCAACAGAACCCTGCCAACCACGGCAGGAACGGAGGAAGCAGCTTCTACCTGGAGCTTTCTCACTGAGCTACCGGCCGAATTCCAGGTAAAGGCACTCTGCACATCAACTCCTGCCTTAGACGGCCGTGGGGCATTTCGTCCGTGCAACCAAGGACTCTAGGCTTCTCTGCCCCACAGCCCACTGATTGTTTTTGTGGACTTCTGCTGTGGGGTGCTAGCCCGCCCCAACCACCCACCCACCCAGGGGCGGCCCTTAATATATTGTCCTGCACTGATTACATCACTTCCGGTTACATCACTTCTGGTGTGCCAAATCCTAAGTCCCCACTTTCCCATTTGCAGGTTATACCTGCTGGCCACCAGAGGTCACTGTGCCCCCTGCCTATTTTCCTTTGCTCCTACCAGCTAATTCAATTCTATCCCTGTGTCTGTCTCCCTACCTCACCTCCTGCATCTCCCACCTCTGTCCACCCTCTCTGCTGCCATCCAAGCTCCCCATCTTACTCCCTAAAATTCTTGTCTCACTCCTATCATGCCTGTCATCCTCCTTCCTGCTTGTCTCTCTCTCCTTCCCCTCCTACTAATATCTCTTGCTTTCCCAAGGGTCAATGTATGCCCGCAGACTCGCTACTCTTGCGCCCCCAGTTGCCCTCTTGCTCTCCCCTCGTTTTCTTCCTCTGCCCCTCCCTCCTTCCTCCTTCACCCATCCAATATGCTCCTCCACACCACCCTCCACCTGGGCACCACCTCTCCCACCCCCTGCTCCCTTGACATCTCATCACGCCGCATTCCCAGCCTGTGCTGCCCTACCCACCCCTGTACTACTAAACCCCCCATCCCTCCTATCCCCATTGGCGTGAACTCTTCTGACACCCGCTATCAAGGGCGGCTCTCTCCTCTTGCTCCTGACTGGTAACATACATCTCAATCCTGGGCCTGGCAGCAATGGCTCCCATTGAAATCCTCCGACTACGGACATGCCTATGAACATATGTAACCTCCTTAAAAACTTGACTCACTACATTGCTGGGTGGCGTTCATAAACCAGATGTGATTGCCATAGTCGAAACCTGGCTGTCTGACTCCACTCCTGACTCCCTGGTCTCAGTCCCTGGCTACTCCCTCCACCGGCAGGACCGTGTCGGTAGGCGAGGTGGGGGATGTGCCATTTATGTCAAAGACCCTCTTATTGGACTAGCCCTCCCTGCTCCTGTCCTTGACCACAAGGCCCAGGCCCTAACACTAAAACTATCTCCCGACCCTCTAGGGGTCCCATCTTCCTGACTACGGCATACATGCCTCCAAAAAATCAAGCTCAGGCACTAGGCCCGTTAATTGACTATCTTACCTCTTTACCCCACTCCTCTGACCAAATAATGGTGGGGGACTTTAACATCAATTGGCTTAGTCCCACATCCTCTTCCTCCCGTGATGCTTTTGCTGCTATTGACCTAACTCATCTAGTCTCCCAGCCTACTAGAATAAACCCCAGAAGGGGCTCTAGCACTCTCTTGGATGTGGTCCTCACTAACCGCCCTTGCCGCATCCACAATATCCAAATTCTCCCTGACTGTTTTAGTGACCACTCCCCTGTTCTCTTCAACTGGTCAACCTCCCTGCCCAAGCCTACTGTACAAACTACCCATCGGCGACGGCTTAGACCTGGTGGGTTGAAAGACCTTAAGCTTCACCTAGTCCACACTGACTGGTCCCCGTTACAAAACACCCCAGACATTGACAAGGCCCTGGCCTTCTTTATCCGCACCTTCAACTCTGCTTGCGACATTTTTGCACCCATAACTGCACGCAGGTCCAAAGTAAGGCATGCCCCCTGGGTCACCCTCGTCCTGCGCCTACTTTTTAAGCAGCGGGATAACCTATGGCACCTTGCTGTTGAAACTGGCCACTAAGCCGACAGGCAGGCCTATGCTGCTGCTCGGAACAAGTGTACATGGGCTACCTGCAAAGCAAAGGCTGAGTATTATCAAGCTTCCCTCACCTCCTCATGGGGGAACCCCAGGTCCTTCTGGGACAATATCAAGCAGCTGAATGGTGGCACATGCTCCCCTGCACCCTCGCTTATTAACATTAATGGTACAGTCTCCTCAGACCCTGCCCTTATTGCCACTCACCTCAATAACTCCTTCACTGACCTTAGCTCGGTGCTCCCAGATAATTTCTTCAACCCCCCTCCCTCCAGGACTGTCCCTACCATCTCACGCCCCCTGTTCCACCTGCATCGGGTCACTGCCCAGGAAGTCAGGCCATACTTACTTAAAGCCTTAAACAGCAACACTATTGGCAATGACTCCCTTGATCCCTGTCTTCTTCGGCAGGTCCTGGATCAGGTCATCTCACCTATCACCTGCCTCTTTAATAAGTCTCTCTGCCTAAGGCAATTTCCCTCTGCCTGGAAGGTCGCTACTGTTACCCCAATTCACAAGGGTGGTGATAGGACGCACCCGGGCAACTATCTACCTATTTCATTCCTCTCTCCTCTCTCTAAGGCTTTAGAGAAAATTGTGGCCACCCAAATCTCTAAATACCTCTCCAAATATGGTGTCTTTTGCCCTGAACAACATGGCTTCAGAGCTGGCCACAGCACCAATACTGCCCTCCTGGAGTTCTCTAACTTTCTGCACACCTCACTGGACTCTGGCTCCTTGGCTGGTGCTGTGGTCATTGACTTATCAAAAGCCTTTGATACTGTCTCACACCCCCTCCTGTTAGCTACCCTTGGGCACCTAGGCTTTGCCGTTGGACCAGTCTCCTGGTGCTCCAGCTACTTGTCAGCCCATTCGCAATGTGTGAAAGTTAGTGGAACACTCTCCAGCACCTGCCCTATCCGTTCTGGAGTCCCTCAGGGCTCTATTCTTGGACCCTTGCTCTTCTCCCTCTTCCTCAACTCCCTGCCCAGTGAATGTACTGGGAAAATCCTACTCTATGCTGATGACGTAGTACCTTTGCCTCCGAGAAAACCCCATCTCACCCAGAACTCTCTTCAGCAATCCCACAATGTCAAGAAGCCTGGTTCACTGAGCACAGACTCGTCATCAACCTAAAGAAAACCAAAGCCATGCTCTTTGCCCACCCCAAAATAAATCCAGTAACTTTCCTCTCTGTCCACTCCACCTTCAATCTCCTATTGAACTAGTTCCTCTTATAAATATCTAGGTATAACCTTTGACCCTGCCCTCTCTTTTCATGCCCACACCTCTGCTCTGACCTCTGCCTCCAATACACGGCTGGGTATCCTTTATTGTCATAAAAACTGCCTCCCCACTGATGCCCTCCGCCTTGCAGTCACCTCCTCTGTTATATCCCTAATCGACTATGGCCTTCCTGTCTATGGTGCGGCTGACCAGACGGCCTTGCTCAAGATACGCCTTACCCTTAACAAAGCCTGTAGACTTATAACTGGTGCTCCTAGACTTACCCATACCTGCCTTCTTTATTCCATGGCCAATCTACCCAACCTGGATGTGCGCCTCATGTACCAAACCTGCCAACTAACCTATAAAGCTCTCCATGGTCTATCTCCCCCCCCCGGGCCTGTCTGACACTATCCACCGGGCTAACCCCACAGTGCACACCCGTAGTTCCTGCAAAACTGCACTGGTTATACCGAGGGCGAGAACCTCACAAGGTCAAAGGGCTTACCCCTATAGAGCCCCCTCCTGGTATAACACCTTCCCTGCCAGAATCTCTGATGCCCCCTTGTTATCTTGTTTTAAATACAGCCTCAGAAATCACCTGCTCACCTCACGCAGCTGTTGCAGCCCTTAACCTTCTCCTCTCCCTGACAATGCTTGCTGAGCAGCACTCTTACCTCCTGACTAGCGCCACCCTCACTTGTCTGCTCTCCTCTCTCTGTTGACCTCCTCTCATCCTCCACTATCCGTCTTCTGAATCGATCTTCCTTTATCCACTGTCTATTATGCCTAACTCACCTGTATGCATTATTTATACTGCCTTAGAAATGCCTGTAACTTTGACTGACGTCTACTATGTACTTGTATTGCTGCCTGTCTGTTGTACCATTGTTTTGTCCTCTCTGTGACGAGGTACCTTTGTAAATGAGCCTCTGGCTCAAAGGTTGTTAAACTGATGCTAAAAATAAATAAATAAATAAATAAATGCTTGGTTTCCCCCAGGGCTCCATTCCTGGAGCTATTTTATTATCCCTGTACATATAAGACATCCCCCAGGTACCCACCTACTGCAGTGCTGCACTGTATGCTGATTATCCTATGCTGCTAACTAACTCAAAAGATACGAGGACAAGCAACTCTAACATTAACAAAAGGAAGGCATTTTACACACAGAGAGTAACTAACCCTTGGAATAAACTACCTTTAGACACTGCAGTTAAAGACAAAAAACGTTTCAAACAAATTGGACTCCTACATCCTAGAGGGAAATGTTTAGTCTTATTGAGGATAACCGGTAGGAGCACACATGGGCTCACCGCTTTCTCCACTCCTTACACCTTAGTATGAACCTTGGTATGAACTCGCTGCTGAATGCAGACATCTGCTGTATATAGTTCTGACTCACTGTAAAAAAGAAGCTTTCTATGCTCTTTGGATCCCAATCTTAAATCAGATCTTACATAGATACCCTGCAACTGTCTAGCACCGATGGGACCTCAATTACCACCACCCATTTCTTTAACTATGTTGGAGTTCCTCTTAATCCACAGCTTGACTTCTAGAGGTGGGCAAGCCAGAGCAGGTTTGAGCCTGGCTCAAGTTTAGTGTACTGGCTGGGCTCAGCTCGATCTCTATAAAGCATTCTGACAGCCAAGGTCAAGCTGTGCCAGTAATGGTCAAAGTAAGCATTTCTGTGAGCCTGTGCAGCTGATGTAGTGTCTGAAATGTTTAACTCCTATGTGGAGAACAGCCTGCAGTAGTCGGGGCTCGGCTTGTGTTTTGGCTCACAGAGTCGAGCCCCACCCCTGGCTTGGCTCTGGCTTGGCTCAAGCTGAAAACATTTTGGCTTGCTCACCCCTACTAACTTTTCAAACTCAGCATAGCCTGTAGGGCCAAACATATTCTTATACCTGCAGCTAGTCTCGCCCTAGCCAGAATTGTGCTTCTCCCCTAGCCTTAACTGTGGGCTCATTCTTAAACACATACAGCAAAGTCCTCATTGTGTAAATGGGATGTAGCTAAAATATTGTCGGCAGGTTTGCCCAAGTTGCAGCTAGTCTTATGCACAACTGTGAGCTCCATGTAAAACTGGACTGGCTATCCCCAGAAAATAGTTGTTTATTTGCCCTGGGCAGTTTTATCGATAAGGTGATCAGAACTGCTACCCCTCCTGCTCTCAATGGTCAGGTCAAAGGGGCTGACTTGAGCTACCCTCTCCGATCTAATGACAAGCTCTTGCTGGTTGCTAATCAGTGCCCTTGACTGCTCTTCATCTGGCCGTATTTGTCCACAACAATGATACCTAAAACTGACCCCACTGATTTTAATGGGGCAAGCCCCCTGCATTCTCCCTGGGTAAACGTCATTACATGCCTGAGCATGGGGCCGGAGTGATCAACTGGGAAGTGGAAGGGATCTGGTCGGTACCAAGATACGAGATCTCTTCCACTCCGGTTCAGGCTGGACTACTGAGAAGGAGATCTGCCTAAGCAGACATTCACCGACATGGCTGTGCCAAAATGTAAGGCACATTAAAAAAGTGGTGATTCTCTTTAAACACAAAACATTAAAAACATTCAGAAAATTACTGTTGCACTCGAGGCCATTATGAATTTGATCCCATTTCGTATAACATTCAGTTTTCAGTAGGATACCCAAAATTTGCATTTTTCTAATTTTTCTAATACTGTAATAAAGTATTACACATATGGGTTCTTCTGGAAATATTAAGTGTAAACCTATGCTGTATGGTAGTGCACTAACCCCGTGGCTCAGGCAAGTATCAAACAATGATTCACCAAAATAATATAATTTGATTATCATGGGTTAATATGAAGTTTGACATCGACTCATGAATATGCAAATTGTTTTATATATTATATATGGGATACATGATGGGCAGGAGTGGAATATGGAAAATATTCTCACTCCTGCAGAGTGAAATATACAGTGCTCACGATGCAGGAGTGAGAATATTTTCCATATTCCATGATTTGCGCATCATGTGTGCTATTTATACCATGGAGGTGAGAGATGTATGTTTGTTGTTATGAGGATCACGTCACTTTAAATGATGCTGGTGCTGTGGTAGTGTGTGTGAACTTTTATGAATGGGTTGTTGTAGTGAGCTGTTTTTGGTTGGTGTGTGTGTGTGTGTGTGTGTGTGTGTGTGTGTGTTTTTTGATAACTGGATGCCTGAGGGAGATTCTGCTCTGTGACAATGAGGAAGATATTAATGATTTCTTTTGGCAGATATGTGTCTTCATGTTTGGCTGTTTAAGATTTATTTAAACATTTCAGACGTCATCTGTTTGATTCAGTAATGTACTGAACTTGGGCTTTGAAATACAGCACAAGAGAATTGGAGATTGTTACATTTAGAAGGAGTGCTGTAGCTGACTCATTATCTATCTTAATTGTGTTAATTTCAGTGTAGGGCCTGTTTTAGAACTCCGCAGATTACAGGGGTGTTTCTTAGTGCTTTCAGATGCAGGTGAGTGATGTCAGCAGAGTAGGTATAAATGGTACTTATTTTAACTCTGCTGATGTCATTAGGATTTATTTCATTCCAGTGAAAATAACATGGTTTATTTCACTGGAATTGGTCTCACCTCCATGGTATTATATATATAAAATGGAGATGATGATACTCTCCAAATCAAATGTTCTGATTGTATAAAACACATCACATGACCGTGTGTACATCAGAGTGTGACCGCACACCTGCACTTTTACCCCTCCAAAACAATTTTGCCATTTTATAAGATAGATAACCCACTCTACGATGAGCAGTCACACTCCGATATGTGCACGCCTTGGATGGTTGATGCACTCAGCCTGCGGCCTTATGCGTACAATGCACACCAAGGCGTGCGTATATCAGAGTGAGAAAGCACACCTAAAAGTGGGTTATCTATTACATAGATAAGCACTGTCTTGTGGTTTTGCACATGCCCCCTGATGAAGCCCTGTATGTTTGGTGCTATGCAGGGTGGTTTGTACTGCCTCAGCACTTAATAAAAGTTTAAATGCTCCATCTGTGAATGCTCCATGCATTTTTTGTTTTGGCACATATCATATGTGTTGTCACAATTAATGAACTGTTAAATACACACAATACTGCCATCCTTAGGGCTGAGAAAGAACTTGGTATTATAAATGACTTCACAATATTTGCACCTGCCACATCTGAAGCACCCGGAAGGTCCACTGGGAGCAATTGTAACCCCCCTGCACATGGGGGTTCCCAAAAGACTTCCAGGAGCTTGCTTGAATGCTCCAAGCCTGAATGGTGTTTGGCATTTAAGCCATTTATCAGTGAGTGTTTTTAGAGCCTCTGGTACTGTCTTTAAGAGCTGTCTGCTTGCAGACATAATTAGTTTGTATGGGGGACTGTGTGCTTTTCTGAGTACCACTCTGACTAGCTGCCAATTCACTTAATTTTTGCAGTCACTAGGAGTGCAAAGGAACCTATCTGAAAGATGTAACTGTTTACCAGAAATTATTTAGAGTAATAATGAAATTACAGTTTGTCTAACCTGCTTTCTTTGCAGTCAGAACTGTGTCTGCTAGTTCCCCATTCTAGTTTTGAACTGCTGAACTGGACCAATCAGTGTGGGGTAAGCTAGCTCTAAAATGGTGCCTTGACGAATCAGAACTTGACTCATAATCTGAGCCAGCCACAAGAGGATTGTATGGGCAGTGACTCTGGGAGATGTAGTTTAGACTTCAGTGCCTTTTGGACCAACAGCAGCAGTCTATTGTGGTGACAGCCAATCCAGTCAAGAACTGGGAGGAACTCAAAGGAAGTGCCGGTTTTTGTCGGTTGGAGTTCAGTTGAGCTTTGGCAGTGAAGAAGGAAGGAGCCCTGTGCTTTTCAGTGTGCAGTTTTGGTCAAAACGTGTGTAAGGCCCAGAGTTCCGGTCTGCAGCTTGTGTAACAGCTTGTTAGGACTGAATCATGTCCTGTGAAAAGAATCAAAGGATCTCTGAAGAGTAGAAACCAGGCTCACCTGTAGAAGACTGCAAGAATTGCTGAAAATTGCACTCGGTCTGTCAGGAACTGAATCTGCTGTGTGTTCTCCGGTATTGTGCAGTAATTGCGATCGGGATACAGATGCAGCCTGCCTGGTATAGTACTTTCTTTTATATGGATGTGTGAAGAGGTTTGTGTACCTCAAGTGAGCCCTGCTGACATTGAAGGACCCATCTTATTTGGAGGTCGTGAGTACTAATTCAGGGTTGCTCCTGTTGAATTGCCACATTAAATCCAAATGGAATTACTGTACTGCTGACTGTTTAATTCTCCTTTTCTCTGTGTGAAAGGGCCCCTACCAGCTGCCACGGTTTGGACTAGCCACTAGGGCTTGGGTACCCAGGGACAGTAACTGATAGGGATAGGCCTGTGCACAGAGCCATAGGTAGATTATTAGAGTGATAAGCTAATTAACCTGATTTCCCCTGTCCTTGTTATATCCCCTAAATAAATCAGAGCTGCTTGTTTCAGCAAAGTTATACTGCCTGAGGTATTTGTCTATGTTAAAGTACTGTACTGTGATTGTTGCACTGTATCTCATTTCACAGGAGGTCCCAGTGCCGGAACCAGACCTGGGGTAAGTGTATACTGTGAAGGTAATTCTGATATATTGTGTGGGCCACTAGTGGGAAGAAAGGGGTTGCAGTGTCCCAGAGGGCTGTGACCAAGTTAGTTTAACTATTGCAACCCTGACCTCTGGGTGGAGGCACCTGCCATTGGATCCAGGCCCTCAACCTGTTAGTGGCAAATCAGGCAGGGTAGTAGCCCCTGGGATAGCGCCATCTAGGGTTACATCTTGAGGCTCACCGCTGGGATTGTGTGTCCTCTAGTGGCCATATTTACGAACCACTGTTAAGAAAAAATGGGTACCCGACAGAAGTGGCTGTGCACGCTGGTGGAGTGGTGTACTGGGGAGGAGATCGACCCCAAAATGCTATGCTTATCCTGGACATCCCCTGGGTATCAACACGACACTGTGCAGGGAGTACTTTCCAAGGTGGAAGGTTTACAAAACCCTGTGGTGGTGGGTCGCATGCTAATCTGCTCACCCACACTTTCCTGGCCCTAGTAGAGTTTAAGGATCCCATAGATAGCTCCAAAGTGCCACAGACCATTACTCCCAGAGGGAGCCCTCACTGCTTGAGAGTGATAACTAAGGACAGTGAAGACCTGGGGAATCAGCCCCCACCACTATCTGAAACTTTTGAGGAGAAATTTGCTGAATGGTTGCTGGAGAGGGAAAACTGTGGAGGACTTGAAGAAACTATTCTTTCCACCTGGGGTGTTCCTCCCCAACACCCTCTCCTGCTCCAGTGCCCGTAATGGTGGCTGAACCAATGCAGACTCCTATTTCTGCACCTGCCATTAGTCACGACTCTACCGAGGTTGAGGATCTTCTCTGGCACCCTCCCACCCCCCAGGGAGGATGACTGGGAGACCTGGATAGACTATGTTGCCCCAAGTGCTAGAATGGCAATGCTGGAAGGTGAAAGAAAGAGGGTTAGTGAGAGCCTCGGGTCCTGCCCTGGCTACCATCCGTGCTAAACGGGCCAGTAACCCTGAAGCGACTGCACAGGCCTCATCTTGAGGCCTTGGAGAATGTGTATGGGAGCCCAGATTCTGATGAGGACCCATGGTGGAGAGTAAGAGATGCACAACAGTACCAAGGGAGTTGTTGTCTGTGTATGTATCTCGCTGGAAAAATTGTTGCAAGAATGCCCTCAGAAAAGGTAGTTTGCCAGCGATTGAACTGGACCGAACCAGGCTGGACAGGATCCTTAGTCTGCCCCTTCTCAGAACTGCTGTTGCTTCAGTTACACCTGGCAGATCGACTGGAATCCCCACCCTCCTATGATGAGTTAATGAGAGAAATTGAGGAGTTGAGAAAGAGCGACCTCGGGAGGGACCTGCACCAATAGCTGCGGCTCGACCGAGTGACTGAGGGTGACCCATCAAGTGAAGTTCAGGGCAGAGGTTGGCAGTCAATGAGTGCTCTGACAAGGAAAAGATATGTCACAATGGGGCGAACTGTTGAGAGGATCCGGGAATTCAAAAACAGTCCCTTTATGAAGGCCACGCCTGCAAGTGCAGGCCCTGACCTATATCCGACTGCATCTGCTATGGGGTGGGGTACCCACCCATGTATCTCCTGCTGATAACAGCTCGAACTCGATTCCTGACCATGGAAGTGGAGAAACTGACAGATGTCTCCAAATGCTTATCACGCCAAGCAGACAGAGATGGCACCAAGGTTTCCAGTTAGTAATACCCCGCCCTGGCTCCCAGTGTGGCGCCGGCCAGCTCAAACTCCAGAAAGTATGTTTTGCTATAATTGTGGGAAAGATGGGCACATGAAAGGGAATGCCAGTCCCCAAAAGACACTGACAAAGTTGCATATAGGCTACAAGGAGAGCTTCGAGAAGAAATCAGTGGTTAAGAGGTGCACGACATGATCCCAGTGAGGCACCAAAATGCTAATTCACGTCCTTTTGTGGCAAGGTCAGTTGCCCAGGCCCCCACTACCGCCTCTCCAGACTGGTCCAGAATAGTGGGTCCCTCCATGGAGACCACTGTAAAGGTGAACGGAGTGTCTACAAGAGCTATATTAGACAGTGGCTCCCAAGTGACAATTATGTTCCAAGATTGGTATCAGAAGCATTTGTCAGACATACCCTTACAACCATTAGAAGGACTGCATGTATGGGGTTAAGTGAGAAGGCCTACCCTATTCCGGGTATATCCGAATTTGGCTGTCTTTCCCCACCTCCAGTGGCTGGAGTGGCCGAACAAGTAGAGACCCTAGCCTTAGTGTGTCCCCCACTGGACTGTATGATGGTGTCCTTTGTTGATTGGAACAAATGCTCATATGTTCGAAGGCTGGCACAGTTGTGTTATGAAAACAGGGTCAAAGACTAGTAGAGCTTTAAGAGTTCCGTTTAATTAAGAAGGCCTATGAGGCACAGAGAGATGCTGAAAAACAGAACCAGAGGAACCGGTCGGAATTGTATGGAAGAAGGATCCTGAGTCTCTGATCCTGGCGCCAAATGCCCAGTGTACCTTACAGGGAGAGGTCCGTATCAGAAAGGATGTTAAGAATAAAATATTAATGTTGGATGCACCAGGCGATGGAAAATTGCCAGAGGGACTGCTGGTCAAGCCTAGTATTTTGCCCGCTAGAGCCCATGCTTATGCCAGAAGGGTAATGGTCCAAGTTCATAATGTGTCTGAAAGAGACATTCGAGTAAACAGAGGTTGCATCCTGGCTAATGTGCATTGTGCAGACACTGCAGTGCTACCCAGCAGCAAGAGTTCAAGGAAGAATGACAGAGTAACGCCTGACTTGTTTGATTTGGCGACTCCGCTGCCAGCTGAATGGAAAGTGAAGATCAGTGGAAGCTTGCCCAGAGAGACCAGGTGTTTTCTTTAAAGGAATGGGATGTAGGATGCGTGCAAGGAGCTGAGCACAATATCCGCTGCATGGACGAAAGACCATTTCGTGAGAGGTCTCGACGCCTGGCACCTGCTGACATAGATGATGTGAGACGGCATCTGCAAGAGATGTTAGCTGCTGGTGTAATACAAGAATCCAGAAGCCCTTATGCTTCCCATTGTGGTAGTGAGGAAAAGAATGGAACAGTAAGGATGTGTGTGGATTATCGCACCTTAAACCGGCGGACTATCCCTGATCAGTACACAATGCCCCGCATTCAGGATGCTTTGGACTGCCTAAACGGGAGCAAGTGGTTCTCTGTGCTGGATCTCCGCAGTGGGTACTATCAGATCCCGATGGCCCCAGAGGACCGTGAAAAGACAGCCTTTATCTGTCCGCTATTTCTATGAATTCATGAGGATGCCTCAAGGATTTAGGTGCCCCAGCCACTTTTCAACGATTGATGGAGCGTGCAGTGGGGACATGAACTTACTAGAGTGCCTGGTATACCTAGATGATGTTATTGTGTTTGGCAGCTCACTGGAGGAACATGAGAGCAGATTATTTAAGGTATTGGACCGACTGGAGGACTTTGGCCTTAAACTGTCCATTGATAAGTGTCAATTTTTTCAAACATCAGTAAAGTATGTGGACACATAGTATCCACCGAGGAATAGAGACCGACCCAAGTAAAGTTGAGGCCTTGACCACCTGGCCACAGCCCAAAATCTAAAAGAACTGCAAAGATTCCTGAGATTCTGTGGTTATTATCGGCCTTCATCAAGGACTATTCAAGAGTGATCCGCCCTTTACTTAACCTTACTCAAGGTATCCCCAACCCACAAAAATACCAAAGTCAGCATCCCTCAAGACTGAAAGAGTGTATTTTCATCCGAGTGAAGTATTTGGGGCCCGCTGGACTCTGATTGTGAGACTGCTTTCATGAGATCATATATCAACTTACCCATGCTCCAGTGCTGGCCTATGCCGATCCAAGAAAACTCTACGTCCTGCACACTGATGCTAGCTTGCAAGGGTTGGGGGCTATTGTTGTACCAAGAGCACGAGAATGGCCTGAGACCAGTGGCCTTTGCCAGTAGAAGCCTGACCCCATCCGAAAGAACTATCCTGTACATAAGTTAGAGTTCCTAGCTTTGAAGTGGGCTATTGTTGACCAATTCCATGAGTACTTGTATGGGGCTAAAATACTAGTAAAACTGACAATAATCCTTTGACCTATGTGCAGACCTCAGCTAAGTTGGATGCCACTGGCCATAGGTGGCTTTCTGCATTATCTACATATGACTATGCTCTCGAATACCGAGCAGGTCTGAACCACATAGATGCTGATGCTCTCTCCGAGGCCTTTTCCCAGAATGATTGGGTCCGACTGGCAGAACCTGACATTGGCACTCTGCCGGAAGTTTGACAGGGAGGAACAAATGTCCACGGACGCAGTGGACTGCATGGTGGATTGCTTGGGAGCCTCTGAGAATTGCATACCTGCTGCTTATGCCACTTTTCTGCAATAGACATTGGTGCACTGCCTCAGCTGGACAATGACAGTATTCGCGGGCTCAATCCCGCGATCCCATGATCAAAGCAGCTTTAGAAGCCCTCTATGCAGGAAAAGATGTGTCCAAATTACGCTCCACTGATTTGAGAACTGCACTGTTATACAAAGAAGGTCCTAAGTTGAAACTGATCAATAAACTGTTATACAGAGAAACAGTAGACAGAGGGGACAAGTAGACAACAACAACTAGTGCTGCCACTGCCTTCGAGACTCAGTATTGAGGTCCTTGCACAACCACATGGGGCACCTTGGTATAGACAGAACACTTGACTTGGTGAGATCCAGATTCTATTGGCCTAAGATGGGGGCTGATGTGAGCAACACATCTGAACTTGTAGTCGCTGCTTACAGAGGAAAGCTTTGCCCCAGAGGGCTGCCCCTTGTTAACATAACCACCAGTGCACCCATGGAGCTGGTCTGTATTGATTTTCTAAGTTTGGAGTCAGATCAAAGAAATATCAGTAATGTGCTGGTGGTCACTGACCATTTCACGAGATATGCCCAAGCTTTCCCACCAAAGACCAGAAAGCATCCACTGTAGCCAAAGTACTTGTAGAAAACTTTTTGTTCACTATGGGGCTCCACAAAGAATCCATTCTGATCAAGGGAGAGACTTTGAGAGTCGTCTGATCAAAGAGATGCTTTCTCTGTGGGGAGTGCGAAAGTCCAGAACCACTCCTTACCACCCCAGGGGACCCACAGCCTGAACGTTTCAACCGCACTTTGCTAGATATGCTAGGCACCCTGCACCCAAAGGACAAGCCTAGATGGAGCCAACAAATTAGCACCCTGGTACATGCTTATAACTGCACCAAAGTGATGCCACTGGATTCTCCCCTACAGCCTGATGTTTGGAAGAGAAGCTCGACTACCAGTAGATGTGTGTTTTGGGGTCTCTCCTGATGGGGTTCAAGCTGACAACTATTTACAGTATGTGCAAAGTTAAAGGCCCAGCTAACTCATGCGTACCAACTGGCTCAAACCATGGCTGCCAAAAGAAATCTGGCCAACAAAGAAAGGTATGATAAAAGGTGAAAGCACAGGAACTCCAGGAGGGAGATCGGGTATTGCTAAGAAATCTGGGACTGCATGGCAAGCACAAGATTGCTGACAGATGGCACCATCTCCCTCACATTGTAGTGGGCAAACTAGATGATCTGCCAGTGTACAAAGTAAGGCCTGAGAATAATTCAAAAGATGTAAAACAATGCATAGAAATCATTTACTGCCCATTGGACAAATCTTAATTGAGTCTGAGCCCTAGAAGATGCCCCTCTGGACCAGTGACTAGAGCTGCTGCTAAGAAAAGATCAAGAAAGTCTGCACCTACAGAAGCAAAGTTAAAGTGTTCCCCTCCACAAGTCCCAGTTGAGCATGACTGTCAGTCCATATCGGAAGAAAGTGAGAGTGACTTTGAATACTATCCTTCTTACGAACTGAGTCAATTGTTTCGGGGCAATCCCCTAGTCAATACTGGAGACAAAGCTGGGCCTTCTGGACTGTCTAAGCCCCCAGCTTCATCCCTGGAGCCAATGCTCCCAGAAAGTGAAGTGCAAAGCATCAGATCAGATGAAATGGAATCATTGTGCATGGTTGAACTGTTTGAGCTTTCAGGGAGGAAAATGATAGATTGGGGCAGACTGGTGATACACCCGAACAAGAAGAGTATTTTGAGTGCCCTGACAGTCCACTGCCAGTGTCCAAAGCTCTCATGCGAGCCAAATGTTGTGGACTCAGAAACTGTAACTCCTGGAGCTGAAAGTGCCCCAGGTTCTAGCCTCTCTACCCCCATGGAGACTCCTGACAAGTGAGGACAATGCTGAAAATGAGGCTCAGAGTGCAGAGACTATAACAGTTCCCCTAGAAAGACTGGTCGAGCTGTAAAGCCTGTGGTGCACCTCAGTTATGATTCACTTGGGAGGCCTGTGGACTTGCCTCTCAATGTTGTCCATAAAGGAGTGTATGTGTCCCGAGCTCATTGCCCAAACTGAGCATCAGTGCTAACTCCAAGTTACTTGTGTTGCCCTCTAAGTATGGTGCCCTTGCCCCGTCCAGCCCCAAGGTAACTGATAGGGAAGGGCTCCCTCTCTTCAGGTTTCATGTACAAGAGCTAATAACTTGAGTTATGGTACAATGTGTATGTAATACTGTGTAAAGAGTGACGTGCTGCAATGTTTCAGAAATGTGTTCTTGGTAAAATGATATATTGACTGATGATTACATGTGCGAGCCTAATGCAAATGTATATGGTTGCAGTTGAAACTTATGGGTACTTGCTTGACGGGACGCAAGCTTTCCCAGGCCAGGAAGGGTGTAACCTCCTGCAAATGGGGTTCCCAAAAGACTTCCAGGAGCTTGCTTGAATGCTCCAAGCCTGAATGGTGTTTGGCATTTAAGCCATTTATCAGTGAGTGTTTTTAGAGCCTCTGGTACTGTCTTTAAGAGCTGTCTGCTTGCAGACATAATTAGTTTGTATGGGGGACTGTGTGCTTCTCTGAGTACCACTCGAGCTGCTGCCAATTCACTTAATTTTGCAGTCACTAGGAGTGCAAAGGGAACCTATCTGAAAGATGTAACTGTTTACCAGAAATTATTTAGAGTAATAATGAAATTACAGTTTGTCTAACCTGCTTTCTTTGCAGTCAGAACTGTGTCTGCTAGTTCCCATTCTAGTTTTGAACTGCTGAACTGGACCAATCAGTGTGGGGTAAGCTAGCTCTAAAATGGTGCCTTGGACGAATCAGAACTTGGACTCATAATCTGAGCCAGCCACAAGAGGATTGTATGGGCAGTGACTCTGGGAGATGTAGTTTAGACTTCAGTGCCTTTTTGGACCAACAGCAGCAGTCTATTGTGAGTGACAGCCAATCCAGTCAAGAACTGGGAGGAACTCAAAGGAAGTGCCCGTTTTTGTGGTTGGAGTTCAGTTGAGCTTTGGCAGTGAAGAAGGAAGGAGCCCTGTGCTTTTTCAGTGTGCAGTTTTAGTCAAAAAGCGTGTAAGGCCCAGAGTTCCGTCTGCAGCTTGTGTAACAGCTTGTTAGGACTGAATCCGTCCTGTGAAAAGAATCAAAGGATCTCTGAAGAGTAGAAACCAGGCTCACCCTGTAGAAGACTGGAAGAATTGCTGAAAATTGCACTCGGTCCGTCAGAACTGAATCTGCTGTGTGTTCTCCCGGTATTGTGCAGTAATTGCGATCGATACAGATGCAGCCTGCCTGGTATAGTACTTTCTTTTATATGGATGTGTGAAGAGGTTTGTGTACCTCAGTGAGCCCTGCTGACATTGAAGGACCCTATCTTATTTGGAGGTCGTGAGTACTAATTCAGGGTTGCTCCTGTTGAATTGCCACATTAAATCCAAATGGAATTACTGTACTGCTGACTGTTTAATTCTCCTTTTCTCTGTGTGAAAGGGCCCCTACCAGCTGCCACGGTTTGGACTAGCCACTAGGGCTTGGGTACCCAGGACAGTAACTGATAGGGATAGGCCTGTGCACAGAGCCATAGGTAGATTATTAGAGTGATAAGCTAATTAACCTGATTTCCCTGTCCTTGTTATATCCCCTAAATAAATCAGAGCTGCTTGTTTCAGCAAAGTTATACTGCCTGAGGTATTTGTCTATGTTAAAGTACTGTACTGTGATTGTTGCACTGTATCTCATTTCACAGGAGGTCCCAGTGCCGGAACCAGACCTGGGGGTAAGTGTATACTGTGAAGGTAATTCTGATATATTGTGTGGGCCACTAGTGGGAAGAAAGGGGGGTTGCAGTGTCCCAGAGGGCTGTGACCAAGTTAGTTTAACTATTGCAAACCCTGACCTCTGGGTGGAGGCACCCGCCATTGGATCCAGGCCCCTCAACCTGTTAGTGGCAAATCAGGCAGGGGTAGTAGCCCCTGGGATAGCGCCATCTAGGGGTTACACAATGTTGTGGATTTATCAAATGGTTGAAAGGTATGAGTAAGCTGCTCCCCTAAGTTGGCCTCCCCTTCCTAAAAAACATACATGGAAGTTGGGTTATGTAACCTGCAAGGTGATGCACACAGACCAGGAAAATCCAGGATCATTATACTGTGAAAAAAAAAAATGGAACACCAGTAGACAGTACAGTGTTGGAGAAGGACCTGCGATGGTGATCGAAATAACCTAAAACAGGCTGCTCAATGCAACATGGTATATGGGAGAACAAGCAGAATGCTAGGATGCACAGAGAGAGGGATTACTTGCAGGAGAAGGGAGGTGACATTGCCTCTGTATAGATCGCGGCTGGATCTCATCTTTAACAGTACATATAGACTGGGGCCAGCACACAAGTAAGGACAGGAAAAGGGTACAGACACTTAAATGAAGGGCTACAAAGATGATCCATGGTCAGCAGGACAAGGCTAATGCTGAAAAGACTGAAAAAACTCAACAGGTACTCACTGGAGGACATGATAGAGACTGTCAAGTTCCTGAAAGGGTTCAACAGATCGGACACAGCAAGTCTGTTCAAATTAAGAAACAGTGCATCCACCAGGGGGCATATGCTCAAGTGGCGGGGGGAAAGTTCAAAAAGGGTAGTAGGAAGTTTGCTCCACAGAATGGGTGGTGGGTGGGTGGGTGGAATAAACTTCCTGACATGTTTTTAGGAGCCAAAGACAATAGTGGGAATAAAGAGGAAGTGGGAAGCCAATAAAGGACTTACTTAGACAGGAAATGGAAGAAGAAGACTGGAGTATCTCTAAGTAGCGAAGCTTGGGACAAACTAGAGGACTGTTCAGATCTTTTTCTGTTTGTCACTTTCCTATGTTTCTAACTATCCAGGATTTCCCCCTACTGAGTATTTTCATTTTGTTAGGGGTTCTAGCCAGCTCCTTTTCCTGTACACTGCTTGAGATAATGAAGTTAAAAACCTGCATATTTGATACAAACATGGCAAACTTAGGCACTAAGAGACTGGAACTATCAATAGAACTTACCCTAGTCCTAGTATTGGCAGTAACCTCACTACTGTATCCTTTTTTTGAAGAACTGAATAGAAAGATCATCCATATTTCTTATAAAAGTGAACTCCAAACTGCAATTTCGATGAACCTTTTAAAATTAGCCAACTGGTATATTGTTGATCATGTGGTGAGGATGACATGAGATAGCCACTAAAACTGCATTTCTATCTTCTGATAAAAAGTCAGGTCAATACCGCACTGGGAGATCTTTCTGACAAGCATTTCCAGAAGCAAAACTTCACTGTAGCTACTGGTCACTGCAACATTAAGATTTTGATTGCTTCTCTCCAGGAAATGAATAAAAACTGATAATTCTGCCCCAGTTCCTCACCACGTCATCAACGTATCATCAAAAAACTTGTGTCAGAGTTCAATCTTGGTGATAAAAAGGTTGACAGGCTCATCCTAAAGCGCACACTCTTCTCTGAGACCCAAATTTAAATCTGCAAAATTGTGGCGAAAAGCCATCCTCATTGCTGTCCTCAACTTGTAGGTACTGATCCCCATAAAAGTAAATGTGCTTCATTCTAACACCAGCCTAGCCAAGTTAAACAAAACTTTTGTTGGTGGACTTTATTCAGGGGGATGGCGATTCAGAAAATGGCAGACTGCCACCAAACTTGCACCGTGGGGGATATTTTGAGAAAGCTGCATGTTGAGTTGTCGCCCATGATGGTCACTCCATGTCATCTCACCCTATTCTG
Organism: Neoceratodus forsteri; assembly: GCA_016271365.2. Lineage (NCBI taxonomy): Eukaryota > Metazoa > Chordata > Ceratodontiformes > Ceratodontidae > Neoceratodus > Neoceratodus forsteri. The sequence goes on along the minus strand of CM028137.1, from coordinate 553,541,608 downwards.
CAGACACCGACACGTGCTGAGGTGTGCCTTAGGGTGTTTGGCTTTATAGTCACCCCATTCCAAAAGGACATACACTGAAATGGGTGCAGCATAGGAGAATGGGGTGAAGTCTGGGGCTGAAGAGTCCAAGGTACACCTCGATGCCTGTCAGTGGCTGGGGGGGGGGGGATGGCATGAGCAGTACAGTCGGCAATCCAAAGGCACACCCCGAAGCCTGTCAATCTGTACAGGGTAGGACGTTATGGTTAGAAACCCTAATGCCTCGGGCATTTGTTGGTATTTGCACTATAAATTTTCAACATGGCCTTTTTGTGACCCCACTTCATGAAAGCATGTGGGACCTCCTCTCATGAAGAGTGGCTGTGTGATTTTGTCAATGTGTCCCAAACACTGAGTTCCAACAGCGACAGTGCCATTCTGCGTCACATGTACCAAAACACAGATCGGGCAGGATGTGAAGAATGACAGCTGTACCATCCATAGGGAGGTGTGAAGAGATGGCAATGTTGAAAATCTGTAGTGAGAATATTAAAAATGCTCGCACTTCCGAGCATACATGGAAACTGCGCAACGCATGCACGTAACATAGTCATTTTATGGACTTTCATCACCAAATTTTCAACATAGGCATTTTAGGACCTCTGCTCATGAACACTGTCACTGTGATTTTCTTAATGTGTCCCGAACACTGATTTCCCACAGCAACCACGCTATTCTGCATCAGAAGTGCGGCATTTCGGCCATGAAATGAAAAATTACAGCTGTACTGTTCATAAGGAGGTGTGGAAAAATAGCAATATTGAAAATCTGGAGTGAAAATATTACAAATGTCCGTAGTAACGAGCGTGTGTGGAAACTGTGCAACGCACACTCATAAAACAGTCATTTCTTGGATATTTTCCACCAAATTTGCAACACAAACTTTTTGAGGGGTCACCTCATGAACACTGGCACTGTTGTTTCATTAATCGGTCCCGAAAGGCGATTCCACTCAGTGACCGCAAAATCACCTTTAGTGACTAAATAATGAAATGACAGTGGCTGAATTCATGAGGAGGGGTCCCAATAACCCCATGTTGAAAATTTGGTGCCAAAATTCCCGAGATATGCACCAAAGTTGAAAAAACCCTATTTATGCCATTATACAGCTTACCAGCATTTCTTCAGTTTGCGGTCGGCTTTGAAGAGTGCAGACATGTTCCCGGTCCACCGAAGATCGTCGTGCTGGGCTCTGGAGGTAAGTATGGGGTGGGGGTGAGCGCAGAGGTGGGTGCGGGCTACCGAACTCAATGAGGGACCGTTTTCTAATTTACAGGAACAAACAAAAAAAGAAAGAAAAAACACTGCAGGACTTTTTTTTTTTTTTACACTAGGGACATTTGGCACACTGGGGTGGGCTCCCAGTGTGCCACCTATCTATTTTTTTTTTTTTTGGAGGGGGCTGTAGCCAATAGGGGATTGGGCACCCCCATTGGCACATATGGGAGGCAAGAGCTGAGGGTGACTGGGCACCACCTCAGCACAAAACCAACTTTTTTGGAGGGGACAGTATGCCTATAGGTGGGCTCCCGCCCCAACAAATTACACTGGGAAGGAGGGTAATAGAGCCGAGAGGGGACTGGACCCCCGTTAGCAGACAAACTGTTTTGGGGCGGCACATGATGCCAAGTGGGATTGGGCAACCCTCGGCACTGGGGCTATCTAATGTGTTTGTGAACGTGGCGGTGGCTGCTGCCACATTCTAAAGAATCTATCTGACATTCTGCCCTGCAATGACGGGTTGCTCCCTCATTGCAGCAGAATGGCTGACGCTGCAATGATGAGGTGGCCCCTGATTGCTGCGGCAAAAACATTACAAGTTGGTGGCACTTTTGGAAGCCAGTGTCATCAGCACACTGTGCCTCCATTGATCTACCAGTGCCAAGCCCCCAAATGCAATGCCTCCGTTGGCTGCCACATTGCCGCGCCTCTACAACCCACTTCTCTCCTAATCTGCCACATAATGTTTCTTGTGCATGCGCGCAAGCAAACATAAAAATTAAATATGACACCTGTGAACAAGGCTATAATTCTACTGCAGGATTCTGATGGTATTTTAAACCACTGGAGCCTTGTCATTTTACAGAGAATAATGAATGGGGAGTTGTACATCACAAGATTTTTTATTATACACCCAAGGCATATGATAGCCATTTAAACCAACAGATCGAAGGTCGAGTGGTTTGTGAAGGTATCACATGCTGGTGTGTCAAACAGTGAGTAATGTACATGCCACATATTGTATTTGATACAATTACTGGTGCAAAACAGACAGAAGGACAGGAGTGAGCGGATGGGAGCTAGCTTGTTAACTGGCGTGGGTTCAGTATCAGCAGTTCTAAAAATTGGAGTCCATGACTGGACAGCACAGAAAAAATCTGAGAAAATGGAGGAGTGGATTGTTGGGCAGAAGTGGTGGTGAACTGATGGACTGAGCAGATGGATGACCATGTGGAATTGTAGCAGTCGGAGGTTAATTTCTCTTTGAAACAACACCATAATACACAGCCAGTCATTATGGCAAAATCCATGCATTATACCATTTAAAAGCACTGGTAAACCATGTAATATATAAGGGGGTACCAGTAAATATAACCATGTAATTAACAGTTATCAATTATTCTGTATAATGAAACAGGCAAAGAAATCCCAGCAATCTGATTGGTGAAGAGTGTTATATGACTTAATGGGTATCACACCATAACCAGACACGTCATAGAAGCTGCTGTCTGCAGATAAGGACCTCCTGGACCACCTAGTCTGCCCTATTTTCCATACCCACAGTGACCCTGCAGACCCTACTCGGTCTTTGGTCTCACCCTCCTCCACTTCTATGATCCCTTTGTGTGTATCCCATGCATTCTTGAATCCTGTAACCGTTTCGCCCCAGCCACCTCCACTGGTAAGCTGTTCCATGGGGCCACCACCCTCTCCGTGAAGAAGTTTTTCCTCTCATTTCCTCTAAGCCTCTCCCCTTCTAACTTCATAGTGTGACCCCTTGCCCTCAAGCATCTTTTTCTTTGGAAAATGCTTCCTTTTTGTACCTTGTTGATACCTATGAGGTGTTTAAATGTTTCTGTCATATCCCCTCTCTCCCTCCTTTCCTCCAGGGAGTACATGTTTAGTTCCTTAAGCCTTCCCCCTTAGGGCTTTTGATACAGTCTATACACCATTTTGGTTGCCCTCCTTTGTACCACCTCCATCCTATCTATGTCCTTGCATAGATGGGGCCTCGAGAACTGTACACAGTACTCGAGGTGTGACCTCATCAGTGATCTATACAGGGCTATTATTACCTTTCCCTTTCTGTTGGTGATTCCCCTGCCTATGCATCCCAGCATCCGCCAGCCTTCCCCACTGCCTTGTCATAATGTTTAGCTACCTTCAGGTCATCAGAAATGATCACCCCAGGTCCCATTCCTGCTTTGTTACTGTTAATACCTCTCTTCCCAGTTGATATGTTGCCGCCTGGTTTCAGTGCTCCATGTGCATGATTCTGCAGTTTACCTAGCTGCCATACCCTTGACCATTCTTCCAGGTTGTTGTTTTTTTTTTTTAATCATCCATCATTCTTTCTACCCCCACCCCCCACCGTGGTGTGTCCACTCTGCTGCAGAGTTTTGTGTTATCTGCGAACAGGCATACTTTCCCTTCCAGTCCTTCTGTAATGTTACTAATAAAGACACTGAAGAGGACTAGCCCCAATACCGATCCCTGTGACACCCCACTGGTCACTTTACCTATTTCAGAGTGGATGTCATTTACCACCACCCTCTGACTCCTACTGCCTCAGCCAATTTTCTACCCATTTTACTACTTTAGGACCTATTCCTAGGCTCCCCAGCTTGCTCATCAGTCTTCTGTGTGGAACAGTGTCAAAGGTCTTGCTGAAATCCAGGTAGGCCACGTCCACTGCTTCTCCCTGATCCACTTCCTTGGTCACCCAATCAAAGAACTCGATCAACTTTGTCTGGCAAGACCTCCCCCCTGTGAAACCTTGTTGCCTTGGATCCTGTAGACCACTGGCAACAAGGTATTCTCCAATTCTTTCTTTCAGCAGTGATTCCATTACCTTACCCACCACCAACGTCAGGATGAGAGGCCTGTAATTCCTTGCCTCCTCCCTATTTCCACTTTTGTGGAATGGGACTACATCTGCCCAACTCCAGTTCCCAGATACCTCCCCTGTTTCTAAAGACAGGTTGAAAAGAGCAGTCAGAGGTGCAGCCAGCACTTCTTTCATTTCCCTCAGTATCCTGGGGTGCACCCCGTCTGGCCCCATTGTCTTGTTTACTTTTAACACTGTTAGTTCCTTTAGCTTTCTTTCTTCTGTAAAAGGACTTGTATCCACCTCCCATCCTATTATACCCTTGCCCTGTATCTTTGGCCCATTTCCTGCCCATTCCTCCTTAAATGCTGAGCAGAAGTATTTGTTCAATATAACTGCTTTTGGTGGTCCTCTTTCACACAACATCCTCCTTCCTCCTACAGCCTTACTATCCCTCCCTTTGTCTTTCTCTTTCCAGTTATATATCTAAAAAATGTTTTATCCCTCTTTTGCACTGAATTGGCAATCTTTCCCTCTGTTTGCGCCTTTGTGTTCTTAGCCGCCTTCCTTGCCTCCCTTTGTTTCTCTTGGTAAGTCTCCCTGTCCCCCTCCATTTGCATTTTTTTGTGCCTTCTAAATGCCATTTTTTTTGCTCTCACTTTTTCTGCTACTACTTTAGAGATATACAGTGGTCTTCTTTATCTCTTGCCTTCGCTAACCTGCCTGACACAGAGGTTTGTTGCCTGTTCAATGCCCCCTTTTATTTCTGCCACTGTTCCTTGACTGCCCCCTATTTTCCTATCCCTGCTAGGGCATTCCTCAGGCATTCTTCTATTTTCTTACCCGGCCCTCCTGAAGTCCAGTACCCTCGCCCTTGTGTGATTTGATTCTGACCCAGTTCTTATATCAAACTACACTCTGCGGTGATCACTAGTCCCCATGTGGTCTCCCACTGTTACGGCAGTCACATTGTCCCTGTCTGTCAGTACTAGGTCCAGTAATGCCCCCTTTAGAGTGGGTTCCAATACTAGTTGCCTGAGGAATGCCTCTTGCAGGGTGTCCAGGATGTTCCTACTCCTGGCTGTGTTTGCAGCAGGGAGACTCCAATCCACATTCGGTAGATTAAAGTCTCCCACTAGCAGTACCTCTCCTTTGCAAGGCATCCTCAGGATTGCTTGCAACATTTCTTTATCCACCTCCTCCCCCTGTGTTGGAGGTCTGTAGATCACTCCTGTTTGAATAGCTGCCTCTTTCCTTCTCTCCAGAGTGACCCCAAAGTATCTCCTCTTCGCCCTGCTCCCCTTGTATTTCCATGGCTTTTATGTTATCCCTTACATAAAGAGCCACTCCTCCTCCTTTTCTACCTACCCTGTCTTCCTGAACAGAGTATATGCTAGTATGGCCTCTTCCCAGTCTTGGTTTACATTGATGGCGACACTATCCAGGTCTGCTTCCACTGTGGTAGCGTCTAGGTCTGCCATCTGTTTGCCCAGACTTCGAGCATTTGCACACATGGTTCTTTGGGTTATGTTGTCACCCTCCACCCTTTTTCCCTTTTCCCCTCCCTTTTTGTATTCACCATATTTTTTAGACTTATTCATGCCTTCTACCCCCATGGCATTCATTGTTATTGGTTCCATCTCAGGTTGTCTCTCCCTCTGTATTCTCATTGTTTGCCTCGTGAGCTTATTGGGGGGGACAGTTTTTGTTTCCCTGCCTCCTCCCCCCCCCAGCTAGTTTAAATGCTTGCCAATGAAGCATTTAAACCATTCACTAAGGACAATAATTTCCCCTCTGGATGGAAGCAAGCAAGTTACCTTGGATCTCAAGGTAAACCTTTCATGGAATTTTATGATTTTTATGACTATTCTGTAAGAGCAATAACACACCTACAGGTGTCCCATTGCTCTAGTTATATGGACCCGCCTAGTGGTTGAATACATTTGAATGGGGCTCCTCCTTCGCAGTGCAAAAGAGGTGTCCATATATCTTAGTAAAAGTGAAACCCTGGTTTGTGTTATATAACTTGCAATGCCAAAATAAGTCATATGTGTGGCTATGCACAGCCTACTGTACTAAAGCGTGTAGTGTTTATGGGAGGCTCCAAGTGAGAATCCAAACCTGTTGCCACTATGACATTAAGAACATGAAAGTACTCCTCCACCTATTAGTGATGACTATCAACACACCCTACTGTAGTAGTCAACAGGAGCAGCTTTTGGAATGATGGGCACGTCAATTTCTATCTGGAGGCTGTAACTTGGTAATGCAACAGCACTGCAGGCAGGGGGTAGATGGTATTTACTTTTCTGGAGAGTGGCTGCATGATTTGACATGTTCATGAAACATCAGCAAATTACTTGAAGGACAAACCTACATGGCTGCCGGGTGGGGGAGGAGAGAACAATGGCAGAAAGGAATGTGTGTGATGAACCTGTTTTTTTTTTTTTTTTTTTTTATACATAATGGTAGTTTACTCACCTGGTAAAGGTGATTATAGGAGCACCTTCTTACAGCACTCAGAGTCTCAACACATGGGTAGTTAGCGCTCTTCTCATAGGCTGATGCACAAAGGAATCCCAAAGTTTCGAAATCCGATCCCTCTCCTATCCTTGCTATTCCCAGAATCCTCAGTATGATCTTCCAAAGTTCGTTTCTCTCCTGAAAGTAAACTGGTAAGCAAACAAGGCAAAAGAAATAGGACACCCTGCTTTCCGGGTGGAATAATACACAAAACGGTGATGTTATTTGAAGGCAGATGTTTACTACGTACTGTTGTTATAAACATTGGATACCCTGTTACACAGCTACTGACTGTGTGGGATCATACCTCTCAACCTCCTGCCTCATAAATCAGGGACAAGGCTTAAACAAATCAGGGACAAAGGACCAAAATCAGGGACATATCTTCAAAATTAGAGATATCCACCCAGAAAGCTGGTAGAATATGGGGCTTAGTGCAGAATGCATTTTCTAAAGAAGAACAAGTCTGTAACTTTAATACCTGACATTGTTTTGTGCTTATAGTCCCCACTGTTTAGCCACAAAAACACAAATTTTAGGAGGGACAAAGTAAAATTTTGAGGCAAAATCAGGGACGTCCCTGAAAATCAGGGACACTTGAGAGGTATGTGTGGGATGTATGTGCTATAACTGTATAACTTTAGAAGAAGAAAGTTTCAAATACCTTCTTAGATGTCTCACTCTATATGTTTGCCTTAACTGTATCACTCTATATATATGTATACATACTCATGTTCCTCCGCAATGGGTGGGATATGGAGTGCTGTAAGAAGGTGCTCCTATAATCACCTTTACCAGGTGAGTAAACTACCATTATCTAATCGCACCTTCTTACAGCACTCCGAGTCTCAACACATGGGAAAATTGTACAGCAGTATTAGGCCTTGTCCTGGGTGGGAGGAGGAACTGGGATTAATGCTGTCTGAAGCACTCTGCGACCAAACTCTGAGTTACCAGTTAGTCCTGTGTCTAACCAGTAGTACCTGAGAAAGGTATGCGGGGACTCCCAGGTTGCTGCCTGGCAGATATCTCTGACCGACGCAGAGTTGCGTTCCGCCCAAGATGTGGCTACTGCTCGGGTGGAGTGGGCTCTGATGTTAGCTGGAGGTGTGTTACCTCTACTCCTGTAGGCCGTTGCTATGGCTTCCCGTAGCCATCTAGCGATAGTGGATCTGGAAGCTGCCAAACCTTGTTTATTGCCTTGGAGTAGAACAAACAATCTGTCCGTCCGACGGAGATCCTCCGTCCTGGTCAGTTAGGTCTGAATTGCTCGGGCTGGGTCTAGGCTGAGTAGGATCTCCCTTTGGGGGTCCCCTAACTGGTGCTTGTAGGTAGGAACTGAGATCTCTTGGGACGTGTGGTAGGCGTTGGCCACCTTCGGTATAAAAGACAGGATGGGTCGGAGTATGACCCTGTCAGGGAAAAAAACAGATGAAGGGCTCCCTACAAGAGAGCCTGTAGTTCGCTAGTTCTCTTGGCTGAAGAGATAGCCACTAGGAATACGGTCTTCATCGTAAGTACGGATAAGGGGATGGACTCAATGGGTTCAAATGGAGTGATGGCGAGAGCATCAAGCACCAAATTGAGGTGCCATGGAGCTGTCAGTGGTCTTGGGGTGTGGTTGATAAGAGCTGCAGCTTTTAGGAAAGCTTGAACCAAGGGGTGGGCTCCAGGCAAATGTCTATCAGTTTCTCCCCTTATGGCCCCTATTGTGGCCGTCTGAACCTGCAGAGATGAGGCTGATTACCCTTTTTCCAACCCTTTTTGCAGAAACTCTAATACGTTCATAATACTACATTGCGAAGCTTTCAAGTCCTGGTTCTTGCACCATGAAGCAAACGCCCACCAATGTTTGTTATAGGTCCTGTTGGTGGAATCTCTTCTTGCCTGTACCAAGGTGTCTGCCACTGTACCTGATACCCCTAGTCCTAACAGTCTAGCCCTTTGAGTGGCCAAGCCGTCATTTTCAGCGGTAGAGGGTTTTCGTGCCAGATCGGGCCTTGCCTGAGTAAACTGTGTTGGCGAGGTAACCTCATGGGATTGTCTGTTAGCATTTTTCTGATTAGGGTGTACCAGGCTTTCCTCGGCCAGTCTGGGGCTATGACGACTACATTGCTGCCTGTGCTTCAGATCTTCTGTAGCACTGCGGGTAGCATGGCTATTGGGGGAAATACATATGCCTTCCTGAATGTCCATGGGGTCGATAGGGCATCCACCCCTATTGCTCTCTTGTTTTTGAATCTGGACATATAGTTTGGGAGTTGGGTGTTGGTCACTGAGGCCATGAGGTCGATGTCGAAGGGTCCCCATTTTTTCTGGAGTTCGTGGAAAATTTCCGGATGAAGTTGCCATTCCCCTTGTTGTAGCGTTTGTCTCCTCAGCCAGTCCGCCCTTGTGTTTAGGTTGCCTGCTAGGTGGACTGCTGTGAGACTGAGCAGATTCTTTTCTGCCCATCGCAGAAGTATGTCTGCCTCTTGGGCCATGGCTCTGCTTCTTGTTCCTCCCTGTTTGTTGATGTATGCCATCGCCACTCGGTTGTCGGTGCGCACTTTTACGTGTTGTTTTTGGAGCTGACCTTTGAAATGTATGAGGGCCAGCCGGATGGCTCTTGTCTCTAGTATGTTGATTGGGAGTTTTGCCTCCCTGTTTGACCATTTCCCTTGGATGGACTGTCTGTCCAGAACAGCACCCCAGCCTAGCAGGCTGGCGTCTGTTTCGAGGGTTCTTGTTGTATCTCTCTCCAATTGTGCCCCTTGGGAGTAGGTGTGTGGGTCTGCCCACCAGCATAGAGATTTCCACACTGCCAGTGGAATAGTTACTTTCTGACCGTAATTCTGTTGACTGTAATTCCAGTTGTCTAGGAGTAGTCGTTGTAACTGTCTCATGTGTAATCTGGCCCAGTCGTGCAGGTCTATGCATGCTGCCATGACCCCCAGTAACTGCATGAGGTGCCAAATGGTTGTTGACGACTTCTGCATAACTGTCCGGCAGTGCGCTGTTAACATGAGAATGCGTGTCTGAGATGGTCTTACTGTGCCAGTCACTGTGTTGAACGTTGCCCCCAAGTGGTCTAACACTGTGGTTGGAGTCAGGTGGCTCTTTGCTTTGTTGATGAGCCACCCGTGTTCGGTCAGTAACTGTTGAGCTCTGCGTGTTGCTGTCCTTGACTGATGCACTGTTCTCACCCGTATCAACCAGTTGTCCAGGTATGGGATCACATGAATGCCCTCTGTGCGTAATTTTGCCACTAGGGGGTGCCATCACCTTGGTGAACAGTCATGGGGCAGACGCCAATCCGAATGGCAGGCATTGGTATTGGAAGTGGTATCCCAGAATGCTGAATCGGAGGAACCTTTGGTGGGAAGGTCTGATCAGTATGTGTAGATAGGCATCCTTGAGGTCTATTGAGGTTAAGACGTCTCCCTTGCGTATCGCTGCGATGGTGGATCTTAGGGTTTCCATCTTGAATTTCTGGTAACGGACAAAATTGTTCACAAATTTTAGGTCCAGGATGGGTCTGAGGTCTCTGGTCTTCTTTGGGACTAGAAAGAATATGGAGTAGATGCCTGAGAATCTCTCTTGCATTGGGACGGGCTTTATGGCTCTGGGTGTGTAGCAGTTGGTGAAGGATGGTCCGTACTTGCTGCGAGGTCGCTTTGTCTCTGGAAACGTGAGATTCTATATATCTGTCCCTTCTTGGGATTGAGTTGAATTCGATGGCATAGCCCTGTGAGATGATCTCCTTGACCCATTTGTCGCTGATTGATTTGGTCCAGGTTGTTGTGAATTGCTGTAGTCTTCCTCCTACTGCATCCGTTTTGCCCTGGACAGACGGATTCTCACTGGCGGAATCCTCTGTTTGATTTGGCTGTCCTGAACCCCTGCTTGCCATTGAAGTGGGAGCCTCTTCCCCTGTTGCCTTGAAAGTTCTGTCTGTTGCTGAAAAAATTTGGTTTGAATCCAAAGGAACGCCTATCCTGTCCCTGGTGGCCTTGCCCCCTTTTGAGTCTGCCTGAGAAATGTCGGAATTTATTGTTTCGAAAAGAGGGTAGAGTGGCTCACCCCTTGATCCCTGTCATCCCCTTTCTTTACTGTGAACTCCTCTATTCGGGTCCGAACACTTTGTCTCCTGAGAACTGCAGTTTCATGACCCTAGACTTGGATTCTTGATCTGCATTCCACAGCTTCAGCCATACCTGTCTCCTGGCTCTATTGATGGAAGCTGCTGATCTGGATGCCATCTTAAAGCTGTCAATCGTGGCATCGGCTACATATTTCATTGCCTGGATGGCATAGTCCATGGTGGCTCCATGGGCACTGGTTTTGGGGACGTCAAGTTGGACTGCCTCTAGCCATCTGAGTACGGCCCTTGCTGAATAAGTGGCGGCCATGGATGCTCTCATGTTCATGATCATCATATCAGGAACCTTTCTCACAATTTCATCAACTTTTCTATCCATGGGGTCTTTTAGGGCCGAGGCTGATTCCGAGGGCAAAACGGTCTTGTTGCTAAGGGACGCGACCTCTGCATCCACTTGGGGGGCTGTTGCCCAGAGTTTCTCTCTATCCACAGGGAGTGGGTACCGTCTTTCGAAGGTCCCCTTTTCCCTAGTCTTAATGGGATCTGGTGCGTCCCATTCCTTGGCTAGTATGTTCTCTAATGCTTTGCATACTGGGAAGAATGAGGAGGATTGCTTCCTCTCCCTAACCAGGGGATCCAATCTGTTTTCCAGCTGTTCCACCGGTTCATCCATTCTGAGCGTTTGACTTACAACTCTGATTAGTTTGGGAATGGCTTTAAAGGGGCATAGACGTGCGGCCATATCCTCCTCTTGTTCCTTCTCCTCCTCTTCGTCAGAGTGCTCATCTTCTGACCTCTCTGGTGAGTCAGGTGAGGTAGGTTCGCCCCTGGGGTGCTTTGGGTGGAGGGTGTTATTGGGTGACCTGGGTCTTTTGTCTGTTCCCAGGGAGTCGATTCTATCCAGGAGTTTCTGGAATAGTTGCAGTACGACGCCTTGGGAAGCGGTGGATACATTATCATTTAGGGGATCTTCATCTGTGGAGGGTGAGTTGTGGGTGAAGTCCCTATGCTCCGAGTCCACCATGCATAGAGAGCATAGTTCCCCCCAGTCCGAGGAGAGTAAGATGTTGGGGCACTTTCTGCACAATCGTCTTACAGTTGACATAGTTCTGGAAGACATAAAGTAATCGGAGGAGTTCAGGGGATGTGTTGGCTAAAAATCCTAGTCTACTGATCAAATATAGAAAAAATGACTTTGTCCCCTTGGCGGGCCCTTTAAGAACACTGGGGGTAGTATATGCCTTAGTTCTTTAAATACCAGCCCATTATTAAGTTATGGAGTGAAACAGGTGAAAAGACTGGCAAAGTCTTCATAAAAGGTGGATATCTGGCCCTTTAAAAGTGTCCACTAATCGGCCAATGGGTCTTTTTGTCTAAAAACTGGCTTTGTACTGTGCTATCAATAGTAGGTGTCACTGTGCCTTTAAGAAGAGAGTGGCCAATTGCGGGTGCCATTTTGAAATGGTGAGGACGACGGCGCCATTTTGAGAAGGTCTTCCTTCCCTGGATCTCCCTGGAGAATGCGCAAGATTTCAGGAGGAAATCTCGCGATGTTTAGCGGCAAAGATGGCGATGGGGAAGGTAGGGGAGCTCGGGAGGTGCATCGGGGAGCCCGTGAGGCTGTACCCGGGACTTGGAGCTGCAGGACCCGAACCGGAGCAGAAGGAGAAACTGAGGGCTCCTCTGTAAGTCTGGTGAGTCTTTTCTTGCGCTTTTGCCAAAAATGGCTGGAACTGCGACACTCAAAATGCTATAAACATAGCTGGGGAGACCCGGGAGGCGGTCGCGGTTGAATGAGGTGAACCGCGACCCCCCTGGCGTAAAAAACACCTGTGCACCGTTCGGAAGGCCCTGGAGGAGGTCAGCGGTTGAACAAGGTAACCCATGACCCCTCGAGCCATTGAGCAACCCACTCTAAAACACGCAACCTTAAACCTTCTTCAGCTGAAAGAGATAAGCCAACAAGGGAGGTGGGGGGCTCCGGCTGCCCTGTAGACAAGTGCACTGCCTTCCCTCCTCAGCTGAACAAGGTGAACGGGGCTTACTGTAAGGCCATGAATTCTCTTTTTTAAAGAAAACGATTTAAAAGGCAACAAAACAACAAACTCAGGAGTATTTTTATCTAATTGAGATAGCAGATATATAGCAAAACTACAGCAAAAAACTTTGGCTACTTCTAGGCCCTGCGCCACGGAGACTCCTGTGTCTAACAGAGACTAGTTTTTTACAAATTCAACTGATTTAGTGGTCCTTTTACTAAAAAATGGACCTGTGAGAATAACTGTATGCCTTTACAGGCACTCTGGGATTTCAAAATAATCTTAAAAACTGAGAAATATTCAGCTTACCTTAGGGCTTGGCACATAGCCAGATGAAAATGTGACCAGCCTGGGAAGATCCACAACGAAAAACTGAGGATTCTGGGAATAGCAAGGATAGGAGAGGGATCGGATTTCGAAACTTTGGGATTCTTTTGTGCATCAGCCTATGAGAAGAGCGCTAACTACCCATGTGTTGAGACTCAGAGTGCTGTAAGAAGGTGCGATAGATAATGTTCATTGTAAAGATTAGTATACACTGCAGGTTAACCCAGTGAAGTGTAAGTTTATTGAATACAATGTTTCTTGCAGGGGTGCTGCTAGACGTGGGTCTGAGATATTTTTGTATGGTCCCAAATCTCTCCACAATAGGACTGCTGAAATTGATCCTTTTACAAAAATATCTACAGCCTACCACTAACCTTTGAGGGCTTAGGCCTGGGATGTTTTGTTACCCTAACAATGCCTCTGCCTTTTTGTTTGCGAGACTGTAATGAATGTTGATTTAAATTAAACTATTAGATCCAAGATGTGTAACAAAAAATTCCTTGAAAAATACTAAAAAGTAAGTTAAAAAAAAAGGCAACAGTCTGCTTCATTAGTGGCCAAGTCACCAGATATAAGACCCACCAAAGAAGTTAGGAGAACTCCGAAAGAGGGTTTCTTGCATGTTCTCAGAGTAGGCATGCCAGCTATTTTTATGGCACCCGGTAGCGATCTCCTGACTGAAGCTCATGCAGCAGAGGAGGCTGGCATTCTAACGCTAAATCTGCCAATTCTGCCTGAAGTAATGATAAGCAGAAGCAAAAGCAGCAAACAGTGACTGAAAATACCGGCAGCATCTTAGTCTGGTTTAATTTCAATTGGTTTGCATCTGTATCGCCCCCTCCCCCCAAACCGGGATGAGGCTGAAAATAGGCAGTGTTGCCTCATCTCTCCTTTTCTGGTCAACATTGTGGTTTCATTTTACAGCGAGAGTGGCTGAGCTGTGGAACAGTCTGCTGGCCAAGGGGGCGGATGCCCAAACCATTAATGATGTCAAGCCGGACTGGGACAGAGTTACGGGCTTAGCAGTCACGGGGGTAGCAGAAAGGCAGAGAACATGGGGAATGGCAGTGTGTGTAAAACCACCACACAACCAACAGGTATCATTGTGCAATAGGGTATTACAGCAAGACTGGATGGATCGATAGTTATTTTCTGCCATCACTGTCTAGGTTTCAATGTCTATGTCCAAAAACAGCACAAAATAAATAAACTTGTAAGGCTCTAAGTCTACCCCCGTAGGCCAATACATTTTTCATCTAATATGAGAGGAGAAATAAACAGCTTTACGAAAAAGACTGGAAAACTTGAAACAGATCTCACGTCTGTTAAAAGTGAAATAGTAGACTTAAAAGAAACAAAACTGTTGAAAGAAAGAAAGAAAGAAAAAGAAAGGAAAGACAGACAACCTTAAGAGCATAATTCAGTTACAGTGCAGGACAGATGCTCTTGGAACCCTACAAAAATTCTGCAACTTGGGAGTTACGGCCTCTAAACAGATTGGCCTCGGAATTTGAAAATTTGTGCTAACTTCTTAGCAGAGTCCTTAAACCTCCTGAAGGTGATCTTACTTTTTTTAGCCACGCAGTCAGAGTCTATAGAAGAAAGTATCAGATAAAAAACTGGAAGAGCAGGAAAGGGAAGATCAGATCTCAAAGAAAAGCGGGCAACTGTCTTTTGCACTGCCTTTGAGAGGGACAGGGATATAATCAGAACAGTGAGGAAAAGAAGGAGTGCTGTCTTTTCAGGATGGCAAATTCCACAGTTATCCAGAGATATCTTTCTTATCACTGCAGAGAAGGAAATAAAAATGTCTTCAACACCTCAAGGAGTTGCAAGGGCTTTTTTACTTCTTTTCCATATACAGTACTGTAGCTTTCTACCCCTCAGGCAGCTGCTCTGCCCCATTCCCACCTCCTCCAGGCCAGTATCCACCTCTCGCATTCTTAACTTGGCATTTGTCTTGCACAAAGCTCCCCCTATAGTGGAGTTGGATGGGATGCACCCCCACGAGTGCATATCCAGATCATGCCAAGGTGTTTGGGTGGAGCTGCAGGGCATCATCTAGCCCTTGGGTCCCTTTTTCCATGTCTTGCTTCTCCCAGGAACCATGGCGGTGTGGGCTGCACATGCGCCATGAAACTCAGACTTCTTCCCCTGCACCCCCTGACAACTGCCATGCCACCTGTGTGTCAGCACTGTCCTGAGGCCTCTATCTAGGGGCAGCCAAAAGCCAAGTTGGCCAGTCACTCCTATGCAGGAGAGACCAGCTGCCAGAGGGATGCTCCTGCCATTCCAGCACCTCCTCCTGCCAACCCCTAGCAACACAGACTTATTCCCGAACTCGGACTGTCAGCATGGTGCGAGTTAAGGTACCTGTCAGCCCCTCAGCTCTCTGTACCACCAGGCTGGCTGAGATGCTGGAGTTTTGAGCTACAGTATCGACAACATATCTGGCAAAAATGTTTAGTCATCTGAACAGAAGATGCTCTCCTCCTCTGGGGAAGGAGGGGAGCTGGTTCCACTGTGGTAATGCCACCTGCATGACCACAGGTGGCAGTGCAGTATGGAGCAGCTATGGGGGAGGGACGACACCAACTAGTGCTGCACTACACATGTTCACCACCAGCATCCAGTGGGACTGGGACCAGAACAACAGAAAATGCCCCATCCAGACAGGATGAAATCCGGCCTCCTGCAGGCCCCGCACCGGTAACTGGATATGGGACTTCAGTGGGAGCTGGAGAGCCCTGACATTGGGGGGAGATAAGCCATGGAAGAATGGACTAGAAGGATAAGTATCGGAGAAGATGCGTCATGGGGCTAAAGAGACTGAAAGAAAAGGGGTGGCAAGCTCAGCAATGGGGAGACAAAGTTACTACAAAAAAAAGCTACAAGAAGCTAAAGATTCAGATGCTCTGTGGCTCAGCAGGTTGCACACTAGCCTCTGAAGCCGGAAGATCAGAATGGTGTGGGTTCTATCACCACACCAGGAACTAGAGGTAAAACTCAATGCTGACACTGTAGTAAAGCATGTGTGTGTGTGTGTGTGTGTGTGGGGGGGGTGATGAACTCCTGGGGTGCCATTTTTTTGATAATATGTTAAACCGATGTCCCATCTGCCTTTTCTGGTGGTTGTTTGGGTGGATGTTAAAGATCCCATGGCACGTCTCGAAAAGAGTAGGCAAAACTTTATTCAAAGAGGTCTATTTACAATCACAAATATATACATGTACAATATCACAAGCTACACAAATTAAAATGACTTTCTATAACAGGAAAATCAGAGTCAGTTATTCAAGGAAGACTATGCCATCTTTCCATCAACATTTGTCTATGTACCAGTTTGGCTTCCGAAAGTAAATCTGTTTTAAATCATACTCAATTTTCCCCAATAACTCTGGGCGAGACATTTGCTTCTGCTGTAGAGTGAATAAACATCTAGCTGTCCAAATGTGCCACTTAAATACAGTAAATATTACATTCAAAGTATCCTTTTGTCACTTTTTCCATGCTTTAGAGAAATCACCATACATTATATTTATGTAAGTCACAGTAGCAAATATTGGTTCATTCCAGGTATCAGCCACCAAGTTCCACAAACCTTGTATAAAGCAGCATAAGAAAAATAAATGTTCTAGTGTTTCTGGTTGTTGCATACAATTGAGTCTGCTACACTGTCTTACTGACATCTGTCTGTGTTTATGGTTGGATTTGACATTAATCTTTTCATGGCAACTGAGCCAATGCAATCCCACATGTGTGGGGGTATCCTGGTGTTTTGCAATAACTGTAACAAAGCAGTTCTACTGTTAACAGGGCATTTATGGACAACCATGGGTACATTACAAATGGATTCTACTAGGTACATATAAATAGTTTTCCTATGTAGTGTTATAAGCATATTGCTTGCAATATTCCATTGCTTACACCTACCAAATGTGTCTCTTATATATCTAGGGGCAAGAGGGATATTTTTCACTACTCTTAGAGAGTTTGATTCCCATTGTCTAAACCATGGTCTGCAAGTTTCAAAAAAACAAGGTTCCCACCCTTTACTTGTAGTAACAAGCAAAGGTTTTATATTTGCTATTAAAAGAATACTGTTGTAAAAACAAACAAAAAAAGGCGTATCATGTTTAAACCACCCTTTGCAATAGGTAAGTATGTAATGTCTTGTTTTACAGGATTCAAATGGCTCCCACATAGGGCCTGAAAAAATATACTTAGAATTCTGGTTTCAAATATTTTTTGGAGGTAGGAAAATATAACATTTATTAAAAAATGGAATCAGATATGTTTTTATTAGGTATACACTTTTCCTTTTTCCCAGTTTCCACTTATTCCATTGTGTTACTTTATTTTGCCCTTGTTCTATTTTGGGACCCCAGTCCAATACATCCAATTGTCCTTCTCCAAACTGTACACCCAAGACTGTAATTGGTTCTGTACTTATACTTATTTCTTTATAATTAGTGATTAAGTGGGAGGGGTAATTCCCTGTCTTCTAATACATTTAGACAGATTTAATGAAGCTCGTCATAGGTTTTAAAACTCTTCACACTTTCTTAATGCTTCTATGACTGAGGTTTCATTTGCTTCTAGTTGACATATCATCTGCATAGATAACACATTGTATGGTATAGTATTCACTGTATTTGTTAAAGGGTGTGTATCATTGGATGTGTTTATTATTCTGAATAATGGATCCAGGAAAAAAAAATAACAGAGAATGGGGCTCAATGGGCACCCTTGCCTCACCCCTCTTTTAATGTTACCCATCAGGTCCTTCCACCTATTAGTAACAGGATCAATAGTTACTATATTATACAGTACATCCCTTTTATCTATTTTATTGTCATAACAGGAATGTGATACCTAGCTAATGTTAGCCATAGAAATTTGTGATTCACAGAATCAAACGCTTCCTTCTGATCTAAAGAAATTAAAAATCCTGACATTTGTCCACTATATCCCATCTTAACTACCTTCCATAGGAGGATTAAATGGTCTGAGGTACTACGACCAGGCACCGAACAGAATTATGCTCCTGAAATTACCATTTGTGCTATTTTAGTTAATCTTTTTGCTAAGATTGTTGCTAAATTCTTTAAGTATGTGTTGAGAAGACTTATCAGTCTCCAGTTTTTTAGATGTCTCATCTCCTTTTTTGTGTATGTAAATAAGTCCTTACATATACATATCTAAGAGTATAGATGAATTTTGTAAAATATAATTGTATACCTGCGTGAGTTCCTGACATTCTTCAGTCCCTATTATTTGACTAATTTCATTTGGGAGCCCATCCAACTCAGGGGCATTCCCATTTTTATGTTGATTGCGGCGCAGCTCTTGAAACATATTAATAACCCAACTTCCTCGGAAGCAGGTTGTGGAGGTGTGCTACTGATTTGGCCAGTGCCCCCCACAGCTTGTAAAGGCTTGGCCTGCTTCCCCTAATGCCGCGGCATGCTGCTGCTGACAGTAGTTAAAGCCAGCGTGCCACCAACTTGTAAAAATTTAGCCGCTATCATCAGGGGCCACCTCGTCATTGCAGCATCAGCCATTCGCTGCAATGAGGGAGCGACCCATCACTGCAGGGCGGAATCTTGAAAAACTGATATTGTTTGTGAACATATCGGTGGCTTGCCGCCATGTTCACAAACAATATTAACCGCCTCGCCGAGGGGTGCCCAATCCCTCAGCAGCACATGTGTGCCTCAACCAGATGAGTTTGCAGATGGGGGCCCCAATCCCGCCGGTATTATGTAACCCGCTTTTGTTGTCTGCTGACGGGTGCCCAATCCCCATCAGCATAATGTCACCCCCTTTTGTTTTGTGCCAATGGGGTGCCCAATCCCACGTCGGCATAATGTAATACCCCACCCCTCTTTTGTTGTGTGCGATGAAGTGCCCAATCCCCATCGGCTACAGCTCCCCGAAAAGTCTCCTTTGGCATGCTGAGAGCCTACCCCAGCATGCCACATGCCCTAATAAAAAAAAATGGTCCGATGTCTTTTTTTTTTTAACCTGTAAAAGGAAAAACAGTCCCCGGCGGTCTCCATGCCCCCTCCCCAACCCGCCCACCCACTGCGCACCTTGCCTCCCTACAATTCCCCAACCCCATACTACCTTCAGAGTCCAGCTACCGATCTTCGTGGACCGGTAACACGCCTGCACTCTTCAAAGCCGACCGCGAACTGAGGAAATGCCGGTAAGCTGTATAGTGGTATAAATAGGGTTTTTTTCAACTTTGATGCATATCTCAGGCATTTTTTGGAATTTTGGCACCAATTTTTCAACATGGGGTTTTGGGACCCCTTCTTGTGAATTCTGGCACTGTCATGTCGTTATGCGGCCCCAAAAGGTGATTTTGCAGTCAATGCGCGGAATCCCCTTTCGGGACCGATCAATGAAACGACAGTGCTAGTGGTTCATGAGATAGCTCTCAAAAGCCTATACTGCAAATTTGTGGAAAATCAAAAGATCACTGTTTTACGAGGATGCGTTATGAAGTTGCTGCCAATACGCGCCGCAATTTTGCGAATTTGCAATAGTTTCACGCCAGATTTTCAACACTGGCATTTTTTCAGACCTCCTTGTGAACAGTACAGCTGTCATTTTCCACATCCTGGCCGAACTGTGTTTTCGCACTTCAGGGGCAGAATAGCACAGTCACTGTGGGAAATCAGTGTTTAGGACAGATTAAAAATTTGGTGACGATACTCCATAAAATGACGGTTACAAGCAGGGCTTGACAAATCCTATAGCCCGACATCCTGGACAACAATTTTTTGCCTAGGGACAAGCAGATACCGAAGGTCTGCTTGTCCCACAGACTAGTAATCTGCAAGCAGGGTTTAAAATTGTGTCTCAGTTTAGCGCCTTGCTATTTTTTTAAATCTTGCTGCCATTGTCCCTGATTGCCACTAGTGACCACTGCAGAGCACTGCTGGAGATTGCTGAAAGGCCACCGAAGTGAGCTCCTGAGTAAGAAACCGCGCAAGAAGAGAAGCTTTTGCCGGGAAGAAACCTGCCCCTCACAAGGGAACTCCATTTCTTGCCGGCGCCATCTAGGTCAGGAGTTTGTCTGAGCTATGGAGTGCCGTGACCGTTTGGTTCAGCAAGCCCATCCAGCATCTCGAGAATCCAGGAGTCAAGAGGGAGTGTCCAGTGTCGGTAAACCAGAGAGGAGCAGCGAGACCAGAAAACCCCAGAGTCTGAGACCGAAGACCTGGTAGGTAAGTACTGAGAGGGCCGGGGGGGATGTGCTACTGCTGCAGTGCTTACAACAGAATTCAAAAACTGGAAGGCTCATTGTATTACCGATAGGGAGTGTAATGGGAGGGGAGTCTAAAGGGGCAGAGTACATCAGCAGAAACTAAATTTAAGTTGGGCAGGGGAAAGTGATAAGAAATCACGGATTACAAAAAGTGTAAATAATTGAAATTTTTGTAGCGTTCTTGGGGAGTAATATTGATCAATTACCCTGGTAAAAGTCATTACTTCGCCAGTGTTTCTATCACTGCTTCGCATACTCTCTTAAGTATTTCCTTGAGCTTGCATCATGGGGTTTGTTATTTTTAGATGCAATCCTCAGGTGGAAGCAAGGGAGTTCAGGTATTTCAGGGCTGCTAATGAAAACAGTCAGTGCTCTCCCATTGCTCGTCTTCAACCGCATGTTTCAGCCCACTCTCTGCAGATCGACTGCCAGTCCTCCTCCTCCTATATGTCAACCCCCTTCAACCCCTTAACTTGATACCCTCCTGCTGCAGTTAGATCCAAGGCTGTGGATTCCAGGTCTCTTAGTGCCTCAAATCTATTAAATGTTTTGACAGGTGTCAGCCCTGGAGACGCGCTGCTGGCATCCGACAGTACTCACTGGCTTTGCAAGTTTCTGGACCTGTTCCTCCTCGGGGATACCCTTTCCTCCGTGTTGTTCCTTGTTTTTCTTTCATTTCCAGCCAGGGTGGTACAAATCGGGTAGCTGGGGGGTGCTATTGGGGAACAAGCACAGCAGGGAAATTAAACATTCAGATGTGCTGCATTTACAATTTTTCTTCCTCTCTGAGTCAAACGTGTGGGAGATGTTTAAATCTCCTCGGGGACTCTTCCATGCTGCTGTCCTGAGAGAGGGAAGGAACAAGCAGACTGTCACTACTCTGGGTGACTGACTAGTAAGCCAGGGTGTGTTGCAGCTCTGCATAAGGTCAATACATGAATACAGCTATTAGATTATTGTGTGAGGATACTGAGTGGCATGATAGAGAACAGACCGCTCTGATAAGCATGTGACAGACCAGTATAGGCAGGGTATTTTATTTGCTATGCTAACTCAGAGATGTTGCTAACGACATCTCTGAGCAGCAGATAATACCTTGCCTTGCTGGTCTGTCACTTACTCAGACAGCTGTCTGTTCCCTGTCATGCCTCTTCCTCACACAGTCATCTGACAGCTGTATAATGACCAAGTTTTATGCAGAGCTGCAACATAAACTGGCTTACTGGTCACCATGAGTCACTCAGAGAAGTGACACAGAGTCTGCTTTTTCCCTTCACTGGTAAAGCTTGCTTCATCAGAAATTATTGATACTTCTGCTGTCCTCAGATTTTCCTCATGCTTTGCTGCGAGTCCCTCTTTCAGGACAGCAGCATGGAAGAGTCCTAGAGTTGGTTGGTCAAGTCAGGCTTAGTAGTGACAGTCTGCAGCTTGCTGCTCCCATTGGTCACTGCATGCTGTATGTTGTTTGTCACCTGTATGGTGTGTGCATGGCATAACTGAGTCATGCAGCTGCCAGATTACAGGGAGCAGACTGAGAAGTCAGAGTGACCAGAACTTGGTGCTGCTGTGGTTGTACATAATATTTATTATTGCTCTGTGAATGCATAATAATCTTTGTTACCAATTCAAATATTGTGAGGATTTATTTTTGTCACTTGACTGTGCCCAGCCAGGGTATTTAACTTACAGATGTTACAGTGCCAGATACCTTACACCTGCAGCACTGCTAATTGGTTAAAAATCATAAAGCAGTCCCAGAAGTTTGTTTTTGTGCCAAAATAAAGAAAAAAAGATACCGTAACCTAGCTCTAACTACTAGTTCTGTAGTTTGGTTCTAGTACTACAAATAAAGTAAGTAGTAATATAACTACTTACAGAGAGGGATAGAGAAGGAGTTGAGGTTTTATTTTATATACCTAGAAAAGTAAAGAAAGCAAATAAAACAATTTAAACTGGTGGTGCACTCAGGTGCATTGTGATTGTGCCTTGCTAGCTTGTTTACTTGCTACTACTTGCAAGGTATCCTTATTGCTATGGTGGAAGTCAGTGGGTGGTGCGTGGTGTGTGGTGGTGGCGAGACCAGAGGATCCTGTCCTGAAAGGTTAGAGATGCAATTTCTGTCACAATCCTCTCCATCCTGACAAACAAAATGAAAGAAAAAAAATCATATTCTCCTTATTGTGCATTACAACCCTAAAAACTGATACTAATAAATCTGTTTAGGTTTTCTGTATTTTTATACTTTCTGTTAAAAAATATGCAATTTTTTTACCTGGACTACTAACTCGATCACCCAGACAACTACTTTGACAAGTCACTTGTCCGTGGACAAGTACCTAATTTTAACATTTGTAAAGCCCTGGTTACGAGCGTGCATTGTGCAGTTTGCACGCACGCTCGTACCTTCACAAATTAATATTTTCACTCCAGATTTTCAACATTGCCATTGTTCTGCACCTCCTTATGAACAGTACAGCTGTTATTTTTCACATCCTGTCTGAAATGTGTTTTCACAGTTCCGGCACAGAATCGTGTGGTCACTGTGGGAAATCAGTGTTCGGGACACATTATGAAAATGACAGTGACACTGTTCATTAGCAGATGTCCTAAAATGCCTATTTTGAAAATTTGGTGATGAAAGTCCATAAAATGAGTGTGTTATGAATGTGCTTTGCGTAGTTTCCATGCACGCTCGTACATTCGAAATTTTGCAATATTTTCACTTCAGATTTTCAGCATTGCCATTTTGCCACACCTCCTTATGAATAGTGCAGCTGCCATTTTTCACATCCTGGCCGAAATGTTTTTCGCTCTTCCGTGCACAACGTTAGCTGCTGTGGAAATCAGTGTTTGGGACATATAAGAAAATCACACGAACTTTGTTCATGAGCAGAGGTCCTAAAATGCCTATGTTGATAATTTTGTGATGAAACTCCATAAAATGACTGTTGCTACGAGCATGTGTTGTGCAGGTTCCACGCATCCTTGTAAGTTTGCAAATTAGTAATATTTTCACACCAGATTTTCAACACTGGCATTTCTTCACACCTCCTTATGAACAGTTCAGTTGTCATTTTTCCACATCCTGGCCTAAATGCGTTTCCGCGCCTTTGGCACACAATACCGCAGTCGATGTCAGAAATCAATGTTTGGGACAGATTAGGATCGCGCCACTGGGGGAGGGGTGACAGAGCTCAACTGAGCTCTGTCAGGACTGCTGCGGATTTCTTTGTGGGCAGAAAGAGGTGACAACGCAGGTAGGAGCCCAGTACAAAAGGGCAGCCTGCAGCGCTGGGAGATAAAGAACGAGCGAGTGAGGAAGGGGGAGAGAGTGAGCTCAACGGAGCTCTGTTGGGACCGCTGAAGATTTCTTTGTGGGCAGAAAAAGGCAGCAATGCATGCAGGAGTGAGTACAAAAGGGCAGCCTGCAGGGGTGGGAGAAAGAGAATGAGTGAATGAGTGAGAGAGGGGGAGTGAGCGAGCTCAGCGGAGCTCTATCATGACTGCTGCGTATTTCTTTGTGGGCAGAAAAGGATGGCAATGCAGGCAGGAGCCTAGTACAGAAGGGCAGCCTGCAGCGCTGGCAGAAATGGAATGAGCAAGTGAGACGGGGGGAGGGAGTGAGTGAGGCTAATGGAGCTTTGTCAGGACTGCTGCAAATTTTTTGTGGGCAGAAAAAGATGGAATCCAGTACAAAAGGGCAGCCTGCATTTCCAGGAGAAACAGAATGAGCGAGTGAGACAGGGGGAGTGAGCGACCTCAACGAAGCTCTGTTGGGACAGCTGCGGATTTCTCTGGGCAGGAAACGGTGCCAACGCAGGCAGGAGCCCAGTACAAAAGGGCAGCCTGCAACGCTGGGAGAAACAGAATGAGTGAGTGAGTGAGCTCAACAGAGGTATATTGTGACTGCTGCGGATTTCTTTGTGGCCAGGAAAAAGCAGCAATGCAGGCAAGAGCCCAGTACAAAAGGCCGGCCTGTAGCACCAGCAGAAACGGAATGAGCAAGTGAGAGAGGGGGAGTGAGCAAGCTCAACGGAGCTGTGTCAGGATTACTGCAAATGTCTTTGTGGGCAGAAAAAGCCACCAATGCAGGCAGGAACCCAGTACAAAAGGGCAGCCTGCAGCAGTGGGAGACACAGAATGATCGAGTGAGGGAGTGGGAATGATTGAGCTCAACGGAGCTCTGTTGGGACTGCTGCAGATTTCTTTGTGGGCAGAAAAAGGCAGCAATGCATGCAAGGGCCCAGTACAAAAGGGCAGTCTGCAGCGGCAGGAGAAACAGAATGAGCGAGTGAGATAGGGGAGTGAGTGAGGCCAATGGAGCTCTATCGGGACTGCTGGAGATTTCTTTGTGGGCAGAAAAAAATGCGAACCGAGGCAGAAGCCCAGTACAGAAGGGTACCCTGAAGCGCCAGGAGAAACAGAATGAGTGAGTGAGACAGGGGGAGTGAACAACCTCAACAGAGCTCTCTCAGGACAGCTGCGGATTTCTTTGTGGCCAGGAAAAGGTACCAATGCAGGCAGGAGCCCAGTACAAAAGGGCAGCCTGCAGCGCTGGGAGAAACAGAATGAGCAAGTGAGAGAGGGGGAGTGAGCGAGTTCAACGGAAGTCTATAGTGACTGCTGCAGATTTCTTTGTTGGCAGGAAAAGGCAGCAATGCAGACAGGAGCGAAGTACAAAAGGCCAGCCTGCAGCCCTGGCAGAAACGGAACAATTGAGTGAGAGAGGGTGAGTAAGTGACCTCAATGGAGCTGTGTTCGGACTGCTGCACATATCTTTGTGGGCAGACAAAGCCAGCAACGCAGGCAGGAACCCAATACAAAAGGGCAGCCTGCAGCAGCACGAGACACAGAACGAACGAGTGACGGAAGGGGAGTGAGTGAGCTCAACGGAGCTCTGTTGGGACTGCGGCAGAGTTCTTTATGGGCACAAAAAGGCAGCAATGCACGCAGGGGCCCAGTACAAAAGGGCAGCCTGCAGCAGCGGGAGAAACAGAACAAACGAGTGAGAAAGGAGGTGTGAGTGAGCGATCCCAACTGAGCTCTATCATGACTGCTACATATTTCTTTGTGGCCAGAAGAAGACAGCAACGCCAGCAAGAGCCCAGTACAAAAGGGCAGCCTGCAGTGCAAACAGAAACGGAATGAGCAAGTGAGACAGGGGGAATGAGTGACCTCAACAGAGCTCTGTCGGGACAGCTGCAGATTTCTTCGTAGGCAGAAAAAGGTGCCAAGACAGGTAGAAGCTCAGTACAAAAGAGCAGCCTGCAGCACCAGGAGAAACACGAGAAAATGAGCGAGGGGGAGTGAGCAAGCTCAACGGAGCACTATCATGACTGCTGTGGATTTCTTTGTGGGCAAAAAAAGGTGGCAATGCAAGCAGGATCCCAGTACAAAAGGTCAGCCTGCAGCACCAGCAGAAACAGAACGAGTGAGTGAGAGATTGTGAGTGAGCTATGTCAATGGACCCGTGTCAGGACTGCTGCAGATTTCTTTGTGGGCAGAAAAAGCCACCTACAGAGGCAGGAGCCAAGTACAAAAGGGCAGCCTGCAGCACCAGCAGAAACAGAATGAGCGAGTGGGAGAGGGGGAGTGACCCACCTCAATGGAGCTCGGTCAGGACAGCTGCAGATTTCTTTGTGGGCAGCAAAATGTGCCAATGCAGGCAGAAGCCCAGTACAAAAGGGCAGCCTGCAGTGGCAGCAGAAACTGAATGAACGAGTGAGAGAGGGGGAGTGAGTGAGCTCAACAGAGCTGAGTTGGGACTGCTGCAGATGTCTTTGTGGCCAGAAAAAGCCGCCAATGCAGGCAGGAATCCAGTACAAAAGGGAAGCCTGCAGCAGTGGGAGACACAAAATGAGCGAGTGAGGGAGGGGGATTGAGTGAGCTCAACAGAGCTCTGTTGAGACTGTTGCAGATTTCTTTGTGGGCAGAACAAGGCAGCAATGCATGCAGGGTCTAGTACAAAAGGGCAGCCTGCAGTGGCGGGAGAAACAGAACGAACGAGTGAGACAGGTGGAGTGAGTGAGCAAGCTCAACGGTGCTCTATCATGATTGCAGCAGATTTCTTTGTGGGCAGAAAAGGGCGGCAACGCAGGCAGAATACCCAGTACAAAAGGGTAGCCTGCAGCACCAGCAGAAACGGAATGAGCAAGTGAGATGGGGGAATGAGTGAGGCCAACGGAGCTCTGTTGGGACTGCTGCAGATTTCTTTGTGGGCAGAAAAAAATGCCAACAGAGGCAGAAGCCCAGTACAAAAGGGCAGCCTGCAATGCCAGGAGAAACAGAATGAGTGAGTGAGACGGGGGAGTGAGCGACCTCAACAGAACTCTGTCAGGACAGCAGTGGATTTCTTTGTGGGCAGGAAAAGGTGTCAATGCAGGCAGGAGCCCAGTACAGAAGGGCTGCCTGCAGTGCTGGGAGAAACAGAATGACTGAGTGAGAGAGGGAGAGTGAGCGAGCTCAACGGAGGTCTATTGTGACTGCTGTGGATTTCTTTGTGGGCAGGAAATGGGGCAACGAAGGCAGGAGCCCAGTACAAAAGGCCAGCCTGCAGCCCTGGCAGAAACGGAACAAGTGAGTGAGAAGAGGAGTGAGCGACCTCAATGGAGCTGTGTCAGGACTGCTGCACATGTCTTTGTGGGCAGACAAAGCTGGCAACACAGGCAGGAATCCAGTACAAAAGGGCAGCCTGCAGCGCTGGCAGAAACGGAACGAGCAAGTGAGAGAGGGGGAGTGAGCTAGCTCAGCAGACCAGTGTCAGGACTGCTGCAGATTTCTTTGTGGGCAGAAAAAGCCACCAACTAGGGTGGGAGCTTAGTACAAAAGGGCAGCCTGCAGCACCAGTAGAAACAGAATGAGCGAGTGAGAGAGGGGGAGTGACCTTCCTCAACAGAGCTCTGTCAGGACAGCTGCAGATTTCTTTGTGGGCAGGAGCCCAGTACAAAACAGCAGCCTGCAGCACCAGGAGAAACGGAATGAGTGAGTGACACAGGGGCAGTGAGCGAACTCAACAGGCCAATGCAATCAACATTCGGCATTGACAAATGCTTGTTTAGTGATGATATTACTTCATTAATGTCATAATAGGGATGGGCGGATATCAATATGTGCCTGGATAGCAGATCCAGATGCCCACTGACTACTATCTGATCGGATCCAGTTTTGCATCAGGTCGGATAGCAGTAACTTTTCCTCAGAAGATATACAGGGTGCATGTCATGCAGCCCACATGCCCAATGCTGCTTACTCAACAGATCCCTACTTCCCCCCCATAAGTAAATAAATATTTTGTGACAAAGCCACTTACGTACTGTCTGGTGATTATCACCTAATCAGGCACTTAATTCAGATTGCTAGTCTCCTGTTACTGAAGTCTGTCCACCGTCTGGTAATTATCACCTAATTAGTCACTTAACACCAAATCTGCAGCTTTTTTTCTGACTCCATGATAAACTGGGAGTTCAATTTATCCCAAATTTTGAAACATGTCTCAGGAGTTCTCAGAATGATTTGAAATAGCTGCAACAATAAGGAAAGGATATTCATAGGCAAGTTTCTGAGTAAATGTTATTGGCAGTGTCAGTCACCACTGAAAACCCTGTTCTGTGGTGTTACCGGAGGATTTATTGCTGATCCCCACTATTTGAAAATCCTTAGGGATGAAAAAACATTGATTACATTATTTATTTTATATCCAGATAGAGATCCAAATTGTGGGATAACATTCCATAGGATAGTAGAGAATTATTGGGGTCAGTATAGTAAATCAATGCACCATCAGGGATGGCTGAATAAAGCACTCGCTGTCTCCGAAGGATGGTACAGACTTCTGGCCTTTCGCTCTGAATGAAGTTAGCACTAGCACCACACAGCTCTGACCTTTGAATGCCTAACTGTATTTAATTCAACTAACGTGCCCTGCTTTTGCAAAGAAAGTCTGGCTAATGGCAACTCACAGGTGCTCATTTAATTCAATTAACGCGCACTGCAGTTTCCAAGGGAGTCTGGCTAGTGGTTAAGGTAATGGCTAATGGCTTTGGTAATGGCTATGCTAACTAGATCGTTAATCCGAGGAATGAAAGATAAAATATCCGATTGGAATGGTTCAGCTCAAAGTTGCCACTATCAGACCGGACAGTTTAATCGGATCAGTTATCTGCCCATCCCTACTTCATAATATTGCATAGCCTGTTGAGCCATGTCTTTTACTGTCTGGGGTATTTCTGGCATATCTATTTGGTAAACACATGGGGGGGCTTGTTCTGTATTGGAAGGTAGAGGCCCATATATCCCTTTATTTGTTTATTGATAAATATCAGATAACACCTTTGAGTCAAAGACTCTTTTACAAAGGTTCCACGACATACATAAGAAGAGACAACAGTGTACAGAGTAACAAGTAATATAGTAGTTAAAGACAGTGGTTACAGAATGGTTGCAGAAGATTACAGAAAATACAAAAATAGCAGCTGGGGAATACAGGGTAACAGAGAGCTGCTCAACAAGGTGCAAAAGTGCAAAAAAAAAAAGAGGTTGCAGGTATATGCATAGCATTTCAGGGCGATGGCGCTAGCCATGCCCACGAGTTATTTTGTTGGCCAAGGCTGGACAGAGATGTCCATTGTCATGGTATAGGCACACCCAGGGGCGGCAGACCAGAGTTAGGTTGTAGACGTGGGGAGATGGGAGGTGGCAGAAAAATGGAGGGTCAGGTTTAGGGGCAGTCACATACTGATCCCTGGGTAATAAGGTCCCTTAGTTGGGACTTGAGCCAACCAAGTTTGGGTTCAGTGAGAAAGGAGTTTGGGAGTGAGTTGAGCCAGGATGGGGCCAGATATCGAAACGTTCTTTGGTCAGAGATGGTCTTGCAGCAAGGTACGCTAAAGTGGGTAGCTGCTGACTGCCATGTGAGGCGACTGGACAGTGGGGCTTGAAGTAGTGGGGAGAGGGCTGGAGGGAGTAATCCTGATGTGATTTTCTTTGCGAAGAGGCAGGCCTGGTACTTTAGCCTTCCATCAAAATTGAGCCAGTTTGCTGAGGCATAGAGGGTGCATGTATGTATCTAGTATAATCAGCTACACATTTTTGTATCTCTTTATTGGTAGTACTGAGATTTTGTTGTTCGTCACATAAAGCCTCTATTTCTTTCTTCGTTATGTGTTTTTGACAACTTTCATATGGACAAATTGTATAAAAAATCCAATAATGCTGGATTTTTCCTGTTGTAATAATTTTACTTTTTGTGAATGATATTCTGTTAGATCCTTTTTTATCAAACTTATTTGTTTAGAATAGTCTTGTCCAGTAGCATGTGATGATGTTATTTTTTGGAGGTGCTGATGTTTTTCTAGTTATGTATATATTGTTCATTACTGTTTGATTTACTTATATGTTTCAATAATTTTTGTAGTTCTGTTTTTTTTTTTTTATCATATATAATAAAAACTGATTTCCCAGCCTCTAAAAATTGTCTTTTGTTTAGCAGTAAATATTTTTTTTGTAGCAAAGATGTATTAATTTTCCAAGTTTCAGGCCCCTTTACTAAAGGGTTTCCTGTCCCAATGAAATAGATAAAATATTATGCTCTGAAAACTTGGCTACTGATACCTGCGCTGTGGATATTTTTAAATGTTGGGATACAAAACGGAAATCAATTCATGTGGCCAGAGAGCCATTATGAAAAGTAGCGGTGTGTTTTTTGGTAGTTTCCAAATAGGCATCTTGTAATCTAGCTGTTTTTAATAGTGAGGATAAAAAGTTTGAATCTCAAAATATTTTAGAAGTTTTTGATCCATCTTTAACTGAAAGTCTGCATTTAAATCTCCACCAAAAATGATATATTGGGATGTATGTAAATATGGTTGTATTAATTTTTATAAATGAGTTCTGAGTGGTTTTTTTTGTGGGGCATATATGTTGATAAGTCTATAGCAGATATTATAATTGACATCCATAATTAGAACTCTGCCTGGTACTAGATCTATTAATTTTACCACTTCTGTATTTGGCATTTTAAATACAATTCCTAACCCTGAACAGGTTTCCTGCCCAAATGACCAAAAAGAAGGACCTAGATACCATGCTTTTTTTTGCTTGTGAAATTTCATTCAGAGCGTGGAACCTAACATCCTGCAAGAAAATGATACCCGTGGCTGTATAAGACAAAAAGGAAAAAAAATGTCCCTCTTTACCTGTCTTTTTATACTGTTAACATTCACAGTATGTAAAGAGACATTATGATGCATTGGTCAAAGAAAAAAATTAACATAGTAGACAAAAACCTTTCACCTCGGTCTCCCCCTTCTAGGCATATGCTCTTTATTTTATTTTTTTTTTTTAATTTGTTTAACCAGGAGTAGCATATTAAGTCTAAATCTTTTTTACAGGTGTGACCTGGGAGCACAGGGAAGTTAAGTGACTTGCTCAGGGTCACACAGTATGCAAGTGGAAGCTGTGGGATTCAAACCCAGGTCTGGTCTGCTGGATGTCACCAGATTTGCAGCTCAGAGCCTTAAACCATTGTGCTATACTGCCTCCCAAGAGAAAGTGCCCCATGTTTCCACCCCGGTTCTGAACTGGGGACCTTTTGCGTGTGAGGCAAACATGATAACCACTACACCACAGAAACTCGAGATCAAATATTTTATGTTTTAATTTCAATTTGGCTTTCTTCTTTTGAGGTCCTGTGGTTTCCTGTGTTATCACTGTGTCAGTAGTTTGCTCAGGGTGAGAAGAAAAAATGGAAGAGGTATCTGAGACATCGTCTGTGTACTCCCAAAATAACCAATTCATTTTCTAGAGGGATAGCATCAATTTTTTATGCTTTTGGGATTGGGAAGCCTTTGGCCCCATGGTGCCTAGTAATCCTTGTCACTTTGGGTACACTGGTATTGGGGGGGAGGCTCATGTCCTTATTTGTCTGTGTTTCTCGTGTCTCTATCCTAGGAATATTTGAACTTACTTGTTACAGGTGTTATTTCCATCCTTTGGGGGAGGGGGTCAGGTTGTTTAAATGGGGTAGGGTCATTCATTTGTATAGGTCCATCAGGGTTATTTGGTCTGGTCTCCAGATTCTGGTCTACTGAGGGTGGATTTGGGCTTGATGCCTCCATAGGTACAGTTTGTCTGGAGGTGATTTTTGTCCTCTGATCTAGTGTAATAAGTAACCTTTGCTCTGCTTCGTCAACTAAATCAGATGTATTGTGGGCTGCCCACAAACACTGCTGGAACTTATGTCCAGTTTCATCACATAAGTTACATTTTGGTTGTTCAACACACTGATTACCTAAATGGCCTATTGCCCCACATACCGAACATTTTACTTTGTCACAGACACTGCTTAAGTGGCTAATGGACCCACACTTATAACAGGCCTTTGGTTGGCATGGATAAAATACCACCCCTCTGTCCCTCACCAGCAAAAAACTATTCGGTAATGCTGTATCTCTGTGTCTAAAGACTTTAGCATACTCTCCACTCCCTAGCCCAAATATTTTGAGAATCAAAAATAGCCTCAGGGTCGTTCAGAACTGTACATCTTTTTTTTAACCACACCACCAAGTCATTCATGCTGACTCCTTCATTTTGAAAGAGAACAGTGATTGTTTTTTGTGCTGGCTGTGAGGGTTATCACTGTGAAGGGAGATTCCGGGGAAGGGGGGGTTGTTGAGCAGATGCTAGTTTTGGGTTGGACAAATGGGGGATTCCTTTGGTGGGCAGATGAGCTTGGGAAGGTGGAGGGAGAAATGGGCCACTGGCAAGTAAAAATGGGGCAAAAATAGAAAAAGCATTAAAAAAGCTGTGGCAAAACAGTACTCTACCACAGATTTAAAAGCATCTTTGTATATGTGCAAAAATCTCTCTCTCCTACTGTAACTACAACACCCCGTGGTTTATTTTATACAACATAAAGTGTGAAATTACTTTGATAAAGACGTACTGATAAAGACATACTGACACCGAAACATAAGTTGTGACATGCAGGTGATGCAACAAGGATGTTACCTGTGGAATTCAGGAGAGTGTAGAACGTTTGCAATACAATTGATACAACTGCGAATATGCCATCAGCTTGTTAAAAGAAGTAAATATGTTATAACAGCCTGCAGCCTATTTGAGTTGTGTGTCTTGGCGGACTTGAAGTGGAGCTTTTAGCAGCAACCACAAGCAGGGTGGGTCTGGCACAGACATAAGGAGAGAGCTGAAAGAAGCTGGACTGGCACAGAGCTCCATACAACAAAGATAAGCTGCATTTGTTCATTAATATCATACTGTGGAGTCAAGACCCAAGGTATGCAGAGTGCTAGTTCACTGGCCTGCACTGCTGGCAAACTGGCAATATTGCAAAATTACTTTAAGTTGTCCTTTAAAACAGCAGTATTTGTTAGCGGAACAAATGTCATCAGAGATATACATATATATACATATATATACATATATATATATATATATATACACACACACACACACATACACACAGTGTGTGTGTATATGTATATATAT
Organism: Neoceratodus forsteri; assembly: GCA_016271365.2. Classification (NCBI taxonomy): domain Eukaryota; kingdom Metazoa; phylum Chordata; order Ceratodontiformes; family Ceratodontidae; genus Neoceratodus; species Neoceratodus forsteri. The sequence goes on along the minus strand of CM028137.1, from coordinate 553,508,768 downwards.
ATATATATATTTATACACACACACACACACACATATATACAAATATATGCAAAAAACTTTGTTAATGCATCAGTTAGGGTTGTTAGAAAAGCCACAAAAGTAGGGAAATATGGCGTTAGGGTTTACAACCCTAATACCCCACCCCACCCTGCAGACACCGATAGACATCAGGGGTGTGTCTTGGGGTTGTCAGCCCTAATGCTCACCCACCCCATTCCCATCCACTGACAGATGTTTGGGGGGGGTCTTGGGGTCATTGGCCCCAACGCTGACCCCATTCCTTTGGTAAATAAGCTCAGGTGAACACAGTATAGGAGAATGGGGTGAATGTTAGGGCCGACAACCCCAAGGCACACCCGACGCCTGGTCTGCAGGAATAGGGTGGTTGAGCGTTAGGGAATACACCCCAAGACCCCCCCCGGATGCCTGTCAGTGTCTGCAGGTGGGGTGGGGTATTAGGGTTGCAAACTCTAACTCCATATTTCCATACTTTTGTGGCTTTACTAACAACCCAAACTGATGCATTAAAGTTTTTTTTTTTTTTGCAATGAATTTCCTTACTTTTTGAGATAGTATAACAGTATCCCCATTTTATTGTGGGAGCACAGGGTCCTGATACCGCCACAGATGTGCATATGTATGTAAGTGTGTAAGTGTAGGTCTTGGAGGGCCCTGTGCTTCCATGTGTAGAACAACAGTAACCAAATTGCAAGCACAGCCATCTTATTACTCACCTCATGTACCCCGGTACAGAGAAATTCTGAAAAGCAACTCAAAACGTAATTATGTGCAACTGCAACGCCATTCTGCACCACAAGTGTGAAAACATATTGTGGGTAGGATTTGAAAAATAACAGGTGTGTCATACACGAGGTGGGGTAATAGGAAGGCTATAATGTAAATCTGGGGTAAAAATATTGAAAATTTCTGTACTTACGAGAGTGTGCAGCAAAACTGGAATGAATGGTCATAACTTTGTCATTTTTGTCACATGCTGACCCTAAATTTTCAACATAGTCTTCTTATCACCCCACCTCATAAACCCCATAGGTGAAAATTTCTTAATCCTTGACAAACTGCCATTGCGCGCCACAATTACAAAGACACGTTTTGGGCAGGATGTGAGAAATGACAGCTGTATTGCTCATGAGGCGGTGTGAAAAAATGCCTATGTTGAAAAATTTGAGTGAAAATATTTAAAGGTGCCAAAGTTACGCATGTGTGTAGAATAATTTCAATGACTGCGCATAACTCTGGAGTTTTTTGGTATTTTTGCTCCAAATTTTCAACATGGAATTTTTAATACCCCTTCGCATGAACACTGGCACTGCCATTTCATTACTCAGGCCTAAAAGGGGATTTCATGCAGCATCCTCAAAATCACCTTACAGGTCCGATTAACAAAATAACAATGACATTGTTCATGAGGAGGGGTCCCAAAAAGCCTATGCTGAAAATTTGAAGCAAAAAGACCTTAATATGGCCACGATATTAACATAAGTTCAAAACACCATTAACAGCCATTATACGGCACTTACCTTTATTCTTCAGTTTGCAGTTCAGCTTTGAAGAGTGCAGACGTGTCCCAGTCCACAGAAGATGTCACCCAGCAATCTCCATTGATAAATATAGCGCAAGGGGTTGTGGGGTGGTGGGTGCTCACTGGGAGGGTCGGGATGAGGGGGGGTTACAGCGAGGACGACGAGGGACCATTTTCTTTTTTTCAGGGGGGAAAAAGACATTGTGGGTCTGTTTCATTTATTTATTTATTTTTACAAGTTAAAAAAAAAAAAACACACTGTGGGACACTGGGAGTGGGCTCCCCAGTGCACATATGGGGACACTGGGAGTGGGCTCCCCAGTGTCGAACACTGCTTTGGGTGAGGGGCAATTTAAACAGGGGTGCCACTAGAGAGCAACCAGAAGGGGAGGCTCAATGTTGACTTCACGGCTGGCAGCACGAGTTCCAGCTGTGGCTGCGGGAGTCAAGAAAATTCCGCTGTTCTCATACAAGTGGTCCTCTTGGTAACCCTGGCACCCAGGATATCAGGTGGCCAAAAAAGCATGACCCCAAGGCACACCCCCGATGCCTGTTGGTGTGTGGAGGGTGGTAGGATGGGGGTGGGGTAGTAGAGTTGGTAACCCTAACATCAAATTTTCTGACTTCTGTTGCTGTAATAGAAATCCTAATGGATGCATTTGAGTTTTTGCAATTAAATATATATATATATATATATATATATATATATATATATACCTCTATATATATATATATATATTATATGTGTGTGTGTGTGTGTGTGTGTGTGTGTGTATATATATATATATATATGCATATTCATTGCAAAAAATGACATCGTTAATGCATCAGTTAGGGTTCATATTAAAGTGACAAAAGTACTGAAATATGGTTTTGGGGCTTCCAACCCTAACACCCCACTCACCCCCACCCTCCACACACCAACAGGCATCAGGGTGTGCCTTGGGGTTCTCAGCCCTAACGCTCACCTGATTTCATGTGTAAGGAAGCTGAGATGGTAAAGTATAGGAGAATGGGGTGAGCATTAGGACCAATGACCCTAAGGCACACACTGATGGGTTTTATGTGATATGAGTGCCTCCTGAATGGCACGGCCAGAAACAGAGTGAAAAATGGCGACCACCACAAGGGCGATCTGCCCAGAACACAGAACAATGCAATGAGCAACTGCAGCAGGAAGAGATCAGAAGGGCACCGTGCACATAGCGAGAGCTGCAGGGAAGAGGGGGTACAGAATGCTGCAGCAACGGTGACAAGGGAAGGGCACCACAGACACAGCCAGTGGCAGGAGGAGCGGGCAACGGGAAGGGAACGGTACCAGGCGTGGTGCGGTGGTGGTGGTTCAGGACAGCAGTACCACAGGGCACGGAGATGCATGCCAGAGTGGCCTGCACACTGGGCATGGGTGGACAGGAGGCACACAAGAGGGCACAGCCAGGGGTACAAACCCACAGGGCAGAGGTAGCCAACAGTGTGGAGCTGGCAGTCTGAAAGGGGGGATGGCAGGTGTGGGCAGACAGCCCTGATGGATGGGGACAGGCCATGGCATGTGAGCCTGGGTCAAAAGGGTGACTTCAGGGAAGCAGTGGATGAGCAGGCGCCCATGGCAGGGTGTACCCGCAAAGGGTAGGGAGGAGGGTGTACACTGCACACAACAAGGCAGACAAGTGGTGGTACAGGCCCACAGGGGGTGGTGCATGCCAAGGTCCACTAGGCGGATGGTCACACATGGAATGCGAAGTTGTGTGCCAGTCCACACAGGTAGGCATAGTGGCTCCTGGTGCTGTACTCTGCCACTATAGCACAGATCTGGGGGTCCAGGTCATGATACCAATGCCAGGGCTGTGGTGCCTCTGTCTCTGATACCAGCATCTCCGAACGGATGGCAGTCAGATGCTCCTCCTCCCGGAGGCATTCCAGAAGGCTCCAGATGCTGGGGTGGTGTGCCCCGACTCGGGTGTTCAAGGTCCTGTGTCACCCTTCCCCCGCTTTGTTGGTACGTGCCAGGCCCTGGATGGTCGCCTCACAGCAGTTCCACTGCTTGATGGGGAAGCTGGCACGGCTGGACCCTGAGCGGCCGGTGGGGCGACCAATCTAGTTGTCCTGCACATAGTCCAGCATAGGCTGGAGGGCCTCTTCATTGGTGGTCACATACTCCCACTCCCTCAGCTCACTGAATACTGCTGGCACATCTACTGGTGGGAGGAATGCCAGTGCCAGCAGCATCCGCACATGCAGGGTGAAGTCGGGGTTAGTGGAATACCGTGCAAGGATGTCAGGCAGCTGTTGCACCTTGCACCACAGGGCCTGTGAGTAGTGGAAGAAACAGCCCCTGACACGGGCCTCTGGGAAGACTGTGCCTACCCCATGCCAGGTGGCATGCTCTAAGTCCATCAGGATCATGGCAGGTGCAAGGCCCGGGTTGTGCAGCTTGAGCTGGCCAAACAGCAGGACACAGGTCTGTGCCCACCTGGAACATGTGAGAGCATAGTCGGCTGGCAATACCATACCGGACTGAATGGCATGGACAGTGTAGAGTTGTCCAAACAGGGTGGGGCATGCCCTGAACATGCCGTCCATGAACCAGTCCATACTGGTGGCCAGCTGCTGCAGACCATGGTCTGTGGCATACACCATGATGTGGTCCTGTTCCCTCCCACTGTCATACAGGAGGAAGCGTGTCCTGTCGGAGGCAAGGGTGTACGATACCGACTGTGGGGTGGTAGGCCAGCTCCGTGCCACATGCCAAACCTGTTGCACAGTCCACTGCAGTAGCCTAACTCCTGGAAGGCGACCAGCCACGGCCACAGGGATACCCGATGTGCTTGCCACGATGACCTGAGATGCACTGTCCATTGTTCGCCGTGCCCTGTCCTGTAGCGTTCCGAGGACCCGCCGCACGTCCCAATTGGCTGCATCAGGGGTATGATTGTGCTCCCTGATGGTGGCTGTCACAAACCCACTCAGCAGGTCAGGCCCTCTATTCCCAAAGTGCCAACCTCCGATAGTAGTCTTGTGAACAGTTAACAGAACAAGGTAACCCTCTTGTCTGTTCTGTGGGTTTCAAATCAACCTTTGGTCTCAAGTCTTGGAGGAATTCAAACTATGAACCACTTATTAGCATACCCAATGTATAGGCTCAGATAATTCTGTCTTCAGGGGGGCCAGATATCTTTGCCTAAGGGTACCTAACCAGGTGTACAGAAATTAACCCTTAAAAACTGTAATAAAAAACCTCAGATTAAAACGCTTCTCTTTCCAGTTTGGTATCATCATTCAAGCTTATGCCTAGTGTCAGCTATAACCATATATACTTTTCTTGCTAAAGAAAGAAATTAAAGACAGACCAAGTAAGCTCTAAAAACAGAGTTTTACTAAAATAGATAAAAAATATGTAATGCATAAAATACAGAACTATTATATCACAAGACATACAGATATCTTAAACAGGTATTAACAGTGCAATTCCTACTACAGTACTTAGATTTGCTTCTCTCTTTAAATACCTGCTTAAAGTGCTCACAGATGTTTCTTGTCAGAGTCTAGATAGAAGTGTCTCTGAAGGAAAACAGAATAATGTTTAAAAGCTGGTTTTCCCCACCTATTTGCATGAGGTCACCTAGCTCCGCCCTGTCAGAATATATAAAAAAATATATCTATATAAAAACAGGATGTCTTTTCCAAGTATTAAATTCTGCAACCTCAGCATAACTCATTCTTCAAATGACTCTCTTTGATCTTATGATAAGCTTCCCCCTTCCGGGACATGAAAGCATATTTTATGACTTTGCACTGAAACGTCACAACCTGCTCTTCTTCCATAAGCGTTATAAAACTTTAGGATTTCCCTCCTAGCAACTACAGCTATAATTAACTTAAAAATAGGAGATCCTTGATCAAGGCCTGTTCTACTCTGTAATTAGCTTCTGACCGTCCACATAACACCTTGTATCTAAAACGTGTGTGTGTGTGATCTCACATGCTGTTTCAGCATTTCTCATGGGAGACGGTTCATAACACATTTTTTTTTATTTTACAAAAAAATCATACAGCACTCAGAACTGGCTGTCCACGTCACAATCCTCCCCACCTAGACTGAATTTGGGGGCTCTATCCCCTGCATGGGATGAGCTTCCCAAATCAGTTCACTCCTCAAAGAGGTGAGACAGGCCATCTGAGTTCTGGTTCATGGCTCGAGCTCTATGTATGATTGTCATATCATACTCTTGCAAAGGAAGACTCCATCTTAGCAATCTACCATTGTTCTTTCCCATCTGCATCAGCCAAACCAGGGGGTTGTGGTCAATCTGCACCACAAAATGCTGCCCACGTAAGTATGGCTCTAATTTCTTTAGGGCCCACACTATGGCAAGACACTCCTTTTCCACCATGGAGTATGCTTGCTCCCTGGGAAGTAACTTCCTACTCAGATACACTACTGGGTGATCTGTCCCTTGGCTGGATGTCTGACTCAGTACTGCCCCAATAACCACGTCTGAGGCATTAGTCTGAACTATAAAGGTTTAGCTATAGTCAGGACTTGTCAAAAAGGAGTACTGCACAGTGCCTTCTTTAGTTTGCAAAAGGCTTCCTCACAGGCTGGGCCCCAAGTAATTTGCTTTGGCAACCTTTTCTTTGTCAGGTCAGACAGTGGAGCAGCTAGGGCACTGTAATTGGGTACAAATTTTCTGTAGTACCCTGCTGTCCCTAGAAAACTCCGGACCTGCTTCTGTGTTTCTGGTCTGAGCTACGCCTGGATTACCTCTATCTTTATTTGGTTAGGGCGGAGATGTCCCCGGCCTACCACTTGCCCGAGGTATGCCACTTCTCCCATGGCCATCTGGCACTTCTCGGCTTTGACAGTGAGCCCGGCCCTCTGCATCCTGCCCACCACTTCCCTAAGGTGGGATAGGTGTTCCTCCCAGCTGGTACTAAAGATGGCAGTGTCATCCAGGTACACCACGGTGTACTCCTCAGCACCATTTAACACCTGGTTCTCCAACCTTTGGAAAGTGGCTGGGGCGTTCTTCATTCCAAAAGGCATTACCTTAAACTCAAATAAGCCTATTGGAGTGATGAAGGCCAACCTCTCCCTAGCTCTGTCTGTCAACTCTACCTGCCAATACCCCCTGGTCAGGTCAACAGTCATAAGGTAGGTCACCCCCTCAACTTGTCCAGCAGTTTGTCCATCCGGGGCATCGGGTGGGCATCTGACTTCATGACTGCATTCAGTCCACAACAGTCCACATAGAAACGAGTAGAGCCATCTGGCTTAGGCACAAGGACTACGGGTGAAGCCCAGGGGCTGTGGGATCTCTGGATTACCCCTAAATCCAGCATCTCCTCCACTTCCCCCGTAATGTCCTTTTGGACAGCCTCTGACACCCGATATGCTGTCCACTGTATGGGTGTCTGTGTCCTTGTCTCCACATCGTGTGTCGCTAAGGGGGTTAGCCCAGGTTTGGCACTAAACAACGGGGCAGAGTCTGCTAAAATCTCCCTTACTTTCTGGATCTGGTCTGGGGCCAGCTGGGGAGACAATTTTACTGCCTCCACAGAGGACTCCCACTTACTCTCTTCCAGAAAATCCTGAAGGGGGTCTCCTTCGTCTGTCCCCTCACCATGACTACACACTGCAAACACCATGTCAGCCCTATTTGCATATGGCTTCATCATGTTGACATGGTACATCCTTTCTGTCTGTCTTCGGTCAGGTAATTACACAATGTAATTTATGTCATTTACCTTCCTAACCACTTTGTACGATCCTGCCCACTCAGCCTGCAGCTTGTCTTTCTGGACCGGAATAAGGACCATGACTTCCTGACCCACCATGTACAAGCGAACTCTGGCTCTGTGGTCGTACCACACTTTTTGTTTCTGTTGGGCAGCTGCCAGGTTGCTCTGGGCTATCCACATAAGCTCCTTCAGCCTTTCCCTAAACCTAAGGATGTAATCCACAATGGAAGTTCCCTGGGTGGCGTGCTTGCCTTCCCAGTCCTCCCAGATCAAGTCTAGGGGCCCATGTATCCGGCGTCCATATAAGAGTTCTAAGGGGGAAAATCCTGTCGACTCTTGGGGCACCTCCCTGTTTGCGCACAACAGGTGGGGAAGGTATTTCTCCCAGTCCCTCCCATGCTGTTCAGCAAACGCCCGGAGCATTGACTTTAGGGTACCACTGAAACTTTCCACAAGTCCACTGGCTTGTGGGTGATATGGTGTCATGCATCTCTGCACCACCTCACACTTCTCCCATAAACATTTCATCAGGTCTAACATGAAGGAACCCCCTCGATCGGTGATAAGCTCCATCGGAAACCCAACACAGGAGAAAATCCCAAGTAAAGCATTTGCCACTTTGTCTGTCCTCAGTGAGGACAGGGAGACTGCCTCTGGGTGCCGGGTGGTATAATCCACCACAGTCAGGATGAATCTCTTCCCTGAGGAGCTGGGGGTATTTAAAGGCCCCACAATATCCATTCCCACCCTCTGGAATGACTCCTCCACTATGGGCAATGGAATCAGGGCAGCTTGGGTTTTCTTGCCCACCTTCCCTATTTCTTGGCACTGGTGACAAGACCTGCAATACTCCTTCACCTGCTGGGTGAAGTTAGGCCAGTAGAAATTCTGGGCCAAATGCTGCATAGTGCGTGCAATTTCCAGATGACCAGACAAGGGAATATCATGTGCAATCTTCAGCAACTGTTCACGATACCCCTGGGGAACGACAAGCTGCCTGCCTATCATCCCTCCCTCTGTCTGTACTGCCTGAGTATATGTAAGTCCATTTTCCCAATAAACCTTATATCTGCCGTCACCTCCCTGTGCTCCATCAGAGTCTGATCAAGCCCTCAGCTTCTCTAAACTAGGGTCACTTCTCTGAGCAGCTGTAAACCCCTTCACACATTCCCAAGGCATGGGACAGGTCCCCTTCAGCCGCTAAACTAGGGTCCCTAGCACTAGCGTCAGGGCACTCAGGATCACTGTCAATCCCAACCCTCTAACAAGGGGTCACCCCTCCCTCTTTGGAGTAACCCTCTGTAGCTGTGTGGTTACTTGCTACTGGGGAAATTTCTACCCCCTTTTCGTTAGTCTCCCCATCTAGAGACACAGGCTGGGGAACCAGCCTCTCAGTGGTTTCCACAATGGCTTCTGTGGGGTTCAGGGAACTACAATTTTCCCTTGCCACTTGGCTACGGGTAACTGCACACACCATCCCTGGTTTGAGATTGTTGCACAGGATCACATCCACTGCTAAGGATTGGGCTACAGCTACCCGTTGCACAGTTCCCCCCTGTTTCACCCCAGTCCAGGAGAACACTGGCCAGTGGCAATGTTTTCTCTTCACCAGTGAACCCTTGGACAGTGACATATTTATTGGGTATAAGCTGACCAGGCTGTACCAGATCCCCTTTTACCAATATCAAGGATGCCCCTGTGTCCCTTAACCCCTGCGTCTGTACACCATTCACCATGACTGGGTGCATGTGTTCCCTCATGTTCGCTGGCATGCTTCCAGGGACACACAAACAACCCACTTCTTTTCTAGCACCACCTTGAATATTACTGCTCGCCTTTTTGGGACACTGTCTGGCAATATGCCCAATTTCTTTACATAATCAACATTCACTTCTCTTTTCAGAAAAATCTTTTCTCTGAAACCTGGGGCTAACTGGTTTTGGTGGAGGCAGTGAAGGTTTTAGCTGCCCTGAAGGTGCGCTTTTCCCTTTCTGCGCTGCCACGCCCACCCCATTCACTCTCAGAGCAGGTCTGCTCTTGGCATAGCGGTCCAAGAGTTCAGCAGCCTCTTGCACTGTTTTGGGATCTCGGTCCTCTAGCCAGGTTTTTAGCTCGGCTGGGCATGCCCAATAAAACTGTTCTAATAGAATCACATTTTCAGTTTTATCAACAGAGTTTGCCTCAATTCCTTCCCACCAATATTTTAAAAACTGACCTTGTTTTGTGGCTAGCTCCTCATAGCTCATATCAGGGCTTCTCCTGAGCTTACAGAATTTAGCTCTGTATGATTCAGCAGTTAATTCAAACTTTTTTAACAGTGCAGCTTTAAGTTTGCTGTAATCATCACTGTCCTCATTGTCCATTTGACCCAATGCATCCCGAGCTTCCCCGGTAAGTAGCAGGGATAGCTGGAAGCTCCAGGACTCTCTAGGAATTTTAGCCTGAATACAAACTTTTTCAAAATAATTTAAAAAGGCATCCATATCCTCCCCCTCTTTAAATTCAGCTATTAATTTGGAGTTCAATTGGTAACCCAGTCCTGCAGTCCCAGTTAAACCCAAGCCATTTACCTGCTCTGGTGCCACTGGTCGGAGTCGTATCTTCTCCAGTTCGTGTTGCCTCTGGCGCTCCTGCTCTGCATGGTCAGCCTCACGGTCTGCTTTTCGCTTCTCTCACTCCCTCTTCTCCTGGAACTCCAGCTTCATCCTGCGCAACTCAATTTGCAGCCTGAGTACTTCTGGATTCAGGCTACTGACGACTTTCCCCTGCTGCTGTGGCCCTTTACTGACAGTGGCCCTGCTGTCATCCTTACCGGATCTGGACACAGCACTGACCACTAGCCCTGCCACACCTTGAGGTTTGGTCCTTTTCAGTCACGGTCCGTGACTTGCTGCTCTGAGTATCTGCTACCATCAGGGCATCTATGAGGTTCTGCTTGCTGGCTTTCACCACAAACGGGACTCCACTGTCCCCACACAACTGCTTCAAGGAGTCTACAGTGTGCCTGCTGTAGTCGGAAGCCATCTTCTTCTTCCCTCACTACTGCTACTTTGACTTGCACTTTAGAAAAAAAATAAAATGGGTAGGAACTGGACTGTACGTCAAGTGATATAGTTCTGTTTCCTTTTTAAAAATAAATCACTGCCTTTTTCTTTCTTTGCAAGTGAGCTTATGGTCTCAGCTGACACATGGAAAAATACAAGCTTGTGATACCAAAATTATACCACCGCTGCCAACCAATCTGTCACAAATGCACTCAGTAGGTCAGGCCCTCTACTCCCAAAGTGACAACCTCCGAGCATAGTCTTGTGAACAGTTAACAGAACAAGGTAACCCTCTTGCCTGTTTTGTAGGTTTCGAATCAACCTTTGGTCTCAAGTCTTGGAGGGATTCAAACTGTGAACCTCTTATTAGCATACCCAGTGTACAGGCTCAGATAATTCTGTCTTCGGTGGGGCAGATATCTTTGCCTATGGGCACTTAACCAGGTGTACAGAAATTAACCCTTAAAAAACTGTAATAAAAGACCTCAGATTAAAGCACTTCTCTTTCCAGTTTGGTATCACCATTCAAGTTTATGCCTGGTATCAGCTATAACCATATATAGTTTTCTTGCTAAAGAAAGAAATTACAGACAGGCCAAGTAAGCTCTAAAAACAGAGTTTTACTAAAATAAATAAAAAATATGTAACACATAAAATACATAACTATTATATCACAAGACATACAAATCTCTTAAACAAAACAGGTTTTAACAGTGCAATTCCTACTACAGCACTTAGATTTGTCTCTCTCTCTCTCTCTCTCTAAATACCTGCTTAAAGTGCTCACAGATGTTTCTTGTCAGAGTCTAGATAGAAGTGTCTCTGAAGGAAAACAGAATAATGTTTAAAAGCTGGTTGTCTCCACCTATTTGCATGAGGTCACCTAGCTCCTCCCTGTCAGAATATATATAAAAAATATATCTACATAAAAACAGGATGTCTTTTCCAAGTATTACATTCTGCAACCTCAGCATAACTCATGTTATTCAAATGACTCTCTTTGATCTTATGATAAATGTCTCCCTTCCAGGATATGAAAGCATCTTTTATGACTTCGCACTAAAACGTCACAACCTGCTCTTCTTCCATAAGCGTTATAAAACTTTAGGATTTCCCTCCTAGCAGCTACAGCTATAATTAACTTAAAAATAGGAGATCCTTGATTAAGGCCTGTTCTACTCTGTAATTAGCTTCTGGCCTTCTACGCAACACCTTGCATCTAAAACCTATGTGTGTGTGATCTCACATGCAGTTTCAGCATTTCTCATGGGAGACAGTTCACAACACTTTTTTTTATTTTACAAAAAAATCATACAGCACTCAGAACTGGCTGTCCACATCACAGTGGCTACCACCATATCCTCTACCGTGTGCAGGCGGGCTAGGCAGTGGTACCTGCACACTTCCAATAGACATTTTCTGGTCCCTCCCTGTCTCGCCTATAGATGAAACAGCTGTGGACAGCCACTGGACTGCCCTTCTGGCTTTGGACATAGCGCACCTCCATTTCTAGCGATGCAGTCCAAACTGACAGGGTAGCTGGGATTGGCTGTCATAAAGGTGCTGTGTGTCCCATCCTGCCTGCACCCGGCTACACCCCCTTCCTGCCTGGAACCTATAACATGCACCATGGTGCTGTGCCCTGCCCCTCTGTGTCCTGTGGGCCTTGCGCTGCAGTCTGACGTCGGCAGTCATGGTGTGTCGTCCACCTCTGTACTGGCCAGTGGCCTCTGCCAGTTGTGTGCCTCCGCGGGTGAGTGTTTAGTGCTCTTGTGGGCGTTTGTGGGGGGGGTACACCACCAGTGCCTCGGGTATCACTGTCTGTGTGCCCAGAGCTCTCCTGTGTGTAGTGGGGGTGCAGCAGTCTCCCACCATTTCCCCATGTCTCTGTCTGTGCCTTTCCTGTGGTCCCCAGTGAAGCCACCCTTGCTGGCCCCCTCTTTTGCCTATTGTCTCTGCCTGCAGCGACCTCCTGTTCGGGCCATCCCTGTCTCACCCTACTGTGTGGCCTGTTTGTGTGCATGCTCCCCCTGGCTGCAGGCTTGCCGGTGCTCGCGGTCTTGCCGCCAGGTTGTCCTGGAGGCACCCTTGCTGTGTGTGAGAGTGTTTCGCTCTTGTACTGTGTGTCTGCCTTTCGGAGTGGTTGCACTTTGGGCTGTGATGCTTTAGGGATCACCCCCTGAGATTGCGCCATTCAGTAGGGGCTCTTCCTGGCTGCTACCCCCGACGCCTGTTGGTGTGTGGAGGGAGGGGGTGGGGAGGTAGGGTTAGGTGAGAGGGTGGGGGAGGTGTTAGGGTTGGAAACCCTAACAACACATTTCCCTACTTTTGTCGCTTTAACATGAGCCCTAACTGATGCATTAACAAAGCATTTTCGAGATATAGCTGCCGAAAGGTACCCCGACCATTACTACGTTATCCTATGGGAAATTAGTAAACTTCAAATTCTTATAACTATGGAGCTGATAACATTTTTTTTTTTCCACCAAACTACCAAAAGACACATCTGTACTGCAAGCCCTTTGTACCCTGAAAATTTCAGCCCATAAGTGCAAACCGGTTGTTTGCAATCAAGTGACAAAAAACAGACATATCTGGAAAAGTAGTGTCACAAATTGTGGCAATACCCCAGTTGTTTCGTGAAACAGTGCTGCAATTTGCAGCACAACCCTCTGTATTTCGTGAAATACTGCTGCAATTTGCAGAAGTTTTGCAAAGGTACTTTCGCAAATTGCAGCAGTAGTGCTGCAATTTGTGAAAGCCAAAATGGGCCGATGTAAACAAACATATTTCTGGGCAGTTTTCGGCCAAACTAAGCCCAGAATCTGATTCCTCTGGCCCCGACTAGGTAAACACAGGGGGCATTATTTTTTAAGTTACATAAGTTTTTCCACATCACTAACGGAAAACAAGATGGAATCTCAACACTACATTTCGCATTTGCGAAAGCCAGACCCGGTTTTGCAGTAGCAAAACAGTACTTTTGCATGGCACATCTAATTTTTCCCATAGGAAATAATGGGAAACTTTGATATCTTTTGAATGGATTCATATTTTTTCACTAAACCTTCAAAAGGCACATCAGTGACTCAAACCCCATATGCCCTACAAGTTTCAGACCAAACTCCCAAGCCATTTCTGAGAAACAGCATGACAAAGGATTTGCACAAAAATGGTAATGTTCACATTTTTTGATACTCTGCATCTCTGCACCCACATATCTGACCAAAACTAAACTCGCCACATCAAGAGACATTAAGTCCCCAATGATGCAGAACTTTCATGCGAATTGGTCAAACAATTTCAATGTTATTACAGTGCAAAATATTGGGTTTAACACAGAAGTGATCATTGAACCCTAACTATACTGTATATTATAGGGGCGTGATAGCACCCCTATAGTTAGGGTTGGTACCCCTTTCAATGTTAAATCTCAATTTTTGCACCTTAATAACTTTGTCATTTTTCAACCAAATAACACAAAATCTGGTATGTGCTGTCATGTGGTCAGTGTCGCAAGATGTGGAAAGTTTCGTGATGGCTGTTTTTACGGTTTTGGAGATATAAACTGGTCAAAAACGGAAGGACCCAGAGCTGGTGTGATGGGTGTAGGGGTAGCAACCCCCAACCCATCACTGAGAGGCTTATAGGAGGAGGAGGCTCCTGGACCAGCACCTCAACCTCCTTTACGGGGCTGTTGGAGACCCTGCTTGGGCCTGCTGTTGCTGCTGCTGTTGCTGCTTACCTCCTTGAAAGGAGGGCTGCCTAACTGCAGGGGAAGAGAGCTGAAAAGGCTTCTTCTTGTGCTTCTGCTGGTTCTTGCCCGAAGAACCCTTCACAGAGGCAGCATCCAAGGTGGCATTGGACTGCTGTATGCGCTGGAGGTGACCAGCCACGTTTGGACTGATGAGATCGGTGCCTAGGAAGGGCACGTCAGCTAACTTGTACTGAATATCCGCCAGAAAGGAGGATAACTTCAGCCAGGCCCTGCGGCGAGTGGTCACTGCAGCTGCTAAGGAGCGGGCATAGGGAATCTATTTTCAGGGCCATCTGGAGCTGCTGTTTTGCAACAGCATGGCCCTGATCACGGACTTGCTTTACAGTGGTCTGCATGTCTGCTGGGAGATGAGGGAGGACTTCATCTAATGATCCTAGGAGGGCATGAGAGAAGTGTGCCATGATAACAGCTGAACTGGCCTGACGAAGGCCTAAGGGAGAAGCCACATAGACCTTCCAGCAGAATGGTCCAAATTTTTGGACTCCTTGTCTTGGTGGGGGGGGGGGGAGAGGTCAGTGTTGACTGAGCTACCAGTGCGTCTGAACACAGAAGCAGTCACAAGGCTTTCGGCCGAGGGGTGCTCTGTGAACTCCGTCAGGGACCCCATGGGTACCGTATACTTGTGGGCCATGCGGGCAGATGGAGCTGGACAGGAGGCTGGACACTGCCAGAGCTCAAGGGCCGGGCCAACAACGGCTTCGGTCACTGGAAAGGCCTCCATCAGGGTAGCCCTCCTTTTGAGGATAACCGTAATGGGGTATTCCGCCTTCTTTTGGATAGGCTCCAGGGGCATTCCGGTAGATTCAGAAATCAGGCAGAGGATGTCCTGGAAAGAGGAAGGGCCTTCCTCCAAACCTGCCACTGATGACTCGTCATCCCCCGGATGCAAGTGCAAACTAGTGGCATCCGAGTCCGAAGAGTCGGGATATAACTGTCTCCTGTCTATGTCTCCCTCGAGGCACTGAGGGCGATCGGGGACAACAGTGATGGACAGACAACAGGGCAGTCCAGTGTCTATCCAGTCCTCTTTTGAGGGAGCCTCTCCCTGAGGCTGCTTAGGCGGTGGCCCCACCAAAATCGGTGGGGAGACCGTGATAGGCCGAGCCGGAATACGTGCCGGCCCCACAGGTGGGGGAAACGAAGCCTTCGGTTTGCGAAGGGTCGGTGTTGGCCTGGGAGGTGGGAGCCAAGTAATGGCTAGTGCTGCCGGCGGAGATGGCTTTTGACCGGTCAGAATCAGCTGTTGCCACATGAGATCCTCATAACGTCGACGGAGTTTCCGTCAAAGTCTCCCCTCGTCCGAGGAGGATGAGGATCGATGGTGACTTCTCTTTCTGGAGTGTCTGTGTCCTTTCTTCGGTTTTTCAACTGAAGGTGTCCTGATCCTCGATAGAGACCGACGGGCTCAGCTGGGTCGATCAGGGAACGTCGGAGTCGGTGAAAACTGAGGCTCTGGAACGGTTTCCTCGATGAGGTTACCCACAGGTACAGTCTCCTCATCTAAAAAAGAAAGAACCAGGGTCCTTTCTAAGGAATCGTCAACAGGAATCAGCGATAAGGGCTCGATGGGATCGAGCGTAATCTCGGTCGGTTCAGCTGTTCTTCGGTCTTGGTGCCTTGGCCCAATGGAAAATTTGTGAAGCCGGCAGCCAAGGATGCGATCTCGACTGAAGTCGAGACCACGTGTTCCTGGGACTCTGACCTCTCTCGGTCCCAGGATCATCTTCTTCGGGAAGAAGACTTGAGGTCCTTGTCCCTCTTTCGAGGGCAGGAGGAGTGCGAGCCCAAGGGTGTCTCACCCCTGGTGGGGAGAGACTGGCACAACTCCCTAAAGGAGCCCAAAAAGGTGGAGCCAGGGTTGAGAGGAACGAAAAAACTGTGACTGGCCGAAGCCTGAGCCACCTCTTCCTCGAAAGCAGCCATCTGCTCGAGCTGCTTGGTGGATCCTGTGGCCACGGAAACCGCCCACCTTGCCTCCTTAGATTTCACCGGTGGGTTTCTAAGCTCTGGTCTCCCCAATTTTGGGTGTGCTTTGCGGTTGTCCAGAACGTTGGGATGGAAGTCCAAACAGAATGTACATGCTGTGGTGTCGTGACCGACACCTAGGCAGTAGACACACGAGACGTGGGGACTGGTTCGCTACATTTTCTGGCCGCAGGGACACCGGCGAAATCCAGGGACGATTTGTTCTGCATGTCCGATGCGCTGTAATCGGAATCGGGAACTGACGAGTTTCAAAGTAATTTGCTGTGAAAACCGACTTTGTGAATCCAGGGCCTATGAATTGCTAGTAGCAAGAGAGAACCTGAATCTTCCAGTGGAAAGAAAGATCTGGCATCATGGGGCGGAGCCGAGGTATTTACCACCCGGGTGTATGGGAGGAGCTAGCTTGAAGACTTCCGGCCAGATTTAAACGGGAAAGGGACATGCCAAAGAGTGTGGATGAACAATATATCCACGCTCCTAGAAACTTTTATACTATCTCAAAAAGAAGGGAAATTCATTGTAAAAAACTATGTTAATGGATCAGTTAGGGTTTTTATTAAAGCGTCAAAAGCTGGGAAATTCGACATTAGGGTTACCAACCCTACCCCCCCCACACCCTCCAAACATCAACAGGCATCAGGGAGTGCCTTCGGGTCACTGGGCCTAACTCTCACCCCATTATCCTATACTGTACCATCTCATCTTGTTTACACATGGAATGGGGTGAGAGTCAGGCCCGATGACCCCAAGGCACACCCCGACATCTGTTGGTGTGTGGAGGGTGGGGGTGAGGTGGTAGGGTTGGTAACCCTAACGCCGAATTTCCCAGCTTTTGACGCTTAATAAAACCCCTAACTGATGCATTAATGTAGTTTTGCAATGCACATATATATCTTCATTGTAAAAAATTTAATGAGTCAGTTAGGTTGATGTCACAGTGACAAACGTTTGGAAATTCAACATTAGGGTTACCACCCCTACCACCCCACCCCAACCCCCCATCCTCCTCGCACCAACAGACATTGGGGTGTGCCATGGGGTCATCAGGCCCAACTCTCACCCCATTCCATGTGTAAGCAAGTTGACATGCTACAGTATAGGAGAATGGGGTGAGAGTTCGAGCTGACGACCCCTTGGCACACCCCGTCTGTTGGTGTGTGGAGGATGGGGGGGTGGGGTGGTAAGGGTGTTAACTCTAACATTGAATTTCCAAACTTTTGTTACTGAGATATCAACCCTAACTGATGCACTAACATTTTTTTAATATACACACACACATATTTTTTTTGTTTGTAATGATACACTTCCTGCAAATACATGAATAAACCAATAGTTTTTTTGATTGTATTTCATTCCTAAAAATGAGACATGGGGTTTTGAAGATTTTAAATGTAACTATTCTTTGGCCATGCCCACTGTGAATAAATTAAACATTTTGGTGTGCCGCTGTTCTGTTTACCATCAGCAATGTGTGCTAGCATCATAATACATTTACAGTATGAATCCAGCATATAATGTCAGGAAGTAACTGAGGGAAGGATTTTTTTTTTAAATTGCTAGTGGTGGCCATCTTTAATTACTTGAGTCATTATTATGAAGTTAGAAATCAAAGTCGTTTTGAAACCAGAGAAATTAAAATATACTGAAGATGAATCTAGCTGTCTGAAACATATTACTGCTAGAAAAAAACAACTATATGATGATTTTTTTGCAGACTAACAAATCTTGCTGCTTTAAATGGAGCTCTTGTAACTGTGTTTCAAGTGGGATGCTGCTTCTACCCCACAATGTTACAGACATGCAACGAGAGAAAGAGATACATACATACATACATAGACAGAATGATTTTGCGAGCAATCACTTAAGCATTTGTGCCTGGTAATATCAAACTGAACTGAATTTATATCAGTATGACATTCTGCTTTATGGTCGGATACCACTGCCTGCAACATGGCTAAAATATAATAGCCAAGGATTTCTGCTGAATAGAGCACTACAAGCACATAAACCATGACCAAGAGTGTACTAAATGTGTTGCTAAATCCAAACTTTTAAAAACAATAATGTATCATGGAAAACATTTAAAATATGGTATTGACGTTTTTGCAAACCTGGGCCATACATTTGCAGTGCATTTATACCACAGTGTGTGCTTACTAGAGTCATAGCCAAGGTTTTCATTTTTTTTTTAACCAGAAAACATGGTCAGATTCCAGAATCTGGACTGCCTGGAAATCGGTAAAAATAAAATTTCCTAGAATTCGGCATTTCATACCAGATCAGTAAATCTACGGAATTTGTATTCTTCTTATAATTTTTTCCTGTACTATTTTCAGTTTGCTTCATTTAATGATCTGTATATTAATCCTTCTTCTATTCTGATTATTTATACCCATACTAAAAGAATGACAATAGAATCCCAGTACTATCCGGAAAAACAGGTTACACTCCTGTAACAGTAGTTCTAGGAGTGGCATATGCTGCCTGGTATCCCAGGAGGCGCAGGAAGTCCCGAGCAGGGTGCAGCTGCCCAACCCAAAATGGACGTGGCAAAGGAGGACAGAGCCTCCGCCCAATCTCTGCCAGAAGCTGAGCCCTGGCTCTGCAAGAGTCGAGCTCCGCCCAATTAAACAAATTACTTATGAGCTCACAAGTTCCTACTTAGCCTCGTTGACTAGGAGATCAAGGGAGATGCAGGTCAGGAGGGCCAGGTCCTTGGACCACTCCATCTCCTCCCTGGAGGGACATGCAATCAGCCAGTCATCCAGGTAAGGGTATTCCCAGACCACTCGGTGCCTCAGGTAAGCTGCCACCACTGCAATGCATTTGGTGAAGACTCTGGGAGGCTGAATGGCATGGCCTGGAATGCGTAGAGAATCTCCTCTGCATGGAACCGGAGGAACTGGCAGTGGGATGGATGGATTTGGATATGGGAGAACGTCCTGAAGATCCAGACAGCAAAACCACATGTTCTGCTTGAGAGATGGTATGATCAGAGACAGAGTGACCATCGTGAAGGTGTGCAGCCGGAGAAACTTGTTCAGGTCATGCAGATCTAAGATGGGGCACCAGCCCTCTGTCCATTTTGGCATCAGTAAGTACCTGTACATAAACCCTGGGTGTACTGGAGGGGCTGTGACTGGAGCCATGACCTTCTTGCAGAGGAGCTGGGCAATGTCGTCCCCAAGGGCTGACAGAATGTCGGTGGACACTATGTCCTCCCACAGGGCACGGGCTCAACAAGGCGGGTAAGCCTCAAACTCCAGAGGCAGATCCTGACTGACCACCTCAAGAACCCACCTGTGTGTGGTGACAGCAGACCAGGCAGAAAGGAAGTGGCAGAGCTGGCCCCCCCCCCCCCCCGTGGGAGGGCTCAGGGTAGTCAGGATGGGCATGGAGGAGGCACTCCCATCCTGTCACTGGGCAGGCTTGGAGGCAGAGGAAGGGCCCACTGAGGGCCTGCAGGGACCTGAACCTCATAGCTTCTGGATGACTGATGCAACAGACTTCAGCTGGGGACACCAAGCCTGAGTCTGCTGCCCAGCCAGGTGCAGAGACAGTTTGGACACAGGGGCAGAGAGGGGTTGGGATCCCTCTGGGCAGAGGTTACCGAGTCCAAGGTGGCATTCGACTTCTCTATCCAAGTGAGGTGCCCTTTGACCCTTGGCCCGAACAAATCAGTGCCCAAGAAGGGGACAACCACCAACTTGTGCTGGGGTATCTGCTGTAAATGTCGAGATCCTCAGCTAAGTCCTGCATTGCATGGCAAACGTGGTCACCATGGATCGAGTGCAAGAGTCGCCGATGTCCAAGGCTGTCTGGTGCTGCTGCTTAGCCACAGCTTAGCCCTGATCCTGGATCTGCTTGACTGTAGTCTGTAAGTAGGCTGGGAGATGAGGGAGCATCTCATTGAGCATACCCAAAAGGGCATGGGTGAAATGGGCCATCAAATGGCCAGAACTCACCTGCCAAAGGCCGAAAGAGGAGGCAGCATAGACGTTTTTGGCCATGTGATCCAGTTTCTTGGATTCGTTGTCGTTGGGCTCATCCATGGCCCCAACATTACTCGACCAGGAAGGCTTCCGTCGGGGGTAGTCACCTCAATCAAGAATCTCGGTAAGTAGGTACCTAGTCTGTTTTTGAAAAGGTTCCATCGGTAGACCTGTTGATTCTGAGATAAGGTGGAGAAGGCCCATGAAAAAGGTGGGACCATGCTCCACCAACAAATCCTCGGCCGACTCCGCATCTACTGAATGGGAGGGCAGGGAGTAGCCCTTGGACCCAAAGGATTTGTCAAATAAAGGTCAACTGCTGGAGTCCCCACTGACTTTACAGGGCCTATCAGGGGTTACAGTGACTGACAGCTGATGAGGGAGCCCTGATGCTGTACGGGCAGCCTTAGGAAGAGGGCCATACTTCGGCTGTTTCGGTAGTGGATCCTCCAAGATAGGTAGAAAGGCCGGGGTAGTGGCAGGGATCAGCTTCACCCTGGTGAACATTAGCTGGTGCCACATAAGTTCCTCATAGCATCAATGCATCTTGCGGCAGAGCCTCTCCTCGTCAGAGGTTGAAGAAGACGAGTAGTAGTGGCAGTGCCGCTTGCCCAAATACCAAGAGCAGGAACATCAATGCCAATATGGGCTACTCGACCTGGGATTTCTGGATCAGGACCCCGACCTTGTCTGTTTGACGGTGAGTCTCAGAGAGAGCCGGCGAAAGTTGAGGATCCTCCGGGTCCACCAGATGCATAAGGAGAAGAGGCAGATCAGCAGGCTGGTCTAACTCTCCCTGTGAGGTAACAAGCAGGACTGGAGTCCTAGAGAGGGAGGGTTCGGCCTCATCTTACAACAATGGGTCGACCAGCTCAAGAAAAGTATTGAAAGGAAGGTTGGCCTGCATCTCAACTAACTGGCCGGACAGGGAGACTGTGGATCCAGTGTCCTGGGCTGAAGGATGAACCGTAGTCGAAACCTCCATAGAAGCGTGTGAATCTGAGGCCCGAGAGCGCACGCAATCCCATGATCAATGGTGAAACTTCTTTCAGCTTCTTTTTTGGATTTAGATTTCGTTCCCACTAAAGTTCCCTGCCCAAAGGTGGGAAGGGCATGGCACAAATCTCTAAACGCCCCTGAAAAGGAGGCGCCTAAAGGGAGTGACAAAAAGGCTGAATAAGTATGCTCTGCAGCCTCAGCCAGAGCTTCTTCGAATACCACAAGCTGTTCAGCAAACCCTGCAGCTGCGGAGACCACCTTGGATTTATTAGGAAGATCCCATTTGTTTGGGTGCCACAGAAGAAGTCGAGCATGCCAGTCTTCCAACATTGAAGGATGCAAGGTGCAACACAGGCTGCACACCTTGGGATCATGCTCGTGGCCTAGGCAGTATACGCACATGATGTGCAGGTCCATCCGGGACATCTTCTGCACACATGCACACTTTCTGAATCCCAGTGCTGTCTTCCCATTGTCCATCACAGGTGAATGAAGGAGTTGCCTGAAGACAAGCAAATCGCAAATTGAAAAGTTTTGTGTGAAAAGTAAAGGGCCTACTCAGTGCAAGAGCAGTCAGGAGGGAACCTTCTTCCAGCGGAAAGGAAGATCTGATGTGACGGGGCAGAGCTGGGGAAGTTACTGCCCGGGTGGGTGGGAGGAGCCAACTTGAAGATGTTCTGGCTGAAGTCAAAGGGGAAAGGATCACTGCCAGAAGTGCGGATACATACATCATATCCGCGTCCCTAGAAATTAGACGGTCAGTCTCTGGTGCAATTCCCAGACTTTCAAGTCTTGAAAATTTAATTTCATTACTTTAATCACCATAAAACAGAGGTCCTGGTCATGGCCCTTTAAGTGGTTTGTACATTGGTCTGTGGTAGTTTAGAATGGTTTCTCATGTTTCTAACATGCCAGTATGCACACTGCAGTTGCTGAAGTGCACACTGGCTGCACATTGACACTGAATGTAGCACTTGCGATGGTGGTGGTGGTGGCGTGCGTGTGTGGGGGGGGTGTGATTACACTGCTTGGATTTGTCTAGGTATGTCAACCTTTGTGACTATAAATGCACTTGTCTTGAAACTTCTGGCAATTGTTTTGTTGCAGTGCAAACAAACCCTTCTGTGTTATGCATTTGCTGGTGTAATAAACTCATGATCATGCTGCTGTAGCAAAAACACTGTGATACTTTTCCACTTGAGATGCATTTTCATGATTTGAGCGTGGGGTCCCGCCCCCCCCCAAAGTGTTCTCTTTTAAAGCTTTACATTACCCCATACAGCTGGGCAATAAACGAGGACCAGAACAGTTTGTCTGCACTTGTTTCCTCAGCTTTTAATTTGTACTAAAACTGAAAAACTGAAGTCCACAGCAACCTTTTTCAGAAAGAAAATATTTGCTCAGTGGTAAGTTTGTGGTAATTACATATGCAACATGCTCTGGTTTTAAGCCTTGGGGCTAGCAGCCAGGGTGCAGCACTGTAGGTTTCCAGATGTTATCAACGCATGGAACAACATTCTGGCTCTGAATACTTGGTTCTCCATGTGAAGCATATTTATCAGATAAAACATGGAAATACTGCACTATAAAGCCATATTTCTTTTTGCGCTACTGATCCAGTTACGGAAAATTTAGAAAACTCAGCCCTCTGTAAAGAGATGACTGACTGACATCAAGAATTTCCCCTCAGAATATATTAGGATCACATTTGGCTGGTTAAATATAAATAGAGTGGTTTACAAAGTGGGTACACCCATGCAAAAGGGCATACAATATTTTTGTTGGATTTCCCAGAAAAATATTTGAATCAAAAAAAGCTTTGACACTTGTTAATTTGTTTGTTTAAAGCATGGCACTTAGTACTGCATTTTAGTCATACATATTTGTTGCACCACTGAATATCAAGTTCTTTTATTAATCCATTTTATTTAACCTTTATTCCTTTCACACCACCTCTTCTCCTCATGTTTGCAAGTACAATACTGTTCCACAATGTTTGAACTAAGCACTCCTTACACATGCTTCACACTAGCCAGGTCAAGGAGTAAGTGGGTAAATTACCACAATTTTCAAATACAGGGATAAACCTAATGACGGATTTTCCACATAATACATTATTAACCATACTGCCTCCATGGCATCTGTTAGTTCAGTATATTATATTTTTTTCTGAGACATTCAGAGAACTGCAAAAACATCAGACAAACTATGGGAACAGCGAAAAGACAGACAGACAAAAAGATGAATGGATATTAAATGACAAGGCAGCTGTGGTGTAAAAGAAAAGATATAATCAAGGGGAGATTAAGAGGTAATTAGCTATGAGACCGAAACTTTGCCTTTCCTTTTATATTTTGGATCCTTAATACCCAGTCATAGAGTATAATAACCCCCTCTCCTTTTATGGAAACTGTGTGCCCTGTGTTGGGGGCATGTTATTTATTTGCTTACTTAAAGCAACTGGGTGCCCAATCCTGGTGACTTAAACTGTACCAGCTGCAGGTTTTGATAAACACACACCCTTTGCCACCTATATCACCCACCTCTCCCCACCCACTGAGCAGAAATTCCCACCACCAGTAGTTCACTTAAGAAAATTAACCTCCCGCCATTATCTATCCTATGGCACCCATGCCATGCCCCCCCACCACTCTAGTACATACTTGCCAGTAGGGTCCGTGGTGGGGGAACCAACACAGCCATCTCTCTACCTTGCCCGGTTGGAGTCATCTGCTTTGCTGTCTACTGCTATTGCTTGCTAATAAGGAAAAATATTTTTTTTTTGTGGGGGGCGCCAACTCATTAACATACTGCACATGCCCATGAGTTTATTTTCACACAAAAAGTGTTGAATTTGGCTTCTCAAAACAGTATTTTAGAGCTAAATTTAAACCCCAAAATGATGTGGTTGTGAGGAATAGTGGTAAGCTCCCAGACCCTCAAATAAAAAAAGTTAGGGGTTAAAACAAAATACCCCCCCCCCAAAAAAAAGGCCCCAAAAACATGAACTACACATACTGTTCTCAAGGATATACCCTGTCCTGGCCTGATAATCCCCATCCCCAAGGTTCCACCCCCATAACATCTTCTACAGGTCTTCCATCTGTGGCAGGGGCTGCAGTGGGAAGGCTGTCCTCTCCATGAGACAGTCCACTGTGTGGACTAGGGTGCATCGTCGGTGGGCACTAGGACTCAGGGGTAGCGCAAGGAGTCCAAGCTTTCATATAGAGAGACACTGATTTTCTCCAAGCTTCTCCCCCTGGTTACTCCCGCCTGCCCTAGTGTAGACCCAGCCCATAGTCTCTAATCTGAAGCACAAGGTACAGCTCCAAGCCACTACCTCATACTGATACACTCTTCAAAGGCAGAGAAATGTGTCTCATCACAGGTTGCCAACACAATTTGTTGGACCTTTTTTCACTCAGGGCCCCGTGTGTCCTGCGTGAAGAAAGGAGATCATGTGTGACATTGTTTGCTCAGGGAACGGGGTGGGCATTCGGGTTGACAACCCCAAGAAGACCTCACCTTTGATTTGCCAAGATTCCGGAGTCCCAAACCCCTAATGTTTCTTCCTTTTTCGGGTTTGTGGGTGGGAGTTAGGGTTGGAAACCCAAACACTACATTTCCCTGCTTTTGTGGCATTAAGTTACCCTAACTGGTGTATTGAAACTAAGTTTTTTGCAAAGAATATAGATGCATATATCTTTGCAAAAAATGCATTAATGCACCAGTTAGGGTTCAACTTAATGCAACAAGAGTAGAGGAATGTGGCATTAGGGTTTCCAACTATAACTCCAAACACCCAGCCCCCAAGTGTCAAAAGAAAAAAACATTAGGGTTTTGGGACTCCAGAGTCTTGGTGAACCAGTGGTGGAGTCTTCTTTTGGGTTGTCAACCCTATTCCTTACCACTCCCTCCAGCCCTTAGCCTCTGTTCGATACACAAAAGAACTGCTTCAAGCCAGTGTCTCATAATGATGCACTCTTCAAAGTTAGAGAAGCATGTCTCGCCACATGTTGCCAATAGTATCTGTTGCAGCTTCCTTCATGCAGGGCCTGAAGAAAAAAGATAATGTCTGACCTTGTTTGCTTAGGGGAGTGGGTAGGCATCAGGGTTGAAAACATCAAAGAACACCCCACCACTGATTCGCCAAGACTCCGGGGACCCAAAACCTTAATGTTTTTTTTCCATGTGTTGCTTGGGTGGCAGTGGTGGGGAGATAGTTCTGGAAATCCTAACACCACATTTCCCTACTTTTGTTGCATTAAGTTGAACCCTAACCGGTGCATTAATGCCATTTTTTGCAAAGAATTTCCTTTCTTTTGGAGACAGTGGAATCATATTCTCATTCATGCAGGTCCCAAATGCAGACACATAGGGCCCTCTGGGCCCTGCACCATGGAAAGACTCCATCTGCCTATGAAAGTGCAATGACCTGTCAAGAATACATGGGGCTGTCTGGTGGGCTGTTGAAGTGTAGGGCCCTCTGGGCCCTGTGCTTCCATGTGACCACAGATACAGATGCACAGGGCAAAGATTCCTTCTCTAAGCCAATGCACAAGGCCCTCTGTCACCCATGGGTGCAGAGATGCAGGTCCCTATACCAAGATAAGAGTTGTCATCTGTAAATGGTACCTAGATAGTCAATTTATGACTCACGTTACAAACATGACATATGGCATTTATAGTACATTGACTGAAACATCATTTCACACCACAACTGTGAAAACAAGTCTCATCCAGGATTTAACAAAATGGCACCTGTCACATTTATGAGATGGTGTGAAAAAATGGCTACATTCAAAGTGTGGAGTAAAAATATTGAAAATTAACGAAGATATGAGTGAATGTTGAAGTATTTCAACATTCACTCATAACTTGGTACTTTTGTCATATTTGTACACCATATTTTCAACATAGCCTTTTTATTACCCCAACTCATGAACCTAGTAGGTGAACATTTTAAAATCCCTGCCAAGGCATCATTTCATACCACAGGTACGAGAAAACATTCTGACTTGGATTTGAAAAATGATAGTCATGTTCATGAGGTGGTGTGAAAAATGGCTATAATGAAAATATGGGATCGAAATATTTAAAATTACAAAAGTTATGAGCAAGCATAGAAGTATTTCAACATATGCTCATAACTTTGTTTAAACCTTTTGACCCCAGATTTTCAACATAGCATTCTTATGACCCCACCTCATTAACCTTTTCATGAAAACTTTCAAATTCTGCCCCAACTGTGATATCGCACCACAAGTGTGAAAACACATTTTGGCCAAGATTTGAAAAACAACAGCTGTCACATTCATGAGGTGGTGTGAAAAAATTACTATGTTGAAAATTCGGAGTCAAAATATAAAAAATTAATTGAAAATATTCAAGGTACACTCATAAGTTTGTTTTTAATATTTTTACGACAGATTTTCAACACAGTCTTCTTATGACCCTACCTCATGAACGAGGGTGGTGAAAAGTTTCAAATACCACCCAAAAGGTGATTTTGTGCAGTGAATATGAAGTCACCTTTTGGGATAGATTTGAAACATTTCACCATCATTGTTCATGAGGTGGGGTCCCAAAAAGGCCATGTTGAAAGTCTGGTGTAACTAGAATTACCGTATTTTATCATATCACAGTCACTGGTTCCAGCAGCTACACATCTTCAATTGGAGAGTGGATCTAGATCATGGGACATGTTCTGATGAGTAAGGGTGTGGGTGTGTGTGTGTGAGGGTAGCAGATTGGCAATGTACTGTTTTTTTCTTAAAGGCTAAAACAAACAAAAACAAATCAAAGAGGGATGGTTTTCTTAGTTTCACAGGACTTTACAACACTGGGGACGGGGCACCTCAGTGTCAGGCTACTGTTTAGCTACTTCTGACTCAGGGAAGAGCCTGCTGCTTTGACTGTTCAGGTAGAACATTGTCATGGTTGTCCGTTTGGGCTTTCATGACCTGACCACTGATTAACAGAGCAAATTCCATCAGAGCTAGCTGCACTACACTGAGTTCCAGTTGGTTGATGTGGTGATGGGACTCCTTGGGTGACCAGAACCCCTCGGCTCTGTGGTCCCTCAGGTGCGCTCCCCACCCCACCAGAGACTCATCTGTCATAAGCGTAATGGTCAGCTCTGGGCAGACAAATGAGACACCTTCCTCCAGATGTTTTGGGGTCAACCACCACTGGACTGCATCCCACATTGGCTGGGTCACTGTAACTGACTGGTCCAAGTGTCCTAAGCGCTGGGACCACCCAACTCCTACTGAAGATGCCATATCCACCAGCAGGTCCTCAGGACCCTGTTGGTGCAAGATGCTATGTACCTCAGCAAACACAGAAAGTCCCAGGCAGAGCGCAAGCGCCCAACCTAAAATGATCCAGCAAAAGAGAAAAGAGGTAAGATCCAGTGCCCAGTCTGCAAGAAGTCTAGCTCTGCTGTGGTAAAGTGAATCACCTGTGAGAGGATCAGTTCAGACTTGGTGAGTTGACCAAGAGGGACAATTGAGAAACACTATATTTAAAGGAAGGGGATATTGACATAGTAAGTGAAGAGTTAAAATAACTGTCATGCTAGCGAGGCAAAGGATAATGGAATGAAATGATTAGTATAACAGAGTCATATCAGAACATTATTTACAGAGGGTCTCTCATCTTGGGGGCTCCAACTTGACAAAACTCCCTCATCAGGATTTGATATTTAACAGCTAAAGCAGGTCTGGGAGCTGACATTGATGGAGTGCTCCAACAAATTAATGAGTGCATTAATCAGACATGACAAATGGCTTCAGCAATCGGCAGACAATGAGATAAAACAACACAGAGTCAACTAGTCCCATTTAGAGGTAAGCCAGAATTTGACTTATTGAACAATGCCTATAATAAAAAGGTTGCCAAATATGAAAAAGATCTAACTGTGGGACACAGCAGACTTTGAGAGAAAGCAGATATTTGTGTGAGAGCGGAGAGACAGTTCCTGTAGCCGACTGAGATCCCACTTGAGATCCAGGGGACAACAGTATGGCAGAAATCAGAAAAGCAGTCTAATGACAAATCTGTAAGCATATAAGAGACAGCTAATTAAATAGTGGTGGCCAATACTGACAGTTCTGCTTGTCCAACAACCTCAGTCTTTTTTCAGAGGAGACAGGAGCAAACAAAAAAGCCAAGACAAAGCAAAATCCAAACCCTATACTAAAAAAAAAAGACAAAAAACAGAAGGTAGAGACAAGCAAACAAATTCACAAACCATCCACAGAGAGCCCTGAGGAGAAAGCTATTAGCATCATAAATCTCACGGATACAAACCTCACTAAAACACAAACAAAAGTAGTATCTACAGGTTTTTCCTTCGTTACTGCTCTGCAACCCGAGTTACTTAAACTAAAAGTGGATGCTTTTAAATTAGTTAAAGGTTAAAACTTCTACCTTATTTTGCAAAAAAGCAGAAGCCAACACTAAATATACAGTAGTACCTGCTGTAATGGGGTTCTCCGAAGCAAGAACTAAAGACTTTGTCTCACAATGTCAAGACAACAGGGCAAACGAGGTAATAACAGGGTTATCATCTCAGAATATATATGAAACTGGAGCCATCGTTAGATGCCTTCCTGGACAATCAATAAGAATATGATGCCACCATGCTTATCCCCTGATTTGGACACAAGCAGATACATTATTGATGACTGTAATCTACCAAAGCTGCTGCTATCTGAAGTAGACAATCTGTCTGAAAATCAGCCGGGCTTTCAAATGGCTGGTAGTTTAAATCAAGGACTATCTTTTGGAACTCACAGAAATGGAAATTACGGTTAAGTATGAAGAAATTCTACTTTCTGTAGCAGCGGATGGCATCCTACTTCAGTCAGGATTTTATTCCCCGTTTTCTGTCCTGCCCGCTGACATCAGGAAAGCCTGACGGATGCATAGTACCATGCCGCCGATGTCACCTTCCCTCATTCCTTGGCTCTGGCTGCATTAACACCGCCTGTGATCACCTAGGTGGTGGAAATGCAGCGGAGTCTTACAAGCCACCCCACCCACCCCCAAGGAAGTGAGCATTCATGGGACACTCAGCCATCCTCCCCTAGCCAGCCTTCTGACAACCCAGGCTCATTCCTGAACCCGGATAATCGGTGTCACAAGCAGCAGCACTACTGCTGTGCCAGCAGGCTGGCCTTGGTCCTAACTGCATATCCCTTATATGTCATACAGTTACAGAGGTTCTGAATGGTAAATCATATCCCTTATATGTCACACAGTTACAGAGGTTCTGAATGGTGTATCATATTCTTTATATGTCACATAGTTACAGACGTTCTGAATGGTAAATCATATCCCTTATATGTCACACAGTTACAGAGATTCTGAATGGTAAATCATATCCCTTATATGTCACACAGTTACAGACGTTCTGAATGGTAAATCATATCCCTTATATGTCACACAGTTACAGAGGTTCTGAATGGTAAATCATACCCCTTTATATGTCACACAGTTACAGAGGTTCTGAATGGTAATCAGTTTGCTCTTGCCACAGGTATCGAATCATTTTTAATGGGAGCTAATAAAATATGTTAACCTATGAAGCTGGATATAAAGAATGTTGAGACTTGATGTCCTACTCGCTGTGGCATCCTTCAGGCTGATTAAGCCAAATATGTTGAGACACTGCATTTTCACTCAGATTTTCCCCCAGTACATTGTAACAAGGTGGGGAGGAGATTATCTGTTTCCTTTTGTAACAATTCTCGAAGCTGTTGCTGTGTACCTCTTAAGAGTTCTGTTTGCATGCAGTACGGTATTACACAATACAATAAAATATAAATTACAAAAATATATTGCATCTAATTTAGTAGTGGGTGTGTAGTTTTTTTTCTTTTTATAACTTTGCGCATATTTTTTGAAATGTTGGTATTGATGGACAAGAGTCATTCTCAGATAGTTGCAGCAATGAATGTTCTCCAGTGAAGTATCTTTCAGGCATTAGATCTGCAAGCTGCTGCAGCAGAGTAAGCAATACTCTCTCTGGGCAGCAGATGACATTAGGCAGATTTTTTTTTTCTGGTTCAGCAGGAGCTTACTGGCAAGAAGCCCATACTGTTGCTCATCAAATGCAGGCTGAAATGTGTTCTTCACTTCCATCAGTGATGATCCAATACATCATAATACTGTATTATCAGCATATAGATGGGCTGACAATCCCAGGTATTCCTGAAGGAGGACATTCACAAAATTGAGAAAAGAGTGGCCCCAATACTGATCCGTGGGGTGCACCAATATGTATCTGTACCTGGCTAAACAGATATAATCCTATTGTTACTACCTGTATTCTTTTTCTTTTCCACATTCTATTCGTGGTCCTCGGATGATCTGGCACCCAGGCCATCCATAGTCCCCAATGGTGGAGCCCTCAGGTTGGGCAACCCCCTATGCCTTGACGCATGGTATCTGGGTGAGAGGCTGGACCGAACAAGCAGAGACAAAGCAGGCCAATCAGCTGTTAAGAAGATGGGCC
The DNA here is from genome assembly GCA_016271365.2 of Neoceratodus forsteri. NCBI lineage: Eukaryota > Metazoa > Chordata > Ceratodontiformes > Ceratodontidae > Neoceratodus > Neoceratodus forsteri. The sequence continues at coordinate 553,478,167 of CM028137.1, read as the reverse complement.
AAAAGAATTTCCTCCCTCTTCAAGTTTCATGACATGCTTCTACTTGTGGGTACCATCCTTGGTGACCCTTGACCTACACACCTCCCTGGCACTGTATTCAGCCATCGATGCCCTGCATGCAACAGAGCAGCAGCGCATGCAGCCCCTCTCAAAAAAGAAGCAGACTGCTCAGCCCATCATGAGTGGCCACTACTGTGTACGGCGATAGTGCATACCTACCACAGTTGGGAGGTGCTACCAGCGACATGCTCTTCTCAGCACGGCAGTTCCAGCACATGTCCCTTGTCTACTCCTCAATCTGGTTAGCCTGCACAGCAGCACAAATCTGTGTTCCTTTAATGTTAGCATGAATTTGTCACACCTGGAAATGTTTTTAACTGTATGTGAGAGATATACTCAATAAGAATGGTGCACAATGATGAAATGCTCTGTTATGTGAGTTCAGATTCACTGTTGGCCATGATAATAAGCATTCAGTGGAAAAAGGAAGAGCATACACACAATCTCTAAGAATTTCAATAAACTGACAGGACACAGATGATTTTTCTGTGAAATATGTTATCTACCACACTAGTGTTGAATACATTTGGTAAATCATGTTATTTGGGGATTTTTATTTTAGAAACGTAGAAACACAGACAGTGACAGAAGAAAAAGACCACTGATCCATCCAGTCTACAAACATATGAGACTGCCGGCAGATAAAGACCTTGTGGTCTATCAAGTCTGCTCAAGTGTGCACCTAGCGACCCTTATACTGCAGCTGCCCATCCCTCCCCTCGCCCCCTCCAGTGACTTTTCCCTTATGCTGTCCCATCTCCTTTGGAAGCATCCCACTGTTCTACAGGATACCACTTCCTCTGGCAATGCATTCCACCCATACAACACCCTCTCCATAAAAAAGTGTCTCCTCATTTCCCTCCTGAACCGTCCTCCTTCCAGTCTCAGATCATGCCCTCAAGTGTCCCTCCCCTCCTTAATTTGAAAAGCCCCTTCATGCCCATCTTATTTATTCCCTTCATGTACTTGAAAGTTTCAATCATGTCCCCCCATCCCTCCTCTCCTCCAGGGAGTACATATTCAACACCCTCAGTCTGCTCTCGTAGGGTAAGTCCCCTAGCCCCTGGATAATTTTTGTTGCCTTGTGCTACACCCCCTCCAGTAACCTAATGTCCTCCTTCAGGTACAGTCTCCAGAACTGCACACAGTACTCCAGGTGTGGTCTAACCAGTGACCTGTATAGCAGCAGGATCACCTCCCCCCTCCTGGAAGCTATGCCTCTGGGAATACAACCCAGTATCCTGTTGGCCTTTACAGCTGCCTTTCTATACAGTCTTCAAACAAATGCACTTAGTTCACAGGTTATTTCCACTTAGGAAATGTTATTTTCACTTAGAAACACAGAAGCAAAGTAGTTTTAATCTAAAACAAGGAGATAATCTGCCACAGCAGTCTGTCTCCCACTTGAAGTCGTAATCGTCTGTTGTGACATCACAGTCTGTTACCATGGCAATGACAGTTATAATGAAAGCAGAGTACAGTGTATGGTAGAACATTGCTAGGGATGGAAATCCATCCCTAGAATAGGTCTGTTGTGCTGCAGTAGCTACATCATCCTTGCTGTTACGCTGCACTACATACGTAGCTACTGCAGCATAACAACATGGAATGTGTTCGTGCATGCATACATCGCTAACCTCCCCATTTTCTGAAATGGCCGCAGTGGTGAGAGTGGGACCCAGAAGAGGGTGGTGGTGAGCAAAACTGCAAAAGTAAGGTGAAATACTTCAATTAATGATCACCCATATACTATAAAAGACAGTGTATGAGCGATTGTATATACAACATGAACATTTTTTACTCTCAAGTTTTCCATAGTAATCAGACCTCTTGTGCTGTATTCTTTAGCTCTATTGTTACCATGGAAACCTTTCAAGTGAAAAACATCCTTGTTGTGTATGATCACTCATACACAGTCCTCTATATTATGCCCTATGGTGGGGAGTATGTAACAGGAGCAGCTGAACTGTTATGGAACAACAATCCTGTTCTCGGGCTTATGACCTCAGTAATAAATAATGGTGAAGAGAAATGCAGAACTAATGTGAAATGTACGCTGAAGTATGTGTATATATATATATATATATATATATATATATATATATAGAGGGCTGGATATTCAAAAGGGTTGCGCCATGCTCAATAGGGTTGTGCCTGCGCAAGTCCAAAATTGCGCCATTCTGCCATATTCAGCAGGAGGCAGTTGTGCCCCCCAAGTCAAGCTGAGCAACAGTGCAATGCTAATGAAGGCATGCTGAACCGGAGGGGGAGGAACCATGCATAAACTGCACAGCCCGATATTCAGCGGGCTGTGCAGAGTTGTGCAGGCGCAACCCCCAACTTGTGCCTGCACAACTTTGAGCAAAAAAAAAGGAGTAAGTCGAGGGCCACCCACAGGTGAGCTGCCACATTGCAGGGCACAACACAGCAGCTGCCACCTGTGGGTGGCCCTCAACGCACTCCCTGTGCCTCGCAGCCCAATCGTGGCATATAGTAACCCCTCCCCAACTGGCCCGATTAAGTGGCATAAGTTTAAAAACCTCCCCGACTGGCCTGATCGCAGGCATAAGTTTAGAAACCCTCCCCGACTGGCCAGATCGCTTGCATGAAAAAAAAAAAAAAAAAGACACCCCCAGTAGCCTGATTTCAGGCAGAAAAGAGTTCAACCCCCCCAAGAACATATCCCTGGTGGTCCAGTGGACCTCAAAGCCCAATCAGGGCAGAAAAGAGTTCAACCCCCCAAAAACATATCCCTGGTGGTCCAGTGGACCGGCGCCCAATCGGGCAGAAAAGAGTTCAACCCCCCAAGAACCACCAACCCTGGTGATCTAGTCGCCCCACCCCACCCACCCATGGAGACCCACCACCCCACTCCTCGTCAGCCGGCGGCGGCAGCATCCCACCCCCCGTCAGATTGACTGCAGCCCGTAGGGACTGTGCGCCCATTGGTTCAGAGCAAGAGCCACTGGGAGTGCAGCCCATACCGTACAAGGCAGTCCAGATATGTGAATGGAGTTCACTACAAGGAAGGATGGGTGACCGGCAGGTCACTGCAGGGATCAGTGCTGGGACTGGCCCACTTTAATGTCTTTATAAGTGATATTGCAGAGGAGCTGGAAAGGAAGGTCTGCCTATTTCCTGATGACACCAAGATTTGCAACAGAGTGGACATTCCAGTGGGGTGAAAAAGATGAGCAGAGACCTGAGAAAACTCGAGGAGTGGTCAGGTCAAGGGTATGGCAATTGGTTTTCAATGTAAAAAAAAAACCCTGCAATATAATGTACTTAGGGCACATAAATCCAGACATGGAGTACAAAATGGGTGTAGTGGAACTGACGACAACCAAGCAGGAAAAAGACCTAGAGGTAATCATACTGGAAGACCTAACATGAGCCAGGCAGAACGAAAAGATAGTTGGGAGGACTAGTGGGATGCTGGGGTGCATAGGGAAGGGTATCACCAGCAGAAAGAGGGAGGTTGTGTTGCCCCTGTATAGATTGCTGGTAATAACCCATCTGGAGTAGTGTCCAGCTCCAGAGACCACATCTCTGGAAGGACATGGAAAGAGTGGAGGTGGTCCAGAGGAGGGCAACTAAAATGGTGCAGGGTCTGCATCAAAAGCCCTACAAGGACAGGCTAAACATTCTCAATATATGCACCCCAGGAGAGGGGAGATATAACAGAGATTCTTTAAGTACCTCACAGGGGTGAATAAGGTACAGGAAGGAAGTGTTTTTCAGAAGAACAGGTGCTCAAGAACAAGGAGACATGCTATGAAGCTGGAAGGGGGGTAGATTCAGGAGAGATGTGAGGAAGTACTTCTTCACAAAAAGAGTGGTGAATTCCAAGAACAGCTTTCTAGTGTAGGTGGTGGGGGTTCAAGAAAGCATGGGACAGAACAATGGAATCATAGTGGAAAGGAAGATAGGGGAGGCAGAAAAAGCTGTAGATCAAGTAGGGTCCACAGTGAGAATGTAGCTGGGAAAAATGGGCAGGCTGGTTGGGTCAAGCAGTCCTTATCTACTGTCAGAATCTATGCTTCTATGGGTATAAGAGTTTCTGAGATGGTTAGAAAATAGAGAATAATGCATAACTATGTGTTATGAAGTTCTTTTTACACACCCGAGGTGTGTGATGACCCATAAACCTCAAGAGCTAAACTCAAGAGGTTCATGTGGTCATCACACACAAAGGGTGTAAAAAAAAAAAATTCATAAGCATACAGTCACTTATGCTTTATTTTTTATAATAAACAGTGCATGGACATGAGCACAAAAATCTAGTTTCCTAACAGGGAAAGTGAAGTGCGGGCATTCTCTAAAAGTAGAGAAAGCACCTGGGCCGGATGGTATCCACCCCAGGGTGCTGCGGGAGATGGCAGCGGTGCTGACAGAACCACTGGTGGATATGTTCAACATCTCCCTGGAAAAGGGTGGTGTGCCTCAGGACTTCAGGATGGCATATGTGGTGCTGATACGCAAAAGTAGTCCAAGGGATGAGCCGGGGAACTACAGGCCAGTCAGCCTCATGTCCATAGTGGGCAAGCTCATCAATCAATCAATCAATCAATCAAGTCTTTATTTAACCAGGCGTTCATCGTTGAGCAGAAACTCATATTTAACCAGGCGTTCATCATTGAGCAGAAGCTCATTTGCAAGATGGACCTGGGTGGAGCATGAACAATTGTATATACAGGTCAACAAAGGTATTTACAAGGCAATACAGATAATGCTCTTTACAGAGAGGAAGAAAAAGAAGTTTATATGTACATAGAATTATACAGATATTGTACAGATTACATGGTATTTACATACATATAAGTGTCTATAGGAAGATAAAGCAGGTTATCTAAGGCTGCAGGAGGAAGTAACGGAAGAAAAAAAATAAAAATATACACCAGGTAGAGGTGAAGGGAGGGAGGTAGGGGGAGAAAGGTTAGGAGGGCACGGTGCACAGAAAGGAGTTGGTAAAACGGGATGTAGAGAGGGTGGATGGAGAAAAGGAGTATGTGTGAGCCCCGGGATTGAATGCTATAAAGTACGGGGCATGGTAGGATGTCACAACCCAGGTAGTGAGCTCCTATCTGAGGTTGGGAAAGGAAGAATAAGGATGGACGGGCCTAGTGTTGATAACACAAGGGATGAGAGAGAGAGAACAATTAGGCTGGTGGAGGAGCAAGCTGGGGGTCAATACTAAAATTGGGTCTAGGCGTACTACATACCAGTGCAGACACTGGTACTGGTCTGAGTGGGTGAAGCAGTTACATACTTCTCTGATTGTACGGAAAAAAGCGCCTTGAAGGCATTTATACTGATTAGAGTGCTTAATTTGAGTTTTTTTGTAGATCGCTCCATAAGGTAGGTAGGTAGCACGGCTTATGGCTGCCCCTGCCGGCGGGATTTTGCTTTGGGGTACTTTTAGTGTAATAGCTGAGTAATCCTTAACGCGATTTCCAATTATACTCAGGGAAGACAGCAGGAGATATAATAAGGCAGCTTATTAGAGATGGCTCTATAGGTCCAGAGAGTGGCGTTTCTGTGGCGCCTGAACTTTAGTGATGTCCACCCCACTGCCACATATAGGGTGCAGTGATGCGTGTTGAAGGGGAGTCCCATTATAAACCCCAGTGCTCAATGGTAGAATGTGTCCAGTTTAGCCATGTATAAGTTGGGCATTGGCTGTAGAGGAAGTCAGCGTAATCAACCAATGATAGGAAAATGGATTGGACCAGTTGTTTCTTGGCATCTCTGGTGAGAAATTGGTTGATTCTAAAAAACAATCCAAGCCTTTGCCGAAGTCGTTTTAGCAAGTCCTCGATATGTTCAATGAAGGAGAGTCTTTGGCATATCCAAGCTCCCAGATACTTGAATTTTGTAACAAATTCTAGTTTTTCACCTAGAGCTGTGGTAATTTGGGGAACTGTCCCACTGGACACAGGGTTAGCTGTACGGATAAAAGGGGAGAGAACCATCGCTTTACTTTTTGGCATTAAGGAGTAGCTTTTTTTGGAGGAGTTGGCTTTGCAAAAGGTTGAATTCTGACTGTAGGTCATTGCAGGCAGCTTCAGGTGTTGGGCGACTCGTAGAGAACTGTATCATCTGCAAACAGATGGATGATGGCTTCTTTTATACAGTAGTCGATGTTATTAATGTAGATTGCAAAAAGTAAGGGCCCTAATATAGAACCTTGAGGTACCTCTCTTTGCAGAGTTTTTAAGGGGGACAGGCCTCCTTCGGCTTTAACTTGTTGAAGGCGCCCTGTAAGATAGTCATTAAACCAACACAGAGAGGAGGGGTCCACATCTATGGTTTGAAGGGAGGAGAGCAGCAGACTATGGTCAACGGTGTCAAAAGCCTTGCTTAGATCAAGGAAAACAGCACAAATAAAGATTTTGCTCTCAAGATTATGCTGCCAGTCATTAGTAAATTTGGCGAGGGCTGAGATAGTGCTATGTTTAGCTTTGAATCTGGACTGCATAGGATTTAGCAGTTCCCTAGACTCAAGGCGAGTTCTCAGCTGTGCATTTACAATTTTCTAGGAGCTTGACAGGACCGAAGGAGGGAAATTGGCCTGTGTTATTGAGACTGGCCAGAGTCACCTGATTTGAACAGTGGTATGACATGTGCTGTCTTCCATATAGGTGGTAAGGTGCCCTGAGACAGGGATAAGTTAAAAAGGTGAGTGATGGGTATTGCTAGTATGTGGTAGGCAATTTTTAGGAAGTAAGGGTCAAGGGTGTCGGCCCCAGCACTTTTTCTAGTATCCAACTGAAGCAAGAGGTTCTCTACCTCTTTCAGTGGGGCAGGTTGAAGCGAGAAAGGCGGTGAAACTATCGGAGTTTCAGGCAGTTGGCTGGCAGTCTGGGAGCGTAGTATGTTTGCAGGGAGTTATCAAATGCCATGCCTGCAGTAGCAAAGTGGTTATTGAATGCGCCAAGTATATCCATCTTTTCGGTTATAGTCAAGTTGCCAGAGGTAATCTTGGTCGGAGCGAATTTCCTGGGAGTGGCCTAACAGATCATTGATTGTGTTCCAGAGCTTAATTGGGCTCTTTTTGGCAGAGTCGAGTTCGGATTTGAAGAAGGTGGCCTTCATTCTCTGATTGTTTTGGTACATAAATTTCTGTAGTCTCCTGAACTGGTTCCAGTCCTCTGCAGTGTCAGTCTATGACTTTTTCCAGAGCTTATCTCTTTCTAGAAGCAAGGACTTGATCTGAGGGTGAAACCATTTACGGTTTTGGTCCATATTCGAACTTTAATCAGGGCAGCATACTTATTAAGGGCCCTTGATAGAATGTTGTGGAAGATATTGTAAGCTGACGAATCGCTTTGGCCAGGTAGAAATTCTACCACCAGGGGAGTACTTAAGCTCGCTTTAGGTAGGCATGTTCATTGAAGTTGTGCCTGGATCTCTTTATAGAAAACTTGCTGATGGGTGCTGGGTTGTTAGTGGATCTTACTCCCGCATTAAACAATGGTCGCTGGAGCCTGAGAAGAAGACATCAGCGTGGGAGAAGAGATGAGGTTTGCTCACCATTAGCACATCCAAAAGTGTACTTTTACTGGGGTTCTTTACATTTGGGCGTGTTGGTTCAGTAATAAGTTGCGTCAGCCCCATGTTCTTCACAGAAGGATGCAAGGGGGGCAGCTGTGTTAGAGAGCCAGTCAAAGTTGAGGTCTCCTAAAATAATAGTTTCTGGCAGCCCCTGTCCCAATTTGTCACTTAGATATGACACAAGCTGTAGGCCAGCAGATGGTGGTTCAGCATCCTATTACACAGAGTGCAGTAGTCTGTGTAATTTCCACTTTGAGAATTAGGCATTCAATTCTTGGAGACAGATGCCGAGGATAAGCAGAAGGCAGAAAATTTGTCTTTAACGAGATAGCTACCCTCTCCTCTGGCATGCCTATCAGCTCTGAACAAGGCATAGTTGGGTATGTTTACTTCTCTATCAGTGGTCAGTGGTGCTGTGTCGTAAGTTTCGGAAATCACAAGTATGTCAGGAGAGGTATGATTTACCCAGGTTTGTATTAAGGTTATCTTTTTAAGGAGGCTACATACATTAATATGCAAGAAGCTTATTCCTTTTAAATTTGCTAGTTCTGCTGGCAAAGCAATAGCTTCTGGGGGGCCAGGGTTGAGTTCTACATTGCCTGAACATAGCAGGAGGATAAGTAGGATTTTTTCTAAGAGCGCTGATTATAAGCTTGTAATTCCTGCCTTTCTCCCGTCTAGTAGATCTGATGTTTTTAGGGACTGGAAAGTAGCCACCATAGAAGAGCTGATCTGTTGTAGCAAGAGCTAGTACCCCTACCACAATAGGTGGGGAGGAGATAGAAGTCTGCATTGTGGGAGGTGGGCCTTGTGGTGGGGGATTGTTATAAGTACTACTGGTATGTGTGGTCCAAGAGCAGGGTTCAAGGTATTGGTACTTGGAATCACGGAGGCAATTAAAGGATAAGTTGCCATGTGGTATACAGCACAAGGTGCCGTTGTAGACCAAACATGATGGTAGTTCAGGTCTCCAATGCTGGGTAGCTGGTATCAGCAGAAGAAGGGGAAGTATAAGGAGCCATATAGGGCCCGACATGATGGTACCTCAAAAAAAGGAGCCACTCAATTAGCCCAGGGGCCAGTGGGGTTGCTGGATTAATGCAGCTTATCAGTAGCTTTCTGATCCAGGTCGACCCAAATTTGATAGCACTAAAAATATTTAGTGGTGAAGGCATAGCCAAGAAGAGCCTATGCGTTTTAGTAAGGTGAGGCCCTGAGAGTTGGATCCCGTAGGCTGGACAGAGAAGAGGGGGGATCATGAGCTAAGTCTCTATTGGTGGGGCACTGCGCCAGGGGACGTGGACTAATATTTTGGCAGGAGGTTCTGTATTTAATAGTCAGTGGAGGTGGGGGGGGCAGTCGAAAAAGTTGTAGCAGTTGCCGTACCTTGTAGGGCCTTGGGTCCGTGTCTGCGGTCTCGAGTGTCGGCTAGAGAGGTGCCAATCGCCCGCTAGCTGGGAATCCCGCGGCTTAGGAGCTGGGAGCCTGGGCGACAGTTCCTCAGCTGAGAGAGAGAAGGAGAGTGAGGGTTAATAAAGGGGATTCACATAAAGGGTTAGACAGAACAGCGGGGAGTCCAAAATTTGCAGAACAAAAGGACGTGTATTACTTTGGCACCCAAAAGTGTCTAGGGCCAGTGCACGTATGCAGGGAAAGGGCTGTAGACACTAGATTTCTTTCCCAAACCACAATTCAAGTCCTTTCAATTACAGACTGGGTTAACACTTTGGCTGTTTAACATTTGTCCCAACATAAACATTTTTAGGGTTTAAAATCAAAGAGCAGAAGCCGGCTTCCACCAGGGACCAATCAGAGTGTGGTCTGAGGGGGCGCTCGCAATCCGGTTGGTTGCAGCAGTTGCCGTACCTTGTAGGACCTTGGGTTTGTGTCTGCAGTCTCGAGCATCGGCTAGAGGGGTGCTGACCACCCGGTAGCCGGGAATCCCGTGGCTTAGGAGCTGGGAGCCAGGGTGACAGTTCCTCGGCTGAGGGAAAGAAGGATGCGAGGATTAATAAAGGGCACTCATACAAAGGGTCAGACAGAACAGAGACAATATTGAGAGAGAGGCTGGTGGCATTTCTGGATGACAATGACCTCCAGGACGGGAGGCAGCATGGGTTCGTTTCGGGGAGATCCTGCCATACTAACCTTATACAGTATAATGACTGGGTGACAAGAGAGCTGGATGGGGGCCATGCTGTCCTATCCCATACTTGGACTTCAGCAAGGCCTTCGATTCAGTGCCCCATGGGCGACTAGAGGGGACACTGACTGGAGTGGGAACAAAGATAGCATGCTGGATTTCAAACTGGCTGCATGGTATGGTACAACGGGTGGTGGTGGTGGTGGGGGAAGGCTCTGAGCCTAGACCAGTGACAAGCGGGGTGCCGCAGGGCTTGGTACTGGGCCTGGTGCTATTTGGGCTATTCATCTCGGCCATTGAGCATGGAATGAGGAGCAGGGCAAGTCTGTTCGCAGATGACACCAAGATGCGTGCAGCAGTAGACAAGGAAGAGGGTTGGAAGCAACTACAGGAGGACCTAACCAAGCTGGAGGAGTGGTCTGAGAGGTGGCAGCTGGGGTTCACTGCAAGGAACTGCAAGGTTATACATTTCGGGGCAAAGAACCCCAGGTGGGAGTACTGGCTGGGGGGGGGGTAAAGCTTGGGATTACTGAGGAGGAAAAGGACTTGAGAGTAATGGTAACAGGGAGCATGAACAATACTGCCCAATGCAGGAAAGCGGCGGCGAGGGCAAACAAGATGCAGGGGTGCATAGCGCAGGAGTTCACATCCAGGCACAGGGAGATGATCTTGCCCCACTACAGGTCACTAGTCAGGCCGCACTTAGAGTACTGTGTGCCATTCTGGAGGCTATACCTGGGGTGGAATGTCAAACTACTGGTGGGAGTGCAGTGGGATGATTCAGGGGATGGAGGGAAAGGACTACGAGAACAGGCTGGAAGAACTGAATATGTACACACTGGAGGAGAGAAGGGATAGGGGGGACATGATCGAAACCTTCAAGTACCTGAAGGGAATCATCAAGTGGGGCAGAGGGCAGGGGGGTTTAAACTAAGGAATGGAAGAAATACTAGAGGGCATGGGCTAAGAATAGAGGGGGTAGATTCAGGGAGAGATAAGGAGGCATTATTTCACAGAGTGGTGTTGAGGTGGAACGCTCTACCAGAAAGGGTGATATCAAACAAAAATGTGGATGGCTTCAAGAAGGCACGGGACAGGGAGAAGAGTGGGTAAGGGTGGGTGGAGCGGTGGACAACCAAGGGAGAACAAGGGGTGGGGTGGGGAGGGGCAGCTGCAACCTAGGGAGCTAGCTGCACAATCGAGCAGATGTTGATAGACCAGAAGGTCTATTTCTGCTGCCACATTCATTTGTATGTATGTTTGTATTCCAAACGCTGTAATAATAGGGTGTGATAAAGGAAGTTAGACAGTTAAATTAGACAGTTGTAACTGGCTAAGAATCATGTTGTGATTTATAATACCTTTTAAGATGCAGTCTGCAGTTACTCATTATAACTGATGTACTTTTAAATTTTCCTATTGCTAATTAGAACATTTTTTAACCTGAAAATAGAGACTGTGATGTGTTGAGTAGTAATCTACAGGAGGCAGATATAGCTTTTCTATTCCCTTCCTACCTTGACAGCAAAGATTCAAAATAAATAAGACCTCATCAGCCCTATACATTCAGTTAAATAATCTCTTAATTAAAAACATTGTGATTGATCAAATCAAAAGCTTTTCTCAAGTTGATAAATATTGCTCTGATAATCTCTTTCTTTTTCATGGCTGAAAAAAACATCATTACTAAAAACTAAACAGAGCCAAAAAAGTGATGTCGCCTGCCCTAAATTCAAACTGGCAGACATGAGTTTATTTTAATTTAAATGGTCTATAAACTGTTTAAGACCAATTTGTCTTGAATCTTGCCTAATCCTGATTGAAAGCAAGTGAGTCTGAGGGATTTATTGTTTTGATATACTCAAAGTCACCTCACTTAAAATGTGGAACTGCTGATGGGCTCCTAGATCAGTGTGAAATGTTCCCTGTAACTTCAAAGTAGAGAAGCTGTAAAGCTGTACTTTGCAAGTAAAGATGGTGCAATGTCCAGAACTTGCACTTCAAAGACTTTGCAAAGTTTCCATTAGCTGCTCCAACGCCAGCAGTAGTCGTATCTTTAAAAATTTTTTGTTAAAAAACAACAACAAAAAAACCACCACCCTTTGCCACACAATCCACCCACTTATGTCAGCCTCCACCTGCAGGCAATCTCAGTGGCCGGTATTCGGAAAGAGCTTTCAACACTAAATGCAGCACCCAGCTGTGGAGTCAAAGGCACCATGCCCAAACTCCACAAAATCTATGCTCCCTATTGCCCACATACTTAAAAGATCATTATGTGCCAGCTCCTTCCCTCGTAGCTGGAAGCATGCACTGGTAGTGTTGATCTGCAAAGGTGGCCCAGCTGACTCACCTTCCAACTACTTAAGCAATAAACCACGAGAGGGTGTGGGTTATGGTTTGATTCTCTGACTGGTGTGGTTTGGCCATGAGGCTGCAGGCGAAGTGGTCAAATCCTCGCCATCTGTGGTAAATCTCACCGTAACCCACACCCTTGAGTGGTTTATTGTGATTATACCATTTTTTGTTTCATATTTTGTGTTTAAAAGGTTGCTTTTTTTATATAAGATTTTTTATGTAGAAATATTCCTACGCATAAAAAAAATAGTCCACACTATTGCAGTGCATTAGTAGTAACTGTTTATTCTTGTAAATGCATAACAAGTATTTTTCTGTCTTTTGCTCGACTTTTGTCAAAGCCTTTTTATATTTTTGATGAAAGAACAGTTTTCTAGGTTTTAGGAAGGATGAATTATTAGTATTTCAACAACTGAAAAAAGAAGAAAGCAGCAATGTTTGTCCGAGACAGCTGACAGATAAAAAAAAGAAATGGACACCAGTTTTGAGATTATAGATCCCGTACAGCTTGACCACATATTCCGGTCGATACAAAATCCTGAAAATGCCTGCTGCTTGTTCGTGACGTCCATTTTTCCTTTTTCTAGGATTGGAGGGGTCTGTTTGGACATCATCACCTGTGGAATTTGATTGTGATAGTGTAGAGTTTGGAGGCGCTGTCTGCGGCAGGATGGTGTTGGCGGTCCTGCTCTTGGACAACTTGCCTATCGGAGCTGTAGCAGGCGGAGGAGCACTGAAGTGTCAATTTTTGGGGGGGCTATATTTTCAGCATTTTCTATTGAATGGAATATGTGGTCGAGCTCTTCGGGATCTATAAGCTCAAAACTGGTGTCCATCCCCCATCAGCTGTCTTGGATGAACGTCGCTTAGCAGCGAGTCAAGATGGCAGCAATGGAGATTTTAAAATATGATCAGAGTGATTCAGAGGTTCTGGAGGGGTACGAGACTGGCAGTGGGTGGCTGGCACCTCTTCCATAGGTATATCATAGTATTTACCATGGAAAGGATCTGCCAGCCAGCCAATTGTGTTGCGGGATTTCAGTGATTGAATTTATAAGATGGTATAATGTCCAATTTATCTGCTCCCCATCCTCTCCAAAACCACTGAGAAGCTTATCAGCAGGCAGCTATTGAACTACTATACTCAAACTGGCTTCCTAACTCCTTGACAATCTGGTTTTTGCTCAAACCACTCAACCTCCTCCTCCCTTCTCAGTGTCACCTACCACATACACACCAACAAGAACAAGGGCCTGGACACAGGGGCCATACTTAAACACCTAGCAAAGGTCTTTGACACCATGGTTCACCATTAGCACATACTCAAACTATTCAACTCTGTTGTCTCCCCCTCAGCCCTAGCATGGTACCAGTCATACCTGACCAACTAGACCCAATCTGTCAAGCTTGGCCCATGCTCCCTTCATGCCTTAACAGTCACCCTCTGGGTCCCTCAAGACTAAGTCCTCGGGCTCCTGCTGTTCACTACCTACACTAACAACCTACCCAGCTCTCTCACTGCCAGCAACGTACACATATATGTAGACAACACCATTATCTATGTATATGGTATTTACTCCCTCCATTGAGGGTCACCTCCAACAGGACTTCACCGCAGTACAAAAATTGTTCCTGGATAACCGCCTTATCATGAATAAAAGAAAACGGGGTCCATGTCGTTTGTCATCAGGAACTGTCTCAGACCTGCTACCCCACTCTAACCATGTATCCCAGACAGGCGTTTCCCAGACTCGGTTTCCTCCTACAAATACTTCGGTCTCCACCTGGACCAGCACCTTGACTACTCGAGACACATTTCACAGGTAGTAACCAAGTCATATGCTAAGCTAGGTGCACTACACTGAGTAAAGAGGTGACTCCATGGAATCATCAGAAACCAGATTATGGATCAATCCTGCCCCTCACAGACTACGGGGACACAGTTTCCTCAGGCGCTACCCTTGATAAAATCAGCACTGGTCAATACACTGTCTAGAGTCACCCTGGCCTGCCTGCCCTCCCACACTCCCACCGCTGCAGTAGGTACAATGAGCCTGAGTGATCCCCTCCCTTGCAAGACAAAGGATGCACACTGCCCTCCTGAGTGCTAAGTACTGGTCTGGCAAACTGCCTGGATATCTCTGTTTGACCTCTTCTCCCTTGCAGTGAACCCTTCTTATCTGCTCAGATCCGAGGAAGGATGTTACCACCCCATTCCACGGTACAGGCACAATCTCGGCCAAGGCTCCATCAGCTACAGACTCCCTAACACCTGGAACAATCTCCCAGTCAATGTCATTGCCCCCTCCTCAATATCAAGCAAGGCTCTGATCAAGTCCCACTGCAAATTCCCGATATATCCCCAGTGCCAAGCTCCCCCCCCCCGGAACCCATCAAAGTCACCTGGCTAATGCGCATCATATTAGCCCAGTGAGGTACACTGTGTTGACTGCTGTGATCCTCTGTGGGACAGCAGTGGTTCTACCTTTTATTTGCTTTCACTGGGGTTACTCTGTCATATTGTTATAATTCACTGCACCAAGACATGCTGCTTACCATGCACTTATTTAATTTGTTTTTGGAATGCGTATAATGTAATACAGTGGCACGATAGTGCCACTACATTTAGGGTTGAGTAGGCAGTTTAATGTTAAACCCCAATTTTTGCACTTTAATAATTTCAAATCGTTCAACGGATTTGCACACAATTTTGCATGCACAGTCTCATGAGGTAGATCTCTTCTTGTTCCAAGTTTTGTTCCAGTCGGATGTGCAGATGCTGAGATCTGGATAGCAAAGAAAGTGAGTTTTTGGGGGGTTTTGCTCTGTTTTTGTCAACCCCTAGCGCCCAGATGGTTTGGAATTTTTTAGGGTAGAAAGGGACAAGCCCACAGATGTGCCTTTTGCCAGTTTGTTGAAAAAATATTTATTTGTTCCAAAGTTAATAAATTGTAAAATTTCAGGTTCTGAGTATGCTCAGTAAGCACTTAAATGAAAAAATTCCTTTTTCATATGGGGCCAATCCTTTTTTGTGAGGGGAAAAATCTTTTTTCATTTGTACCATCTTGTTTTCTGTTTTGTTTTTCTTTTAAAAAAAAGTTTTTTAAAACCCACAAATATGATATCTTGCAGAGAGACTATCTATCTTGCTCATCGGGACTCTAAGGTGGATTCTGTGCTTAACTGTTAGATAAATGACAATGAAATGTGGGTTTTTTTATATTTTAAATCCTTTTTTGTGATTCACTTCCACTTTTTTCATTTGGACGTAGTACAAAAATGTTCTTATGAATGAAATATCATACAAACATTTTTGTATTAATGAAAATATCGTACAGAAATTTTCATATGAATGAAAATATACTAAAATATTCATATGAACAAAAATATATGAAAATTATGAACGAAAATATATGAAAATTTTCATATGAATGAATACATGAAACTTTTCGTTCATATGAAAATTTTCATATATTTTTGTTCATACAAACATTTTTGTATCATATTTCATTCATACAAAAATATGCACACTAAGTCCAAATAAAAGTATTGTATGAAAATGTTCATATGAACAAAAATATCATACAAAAATTTTGTACGATATTTCCATTCTAAGAAAATTTTTGTAGAATATTTTCGTTCATACAAAAATGTTCCTAAGTCTAAACAAAAATATCCTATGAAAATTTTCATATGAACAAAAATATGTTAGAATCCTTATTTTTCCCTGGTGTCTAGTGGTGCCCCCCACCCTCCAATTGCCACCCCTGTAATTGTTTAATTTTTCTATGGTGTCTAGTGGTGCCCCCACCCTCCGACTGATGTCCCTGTAATTATTTAATTTTACCCTGGTGTCTAGTGGCACCCCCCCCCTTCTGATTGCCATCCCCACAATGTTAAATCTTTCCCTCATGTCTAGTGGCACCCACCCTCAGATTGCCATCCCCATAATTATTTTATTTCTCCCTGGTGTCTGGTGGCACCCCAACCCTCTGATCGATGTCCCCATTATGTTTTCTCTCTCCCTGATGTCTACTGGTACCCCCACCCTCCAATCACCACCCCCCTTAATATTTTGTCATTCCCTGCTGTCTAGTGGCACCCCCACTCTCCGATCGCTGTCCTGTCTGAAATAAACTAAACAGTCCCACAATGTCTTGCATTTTTTTTAAACTTGTAAAAAAGAAAACAGTCCCTCCCTGATCCGACCCTCCACCCCGACCTCCCACTTAGCACCCACCACCCCATACCCCCACACCCTCTCACTCACCTGAAAAGGTCCCAAGGTTAAGATCCACTCTCTGATCAAAGACATGTCTTTCTGCTGAACAGATGACTGCAATATGAGAAACTAAGGTAAGAGCGTTTAAATGTATTGCAATGGAGTTTTCAACTTTGACGCATAACTTTACCATTTTTGCACGCTTTTACACCAAATTTTCAACATGGCCTTTTTGAGACTCCACCTCATGAGCAATGCTCCTTACCTTAAACCACAACTGTTGACTGGAAATACCAAGAAAGGGAATGAATATGACATGGGAGGAGTGAGGTAAGCAACTACACAGCACTGCAAACGTGAGACTTCCCCTTTGACAGTACGTGAAGTACCCCCAAGGGCATAATATGGTACAAGGAGCAGCCAAGTACCACACACCACTGGGAGTGCCTTATTACTATGTTAAAAACCAGGTTGGGTAAGAAATGATTCATCTTTGAACTTGAGAGTCATTTGATGCTTTTGTGTCTTAAGGCTCTGCAGGTATATTAAATGGAAAGTGTCTAGAATCGTCATTGGTTAAAACAGGTCCCTGAATCGTGCACTGAATATATCTATGGATGCATGGTCATGCCTCTGATCACTGTGTGCCACCTAAAGCATGCATTATTACTGTGCAACTGCACACCCTATCATGTGTTATACCTTAAAAAGGATTTGGGAGCCCAGAAAGGAGTACATGTGGATTTTTCAGTGTATAGCGTAAGTATCTCAATAGATTGTATATGTGTTCACTATATAATGTAAGTGGATTTTCAGTACCCAGTATATGTATTTCAATAGATAGTGTATGCACTTCGCTATATGACTTATGTATTTCAGTATACTGTATAATGTATTATGCAGTATTGTACACCTGGAGCTAGCATCTCCATGTTGTGAAATTTGTAATTGAATACCATTTCTAATCAGCCAGCCACAGCATGTGCACCACTTTTTACTATGCGCAAGAAACATATTGCGGCAGCTTTCTCCAGAAGCAGGTTGTGGAGGCACGGTACTGTTGTGGCCAATGCCCCCACAGCCTTTAAAGGCTTGGTTTGCTTCCCCCAATGCTGTGGCACGCTGCTGCTGACACTAGTTCAGCCAGTGTGCCACCAACTTGTAAAATTTTAGCCGCTGAATCAGAGGCTGCCTCATCATTGCAGCGTCAGCCATTTGCTGCAATGAAGGAGTGACCCATCATTGCAGGGCGGAACCTTGAAACACTGATATTGTTTGTGAACATGGCGGCACAAACAATATTAACCCCCCCCCCGCCGATGGGGTACCCCATCCCCTCGACAGCATGTGCCCTCCCCACGTGTTTGTTTTGTCAACTGGGGCCCCAACCTCTGTCAGTTTCAGTGCCCTAAGGTTTATGTTGCTGATGGGGAGCGACTCCCCGCTGTAAGCATTATGTAACCTCTCCGCTTTTGTTGTCTGCCGACGAGGTGCCCAATCCCCATCAGCATGATGTCACCCCCTCCCCCAATCCCCATCGGCATAATGTAACACCCCTTTTGTTGTGTGCTGTCGACTACAGCTGCCCCCTAAAAAGTCTCCGTTGGCACGCTAGAGCCTACCCCAGCATGCCACATGCCCCTGTAAAATCAAAAATGTTCCTTCAATGTCTTTTTTACCTGTAAAGGAACGTCCTTGCGTGTCTCCCTGTCCACAACCCACGCCCACCCACTGCGCACCCTGCCTCTCCACACCCCCCTCACCCCATACTTACCTCCGGAGTCCAGCGTGATGATCTTCGGTGGACCGGGAACACGTCTGCACTCTTCAAAGCCGACCGCGAACTGAGGAAATGCCGGTAAGCTGTATAATAGAATAGATAGGGTTTTTTCAACTTTGATGCATATCTCAGGCATTTTTTGGAATTTTGGCACCAAATTTTCAACATGGGGTTATTGGGACCCCTCCTCATGAATTCTGGAACTGTCATGGTGTTATTCAGCCCCAAAAGGTGATTTCGCAGTCACTGCACGGAATCGCCTTTCGGGACCAGAAATAAGACATGATTGGAGTGGTGCAGTGCAGTGGCTGTGGAGCAGCAGTCTTCCGGGAGATGTTCTGGAGGATGCGGTGTTGTCCCATCTGCAGGCACCTCTCTGGGCTGAGGGAGGAGTTTGCTCATCTCCAGGCTGAGTTGGCCAGGATTTGTGGGACCTCCTCTTCCATCCAGGGACCACCAGTGCCACTGCCGCTGCCTCAGAGGTTGCCAAGAAAGAGGAGCGGTTGGACCACAGTGGGCTCAGGGAGGGTGAGGGTGGTGGAACAGAGGCACATCCCTCCAGTTGTACCTCTCCACAATTCCTATGCCATTCTGGCAAAGTGTGGTTCCTCTATGGAGGCACCTACAGTGGAGACCAAGGAGGATGCTGGGAACCTCCACAAGGAGACCCACAGGAGGGTGGCAGGGACCCTGCAGGGGAAGGAAACAACTCCTGGTGGGTGACTCCATTGTTAGTAAGGTAGAACTGGGCAAGGAAGGGGAGAGGGAGGTAAGGTGCCTGCCTGGCGCCATGGCTTGGAGGACAGGAGCTTAATCCTCAGGATTGCCAGAGCAGCTGCACAGGGAGAGCTGGATGTCATTGTCCACCTAGGGACAAATGACCTGGCTAAGAAAGGGATTAGAGAAGTGCAGGAAGAGTTTGTGGAATTGGGGAGGGCCTTAGTCAAGTAGCACGCACGGTAACCTTCTCGGAGGTGCTACCCATCTATGGCATAGGAGAGGCTAGGTGTTCCATACCATGGATTCAATCAGTGGTTGAAAAACTGGTGTGGAGCTCAGGGATTTGGCTTCATTGGGGACTGGGGGTCCACCTGGAGTGATGCAAGCCTATACTGGCATGATGGGCTGCATCTGTCCGGGAGGGTAACCAGGATCCTAGGTGATAGGTTTAAATGCTTCACTGGCAAGCTTTTAAACTAGCCAAGGGGGGAGGCACTGGAAAGGAGCAGGAAAATCCTAGCCCCCCAAACAATCACGGTAGTAAGTGTGGCAAACACCAACATGGAGGTGTCGATAGGGAGAAGGGCAGTGGTAAATGGAGAAAGTGACAAAGGCAAGAAGGACAGGGATGGGGGTAAGGCCATCAGGAAATGGAGGGTAATGAGTACCAATGCCCGTAGTCTGGGCAACAAGCTCCCTGAGCTGGTGGCCTTAATGGAAGAGGGATGCCTGGATATCGTAGCAGTCACAGAAACATGGTACACAGAGAACCATGACTGGGATGTTAACATACCAGGGTACATAACCTACAGGAGAGAGAGGCAGGGGAGAAGAGGGGGAGGAGTAGCTCTCTATGTAAAGGAAGGGATAAAAGCAACTGAACAAAAGAGTAAACAGGGAGGAGAGGAGGCACTGTGGGTCACCTTGGAGACTGGAAAGGGCACCACAATCCGCACAGGGGTTGTGTACAGACCCCCATGTCAGGGGGAAGGAATGGACAAGGATATGATGGAAGGCATTCTTAGCATGGCAGAGAAAGGGGACATACTGTTGATGGGAGACCTGAATATGTCAGATGTTAACTGGAGCACATTTGCTGCAGCCACATCCAAGAGCAGGGCCATTCTTGACGCCCTACAGGTGGCAGGCATTAGACAGCTAGTTTGAACCCACTGTGAGGGAGCAATCTTAGACCTCATACTGCAAACGGGGCAGTGAGAGGATCTCAGATCTAGAAGTGGGTTGCCATCTGGGGACAAGTGACCATCAAACAGTGTGGTTCACGTTAAACTCAGCTACAGAGTCAAGCCATACAAAAGTGAGGGTACTGGACTTTAGGAGGGCTGACTTTGGCAAGATGGGAGAGTGCCTCAGAAAAGCATTAGCAAACAGGCTAGAAGGAGGTGTGGAGCAACAATGGGGAATTATCAAACTGCCATCACAGAGGCAACAAGCCTTTGTGTGAAACAAATAAACAAATCAAAACGAAAGAAAAGCCACTATGGTTCTCAAGAGAGGTGGCTGTGAAAGTCAGGAAGAAAAGATAGCATTCCGGAAGTATAAGGAAACACAGAAGGAGCAGGACAGAGAGCTGTACCAGTTAAGGCAGAAAGAAGCAGGAGGGAAGTCAGAATAGCAAAGGCCCAAACTGAGGAAAAGATAGCCAACTTGTTAAGAAGGGGATAAACCTTTATAGGTACATCAGCGAGCGAGAAAGACAAAGGAGGGATAGTGAGGCTGAATAGAATGAATGGTGGGTGGGCAGAGGGGGACAGTGAAAAAGCAGGGATACTGAACGAATATTTCTGCTCAGTATTCACAAAAGAGGAGGGGAAGTGCCTAATCCAATTAACAGAAGCACTCTTGATAGGGGGGTCGATCCCAGTCCTTTCTCAGAAGAAAGGGTTCTGCAAGAACTCCTAAAACTGAAGGTGGACAAAGCAATGGGTCCTGATGGAATTCACCCCAGAATTCTAAAAGAATTAAGGAAGGAACTAGTGAAACCACTGGCTACTCTTTTTAATAAATCATGGGAGGATGGTGTGGTACCCGAGGACTGGAGGAAGGCAGATGTGATTCCCTTCACAAAAGTGGGACCAAGACAGAGGCAGGAAACTACAGACCTGTCAGTCTGACCTCTGTGGTAGGGAAAGTGATGGAGTCACTCTGAAGGAAAGAATAGTTGAGTACCTAGAGGTTAGTGGAGCACAGGATCCAAGGCAGCATGGGTTCACAGTGGAAGGTCATGTCAGACGAATCTAATAGATTTCTTTGACTGGGTGACAAAGTAGTAGACTAGGGAGGGGCTGTGGACATGGCCTACCTAGACTTTAGCAAGGCATTTGACACAGTCCCACACAAAAGATTATTAGTCAAATTAACCAGCCTGGGAGTGGTCCCAGGTTGGTAGCCTGATAAAACATTGGCTGGACAACAGGACACAGAAGGTAATTGTAAATGGAGTCCACTCTGAAGAAAGGGCGGTTACTAATGGGGTACCTGAGGGTTCAGTATTGGTCCAGTCCTTTAATGTCTTCATCAGTGACATTGCAGAGGACTGAAGGAAAAGTATGCCTTTTGCAGATGACACAAAGATCTGCAACAGGGTTGATACACAAGGAGGCGTGGAAAGGATGAAAAGGGACTTGGCAAGGTTGGAGGAATGGTCAGACGTATGGCAGCTAGGATTCAATGCAAAAAAGTGCAAAATAATGCACCTGGGAAACAAGAACCCAGGGGAAGAATACACAATGGGTGGGGAGGTAGTAACAACAACAAAACAGGAAAGGGACCTGGGGTAATCATATCAGATGACCTTAAGGTTAGCAAGCAATGTGAGAAGGCAGTAGGGAGGGCCGGGGGTATACTGGGATGTATAGGGAGAGGCATCAGCAGCAGAAAACAGGAAGTTGTTATCCTCTGTACAGACAGTTGGTGAGACCCCATCTGAATACTGTGTCCAGTTCTGGAGACCCCATCTCCACAAGGACATAGACAGGATAGAGGCAGTCCAGAGGAGGGCAACTAAAATGGTGCAGGGTCTGCAAGAGAAGCCGTATGAGGAGAGACTAAAGGAGCTTAATATGTATACCCTTGAGGAAAGAAGGGAGAGGGGACATGATAGAAACTTTCAAGTACCTCAAGGGAATCAACAAAGTCCAAGAGGGTAGCATCTTTCAGAAAAGAGACTTGCAAGAACAAGGGACACAATTTAAAGATAGAAGGAGGGCGTCAGGGGCAATGTGAGGAAGTATTTCACAGAGAGGGTAGTGGATGCATGGAACAGCCTTCCTGAGGAAGTTGTGGGGTCTAAAACTGTGGGAGAATTCAAGAATGCATGGACAGACATAAGGCAATTCTTGTGGGGGCAGGAAGATATAGGCTGTTGGTTAACTAGGATCTGGCCTATCCTGTAGGTAGGGAAATGGGCAGACTAGATGGGCCTAGCGGTCCTTATCTACCATCAAAGTCTATGTTTCTATGACCGATTAACAAAATTACAGTGCCAGTGTTCGTGAGGTGGGCTCTCAAAAAGCCTGTACTGCAAATCTGGTGGGAAAAATCCAAAAAAATGACTGTTTTAAGAGTGTGTGTTGTGCAGTTGCTATGCACGCTCATAACTTTGCAAATCTGCAATATGTTCACGCCAGATTTTCAGCACTGGCATTTTTTCAGACCTCCTTGTGAACAGTACAGCTGTCATTTTCCACATCCTGGCCGAAATGTGTTTTTGCACTTCCAGTGCAGAATAACGCGGTCGCCGTGGGAAATCAGTGTTCAGGACAGATTAAGAAAATGACAGTGGCACTGTTCATGAGCAGAGGTCCTAAAATGCCTATGTTGAAAATGTATTTATTTGTTTCATTTGCAGATTAACACCTTTGAGCCAACAGGCGCTTTTACAAAGGTTCCATGTCAGGTAGAACAAACAAACAATTTTCAAGGTTACATTTCATTAGTGGAAGAGACAAGAATACAGTGGTTGTTTGATGGGCATTGCTGAATGCCAATTGCTGATAACAGACTACTGACAGGCCGTACATGCAGGCAAGTAGTCTATTGCATTTCCTAAGTTGTACAGGTACTAGAAGTGCATTTGGTAAGTGGTTTAACTTATATTGTTAAGTCTTAAAAGAAGGCCTCAAGTTGTCAAGCCTGAAGTTAGAGAGAAGTGGCCTGAGGGGGCTTTGTCATATGTTGGAAAAGGGGTGAGGGGTGGAGCAGGAGAGGGGGACAGCCGCCCAGAGGCTTTGTCAAGGAGGTGCTGGAGCACAGAAGTGTGGGTGAGAAAAGGGTTATATCATTGCCGTCTGCGACTAGTGGTTGCAGCCACACTGGTTGTCTTCTGCCAAAACGGTTAACAGGTCTCTTTTAAAAGGGCCTATTTTTGTGTATTCCAGTGTGGTAGAGGGGAGTTCATTAAGCCATGTGGGGCCGCGGTAGGAGAGTGACCGCTGAGCGAAGCATGTTCTTTTGAATGGGACACAGAGCACTACCTTTGCCGTTCCTCTGGTGACCTTTGTCGAGGGGTGTCGCTGGAACAGTGCGGCAGTAGAGTAGGGCATGAGACCTAGTAGGGCTTTTTTTTCCCATTATGCATGCCTGATACCTTGTCCTGAGGTGGAGCTGGAGCCACCCTGTAGAGGAGTAAAGGGTGCATGTATGGCACGCTTGTTGGCACCGGACCAGGCGACAGCCCTATCTGACTCAGTTGTTTAACTCTATTTAAGGCTGAGTCGGTGGCAGCACCGTAAATGACTAGTGCGTAGTCGATGATAGACAGGATAGAGCTTTGAGTAACTAGTTTAAGAGCCTCGTGTGTCATGGCTTGCCTATGCCTCCATAGGATGCCTAGCTTAATATTGCCAGTTTTGACTACGTGGTCAATATGGTGCACAAAGGAGAGATGTGTCATCAATATGTACGCCCGAGGTATTTGTAGGTGTAGACTTGCTCGATGCTATCCCCTTTCTGGCTAAAGATAGTCAAGGGTTCAACATTCCTTTTAGAATGTGGCATGGTTAGGTGCATTGTTTTCGTTTTTTTGTAGTTCAGTAGGAGTTGGTTTTGGGAGAACCACGCCTCTAGCAAGGCAATGCTGCACTGTAGGATTTTAGAGATTTCACAGGCATTGCTGCCTGGGACTGATATCACTGCATCATCTGCATACAGCAGCATTATTGCAGGACAGGCTTTGGGAAGGGAATTTATGAAGAGACTGAAAAGAAGTGGCCCTAGGATCAAGTCCTGTGGGACCCCTAGTGTTACCTTTCTGGGATCAGAGGTAACACCCCCTATCCTAACACTCTGCATCCTGTGTGATAGGTAGCTGTTGAACCAGGAGATGGTATCGACTGACGGACCCAGGGTCCGTAGGTGTCTTAGCAGGATTTGGTGGTTGACAGTGTCGAAGGCTTTTGTGAGGTCAATAAATATGGACTCCACTGTTTTTCCTGAATCAAGGGCTTCGTATGCATGGGAGGTAAAGTCCCACGCATACGGTGATGATACGGTGATGATACTCCATAAAATGACTGTTACGAGCGTGCGTTGCACAGTTTGCATGCACGCTCGTAACTTCAAGAATTAATAATATTTTCACTCCAGATTTTCAACATTGCCATTTTTCTGCACCTCCTTATGAAAAGTACAGCTGTCATTTTTCACATCCTGGCTGAAATATGTTATTGCAGTGCCAGCGCAGAATAGCGTGGTCGCTGTGGGAAATCCATGTTCGGGACACATTATGAAAATGACAGTGACCCTGTTCATTAGCAGAGGTCCTAATATGCCTATTTTGAAAATTTGGTGATGAAAGTCTATAAAATGAGTGTGTTACAAATGTGCATTGTGCGGTTTCTACACACGCTTGTACCTTCGCAACTTTGCAATATTTTCACTCCAGATTTTCAGCACTGCCATTTTGCCACACCTCCTTATGAACAGTGCAGCTGTCATTTTTCACATCCTGGCTGAAATGTGTTTTCGCTCTTCCGGGCACACAATAGCGTGGTCGCTGTGGGAAATCAGTGTTCGGGACATATTAAGAGCAGAGGTACTAAAACGCCTATGTTGAAAATTATGTGATGAAACTCCATAAAATGACTGTTACGAGCGTATGTTGTGCAGGTTCCACGCAACCTTGTAAGTTTGCAATTTAGTAATATTTTCACGCTAGATTTTCAACACTGGCATTTGTTCACACCTCCTTATGAACAGTACAGCTGTCATTGTTCACATCCTGACCGAAATGTGTTTCCGTGCTTCCAGTGCAGAATACCACAGTCACTGTCAGAAATCAGTGTTTGGGACAGATTAGGATCGAGTGACTGGGTGGGGGGGAGTGACTGAGTTCAACTGAGCTCTGTTCGGACTGCTGCGGATTTCTTTGTGGGCAGGAAAAGGTGACAACACAGGCAGCAGCCCAGTAGAAAAGGGCAGCCTGCAGCACTGGGAGACAGAATGAGCAAATGAGGGAGGGGGAGTGAGTGAGCTCAACGAAGCACTGTTGGGACTGCTGCGGATTTCTTTGTGGGCAGGAAAAGGCAGCAATGCATGCAGGGGCTGAGTACAAAAAAGCAGCCTGCAGTGGTGGGAGAAACAGAACAAGTGAGTGAGAGAGGGGGAGTGAGAGAGCTCAACGGAGGTGTATCGTGACTGCTGCGGATTTCTTTGTGGGCAGAAAAAGGCGGCAATGCAGGCAGGAGCCCAGTACAAAAGGGCAGCCTGCAGTGGCAGGAGAAACGGAATGAATGAGTGAGAGAGGGGGAGTGAGTGAAGCCAGCGGAGCTCTGTTGGGACTGCTGCAGATTTCTTTGTGGGCAGGAAAAGGTGCCAACGCAGGCAAGAACTGAGTACAAAAGGGCAGCCTGCAGCACTGGGAGAAACAGAACGAGTGAGTGAGAGAGCTCAATGGAGGTGTATCGTGACTGCTGCAGATTTCTTTGTGGGCAGGAAAAGGCGGCAATGCAGGCAGGAGCCCAGTACAAAAGGGCAGACTACAGCGGCGGGAGAAACAGAATGAATGAGTGAGAGAGGGGGAGTGAGTAAGCGAGCTCAACAGAGAAAAGGGTGGCAACGCAGGCAGGAGTCCAGTACAAAAGGGCAGCCTGCAGCTCCGGCAGAAATGGAATGAATGAGTGAGACAGGGGGAGTGAGGCCAACAGAGCTCTGTCGGGACTGCTGCAGATTTCTTTTTGGGCAGAAAAAAATGCCAACAGAGGCAGAAGCCCAGTACAAAAGGACAGCCTGCAGAGCCAGGAGAAACAGAATGAGCGAGTGAGACAGGGAAAGTGAGTGACCTCAACAGAGCTCTGTCGGGACAGCTGCGGATTTCTTTGTGGGCAGGAAAAGGTGCCAACGCAGGCAGAAGCCCGGTACAAAAGAGCAGCCTGCAGCGTCGGGAGAAACAGAATGAGCGAGTGAGAGAGGAGGAGTGAGTGAGTGAGCGAGCTCAACGGAGCTCTATCATGACTGCTGCAGATTTCTTTGTGGCCAGAAGCACAAATGGCAACAGTTAGTTTAGCAGATACCCGAGAGCCAGCTAACTGGGGTTTCTGTAAGACAACAGCTACTAAATTGTTCTAATTCACTATTTTTGGTTTCTCTGTGCATCAGGTCTAGCTAGCAGGAGTGTTGTAACATCAAAAACACAAACAATGAATTAGAGCTATTTAGTAGCTGTTGTCTTACAGAAACCCCAGTTAGCTTGCTCTCATGTATCTGCTAAACTAACTGTTGCCATTTGTGTTCACTAAATAAGAAGTTACAAGGCTCTGCTGTTGCTAAACTAATTTTAAAGCAATACACATGTTAAATCTAAGGGCATGGCTACATCACTGTTACATGAGACGGGGCATCCTGGGAGAAAGAAAGCCAATAAAACTATTTGTTATGGAGATTCCCAGGGGTCGTAAAACTACCATACAACTAGCAGGCAATTTAGGAAAAACTCCAAATAGCAGACAGAGGGAAGAACACACTAGGATTCAACATACATATCAAAACGCTCTACATAACATATGTTTTTTTACTTTCTGGGTGTACTACTCCTTTAAGGAACAGCACGAGGAGGCGTTCCATAGAATTTAATTGGGGCAATTTGTAAAAGCTTGTTTTTATACTTTCCAGTGACAACTTTGTCAAAGAAAGACAGTCGCTTAACTAACAAGGACCTTCTTAGGTAAGTGACTGCATTTCTTTGACAAAATTGTCACTTGAAAGTATAACGAGCATTTGTCAATGCCAAATGTTTGCATGCTGGCATTGGTAGTGCAGAAGTTAGAGAGATGCACAATAGGAATGGCAGTAAAGTACTGAACTGACGCCAACCCAACCCCCACCCTGCAGAGACTGACAGGTGCTGGAGGTGTGCCTTTGGGCCTTCGGCCATAACGCTCATGCCATTTCACCTCACCCTACCCTGCAGACACTGAAAGGTGTTGCGGTGTGCCTTGGGGTCTTCAGGCCTTATGCTTAACCCATTCCATAAGGAAATATGCTGAGATGGGTGCAGTATAGGAGAATGGGGTAAATTTTGGGGCCGAAAGACCCCAAGGCACACCTCGATGCCTTTCACTGGCTGCAGGGTGGGGGTGGAATGACGTGATAATTATGGTCAGCGATCCCAAGTCACACTCCCGATGTCTGTCAGTCTCTACAGGGTAGGGCGTTATGGTTGGAAACCCTAATGCCCAGGATGTTTGTTAGTATTTTCGCTAAAAATTTTCAACGTGGGCTTTTTGTGACCCCACCTCATGAACAGTGGCATTATAATTTCGTTTCTCAATCCCAAAAGGTGATTTTGCACAGCGACTGAGCTATTTGGCGCCACAGATGTGAAAACACATTTTGGGCAGGATGTGAAAAATGACAGCTGTACTGTTCATGAGCTGGTATGAAAAAATGACTGCTGAAAATCTGGAGTGAAAATATGAAAAATTGGCAAAGTTACGAGCGTGCATAGAAACTGCGCAACACACACCTGTAACGCAATCATTTCTTGGAAGTTTTCCACCAAATATTCAACACGCCCATTTTTGGACCTCTCCTTGTGAACAGTGGCACTGTGATTTTGTTAATCTGTCCTGAAAGTTGATTTCCAACAGCAACCGTGCCATTGTACGCCACAGGTATGAAAACACGTTTTGGGCAGGATGTGAAAAATAACAGCTGTACTTACTGTTCATAAGGAGGTGTGAAAAAATGGCAATGTTGAAAATCTGGAGTGAAAATATTAAAAATTGGCAATGTTATGAGCGTGCGTAGAAACTGTGCAATGCATGCTCATAATGCAGTCATGTTTTGGAATTTTTTTAATCAGATTTGCAACATGGGATTTCTGGGACCTCTCCTCATGAACAGTGGCACTGTTGTTTAGTTAATTGGTCCCAAAAGGTGATTCCATGCAACGACTGCAAAATCACCCTTTGGGACCGAAAGATGAAATGACAGTGCCAGTGTTCACAAGGTGGCATCCCATGTACCCCATGTTGAAAATTGGGGGCCAAAAGTCCTAAAAATGGCTGAGATATCAACCTAAGTTGAACTCCCAACCCCCCCATTGACTCCCATTATACTGCGCTTACCCGATTCCTCAGTTCGCAGCTCGGCTTTGAAGACAGCATAAGTGACCCAGTCCACAGAAGATCACTGCTCCCGACCTCCAGAGGTAAGTATGGGGTGGGGGGTGCAGGAGGTGGTGCGCAGAGGAGAGTCGAAGCACGGGGAGGAGGATGGCAAAATGACAAATGCATTTCCTTTTTGCAGGTAAAAAAAGACTCTGGAGTACCGTTCTTTTATTTACAGGTTAAAATAATACTTTGGCACACTGGCTGGCCCTAGTGTGCTACATGAGTTTGGGGAGACATGGATGCAGACAGGGATCGGGCACCTTTGGCAAAAGACATTGAGCTTGGGGAGAGAAACATGATGCCAATGGAGATTTGGCACCCCCGTGGGCAAATAAATTGAGCTTGGGGGTGAGGGCATCTGATACTGGGAGTGGGCATCCCGATGTCAGGGGAAAAATAAATTACAAAAATTGTCTGGGCACACTGGAGTTGGCTCCCAGTGTGCCACAATGTGGAGGGATACATGCCGACACGGGGATTGGGCACCCCTATGTTGGCTTTTCCAGGGAGTGTGTGGCAGGCGGAAAGCCATACTGGTAGGTGTATTTATTGCTTGAAATGTTTCACTGGAAAGGCACACTGAGCAAGTAAAATCCATAGAGTGCATCCCCACGTTGTTCCGTGACTGAACAGTGATCAGCTGTTCGGTGGCTCATTCTTTTGAAGTTTTCGCACACACTACTCATAGCAATAAGTTCGCAGCGCACAGATGTGGTGAACTTAAATTGCCCCATATTCTTAAGAGGGGACAGGTACCAGTGAACCAGTAATACAATTTACAATAAAATGGCTCATCCAACAAAGAAGAGAGTCCCCCTTACATTTCCTCCCTCCATTTGCCTCCAACTCCCTTCACAGCTCTGACCCCTCCCAGTAAAATCCTCTGCTGGTCAAGTTGCTTTCTCCTTCTGCTTCCGCAAGCCTTGGAGCACCCTCTCCATTATTATTCACAATACTCCCTCTTCCCTATTTTCTAAAATCTTTCTTCTGTGGCTACACTTCTGACTCCTGCAGTTCCCGCTGATCCTAGGCTAGTTCCACTCCCCCTCCCTCCCCTGCTGCTCTGAATTATCGGTCCACTATGCCACTCGGACTTGTACCCGATATACTCGCAATCTCCCTTTCCTCTCCGTTTTGCTGCCAGCTACACTTTGCTGAACTGATGTTGTTCATATGCTGTGTTTTGCACTACTTTAACACTGTTTCCTCTTAATTGTCTACTGTGTACATTTTATTATTGTCATTATAGTTGTAACTTAATTGATGTAACATTACTGCACTCCCCTCATCCCTTTATTGATGTAACATTACTGCACTCGCTCCCCCCAAACTCCGGGACACATCTGAAACTAGCTATTTAGCTCAGTAAGTTTTCCTGGTGAAACTCTTGAAATAAACTAAATAAAAATATTACACAAAAGAATAGTATTTCTAGAAGACTAGCATGTTTTTATCATTATTGGGGCTAGATGTGTGTGCCACGTGCTTTGCAGGGAAAGTCTCTGCAAGAAATACGAAGTCTAATTCCAGCGGCAGGTCACAATCAAACACTCTAAATATGCCAAGAATATGAAAAAGAAGCATGGTAAAATGCCTTTTCTGCACATGGAAATAAACTGGACCAAGAGAACATTGCTTTGCGTTTGTATCTTGCATCTACAGCTTCACTGGAGCCCTACAGTTGCTTTGCAGAGGCAAAAATTTCACTGATGGGGGGTGGAGGTTATGAAGGATGCAGTTTTTAAAATGGCCTCATGCATTGCAGATTTCAAAGGACAAAGCACAATTTTATGATATGCTAGATTTAGGACCTGCTTTTGTCTACACAGGACTTTGAAGAACAAAGCAAAGAACATTTTGTGGAACTGGGTTCTTAGCCATGTTTATGATATAGTTCAGCTTACTATGTTTCTCTTGTGCATGTTGAATCCATAGACAACAAAGGGTACTGAACAGCACAACTGACATTTGTGGCCCATTGTACTGCATGTATGTACTGAAAATTACACACAGAAACATAAACTTTGACAGCAGATAAGGACCGCTTGGCCCACCCAGTCTGGCCCATTTCCTTACCTACTGGATAAGCAGCAGATCCTAGTTAACCAACAGCCTACTTCCCTCCTACCCACCACTAGAATTGCCTTATGTCTGTCCCATGCATTCTTGAATACCCACACTGTTTTTGACCCCACAACCTCCTCAGAAAGGCTTTTCAATGCGTCCACCACCCTCTGTGAAAAAATACTTCCTCATGTTGCCCCTGAGCCATCCCCCCACTATCTACAAATTGTGCCCCCTTGTTCTTGTACATCTCTTTTTTCTGAAATATGTTACTCACTTTGACTTTGTTGATTCCCTTGAAGTACTTGTAAGTTTCTATCATGTCCCTCCTTTCCTCAAGGGTACATATTAAGCTCCTTTAGTCTCTCTTTGTATGACTTCTGTTGCAGACCCTGCACCATTTTAGTTGCCCTCCTCTGGACTGCCTACATCCTGTCTATGTCCTTTTGGAGATGGGGTCTCCAGAACTGCACGCAGTACTCCAGATGGGGTCTCACCAACTGTCTGTACAGAGGGATAACAACTTCCTGTTTTCTGCTGGTGATGCCTCTCCTCTCCCTATGCATCCCAGCATCCCCCCAGTCCTCCTTACTGCCTTCTCACGTTGCTTGCCTACCTTTAGGTCATCTGATATGGCTACCCCCAGGTTCCTTCCCATTTTTGTTGTTGCTAGAACCCCATTGTGTACTCTTCCCCGGGTTATTGTTTCCCAGGTGCATTACTTTGTAGTTCTTTGCACTGAATCTAAGCTGCCATACTTTTGACCATTCCTCCAACCTTGCCAAGTGCCTTCTCATCCTTTCCACCCCCTCTTGTGTATCAACCCTGTTGCAGATCTTTGTGTTGTCTGCAAAGAGGCATACTTTTCCTTCCATTCCATAGCAATGTCACCTATAAAGACATTAAAGATGGCCGGTCCCAGTACTGAGCCCTGTGGTACTCCGCTAGTAGCCCCCTTTTCTTTGGACTGGACTCCGTTTACTATTACCCTGTGTGTGCCATTGTCCAGCCAATTTTTTACCCAGGCCATCACCCTGCCACTCCCAGGCTGGTTAACATGTTTATTAATCTTTTGTGTGGGACTGTGTCAAATTCCTTGCTAAAGTCTAGGTAGGCCATGTCCATAGCCCCTCCCTGATCTACTAGTTTGGTCACCCAGTCAAAGAAATCTATTAAATTTATCTAACATGACCTTCCCACTGTGAATCCATGCTGCCTTGGGTTCTGTGCCCAGTTGGCCTCTAGGTACTCAACAATTCTTTCTTTCAGAAGCGATTCCATCATTTTCAGTATTACTGAGGTCAAACTAACAGATCTGTAGTTTCTTACCTTAGCCTTGCTCCCATTTTTGTGAAGGGGAATCACTTCAGTCTTCAGGTACCACACCACCCTCTCATGATGTGTGAAAAAGGGTAGTCAGTGGTGTCACTGGTGTAACCCCCCTGCAAATGGGGGTTCCCAAAAGACTTCCAGGAGCTTGCTTGAATGCTCCAAGCCTGAATGGTGTTTGGCATTTAAGCCATTTATCAGTGAGTGTTTTTAGAGCCTCTGGTACTGTCTCTTTAAGAGCTGTCTGCTTGCAGACATAATTAGTTTGTATGGAGGGACTGTGTGCTTCTCTGAGTACCACTGAGCTGCTGCCAATTCACTTCATTTTTGCAGTCACTAGGAGTGCAAAGGGAACCTATCTGAAAGATGTAACTGTTGCCAGAAATCATTTACAGTAATAATGAAATTACAGTTTGTCTAACCTACTTTCTTTTGCAGTCAGAACAGTGTCTGCCTAGTTCCCATTCTGGTTTTGAACTGCTGAACTGGACCAATCAGTGTGGGGTAAGCTAGCTCTAAAATGGTGCCTTGGACGAATCAGAACTTGACTCATAATCTGAGCCAGCCACAAGAGGATTGTATGGGCAGTGACTCTGGGAGATGTAGTTTAGACTTCAGTGCCTTTTGGACCAACAGCAGCAGTCTATTGTGAGTGACAGCCAATCCAGTCAAGAACTGGGAGGAACTCAAAGGAAGTGCCCGTTTTGTCGGTTGGAGTTCAGTTGAGCTTTGGCAGTGAAGAAGGAAGGAGCCCTGTGCTTTTCAGTGTGCAGTTTTAGTCAAAAACGTGTGTAAGGCCCAGAGTTCCGGTCTGCAGCTTGTTGGGACTGAACTGGCCCTGTGAAAAGAATCAAAGGATCTCTGAAGAGTAGAAACCAGGCTCACCCTGTAGAAGACTGGAGGAATTGCTGAAAATTACACTCGGTCTGTCAGGAACTGAATCTGCTGTGTGTTCTCCCGGTATTGTGCAGTAGTGCGATCGGGATACAGATGCAGCCTGCCTGGTATAGTGCTTTCTTTTATATGGATGTGTGAAGAGGTTTGTGCACCTCAAGTGAGCCCTGCTGACATTGAAGGACCCTATCTTATTTGGAGGTCGTGAGTACTAATTCAGGGTCGCTCCCTGTTGAATTGCCACATTAAATCCAAATGGAATTACTGTACTGCTGACTGTTTAATTCTCCTTTTCTCTGTGTGAAAGGGCCCCTACCAGCTGCCACGGTTTGGACTAGCCACTAGGGCTTGGGTACCCAGGGACAGTAACTGATAGGGATAGGCCTGTGCACAGAGCCATAGGTAGATTATTAGAGTGATAAGCTAATTAACCTGATTTCCCTGTCCTTGTTATATCCCCCTCAACAACTAGAGCTGCTTGTTTCAGCAAAGTTATACTGCCTGAGGTATTTGTCTATGTTAAAGTACTGTACTGTGATTGTTGCACTGTATCTCATTTCACAGGAGGTCCCAGTGCCGAACCAGACCTGGGGGTAAGTGTATACTGTGAAGGTAATTCTGATGTATTGTGTGGGCCACTAGTGGGAAGAAAGGGGGGTTGCAGTGTCCCAGAGGGCTGTGACCAAGTTAGTTGAACTATTGCAAACCCTGACCTCTGGGTGGAGGCACCCGCCATTGGATCCAGGCCCCTCAACCTGTTAGTGGCAAATCAGGCAGGGGTAGTAGCCCCTGGGATAGCGCCATCTAGGGGTTACACTAGTTTTCCCTTTATTTCTTTTTAGAATTCTGGGGTGAATCCCATCATGCCCCATTGCTTTGTTCACATTCAGATTTAGGAGTTCATTCAGGACCCGTTCTTCTGTGAATGGACTGATATCGACTCCCCTATCCAGAGTTCTTCTATTGTTTGGTTTAGGTATCTTCCCCTCCTCTTCTTTTGTGAATACTGAGCAGTAATATTCATTCAGTATCCCTGCTTTTTTACTGTCATCTTCTGAGCAACCCCATCTCCCCTTTATTAAGCCTCACTATCCCTCCCTTGGTCTTTCTTTGCTCCCTAATGAACCTATAAAGGGACAGCGTCAACCACTTTATGCTTCAATGTGTCCCCAATTTTAAAAAAAAAACAACAATATTATTGTTACCATTCTGTACAGACTGCTGATGTAGTTGGTAGTTTGATTTGGAATCCTTTTTTGTTTTAATAAGTGAAAAAACAAACAGTCTGCCCACCATATTGGTGTTACCACACAAAAACATGTTTGCTGGCCCAGTGGCACTGAGGGCTGAGGAGCTGGAAGCCTTACTTTGCGCCATGCTGGTGACCCGGGTTCGGGAATGAGTTTGGGTTGTCGGGGAGCCATCGGGGGGAGGGAGGGAGTGGGATTGAGCCACCTAAGGCGGCTCTCCCCTCCTGGGTGGTTGTCTCCCCGTAGTTCCCCTCCCATTGGGTGTAGTTCCGATAGGAAGTGTAGGCGGGAGGGGGCAGCAGCAATTGCCAGGGGTGGAAAGGGCCGTGCCGGTATGTGGTGTGCACACGCACGTCTGCTGGGGTCTGGGGAGCAAAAAAGGGAAGAAAACACACAAAAAAAACCCCATGTTTGTTTACATTCCTTTATCAACTCCCACTGTATCTTTCCTGAATTTAGGAACACCCCAACACAGTCTAGCCACACATAATGCAGTGGGAGAAGAGGAGACTATTGTACCTTGAGCTTCTGCACGATTTTGATGATTCTTAATATGCAGGGAGTATGCAGTAAGAGTAGATCAAGGATTTGAAACAAAACAAGGCTGTGTATAATTATACCATTAGCATGCATTTCAATTTTACTAAAACAAGCATTTGTCAATGCCGAATGTTTGCTTGCTGATATTAGCATTGGACGTGCAGGAGTTAGACAGATGCAGAATAGAAATGGAAGTGAAGTACTGAACTCATGCCAGCCCCACCTCCACTCTGCAGAGATGGACAGGCATTGGGGTGTGCCTTTGGGTCGTCACCCATAATGCTCACGGCATTTCACCTCACCCTATCCTGCAGACTCCGACAAATGTTGAGGTGTGGCTTGGGGTGTTCGGCTTTACAGTCACTTCATTTCATAAGGACATATGCTGAAATGGGTGCAGTGTAGGAGAATGGGGTGAACCCTGGGGCCAAAGAGTCCAAGGCACACCTCGATGCCCTTCACTAGCTTCAGGGTGGGGGCAGAATGGCATGAGCATTACAGCTGGCAATCCAAAGGCATACCCCTGATGTCTGTCAGTCTGTACAGGGTGGGACGTCATGGTTAGAAACCTAATGCCCCAGGCATTTGTTGGTATTTGCACTACAAATTTTCTATTCAGCACAGGCATTTTGTGACCTCTGCTCATGAACACAGTCACTATGATTTTCTTAGTCTGTCCCGAACATTGATTTCCCACAGCGACCGCGCCATTGTGCGCTAGATGTGCAAAAACACATTTCGGGCAGGATGTGAAAAATGAAGGCTGTACTGTTCATAAGGAGGTGTGCAAAATTGACAATGTTGAAAGTCTTGAGTGAAAATATTACAAATTCTCAAAGTTACAAGTGTGCATGGAAAGTACACAATGCACGTGCCTAACATAGTTATTTTATGGACGTTTGTCAGCAAATTTTCAACATAGGCATTTTGGGAACTCCGCTCATGAACAGTGCCACTGTGATTTTCTTAATCTGTCCCGAACACTGATTTCCCACAGTGACCACGCTATTCTGTGCCGGAAGTGCGAAAACACATTTCTGTCAGAATGTGAGAAATGACAGCTATACTGTTCATAAGGAGGTGTGAAAAAATGCCAATGTTGAGAATCTGGAGTGAAAATATTACAAATTCGCGAAGTTACGAGTGTGCATGGAAAATGCACAATGCACGTCACACAGTCATTTTTGGGAATTTTTTCACCAAATTTGCAACGTAGGCTTTTTGGAAGCCCAACTCACGTGCAGTGACACTGTCATTTGATTAATTGGTCCTAAAAGGTGATTCTGCACAGTGACTGCGAAATCACCTTTCAGGACTGAATAACCAGATGACAGTGACTGAATTCATGAGATGGGGTACCAAGAACCCCATGTTGAAAATGTGGTGCCAAAATTCACGAAAATGGCCGAGATATCAACATAAGTTGAAAAAAAAAAAATTTATGCCATTATACAGCTTACTGGCAGTTCTTCAGTTCGTGTTGGCATTGAAGAGTGCAGGCGTGTTCCTGTTCCACGAAGATCATTGCACCAGGCTCCAGAGGTAAGTATGGGGTGAGGGGATGTGGGGCAGTGGGGTGGTGGGTGCGCAGAGGGTGGGTGTGGGTTGGGGAGGGGCACTGCTGACAGCAAGGGACCATTTTCTTTTTACAGGTTGTAAAAAAATTAAAAAACTACATGGGAAGGTTTTCTTTTCTTTTTTTTTGTACAGGTACTTTGGCACGCTGGGGTGGGCTCCAGGCATGCCACCTGGGTGTTTGTTTGTGGGGGCTGTAGCAGACGGGGATAGGGTACCCAGTCGGCACATACAAAGTGTTTGGGGGGTCGCATGAGCCGAGGGGGAATGGGCATCTCCTCAGCACACAACAAAGGGGGGTGGCATTATGCCGATGGGGACTGGGCTCCCCCTTTGGCAAATGAACTTGGGAGGGGCATGCCAACAGGGGGATTGGGCACCCCTGTTGGCTTTCATGGGGACTGTGAGAGGCAGACGGTGACAGCTGCCACCATGTTAATTTAAAACAAATGTGGGGACATTATGTAGACGGGGATTGGGCCACCCCGTCGGCTTTCATGGGGACCGTAAGAGGTGTCCGCTTCTGTGGGGGCTGTGAGATGCAGATGGCGATAGCTGCCACCACGCTTACTGAAATGGGACACCAGACAAGGCAAGCTGTAATTCGCTGCTGTAATCACAAACCACCCCAGCAGCAAAAACAGCTGATTGTCACTGACGGGGTGCTCCCTGATTGCAGCGGTGAGTTTCTTTCAAGTTGGTGGCATGCTACAATACTGCTGTCATTGACAGCATGCTCCTCCATTGGCGCCACAGAGACCAGCCCCAAAATGGACTGCTGGCATTGGCTACAACACTGCCGCACCTCTACAACTCGCTACTACTGCAAGCTGCCGCAATATGTTTCTTGCGCATGCACGCAAGCAAACATAAAAAGAAACATATGAAACAACCAGCAACATCAATGCATTTTAGAGACAGTAAGCAATCATAAAAGGTGGTCTTTTAACTAGAAACAATATGATGCAAAAAAAGTTCAACAGTGTCCCTGCCCTTGTCACTACATAATCAGGGCTAAAACATCTTCAGTTCTCTCACAAAGGATTGGGAGAAGGAGGAACTATCCCTTGGATACACTTGTTAATGACTACACGGACTGTGCACCCAGAATGACAGGCAGTACCAAATGTAATAGAAATCTGGGCTTTGCAGAGCCATCTGGTGGGGTGTGCTGTAATTTGTACACTTGCACACACTGCTAGTTGAAACATTTGCACATTTTTATAGGATGATAATCACATTACTATTGAAAACAATGTGTTACACTTTTTACAGCGTTTTGGTTTATGTAGTGTTCCAGTTAATTAAGATATATTTTATTTAAATAGCATGTTGGAATGAATTGAAGTAACATTTTGCATTACAAAAGACAACTGCTGTGCATACACATATAGATCTCCGGTGATCAGATCTATCTCTGTAGGTGGACAAGTGGTTCCTGCTCCTGAAAAGGTTGCACACTGCTGGAAGGCTAAGAGTGTGAAAGGTCGGTGCTAAACAGCTGCTGCAGAACTTTTCAGCTGTGGTGTTGCGTAGGTCTAGGGGAATGGACCACTGGAACAGAGGGATATGAGAGGTTTTAGTTAAGCCTGGCAAGAGCACTGAGAGAAGTCCTACTAGTCATAAGAGAGCTGAGAGCAGACTCAGACAGACTGGAGCTATTTGCTTCTGGCTAGGTTGGACTCATGGGAAAAGTGCAAAGACTAGTGAGACCATTTCTTAGCAAAAAGTCCTTCCTAGCACAACACTGGTAAGCGGAAACAGACAACCAATAGCTAGGCTTCCCTGGTGAAGACAAAACGCCAAAAAAACAGGTTACTCACCTATAACAGTAACACTAGAAGTGGTATATGACTTACATCCACATTTCTGGCAGTGTTCCTTTCCTTTTAATTCCTGCCAGAATATCTTCAAGCAGGCACCTCCCACTCACCCGGGTGGTAACTCCCTGGGCACTGCCCTGTGATGTCAGATCTTACTCACTGGAAACAAGAATCAGTGTGCCACTTGCCAGAGTAGGTCGGGTGGGTCAGTGTGGATGTACATCATATATCACTCCTAGAACTGCCATTACAGGTGAGTAACCTGTTTTTCTAGTGACGTGGATACAATGCACAGTTCCACACTTTCTGGCAGACTCTTAGCAATTCTCCAGGGAGATGGGGGCAAGAGGCATACCCCTTACTTAGAGAACAGAGATTGGAAAACTGAGGCCCCAAAACCAGCATCCCAGCATGACTCAAGGTTGATGCAGTAGTGGAAAATGAAGGTGTGTGCTAACTTCCAGGCAGCAGTTCTGCAGATCTCCTGGATAGGAATATCCCTGGAAGCAGCCACCAAGGCAGTGGAATGATGGTGGACTGAGCCCTTAGCCCTATGGGAGGCTCCCAACCTGCCAACCTATAGCAGAGGTTGATGCAGGATGCAATCCCCCTGCCAACTGTCTGCTTAGCTGCTAGTCTGCCAGGCACTGCTTCAACATAGGTGACAAAGAGCTCGCAAACCTCATCCAAACTCCAGCCACGCTCTCCAAATAATAGGCAAACACTCACTGCAGGTCCAAAGTATGGAGCCAGTGCTTGGCCTCCGAAGTGTGACTGGTAAAGAACACTGGGAGATGCAACACCTGGTTAAGGTGAAATGCAGACACAACCTTCGAGAGGAACTTTGGTTTGGGGCAAAGGACAACCTTTTCCTTGTGGAAGACCAAGTAAGAAGATTCCACCGAGAGTACCTTGTGCTCACTTTCTGGCTGATGTGATACCTGTGCATCTGTTCAACTGGCTTGCCCATGATCTTTGCCAACACCAGCAACAAGTCCCACAGTGGTAGTGGTTCATGCACCGGAGGAGAAATGTAGTCAAGACCTTTGAAAAAGCACCACCAACTTCTCCTGCACCACCGACGGCATACCAGCCCATGTTCAGTATGCAGAGTGGTCTGTCAGGTGCACCTTAAGGGTCATCAACCATAGGCCCAACAGAGAGGGACCAAAGGTAGTCAAGAATGCTAGCCACTGGGCAAGACAATGGGTCAAGCCCCTTGCCCTGGCACCAAACAGAAAACCTGTTCCATTTGTAGGCACAGGATTTTTGGATCCACTCCTTCCGAGAAGCCTCGACCATGATGAGGACATCTTCAGAGAAACCTAAAGCCTGGAACTCTAGCCGCTTCAGAAGCCAGGCTGCCAGGTGTAGGGATTGAAGGTCCAGATGGAGTACCTTCCCCTGATTGCAAGAGATCAGGTCCAGGCAGAGAGGAAGATGCCATGGGAGCCTGCAGCTGCAGCTGAGGAGCTCAGAGTACCGGAACTGGCAGAGCTAGTCCAGAGCCACCAGAATGATCTGTACCTTGTCCCTCCTGGCCTTGAGCAGCAGTTTGTGGATCAGCAGAAATGGAGGGAAGGCATACATGGAGGCCCAGGTTCCAGAGCCTCAAGAAGGCATCCTCCTGCAACATTCCGTGCTAAGGGGGATGGGCACAATACAGTCTCAGCTTTGCGTTCTCCCTGGAGGTGAACAGATCCACCAGAGGGGGTGCCACACCAGGAGAACAGACTATGCACTACCTCCTGATGGAGAGACCACTCATGAGATGTCTTGCCCACTTGGCTGAGGGCATCTGCCAGCTGGTTGGATACGCCAGCCACATGGATGGCTAGGAGATTGGCGTTCAGGCTGAGCATGAGGGTCCAGATGTGGAGAGCTTCCCAGCACAGAGGAAAGGAGTTTAACTCGCCCTGTTTATTGAGGTAGTACCTGGTCATAGTGTTGTCCATCTGCACCCAAATGACCTGACCCTGAATGTGTGGAGCAAAGGATGACGGTGCCAGCCAAACTGCCTGAAGCTCCAGCAGGTTGATATGCCATTGGGACTCCTTGGGGGTCAGGAGTCTGTGGACTCTGTGCTTTCCAGGTGGGCAACCCAGACCATCAGGGAGGCATCAGTCGTGATGGTGACCTTTGGCTTTGGGTGGACAAATGTGATTCCCTCCTGCAGATGTTCCAGGACTAACCACCACTGGAGGGCATCCCACATCAACTGGGTAACAATGCCCAGCTGGTCAAAGTGGCCTTGGCACCGAGACCATTGACGGGCTAGCTCCTACTGCTGAGAGCCCATTCGCCACCGGGCCCAAAGGACCATGCTGGTGCAAGCCTCCATGAATTTGAGGAGGTGCAGGAAGTCCCAAAAGGGTGCAACTACCCAACCTGAAATGATCAGCAAAGGAGGAAAGAACCTCCACCCAGTTTGCTGGGAGTAGAGCTCTGGCTCTGGAAGAGCAGAGCTCTGTCCCAATGAAAAGTATCACCTGCGATGGTATGAACTCCAGCTTGGACTTCTTCACCAGGAGGCCAAGAGACAAGCAGGTCTGGGGGACCAGATCCATGGACTACTCCACCTCCTCCCTGGAGGGAACCATTATCTGCCAATAGGGGTCCTATGATGTCTCAGGAATGCTGCCACCACTGCAGTTCACTTGGTGAAGACCTAGGGAGCTGAGAAGAGGCCAAAGGGCATGGCCTGGAACTCATAGAGATTGTCCTCTGCATGGAACCAAAGGAACTGGCCATGGGATGTACAGATGGGGACATGGAAGAATGTGTCCCAAAGATCCAGAGAGCAGAAACACATGTTCTGCTCCAGGGATGGTATGGTCAGAGACAGAGTGATCATACTGAAGGTGTACGATCAAAGGAATTTGTTCAGGCTGTGCAGATCTAAGATGGGGAAGAAGCCCCCATCCACTCTGGGACCAGGAAGTACGGTACCTGAAGACAAACCCTGGGCTTACTGGAGGGTCCAGGACTTGAGCCACTACCTACTTCTGGAGGAGCTGGGCAATGTTTTCTTGAAGGGCTGACAGCATGTCGGAGGAAACCATGTCCTTCTGTGGGGCATGGGCTCAGCAAGGTGGGTAAGCCTTGAACTCTAGAGGCAGACTCTGGCCGATCACTTTGAGGACCCACCTTTCTGTGGGGACAGCGGACCAGGCAGAAAGGAAGCGGTCAAGCCGGCCTCCCACAGGAGGACCCAGAGGAGACAGAATGGGCATAGAGGAGGCACCCCCACTCCGTCATTTTGCAGGCTTGGAGGAGGGACCAGCTGAGGAAGCAGCGGGGCTTTGATCACCTGGTTTGTGGATGACCGAAGCAACAGACTTTGGTCGAGGACACCAAGCCTGTGCCTGGTGCCCAGCTGGGGGCTGGGACAGCTTGGCCCCAGGGGCAGAGAGGAGCCAAAAGGGCTTCTTCCTATAAAGCTTGGAGCCCCTGGGCTCCCTCTCAGTGGAGTTGACAAGAGTCCAGGGTGGCACCGGATTTCTCAATTCAAATGAGGTGTTCTTCCACCCCCAGCCTGAACAGGTCGGTGCCCAAGAAGGCAACATCTACCAACTTACGCTGGGTATCTGCCGTAAAAGTTAGAAATCCACAGCCAAGCCCTGGGGTGCATGACCACTGCAGCAGCCATGGACCCGGGAGAAGGAATCTCCAATGTCCATGGCCATCTGGAGCTGCTGTTTTGCCACTGCTCAGCCTTGGTCCCAGACTTGCTTGACCATGGCCTGTTCGTCAGCCGGCAGCCAAGGAAGCACCTCGTCGAGTGTACCTAGAAGGGCATGAGTGAAAATGGGCCATAAAAGGGCTGAACTCACCTGCCGAAAGCCAAGAGAAGAGATCGTATAGACTTTTTTTGCCATGTGATTCAATTTCTTGGATTCTTTATCGGGAGGCTTGTCCACATCCCCAACATTGCTGGAACACTGAAAGACCAAGTCGGCCATCAGCTCCTTGGCCGAGGGATGCGCAGTGAAACCTGACAGGGAACCCATAGGGACCATATACTTTTGGGCCATATGGGCTGACAGCACAGGGCAGGAGACAGGGTGCTGCCAAAGCTCCAGATCAGGGCCAAGAATGGCCTCGGCGACTAGGAAGGCAACCCCAGAGAATTCACCTTGGTCAAGAATTTTGGTCACGGGATACTTGGCCTATTTTTGGACAGGCTCCATCTGGATCCCAGGAGATTCCGAAATCAGTCAGAGCAAGCCCCTGAAAGAAATGGGACCGTGCTCCATAGATAAATCCTCCACCGATTCGGTGTCCAATAGACGGGAATACAGGGAGGAGTCCTCAGACTCAGAGGATTTGCCGAACAGCAGTCGACCGCCTGAGTCCCCACTGACTGCAATGTCTATCAGCAGTAACGGTGACTGACAGCTGATGAGGAAGCCCAGGAGTGGTACGGCATCTTTGGGGGGGACCATCCTTCGGCGGCTTAGGAGGAGTCTCCACCTGGATGGGTGGAGAGGCCAGACTAGGCCAAGCCAGAGCAGACTATAACCTCGGTGGTGGGAGGCATGGAAGAACCAGGGTAGGGGCTGGAATCAGCTTAAGCCCAGAAAGTATGAGCTGCTGCCTCATTAACT
This sequence comes from Neoceratodus forsteri, assembly GCA_016271365.2. Taxonomy (NCBI): domain Eukaryota; kingdom Metazoa; phylum Chordata; order Ceratodontiformes; family Ceratodontidae; genus Neoceratodus; species Neoceratodus forsteri. The sequence continues at coordinate 553,435,616 of CM028137.1, read as the reverse complement.
TTTTGTAGTGCAATGCATTTGTGTTGAAGCCTCTTCTCGTCCAAGGAGGAGGAAGAAGAATAGCGGTGGCACTGCTTGTCAGAGTGTCAAGAGTGGGAACACCGATGTGAGGGCTGCTCGGCTCCAGACTACAGGATCTCGACCTTGACTGTTAGGGAACCTGACGGCGAGAAAGAGAATTGGCAAAAGCCGAGGATCCTCTGAGGAAATGAGATCCTGAGGGTTAGGGACTGGATCAGGATGCTGGTCCAACCCTCCGGTGTCAGCGTGGCTCAGTTGGTAGCACATCCGCCTCTGGACCAGAAGGTCGTGGGTTCTCGTCCCACACTGGGATTGGACTTTCACCTAAAAATCACTGGCATCGGAGTGCAGTATTGGGGGGTGCTGTACTGCTGGGGTGTGCCTGTCCTCTGATGAGACGTTAAACTGAGGTCCCTTCTACCCATCCTGGTGTTGTCCTGGTGGTGTCCAGGTGGAAGTAAAAGAACCAAGGGCACTTGTCGCAAAGAGTAGGGAACATTCCCAGTGTCCTGGCCAACATTCCCCTTCCAATAAACCGGTTCATGCATTTATCCAGGCTGTGTGTGGGTGATGATGTGCGATATGGCCGCCACCACACATTCAGTCACTTCACTACCAGTCTAGCATTGCTTGTAAAGCGCTTTGGATGTATGAAAAGCGCTATATAAATGCAGATTCTTCTTCTTCTCCCTGAGAGGTAAGAGGTAGGACTGGAGTTCTAGAAAGTGAAGTATCCACCTTGTCCTGCAACAACGCTTCGACTGCCTCGAGAAAAATCTCAACAGGTTGGTCAACAGATGTCTTGGCGACTGGCTCAACGTGGAGACCATGGAGCCAGCGGCCTAGACTGAAGGACTGACTGAAGTCGAAACATCCATGGAAGCATGGGAATCAGAGGTCTGAGAGCACATGCGATCTCACGATTGTCAAGGAGACTTTTTCTTAGTCTGTTTTTTAGATGATTTTAAGGATTTCATGCCCTTAGAAGGACCCTGCCCAAGGGTGAAACTGGACTGGCACAAATCCTTAAATGCCCCCTAAAGGTGGCACCAAAAAAAAAAGCGTCACAAAAGCCGAAGCTGAAGAGGCATGTTCCGCGGCCTGAGCAGTCACTCTCCTCAAAAGACATGAGTTGTTCTGTGGACCCTGCAGCTGCAGAAACCTCTAGATGGGCATCCTTCAATCGAATGGGAGGATCCTGTTAATCCGGTCACCCAAGAAAGAGTCGAGCGTACCAGTCCTTCAAAGTACTGGAATGCAAGGTGCGACATAGGCCACAAGCCTGGGGATCGTGTTTGTGGCCTAGGCCCAACTCTAACCATGTCACCAGGCGTGGGTTTAGGATAACACAATTTCAGGCAGACCACAAGTCAGGTGCATAAAAAAACGCAGGGTTGCATTTAGCATTTTATTTTCATCAAGTAAAATATACAGAAAGCAAAATGGTAAGTCAGACAACTGCTTAGCTTCAACAGTTTCCAAGACTTTTTCTTCAGCCTAACAGTGTGAAAGCACACACTACCAGGAGGTCTCCCACCTTCCTCAGTCAGTATTCAACTGACCACCCTATCTATCCTATCTCAGCACTGAGGTAGGGCTTTTTATAAACTCACTAGAAGTTGGAAAAACAAATTCCCTTGCCTTTTGATTAACAGCAGGCATAACATAAAACTAGCCACTAGGGGCCACTGTTGCTCCATAGAGAACAGTTATTTGGCAGCCACCTGGAGCACATTACATAACTTGTTTACAACAATGTTCAAGGTCAGAGCCGAGGTCAGAACATTAGGCGCTCTCAAACTCTCCTGCAGGGTCCTTGTACCTCATGCTGTCTGCTGCAAAATATATCTTAGAAGGGGGCTGCTAACATCTAGAAAAAGCAGATACAAACTTTTGTTATTCTTATATTAAGACAGCCCTCTCATTTTGTAACTGTACTCTTAGTTTTGTTATAACCAGCCAAGCAGCAAGTTGGACATTATACAAAACATATAAACTGCTTTGGGAAGGGATTTCAATTTATCCCAGGGGTGTCCACTATGACAGGGGTCACCCTGTCACACACCCCAGTCCCATATACTGTACACATCTCAGCTTATTTACTAATGGAATGGGGTGAGCATTAGGGTTGATAACCCCAAGGCACACACCACACCTGATCTGCAAAGATGCAGGAGAGGTCAAACTGTAATGGTTTTTCCTGTTGCTGCCCGCAGGGTGGGGTTGGGGTGTTAGGGTTGGGAACTGTAACACCACATCCCCCTACTTTTTTCAGATCAATCCTAACTAGTGCATTAACAAAGTTTTTGCAATGAATATATTTTAATGGTAACACCAACGGGAATAGTAGATGGACACCCCCTTGAGTATAAGAACATACGAAAATTGCCAGCAGAAATTTGACCTCTAGGTCTATCTAGTCTGCTCAAGAGTGCAGCTAACGCACTGCTTTACAGCTGCTCCTCCCTCTCCTCCATTTTCCCAAATACCTTCCCCTCACCCTGTCCCATACCCTCTTGAAACTACCCACCATCCTACAGGATACCACCTCCTCCGGCAAAGCGTTCCAAACTGTCCCTACTCTTTGTGTGAAAAAGTGCCTCCTTATTTCCCTCTTATACCTACCTCTCCTTTCAGTCCAAGTCTATGCACTCTCATGTCCCTCCCCTTCCAGAGCTAGAATATCTCTTCAGTAGCAGACTTATTTATTACCCCTTTAAGAACTTAAAAGTTCTCAATCATATCCCCCGATCCCATCTCTCCTCCAGGGAATACATGTTCAATTTCCTTAATTTCTCCTCGTAGGGCATATCCTGTAATCCCTGAATCAACTCTGTTGCCCTTCATTGTACCCCCTCCAGCAAGCTCACATGTCTCTTCAGATAAGGGCACCAGAATTGCACACAGTGTTCCAGGTGCGGTCTGACAAGTGACTTGTAGAGTGGCAGAATAGCATCCCTGCTTCTGGAGGAGATACCTCTCGCTATACAACCCAGCATCCTGTTGGCCTTTGCTGCCACCCTCCTGCACTGCTCTGAATTGTTCATATTCACCATTATCACCACTCCTAGATCCTTTTCCTCTTCATTGGTACACAGCTGCATCCCCCCAGTTGGTAACCCTTTTTAGGATTCTTTGCACCAAAGTGTAATACTTTGCACTTTTTTCACATTAAACCCCAACTGCCATACCTCTGACCATTCCACCAGCTTAGCCAGATCATCCTGCAACCCCTGCCAACCTTCTATATAATCTTCCACTGCCCAAACTTGGTGTCATCAGCAAACATACTGATCTTATTCTTGTACATACATATACATATACATGGGCAGTTGTACTGACACAAAGTCCTGTAAAGGTAATGTACCACATTAGAAAGCATTCAGAATTATGACAATTTGAACAGGAAGCCTGTCTCCATGACATATGATGCAAACCTGTTCGGTTGTTATTATTGTTATAGTGTACGGTGGAATGCTATTCTTAAGATTCCACCCTACTAAAATGCTGTTCAGCCACACTGAAAACAATGAATGGAATGCTGTACTTACTGTACATGCAGAACAGCATTCCATTCATTTACAATGAAAAGAGCTTTTTGTGCTTTAAAATCTCAAACTGAATACTGCCATGTGGTAATGTTATTTGAAACACCACTGACGATGGCACCAGCATTTATTTATGAGAGCACACTTCTCTGTCGTCAACAGAAAATGCAGGATCAACCAGATATTAGCAGATTTAGAGTACTTACAAAGCAATTTAGCCCTCCCATTCGTATGTTTTCTTGTTAAGCGAGAGGTCCAGTGGCCATGTTTTTTTATTTGTGAATCCCTCCCGCACAAGACCAACAGCCAATGGGAGCATGCGCTGCTAATGAATGGACACTCAGTCCCTAGCAACCACGCAACCCACCATAGGGCTTCAGAAATAGTAAATGGGAAACAATTTCTTTTACGTGAAAAAAAATAAATTCAGATAGTCGCGAATATTATTAAAATGACTAGGGGGCACCATACACTATGTAAAATACTGGATGGGCAACCCTATGCAGAACCAGTGTGTTCTGCTACCTTGGGGGTATGATTCCCTGAGGACCTCTCGAGCTTCGCTCTCAAGGTCACAGGGAATCATACCCCTCTGTGGCAGAACACACTTGTTCTGCATGGTTACCCATCCAGTATTCTCTATGTTCTGCTGCAGCAGTGACATCATTATGTTGTTCTGCTGCAGTAGTGATGTCACTACTACAGCAGAATAACTTGGAATGCTGACACATAGTTACTTTCCTCTATCCAGTTAAGCTGAAAGTTTTTTTTTTTTTTTACTTGAACTTGCAGAAACATCTGCAGCACACCGTTAGTTAAAAAAAAAAAAAAGAAAATGTTAAAATCTTTATCCTCCATTGTTTTCACTAGCTGGTTTTGCGTGATTTTCTATGCTGTGACTGCCCATACACTATAAAAGACTGTATGAGCAGTCATACACAAACAGGGATATTCTTGTATCTCGAGGTTCCCTTGGTAACAGAGCACTTCTCAAGCTGTGCTCTTGAGGTCAACTGTTACCAAAAATATCTCTCGATACAAGAACATCCTTGTTGTGTATGTCTGCTCTATATAACTTTCTTACTCTAGATACACAGTGCTAAAATCTTTTTTAAAATGTAGAATCTCATAATGGCAGCTATTTTGTATTGGGTCATGTGACCTCAAGAGCATCTCAAACATCCCAATTTTTTGTCATAGCTAATTACTTATTGCCCATTTTGAGAAATCAGTAGCATTTTTGAGCTGCATTTCATAAAACGTTAAGATATATAGCTTGTATCCTAATGCACGATTACCTCTATTGAAATGTAGCACTACACACAGCTATGAATACATATCTAAAAATCTAGAAAAAAAACAATATTTGGCCTTAAGGGGTTATTTTAACCGAGAATACATATTTTCTTATTAAACCTGTATTTTGAAATTTAGATGTGAGCGTTGAGTATTCTCCAGTGGTCCTGGTCAGTGAAGTTATACTCTGAGAGGGTCTCATGGTGGCCATCTTTGATTTGATCATATGATCATTACAATTGTCTCATAACTGTAAGATATGACTGTTTTCATAGAACATTTGATAGGAATTCAAAAATATATAATTTATTGGGGTTTGATAAAGAAAAAACAATGGAATAACTAATCAAAGCAGAAAAGTACAAAGTGCGGGGAAAATGGATGATATTTCTTATTTTTCCATTGACAGTAGTAGGGTTAAAGAGCAACTGATATGTTCTGAGCAGGCAACTCCTATTAAGGAGTTACCTGCCAGAGGAGGTAATTTAGCCATAAACCAAATGTTTTGGTTTACTAGAAAAAGATTTATCTTAATATACTCAGCTCATAACTTCCATTTATGACCCAAGCAGTCTAACAGCACTGCAGCCTCACCCCTAAAATAAACTTTTTTTTTTAACTTGTAATTTTTTCCACCTGTTTGCACTGGAGGCAGGAATTTCATCCCCACTCAACCCACTCACCAGCCCAATCACCACAGACATCCCCGAGACCCCCCGGATTACCCCTGTGGCGGGGCTGGGAAGGAAACTCTCCCGGCCTAAGTCACAATCCAATCTGGGGAGGCTGCTGCAGCACGCCAGGGCGAAGTCGGGATCCTCATAGAGCCCCCAGCCACCATTTTTCTGTGTGCCCTCAGGCATGCAAGGCATCCAGGCACATGTGGGGCATGCGCATGCCACGCCGGCTGGCCTTTGCCTCCCTAGTCTGCATCAGCTTCCCCCAGTCCCCACTGGGGGACGACTAACAAGTGGGACGACGCGTCCTCCCTCCCCAAGAGAGGAGAGCAGTCCTCCAGACACTTCATCCTCTCTCACCCCTGCCGACCCCCAGTGGCCCGGGCTCATTCCTGAACTTGGGTCGCCGGTGTGGCGTGAGGTGTGGCATTCCAGCGCCTCAACCCTCAGTGTCACTGGACCGGCCGCCTAAAATAAACTTTTTTGTGATGTGAAATAGGGAACAGGGTTGCAGGGGATGTATATACATATTAATAGGATCAGCGAAGTGAGCTGCCTAAGGGTACATACAGTCTAGTATATTTGCTGGCAGTTCTTTATATACGAGGTTAATGTATGTAGACGGCTCCTGCCATGATTAATATATGCCTTACACAGTGCATTGTTTGGATCAATTTTAAAAATGCTACCAAGTGAAATTGAACTACTGCTATATGAATGTAGCCAATAATAGTTAACAATTTAGTACGACTCCCCCACAATTCTTGACAGAAATTTCTCACCCAGCTAACAGAAGTATTGAGATTATCAATACGCCACTGCAAAGCAATGCAGTATTAACTTTTGTAATATACTTTTCAGACTTCAATAAACATCAACATTTATATATAAAAAAAGAGACACTTTCTGATTTTCTTTGTAAGAAATATAGATGCTTGCCTTAGACTGCTTAATGTATTAGTCAATGTTCTACAATAGTAAACACCACTCTCAGTACCCTGCCTATCACCATCTAGCTCACTCATGTCAGTGCTGGTGTGAGAATGCTCACTGCCCCCTCGGTACTGGTGTGGGGAGTGACTGTATTTCTCAGACTAACCCAGTTCTGTCTGATGTCCATAGCTGACCTTTCTTTCCATTGGTGTAGCTAGGAAAATAAAATGTGTAAGCCAGAAACCTTTGGTGCCACTTTGCCACCCGGATTTGTCACCCAAACCCTACCTGTACACCCAATATTTTACTTCAGGTGCTGCATTATAAGAGGAAAAATATATCCGTACCTAGTTTTAAGCATTTAACATTATGTTTGATTCAAACAGTGCATAACAAGCCTATTATAACACCAGTATGGCATGGATATCAGACAGCGGGAGTAACCAAAATCAGTGGTTAGGGATCAGAATGCCACCCCCTCTCCAATCAACTTGTAAGCCATTGCTTACTTGAAGTATGTTTTGCTACACACCTGTGCCCAGCAGTCTTGCATGCATGTCACATGCTGGCCCCAGAATAACGCTTCTTAGCTTGGATATCCCTCTCACCTTCGGTATTCTGCCACCATCTGGTTCTGGAATCCTCCAGATTTCTTTGCATGTATTCAGCCTTGGATTGATTTGCATGGTTTGGTGTCCTGACTGATGCAACTGCACGACGCATGGCATATGATGAAACCGGAATGCTGCAGATATTGATGCAGTAGGGCCAGGACAAGGCCCAGTTTTTCCTATTCTATGCAACAGTGTAGGTTCTCGTCATCAGATACAATTGCCTTCTCATATCGGCGAATACAAGTCTAGCTGTTGCCTCATGGCTTCCCAGGTTGCCTCCTTCTGCAACTTCCCACCCTGTTTACCTCTTTCTGTCCCTGCCTCACTCTGCAACTAATTTAGGGTAAACCTACTTGCAAATTACCAGCCTGTTCTTTCCCTCTTAGGTCAGAGCTCTGCTTTCCTCACCAACTGGGTAAAGAAACCTCTGGGTTACTCCACAAACTTCCTTTTGGCGAACAGTGAATATCTCTTGATCTGGCCATAACAGCACTGGAGCTGTAGTAGGGTAACATTCCTAATTCACAGCTTTCAGGATTAGCATTTTGTCAGTTTAACCCCTTTACTATTAGTACAGTGAATAGCCAAAATCAGCTCTAATGAAATATTTTGCTTTTTAGGCCATACAATGACTTTAATAAGGCAGACCAGTGTCCCTCCTCAACACTGTAACCCCCCCCTTTCCTTACTAGTGGCCAGAGCAATACACAATAATCACTTTCACAATAACCCTGGTACACCACACAAGTACCCACACTGTTTGCACTTACCACCAGGGCTTTCTTCTGGCCCGGCCCAGGGGACCCCCTGTAAAACAAGATTATATACAGCAAATAACAGTACAGTACTCTTGCACAAACTCAAACCACAGTCAGGGTTAATGCAAAAAAGAGTTAGATCTGATTTATTTAAGGGACTTGAACAAGGGAGGGGCGTAATCAGGTTAATTTGCTTAAAGACTGTATCAATCAAACAGTTATTCATGCACTTCAGGGTCCATATACAGTCACACACTCTGGGTACCCAGTTGGAAAATGGTGGGCTAGCCGGGAACGTTGCAGCTGGTTGGGGCTCTGTGATGTAAGAAAACAACATGCACAACACACACTATTTATAATCCGGAGCCGGAGGGCTCAGTTCGTGAAAAGAATACAACAAGTCAATCAGATGACACACTTTTAGATTAGGATATTGTTGCAGGGAGCTACCCTGATGATTACTCACGATACCAAAGACTGGACCCTGGCTGGATGAAAATCGAGACAGCAGGTGGCTAATCTGAAGTGCCAGGAGAAGCAAGGCCCACACGAATCGCCAAGGTGCCATTCCTGTTCAAGTGTGGAGCAGGGGGGCTGATCCCCAGGCAGTTCTCTCATCTATGGCTTTCTCTGTGCAGCGGGTAGTTTGGCTGGGCCAGTGTGGCAAAGCCCAGGCCGAATGGAGATGAACGCGGATTCAGTCCGATTAGGCTGGATAAAGCTTCCAGCAAGCAGAACACAGCTCATACAGTGGGGAACCAAATCACAACCCACTTTCAATACACAGCACATTTACATGTAAGGAAATTCTACTGTACTAGGCAAACCGCTGTCTGGTCATGATCGCAAAGTCTCTGCACAAACCGGGGATTCAAAAGCAGCTGGAAATCCTGACAGGTCGATCGCATTCAGCAAATCTTCGGTCTTCTTCAGGTTAAAGCCTGGTCACAGTCCAGTGGCTTAAATAGTCCTCACAACTCAGATTCAGTCCGAATAAACTATTTTCCCTCTCAGGGACAGCATGCAGACCAAAACTCAGCCTTTTCACAGTTCTCCCATGCGAAACTACACAGAACTGCTGCTCAAAATCACTTGAGCTGTTACTTCTTCACTTCTTAGCTCAAAACTGAAACTAGCTGCAGCAGCCTGGGAAATTCCCCCAAGATCCAAAAGGTTTGGTTGACTGATCCTCCTGTCAGTCACAACAAAAGTGCAAAAAGGCACAAAAAGCCCCAAACTATAATTCCTACAGATTCTGACTGCAGACAGGTCCTGTAGTCTGGCTCCATTTTAGGTCCCACCAGTACTGATTGGTCCAATTCGCAGTCCAGGACCAAGATCGTGGAGGTAAACAAAACAGTTCTTGCTGCAAAGAAGGCAGGTTAGAGAAACTACATTATCACTCTAAATGATTTTCAGCAAATGGTTACATCTTTCAACAGAGGTCCCTCTCAGATTACTTACGACTGCAATCCAGGCAGCTCTTAAAGAGACAGTACACAGAGGCTATACAGGCAATCACATTTAAACTGCTAAACGCAGGACACCAGCCTGGCAGTGAGCATTTGGGCAAGCTCGAGGAAGACTTTTCGGGAACCCCCATTTGTAGGGGAGCTACATGTGTATGGGATAACTATCTCCTTCATGTCTGCTAATCATCTAATATTTAGCAGTTTCTGCTATTGTACTTTTGCTTTACGTTTGTGTCAAACTGCACAGGATTGATTGTCTAGTATCTTAAAGCAGCAGTGCAACAAACAATGTTTTTCCCAAAAAACTAGTTTCAGCGTCAACTAATAAAAATATTAGCACACTTGCCTAATTGACTTTTCCAGGTACTGCCTTTACTGTGCACCATGAGTTGTTTTTTTTTTTCTTGAGCCCAAGACTTGCCAGATCTATAATGCTATTTCTAAACCAGCTGTGGGGTCATCTTTTTTGCTTCAGAAAAAACTAAATTAAAACATTTATAAATTATATTCAAATTTTGGTGGAACTCAAAAATTTTACTACCAAATAAAAGGGAAAATGCATGCAGTCTTTTATAGTGAAAAAAAGTCAACGTCAAATTTCTTGCCTAACTTCATTACCTTGCTGCTATAAAACCTTGCCTGATATTCATTTAATATGAAATATATTTATGTGTTTGGTTTCCAAGTGAAGCTATATTTAAAAAAAAAAATGACTTCAATGATGTTTACACGTCAATCCGAAATATTTTAGGGTGTCATTTTGTCAGTAATTCTTTGCATTAAAATATTTTCTAAAAAGAAAACTAAACTCTGTATTTTTCAGGAATTCAAATCCCTGGTTTCGGTAAAAATGCAAGTAGGAGCTAACTTAGTTGGCAACAGCATCCCTGTGCTTTGCCACCTGTGTGACCTGGGTTCACACATGGTCTAATTCCTTGCCCTGGAACCAGCAGGGACTGGTAGCCTTATGAGGGCTAGGAAGTTGACTCCTGAGGATGGAGGATGGACTGTCCAGCATTTGTTCACCTCTTTTCCAACAACTGTGGATTTGGATCGATATCATCAAAGAAAGTCAGCTGATCACATTGCCCTAATAGACAGAAGACAAATGGTAGCTTCAGAGGTCAGGGTGGGGGTTGGTAGTCTTCAAAACCTCAAAATGTAGTGGAGGGTTGCTAGCATTTACCTTTAAAATTCAAAGGTAAAACATATTACAACTAGTAAAACTACCACTGCTACTGCTGTTAATAATGAGTCCTAACAGGACACAACTCGTGACATTTGTATTGTAACTCTTGGTCAACAATGGTTCAAATGTAAATGCCCATGCAGATGGTAAACGCAGGTTACTCACCTGTAACAGTAGTTCTAGGAGTGGTATATAATGTTCATTCACACTTCTGGCAGTGTCCCTTCCCTTTAAATCTTGCCGGAAAGTCTTCAAGCTGGCTCCTCCCATCCAACCAGGTGGTACAACCCTTGGTTCCGCCTCATGATGCCAGCTCTCGTCTGCTAGAAGCAGTGGTTGTATGCCTGAGCCAGGAGAGGTCTGGTGGGTCCGTGTGGATGATCATCATATACCACTCCTAGAAAGTACGGTTATGTAAGATCTTACCGTAACAGCAGATCTTCCAGGAATGTCTATTGCAGTAGGTCATTACTTCTGGGAGGTTCCAGCAGGTGGCGCTATCACACAGCAGCTTCTTCCAGCAGTCTTTTCACCAGGGACCACCCACACACAACATCACTTCCTGGCTTTGCCTATAAAAGTGCGGTGGTCCCTGGCACTCTCCGTTCCCAGCCGGATTCAGCTCGAGTGTGAGTAAGGGTCCGAGGGAAACTGAGGTACCAGTGAGTCCCAACCCTAAGTCCTTAGATTATGATTTCCCCTTATTACAAATGGTAGGGGGATGGAGGGTGGGAAGCTACCTACTGCTGGTGACATTCCTGGAAGATCTACTGTTACAGTAAGATCTTACATGACCGTACTATCTTCTACAGAATGGTCTCTTGCAGTAGGTCATTACTTCTAGGATATTCCCAAACAGTTATATCCTAGTGAGGAGGACAACCGTGACAGTATGCCTTGTAGAACAGTGCAGCCGAAGGGCCGTTGTTTGTCTAGAGGCAGTATCCCAGTTATAGTGCCTGGTAAGGTCTGGATAGTGTACCAGATAACCACATTATAATGTCGGAGATGAAATCTTTGGTAAAACAAGCCAGAATGGCTGTTTTGTGGTCTCCGTGGAATGAGTCTGATCAAGACCTGATAAGGGTTTATTGTATACTGTATTTGTTATAGCAAGAAGTCATGTGATGGATTCGTCCGAATAATAGGGTGAATGGTAGGCCTCGGTGGCCTGTGGCCAAGGATATGGAAGTTGAGAAAGTCAGATCCCATGGTGGAAGGGGTCTGAGTAGGAGGTTTCGAGTGTAATATATCCCTGAGGAATATTCTGGTTATCCAGTTTCTGGTACATACAGGGTAGAAATGGATAATTAGCTGAGGCCTTCAGCAAATGATCTGGTGAAATAGTATAAGGCTCTTGTGAGTAGGCAGTAATCAATCAATCAATCAATCAAAATCTTTATTTATTCAGGCGAACATCATTGAGCAAAGCTCATTTACAAGATGGACCTGAGTGGTCATACAAATGAGGATACAAGTATTATTACATAGACAAGAATAGAATAAATAGCAATACAATGGCATGAAATGATTATATACAACAATTTACATATATACAAGTAACAGTAGAACCATTTAGCCTGTAGGAAAAAAGGGACAAAGGGTATAGCAGGCATAAAATATAAATTATATGGTCTAACTAGTTTTTATGAGAATATAATAGGTGATTCGGAAGAAAAAATTGAATTAATATAATGGATGGAAAAAGGAAGGTGGGTTAGATAGGTAGGGGATTAGGCTTTATAAAGCAATTGCAGAGCTCTGGAAAAGGCGGGAGAACAATCTTTTGAAGGATGCCAGAGGTAGTAGGCTATCTAGCTTCATGGATTTTTGGAGAGAGTTCCATGCAACTGCTAAGGAATAGCTGAAAGCAGCCCTCCCATACCGGTGCAGGCATTGGGGACCTTTAATATGATGAGTTTACTGATCCTTAAGGTGTATGGCCTAGTTGTAATTTGGGTAAAGCAATCAGTGATATAGGTCGGTAGTTTGCCTGTTAGCGCTTTGAATATCCAGATAACAGCATTCCTATTTCTTCTGTGTTGCAATGATGTCAGTTGACTGCCATATAAAGGAGCAATGATGGGTGCTGGAGGGAAGGTCAGTAATAAATCTTATGGACCTGTGATACAGGGTGTCCAGTTTATGTAAGAGATGACTTGAACAATGGCAGTAGAGAAAATCAGCATAATCAATGAGGGATAGGAATGAGGCCTGAATTAACCTTTTTTTGGAATCACTGTTTAGGTAATGTTTTATTCTAAAAAATAGTCCGAGCCTCTGTCTTAGCTTTTTAAGTAGCTCTTCAATATGGACAGAATAGTCAAGCCTGTTATCTATCCAGACTCCAAGGTATTTGAAGTTATCAACAAATTCAAGTTTCTCTCAAGTAAGATGGATAAATGTAGGGTGTTGGATGCTGGGGTAGTGGTAGTGCAACTCTTTGTGGCAAAGAACATAGCTTTTGTTTTTGCATTTAGAAGTAGTTTTTGTCAAGTAGATTGTGCTGCAGAATGGAGAATTCGGATTGTAACAGTTCACAGGCTTTGGAAGGTGAGGATTGCTGACATATAATACAGTATCATCAGCAAACAGATGAATGTTAGATTGAGTGAGGTTGGCATCAATATTGTTTATATAAATAGCAAAGAGGATAGGGCCAAGAATAGAGCCTTGTGGTACGCCCTTAGCAGTGGTTTTGAGGTGGATAGGTAATTTCCATTTCTAACCAGTTGTGACCTATCTGAAAGGTAATCCTTAAACCAGTTGAGTGATAGGGAATCCAGGCCTATTGAGTTAAGGGAGGTGATTAATAAGTCATGATCCACTGTGTCAAGGCTTTACTCAAATCCAGAAACACAGCACAGGTAAAATTTTTCTTGTCCAAGTTAGTCTGCCAATCGTTGGTTACCTTGGCTAAGGCAGTAATGGTGCTATGCTTTGATCTAAATCCAGATTGTGCAGAATTTAGAAGGTTATTGTTATCCAGATAGTCCCTTAACTGAGAGTTTACTAGTTTTCGAGCATCTTAGATAGTACTGGTAGGATGGAGATAGGTCTGTAATTGTTGAGATCCCTAGTATCACCAGATTTGAGTAATGGAACTACTTGAGCTGTTTTCCAAGTAGATGGAATGGATCCAGTAGTTAGGGAAAGATTGAAGAGATGAGTGAGGGGGGCAGATAAGACATGCGAAGCAATTTTCAGGAAATAGGGATCCAGGGAGTCTGCACCTGCACTCTTAGTGGTGTCTAAATTAGAGAGGAGATCTTCCACTTCTTTCACGGATATTGGGATGAAGGAAAAAGTTGAAGTGGCCATTTGTCCCACAGTAGTTTGCAGGTTCAAGGAAGATCTCAGGATATTTGCAGGTGATGAGTCAAAGTAATATGGGTCCATGGCTTAAAATGAAACCCAAATGATAAAAGTGTGTCCATTTAGAGTTGTAGGTGTAACCCCCCTGCAAATGGGGGTTATCAAAAGTCTTCCAGGAGCTTGCCTGAATGCTCCAAGTCTGGGCGGTGTTCGGCATCTGAGCTGTTTGAATGTGGTTCCAGGTGAGTGCTATTTGAGCCTCCACGTACTGTCTCTTTAAGAGCTGTCTGCTTGCAGACTTAATTAGATTGTACGGGGGGGGGGAAACTGTGTGTTCAAATGCCTGAATCCCACCCAGGCTGCTGTCAATTTGCTCAGTTTCTGCCACTGCTACATGTGCAAAGGGAGCCTTGTTGAAAGATATAACTGTTTGCCAGAAATCATTTAGAGTGACTGAGAAAATGTAATTTGTCTAACCTGTCTTCATTTCAGCACAAACTGTTTCAGTGTAGCTCTTTCATTTTGGTTCTGAATAGCTGACTTGGACCAATCAGGATGATAGGAAGACCCTAAAATGGAGTCTGTGGACGAATCAGAACTTGGACTCTCAATTTTGAGCCAGCCACAAGGGGATTGTATGGGCAGTGACTCTGGGAAATGTAGTTTTAACCTTGGCACCTTTTTCTACCAACAGAGGGAGTCCTATTGTGAGTGACAGCTAAATCAGCCAACAGAATAGTGTGGAGCTAAAGGAAATGCCCTGCTCTGAGACTGGAAAGATCAGATCAGTTGTGGCAGTGAAGAGACAAGGAGCTGTGTGCTTCTGCGGTGTGTAGTTTCAAGCGGGAAGCGCGTGTGAGGCCCTGAGTTTTGGTCTTCAGTCTTTGTGAGTGCCAGTTTGGACTGAATCTGAGTTGTGAGGAGAAAGAAGCACCAGAAGTGTGGAAACCAGGCTCACCCTGTAGAAGACTGGAGAAATTGCTGATTCGTGCTCGGTCTGTCAGGAACTGAAGCTGCTGTGTGTGCTCCCAGGTATCTTGCAGTAACTGTGATCAGGATCGAGAAGCAGCCTGCCTGGTATAGTACTTTCCTTTTATATATGAATGTGCGTAGTGCTTGTGGGAAATCACTATTTCCAATCCCCTGTGCTGTGTGCTGTGTGTGTTGAAGCTGGAAGCAAACCCCAGCTTGTCTCAAACTAAATCCGTTTGCTATAAACTGCAGTGGGGTCCAGTCACAAGGACCTTGTCTCCATGCCCTGCTGTTTCTGACAATCCACAACAACATTCACCATCCGGTTCTCAGCTTGGGTATTGTGAGTACAAATAAGGGTATTCCCCTGCAGCCTGTTTTCAATCACAAGTGTGTCATCTAATTCTTGTTGTTTCTTTGCTTCATGGACTGAGCCATCAGGCTCCACATTACAATTAGGTGTTGTGCATATATTTTCTTCTACAGGGCCCTATCCATCTGCACCTGCCGGCCAACCCTGGGCAACGGACCTGGCTAGCCCCCACCTGGGTACCCAGAGTGTGACTTTTCAGACTCTGAATGTGTGCACAGTACTGTGATTTAATGCCACTAATTAACCTGTTTTTCCCCTCCCGTGTTTCTGTTCCCTAAATAAATCAGATTTGTTGTTGTTAAACTTTAAACTGTCTGAAGTGTCAGTACCTTCATGCCAAGCACTGTATTGGTTTGTGTATGCTGCTTAACCTTATTTTCAGGGGTCCTCAGAGATGAACCTGCGAATCAGTCTCGGGGTAAAGTGGTACCTTATGAATGAACAGTGTGTATATGTGGAATATTGGCACTGTAACTCCTGTGCATCGTGTGGGCCATTAGAGGGATTAGAAGGGGGTCTCAGTGTCCCAGAGGGCCGTGACCAAACTAGACCAACCATTACAAACCCTGACCTCTGGGTGGAGACACCCGCCATAGAACCTAGGCCCCTCAACCTGTCAGTAGTCAAGCAGGCAGGGGTAGTAGCCCTTGGGATAGCGCCACCTTGGGGTTACATATGAGTTATTTAGTAGCTCTCAGGGAAGCAGCAAAAGGAATGTCTGCTATTTTGTCATGTGTTTGTGACCTCATTTACAAGGGTGTCCTTGGGTGTCAAGCCCGGTGACTGCAGACCTTTCAGGTTGTGGTGTCTTTAGAGATTTTCCCCTTTGTGTTTGGAGTCTGGTCCGCATATTAATTTGACTGTAATGGCTACTAGGTGGTGTTGTAGCCTGGGATGCCAGATCTGTTGAGGTCATGTATGGGCCAGTTCCCTCTATAAGTCCAGTAATATTCTATTGATCATTAGTGATAGAGGGTCAACAGAATGAAGAATCTTGTCCAGAAATAATGGTTAAATTTCAGGTATTTTACATGAAAAACTGGGATGGTGATTACTGTTGTCAAACTAGTTCGAGAAAGAGTTGAACCCTCCTCGAACCCTGGTGTTCGAGTTCTAATTTAGAACTCGAACACTGCAGGGTTCGCAAAAGGGTTAGAATCATCCATGAATCTTCTCACTTCTGTGTGCTTTTGCTTTGCGTCCCTCCCATTCCCGTTGTTCCTGATTTTGGCACCAGCTGAATAATGCAGCTCAGTTCGCTCCCCCTCCCATCAGTGTTATTGTTGGGAGGGCAGCTGTTGTCGGTTTGTCACGCTAGTGTAACTGTACCACCTGACCATCTGCTATGCAGTCAGATGGTGGTGGTGGTAGTAGTGTGACTCGAGTCAGTCTTGCAAGTCGAGGGATCCTGCTGAAGTAATCTGCGCAGCTGTGGCTCCATTGCCATTCAGTCTTGTAGTGGAGAAGGAGGAGCCACAGCGTCTGTGTGCTCTCAGTTCAGTTGTGCGTGTGATGACACGAGCGACTGTTTTTGTTATTAAACCTAGTCCTGTACGAGTGTGTATATGCCTGAAAATTAAAAAAAAAAAGTTAATGGGCAGGTAGGGAAAAGGAAGGGGGGAGTTGGGAATCTCGGGATCGGGAACTGAAGAAAGAAACTAGGGCGGGAACCGAGAAAGGAGCTAAACGGTTGGGACTCGGTACTGCTGGGAGGACTCAGGGTTGGGAATTAGTTAACTTGCAGACTGCTGCCTGGAGACTGCCTGTGTGCTAGTGCTCAAGCACACATACCTCAAGTTGCTTGCTGAATTAAACATATTTTTTTTTGCAAATCACAATTGTGACTCGTGGGCCGTGGCACTCTTGGGAGAGATCCCTGGCTGGGGGAGGGGTGTTTTATTTTGGGAAAAAAGAGGTTAAATTAAAACACTTTACTGATTGTGTGAAACTTGATGTTCTAAGCCCACAAAAGGAAAAATTATTTGGTCCCAGTCCCACCCAAAAACTGTCTGGAAGGAAGACACGGTTCTCTCAGCCAGGACTGTGCTGGGGGGGCTTCAATCTTTCTCCCAAAAAAAAATCTCCATTGTATCTTCTGTGAGGTGGCCAGCAAGTCACCCTACTGCTGTCTGTGCCATTTGACTGCACTTACCTGGCTATTACCCAGTGTGTGTTGCCGTGTGAAGCACAGTGGCCAGTTTTGTGGTGGCATCTCTTTCTTCGGTTTGTGTGTATGACTGCACTGTACCTTACCCAGTGTGTGTTACCGTGTGAAGCCCAGTGGCCAGTTGTGTGGTGGTATTATCCTTAAATACACAACCAAAGCCTAAAAATATATTTCCCCCGTTGGGAGGAGAGATAGAAAAATCTCTTTCCTCGGTTTGTGTGTGTAACTCCGTCTCTTGTGGTCAGCCCATCACCCTGCTGCTGTGCGCCCCTTGACTGCTATGTGTATGCCTATGCCCAGCAGCCCAATCATTCTGTAAGCCTTGAACCTGGGATCCTTTAGTTGCAAACCGTCATATTCTTCAATTACTTTCAGTCCACTGCATCACAGTCTCACACAACCAAAATAACATTTTTGGAGTTGTAGCCAGCGATCACAGATCACATTGCTTTCTTACACAGGAATTGTGTGGGTGTCGGTGTGTTCACTGCAGTATACTGGTACTGTTATGGCTGACACCAACATAGATGAAGCATCTGGTGTTGGTGTTGGAGCAGGTGTTGGTGGTAGTGGTAATCCTGGTGCTAGCAGAAATAACCTAAACGTTTCACATGACACAAATTCAATAAACAGCAAAAGAGCAACAGCGAAGTGTGGTAAAGGGGGACCTTTTAAGAAAACCTGTGCAGCTGCTGGGGTCACATGGAGAGGCACCATAAGGTATGCCATTCATGCTGTTAAAATCTCTGTGACTAGCAGTAATAATGCAAGTGACAGTGAGTCCCTCTCTGACTCAAACTCAGACAGTAGCTCTTTGTCTCAGTCAGACACTGTTGTGTCTTGCGACACATCATTACTTCCTCAACAAAGTGAAATGAGCAAGTCTGCTGACAATGAATCAGGTAGTGCACTTGCAAATACATCCAGCACTGTTGGCAATGAAAAGGACATATCCATCGAATCCAAAACTTCTATGTCGGCCAGCAATGAAAATCCATCAGAGTCTTCTGCCCACTCTTCTAGCATCAAGGAGCATGTCCCGGGTTCTGTTAGGACAGGTGAAAAAACACAACCAGTCTTTAGCTATCTTCCTAGCACTCGAACAAATCTGTCACATCTGAGGTGTGGAATTATTTCTCTGTCAGTAAAACTGATCCATGCAGAAGCAATTTGTTCCCTGTGTAAACAGAGTGTAAGCCTGGTAAATTTGTGTCATGCCTTGGCACTACAGCTCTTAAACGCCATCTGAAAAAGCATTCAGTTTTGCTTGATCGTCCAAAACCCATGTCCTCCATCTTCCAGACCGCACATGAGAAGGGTCAGGAATCTAAAATGGATACTGAATTGTCTGAACTTGATGTGGACAGAACCACTGCCAGCCCTAGGATCACTGTTACCACCAATGCCAGCACCATTAGTACCAGTTGCACATCCAGTGATGGCACTGAATGTATAAGTCCTAGTCCACCATCCCAGCGTCCATCTGCCCATCAAAGCACAGTGTATAATAAACCAGCAGGGACATGTTGTAAACAGCTAACACTGTCTCAGGCATTTGAAAGGAAGAATACCTTTACTAAAAATCATCCAAAGACCCTTTATCTTAATCACAGAATTGGTGAACTGTTAGCTGGAGCCCTTCTCCCATACTCTTTGGTAGATCATGAGGATTTTAGGGAGCTCTTGAAACTAGCAGAGCCTCATTACAATGTTCCTCATCGAAGGTACTTTTCCTATGTTGAAATACCAAACATTTATCAGGCTTTAAAAGCGACAGTGATTGCACTTAAAACTGCAGAGGGTGGGGTTATTCAGGTCACAACAGATACGTGGACCAGCACTCAAAACATAGATTACATGTTCCTTACCACTCATTGGGTCACGTTTTCTTGTGGTTCTTCAAAAACAAAGACACCCCAGAAGATGGCGCTGCTGCATATAAAGAAGTTTGGGCAAAGTCATACAGCTGCAAACATTTTTCAGGAACTAAATGACCTCCTTGATGAATGGGTTTATTCTCACGGTCTAAATGTGGCTTCATAGTAAGTGACAATGGAGCCAACATCTTGAAAACAGTACAGGATGGAGGATTTATGCATGCTTCTTGCTTTGCACATTGCTTACATTTAATTGTCATGGGATTTCTCAGCAATGAAACCCAAGTGGATGGTATAATTGCTGGTTGCAAAAAAATTGCGACTCACCTTTCACATTCAACCAAGGCTATACGGACATTGTCCGAACTGCAAAAAAAAAAACAAAAAAAAAAAAACATAAGCTGCCCCAGCAAAAGCTGATTTAAAATATTTCCACTCGGAACTCAACGCTTTATATGCTGCAGCACCTCTTGGAGCAAAAGCAAGCTGTACATGTGTATTGCTCCAGTTAATTATTGGAGATGGCATTATGCTGTCTGTGCTGCAGCAGAAATTAATGGAGACAGTGTGCTGCATCCTAGCTCCTTTTGAGACAGCCACAAGGGACACGTCTTCTGAAGGTGCACCTGTGAGTCAGGTTATCCCACTCATAATGCTGATTTCACATCATCTTAGTGTTCTAAATCT
Source organism: Neoceratodus forsteri (assembly GCA_016271365.2). Classification (NCBI taxonomy): domain Eukaryota; kingdom Metazoa; phylum Chordata; order Ceratodontiformes; family Ceratodontidae; genus Neoceratodus; species Neoceratodus forsteri. The sequence continues at coordinate 553,415,717 of CM028137.1, read as the reverse complement.
ACAAATAGAAAAAGACAGATCTGAAGCTCAGACAACATGTTGCCTGTATCATGGGACTCTCATAAAGAGAATGAGCGAGCGCTTCAAAACCAATGACAAATTAGTTGCAATGACGAAATCAAAACACTACATCCTTGCAACTCTCTTAGATCTCAGGTTCAAGACTATACATCTTCCATAAACAGGTGATTTAGAGCAGTACAAATATCTGTTGCTAGATGAGCTGCAGCACTCACAGGAGTCAAACACAGACACGCACAATACCCTCTAGTTGTCATCACCACAACATGCAGGTTCATCTTCACAAAGGGATACAGAACTGGAAAAGTCACCAAACATTAACAGTAGTTGTTCCAAAACTGCCACTTCTTCAACCCTTAGTAGCAAGCTAAATCTGTGGCAAAACCTTTCCCAAATTGCTGCCATACTAGCTTAAGCTGGTTCCTCTTCTGAGCGGTCTCTGTCCATCATAGTAGACAGTTACCTGTAAGAACTGCCTATTCCTATTGATGCATGCCCTTTTGAATACTGGAGATCAAAAAAGTCGATTTGGACAGAGCTGTATGATGAAGCCTGTAAATATCTTAGTTATCCTGCAACAAGTGTCTCTTCAGAACGCATGTTTAGTACAGCTGGCAATATTGTGACAGACACCAGAAATAGGTTGCTGCCAGAAAATGGACACACGTTAACTTTTATTAAAGTTAATAAGTCAAGATTTTCATATCCCTACAAGAGTATACAAACTGATCCTGAAGTGATTGATGTTGTGGATGTTGATGGTGATGACAACTCAGATGGTGGTGGCTGGTAAATACTGTGTGGGACAGAGTCTCTCTGTACCAAAAAGGAAACTTTTACAGACTGTGATGACTTTCACCATTTCATGGCAAACTGCTTTGTAGCTAAGGTCTAAAGTCAACAAGTTTTATATACAGGGCAATTTTAACATCAGTGGGAACAGGCCCAAATTTGGCATAAAAGGGACATTGTCATGTCAATCATTTCTGTATCATATTATTTATAGTTAAAGTGCAAACATATATTTTCGGATTTACCTTCTGCGACTTTGTGGTGCGTCAGTATGGGCTGAGATCGGGGTTGGTCTATTTTTCAATTTTAAAGAGGACAAAACAATGAGTTCTAATTGGTAGCTGTTTATTATTTTTTCAATTACAGAAATGTTAGCCATAAACCAAAATGATCCATATGTAACTTATCTTACTGAATAAAAAATTATGGGAAAAACTGTATTTTGTATTGTTATGTTTCTGTGGGCAGCATCCTGTTACAAGTCTCTTCCGGGAAACAGAGTCATCTAAAATTTTACCTATGTTGTGGTTGAGCACATATTCTGTAAGTATAGGTCTCATACCACAGTAGCTCATGTTTAATATTCTGTTGTACACAGACTGTGGCATAATAGCAACAACTCTCAAAGTACTAGTTCCATGAAGAGGACTGTACAGAATGTTGTCCATAAGAAGAAAGCAATTGAAAAGACAGTTTTTCACATAAGTGTTGTTTATTAAGGAACAGTTAAGTATGGCTCATTTGGAGGCAAGAGTTTCATTTTTCTTGAGTAAGCATGTGGTAGTTTTAGCATTTGAGAGGAGGAGGAGGGTAGAATGGGTGCTGGAGGGTAGGAAAGGGCTGGAGGTTGGTTTAACTTGGATGCAAGAGGGGAGAAAGATAGCATGGATGCTAGTGCATGGGTAAGGGTTGGGGGCTGGTTTTAACATGGATGCAGGAGGGAGAAACATGGCATAGTTAGTACATGGGTGATGGTTGGGGGAGTGGGTTTTAACATGGGTGAGGGACAGAGAAGGGTGACATGAATGGTAGTTCATGACTAAGTGTGGGAGTAGTTTAAACATTTGGGTGAGGGAGGAGGGTGGAATATGTGCTTGGGGGGGTGAGGGCTGTGGGTTGGTTTTAACACATGGGTGTTAGGGTGGTATGGGTGCTACTGCATAGATGAGGGTGGTGGAAGAAAAGTGGAATGGGTGCTGGGGTGAAAGGTGGGTGTTGTTTTAGTCCTTTCATTTACAGATCCGTGATCGGCTGGGGATGGTGAGGGAAAAGATGATGACAGACCGATGGTATGAGAGGGCTACACCGATTGCCCACTGAGGAACCTACTATAGATATAATATATATATATATATATTTTTTTTTCCTTATTAAATACATTGCAAACTGCTGCCACCTAGCACGTGTCCTGTCCCCTTTAAAAAAAAGAATAAAGGAATCAGAAATAAAAGAAAATCTGCATCAGCAGTTTTCACAGAATGTGACCCATCATAAAGTGTTTTTGCTTTACAAGCAGTGATAATTTGATACATAATGGGGTTGACAGACACTGTCCCTTAAGCATCACATGCCAACTGCTGCAGCTACATTAAATGTTCCTTAAGTTAGTATGTGGTGAGGAAACTACTTTTTTTTATTTATGTGACTGAAATACAGATTTTATTGACGTATCAGCTGGAAAAATGCATCATCTCAGAAAGTTGTATGTATTTCTTCAATTTGCCAACAAGAATGTTGGTATATGTATGCATTATCTTAGAAAATTGCATGCATTTTTTGCCAGCAACAATGACTGGCATATTTTTTTTATTCAAATGTCTTGACTGACTACGTTATGACATAATATGTTTTGCAACAGTTCCATGTGCTGCGGCTGCAGTACCTTGGCTTGACTGTTATAAAAGCTTTCTTTTAAACATAGCAACTTTTGATTTACTCATTTAAAACACATAGCAGCAAATAGCTGAAATTAGGTAATATCAGTTATTTTTTCTAATAATTCATGACGATGAGTATATATAACTGAGTACATAACTGGCTAATGTGCCTCTTTCTTTCACTAAGGAACTATGATGCAGCTGCAGCAGGAAAACTTTAACATATGGGTGGGTGGGTGGCCTGTTGCATATTAAGTTGCTGGATTTAGCAAACAGAAGAAACCATAGATAAACCTAGTTGTATTCCTATCAATGTCACACATGATCATTTCTCTCCCCCTTATATTAAACAGTTTTTCCTTTACATGTATTTCATTACTGGCAGCACAATTAAAAAATAGGGTTCGAGTTCTAAAAAAGATTAGAACCCTAGAACTTTTTCAAAAGTTCTAGACTAGAACTAGAACCCAGAACTTCAGACGGTTCTGACAACCCTAATGGTGATCCCTTTAGTTGTTGTGTTGGGTAAACAGATACCCGAGTAAGAGGCCTGGATGGCGGATAGGCGGCAGCCACATGGCAACATCCAGTGTCAGAGATTAATAGGAGAGTGAGCAGTGGGGTTAGTCCACGTGCCATGCATATGATATGGGCTTTGGTGTGCCCATTTTAAAAGATGCATCTCTTGTTCGCATCTACTGTTGTAATAGGCCCTGGTTGAGGTTGGAGTCAGTGTCCACCATGAAAGGGCGCTGTATGATGCAGGTGGGAGCCAGATATGATGGTCTGATTCACCCATACTTGGTCTCCACTTTAAACTGTCCACTGTTAGGGACATACACCTCCTTTTTTTTTTTGTCTCAGAATATAAAAGTAGAATAATCCCACAGTTTCACTGAGGCTCTATGGAGAGGGCAGGGGTTCAGATATTTGAAATCATTGAGAGGTGTAGGCACTGGTGCCACCATAATGAAGGGCTGGGTAGGCCTAGAGGTAGTGAATGTACCTCTTGTTATCTGTCCTTTGTTTTCGGAAAAACACCTCTATAGTTATTTTTCATTTGAAAATATTTGTATTTTTTTATGTTGTTTATAGTACAGGTTTTGTACTGTACGTAATTGTCTGCCTGAGGCTTGTATGTCGTCCCGAATGGTATGTGTTGCTGGACCAAACAATTTATCGCCTGAGAATGGGGCGTTAGCCACCTTATATTGTATATCATGTGCAAGGTTGGAAATTCTGATCCAGGTCTGATGGCATATAGCAATGCCTGTGGCAAAGTATCAACTATATCATATCCCGACCTTAAGGGATGTCGGTAAAGGTACTAATTATAGGCATCAGTTGTTCCTTTTCAGGCGAAGGAGGTGATTTGTTAATAATCTGCAAGGCAAAAGTGCCTAAAGTATGCTGATATTTTAGCATATGGCCCATATAATTCAGTATCCGAATATTCAGGGTACTGGTGGGCAAATATTCCCTGTGTAATCAGGGCTTCTAGAGTCTTTGTCTGGGGTTACTGACTTGTTCTGTTGTAGAAAACCCCATTTTTTTGTATTTGCATCCTCATATCTGTAAATGAAGGGTCAGCAGGGGTGAGACAGCCCTGGAAGGTAGAGCCATGTCGTCATCACAGGAGGACGTTATAGACTAAGGGGAATGTATCTCCTGGAATCCATGTCAAGAGCCCCGTTATAATACATCTCCTCTGAAAGGTTCTCCCTTCTACGTGGTTCATTATCAGAATAGTATTCCTCCATAGGTGTTGGAGGTGATAAGGAAGGAGAGAGTTCCAGCTCCGTGTGTGCCCTCTTTGAAGGAGGCGGAGACATAGTCTGAGAGGAGTGGGGTTTAGGTGGATCAGGTGTATGATCAAAACCCCAAAGATGGTAAGACTTTATTAATAATATGCTCAATATTAGGTACCTGTGAGAGTGGCAGGTTAGTAGTTTTCGGTTGTAAGCCCATCGTAAGTGTTGTACCTGATGGTAGTGGGCGTTGTGGAAGATTAATTTGTGCCTCCTGGTAGTATGATCCTGCATTTAAGTTTTTGGGTTTTTTTTTATGTAATGAATGTGGTGCATTCATAGGGGTAGAATATGTTGCTTTGCACCTTTTTCCTCATGAGGTGTGACCCCATAATGTGTGGCGAGGTGTCCTCATGAGTATATGCAGGAGGAAATGAGATGTCTTTATCATAAAAGTTAAGGTCCCAGGGGGCCGACATCGATATAGTAGTCTCCACTGATGGAGTAATAGCCTCTAAAGGTATTGTTTCATGATGAAAAACATGCTCCGTCGATGGTGGAATGAGGCCCATCGATGGGGGAGCATAAAATAGGTGCTCTGTTGACGATAGAGGCATTCCCGTCGACGGGGGAGTTATTAATGTATGCTCCGTCGGCGAAGGCTGTCCCACTGATGAAGAGGTGAAATCCATGTGCTCCATCAATGGGAGGTAGCCCGTCGATGGGAGATGCTTCCTGAGACTCCGTCGATGGAGGAGTGTGTCCCATCGATGAGGAATGTTGTTTGATGCCATCGTCAATGGGAGAGTGTCTCATCAACAGGAAGCATAGAGATCCCGTCGATGAGGAAAGCACTCCCATGTATGAGGAGGCTGATAGTATGTGCTCCATCGACAATGAGAATGATGTTCCGTCGACGGGGAAAGCACTCCCATGTATGAGTAGACTGGTTTTATGTGCCCCGTCGACGATGAAAACTGAGTATTAGTATGATGTTCCGTTGACGGAGAAAGCACTCCCATGTATGGGGAAGCTGTTTTTTTCTGAGGATTGATGTTCCGTCAATGGGACAAGCACTCCCATGTATGAGAAGGCTGATATTTCTGAGGATTTATGTTCCATCGATGGGGAAAGCACTCCCAAGTGTGAGGAGGCTGGTGTGATGTGCCCCATTGACGATGAGGAAGATAGAGAAAGAGCCTGCCATCGACGGGAGGGTATCCATTGTCGACGAAGAACATCTCCTTGCTTTTGTTAAGGTTGCCATCAAAGTGCGGCATGGCAGGACTTAAAAGGAAGGTTTTTCCTTGTTGTTGTGTGTTTTGGAAGATGACTCAGTGGATCTGGAGCCCTTAGTGTGAGCCCCTTGAGTCTGTAATATGGTGTTTTTGTCTTCCATCAAGTGGTTGTAAAGTTGTTGTAACATTCTTTTCTGGTTACAGAGTCTTTGTTTCTGGCAAAAAGCACAGGAATTGGTGATGTATATGAAGCCCAGGTACCTCAGGCTATAAGGTTCAGTTCTCATCAATGACTGCTTACACAGAAGACTGAGTTAGCTGCTGTGTGAGCTGAAGCCGGCGGGAAAATGAAAAGAAAGTGCCAGGGACCACCCACTTTTATAGGCAGAACCAGGAAGTGATTTCGTGTTCAAGTTTCAATTTTCAGGTTTATTGCAGGAAAACTCCACTGAGCAAGCTCATTCACAAGGATGTCCTGAAGGTCATACACATACAATGGCACATGATGCAATGCGTCATACTGATAAACAAATATACAGAAATGCATACAGTGCACTAATAAGGTAATTTGTGGCAAGATTCAAGGACTCAAGGTTACAATTATGTGTACAAGTATGGAACTGACAATATATGAATATATGGTGCAGTTAAACACTTTGTTTTTGTATAAAGCAATATTTAATCAGAAGGTAAAGAACTAGGAAAGGGACACAATAACAAGGGCGGGCAGGGTAGGGGGAAAGGAGTAGGTTATCAAGGGATAAGGTAGACTGGGGTTGAGGGACCCAGTATGACAAAGGCTGACAAACAATAGAAAGGGTGTGTGGGTGGTCCCTGGTGAAAAGACTGCTGGAAGAAGCTGCTGTGTGATAGCGCCACCTACTGGAACCTCCCAGAAATAATGACCTACTGCAAGAGAACATTCCATAGAAGAGCTACTGTTACAGGAGAGTAACCTGTATTTCTAGGGACGTGGCTATGATGTTCTGTCCACACTTCTAGCAAACTCCTAGCAGTTCTCCAGGAAGAGGGAGGCAAGGTACACACCCCTTACTTAGGCAACAGAGATTGGAGAACTCAGGCCCCAAAACCAGCATCCCAGTGTGATTTGAGGGCCACGTGATAATGGGAAATGAAAGTATGTGCTGATTTCCAGGTAGCAGCCCTGCAGATTTCCTGGAAGCAGCCACCAACACAATGGTATGGCAGGTGGAATGAGCCCTTAGCCCTCTGGCAGGCTCCCTACTCGCCAACCTAATGCAGAGATCAATGCAAGAAGTGATCCACCTGCCAAACATCTGCAGGTCTGCCAGGTGCAGCTTCAGTGTAGGTGACAAACAGCTGGCGAACCTCTCCCTGAACTCCAGCTGTGTGCTGTTTGTAATTAGCGAGCGCTCACTTCAGGTCCAATGTATGGAGCCTGTGTTCGTCCTCCAGGGTGCGATTCAGGAAGAACACCAGCAGAGTCATCACCTGATTCAGGTGAAACTCTGACACAACCTTTGGGAGGAACTTCGGGTTGGGGCGTAGGACAACCTTGTCCCTGTGGAAGACCAGGTAAGGACACTCCACTGAGAGCACCTGGGAGCTCACTGATCCTTCTGGCTGATGGGATAGCCACTAGGAAGGCAGTCTTCCATGACAGATGAGACATGTCACACCTGTGCATTGGTTCAAATGGCATGCCCATGAGCTTTGCCAAAACCAGCAACAAGTCCCACGGTGGTGGTAGTTCATACACCAGAGGGGAAATGTGGTCAATGCCTTTGAAAAGCACCAGACCACCTTCTCCTGTGCCACTGACAGCTGACCATCCCATGCCCGGTAAGCAGAGATGGCTGCCAGGTGCACCTTAAGGGTTGTCAACTGAAGCCCCCCTCTGTAGAGAGACCACAGATAATCCAAAATGCTAGCCACTGGACAGAACAAAGGGTCCAACCCCTTTGCCCTGACACCAAATGGAGACATAGCACTTTCTGGTCGATTCCTTTCTAGATGCCTCAACTACAGTGAGGACATCTTCAGAGAGACCCAAAGCCTGGAACTCTAGCCGCTCAGGAACCAGGTGGTCAGGTTTAGGGACTGAAGGTCCGGGTGGAGTACCATCCCCTGATCAATGGAGAGCAGGTCCGGGCATGTGGGAAAATGTCTCGGGAGCCTGTTGCTGAGGCTAAGGAGATCAGGGTACCAAAACTGGTGGGGCCAGCCTGGAGCCACCGTAATCACCCATACCTTGTTCCTCCTGACCTTGAGCAGCACCTTGTGGATCAAGGAAAGTGGTGGGAAGGCACAGAAGAGGCCTAGGGTCCACCGCCTCGAGAAGGCATTCACCTGCAGAGAGTCCTGCTGAGGGGGGTTGGCACAGAACAGCCTCAGCTTTGCATTCTCCCTGGAGGTGAACAGTTCCACCTATGGGGTGCCCCACTGGGAGAACTGACTGTGAACTACCTCTGGATAGAGAGACCACTCGTGAGATGCCTTTGTCCACCCAGCTGAGAGCATCCACCAGCTGGTTGGAGGCTCCTGCCACAGGGATGGCTAGGAGATCTGCCTCCAGGCTGTGCATTAGGGTCCAGATGTGGAGAGCTTCCTCGCACAGGGACAAGGAGTGCATCCTGCCTTGTTTGATGAGATAGTACATGGTCGTGGTGTTGTCCATCTGGACTTGGACCACTTAGCCTCGAACAAACTGAGCGAATGCTGTCAGGGCCAGCCAAACCACATGGAGCTCCAGTAGATTTGATGCGACATCAGGACTCCTGGGGAGTCTAGAACCCCTGGACTCTGTATTCCCCCAGGTGGGCACCCCAGCCTGTGAGAGAGGCATCTGTCATAAGGATGACCATCAGCTCAGGGCAGACAAGTGGGATCCCTTCCTGCAGATGCTCTGGGACAAGCCATCACTGGAGGGTGTCCCACATCCTCCGAGTCACAGTGGCCAGCTGGTCGAAATGACCCTCGTGCTGAGACCACTAGCTGGCCAGCTCCCACTGCAGGGAGCGCATATGCCAACGTGTCCACTGGACCATGCTGGTGCAGGTTGCCATGTAACCCAGAAGGCGCAGGAAGTCCCGGGCAGGGCACAAGTGCCCAACCATTAATGATCGGGCAAAGGAGGAGAGTACCTCTGCCCTGTCTGCTGGGAGCTGTGGTCTGGCTCTGTAAGAGTTGAGCTCTGCCCAGATGAAGCTGATCACCAATGAGGGCACGAGTTCTGACTTGTAACAATCACACAGGAGTGTGATGTGCATATTTTTGGAACACATACAAAGAGTGGAGAGAGAGAAAGTAGTAAGTGCCTCAGATGGGACTTGAACCCAGGCTGCCCGGAATACCGTTCCAATTGCGCTAACCAGCTGTGCCTCTGAGACAACTGGAACCTGGGCTGTCCCCAAGCACATTATTCTTTACATGCATACCACACTCCTGTGTGATTGTTACAAGTAAATTTTATTTATTTATTTAAAAGTTGATAACTGGGAAAAACAACATGGGCCAAATCTAGTTTCCAGATGCGACCCTGGGAAGGGGAACAAGGGAAGCAAACACACAAATTGGCAAAACCTATACACAAAAGATACAGAGCATAAGACATGGGTCAGGGTTACAGGACCCACTGCAAGAGTAGAGTCAGCAGCAACATAACAGTAAATGGCATTGCACAAACAAGGGTCTAGTAACCTAAGGAATCAGCAAATAAATAACAAGTAAATATTTGTGTTGCCATTGGGTTGTGCACTGGAGAAAGAGTAATGTGCCCAGGGCAGCCCATGTTCCAGCTGTCTCAGTGGCACAGCTGATTAGCGCAATCGGAACGGTATTCCGGACAGCCTGGGTTCAAGTCCCAGCTGAGACACTTATAGAGGTGAGAAACAAGTATGTGTTCCATAAAAGTGCACACTACACTCATGTGTGATTGTTATAAGTAAATATTTATGTTGCCATTGGGTTGTGCATTTGAGAAAGAGTAATGTGCTCGGGGACAGCCCAGGTCCCAGTTATCTCAGTGGCACAGCTGGTATTCCAGGTGGCCTGGGTTCAAGTCCCAGCTGAGGCACTTACTTTTTTCAAACCTCTTTTTGTATGTGTTCCAAAAATATGCACACCACACTCCTGTGTGATTGTTACAAGTAAATATTTGTGTTGCCATTGGGTTGTGCATTTGAGAAAGAGTAATGTGCCCAGGGCAGCCCAGGTTCCAGTTGTTTCAGTGGCGCAGCTGGTTAGCACAATCAGAATGGTATTCCGGGTGGCCTGGGTTTAAGTCCCCCCTTTTTACAAGTTCTGACTTGGTCTCACTTGACCACAAAGCCAAGGTCAGTGCAAGCCTGGAGGGCCAGGTTCCTGGACCACGCCACCTCCTGCCTGGAAGGACCTGTTATCAGCCAGTCATCCAGGCAGAGGTACACCTGAACCCATATATGCCTCAGGTAAGCTGCCACCACTGCTATGCATTTAGTGAAGACCCTGGGGGCTGAGGAGTGGCCGAATGGCATGGGCTGGAACACAGAGGGTTCCCTCGTCTTGGAAGTGGAGGAATCTTCGGTGGGATGGATGGATCGGGACATGAAAGAATGCGTCCTGCAGATCCAGGGAGCAAAACCACATGTGCTTGAGAGATGGTATGATTTGGGACAGAATTACCATCCTGAAAGTACGAGACCTGGGGAATTTGTTCAGGTCATGCAGATCTAGAATGGGGCACCGGGCCCCCCCCCTTCTGCTTTGGCACCAGAAAGTACCTGGAGATAAACGCTGGGTGTTCCAGAGGATCTGCTACCCTGACCACAACCTCCTTATGGAAGAGCTGGGCTATGTCATCTCTAAAAGCCGACAAAGTGTCTGCAGACACCAAGCCCTCCTGTGGGGTGTGGGCTTGGCTTGGGAGAGTACTGCTCAAACTCCAGAGGCAGATCCTGACCGACTACTTCCAGATCCTACCTGTCCAGGCTTGGAGGAGGAGGAGGAGAACCTGGCAGAGAGGCCACCAGATCCCTTTCCTCCAGCTTTCAGACCACCGAGGCAATGGACTTGGCCCAAGGTCGCCAGGACTGAGCCTACTGGCCAGACTTGTGCTGGACTGGTTTTGCCACAGGGGTAGAGGACCAAAAGGGCTTATATGTTTGCTGCTTGGAGCCCTTGGGGTCCTTCTGGGTGGATATCACAGAGTCCAGGGTGGCACTAAACTTTTCAATGTGCTGGAAGTGACCCTCCACACCAGGCCCAAAGAGGTCGGTGCCTAAGAATGGGATATCCACCAGCTGGTGCTGCGTGCTTGCCACGAAGGTCGAGATCCACAGCCAAGCCCTATGGCGCATGGCAATTTCAGCCACCACTGAGTGGGCACAAGAGTCTCCAAGATTCAGAGCCATCTTGAGTTGCTGTTTTGCCACAGCCCGACTCTGGTCACGGACCTGCGTGACTGTAGTCTGGAGGTCATCAGGGAGGTGAGGAATCACCTCGTCCAGGGAGCCCAACAGGACATGGTAGAAGTGTGCCATCAGGATGGCCAAGCTCACCTGGCAGAGGCCTAGCGAGGAGGCAGGATAAACTTCGTCAGCTGAGTGGTCCAATTTCTTGGACTCCTTGTCTGGCGTTCTATCAATATCCCCAGTGTTGCCCGAACACTGAAACATGGAGTCAGCCACCAACCCCTCAGGCAAGGGATGCTCTGTTGAACCCCAAAAGGGTACTGGTGGGCACCCCATCTGGACCGAGGGCACAGAGCAAGAGGCGGGGCACTACCAGACCTCCAGGGCAGGGCCAACAATGGCCTCAGCCATTAAGAAAGCCTCTGTCGGGGAATCCACTTTGTTCAGAATTTCTGTCAGGGAATAGCGAGCCCAATTCTGAATGGGCTCTAATTTCATCCCCATGGACTCTGAGATGAAATGGAGAATGCCCATGAACAAAGTGGGTCCTTTCTCTGTTGAAAGACCCCCCATTGACCCAGTGTTGAGAGGATGAGAATGCAAGGAGGAATCCTCAGACTCAGAGGAATCTGCATAAAGCGGGCGACCACCTGAATCACTCTCGACCAGCCGCGGGCAGTCAGGTGTGAAAGTGATGGACAGCCAATGCAAAAGCCCCTTAGCTGGCTGAGACTCCTTGGGTGGAGCCCTGATTGATGGCTGTTTAGCTGGTGGCTCAACCACGATCAGTGGAGGAGCCAGCTTCGGCCGAGCTGAAACGGTCTGGACCAGGTCCACTGGGGGAAGAATGGTGTTGACCGCACCACCAGGGGTGTCAGCAACAGCCTTTTGGGCGATGGCCAGGTAATGACTGGGGTGGTAGCCGGCATCGGCTTCAGCCTGGTCAACACTAACAGTTGCCACATAAGGTCTTTGTAGCGTAAACGCAACTTGCTCTGAAGCCTCACCTCACCTGAGAAGGATGAAGACGAACAGCAGAGGTGCAGCTTCCCATAGTGCCGAGAGTGAGACCACCGATGTTGGTGGGACCTGCTTGACCCAGAGGATGAAAATGACTAAGACCTCAACCTCAGCCACTGGTGGTGCTAACAGGGGGCCTCAGAAGGAGCGGGGGAGACCGGCTCCTCCTGGTCCAGGTCGATGACTGGAGGGGTCCGGCTCAGCTTACTGGGCCACCTCTTCAGTAGTCACCGGCAGGACAGAGGTCCTGGAAAGAGAGTTGTCGGCCTCTTTAGATGACAACTGGTCAACAGGGTTGAGAAAAATCTTGGCTGCATCATCAGTCGGCATCTCAGCTGACTGGCCTGACGGAGACTCCGTGAAGTCAGTGGCCAAGGCTGTGGTTTCAACCGTAGTCAAAACCAGAGATTCCTGAGGACGAGAATGCACTTGGACCCAGGATTGATGACGATGAGTCTTCTCTTTTTCTTTCTTGGACTCAGGCTTGCGTAAATGGGAACTGTGCGATTCGGAAGGGTCCTGCTCCTTGGTCAGGTGGGACTGGCACAGCTCCTTGAAGGAGGCCGAATAAGTGGAGCCCAACTGTAGCGGAATGAAAACAGAGGCAGAAGAGGACTGAGCAGCAGCCTGGACCTCTTCCTCCTTGAAGGCTTTGAGTTGCTCCAACTGCTTGGAAGCCCCCCCCCCCCAGCCATGGAGACCACCCAATGGGTGTCCTTAGATTTGACCAGCGGATAACGTTTCTCAGGGCAGCTCAACTTCAAGAGGGCAGCGTGGTCCTCAAGGACTGTTGCATGAAATGACCAACAAATGCTGCAGGCCTGAGGATCATGATTGTGGCCAAGACAACAGATGCACAAGGTATGGAGGTCGGTACATGACATCTTCTGCCTGCATGAGCACCGGCAAAATCCAGGCAAGGACTTATCCTCCATCACGGTCGCGACTGAAGATTGAGCTGAAGACAAAACTCAAATGAGTTTTAGTTTAAGTTTTGGAAGTAAATCCAAAGATTTGAGTGCCAGGGCCTATTCAACATGGAAGCGGTAAGGAGGGAACCTGCTTCTTCCAGCAAAAAGGCAGATCTGGCATCATGGGGTGGAGCTAAGGGTTATAGCACCCGGGTGGGTGGGAGGAACCAGCTTGAAGACTTTCTGGCACGATTTAAAGGGAAAGGACATTGCCAGAAGTGTGAATAGAACATCATATCCAAGGCCCCATGTTTTCTGCGATTCCGTGGCTGTGGTCATCCATGGAAAAAGCCACGGAATTGAGCTCCACCCGTGGATTTCCCTTCCAAGTGCAGAACTTTGTGCCATCTGTGAAACACCGTGGAAATCAGTTTGATGATGGCTCGTGCTATGACAGAGTTGTGCCGAGCCTCAGTCTGTGTGGATATTTTGAAATTTTACATGTTTTCCTCACATTCCATTATTGGAAACTCCATCCCAAATACACATATTCTTTAACAGCCTATAGCAGTGTTACCAGACGCTGGTGCAAAATTAAACCTCTGGTATGCAAAGAATAAAATCACGCTCTCTGGTAAAAAAAAAAAAAATGGCTGGTCAGCTTTGGATTTATTTAATGTGCTCTTCTAGGGTAAAAGTAATGATAAAAGTCCTTCTGCAATTAATAGCATACTATAAAGAAAAAAAAAAAAACAGGCAGTGCTGTTAACCAGTTTGAAGACCTACTCTGAGCGCCCCCGGCTGGAGCACCGCTGAGCGCAAATGAAAGTATTACAAAAGTTGTACGTAAAGCCCCATGTCTGTGGGTGCACCCTACCTTTGCTTCCCCAATTGCTGTGTCTCAGGGGTGCCTGGGGTCTGGGCTGTGGTGGTCGGCATGAGACGTTTGAGTGTGAACAGAAAGGAAAGGAATAAAACTGGCGGTAGAGTAAAATAGTCGGAAACAGCTTTGGGGTTTGAAGGCGATTGTTTGTATTGAACATTGCACTGGTCATTAAAATAACCAGCGTGGATGATAGGGTTATAGAGTGAGCACCCAGGCAGTTAGTAAGTAGCAATATTAATGATCTGCTGTACTCAAGGAGTTAGCTCCTTTCCTAAACTACAAGTCTACTGTCTCCACATCATGATATGATATACCATACATGTCTGCTTAAAGTTGAACCAGCATAATATTCTGTGGTGATTTGCATATGCAGCCCATAATGCTTTGCATTGTGGGGGCATGTGTGATTTTGTATTTCTTTGAAACTTGGCTTCCCAGCCAAATGCCCTTTGGGGTAACCATTGCCTCAGTGCTTGCACACAGAGGTTCTTTGTCCATATCATGAGGTGCACAGAGGTACTCTTTTGAGCCCATATTATTATATGATTTAACCTATTTCTTGGATTGCAAATATGATGGCCCTGACGTATGGAATATTAGTGACAATGGTTATTGTTTCATCTAGTCAGCTCTCAGTGCCAGCTGCCAGCATGAGTCAAATAAAGAAGAACACTAAAATAATCATTACTTTCTTTTCGGTAAAGCACCTGCAGGACTGGGACCTACTGGAAGAAAATCAGTAATTTTTTTTTTTACTGATCTTGCTCCTCATGATTGCACTGCCACAGTACACTCCAAGTGCGGTGGGCGTGCACAGTACTAGAGGTCAGTCTTCAGGATGTGAACTTGGCTGTGTGTGCTGCAAGAAGATCGTGACCTGTAGTTTGCCGTAACCCCTTGTGTGCCGACTGGCAATTCTTGATTTTTTTTGCCACATAGGTGCATATCAATGGGGGGCTACATCCCCAATATTGCCATTCGTAAGAGAGTCTGACACTTGTCTTGTGCTCAAACCTTGGTGAGGTGGAATATGGAATGTCCGGCTGACTGAAAGTTCTGCTAACTTTCTCATATAAAGTTACTCAACAGACTTGTGGTGCCGATTCTTCTCTTTCAAGTCATCAGGTACTGCTGCTTTATTTTTGACTAATCTGATTCTGTAATGCCCAAATTGTGGTGCAATTTTCAGTTGTGCTGTATCATTAGTCTGGGAATTTCCAAATACTGGGCAAAATTACTCTTTTGGATTAATTGATATTTTTCTGCAGCTTCATATGTATTATTTTATTCTCGGCACAGTCTGCAACAGGGAGCCCCATTCGACTCGGAGTGCCTGTGCCTAAACTGGCTGCACAGAAAAACAACTGGCACAGAACAACAAGTAGTCTGATATGAAATTATTTTATTCACAATTTGTGCAAAAGCACACTTGCAGTTAATTGTAGCTGTAAAGCTGTGCACTCTTGCACCCTCTGCAAGGTTTAGCAGCCACACTGTCCCTTTTAAATATTTTTAATAAATAAATGCCCCTTTTGCCCTTAGCTTATAGGATGCCAGCAAGGAGGGAATGTGATCAGAGGTTTTTTTTTTTTGTTACCCCTGTAGCAGGCCTCGGAGCCCCTGCAGAGCTAGGGAGGCTCCTGTTAAAAAAAAACATCTTTGTGTTTTCTTGCCAACAGCTCCAAGCCCCAAAGAGCCACAGAGGGCTTACAGGAGTTCATCACAATTTCTCTTTTTAACACAAAGCATACAATTAAATAGATGTAGAAGTACATAAATAACTAATTAATTAATACTGTGCTCCACACGCATAACTTACAATACATCAGAACAAGCACATCCCCTCCTAGCCTCCTGGGTACATCCCTTTTACATTTATTTAATAAAATGCCCCACTGTGTCCCCAGCATGGAGGATGTTAGGATGCCAGCAAGGATGGGATGTGCTGGAGTTTTTTTGTTTTTTTTTTACCCGTGTAGCGGTCGGAGTCCCCATAGAGTAAGTAAATAAATTGATAAATCAATACTGTGCTCCGGGCAGTGAGTTGCATGTCTGGCATTCAGTTCAGTTTAATCCAGTGGTTCAGTGTGCTTCAGAATTCAGCTCTAGGCACTAAGAGAACTCAGTGG
This sequence comes from Neoceratodus forsteri, assembly GCA_016271365.2. Lineage (NCBI taxonomy): Eukaryota > Metazoa > Chordata > Ceratodontiformes > Ceratodontidae > Neoceratodus > Neoceratodus forsteri. The sequence goes on along the minus strand of CM028137.1, from coordinate 553,399,723 downwards.
ATGTGTTGGTGTTTTTTCTGGTGGATGGACACTGCCTATTGAAGGTGAAGTGCTGGACTGTGAGTAGAAATCAAATGAGGTGGTTTTCTGGGGCAGAGGAGAAGCGAGTAGATCGTGGAGTCTATGTGTTAGCATTAAAGGGACTGGGGGCTGAGGACAGGCCAAAAGGCATGACCTGGAACTCATAAAGAACCCCCTCTGTGCAGCTCCAAAGGTACCTCCAGTTGGATGGATAGACCGGAATGTGAAACAAAGAGTCCTGGAGGTCCAGAGAGCAGAACCACAAGCCCTGCTCCAGGGATGGAATAATTTTGCTCAGAGTGACCATCTGGAACTTGCACTTCCTCAGAAACTGATTGAGATCATGCAGCTCCAGTGTAGGGTGCCAACCCCCCCTTTTCGTTTGGGGACCAGGAAATATGTGGAGACAAAGCCCTGACCGGTCGTGGCATCCGGGACAAATGCTACAGCTCCTTTCTCAAGAAGCTGAGCGATGTCCTCCCAAAGGGTGGACAGTGTATCCGGTGACACCACAGACTCCTGTGGAGCATGGGCTCAGTAGGGCAGGAGAGCCTCGAAGTTGAGAAGCAATCCGTGTCCCACTACTCTCGGCACCCATTTGTCTGAAGTGATGATGGGCCCGGCATGCCAGAAATGGCAAAGCCGACCCCCACAGGGAGCTGAGACAAGAACCTGGTGAATGGGAGGCAGACACCCCCCAACCCGTCACTGAGCAGCCTTGGAGGAGTCATTGGCACCAGCTGCCATAGGGTCCCTGCCACCCCAACCTCCGGGGCTTCATAGAACCTTGGCTGGCAAACACAGGCTGAGTTCACCAGACGTGAGTTTGCCCCTGCTGGAGCTGCTGCGGTTTGGGCTGCTGGGAAGGAAATGACCAAAGCTGAAAGGACATCTTCGGCTTCTGACCCTTGGGATCCTTCTGTGAGGATGTCACAAAATCAAGGGTGGCACTGGACTTCTCAATCCTGGTGAGTTGCCCATCACCCCAAGGCCAAAATGGTCAGTGCCCAGGAAGGGGTACAGCAGCCAGTTTGTGCTAAGTATCCACAGCCAGGCCCTGTGGCACATCGCAACCACCGCTGACACAGAACTGGGTGCAGGAGTCACTGATGTCCAAGGCATTCTGTAGCAGGTGCTTGGCTAGGGATCGACCCTGGTCTCTGTCTTTAAAGTCAACTGCAAATAATCTGCAGGAAAGCAGGGAAGGACTTGGTACAGGACACCCATTAGGGAGTGGTTAAAGTTGGTCATCATCAAGGCAAAGCTAGCTTGCTGGAGACAGACGCAGCATAGACCTTCTTGACTGCATGATCCAGCTTCTTGGACTCCTTGTCAGGATGTCTGTCCATGTATCTGACACTACTCATCTTGAGAAAGATGGCATCCACCACCAATCCGTCTGCTGAAGAATGGTCCCAAAAAAAAAAAAAAACAGGAAGGGAATCGGTTGGACCTTGTACTTGCGGACCATGCGGGCCGATACTGTGCATGAAGCCTGAGGCTACCAGAGCTTAGCGCAGGACCCAAAACAGCCACCGCCACAGAAAAGGCCACCCTCAGGGAATCATCCTGATCAAAGATTTTCATAAAGGGGTACTTGGCCTGCTTCCAGACTGCTCCAAGAGGATCTCCATCAATTTGGAAATCAAACAGAGTAGAGCCCCAAAGGAGACCGGCCCATGACCAGTGATCAGTTCTTTGGCCTATTTATGGTCGAAGCACAGGGTCCTACATAATTGCACAGAGGATCCCGAAGACTCCTCAAAGATCACCCTTGACCACTTCTACCCATGAACCAGCCTGGACTTGTTCAAGTGGGTGATTTCGACTGACAGCTGATCTGGAAGGCTGGTAAACAGACAGGTGGCCTTGGTAGGAGCCCCCTGTAAGGGCTGCTTGGGCGGTGGCTCTACTCAGATCAGAGGAGAGGCCGTCACTGTGAGACTAGATGTGGCAGGACTGTGACAGGCCAGCACAGATGACCAGGGAAGTACTGGGGTCTGAGGAAGGGGCCTACAGTGCCTCAGGACCCACTGCTGCAACATCAGCTCCTCACAGTACTGACACAACCAGTGATGAAGCCTATCTTCACATTTAGATGAAAAGGAGCACCAAAGGCACTTCCTGTCCAAGGGTTGAGCACAGGAATGCAAGGATGCACTGGGCCATAATCTTGACCAATGATTGGAGCATCAACAGTGAGGAGAAAGAGGAAGAGGGACCATGTACAATACACAGACCGGGTCCTCCCAAGGGTCCCTGAAGGAGGTAGTCTGCTCCGCTGGCTTCTCCTGACCCTTCTGAGAGATGGTTGGCAGGACCAGAGTGTGACAGAGTTAAATAAGGATCTGCCCCATTTGTTATGCAGAAAGAGTTTAAATGTAAGGGTCTGTTCTATCCTCTCCTCTTCTGTCTCTTGTCTATCTGGTTGAGCTGCCAAATTTTCTTGTGAGACCTAGGACTTGATTACCCCAGTCTTGCAATTCTCTGCCTCTCGCCATCTCTCTACCCTCACTTGCTGTTCTGTCTTTTCTCCCGCTTACATATCTGCTGGTATAAAAATACATGTGAATCATTTTGTGGAAATGTAACTGATACTGGGATGCCTTTGTTTAAAACTGTATATAGTTATACTGTTGAAATGATTGCAAAGCTATTTGAAACTCAAGGGGTTAACCTGAGATGCAATGTTTAAGCCTTTTGCAGAGATGTAAACAAGAGGTCAGTTCTAGGTCACGATGTTCTTTTTGCTGTACCTGCTGAAACTGACAAGAACATTGTGTGAGAAGCATGCTGTTTTCTTAACGTGTTCCTGCAAAGACTTATAAAAAAGAGCTGCAATGTTATGCAAGAGACAGGCAGATCTGAAATTAAGAAGAAAGAGGACTCTTTCTAAGTTTGTACTGCCATTGTAAATAGTTATTCAGAACAATTTTATTTTTTAATTTGCTGTTATTAATAACAAAACTCTTGTTGTAAATTTTACAACTGCTCCTGTTTTTTCCTATGCTTTGTGACCTGTGCCTTGATGACAAATGGTATCAGCCTAAGTGGGATTTACACCATGCATACTCTAAGCCAGGAGTTTTGTGCATGCGTACTGGACCTGGTACCAGGGAAGCACAGACGGAAGGTATGGATTCTGCAACAGCAAGTCCAGGAGTGATTACCTGAAGAATGGCAGCCAAACTAGAAGCAGAAACAAAAGTCCAAACTGAGACTGTGCAGCCAGAACCACAGATGGAAAAGTAACAGGCAGTGACAGAACCAGAAATCCTGACTGCCTGTTTCCAATGGTGGGCAATACTGTATTTATTTATTTATTTATTTTAATTCTGGTAACCAGGTAAGTCCACTGAGACAATGCAGTCCCATTTTCAGGGGCAACCCAGGAGAGTGACCAGAGAAATACAGTACAGAATAATTACAACAAATTGTCAGGAAGAAAATTCCAGTTACAGTACAATATCATAGGAAGATAATTACAGTAGAATAATCAACAACACAGCATAAATGCAGCAATGGCAAACTATATAAAATAATTGGCAGGCTAGACACATAAAGTTTAACAGATTATTATACATTATCACGTGAAGACAAGCCATAAGTACAGATACAAAACAGTAAAAAGGTGAGTTGGGGTAGAGGGCAGAGGAGTGAAGCACAGGTGGGGAGATAGGCAGAAGAAAGCAACAAGATAGGAGTAAGAAAGGCATCATTGGAAGCATGAGCATGTAGCAGCAGTAGAGAGGGTGGTGAGCAAATTGGATTGGATCGTGGGAAGAGAGGCATGATAGGACAGAGGGAGGGAGAAAGGGCGTTCCAGTTAGACACTACTGCAAAAGCGAAGGACTTGCGAGCTTTAGCTAGTTGCAAGTTAGGCTGCTGGAGAAGGGAAGGGCGGTAGATCTGAGAGCTCGAGGGGCTTGTCTATGGCAGACAATCTCACTGAGACAGAATGGTGTAAATTTATAGACCAACTTATGCAGGAGCCTCAGGGTGCTATACCTCAGTTTTTATTCATATGGTAGCCATCATAAGGAAGAAAGGATGTCACAGTGGTGGTGATGGGCATTGACCCCCAGCTTTACCCACTCTATGATAAGCCTGAGCCAGGAAAGACATTATAGTGCCATTAGTATAGTAATAAGGCAGCCCCATAGGTTAGGAGAGGGAGGAGGGACGAAGAAACTATTTTAATGCAAGAGGTAGAGGTGAGGAAGGGACGGATACAGTAGAGGAGACCTAACTTTTGGTTCAGGGATTTAACTATATTAGAAGCATGGATATTAAAGGAAAAGAGAGGAGTCAAGTGTGATGCCCAGGTATTTAAAGGAGTGGATGGATTCAAGGACATCCCCATTCAGAGATGAGATGTTAAGCAGGAGGAGTGTACTAGGAGAGGAGGATGAGAGCGAGAATAGAATACTTTTAGTTTTTTTTGTGTTAAGGAAGAGATGATTACACCTGAACCAACTTTCTAGGTCAGAGAAGTCAGAGGCAAGGTCACAGTTTATTTGATTAACATCAGGAGATGAGAGGTAAATGATTGCATCATCTGCATATAGGTGCACAGATGCACCACCACAGTTACTGTGCGAGTCATTAATAAATAGAGAGAACAATATAGGTCCAAGAATGTGGGCCATGTGTCATCCCATGAATTACTGGTCTGAGGGTAGATAAGGCACCAGCCCACTTAACCCTTCGTGTTCGGCAGGACAGATAGCTGTGGACCCAGCCCCAGGCACTATTATCAAGACCAAGCACGTGAATCTTTTGTAGAAGATGACCATGATTCACTAGGTTGAATGTCTTTGTCAAGTCAACAAAAAAAGGCACTAGTTGCAGAACCTTGATCCATGGCCTGGATTATGTCCGTGGTTACTTTAATTAAGGCTGTGAGGGTACTGTGATTCTTCCTGAATCCATGCTAGTAGGGAGAGAGTAGATTGTGGTGTTCCAGATATCTCTGTAGATGATTATAAACTATACATTCCTGCATTTTAGCCAGGGGGGCACGGGTTGGAAATTGGCCTAAAGTTTTCAGCTACCGAGTTGGGTCCCCTCTTATGGACGGGTATGACTACTGCTACTTTCCACTTGTCAGGGACAGCACTAGGTAGGAAGGAGTGATTAAAAAGGTCATGTACTGGGCGAGCAAGGGCAGGTGCACCTAGCTTGAGGAATTTCAGTTCAAGGGTGTCGTGGCCAGGTGAACTCTCAGCCTTCAAGTTAGCCAGAAACCTCTGTACCTCCTTGGCAGTGGCCAGCTTCAGGTGGAAAGAGGGATGAATCCCTAGGTAGTTAGGGGTGATTGAGGCTGAGGGGGGCAATGGAGAGTTATTAAAGAGTGAGGTGTATCTGTCAAAGTCCATGAAGAATTCATTGAATTCAGTGACTATTGATAGGGGGGTCAGAATGGATAGTGCCCTGGGCAGTGAGAGAACTCAGAAACTCCATAAACTTTCCCTTTGACCAAGGAATTGATCTGTCTCCAGAATGCTTTTGGACTGCAAAGGTGTTCAGTCTGCAACAACTGGTAGTGATGGTGCTTAGCTTTATGTAGGGAGTTTTTTGCATTTGTTTCCGAGTTGCCTGTATAGTTGCCAGTCAAGTTCAAGTTTATTGCAGGAAAGACTCCGTTGAGCAAGCTCATTCACAAGAAGGTCCTGAGGCACATACACATACAGTTCGCAATTACATAGACAGGAGATATAAAATGTAGAACAACAAAGAAAAAAAATACATAATACAAGAGGTATACACAATAGAAGTCTTTATGCTATATATGCAGTACATTTCAGCTTTAACCTTGCCCTAAATTATGCAACACATTTCAGCTTAATAAGTAGAGGGCCAGTTGGTACCTAGGAACTTGACTTGGCGTTGGGGCATATCCAGTCAGAAGACAGGCCACTTTTTTTATATGTGCGCCAAGCATGGTCACGGGAGGACATAAGCATCCTGAGGTCCTTATTGAGCCATGGGGCCTTGACAACCTTGGTCCTGCATTTTATTTTCAGGGGAGCATGTTTATCTACAATTTGAGTAAAGGTGGAAATAAAGAAATCCAGAGCTTGGGTGATATCTGGGAGGGTTTTGATAGGTTCCCAGTCAGTATTAGAAATTGTATTAATAAAACTATCAGTTGCAAGTCTGGACATGTCACGGACAAGTGAGATCTGTTGGGGGAGTTATTCCTCCAGACACAAAGAGTGGGAGAATAATCGCTTATACAATCAGAAAGTACATGCACAACTTTTATTTTCAGGGGGCAATTAGTGATCACCCAGTCAGGCAAAGAGTGTTTGCTGGTTTTGGTACTGATGTGAGTAGGTACTAGGACAAGTTGAGCTAGGTTAAAGTCAGCTAGAGAAGAACACAATTTGTCACCAGCGGGACCAAGCCAGTCACAATTGAAGTCACCACACAGCACAAGGTCATGATGAGGGAGATTGATGAGGGAAGCGATGAAGGAAGGGAGGCCTGAGGAAGCCTTTTTGGGCAGAAGATAGGCACACCCAATGATAAGCTTCTTAACATTACTTAGGGTCAGGGAGAGGAATTGGGACGCCACAGCTTGAGATCCAGAGTCAGGATCATGGAGCTCAGTAGCATCCAGATCAGACCGGGAATAGATAAGAATACCACCACTCCTTCTTCCCACCCTATCCCCCCATGAAGCAGTTGTAACCTTGTAGTGCCACCTCATGTTGTTTGATAGTGGGCTTAAGCCAGGATTCAGAGATATATAGAATGTTGGGGGTCATATGGACGATCCACACTTCCAAATCAGCCATTTTAGGATGAAGGCTATGTATATTCATATGTGCGATCTTAAGGCCTTTGGGGTAAGATTGTGTGAGAGATAGATGAGTTTGATTAGAGGTGGGGCAGGGAGGTCCAGGATTGAGCTCAATGTCCCCTGCATGGACTAGTAGGAGGAGAACAGACAAGCATATCCAGAAAGAGACATAAGGAGGTACACTTGCTAGGGCAGCTGATGTGGAGGGAATGCGCAAGCACCTACAGAGCCAGAGTGCTAGGAGAGCAGTATCAGACTTCAGAAGACATGGCATATATGAAAGCACCCAGGCTGAGTCAGGCCAGGGGAAAAGTCAATAAACTGGTCAGCACAGCAAAAAAGGATAAGGAAGGATAGGTTTAGAAACCAGCCAGAGTGGCCCATTTTGAAGCAGAATAACGTAAGTGGCCACCAGGAGGCAGATGAGTAAATGATTCAAGAGAACAGGAGAAAGAGACCCAGAGAAAACAAGAAAAAAAGCAGGTAGCCAGAATAGGCAAGATTAGGGATGTGGCAGAACAGGACCTATGAGCATGGGAGAGGGAATAAGCAATCTGAACCTTTAAAATTCAGGAGCCAGATTTATGATGTCCAATAGAGATAAAGTAAGGAGAAAAAGGAGGGGCAAAGGCGTATTTAATTAAGGCCAGGGGTGGAGGCGGGCCAAAACATCCCTCAAGTATACAGCAGGAGAGAGAGAAAAGAGCCAGACAGTTCAGCCAGGAGAGTTTAAAAAATGCCACAATCAGCATAAGAGTCATAAAGACTTCAGCCAGTCAGAAGGCAGCCAGGCCAAGTCGCAGCCAATCGGAGCCCTGGAGAGAGAACCTGGTGAATGGTAGCAGTCTTACCCAGCTAGGAGAGCTTGCCAGTGAGTTGGGGGGGTGGGAGCGGCCGCCTAATGGTTCCAGCCATAGCCGCTGGAAGTGAAGCATCCTATCAAGGGCAAGCCTGAGGGTAGAGAAAGGGGTTAGGTTTAAATAGAGGCACTAACAATAGAGGGTTAAATCGGAGGGCATGGATAGGAGCCGAGTGCACAAAGAGCAGTTTAGCAAGGAGGGAGGGTGGGCAGACAGACAGACAGAGGTAATGGGGCCAATTTCAAAGCCCACGCTACCCAAGTGCAAGGCTTTATAGTAAACAAGGAAAAAGAGATTAGAGTCGGAGAGAATGGGGATGTAGGGAAGAACTCAAGTAGAAGTACACAGTATATTTGGGGTGGGGACAAGTACAGGGAAGTGTGAGGGCAAGGTAGGAATTTTTGGCAGAGCCTGAAACAGGGGAGAGCAAGGTTAGCGAGAGAAGGATAAGTTAGTGCAGGAAGCTGGAAGCAGGGGGTGGAAGCGAGGAGACAGGCAGGCATATTTCTAATAATAATTGAGCATCATCCTAAGCTAATCAAATCAGCTTAGGTACCTATAATAACAGTAATGCAATTTCTTTTGGTATTTTTTAACAAATATTCAGCCCCCCGCCCCCAGACAGAAACTATCCCCCAAGTATATAGTGAGAGAGAGAAAAGAGCCAGACAGTTCGGCCAGGAGAGCTGTGAGAGTCTAAAAAATGCTGCAGCCAATCAGCATAAGAGCCATAAAGACTTCAGCCAATTGGAAAGCACCCAGGCCAAGCCATGGCCAGTCAGAGCCCTGGAGAGAGTTCCTGGTGAATGGTGGCTGTCTTACCCAGCTAGGAGAGCTTGCTGGTGGGCTGGGAGGTGGGGAGGAGCAGCCGGCTGATGATTCCAGCCATGGCTGCTGGAAGTGAAGTGCCCAATCAAGGGCAAGCCCAGCTAGGGGAGAGCTTGCTGGTGGGCTAGGAGGGTGGGTGCGGCCGGCTGACTGTTCCAGCTGTGGTCACTGGAAGTGAAGCGCCTGATCAAGGGCAAGCCCAGCTAGTAGAGTCTGCCGGTGGTCTGGGAGGGAGGGAGCGGCTCGCTGACGGTTCCAGCTGTGGCCGCTGGAAGCAAAGCGCACGATCAAGGGCAATCCTAGCTAGAAGAGCTTGCCAGCAGGCTGGGAGGGTGGAAGCAGCCGGCTGACAGTTCAAGCCATGGCCAATGGAAGCGAAGCACCCAATCAAGGGCAAGCCCAGCTAGGAGAGCTTGCCATTGGGTGAAAGGTGAAATACAACAAAAAGAGATGAAAAAAACAGAGAAAGGAAGAGATGCAGTGGCAGGAGCAGCAGAGAAAAGAAGAAATGCAACATTTCAAGCAGCAGAGGAGAGAAGAGATGCAGCGACAGGAGCAGCAATGGCTGGATGCCTTGCAAGCTATCAAAGGCAGAGGATCTGACATAGGTCCAGCAGAGCAACAAAACACCAACAACTTAAAAGACCTTAGACTTATGAAGTTGTGTCCCTCGGATGATATCGAAGCATATCCGACAACTTTTGAAAGGTTGCTGCAGCCTGCCAGTAGCCAAAGCAGCAACGGGCAATCTGACTGGTACCTTACCTGACAGGGAAAGCCCAACTTGCCGACACAATATGGACACTGCACAGTCAGAAAACTATGACCTGGTGAAAAGCGAAATCCTGAAAAGGTATGACATCTCAGGAGAGACCTACAGGCAGAGATTTCGGTCTCAAAGAATTACTCAGTCGACAATCCTTGAGAAGTCTGATAAAATGGCTCCAACCAGAGGGCAAAACAGTCCCACAGATCATCAACACATTTGCAATTGAGCAATTCATCAATATCCTGCCTACAGATGTGTAGCTTTGGGTAAAAGAACACCAACCAGAAAGTGGTGAAAAGGCCGTTTCTTTGGCCGAAGACTACCAAATGGCCAGACAGATGCCACAGCAGCGAGGTAACAGCCAATAGTAAGGCATTTTTTTTCCCCATTTAAACTCCAAGTCTGATAGGAACTCTGGTGAGGGTAACACATCTGCATCCAAAGACTTTACTTGCTATAACTATAATAAGCCAGGCCATATTGCAAGAAATTGCCTTAGTAAGAAGAGTGACACTGGAGCAGATTTGTCCTTAGCAAACTGGAGCAAGTACTTAACAGATGTGAAGGTGGGAGATGAGACTGTGAATGGACTTATAGATTCAGGAAGCAGACAGAACCTAGTACATATTGAAGTGCTAGGAAAACAATGTCTAAAAGGATCAGGTACTGGTGTCATCTGCATCCACGGGGACACTCGATACTATCCCACCAGCCAAGTGAATGATTATTAAGGGTATATCTCACCAAATGAAAGTGGGGGTAGTACCTAAGTTACCTGTACCTGTGATTACTGGAAATGAATTTCCAGGATTTACTGAGTTAATCCAAGAGGGAGTAAATCCTGATGTTTCAGCAGCTGTGGTGACAAGAGATCAGGCAAAGAAAATCTCAGATGGTGGGGACTCTTTTCCTTTCACTGATTTTTATTCCGACTTGTCTGATCACAGCTCCAAGATCTGGAAGTCCAGGAAAAAAAAAAAGACAACGCCTGAAGAAACAGTGACAACAAAAGACTAATGGACATAAGGGGTTACAATATGAAAATGCTGAAACTAAACTGATAACTGGTTGTGATTTTCTTTCAGAACAACCTAACAATGTTTCTTACCAGAGTTATTTTAAGCAGCTGGAGGTGAAATCAAAACTGGGTGAACCTATGTTTAAAAAATGTAATGGGCTACTGTATAGAGTCTGGGTTAGACCTCAGACATAGGACCATATAGAACAATTGGTTAAACCACAAAAGTGTAGATATGAGTTGTTACAGATAGTGCATGATAGTCCTATGGCTGGTCACTCAGGGAGGGATCACACCCTTGCTAGACTGCTGTACAGATTTTACTGGCCTGGAATTCATGAAGATGTTGCGACCTATTGCAGTTCCTGTGCCAAGTGTCAGAAAGTAGCGCCAGTGACTATAAAAGACAAAGTGCCCCTGGTGCCCCTACCTTTGACAGATGTGCCTTTTGAGAGAATTGCAATGGATGTGGTTGGCCCCTTAGACAAAAGTAAAAAGGGTAATTGATTTATTTTGGTAGTATGTGACTATGCTCCTCGATACCCAGAGGCTGTTTCAATACATACCGTCACAGTCCCAAAGTGGCAGCAGAGCTTGCCAACATTTTCAGCAGGGTGGGCATACCTAAAGAGATCATTACTGACCAGGATAGTAATTTTGGTGCTGCATCACTGAAGGAGTTGTACCGACTACTAGGCATCACTACCATAAGAACCTCCCCTTATCACCTTCAGACAGACAGTCTTGTTGAGCATTTTAATCAAACCCTAAAATGCATGTTAAAAAGGTTTGTAAAAGGGGAAGGGAAAGACTGGGACCAATACTTACCTTACCTGCTTTTTGCTTACAGAGAAGTGCCACAGGCATCTACAGGTTTTCCACCATTTGAAATGCTGTATGGTAGACAACCTAGATGGTCTCTAGATGTAATAAAAGAAACATGGGAAGATAACCCCCATCAGAAACAATCTATTACACCTTAAATGTGTGCCTTGAGAAAGAAGCTGGCAAAATATGTTAAAATCACCCATAGTAATCAGGAAGATGCCCAAAACCAGCAGAAGGTACATTAAAACTAGCATTCATAAGGTAGAAAAAAAATGGTCAGACTGGATGGGCCTTGCGGTCCTTATCTGCTGTCAACTTCTATGTTTCTATGTTTCTATGACCATGGGGTAAAAGAAAAAGCTTTTGAGCCAGGTGAAAAGGTCTTGCTACTGTTACCCACTACAGAAAATAAACTGCTAATGAAGTGGCAAGGGCCTTATAAAGTGCTTACACTTACTGGCACAGTTAACTATGAGATTGAGACCCCTCCGATAGGAAAAATCCTACTAAGATATACCGTGCTAACCTCCTCAAGAAATGGGTTGAAAAAACACCAAAAGCTGTTTTGCTAGTTTTACCGGAAACTGATAGAGAAGATATTGATGTAGTGTATAACAGGCTGGAACAAACTGCAACTGCCAATGCTGTAAAGGCGAATGTTTCCTTAACCGCCGAACAAACCACAGAAATTTGTAATTTACTTAAGATATTTAACAATATTTTTACCACAGTGCCAGGCTGAGCAAAAGGGGTCAAGCAGGTAATAGTGATAAGTAATGCTCGCCCTATCAGACAAAAGACATACAGATTACCAGATCACTTAAGAGTAGACATGGTTAAGGAGATACAAAAAAATGAAAGACCTGGGTATCACAGAAGAGCCTCCTTTTAGAACACATTGACAATACTGGTACCAGTCTTCCACTTCTGTGAGACTTTTCTGTAGTTGAGACTGAAGGGAGGTGGGGTCGGTGTGGCAAGTGAAGATTACTGCATCATCATGCACTTGATCAGGGCCAGCTGGTCGGCGTGGAGTACGAAATGCTCCGAGAAGTGCTTGGTCATCACCAATGGTGATTGTAAACAAAAAAAAAGGGGGGTGTTAGAATCTGCCTTGATTTTAGGAAACTTAATCAAGTGTCAGAATTTGACAGTCATCCTATGTCCAGAATAGATGATTTGGTGGACAGACTGGGAAGTGCCAAGTATATCAGTATCTTCGATCTCACCAAGGATTACTGGCAAATCCCCCTAGCTAAAGAATCCAGAGACAAAACTGCATTTGCCACTCCTATAGGGTTCTATCAGTTCACCACCATGACATTTGGTTTACATGGCGCACCCGCTACATTCTGGCAGTACATGGATGTAATTTTATCCCTTCACACTGGTTATTGTGCTACATACCTGGATGATGTTGTGGTGTACAGTCAAGACTGGAAAAGCCACCTGGAACACACACAAGCAGTTATCCATGTAGGACACCAGATATTTGGGCTATGTTTTAGGAAATGGAGAAGTCAAGCCAGAGGTTTCCAAGATAGAAGCTGTAGCTAACAGCCTTGTCCCCAAAACCAAGAAACCTGTCAGGTCATTTTTAGGGCTAGCTGGTTATTATCGAAGATTTGTTCTCAGCTTGGTGAGTTAGCTATTCCCCTCACTGAACTCACAAAGAAACGATTCCCAAATAATGTGAAATGGACCCCAGAGTGTGATGAAGCTTTTTGGGCCATGAAGGCTGCATTATGTTCATCCCATTTTAAGAAGCCCAGACTTTTGAGAAACAATTTCTGTTAAAGACTGATGCATCAAAGGTAGGCTTGGGTGCAGTCTTGAGTCAGCATATAGATGGGAAACAACATCCGATTCTGTACAAAAGTAGGAAATTGCATGACAGAGAGAAAAGGTACTTCACCATTGAAAAGGAATGCCTTGTGGCAAAGTGGGCAATGGAGTCCATGAAGTTTTATTTACTTGGAGCTGATTTTGTGCTTGTAACAGATAACAATCCTTTCCATTGGCTTAATCAAATGAAGGATAACAATTCCAGAATCACATGGTGGTATCCGGTACTTCAGCCATTTAAATTTAAAGTTATGACAAATCTGGGAAAGAGAATGTCGATGCTGATTTTCTGTCAAGATACGGATCAGGAATTGAGAATTCTGAAGGCTGAAAAAACAAAACTATGTGAGTTTAAACTTCACTGTTTGCTATACTGCATATGCGCAGAACTGTAAAGTAACATGCTTATGTTGGATGAGAATTACTAGAAAGTTTGGGAAACTTTTTTTTTTTTTATTTTTAAACAGGTTCCCTCATAAAGAGGTGGGTATGTGACAGGATTGAATAAGGCCTTGTCCCATTTGTTATGCAGAGAGAGAGAAAGAGAGAGAGAGAGAGTGAGTTTAAACACAAGGGTCTGTTCTATCCACTCCTGTTTCTTGTCTGTCTGGTTGTGCAACCAAATTTCCTCATGAGACCTAGGACCTAGGACTTGATCACTTCGACGGTTTTGCAATTCTCTGCCTCACACTATCTCTCTACTGTCACTTGCTGTTCTGCCTTTTCTCCCCCCTTGCATATCTGCTGGTATAAAAATATAGAACATTGTGTAAGAAGCACACAGTTTTATTAATGAGCTCCTGCCAAGACTTGTAAAAAAGAGATGCAATGTTTTGCAAGAGACAGAGACAGGCAGAGACTTGAAATTAAGAAAGAGAACTCTGCTTTCTATGGCCCCTATGCAGAAATGGGCACAAGATACATGCCAAAGGCGCATAACCACCCACGCAGCTCCACACCTGTGGACAGGTCTACACCAGCCATTATTCACTAATGGCTGCCACCTGTCTGCAGCTCCACCCCCCCCCAGCATGCAGGGCTGTGCAGGGTGGCCACAGGCGGAGTAGCGGACCCAGCTGGACAACCAATTGGATGACTGGCATGGGTTCTGCAGTGGATCCCATGTGCTACAGCATGAGTCTGGGTGTGTGAATGCCCACCGCAGGCACCCGAACCTGCACAGAATGGCCCCACTGTCCAGTGGACACCACCACCAGCCCAGACTGCATGGCATCCTCCCGGCACACAGACGGACTCCCAGCTGTGGTACCCCACCCCCGTCCTGCAAGCCGCCCCCCAACAAAGATGTCCCCCACTCCTGCACACCCCTCCCCAAGCTCTGACACCCAGCACCCCCGACCACCACAAGCAGACCGTGAATCCCCCTCCCTCTGCACACACAGAAGCCCTTCTGTACCATGCCACAGGCTACCCCCAGTACCCCCTCTACCACATCCTTGAGCAGTGACTCACCCACCACTGCACTGATGACCCCCTGCACTGTTGGTGCCATGTGGGTGGGGGGGGGCAATAGCTACTTCTGTGAATGCTGGGTGTTAGGGGGTGTCTGTCAGGATAGCGGGGATGGGATGCCTTATCCTGGGGGGATCCGGTGCTGTACAGGATCCCGCCCAACCAGATGCCCCAGCCCTCGCCGTCATGCTAGTGGGCTAGGCCAGCATGGAGGATGGTCACCCGAGTCTGCCACGACCAGAGGGGCACCAATGAGGGAGTGCATAGTGAGTTACAGCAGGGTCTCCTCTGCCATAGGCTGCGCCCTCCTCTGCACCCCCGCAGGCAGCACTACACGCCGTAGTGCTGACATGCCCCCCCACCCCTGGCATCTTGCTGTCCATGCGGCCATGGGATCGAACACACATCTGTCTTGTACCCGGTTTGTGAATGCTGCACAGGATCCATGGGACCCTGCTCTTCGGCATTCACGTATCAACATGCCAATGCGCCCGGTTTCTGCGGCACGCAGGCATCGTGCATAGGGCCCTATGTTTGTACTGCCATTGTAAATAGTTATTCTGAACAATTTTATTTTTTACTTTGCTGTTATTAATAAAAAGATCTTGTTGTGAATTTTATGACTGCTCCTGGTTTTTCCTATGTTTCCTGACCGGTGCCTCAACGACACAGAGTTCTAATGATCGAATCATCCTCGATCCCATCATACAACGGGTCAACTAAGTTGAGAAAAATCTCTACCACCTAGTCGGCCTGTGTCACGGCCAACAAGCCTGATGGGGTAACTGTGGACTTAACGGCCTGACCCTTGTTCAAGGGAGGCTCAGCAAGGCTGAGTGTTCGACAGCCTTCAAGTGGTCAAGGGAATTATGGGAGCAGGAATGTGTTCATTCCCGGTCCCAGGACTGATGGCAGGTTTTCTTAACCATCTTCTCTCGACAGGAAGGGCCCTCCCTAAGGGGTTGCAGACACTGGCCCATCTTGTGTAAGGCGCCTGTGAAAAATGCCCAAACGCTGGCCTTGGCTAGGAGTAGTGTGGATGCTGATGAAGAAACCACCACAACCTAGGCCACCACCTCTTCCAAGGCCATGAGCTGAGTGGCCAAGCCCACGGCCATGGACACAGCCTTACAGCGTCTTTCAAGAGGACGGGGGGAGGAGGTCCGGTTCATCTGGCCAATCAAGGAAGAGGTGGGCGTTGTGTTCCGTGAACGTGGAGGGTAACAGCAACTTACACATGCTGCAAAGCTTGAGTGTCATGTTCTTCCCTGTGGCAGCAGATGCACAAGGAGTGTGGGTCCATCTGGGAAAATTTCTCATTACAAGCGATGCATCGCTTGAAGCCAGGACTGGACTGAGCTTCTTCACGCTTCGTGACTAAATGAAAAACAAAGAATTCAGTGGAAAATGCTAGAAAAAAGGAGTTGGAAAAAGATCTGACCAAGGTCCTGCAAAGGATGAGACTGGACTCTTCTAGCGAAATGGAAGATCTGACGTCACGGGGCGTAGCCGGGGAGTATACCACCCTGCTGGGCGGGAGGAGCTTTGCTTGAAAATGTTCCAGCTTGTCTTAAAGGGAAAGGAAGACTGCCTAAGTGTGGATAGTGCACCATATCCACACCCTAGAACTTGTGTTCTACTGAAGCCTTGTCAGCCTGCTCCACACAATAATTCACATATCCAGGATGCCTTGTACTAGAGGGTTGAGGCTTTGATGTTGCTGCCCACAGTTTGGAAAGATGCACAGAAACCAAGAAAATAATAATAGTACTTACTGCCCACACAGTAACCAATCTCCGACATACATAGGGATCAAAGTTCCAATAGGTACACGGGAGGAAGGTGATGTAGAAGATTTCACTTCCAAGAGCAGCTGCAAATCGGAACAGGTAGTAGAAAAAGTAATTCTTCACAACATACTGTGGGACACAAGCCTGAAAGAACAAAAAGACTAAGTATAAGAAATAAATTAATTCCAATGATCACATACAGAGCTTGAAGTACAAAGTAATTTCATTTCAGTTCCTTTATTCAGAGATCCAGTGTTCATAAATTATTACAAAACTCACCACAGAAATCCAGAAAATAAAAGGCAACACTTGAAGTACAATGAATCCCATGGAAATCGAGGTTCTTTCAAACAAGTAGCATTTAATGAGACACTGAAAACCCAGCAGTCAAAGCGCTGGGGCCATTAGTGTTTCCCTTTACTGTGTGTTGAAGAATAAGCACATTAAATGCTTGTTTATTTGAAAGAACAGTTGCCGTGGGATTCATTGTACCTCCTTTTGAGTTCTAACTTGTTTTCTGCATGTGCCTATTGTAGGACTGATCATCCAGGCTAGTACGGGCATCACTCCTTAGAGTACTCTACATTTTTTTTTGCGTTACTCCAGCAATCCAGCCTTCAGATTAGCTAGGATCCATGTGGCTACCACTCATTATTCACATAGGTTGCACACACTGCAATTGCGCTGCAGGGGTGCACACAGAGGCGCTCCCCATAATTACTGTTTTTTATTTTAAAAGTCTGATAGATCAGACATCATAGCATGTTTCATAATAGCAGCAAGCAACCTCGGTGTGTGTGTTCTGATCACTAATCCCACACCCATGGCAAGCAAACAGTGTAGGGGGTGGGATTACTTGGTGGTCACCAACCCCCTGTCATGCATTACCACTTAAGTATTTGTCTATTCTAATCAGCATTAGTAGCGGTGGGAAACAACTGCATTGCTGAAGACAGAAAACCTATCAGGGATCAGAAAATGCAACTGTGGTTTCCATTCCCATTTACTGTACTTTCTAATTTATTTACCCATTATAGACGGGCCAAGTCAATGCTGAACTTGCATTTGGTGAATATCATGAGGTTTTGCAGTTTTACCTGGATTTGGCTCTGTTAACCTTCTAGGCCACAGTCTGACCTTCACCAGTTAATTTAAAAAAGAAAAACAAAAAAACGCACTTTAACCCTTCTGAGATGGCCAGGGCTAGTCCCATGGCCACCCTTTCACACAGCCCAATCATTTCCCAGGCTTGTCCTCCCTCCCCAGACATTTTTTTTATAAAACAGATTTATGGTTCCTGGCACTGTGTCAGGTGTTGACTGACTGGAGGACCAAGGGAAGGTGGAAGATGCTGGGACTTACTGGAGCATACCACTCAACCTTTCCTCACTAAAATGAGGGACACAGACATTCAAAACGATGGACAGCGTGGGACACTGACCTTGAAAATGAGGGACACATCATCAGACATGAAGATGCAAACTCACAACACTGTGGAAACCAGTAATTTTATTTGCTCAAAGTTTAATTTTACTTCTGCATCATAGACTGTTAAAAAAGTGTGCATTAAAGTCTGAGTTCACAGCATCTCCTCTATGTGGGCAGCACCTGTTCAATGTGAGATGGATGTGGCACAGAGCACTTTTGAGGGGTGAGATGAGGGGCACCCTTCATAATGAGGGACAGTTGAGAGGTATGGACTGGGGTGAGTGAGGGGTGGTTAAGGGGGTGCCAGTTACCCCCCCCCCTTTGTATCCTAAGAAACCCCAATAGCAGCGACCTGAAGTTTCTTTGACTAATGTGTTCAAGCCAAACTGAAGACAGTGGGTCTGAACCGAAGCCAAACCAAAGTTGCCATTTTCCACATTCTCTCACGCTTAGCTGGGAGGAATGAAAAACAGGGAAGTCAGTGAGTCAGCAGCAGCAAATGGCTGTGATGGACAATTAGCCCGATGATCTCCCATTTCATAGTCCAGTCCTCAAACCAGTAGCCTATACTGCCTTCCTCTGCATAAGAACATAAGAAAATGGCCCGCAGAAGGAGACCACTTGGCCTATTGGGTCCACTCGAAATTATATGGATTGCTTCCAGTCTCCAATTTACATCTGTGACCCCCCCTTCCCGGAATTTTCTGGTCTTTCCCCTTACAATGCCTCCAGACATTCCTTTATGCTTGTCCCAGGCTCTTTTGAAGGCTCCCACTGACTTCAAATCCACCACCTCCTGTGGCAGCTCATTCTATGCCGTCACCACTCTTTCTGTAAAAAAAAGTGCTTCCTTATGTCCCTCTTTAATCTGATAAGTGCCAAAAACTGCTTATTGTAAAACGGGTAAGAGAAGACAAGACCTGTGATTGGTCAGATGCGATCACTTGACTATACATTATTCCAGCACAAGAGCACAGGTCACAAATACCTAACTTTCTGAACCCCATTACTCAGTTTCAAAATAAAAATCAGAGGAACCATTTTGTAATCACAATAAGCCACTCCAGGGTGTGCGCAATTGTCTGATACCAGCACTATTCTGGTATGTGAGGCACTTGGCATTGACTTTTGCCTCCCTTCCAATGGTGTGCCATTCTCACACAATTAGGCACACCCTGTCATGCCATATTGCTTAAATATCCAATATCTGTCATATCTAAATTACAAACAAGTTTACTGAAGCAGCATTTTCAACCTACATACATACAGTAACTCAGTTACACAGGGCTCTCGGAGATGCAGGTACCCATGTCCTTTGTGCCCAGCTAGCAGTTAAGTATGCAGGTTCTTCCCTGATGTGTGTCCTAATTTCCTGCAGTTGCTGTAAAAATGCAAAAGTGGCGTCAATGTTTTCTGCAATTAGTTCCTTTTCCTCCTTCAACTGCGGTGATTCTCCCACACCTGCTGTACAAAATGCTGACCTGTAGCGATTTTCCCCACAAATTAACATTTCATACTGCAAATGCATGCTCCAGGACTCTCAAACTTTTTCCATGGACCCCTATTTTTCCACAGGAGTCCAAGACCCTCAAAATGAAAATCCTACTGAGAACCCTAATACAGACAGACATTTATGCATTCAGGCCCACAGAATCAATGCAGTAGAAGGATCAGGGTGGACTGTAGTTATTTCACTACTATTGTTTGGCATGTAGAAACCTCATATGTGTAACCCCTAGGTGGCGCTATCCCAAGGGCTACTGCCTCTGCCTGCTTGGCTAGTAGCATGTTAAGGGGCCCCGAGTTCTGAAACGGGTGCCTCCACCCAGAGGTCAGGGTTGGTAGTGGCCAAGCTAACCTGGGCACAGCTCTCCGGGACACTGTAACCCCCCTCTTTCCCCTCTAGTGGCCTGAACACTGTACAATTATCACTTTCATAATACCCCTGGTACACCACACAAGTACCCACACCGTTTGCACTTACCACCAGGGCTGGTTACTCTGGCTTGACCCTGGGGACCCCCTGTAAAACAAGGTTAAGCACAGAAAATAGTACAGTACTTTGAGCACAAACTGGTACCACAGTCAGATTACATGCAGAAAAAGTTAGATCTGATTTATTCAGGGGACTTGAACAAGGGAGGGGCAAAATCAGGTTAATTAGCTTAAAGGTTATATCAATCAAGCAGTTGTGCATGCGTTTTGAGTCCCCCACACAATCCACCTCTGGGTACCCAGGTAGAGAAGAGATGGGCTAGCCAGGACAGTTGCCCAGGGTTGCAGCTGGTTGGGGCCCTGTGATGGAAAACACAACATGCACAGTACACAATATTTGTAATCAGGAGCCAGAGGGCTCAGTTCGTAAAGGAAACGAAACAACAAGACAATCAGACGACACACTCAGATTAAGCTGTTGTTGTAGGGAGCTACCCTGGTATTTACTCACGATACCCAAGACTGGACACAGGCTGGACGAAAATTGAGACTGCAGGTGGTTGATCTGGAATGCCAGGAGAAGCAGGGCCCACACAAGTCACAGAGGCGTCGTTCCTGTTCAAGCGTGGAGCAGGGGGCTGATCCCTAGGCAAGTCTCTCATCAATGGCTTCTCTGTGCAGTGGGTAGTCTGGCTGGGCCAGTCTGGCAAAGCCCAGACCGCATGGAGACAAGTTCGGAAGCAGTCCGTTTTGGGCTGGATACAGCTTCCAGCAAGCAGAACACAGTTCACACAGTGGGGAACTAACTCACAACCCACTAGCAGCTCATAGCACATTTACATGTATGGGAATTCTACTGCACCAGGCAAAGCACTCCCCGGGCACAATCGCAAAGACTCTGCACACACTGGGAGCGTGGGGTAGCTGGAACTCCTGGCAGGCTGATCGCATTCAGCAAAAATAAATATTCGGTCTTCTTCAGGTTGAGCCTGGACCACTTCAGTAGCTTACTTTAGTCACACAAACTTTGATTTAGTCCAAAATAATTCTCTTCTCTCCCTCTCAGGAGCAGCACACCAGCATGCAGGCCAAAAACTTAGCATTTACAGAGTTCTCCCATGCGAATCCACTCAAGATTGCTGCTCAGAAACACTTCAGCTCCTTCTTGCTCAGCTTCCAGCTTAGTTCTAACTGAAAAACTGCAAGCAGCCCGGGACTTCCCCAAGATCCTAAAGATTTGGTTGGCTGATTTGGCTGTCAGTCAAAGCAAGAGCTCCCCCTTCAGTTGCAAAAAAGGCACAAAAAAGCTCCAAACTAAAGTTCCTACAGATTTTGAATTCAGACAGCTCCTGTAGTCCGGCTATATTTTAGGTCCCACCAGTACTGTTTGGTCCAATTTGCAGTCCAGGACCAAGATAGCGGAGACAAACAAAACAGTCCTTGCTACAAAGAAAGCAGGCCAGACAAACTACATCATCACCACCATCACTCCAAATGATTTTCAGCAAATAGTCACATCCTTCAACAGAGCTCCCTCTCAGATTACCCAAGCTGCAACTAGGCAGCTCCCAAACAGACAGTACACAGAGGCCACACAAGATCTGGTAATCACATTCAAACTGCCAAAACTCAGGACACCAGCCTGGCAGTGAGCATTTAGGCAAGCTCAAGGAAGACTTTTTGGGAACCCCCATTTGTAGCGGGGTTACACCTGCAAAGAAATCAAAACAGCATGTAAATTTAGAGGGCTGAACCAGTTACTGTTCTTGTTATGAAACCACAAATAGCTGAAGCAATGTCCCCTTAGGCTGTGATCAGACATATATGTACTATCAGTATTCCAACATTCATGTTACAGGTCTGGAAGTCCACCACAGGTTTTGCAGGATAGCATTTGCCTCTTACCAGGTTTAGTTACTATTTGACCAACACAAAAACACATCGCAACATGCTGGGATGTAACCCATATACCATGAAAAAACTCTGCACATTTTAACATTCATCATTAAAGGGACACTGCCAACCTATTTTTCATCATGTTATTTCTAGTTAAAACCTACATTTTATGATTGCTTTCCTTCTCTAAAATTCATTGATGTTGCTGTTTGTTTTGTCTGTCTCCTTGTTTAGCAGAACTGAAATGCATGCTAATGTATGTTTATAAACAACTTTGTTTTGTTTACAATCCTGGATCTGTTCTTACTGTATACTACCTGAGCATTAGAAACACACCCAAATGGTGCAGTCATTCATGAGGCACTAGCCTCCTAAATGTCCATTGCATCATGAGGAGCTAGACTGTGTTGTGGGTGTTCCCAAGTCCAGGAAAGATGCAGTAATGAAGCTGATCAAGGAATATAAACAAACCTGTGTGTGTGTGTGTGTGTGTGTGTGTGGTAACACCAGTATGGAGGCAGTCTGTGTTTCCCTTTTTTTTTTTTTTTTTTTTAAAGAAAACAAGAGTCAAAATCAAACTACCAGCTACATCAGCAATCTTTGCAGAATATTTGCAATCATACAATGTGTTTTTTAAACTAGGGACACTTTGAGACCTAAGGGGGTCGACAGTGTCCCTTTAAATTCTGAACCAAGACTTGAATTGGGATGCATTAGATGCAAGATAAAACAAAATACAGTTAACAATTAATATAACAATATCACAAATGCCATTCCACCAAATTTATACTTGCATTCTGCCTCCTTGTAGAACTTCAAATCAGCTGTCCAGCAAAAACTTTCAGTCAGATGTCAATGGCAAGGCAAGGCACATTTTGTTTATATAGCACCCTATCCAGGGGCTCAGAGTGCTTCACAATAAAACATCCCCAAAGCTTAAAATCAAATATATTCAAATAAAGTTAAAAACGCTCTCGAACAAAAAATGTCATTAAGGAGGCTTTAAAGGCCTCATCCGAGCTGGCTGCATCAATGTAAGGCGGGAGAGAGTTTCACAAAGATGAAACAGCAGTACCAAATGCTCTATCGCCAGATCTCTTTAGACTAGAGGAGGGTACAACAAGCAGACCAGCCTCAGCAGATCGGAGGGGGCAGAGAGGCCGATACGGAACCAGGAGCTCTTTAAGGTAGTCAGGTCCCAAACCATGTAGGGCCTTGTAAGTTAACAAGCAGATCTTGAAGGTGATGTGCAAACTCACAGGCAGCCAGTGCAGAGTGCACAGAACAGGAGTGACATAGTCCCTCATAGAGGCACCCATCAACATCCTGGCTGCGGCATTCTGCGCATGCAACAAATGAGGCTAGTTTAGTTTTGTATAATCTGCATGTGTAACATTAATTACTGTATTTTTATATGTTAAACTTTAAAATTTGTTAAATCACAGTATTTGTTTGTCTGCTGCCTATGTTACATGTAAACCATTTAACCCAACACAGGATGACCCTGTAAACAGGGCTTTAAATGTTTATACTACCACTATATAAAGTATGTCTGATGTGATGACTCTGGTTCAGCTAGACAAGGGTGCTCAACACTCCCACTGAAAATCTATGTAAACAAGCATTTGTCAATGCCGAATGTTTGCTTGCTGGCATTGGTAGTGTAGGAGTTACAGAGCTGCATAATATGAATGGCAGTGAAGTACTGAACTGAAGCCAACCCCATCACCACCCTGCAGATAGTGACAGGCATTGGGGTGTGCCCTTGGGTCATCAGGCATAATGGCCACGCCATTTCACCACACCCTACCATGCAGACACCGACAAGTGTCACGGTGTGCCTTGGGGTCTTTGGCCCTTATGCGCACCCCATTCCATCAGGAAATATTGTGAGATGGGTGCGGTATAGGAGAATGGGGTGAACTTTGGGGCCGAAGAGTCCAAGGCACACCTCGATGCCTCTCAGTGGCTGCAGGGTGTGGGTGGGGTTGGATGGTATGAGCATTGCAGGTGACAATCCCAAGTCACAGCCCTGATGCCTGTCATTCTCTACAGGGTGGGGTGTTATGGTCGGAAACCCTAACGCCTCAGGCATTATGTTGGTATTTTCACCCAAATTTTCAACGTGGGTTTTTGTGACCCCCACCTCATGAACAGTGGCAATATCAGTTTGTTAATGGAAGCTGCTTTTGCACAGCGATCACGGCATTTGTCACCACAGGTGCAAAAACACATTCTGAACAGGATGTGAAAAATGACAGCTGTACTGTTCATGGGAAGGTGCAAAAAAATGGCAATGTTGAAAATCTGCAGTGAAAATATTAAAAAAACTGGTAAAGTCACAAGCGTGCGTAGAAACTGTGCAATGTGCACCCATAATGTAATTAGTTTGGGAATTGTTTACAGCAGATTGTCAACAAAGGCATTTTGAGACCTCCGGTCATGAACAGTGTCACTGTGATTTTCTTTATCTGTCCCGAACAATGATTTCCCACAGCGACCACGCATTTCTGTGCTGAAAGTGTGAAAACATTTCGGCCATGTTGTGAAAAATGACAGCTGTACTGTTCATAAGGAAGTGTGGAAAAATGCCACTGGTGAAAATCTGGGCTGAAAATATTACAAATTCATGAACTTACGGTGCGTGGAAACTGCGCTGCTCACTCGTAACACAGTCATTTTGGGGAATTTTTTCACCAAATTTTCAAAATAGCCATTTTAACACTTCTGCTCATGAACAGTGTCACTGTGATTTTCTTAATGTGTCCCGAACATTGATTTTGCACACTGACTGCGCCATTGTGCGCTACATGCGAGGAAACACATTTTGGGTGAAATGTGAAAAATGACAGCTGTACTGCTCATAAGGAAGTGTGGTCAAATGGCAATGTTGAAAATCCGGAGTGGAAATATTGACAATTCGCGAACCTACGAGCGTGCATAGGAACAGCACAATGCACGCTCGTAAAAGTCATTTTAAGGAATTTTTTCACCAAATTTTCAACATAGGCTTTTTGAGAGCCCACCTTATGAACATTGGCACTGTCATTTCATTAATCAGTCCCGAAAGGTGATTTCGCGCAGTGACCGCGAAATCACCCTTCAGGCCCAATTAACGCCATGACAGTGACAGAATTCATGAGGAGGGGTCCCAAAAACCCCATATTGAAAATTTGGTGCCACAATTCCAAAAAATGCCTGAGATATGCAGCAAAGTTGAAAAAACCCTATTCATTACATTATACAGCTTACTGGCATTTCCTCAGTTCGCGTGCGGCTTTGAAGAGTGCAGGCGTGTTCCGGGTCCACGAAGATCATCGCACCGAGCTCCAGAGGTAAGTATGGGGTGAGATGGGGTGTGGGGAGGCACGGTGCACAGTGGTGGCTGGGTGGGAGGGGGTGAAAGACAGCAGCCAGGGAAGTTTTTATTTGGACTACGCGGGATGTTTGCCACGCTGGGGTGGGCTCCCAGCGTGGCAGCTGGAAGGCTGTTGGGAGGCAGTGGAGCCGATGGGGGATTGGGCACCCCGGTCGGCCACAGGACCTGTTGCTACGCTGGGGTGGGCTCCCAGCGTGCCACCCGATAGTCTGCGGGGGGGGAGACAATAGAGCTGACGGGGGATTGGGCAACCCCGTCAGCCATACAGTGTGTGCGTGGGGAGGTAGGAGCGCATGAGCATGCAATGTGCATGCTCGCGTGTGTGTGTGGGGGGAGGGGGAGCGCTGCTCACTCAAGCGGTGCTCTCCCTTTCAACTGTACGGCACTGCATTTTGGATCGTCGCACTATGTTTCTTGCACATGCGTGCAAGCAAACATAAAAATGGAGGCAATCTTGCTTATGCAAGGCCTTATGCAATTTACACCTACAGTGGGTTATGTGCAATATTTCCATACACTGTTGCACCAGAGGTATTCCAGGAACTACATCGACTTAAGGTGGTTCTTGAATCCTGGTTTGCACACTATTAAATAACCTTACTCCATCAGGGAAACACTGTGAAATGTTAAGATTAATTCGTAATGTGCCAGGTTTATTTTTTGCTATTACAAATAGAATAGATAGACAAGTGTGTATTACATATAGGATAGTGCATGGGGAACAGTTGACAACAGGGCTATTCTTTCACTGAGTTGGCACTATGATGACGGATTACCTCGAGAGCGCAGCTCGAGAAGTAATCCATCGTCATAGTGCCAACGAGGTGAAAGATGCCCTGTTGTCAACTGGTTCCCCATGCACTTTTCTTTATAGTGTATGGTGGAACATTGTTTTTTGGGAAAAAAAAAAAATCAGTACAGCAAGTTTCTGCTTCAAAACATTTTTACTGGGTTACTAGAAGGAAAAAAATAACTTTACATTTTAAACGTTTTCACGCTTGACATTTTAACTGTTTAAGAACTTTTCATTTTGAACGTTTTAACACTAAACATTAGTTCTGCCGCCGACATTGCTGCTTTCGCTATGTGTCCTGTCTATGGAGTGAGCCCTAACTGTCAAATGCTGCTCGAGGACACAGTGTGACGTTTGCAGTGCAGTGGAAAAAATCATTCTGCTGCACTCGAGCGTCACTGGTAATGTGTTTCTGAGGTTTACCGACAGCGATGGATTTCGATGGAGAACGGCGTTCCCATACACTATAAGACAGTAATACCATCGAGAGGTTTTGGGGCCAAAGTCCCCAAAACCTCAAGATGGTATTACTGTCTTGAAATACACACTTGTCTATTTGTTATGTTTTGTAGCATATGGATCCAGCTTAAAATTTTCACCCGTGGCTCTGATTTTTTTTGTCATATGTGCAGCGAGGCTGGCAGACAGCCACACTGAGCACTTCTTCACTCTGTCTCACCCCTACACCAACAAACTTCTGTTGAAGTGAGAGTAGCATCACTCATTATATTTTGTTGGAGTCCCACCTGTCAGGCGTTTTTAGCTTGAGCGAACGCAGGATCAACCAGATATTGTTTTACATTTTGGGGAAAATTACGGGTGAAAGAGTGGAGTGGATGAAGTGTTTTCAGTGAGCGAGAGACGGCTGCCATGTTTTCAAAATTGTTCTGCCCACCCACAGACAGAAAGTAGCCAATCACAAGGCGCACTTTGAAAACATGTCAGGACATTCTTCCTGGATCCGAAGTTGGGAGCTTACCAAGCAGGGACAGTGGTGCGCTTGAGCTCTTCAGTTTGTTTGATAATACTATCGTTCAGAGCGCCGAACGATAGTACTACGAGCTCTGAACCACAGTATTATCACTCATCAGCGATAGTATTATCACTTTGTGAACAGTACTATTACAAATATTTTTTTGTATGGCTTACTGCCATACTAAAATCATGTATCCATATGTTATATCCCAGTAAAGGAGACCTGAACCTGCCAGTTATCGACTGGGCTACTCATGCGACAAAAGGCATAAGGACTGCTTACTGGTGCAGCTGGTCAGTGATCTCACAGCAAGATACCATACTTGAGTTGGTAGTCATCGATTTGGAGATGGGGGGGAAAAAATCAGGGAACCTTTGGGGTTCAGAGGCCACAACACTATGTGGCTCGAACTGGCAGTGAGGAACAGTGATCCCCATTCAAAGGTAGTGGTTCTTGACCTCAAAGGAGTGGGTTTCAGCCAAATGCAGGGACTGGTTAGAGAAAGACTGGCAGCTACAGACTGCAGCGAGGGTGGAAAAGAACACTGGTGTGGAATAAAGGGGGCACTACTTGGGGTGACAATCTTGTGCAAAGAAAGTTACCAAAAGAACAAGCACAAAAAGCAAATCTGGTTTTCTACAGGGGTGAGGGAGACTGTGAGGATGAAAGAAACGGCCTTCACTACATACAAGAGGAACAAGGGGAGGAAGAATGGCAGGAATATCAGACTAGACTCAAGAGGCAAAGGTGGGCGAAGGTCATGCAAGTGGCTGAGCGGAATGGCCACCTAATCTACATGCTCTGAGCCACTTCTGTTTTATCGGCCTCCATCTATCGATCAAACACAAATGGGGCAATCTGAAAACTGCAGTACCAGGGAGCGGGAAGATTATGCCAGAAGCCTGGTCTGATATTACCAAGCCTACAACTCCAAAAAGAGGAAAAAAACCTAAAATTTAATTTCTCCACCCACCAACCGCCTTCTGGTGTCTAAGATGGCCATTACAAGAGCCTGCGCAGTTCTTCTGCCCAATCCCACATGACAGACCAGCCTGCTAGAACAAATCTTAGCTTCTATGGAAACTATCAGGTTGACAGTTATGAGACCGAAGCCAGTTTCTCATCTTTAATGGGCTGTGTGACTGTAGTCTAAAGTAAAGTATCTACTACAGCTGATGAGCAGCTTATCCATGATCACCAACTGCAGAAGCACAGATCTCCTGGCTAACATTTCATTGCTTGATTTTTTCTCTGATTCAAATTGTTGTTGCTGGTATACCTTCTTCTGCATTATTACAAGGTGTGCCTACAGGTGTGTGCTAACAGATTACTGCTGTAATCTTCTGATTCAAATTGTCTTTTGCAAGGTATATCTTCTGTTACTTCATTTTTCTCTGGATCAAAGTGTTTCTTACAGGGTATATCTTCTCTGAAATTACTGTATTACAGGTGGAGCTTACATTTTTGTGACTTTTTTATCATTGGGCTAAGCAAAATTACTGTTTGACACTGTGTTTTATTTTATTCTTGTTTGTTGAAAAGGTTTGTTGTCTCAGAGGTGTTTCAGTCTCCTTCTCACATTGAAGGAGCTAATTGCTTTTCCTCCCACAGCTCTTCCAAAGGATTAGGTGTGTATGTGGGGTGGAGCTGGCAAACTGTCAAATTTCCAACAGAAAGAAGGGTTAAAAGTCAGGTTAGTTGATATCTTGGAGGTAGAAGACTGGGTTTGCTGGCCAAGGCACCTAGCTTCACCTGAGCTCTTTCCTTCTAAGACTGCTTGAAAGGCAGAGTAGAGAAACTTACCAGAGCAAGGGAGAAGGATTAAGACTTAGTTTGGCTAAGCAGATTTACTGTGTGGTGGTGTTTTTATTTTTGACTCACAGGGATTGCTACCGTTTGTTGCTAACATTTCATTGCTTTATTCTTTCTCTGATTCAAATTGTTGTTGCTGGTATACCTTCTTCTGCATTATTACAAGGTGTGCCTACAGGTGTGTGCTAACAGATTACTGCTGTAATCTTCCGATTCAAATTGTCTTTTGCAAGGTATATCTTCTGTTACTGCTTTATTTTCTCTGGAGCAAAGTGTTTCTTACGGTATATCTTCTCTGAAATTATTACAGGTGGTGCTTTATAGGTTTTACAGTTTTATCTAACATTAGGATAAGCTTTCAGGGTTACTGCATTTGTTGTTGACGATTGTTTCTGCTCTTACCTCCTTGTTCTTTCGTCCGTGGTTCTTCTTTTAGGCGGGAAGAGGCCCAGCCACCCACCGCTACACTCCTTTTAAAGTGTACCACAGTTGTGACATTTCCTGTGGCAGAGCAGGAAGGGGCGGATCAGTGGGCCTCCACAAGGTGATCTCATTTACAGGGCACTAGTAATTTAACTTGTTATAACAAGTTAAACAAAGCCAATTAAACCATTACTTGCATTTTTTCCTTTTTTTCCTTCTAATTACTCTGACTAGGTTACAAACCCAGCAACTTATTTGGAATGGATTTCATTAACTGCAGGTACTATGGAACAATTTTCAGAAGGACAGTCTTACAGGATTTAGGACACTGTCCTACATGCTGAGCCTTTGGAGATCTTAGGTCTCAGCTCCGGGCAGCATGGGCAGAGATTGCGCCTCAAATTTCATATTGAAGAGGAAATACATTATAAGAACCACCCGCCATTTCCCCAGCATCCAACAGAAAAACCTCGACCGCAGAGGGTAGTTGGTCCAGGAGGTTGGCAGGTGGTTAGGAGGAGCAAATCAGGTGCCCCATCACTCTCTGCTCTCCAACACATTACCTCCAAAACCATATAAACACTACAAACAGGTATCTGCCTCTATCTCTGAAATCAAATAAAGAGGCAGAAGACACTGCAAACAGGACACTCATGCACAGGAGCTAACACAACAATACTCACCCAAATCAGGAACCAAAACTAAACAAGCAAAGGAAATCCAAAAACTTCTGATCATAGGAGACTCCATGATTCGGGAGTTGATACCCATCTCCAGCCAGGGTGATGGTGGGATGTCTCCAGGTACATCAGCATGGAGAGACACTGACCGCATACTAAAATTGTTCACAAAGCAGGAGAAATATTGATGTCCTAGTACACATAGGGACTAATGATCTCGCCAGCCGGTCAGTTGTGGAGACCAAGGAACACCTGACTAAGCTGGGTGACAAACTATCATCTATTTCGTCCGGCATCTCCTCTCTGAGATCCTGCCAGTCTGGGAGAAGGGAGCAGATGGACGGAAGGTCAGAGAAGGGAGATAGGGGAGCTAAACACGTGGCTCAAGGACTGGTGCCAGGAAAAGGACACAGATTTGTAGGAACTGGCAACAGTTCTGGGAGCGAAAGTTCTTTAAATTTGATGGACTGCATCTGACTAAAGAGGGAGTCAGTGCATTGGGGCAGAAGTTTGATGTCTTTGCAGAATATTTAAATTAGCAAATGGGAGAGGGTGCAGCACCCCATCGTCGAATGGGAAGAACACCTCCCCTCAGCTAGTGGTCAAACAGGAATTCAGCGTGTTTGCCGTTCATTTGCATCACCAGGTAAGAAAAAGGTTTGTCTCCCCATACAATGCACAGGGAATGCCATACTTCACCCAACAACTAACACACGAAATCTGGCCAATGGAAAATCATGTACACAATGCTCACAGCCTGGGAAATAAGATCCCAGACCTGCAGGCAATAATGTCAGAGGCTAAACTGGACATAGTAGCAATTAGTGAGACGTGGTTTACCAGTAACCACACTTGAGGAGACTTCAGTACCTGGCTATGTATTGTTCAGAAGAGACTGAGGTGCAAAAGGGGAGGAGTGGCCCTGTATGTTAATGAAACTATCAAAGCTACAGAAATTCAGAATACACATAAGGAGCCAGAAGAACTGTGGGTCACCCGAAACAGGAAATGGGACAGCCATAAGAACTGGGGTTGTCTACAGGCCCCAGACCAGAGGAGGACAAAGACACATTACTGTTAGAAGATATACAAAACATGACAGCTAAAGGGAGGTTCTGATAATGGGAGACTTCAACATGCCAGATACAGATTGGTCAATACCAGCAGGAACATCTGCCAGAACTAGACTCATAGTGGATTCCCTGCAGGGAGGGCCTCAAACAACTGGTACAGCAACTCACAGAGACAGGGCTATCCTAGATCTAGTACTGACTAACAAAGAAGGATCACAGATCTCAGGTAGAAAGGTCACCTGGGGCCAGTGACCATCACATGGTATGGTTCAATTTGGCTACTACATCTAAATCATCCCATTCAAAGGCAAAAATATGGGACTTCAGAGGAGCTGACTTTGATAAGATGGCCAACAGAGTTAAGCTAGCCCTGGCAAAAGAAACACAGGTGAGGAGGTACAGGCAAAGTGGGCAAGCATTAAGATACAATACTTGAAGCAACATCCCATTGTGTTAGACAGAAAGGAAGTGCAAAAGAAGAGAAACCACTTTGGTTCTCAAATACAGTAGCAGAAAGGTCAGAGCAAAAGGCTGGCCTTCAGGAAATATAAGGGAACACAAGCGGGATGAAGATAGGGAGGCATACCAAACTGCCTAAGGGAAGCAGGTAAGGCAGTAAGGCAGGCAAAGTCCCAAACTGAGAAACACTAGCACGAACAGTAAAGAAGGTGACAAGACTTTCTATAGATATATTAGTGAAAGGAGAAAGTCCAGAGGGGTATTGCTAAACTTAATGGAGAAAGGAGCATGTGAGGAGGAGGACCCTGTAAAGGCATCTATCCTAAATAGATACTTTTGCTCAGTATTTACTGAAGAGAAGGTAGGGCAGGGCCCACAGCTCAGCATCATGGACAGGGGGAGGGAGGTGAGCACTACTCCTTCACAAAGAAAGGGTCCTACAAGAGCGTGCTAAGCTCAGGGTGGATAAGGCAATGGGACCTGATGGCATACATCCCAGGGTACTTAAGGAGCTAAAGGAGGAACTAGCAGAGCCATTAGCAGAATTGTTTAGTGAGTCTCTGAGCACAGAGAGAGGTCCCAGAAGACTGGAGAAGGGCTCATGTGATCCCGCTCCACAAGAGTGGTAGCAGGGAGGAGGCGGGGAACTACAGACCAGTCAGTCTTACCTCAGTAGTGGGCAAGATTATGGAGGCACTCCTTAAGGAAAGGATAGTGCAACACCTGGAATCCATAAGGGCACAGGATCCAAGACAGCATGGGTTTACAAAAGGAAGGTCCTGTCAAACTAATCTCATAGATTTCTTTGACTGGGTAACCAGAGTGGTGGACCAAGGGGGCAGATGATGTCGCCTACCTTGACTTCAGCAAAGCTTTTGACACTGTTCCACATAGAAGATTGATAAATAAGCTAGGTAGGCTCGGGTGGGTCAGTAGTTGGTCAACTGGGTGGCAAACTGGTTGACTGGCAGAAAACAGAGAGTGGTGGTAATGGTATACAGTCAGAAGAGATGCAAGTCACAAGTGGGGTACCTCAGGGATCAGTCCTGGGGCCAGTCCTATTCAACATCTTCATTAGTGACCTCGCAGATGGACTAGAGGTAAGGCTTGTCTGTTTGCAGATGACACCAAGATCTGCAACAAGTAGATGATCCAGATGGGGTGGGCAGAATGAGAAGAGATCTGGATAAACTAGCAAAATGGTCAGAAGGAGCAACTGGATTTAATGCAAAGAAGTGCAAAATCATGCACATAGGAAGAAACCCTGAAGCCACTTATAGGCTGGGAGGGAGTTGCTAGCAGTCACAAAGGAAGAAAGAGACTTGGGCATCATCATCACTGATGACCTAAAATCATCCAAGCAGACCTCTAAAGCAGTAGGTAAGGCTAGGGGGTGTTAGGGTGTATTAGTAGAGGTATCACAAGTCGTAGAGGAAGTGTAATCCCTCTGTACAAGACATTGGTTAGGCCCCATCTGAGTACTGCGTGCAGTATTGGAGGCCACACCTTCACAAGGACATTAACCAAATTGAGGCAGTCCAGAGAAGGGCAACCAAATGGTGCAGGGACTGCATCAGAAGACATATGAGGACAGATTAACGGAGCTCAATATATACCCTTGAGCAAAGGAGGGAGAGAGGTGATATGATCGAGACATTTAAACACCTTAAGGGCATAAACAAAGTGAAAGAGTCTAACATGTTTAAATATAAGAAAAATAGCAGGACAAGAGGACACAGCATGAGATTAGAGGAGGCGATTAAGGGGAATGTGAAATTCTTTTTCACAGAAAGGGTGGTAGATGCATGGAATAGCTTACCACAAGAAGTGAGTGGCTATGAATACAGTGCAAGGGCTTCAAACAGGATGGGATAGGCATAAGGGAGCAATACAAATGACTATGAATAGATAGGTCACTGACAGAGCAAAGGCCGATGGCACATTTATAAGGTAGAAAAAGAAATGGGCAGACTGGATGGGCCTTGCGGTCCTTATCTGCCGTCAACTTCTATGTTTCTATGTAACTGCGAAAATGGAAAACCTTGAGGGCTGGACGCAAACCAGGGCTCCATCTTCTGAATCCATTGCTGTCACTGCACATCTCTCCATCCTCTCAGCAGTCCAGACTAGTAGTGTGGCAGAGGCAGGGGGGCAGGAAAAGAAGGAGTACTGCAGTTTCGGTTCTTCATGCCCAGAAGATGAAACAGGGCTGGGGAACAGAAGCAGAAGAAGCACAGCAGTATGTCTGGCTGCGTGCATGCATAGATGCACATTAACGGAACAGAGCTCC
The DNA here is from genome assembly GCA_016271365.2 of Neoceratodus forsteri. Classification (NCBI taxonomy): domain Eukaryota; kingdom Metazoa; phylum Chordata; order Ceratodontiformes; family Ceratodontidae; genus Neoceratodus; species Neoceratodus forsteri. Next base: position 553,366,339 of record CM028137.1, on the reverse strand, counting down.
AAAAGCTACACAGGGCAGTGCGCTTACTCCCAAGAGCCTGACTCCAGTGCAGGAAGCAAAGCCAGAACTCAAGGTCCAATGCACCATCAGGTGCCAGTAAGGAGTTTCCCAGCCCAGGGCAGGCAGTGGGCTGGGAAGAAGAAGAGGCAAGTGCACACACACGATATAGGGAGAGGGGCACGCACAGTCACCTCCCACACACATCAAAACCCCCGACTCAGAGATAGGCTACGTGCCTGGTTTAAGAAGCACATCCCTGGCCCCAGGACAGTCAGCTGGGCCAAGACATGATAACAGCCAACTGGATAGACTTTTTATAAAGAGGAAGCAAGCTGCCAAAGTTTGAACTCTGCAAGGTGAACAAAGATGGCAGCCCCGTGATGGTGCAGACTGCAGAGTACCAGGAGAAGAACATAGAAACATAGAAGTTGACGGCAGATAAGGACCGCAAGGCCCATCCAGTCTGCCCATTTCTTATTCTACCTTATAAATGTGCCATCGGCCTTTGCTCTGTCAGTGGCCTATCTATTCATAGTCATTTGTATTGCTCCCTTATGCCTATCCCATGCCTGTTTGAAGCCCTGCACTGTATTCATAGCCACCACTTCTTGTGGTAAGCCATTCCATGCATCCACCACCCTTTCTGTGAAAAAGAATTTCCTCACATTCCCCCTTAATCGGCCTCCCTCTAATCTCATGCTGTGTCCTCTTGTCCTGCTATTTTTCTTATATTTAAACATGTTAGACTCTTTCACCTTGTTTATGCCCTTGAGGTGTTTGAATGCCTCGATCATATCACCTCTCTCCCTCCTTTGCTCAAGGGTATACATATTGAGCTCCGTTAATCTGTCCTCATGTCTTCTGATGCAATCCCTGCACCATTTTGTTGCCCTTCTCTGACTGCCTCAATTTGGTTAATGTCCTTGTGAAGGTGTGGCCTCCAATACTGCACACAGTACTCCAGATGGGGCCTAACCAGTGTCTTGTACAGAGGGATTAATACCTCCCTCTTACGACTTGTGATACCCTCTATACACTAACACCCCTAGCCTTACCTACTGCTTTAGAGGTCTGCTTGGATGATTTTAGGTCATCAGTGATGATGATGCCCAAGTCTCTTTCTTCCTTTGTGACTGCTAGCAACTCCTCCCAGCCTATAGGTGGCTTCAGGGTTTCTCTTCCCTATGTGCATGATTTTGCACTTCTTTGCATTAAATCCCAGTTGCCACTCTTCTGACCATTCTGCTAGTTTATCCAGATCTCTTCTCATTCTGCCCACCCCATCTGGATCATCTACTCTGTTGCAGATCTTGGTGTCATCTGCAAACAGACAAGCCTTACCCTCTAGTCCATCTGCAAGGTCACTAATGAAGATGTTGAAGAGGACTGGCCCCAGAACTGATCCCTGAGGTACCCCACTTGTGACTTGCATCTCTTCTGACTGTATACCATTTACCACCACTCTCTGTTTTCTGCCAGTCAACCAGTTTGCCACCCAGTTGACCAACTTCTGACCCACCCCGAGCCTACCCAGCTTATTTATCAATCTTTATGTGGAACAGTGTCAAAGCTTGCTGAAGTCAAGGTAGGCGACATCAACTGCTCCCCTTGGTCCACCACTCTGGTTACCCAGTCAAAGAAATCTATGAGATTAGTTTGACAGGACCTTCCTTTGTAAACCCATGCTGTCTTGGATCCTGTGCCCTATGGATTCCAGGTGTTGCACTATCCTTTCCTTAAGAGTGCCTCCATAATCTTGCCCACTACTGAGATAAGACTGACTGGTCTGTAGTTCCCCGCCCTCCTGCTACCACTCTTGTGGAGCGGGATCACATGAGCCCTTCTCCAGTCTTCTGGGACCTCTCCTGTGCTCAGAGACTCACTAAACAATTCTGCTAATGGCTCTGCTAGCTCCTCCTTTAGCTCCTTAAGTACCCTGGGATGTATGCCATCAGGTCCCATTGCCTTATCCACCCTGAGCTTAGCAAGCTCTTGTAGGACCCTTTCTTTTTTGTGAAGGGAGTAGTGCTCACCTCCCTCCCCCTGTGTCCATGATGCTGGGCTGAGCCCTACCCTACCTTCTCTTCAGTAGATACTGAGCAAAGTATCTATTTAGGATAGATGCCTTTACAGGGTCCTCCTCCTCACATGCTCCCTTTTCTCCATTGCTTAGCAATACCCCTCTGGACTTTCTCCCTTCACTAATGTATCTATAGAAAGTCTTGTCACCTTCTTTTACTGTTCGTGCTAGTGTTTCCTCAGTTTGGGACTTTGCCTGCCTTACTGCCTTACCTGCTTCCTTAGGGCAGTTTGGTATGCCTCCCTATCTTCATCCCCTGTGCCCTTCCTTATATTTCCTGAAGGCCAGCCTTTTGGCTCTGACCTTTTCTGCTACTGTATTTGAGAACCAAAGTGGTTTCCTTCTTCTTTTGCACTTCCTTTTCTGTCTAACACAATGGGATGTTGCTTCAAGTATTGCATCCATAATGCTTGCCCACTTTGCCTGTACCCCCTCACCTGTGTTTCTTTTTGCCAGGGCTAGCTTAACTCTGTTGGCCATCTTATCAAAGTCAGCTCCTCTGAAGTCCCATATTTTTGCCTTGGAATGGGAAGAAGTCACAGTTTAGATCAACTTTGCCCGTGAATTTAGGCCAATCAAGAGCCAACTTGTGCTAGAAATAGTTTGCCTGTGAACAAATCTGGCCAATCAGGCGTCAAGTTTCAGTCCAGATAAAAGGGACTGTTCTCCAAGATCGCACAAGTTCAGTCAGCCAATAGAGTGACTGTGTGTCAAGGTGTGGAATATTGTGCCACTGTCTGTCCAGGCATTGCAGGCCTGGCAGACTGGAAGTGATGGGATCAGAGTTAAAAGTATTTCTGTGACAAAAGAAGAAGCTTTAACCAAAACTTTTTTTTTTTTTTTTGAACTTGCTATTTATGCTCTCTCCCACCCCCCATGGCACTCCACTCCCTTCTGGAGTCACCTACGACCTTCTAGTCCCCACCCTCTTACCCAGAGCCCCGAGCGGCCAATCCCCCATGTAGCCATGGCCTGCTCCCCAGGCGGGGACAAGGTGGGGCCCTTACACCCCAAATTCCTGAGTTTCATCGGGACACCATACCACCGGGACAGGTAGGGGGACTAGGGCCTGGCGCCCCATCTACAGGGAGTGCCACGAGCTGTTTTTTCCATTTTCTGTGTTTGACGTGCACCCTAACGTCAAGGTGCTAAGTGCCAATGTCCGTCACGCAGCTCCTCCTACAAGTGGCTGGGCTTGCTGTACCTCAGGCCTCTGCCCAGGGTAGCAGTGCCTGGGGACGCTCAAGCCTCCATCCCCCGTCAGCCCTCAACCCTCCCCAAGCTGGTTCCTGAACCAGGGTCGCCCGGTATCACGTAGCAAAACTACAGTTTTAAAGGCCAGTTGGAGATGGGGTTTTCCTAACCCACTTTTAGAAGTGAGAAAGAAATAAGTGCCCTAGCTGGGATTTGAACCTGCCAGCTCTGCTTGGAATACTGTTCCACTGCACTAACCAACTGTGCTACCAAGACAACTGGAACCTGAGGATCCCCAAGGGCACTCAACTGTTTCTCGAAATGCCCACCCTGAAGCAACACAAATTAGAGTTATGTCTTTATTATCAACGAGTGCAGTGTGCATATATGCTTGAAACACTGCTTTATAAGTGAGAAAGAAATAAGTGCCCCAGCTGGTATTTCAACCAGGTGTGCTTGGAATACTATTCTGCTGCACTAACCAGCTGTGCTACCAGGACAATTGGAACCCGAGGATCCACAAGGGCACCCAAAATTTTCTTGAAATGCACATCCTGGAGCTACTCTGATTACAGTTATAGCTCCCCTCCCCCCCATTTCTTTTTCCCTCCTGGTCACAGGCTACTGGAACTCATTCAGTCGCCCCAGCTGTTCTCTCCCTGTCTGAAATCTTCCATATCTGGGTACCCCCCCAGGACCTCCAACCCACCCATGACACTCCCCCAATTTGCGCCCCGGGGTGGGTCCGCCTTCTGCTCCTCAGTACTTCCATACAAGTATCCAATTACCTGAAGGCAAAGTTGAAGATTGGGAGGCATCAGGACCCAGGAGAGTAGGATCCGACAATTGGCATGGTGCTGCAGTATGATATCATCTATCCAGTCGCTGCAGTTTTTCTTTGTTCTTCATGGTTACTTCCCTGCCCTTCCCCCATTGGCAAGCACGGACATGCAATAACGTCCAGGGGAGGCATGCACACTCCCCTGCACACTAGTTTGATGACTGCTGTGTCTCACCACCCTGTGTGTGGAAGACTGTTGGCACAATATCTCCCAGCCACTGCTGGAAGGCATACTACTACTGGAGTCCTCAACCCTCCCTTCCCCGGAGAAAGTGAGCTGTTAGTAGAAGCTCAAACCTCCCCCCCCCCGGCGCCTCAGGCTCACTCCCGAACCCGGGTCGCCGGCATGACACAAGGTGTGGTGTCCAGCGTCTCAACCCTCAGCGCCACTGGGCCAACATCTAATTAGAGTTTTATCTTTATTATCAAGGACAGCAGTGTTTCATGACCCATCACAGACTTTTGCCCTCTGGGGGAGCAGCTCCTACAGCATGTGCAGTCCAAGAAGGCCCCCTTGTTCCAGGTCCCAAGCCTCAAAAGGAGACAGAGAGAAAAGTGAAGCTGAGAGAAGCCTACAGCAAGCCTGGGGAATCATGTGTCCCAGCCAGGAGCAATCACATCCAGTCAACCTATTCTAGCAACCTGACTAGAGGAATCACTTGAAGCATCAAAACCGTGAGTGAATTTCAGGGTTCGACCCAACTGTGCCAGGAATGGAGGGCAAAGTCCTGAACAGGACTGTGCCACTGTGAGAAGCCCAGGCAGAAGACCTGTAGAGGACAACCAGCCATACATCCCAATGGATTACAAAAGGGGCCCCGGTTCAACTCGTTTTACCAGTTTAAAGTTTGTGTGCTGCAACAGTTGTGTCTTAAAAAGTATTTTAGGTGCCACCTTGCTACATTCTTAAAGGGGAAGTCTCCCATAGTTCCACACCAATATTTTCCCAACTCCTTATGTGTAACTGTTGTGTGCCTCCTCCAGTTGCCAGCAGTCATATTACTGTCCAGATCTAGATTATAAATAAAAACATACAGCCCCCCAAAGTTATCAAAGTGTTTGTCCTCCATTTTACCATCAATTTTGCTGGAGGATGATGTCATCAGAGCAACAGATAATGGTGCTGCACTAAATGCAGTTCCACCAGTAGACCAAACCCACAATGTTTGGTTCCCCACTTGAGTAATAGAGGAACCCTTTAAGTGTTGTTCACATCCTGAAGTGCAGGTCTAATAGGGACTAGGACCATGTGAGTGTGATGCAGCACTGATTTGAGGTATAGTATTCATGTAAGGCAGTGCCTGTATGTGTTGTGTTACTGTTTCTGTTAGCAAAAACAGTTTACCTAATAAATGACTCTGGGTACAATAAGAGTTTTAAGTGGTATTATGCAGTTGTTGTATTATTGTGTGTGTGTGTGTTAACATTCTCTGTTTTGATTGACACCAGCAGTGAGAAATAATCTTGCAAATAGGCCCCTTTCCCTTTGTAACTCGGCATTCAGTGATTAGATGGCTGCTGTAAGGCAATAAAGAATTCAGCTATGGCAAGGAATAGGTTACCAGGAAAGCACAGACACAAGCACTGGGGGACTCTGGTTCAAATCCTACTAGAGTGCTTTACCCTCTAACCCTTAAGAAGTTCCCCTAACCTCCTTAGAAACTGTGATGGCCCCACAGGTCCATGGTTTAAAAGTGCCCCAATTCCCATTATAAATCATTAGCAGTGATGTGAGAGCTACAGCACTTCACTTTCAAGGTACTAAGGATAAGCTGTGGCAGCCCCCCCACCACTTTGTAATGCCAGCATTTGAAGTAGGATGTCCCTCACAAATCAGATGCTACACCTCAGCTCTTGTAGGTAAAGACACTAATCAGTCTCTGTTTGTAGTGCTCTGTATTTGCTTAGCTCACTCCTCCCATGGCATATGCGCGTTCTGTGTCTTGGTATTTCCAGTCAGAAACTCAGATTTAAGGAGCATTTGAAATGTAAAACAATACCCTTTATAAAGTAAATTATCTAGCTCTCCACTTTCAGGCTGCTGAAAGGGGATGTGTATAAGTCAGTCTTGTGTGATCCTTTGGTAAACTGCCCAGGCTCATCTTGTAACAAATCTTCTTCTTAAGGGTGTTCAGCAGGTTCAATACAGAGTGACTGATTGACTGATTCAGTCTACTGCTTTCCACAACATGTTACAACTGTCTCACAGAGAGAAATGAGCAGTGCAAAGACACAGCTTTTGTTTCCTGTGAATGAAATACTATTAGATGTATTATTTGCTCTACACATACAGTATTAAGGCTGCAGGTATTACTCCCTTTATGAATTGCACGACAGAACTGCCTTAAGCCATTGCAAACTTAAACTAAAATCAGGCTTGACAGCATTGATACCCTTATGTTTTGTTCTGCACTGTTGCTGCAGTGACATCAAGGAATGGAAGGGGCAGTATTACAAGTACCTCATTTACATGTAAATGGAGGCTTGCTTGACATTTTACTACTTTGTGTCAGAGCCTCAAACTCTAGATATGTGTTGCAACAGAAGAAATGGCTGATCTCTTATTGACATATGTACAGTACTTGATGTAATGTATAATAAATACATCAGATATATCTAAATCATACATATACAGGAGCCTTCTCCTTTAAGTGTACAACTGAGCTCCACCCTGCTAGTAGCATCAGCATTCCCCAGGGTGCTACCCACTACCACTGCAACATTAAAAGAGAGCTCTTGCCCATGGCCTTGGGGAGCGGGGGGATTAAGCTGGGTAATTAGGGTTTGAGGACTGCTGGAAAGTGGGCAGACTGTATGCAGCAAAGTTTTGATCTGTGTATTGCCTAATAATTTGCATTTTGACTGCTTAGAGTTTAGAGTTACTGCTACCCACATTGATCCCATTTTACCTTGCTGCCCCCTTGTTCTTTCCTTACTCTCCCTTTTAAATAAATTATTTGTTTGAATTGAATTTAATGGTTTGCGGACTGTCATTGCTTACTGTGTCAGTTGTTTAGGGGCAGGACTTTGTGGGCCACTTCTGCACTATTTCCTGGGGTGGGTGACAGCCTTGTGTTTCAGCATCCATGTACCTAATACTGTGATCCCTGATGAAGTCACTGTGCCACAATAGGCCAGAGCATCCAGTGTAGCATGCCCTCAGGTAACCCAGGCCGGTCCCCTTGGAAAATGTGGAGAGGTGAATACTGAAGCTGGATGGTAGCCGCTACATTGCTATGGCTGAATGCTGTCTTGCTTCACAAGTACAGTAGCGATTTGCAATATGGTATTTTGTGATTTTTCACAGATGTACTACAAGTACTGCAGTGCACTGTATATTACTATAGTACTTGTGGAAGCAGATAGCAACTGACTGTAGCAGAGAAGAGGGTTATTTCCAGTCACCATCTTCAGACTAGGTTAGGGCAGGGCACTCAACTTAATTGGGAGTGGGCACAATATACCACCAGATGCCAGGGATAACTGTACTGGGGAAAACTGATGAGGAAGGGGCGTCATTAGATGGACACCAGAAAACAAACTAATGGCTGTTGGAGTAGACAGTGCGGTTTTAAGGAGAACTGTCGTACTCTGCATGGACTGGATGAGCACAGAGGAGCACATGAAGCAGCTGTCAGATGCAGAGCCATTCAAGCAGCAAATTTAATAAGGATTCCTCAGAAGATATTAGACAGTAAGTGCCTTGGAGCTCCCTGCATGTCGAGTGGGGTCAATACCATATTTTTCCCCCAAAATTTCAGGTTAGTCCTTAAGCCCTGTAGTGTTTGCACAGTGCCAACTGCTTTGTATAGGGTGATTTTAGCATGGCTGCCTAGGACTCCATTTTGTGCTCAGGAGTGGGTTAAGAGTGGTGTGTGCTGGCTGGATGGGCTTTGGAAACTTTTTTGCACAGTCCAGCAGATTTACACAAAATTAAAGAAATTAATACGTGGAAAGGATATATTATGGAAAAAGGCCGGGAAGACATTAAAACCTGAGGATTGGGAAAGGTACAAGAAAGCTAGAAACCATTTGAAATTTCAAATTAAAAAGTCAAAACAAAAATACTTCGAAGAGAGGACTAAACTATGGATAGTAAAAAATGTTGGCCTTTGATTAAATCATTTGAATCACCACAGGTTCATGGCCCTCCTATTCAAATGTTAAGTAAGGGTATTCCCCAGTCCACCAGGCAGCCAGCAAACATCTTGAAGGACTATTTTGTAAGTTTACCTGATTTAGACCTTACTAATTTAGTATTTAAAAACAGTGCAATAGGGATGGTAAATACAGACATACCAACATTTAGATTCAAAATTAAATCTTGTAAACAGGTAAAAGATGAGATTAGAAAATTAAAATCCAAAAAAGCCTTTGGTTTAGATTATATTGAAAACCGTTTTCTTAAGGATTCTGTACAGGTAATTGCCCCAGTATTAACCAAATTATTTAACTGGAGTATTATGGAAGGAATTTTCCCTAACAGTTGGAAGAACGCAAAGGTTGTTCCCATATATAAAGGAGCCGGGGACACATTTTAGCCTACGAACTGTAGGCCCATAGCCCTGTTACCAGGGTTATCTAAGATTCTAAAGAGATTGGTACAAGTACAGCTTACTGATTACTTGGAAAAATACTCCTTGTTGATAAAGTATCAGTCTGGCTTTTACAGAGGTTTTTCCACGGGCACCACACTCACTGACATGGCAGATAATATAGATTCAAAGATGGAGGATGTCCTGTCAGTGGGCACGGTGTTCATGAATCTATCAACAGCCTTTGATACAGTGCCTTATGGCTTTTGGGGGAACGGCTTGCTGAGATTGGTCTAGCTGAGGAATCACGCAATTGGATTATGTCCTATCTACTAAATAGAACACAGCAAGTATATTTAAACCGAGTGTTATCTGATAGAGCACTTGTGCAGAGAGGAGTGCCTCAAGGCTCCATTTTGGGGCCAACACGGTTTCTGATTTACATAAATAAATTAGTAGATAGCATAAAATATTTGAATATAAGTCTTTATGCAGATGATACCCTCTTAATTGCAAGTGGGAGGACATCTGGAGAAATAGAAAGGAATCTGCAGACAGATTTTGCAGGGTTATGTACATGGTTGACCGAATCGGGATTAATAGTTCATAGCAAAAAAACAAAACTTATGGTTTTTTGAAAAGACTCAGAAATTTGGGCAAAAGCAAAGAAACAGTAACTATAAAAACACTGCAAAATGAAGTATTAGTATAGGTATCGGAGTATAGATACCTGGGAGTATGGATTGATGATACTTTAAAATTTGATCATCACATATTAGATACAGTATCAAAGGTAAATAAAAGGTTGGAGCGTTTAGACGGTCTAGTTTCTGTATGAATAAAACAATGAGGGAAACTGTAATAAATCAACTTCTTCTTCCAGTATTAGAATACAGCAACCATGTATATGGCCTAGCAACAAAAAACCTCCTACTAAAAATTGACAAGATGTATAAGAGAATGGCCAGATTTATAACAAGAAAGGACTATGATGTTCATCATTGTGAGTTATATGAGGAATTAGGATGGCTTCCACAAGAGAGTAAAAGGCAGATTGCTTGGGCAACTGAGATCTATAGAGTTTTAAATCAGAAACAGCCTAAGTACCTTTGTGACAAACTGGAAGTGAAAATGCATCCTCACAATGTACAAGATATAAATTTAAGAAATTTTATATTCCCAAAACTTAAAAACACATATAGTAATCTGCGTTTCCCAGTGATTGTAGATAGGACATGGAATGCTCTAAAATCAGAAACAAATACACAATTCTAAGATGTGAAATCATTCTCAACGAGTCTAAAGTTAGAATTAAGAGTAAGATGTGAATGCAATGGTTAGGAAATAGAACACCTCTAACTATACCTAGTAGATATATATATATATATATATATATATATATATATATATATATATATATATTTAGTGTTAGTTGTTTAAATGTATTAATGTCGAATGATATCTTGATTAATTTATTTGTATTGTTATACAGAATGGATAAGTATTTTTCATTGTCTTGATGTTGTTATTGTATTAGTCCTTATTTTTTAACTTTATATAACAGGACCATCTTGTAAATAGGACTTTGTCCTAATGATGTGTTATTCCATCTACTTTCCTGTCTAAAATAAAGGTTTTCACTACTACTTACTACTACCACCTCCTTTTGTGCCTCACACACATATGCATGAGCACAGTCTTCCGCAAACCAGTTAACCTGAGATCCTAATATGTTGTCCAGTATGTTTGATGTGTCTGGGAATACTGAAACTTTTACATCTTTCAACGCCACTGCTCTTAATCAGTGAGAGGAAGCAGTGTCATGCAAAGACTATTGTGCAATTGGCATGTGCTTCACAAATTTACATTGCCATAAGACAAGTGTAGTACTATGATCCTAACAAAGAGATACTGAATTCAAAATGAGACTAACATTTGTTCAAAAGTTATCAATTCCTATGGTAAAGCTGATAACACTCATTAAGGCAGTAGCTAGTGTTGAAGTACCATGTGGGAGAGCAGGGTTTGTAGCTCGAGCTCTAGTCCCCCCACTAACCCAGCGAGTGGAAAAGAGGGAGTGAATGCTGCACCTCCCCAACCTGGGAAAACTGCAATGCATTGGCCATAGACAGGGCTGTACAAATCCTATCGCCCCGCCTAGGGCAAGAACATTTACTTGAAAGGATAACTACAGAAGGAGCAAAAGGTTCAGATTTGTATAGCCCTGGCCTTAAAGATAGGTAATGGAAGTACTGAAGTATTTAAGTGTGTGTGGGGGGGGGGGAGGAATTTAAGTGTGGGGGGAGGGGAAGATTCCATCAGTTTGGGATGATGTCACAATGCCATCCCCACATCAATCACCCCAACTCCACCCAGACTCTTCCCTAACTGAAAAACAAACTAGCATTGCAGCCCAAGGCAGGAACTATCAGAGTCTTCCTTGCCTCAGTGTACAGGGGCAGAGGGCTTTTTCCACAGGGTGTCATCAGGTAGCCTGTGAGGAGCCCTGTGGAGGGAACTGTAAGGCTAATAGGTAGATTAGCTAGATATGGCTGAAAGATAAAGGGATAAGGTGAGCAATCTTCAGGAGACACAAAAATAAATAAAAAGTTACTGGACACAGTAAAGCATCCACATTATTAACTTACAAGGCAAACTAAAAAACAATATATCTAAAGTTTAAATCAAGTTTTTTTTTTCTTGCTCATTTAAAATCCGTCACAGGATGAATCTGGCAGGCAGACAGTACAGGTCTCTGCCCCTAGCCTGGGCATCATACATACGAACTAGCACGGAGTGTGATGGAGCATCAGGTTGGGCAGTCACCTCTTGTGGGAGGGTTGAGAGATGAATCATTCTGAAGGGCCTCTTATTGGTGGCATGGAGAAGGTGCACTAGATAACACAGGTGAGCACACACTCTGATGCCCCCCACCTCAAGACGTCGCTGCATGCACATCCTATATGTATAGGAAGACGACTGAAGCAACCATGCCTAAACTAAGAGTGACAGAGAACTGCTTCATTGCTCCCCCATGCCACCCGACCCCTCAGCACACCACCTTCACTCCACAGCCATCACTTTTTGCCTGCATCTGCTCCCCATCCCTGGTAGCAGCAGGGGAGGCCCTCCAGCAGAAATATACTTGGGTGACTGGAGCACACAGGGAACCTGGTGACAATAGGCAGCAGTGGGAGGTACAACCACTGACCACTTGAGGAGCCCAAAGGAAGGGGTGCAAGGAAGCAAAAAGGGAAGGGAGCAAAACAAAAAAATAGTTGCATAATTCACATGCCAAAGCCATTATATCCTTCTGCAGTTTCACCATGCACTGCCTAGACTTCCTCAGAGCTCATGTATGACCTTTTTAGAACAGTCTGCTTTGCATAATGGTCAAGGAACAGGTGTGAGCCCAAAGCACATCGTAATAAACTTTCAGTACAAACACAAGCCCCATTGATGCTACATTTGCATCCATCACTTATCCAGATGAAACTCCTCGATCAAACTGCTGTATCTGTGTTAAAAGGAAAACCGTCCATAGTAACCAACACATTTATTTAATTTATTTATATCTTGGAATTACAATACCTTAGTTTGAGCCAGAGACACTTTTACAAAGGATCCATGTCTCAATCAAATGACAATACAAGCAGGCATAACATGTTACAGCAATACAAACTAGATGAAACAGTTACAGAGAAAGAGCAAAGAAGTGCAGAACAATATTTGCAGTTGGCAAAGGCATCAAATACATGGACTTTAAATATGCAGTCAGTAAAATAATATTGTCATAAACAAGTACAAGGCTTACAAGTAGGGAACAGGAAATTAAAGTTCCAGAGACTCAGAACTGTAAGAGGTTGAGGAGGTAGCGTGTGCATAGAGTGAGTGAGACAGAAAGAGTGGAAGTGGCCAGGGGAATTGGGGGAGACACCAGAGGTAGGTGGGACAGTCACAGCAGCTGAGCTTAGAAAGGTGCTGTCAGAGTTTGTGTTTGAAAGGCCCTATCGAGGGTTCCTCCAGGAAATGAACGGGGGGACCATTAAGCCAACTGGGGGCTCTATACATGAAAGCCCACTGCGCTTGGGATGTACGGCAGAAAGGGACATGATGAGTGAGCTTGGCAGCACTTCTCGTACCACAAGGATATGGGCTGGAGAGAGTAGCTGTTGTGTAGATGGAGGAGTTTGCCCAAAGCAGATCTTTTTAACTGGTAAGCAAGTCTGGTAGGAAATCCTCCCTTGGAGGTTCATCCAGTTAGCTTGCTCATAAAGGTGGCAGGTGTGGGTATACTTGTGTGCACCAGTTACTAACCAACATGCTTTGTTTAGTGCAGTGCTGATTCTATAGAGGGTAGTGTCCATAACAGAGCCATAGATGGTGAGACCAAAGTCAATGGTAGAGAGAACCGTACTTATGACTACGAGACGAAGGGAATCTGGGGTCATGCCGAGTCTATGTTGGTAAAGGAGCCCTAATCTAGTGTTAACAGATTTAGAAATAATGTTGATATGACCATTGTAAGATAGAATGCTGTCTAATGTCATCCCCAGGTACTTGAATGTGTGGATTTGTTCTAGTGGTAAACAGAGGTGATTAGTGATGGTTAAGAGGGCATTCTTATGCTTGTTGTGTGGACTTGCATATAGCATTGTCCTGTTTTTTTTTGTAATTCATCATCAACTTGTGTTTAGCAAACCAGGCCACAGTCTTAGAGAAACTGTGTTGCAAGCAGCTGCAGAGAGGCGGTGGATCTGGCTGACTAGTGAATATCACAGCGTCATCTGCACAGAGGAGCAGGTTGTTGGAACATGCTTGTGGGAGGGTGTTCAGGAAAAGGCCAAGTAGAAGAGGGCCTAGGATAGAACCCTGGGGGACTCCTGAGCATACGGGATGACTGGTAGAGACAGTGTCTTGGATTTTTACCTGTTGTGCTCGGCCATCTAGGTAGCTTTTAAACCAGTTGATGACTTCTTGTGAGAGTCCAAGGGAGGGAAGTGACTCAAGCAGGAGGGCGTGGTTAGCTGTGTAAAATGCTTTTGTGAGATCAATGTAAATTGACCCCACAATGTGGCCATGGTCCACGTGACATCCAGTATAACAATAATGAAATAAGTAGTTACTTTAGAGAAATGAAACGCAGCCAATTGCAATAAGAATTTTCAGTCACTAGGACTACCTAGTCATGACTGAGAAGGAATTTATAACAAGGCACAGTAGTTTTCTGCTACTCTTTGGAACTCCCTTTCCCAAATGCTGTCTTATTATGGGTAGGAACCTCCAGTTAACCCATCTCTGTATGACACCTTCATGGCTATTTCCCCTTGCTTTACTGGTCCAGGTTTGCAGGGATGAGAGTGTGGAGTGTGTCAGGCATGGTCATCGAAACATAGAAGGTGACGGCAGAGAAGGACTGTGTGGTCCATGTAGTCTGCCCCCTCACACTCTCCAACAGACTTTATCCACAGTAGTACAATCCATAGTATTTGCATTAATGTTTCACTATCAATTATTAAGCTTTTAACTAGTGATAATATAGAGAATAAAAGTATGGGTCTGGGTGTGTAACAGAATTTACACACACCGAGGGGTTATGCACTGCATCTAACCCGAGGGTGTGTGAAATCAGTTACACACAGAGCTCATACTTTATTTTATATAATTGCTAGGATGTCCTTTTTCTCCACAGCAACTATATAAAATAAAAAAAGACGTTGTTGTGGGACCGCAGCAGTCTGCTTAGCTGTCAGCGCATGCTCTACATTTGTCGGTCACTCGCTTTTTATTTTATTTTTTTTATTTCATTTTGAGGGTATTTCCCTCATTTTGAGTCATTTCTGCGTGCCAGCACTTACCAGAGTTAAGAGTAGCGGTCCAGAGGGGGAAAGATGAGGCGGACAGTGGCTGGGAGGAAGAGTGTCAGAGGTGAGGGCGCCTGCGCAGTGCGAGGGAAACCAGGCACATGTTCGCCGTTATAAATGCTCCTTTATAACGGCGAATTACGCCATGGTTTCTCAATGGGAAAAAGGACATGCCGGTTATTATATTAATTGAAAAGCAGCACTGATGGAAGAGGGGTTTATCTGCCCTTGAGAACAGTATCACACTCCACCAACCCTGCTGTGTTTTGCAATAGTGTATAGATGTATATGCAGGCATGATAGAGTGATAGTATCCACATGATCATAAGTAACTGCAGTTACTTTCATAAACTGTTTGCATATACCTTGTAACATAGCAACGTTCCGATTTTCTATACAGATTTCTTCTAGGTGCAACCCTGCTGAGCACATAGTAACAGAACCCAGAGCATGCATCTCCTCCAGTAAGTGGTGCTAAATCACACAAGTCATGTCTGCAATGCTGACAAAAGCTTTATTGTACTACTCCAACATCAGCATGTACCAGTCATACAAGGGACAGCAGGAAGAAAACAGTGGCAGCATTAGCACAGATTTTTAATGATATAAGAATATGAACTGCTCCCTATTTTGCTTGACCACCATTGCCTCTTCTATTTGAACCAGATACTACAAAGGATTTTACAAAGTGAGCTGCTCACGAGACTGTCAGCGGGAGATAAAGAAAGCCGAGTGGCTAACTTTGTAAGATCCCCTGCTGCTGGCAGGTCATGAAAAGTCATCATTTCAGCGTGGCTGTAACTATTTCACTGCTTACAGGTCCTCTGAGATGAACCAGGACATGTTTACCTGTGGCTGTATTTATCCTTCTACTTGTGGGTCATCTCATGTCTCTTTAGCCCCCTGCGGGCTACCTTTGTTTAAACCCCTGCTGCCTGCAGGTCCTTTATGGGATTTTCTCTAACAAACTCCCTCCCTCCCTCCCAGAAGCAAAACCTGAAATCAGAGCAGCAGTGGGAGAATGAGCACATCTTCTGAAGGCAGATAAGTGAACTACTGCATTGACAGCATGTTGTTGGACCTGCTGCCATTCACCCCCAGCTCGCTCGCTCTCTCTCCACACCACACTTTTCCTCTCTCGTCACATGCTTAAGAAAAGTGACTAATTTGCAGCTTGTGTTCAACAGGTGCTTGCTAGAAACATAGAAACACAGAAGATGATGGCAGATAAGGACTGGAAGGCCCATCCAGTCTGGCCATTTTTTTCTGTGGGATCCTGAATGCAATTTTGTCTGCCCCCAGGACCACCCTCTCCACTAGACCAATAACCAGTAGCTGTCCACTCTGTGTTAACAGTAAATCATCCCCATGGCTTCTTGCAACATATATCACAAAAGATTCCTGAATGACAACCCAACAGCTTAACAAATCCAGACCTTCTCCATTTATCAGGCAGAGGCCAATATACATTCACAATGATCAAATTAACAAGCAAACAGCCAGAGAACCAGTGCAGAAACAGCTACAGTAAATAGGAAAAAAAGGAAGTAACCATGGGGACTGCATTAAAGAACTGTGCAGGTAAACCCTTCTATCCAACAAGAAGCTTATTAGTGCCAAAAACAGATGCTAAAAGAAAAACACACACTACAGTTTCATTTATTTTAAAGTTAAGTCTATAAGCAACATGAGCCCATTTTTTCCTTCCTTTCACCAGTCAGCCCCAGTCTTGCTCTGCCTCACCCCATGCCTTGTCACCATGGCATTCCTTGGGACGTACCAGCCATACCGTGTTCCTCCAGAGCTTCCCCCCTGTGGTGGGGGCAGTGGGGACCCCCATACCCCCAACTGCACACAGATCTGGTTCTGGGAGGCATAGACAATCTTGATCAATTAGTACAATACTAGTAAACAAAATATTTTTTTTTTTTTTACAGAAACATTGTCAGAGTGTAAAACTGCACAATAAAAAAATTATACAGTAAATGTAACCCTCTATTAAAAAGGTGATGTTACTATACAGCCCATTGTGCCTATTCTGATGCACTGAAAGGGTTACTGTTCTTAGCCCCAGTAAAAAATGTTAGGACATATTTCCCATTTACCATGTTCCAAGCCCTAGCAACAGGGAGCTGCCAACTGCTGAGTGCAACCTGTACTTGTTGGCTCCAGTACTTTCCTGGACTTTCTGGCTGCCCATCCCTGGGTATAAGAATGAGACCCTGACCCTACCAGGGAAGGGTCAGGTTTCAGAGTCAGGGTTCCTGGGTGTGAAGCTTGGGAAACTGCTGGGTGCAAAGTCACTCTGGCTGCAACCAGCATGGGGGGGGGGTGCGCAGGGGCCCATGGACTCAAGATGGTGACAAGGGCTCAGGTGTGGTGCAGCACTGGCTCCCTCCAGGTGGGTCTCTGGAGGATAGGATACTGACAAGAGTTTAAGGCAGGACAGCGAAGGCCTATTGGCAGTCCACCCTTAAGAAGGGCTGCCTGACAGTGATCGTGATAAGTGTCCCAGGGACCAAAATTTAACCTGCAGCTATTCCCTGTTGTTTCAACCTGTCTCCCGAGTGGGCATGTGAGCATGTCTGAATGAGGATCAACAGAAAAGTGCTACTGCGATACTGAGGCCTGAAGGTAGGGTAAGACACAGTGAGCCACTTCTATGTCATTCTGCTGAGTGCCCATACCCAAGTGCTGTACTGTGCTAGCTAGGAGGGTATATGCTTCACCCTGCAGTAGAGAGGCAGAGTTACTCAATACAGCTGCACTGCTGAGGCATGGGTAAACCCAATGCTAACCCCAGTTTACTCATGACTGTGATGGGAACACTATGGACTGCAAAGATGTTGCACTGCTGCTAAATTCAGTTCCCGCTGTCCATGTCTCGGGACAGGTAAATAAAGATTTCTCTGAACCTACTGCAAGGGATGCAGTCACTGCAGTGGCTATGAAATTCCTCCACTCATTCTGAACTGTGCACGGTCAGTGTAAATAAAATGTTGTTATAGCAAATCAACAAGTCTCAGCCTCAAAGGTGGCACCTGGTGTCAAGTGTTGATGGTGTAAACATCATAAAGGACCAGAGAGGGAGCTAACAAATTACTGACTCTGGTACTGCTGAGTCAAACATGAACTAGCTGGCACCCCGTCCGTCCCTTCGGGAATCAGTGTGCATCTATTTTTGGACCAAGACTAGTGTGGCTCTCTGCAGCTATGGTCACCATTTTGTTCCAATGACAGAATGAAAATGAGTACAAGGTGGCTGAACTGGCAACTGGGGAGGTAGAAATCAATGAAGAGGTAAGAGGAAGGTGAACTAGTGGAGCCTCCCTGTGAGGGACACAGTCATGAAAAGTGGAGAGTGGCTCCATGATGGATGGTGCAAGGGCTTATATAGGTTGTGCCACAGTATTCATGTGATTGGAGGAGATGGTGGAGCCACCCCTTGACTATGGCCACCCCTCATCAATGTGTGGTGGTAAGATAGGCCAAAAGGGGAGTGAGGAGGAAGGGCTGTAACATAAATACACCTTAATTAAAACGTGCCAATTCTTAGCAAAGCAAATATAACACGTAAGCTTTTAAAGATGACCTGAAGGCTTTGACCAATCTGGCAGGAGTCCAAAGACGTGTGTGTGTGTGTGTGTGTGTGTGTGTGTGTGTGTGTGTGTGTATGTATGTTTACGTGCATGTATTTTCATAATCTACTCTCCTAAAAGCTGGAGAAAATGAAATGAACTGGCACAAATACTGGTAAGTGCTACTAAGCATCAGTGGCCTTTTGCAATAAATAATAAGGAAGGAGGGCTTATGATCATGGGATGAAATTAACAGATCTCACAAAGATCAAGACAGATTGAAACCTTCCCAGTTGCACAGCTAAAAAAAGCATTTTCTAAAATACTGATGAACTGCAAAAAAACAAAAAAAATTGCAGAACTGATTACGTACAGTATTCAAGAGTTTTGAAGGATACTGTGACATCATTTGCATTTAAATGTCAAAGGGATCTTCCCCAGTCCTGCAGGAGAAAAGATCTGGTAGGATTTTAAAATTGAGGCCCAGTCCACGCTTAATTAAACGTACACCAGCTCAAAGAGCTAGTAACACAAAACATAACAGACAATGTTATGTTGTTAAGAGTAGCCAGTTATTGTTACAGTGCTAATGGGGTGTGTATGCTATATGCCAGTCTCCATGAAAAGTACTGCTCTTCACATCAAGGAAGGCAGTGAATTAGCTCTTCGCTTATAGTTATAACGGTTAGTGACCAAACTGCTTTACTGGGGAGAACCACTGAAGGGCAACAAAAGCATGCAATCATGCTTGTGCATCCACACTGTTGGTAAAATGGTTTAGTTCACCCACTGGTCCCTCCTCAGTCCTGGCTTCTGATGGTGAGAGGAGTGTGAAGTAAGTCCACAAGATCCTCCCTTACAAAAAACAAACAAAGAAAAATCGTCCTTACATCTGCTCGGCACCGGAGACTGTCTCTTCTACCAGGATACCTCAATTTTAGCCCACCCAAGATGGCGACCAGCACGTACTTCCCTCACGTCTCCTGTTACTTCCTTCACAGTCTGCTGTCTGATTATAATTAGCGATAGTGAAATTATACATAAAAGCAGTTTAGAGCTTTTTTGTGTGTGTAGTTAATTCTTTTAATTAATTTTTCAAATGAACAAACAGCAACAGGTGCATGGGTGTACAGTGGTGCAAGAACAGATGCATAACGGGCATTCAGACTAGGAAATCAGGTCATACAGCAAGTACAATACTACAAAGACAATACACGTGAGACATGGTAGTAACTGCCATATGGCAAAGGACGCAGTCGGGTACCAGATGCAGGGACAGTTACACAGCAGAAGGTCTCTAGCACAATGGGGGTTGTATTTGGTCTCTGAACAGAGGAAAAAGGTGGAAGCATTGAGCAACAGAGGCTTATGCAGGCCAACCAAGGTAAGTTCAGGAGGAAACAAGGACAGGACTTTCGTCACAGTTCCCTCACCTGGGGGGATCTGGAAAATATCTAAATGTCAGAAAGAGGTCCCACACAGCCTGGTACCCAGATGCTGATTTCCTAGAAAAGTGGGACATCTTACCCAGGATGGAAAAGGATCTTACTGCTGCCAACCAGAAGGCAGCTCCTCCAGTCTCCAGTGTTGAAGCACCACCCTCTTGGCCTCTGCTTTCACTTTCGTTAGCCATAATAACAGATCCCTATGGAGAACTGGGTCTTCTGGAGTTTTGCCCAAAATGAACAGCTGTGGTGACATGGGAAGGGGAGGGGAGGGCCCGGCCCAATATTTCAATGCAACACTTATGGAGCTGGGTCCAGAAATGGTGTAACATAGGACAGCTCCAAACAACATGCAGCAGGTCAGCCCCAGGAGAAATGTAACACCAGCTATCGTCATGACTCATAAGACCAAGGGCCTTGAGTCTGACAGGGGTACAGTACAACAGATGCAGAAGCTCATTTTAAATAAGCACATTTCTTGAGTCAGGGCATGACCTGTGTATGAGAACCCACAGCCGATTCCATCAGGGAACCGACACTTCCTCTCCCAGTGTCTGAGACCATTTCTCCCTTGCTGGGACTGAGGGGTCCACAGCTGCAGAGATAATGGCTTTGTAAATCAGTCCTGCTTTACCACACGGATCCTTAAACCATGAAAGGAGAGCCTTAGTGAGGAGCTTAGGAATGTTAGCAGGCAAAAATCTGGAACAAGCTGACACCATACTATGAATCTGAAGACACCTCCAGAAATCACCCCAGGGCAGATCAAAACAGGTCCTGAGATTCTCAAAAGACTCCAGAAGAGTGCAGGTTGGACCCCACAGATCTGAGACGCGAGTTATCCAATGGTTCTGACATATGTCCCACACTATTGGCTGACCCCCAGTCTTGAGCTGGGGATTCCTCTACAGGAGAACTACAGAGTGAGAGAGAAGTTGAGGGGGACTGTAACCACATTCTAGCTTCCTCCAAGCCATGATGGAAGAGGGCACTGTCAGGCTCATTTTACCTAGGGCCAGCAGCAGGCAGAACAAACGAGAGACAAAAGGTATGGAACTGGTTAAAATGATGTTCAAGCCAGTCTGCCAGTGCAGCGGTAAAGCTACCAGTCGCAATGCTGGGTCACCTGGGTTTGGGAATGAGCCTTGGACAATGGAGGGCTGGCTGGAGGAGGAGGATTGAGCATCCTAGGGACACTCTCCTCTGGAGAGGGAGGGTTGCTGTACTCGCTGCAATACTGCCACTTGGCTGACCACAGGTGGCAGTGCAGTTGGGATGCAGGAGAGGAGGATGTTAGCTGGGGTCCAGAGTGGCAGCATGTATCTATGTGCACATGTCTTCTTACACTCCCTTGTTCGCCACCATCCTCTGGTCTGGGAGAAAAAAAAAAAAAAAAAACCAGGAAGAAAACACCCCACCGCCCTTGCCTTAGGACCTCGTGGCTCAATCACCAGCCTCTGGTATAGCCACCACAGGGGTACCCTGGAGGTCTCCATCCCTCCCTCCAGGACAGCCCTGCCAGGAGGGTCAATTCATGGGGTTGAAAGTCCCACGGTGGAGTGTGTGTTGGTGCCGGGGCGAAGCAACTGCCAGGGTGACAAAATATAAACTGTTAAAAAAAAAAAAAAAAGGCGTTCAATAGCCACCTATAAAGGAAAAATGAGCAGGTTGTAGGGGGTAAGTCAGTGTCAGGTTTGGGCACAGCAGAGGCAATATAATAAGAATGAAACCAGGAAAGGCCCCAGCCACCCCTACTCCAATGACAGTGGTCAAAATTGACACCGGTCCCTTAGCTAAATGCCGGTAGATTTCGTATCGGACTAGTAACTTTTTCCTTTAACTAGCCCTGCAGGCTTTTACTGGTGAAGATAACTTTTCAATAAGAACACCAGCTGAGCCAATGGAAAAGTCTGTGGGGCTAGTGGTGGGAAACTACAGACCTGTCAGTCTTACCTCTATTGTAGGAAACTGATGGAGTCACTGGTCAGAGCACACTTTGTGGACTATCTGGAGGATAATGGTCTCCAGGATAGTAAACAGCACAGCTTTATGCCAGGGAGGTCCTGTCACACAAACCTAATAATCTTCTTCGACTGGGCAACAAAGGAATTGGATATAGTCCATTATGTGGATCTACTCTACTTCAGTTTCAGCAAGGCTTTTGACTACATATCTCAACAGATGCCTGCTGAAGAAGGTAAAGGACCTATTAGTGGCTAGGGATGTAGTTGGATGGGTGGAAAACTGACTAAAAGGGAAAAAAAACAGCAGGTAATGGTAAACCGAGTTAAATCAGAGAAGAGGGAGGTCACGAGTGGTGTACCACAGGGGTCTGTCCTGGGTCCAGTCCTTTTCAACATGTTCATCAGTGACACTACAGGAAGGGATTTGGGGTAGGTTAAGTCTCTTTGCAGATGACACTAACCTCTGCAGAAGGCTGGATAGCACCACAGGAATTAGAAAACTACAATATGACCTACAAAGGAGGCTAGAGAGGAGGTCAAATGTCTGGCAGTTAAAATTCAATGCTAAAAAGTGCAAGGTAATGCATCTAGGGAACCCCAGAACAGAATACTGGACGAGTGAAGTAAAACTCTGTACTACAGTTGAAGAGCATGTCCTGGAAGTCATTATTAGTAACACCCTTAAGCAGCCTAGCTAATATGACAAGGCTTATAGCAAGACAAACAAGATGCTGGGGTGTATCAGGAAGGGTATTGACAGTAGGAAGAAAGAAGTGATACTCCCCTTCTACAGATCTTTGTTGTGGCCACATCTGGAGTACTGTGCCCAGTTCTGGAGCTCTCACTTTAGATAGGATAAAGATAGCTGGAGGCAGTACAGCATAAGGAGGTGGTACAGCGTAGAGTGATGAAGATGATTCAGGGCCAACAAGGGAAGTCCTGAGGGGATATGGCCAGAAGCTGACATGAGCAGAACCTCTTTACTTAGTGCCTTCTTTGTGCAGCTTTAAAGTTTTAAAAATTTCTCTGTTCCACCTTATCTTTGAAACTAAAATGACCCCAACTCACGAATACGGGCAGTTAACATTTTCAAATCATGAAAGGTGATTTCACCAAGCGATCATGAAATTGGCTTTCGGGCCAGACTTCCACAATTCTACCAACATTATTAATAAGGTGGAGTCCCAAAAAAGCCATGTTGAAAATTTTGGGTTGAAGCCGGCCCAGTGGCGTGGAGGGTTGAGGCACTGGATGCCACACCTCGTGCCATGCTGGTGACCCGGGTTCGGAAATGGACTCTGGTTGCTCAGGGGTTGGCCGGAGAGGAAGGATTGGGCATCCTTAGACAGCTCTCCTTCCTTGGGAAGGGGAAAACTAGTGCTGTGCACTGTAGAGGGACACCCAGCTGTGGCCAGAGTGCTAGGCTGTCTCCATGAAGGCAGGGACAGCCGCCCCACCCATTGCACAGATGTGGACTCAGGGAGAAAATGGAGGGAAAAGCCAGGAGCCGACAGGACCCATGATGGCTTGGTGTGTTCCTCCATGATGCTGCCCCCAACTTCTGGATTGTGCTCCGGTAGGGGAGTAAGCTGGCATGCCTCACCCTGGCCCCACCGTGGGGGAACTGCAAGGGTTGATGGGGCGAAGGACAACCGGAGCCAGAGCCCTCCGAGGGAGGGCTGGAGCCATCATCCTGTCAGCTCCGCGGAGAAGGTAGAAACTGTAAATGAAAAAAAAAAAAGAAAATTTGGGGTCGAAATATGTAAAAATGACAAAGTTATGCATCAAAATTGAAAACCCCATTAAAATACATTAATGCGAAAACTAAGCACAAAATCCTTTTTTGTGGGAACAAATCCTTTTTCATGAGAATGAAAAAAGTCTCATGAAAAAAGAAATTAGTGAGTCATGAAAAAGGATTTTAAATGCTAAAAAAAAAAAAAAAAAAAAACATATCCCAGGGTAATTTTTTTCCACTAGATAACTGCAGAATCCACCTAACGAACTCCCGATGAGCACGATACATGTGTTGTTGTCTCTGCAGAATACCATTACTGTGGGTTTTCAATTTTTTTAATTGAAAAAAATGGAAAACAAGATGGTAGCCATACAAAAAAAAAAAAAATTTCCTTGTGAAAAAGGATCCGTTTTCGTGACAACCAAATTCTTTTTTCATTCCAAGAAGTTATCCGAAAGACTGTTTTTCCACATTGACTAAAATGGAAACTATAAAATGCAATAACATTTGAACAGATTCATATGTTTTCACCAAACCAGCGAAAGCGTTTTGCTAAGCACTTTCTACTCTGAGAATTTCAGACCAAAATTTCTGGGCACAGTCTGATGACAAAAAATCTGAAAAAAGGCATATTTGTACATTTTGTTCGTGATCTGGATCTCAGAATCCGCATATCCAACCAGAACAAAACTTGGCATGTCAAGAGCTCTAGCCCATAAG
The DNA here is from genome assembly GCA_016271365.2 of Neoceratodus forsteri. Classification (NCBI taxonomy): domain Eukaryota; kingdom Metazoa; phylum Chordata; order Ceratodontiformes; family Ceratodontidae; genus Neoceratodus; species Neoceratodus forsteri. The sequence goes on along the minus strand of CM028137.1, from coordinate 553,342,380 downwards.
ACCATGCATGCAAAAAAAGATGTGCCAATCTGTTGAATGGCTATGAAGTTATTAAAGTGCAAAGTTTGAGGTTTAACACAGAAAACCCTGTTATATGGTGAGGACATCGATGTAGAACACTGTCGTGGGTGGCCCCTGGAAGACTACTAGTAAAAATGTTTCCATGTGGTCCTAGTGCCTGGTGGCTATATTTCCATAGGTGTGGTCTGATGAGAGATATCCTCGAAGAAGAGTGGCAAGTTAGGTACAAAAGCTACACAATCGCAGCCTTGGACAGACCTTTGAAAAAACAATCTTCCAGGTAAGAGAAGACATACAGGGCTTCCCGTAAGAAGGCCAGGACCACCATAGTTACACATTTGGTGAAAACCGTGGCACTGAGGACAAGCCAAAGGGTAAGACGCAAAATGGACAGGGCTGGGATCACAAAGAAAGTGTAGATTTTGTCAATGGCTGCACTGAATCCTGCTGTGCAGGTATGCATCCTGCATATCCAGAGTGCAGAGCCAATCCTCCTGCAAGATCAGAGGGAGAAGCATGTTTTTCCACCTCTATTTAATTAATGCCAGATCAGTTTAACCTGTAGTAGCCCGCAATAGTTTATGTAATCGTTCATTACTGTAACATTTGTTACTTTGGCTTTATGCATGGCACTATGCCCTTTTCTAAGGGTGGGTTTTTTCGTTTCCTCCATTGGGTTCACTCACTTTAGCGTGTTGCCATGTACTCTTGGGCAGCTAATCCATGGCTCATTTAGTTTATATTTTGTGACTCTGTTTATTGTACATCTGTTCAATTTCCCCCACATTTGGACTTTAGGTGGGAGATATCACCATCCTGTATGGTGTGCTAATTTCATTCTGTATGTACTATGTTTCCCAATCAGGACTGCTGCTTTGTTTTACTCTGTAAAATGAATGAAATATAAATAAAATAAATAAATAAACAGGGGTGAGATGCGCTTCCCCCCCCCATGGCTTGGAATCCCAAAATGTACTAAAATGAAACAAAGTGATTGTTTAGCTCATGCTGCATCTGTGAAGCCAGAAGTAAAAAAGTCTCTTGAATGATGCTATTTCTATATGTAAGCAGCTGGCAGTAAGTACACATATGAGAAAGACCTAAGAGATACTGCAGAAATCTAAGAAACCACAGTCCTAAAAATCTGCTATGACAGCATAGACACAGATTTACTCTAGAGGTCAAGCAGATAATATGCAATTGGGAAAATACAGAGTTGCATTTCTTGCAATCATTTAGAAGTTTAGCCAGACAAAAAGTAGTGTTGCGCAAACAGGCAGCAGAATGCCATTTCACTATCTACATAGAGATTTCATAGACCCTTGAGACCCTTGTGGTGTAATGCAAATTGTAAAGGGGGAGATCACCTGATCACCAAAATACAGTATAAAAAGCCCTTGCAGCAGAGGGGAGAATCAGAGTATGTTGGAGAAATGGGAGCTTGGAGGAAAGGTGTGTCCTGAGAGAAGGGGGCTTGACTTGAGGAAGAGGTATGCTGAGAAGTTCTGGAGAACTCTGTTCTCAGAGCTGGGATCTCCACAAGAGGGAGGAGTATGAACAGAAGTTTGGGTGAACAGTGTCTGCAGAGCTGGGGGGCATGACTCGAGGCAGGGGTATACTGAGAAGTTCTGATGAATTGCGTACTCAGAGCTAGAAGCTTGACTCAAGCAAGGACACCAATAAGTTCTGTTGATAAGTTCTTGCATGGAAGTAAACTGAGCCTTTGTTTGCTTACCTAAGAATACCAGAGCTGTGTGCTCAGAGTTGTTGGAGTGATTTGGATACTGAAATATTTGGACTGAATTGTCTGAAGCAGAGTCCAGTGATTTGGTGAGCTACCCCATCTGAATCTGTATACAAGACTGTCTACATCTTATGTGATGAATAAAATGCTGATCCAGCTCCTTGTACCTTAACTATCTTGCCCGGCCTAGTTCCTCCGTTTAACCCAACAACCTTTCCACACTGACCCTTTCACTAGTAAATACCTGCTGCCTCATTTCTGGGATACCCTTTCAGCAGCCTTTATGCCGCTTTCTGGCAAAGGCTTGCAGTCCTCCCTAGTGAATACAGAGCAAAAGTAGTCATTCAGAATGGGTGCTTTCTGCTTGTCCTCCTCCTCTATGACCCTGCCTCCCTCTGTTAGCCTAACAATTACCCCGCCCATCTTTCTTTTGTTTCCCTTATATACCTGAAAAACTGTTTTTCCCTGCCCTTGACCCCTCCACAAAATGCAGCTCTGCATCTGCTTTTTTTGGCCCTCACTGCCTCCCTGACCGTTTTAGAGAACCATATGGTTTCTTGTACCGGTTTCTCTTAGTAACTATTCTCAAGCATGACTCTGTTACCTCCAGAATGGCCCCTTTTATTATTTCCCACATCTTGTCCACCCCGACACTATTCACTTAACCTGACCGGGGCTAACTGCCATATCTAGTTGAAGTCTGCACTTTTGAAATCCAGAACTGCAGCCTTTGATGGGGGCTTACTGGTACCAAGGACCATCTCAAACCATACGGTGTTAGTCACTGGACCCCAGTGGTTCCCAACGCACATTCCACCTACCCTTTCTGGTTGGTGAGCACCATGTTGAAAATGGCAGCATGTCTTGGGGGTTCCTTAAGCAGCTGTACCAGCATGCAGTCATGTAATGTATCTAGCAGGGCTCGACTTCTGGGAATGTCCCAATCAATGTCTGGCAGGTTGAGATCCCCCATTACTACCAGCTCCTCTTTGTGCCCCAGCACTTCTGCCCTTAGTTCCCTATTGCTTTTGCTCCCCTGCCCTAATGGTCTGTAGACCACCCCATGTGCAATTTGTTACCTAATCTCGCCATGAGCTGAACCCAGAGTGATTCTAGTTCCCCATTTCCTTCCTTGATGGATCCATTCTCCACTGCCTCAATGCCTTCCTGACCCAATGGCTACACTTCCTCCTTTGTCTTTCCCCCTATCTTGCCTATGCATGGTGTAGCCTGGGACAGTTGGGTCCCTGTCGTTACTCTCTGTGGCCATGTTTCCTTAATGGCTACGAGGTCCAGCCCTGTGTATGCTACCCTCACTAGGAGTTCACAGATTTTGTTTCCAGACTCTTGGCATTGAGCAGGATACTGTCCATCCAGTGCCAAAACGTTTTTTTTGTAGTTGTTGATACAGGTTCCTCCGTACATTTTTCCCTAGTCTCCTTAATTTCCATTTTTTTCTGTTTTTCTGCAGGCTTAATGAGCCGCCAACCCCCTTGGCATCTTTCCCCATCATTTTACGAACTTGAACCTTGTGACCACCCTCAATGTTTCAAGCCCTCATTTCAGGGGGAACCCTAGCAAGGTTCCCCACTTCCTCTCCCTTCTTAGTGGTTTGCCTTGCCTTAGGCTCCCCTGCACTCAGTTTAATTGTCCATTAAAGCCATCAAACTTCTTCCCCAGCATACCTGTCACCTTTTTTTTTTTTGTGAAGGCCATCACCCTTGAAGAGCTTCCTGTCCCATAAGTCCCCCCCCATCCATCAAATAGTAGTACCCCTCCTCTTGACACAATCCCTTCAACCACCCATTAAATTCCTTGACTGCCTTCTTCCTCAATCTATCCTCCTCATTCTTCATACATTACACAAGGCGGACCTTGGAAAATGCCAGGAAAGCCAAGTGTGCCTTCAAGCTGTCCTCCAGCCTTAGAAAGTTATGCTTCACTGCTCCACAGGCTGGTTTACCAGATTACTGGTAGCCCAGTGTACCAGCACCTCCAGCTCCCTCACCCCTCCTCCACCCCCCCATTCTATCCACATCCTGGATGGTCGATGCTCCCTTTCCACTTCCATCCACCACCTTCTCCACCCCTTAAGTCACTGAGTTCCCTACAACTAAGATACTCCTTGCTAACTTCCTCCTGTTCTCACCCCAGAGTGCCATCAAGTTGTCTTGCCCACCCTTCCTGATTGACTCAAAGTACCTTTCAACAGAGTCAGACACCTGTGTTTCCTTCAGAGGTGCAAAGTGATTATTTATTGAAATGTTTCACCAGGAAGGCACACTGAGCAACAAGTCGCTCATCTCCCGGTGCAACATGTGGGAGAAGGGGTACAATTGGAGTGAAACATTAAACATTCAAGTTACAAGATCGAGATTAACATACAGTTGTAAGGCAGGTGTTACAAGCAGTGTTACAACAATGTTGCACATAATATGCAGCTGATTGTTATAAGGAGGGAATGTGACGTTAGGGTTTCCAACCCTAACACCCCATTCCCCACCCTGCACAGACCCACAAGCGGTGGGAGAGGGTCTGTCTTGGGGGTCGTGAACCCTAATGCTCACCCCAGTCCAGTACAAAATTATGTGACATGGATACTATGACGTGGACAGCCAGTTCTGACTGCCGTATGATCATTTTTTGTAATATAAAAATGTGTATGGACTGTCTCTCATGAGAAATGCTGAAACAGCATGTGAGATCTCACACGCACACACACACACACACACACACACACACAGGTTTTAGATACAAGGTGTTACCTGGAAGGCCTTAATCAGGAATCTCCTGTTTTTTCTAAGTTAATTATAGCTGTAGTTGCTAAACAGGAAAATCAAAAACTTTTGCTAATGCTTAGAGGAAGAAGAGCAGGTTGACACATTTTAGTGCAAAGTCATAAAAGATGCTTTCATGTCCTGGAAGGGGGAAGCTTATCATAAGATCAAAGAGAGTCATTTGAAGAACATGAGTTATGCTGAGGTTGCAGAATTTAATACTTGGAAAAGACATCCTGTTTTTATATAGATATATATATTTTTAAATATTCTGACAGGGAGGAGCTAGGTGACCTCATGCAAATAGGTGGGGAAAAACAGTTTTTAAACATTATTCTGTTTTCCTTCAGAGACACTTCTATCTAGACTCTGACAAAGAAACATCTGTGAGCACTTTAAGCAGGTATTTAGAGAAAGAGAGCGCGACAAATCTAAGTACTATAGTAAGAACTGCACTGTTAAAACCTGTTTTAAGAGATTTGTATGTCTTGTGATATAATAGTTCTGTATTTTATGTTACATATTTTTTATCTATTTTAGTAAAACTCCATTTTTAGAGCTTACTTGGTCTGTCTTTGATTTCTTTCCTTTACAAGTAGAGTATATATGGTTAAAGCAGACACTATACATAAGCTTGAATGGTGATACCAAACTGGAAAAGGTAAGCATTTAAAATCTGAGGTCTTTTATTACAGTTTTTAAGGGTTCATTTCTGTACACCTGGTTAGGTGCCCGTAGGCAAAGATAACTGGCCCCCCGAAGACCGAATTATCTGAGCCTGTGCATTGGGTACACTAGCAAGAGGTTCACAGTTTGAATCCCTCCAGAACTTGAGACCAAAGGTTGACTTGCACACACAAAAACAGACAAGAAGGTTACCTTGTTCTGTTAACTGTTCACAAAACTGCGCTCAGAGTTTGGCACTTTTGGGAGCAGAGGGCTGACCTGCTGAGTGGGTTTGTGACAGATTGGTTGGCAATGGTGCGGATAATTTTGGTATTACAAGCTTGCATTATTCAGTGTGTCAGCTGAGACTGTAAGCTCACTTGCAAGGAAAGAAAAAGGCAGTGATTTATTTTTAAAAAGGAAACAGAACTATATCGCTTGGCGTACAGTCAAGTTCCTACCCATTTAATTTTTTTTCTGAAGTGCAAGTCAAAGTAGCAGTAGTGAGGGAAGAAGATGGCTTCCGACTACAGCAGGCACACTGTAGACTCCTTAAAGCAGTTGTGTGGGGACAGAGGAGTCCCGTTTGTGGTGAAAGCCAGCAAGCAGAACCTCATAGATGCCATGATGGTAGCAGATACCCAGAGCAGTGAGTCACAGACCGTGACTGAAAAAGACCAAACCTCAAGTGTGGCAGGGCTAGCTGCCAGTGCTGTGTCCAGATCCAGTGAGGATGACAGCAGGGCCACTGTCAGTGAAGGGCCACAGCAGCAGGGGAAGGTCACCAGTATCCTGGATCCAGAAGTACTCAGGCTGCAAACTGAGCTGTGCAGGATGGAGCTGGAGTTCCAGGAGAAGAGGGAGTGAGAGAAGCGAGAGGCAGGCCGTGAGGCAGAGCGAGAACAGAGGGAGGCAGACTGTGAGGAGCGTGAGTGCCAGCGAGTTGCAGAGGAGAAGAGAGAGAAGCCCCAGAGGCAACACGAACTGGAGAATATACGACTCCGACTAGCGGCACCAGAGTAGGTACGTGGCTTGGGTTTAACTGGGACTGCAGGACTGAGTTACAAATTGAATTCCAAATTAATAGCAGAGTTTAAAGAGGGGGAGGATATGGATGCTTTTTTAAATTCTTTTGAAAAAGTTTGTATTCAGGCTAAAATTTCTAGAGAGTCCTGAGCTTCCAGCTATCCCCGCTACTTACTGGGAAAGCTCGGGATGCATTGGGTCAAATGGACAATGAGGACAGTGATGATTACAGCAAACTCAAAGCTGCACTGTTAAAAAAGTTTGAATTAACTGCTGAATCATACAGAGCTAAATTCAGTAAGCTCAGAAGAAGCCTTGATATGAGCTATGAGGAGCTAGCCATGAAAGAATGTCAGTTTTTAAAACTTTAGTGGGAAGGAATTGAGGCAAACTCTGTTGATAAAATTGAAAATGTGATTTTATTTGAACAGTTTTATGGAGCATGCCCAGCTGAGCTAGAAACCTGGCTAGAGGATCGAGATCCCAAAACAGTGCAAGAGGCTGCTGAACTCCCGGACCGCTATGCCAAGAGCAGACCTGCTCTGAGAGCAAATGGGGTGGGCATGGCAGCACAGAAAGGGAAAAGCGCGCCTTTAGGGAAGCTACACCCTCACTGCCTCCACCGAAATCAGTTAGCCCCAGGTTTCAGAGAAAAGATTTCTCTGAAAAGAGAAGTGAATGTTGATTACGTAAAGAAACTGGGCATATTGCCAGACAGTGTCCCAAAAGGCGAGCAATAACATTCAAGGTGGTGTTAGAAAAGAAGTGGGTTGTTTGTGTGTCCCTGGAAGCATGCCAGTGAACATGAGGGAACACATGCACCCAGTCATGGTGAACGGTGTACAGATGCAGGGGTTAAGGGACACAGGGGCATCCCTGACCTTGGTAAAGGGGGATCTGATAGAGCCTGGTCTATACGCAATAAATACATCACTGTACAGGACTTCGCTGGTGAGGCGAAAACACTGCCCCTCGCTAGTGTTCTCCTAGACTGGGGTGAAACGGGGGGAACCGTGCAACATGTGGCTGTAGGCAAAACCTTAGCAGTGGATGTGATCCTGGGCAACAATCTCAAACAAGTGATGGTATGTGCAGTTACCTGTAGCCAAGCGGCAAGGGAAAATTGTAGTTCACTGAACCCCACAGAAGGCATTGTGGAAACCACTGAGAGGTTGGTTGCACAGCCTGTGTCTCCTGATATGGAGATTAATGAAGAGGGGGTAGAAATTTCCCCAGTAGCAAGTAACCACACAGCTACAGAGGGTTACTCCTAAGAGGGAGGGGTGACCCATTGTCAGAGGGTTGGGATTGACAGTGATCCTGAGTGCCCTGACGCCAGTGCTAGGGACACTAGTTTAGCGAATGAAGGGGACCTGTCCCATGCCTTGGGAATGGTGAGGGGTTTGCAGCTGCTCAGAGAAGTGATCCTAGTTTAGAGAAGCTGAGGGCTTGGGCAGACTCTGACAGAGCACAGGGAGGTGACGGCAGACATAAGGTCTATTGGGAAAATGGACTTATGTATACTCAGGCAGTACAGACAGAGGGAGAGAGGGATGCTAGGCAGGCAGCTTGTCATTCCCCAGGGGTATCGTGAGAAGTTGCTCAAAATTGCACATCACATTCCTTTGTCTGGTCATCTGGGAATCGCGCGCACTACGCAGCGGTTAGCCCAGAATTTCTACTGGCTTAACTTTACCCAGCAGGTGAAGGAGTATTGCAGGTCTTGTCACTGGTGCCAAGAAATAGGGAAGGTGGGCAAGAAAACCCAAGCCACCCTGATTCCATTGCCCACAGTGGAGGAGCCATTCCAGAGGGTAGGAGTGGATATTGAGGGGCCTTTAAATACCCCCCAGCTCCTCAGGGAAGAGATTCATCCTGACTGTGGTGGATTATGCCACCTGGTACCCAGAGGCAGTCGCTCTATCCTCACTGAGGACAGACAAAGTGGCAGATGCCTTACTTGGGATTTTCTCCCGTGTTGGGTTTCCGTAGGAGGTAATCACCTATCGAGGGGGTTCCTTCATGTCTGACCTGATGAAATGTTTATGGGAGAAGTGTGGGGTGGTGCAGAGATGCAAGACACCGTATCACTCACAAGCCAATGGGCTTGTGGAAAGATTCAATGGTACACTAAAGTCAATGCTCCAGGTGTTTGCTGAACAGCATGGGAGGGACTGGGAGAAATACCTTCCCCACTTGTTGTTTGCATACAGGGAGGTGCCTCAAGAGTTGACAGGATTTTCCCCTTCAAACTCTTATACGGACGCCGGGTACGTGGGCCCCTAGACTTGATCCAGGAGAACTGGGAAGGCAAGCACGCCACCCAGGGAACTCCCATTGTGGATTATATCCTTAGGTTTAGGGAAATGCTGAAGGAGATTATGGGGACAGCCCAGAGCAACCTGGCAGCTGCCCAACAAAAACAAAAAGTGTGGTACAACCGCAGAGCCCGAGCTCGCTCATACCTGGTGGGTCAGTAATTCAAGGTCCTTATTCCTGCCCGGAAAGACAAGCTGCAAGCTGAGTGGGCAGGACTGTACAAAGCGGTTAGGAAGGTAAATGACGTGAACTACATTGTGGAGTTACCTGACCGAAGACAGACAGAAAGGATGTACCATGTCAACATGATGAACAGATGAGGCCATATGCAAACAGGGCTGACATGGTGTTTGCAGTATGTAGTCATGGGGAGGGGACGCACGAAGGAGATCCCCTTCTCGATTTGTTGAAGGAAAGTAAGCGGGAGTCCTCAGTGGAGGCAGTAAAATTGTCTCCCCAGCTGGCCCTGGACCAGATCCAGAAAGTAAGGGAGGTTTTAGTAGACTTTGCCCCGTTGTTTAGCGCCAAGCCTGGACTAACCCCCTTAGTGACACAGGATGTGGAGACAGGGACACAGATGCCCATATGGAGGACAGCATATCGGGTGTCAGAGGCTGTCCAAAAGGACATTAGGAAGGAAGTGGAGGAGATGCTGGATTTAGGGGTAATCAGAGATCCCACTGCCCTTGGGCCTCACCCGTAGTCCTTGTGCCTAAGTCAGATGGCTCTATTCATTTCTGTGTGGACTATCGTGGACTGAATGCAGTCACGAAGTCAGATGCCCACCCGATGCCCCAGACAGACAAACTCCTGGACAAGTTGTGGGGGGGGTGACCTACCTTACGACGACTGACCTGACAAAGGGGTACTGGCAGGTAGAATTGAGAGAGAGAGCTAGGGAGAGTTTGGCCTTCATCACTCCGATAGGCTTATTTGAGTTTAAAGTAATGCCTTTCGGAATGAAGAACGCCTCGGCCACTTTCCAAGGGTTGGTGAACCAGATGTTAAATGGTGCTGAGGAGTACGCTGTGGTGTACCTGGATGACACTGCCATCTTTAGTACCAGCTGGGAGGAACACCTATCCCACCTTAGGAAAGTGCTGGGCAGGATACAGAGGGCCGGGCTCACTGTCAAAGCTGGGAAGTGCCAGGTGGCCATGGGAGAAGTGGCATACCCTGGGCATGTGGTAGGCCAGGGACAGCTCTGTTCTAACCAAATAAAGATAGGGGTGATCCAGGCATGGCCCAGACCAAAAACACAGAAGCAGGTCAGGAGTTTTCTAGGGACAGCAGGGTACTACAGGAAATTTGCACCCAATTACAGTGCTCTGGCTGCTCCCCTATCTGACCTGACAAAGAAAAGGATGCCCAAGAAAATTACCTGGGGCCCAGCCTGTGAGGAAGCCTTTTCCAAACTAAAGGAGGCACTGTGCAGTGCTCCTGTTTTGACAAGTCCTGACTATAGCAAAACTTTTATAGTTCAGACTGACGCCTCAGACGTGGCTATTGGGGCAGTACTGAGTCAGACATCCAGCCGAGGGACAGATCACCCAGTAGTGTATCTGAGTAGGAAGTTACTTCCCAGGGAGCAAGCATACTCCATGGTGGAAAAGGAGTGTCTTGCCATAGTGTGGGCCCTAAAGAAGTTGGAGCCATACTTGTATGGGCAGCATTTTGTGGTGCAGACTGATCACAACCCCCTGGTTTGGCTGATGCAGATGGGGGAAAAAAACAATGGTAGATTGCTAAGATGGAGTCTTGCTTTGCAAGGGTATGATCTGACAATCATACATAGGGTGGAGCCAAAAAAACAGAACTCAGATGGGCTGTCCAGGGAGGAACACCTATCCCACCTTAGGAAAGTGCTGGGCAGGATACAGAGGGCCGGGCTCACTGTCAAAGCTGGGAAGTGCCAGGTGGCCATGGGAGAAGTGGCATACCCTGGGCATGTGGTAGGCCAGGGACAGCTCTGTTCTAACCAAATAAAGATAGGGGTGATCCAGGCATGGCCCAGACCAAAAACACAGAAGCAGGTCAGGAGTTTTCTAGGGACAGCAGGGTACTACAGGAAATTTGCACCCAATTACAGTGCTCTGGCTGCTCCCCTATCTGACCTGACAAAGAAAAGGATGCCCAAGAAAATTACCTGGGGCCCAGCCTGTGAGGAAGCCTTTTCCAAACTAAAGGAGGCACTGTGCAGTGCTCCTGTTTTGACAAGTCCTGACTATAGCAAAACTTTTATAGTTCAGACTGACGCCTCAGACGTGGCTATTGGGGCAGTACTGAGTCAGACATCCAGCCGAGGGACAGATCACCCAGTAGTGTATCTGAGTAGGAAGTTACTTCCCAGGGAGCAAGCATACTCCATGGTGGAAAAGGAGTGTCTTGCCATAGTGTGGGCCCTAAAGAAGTTGGAGCCATACTTGTATGGGCAGCATTTTGTGGTGCAGACTGATCACAACCCCCTGGTTTGGCTGATGCAGATGGGGGAAAAAAACAATGGTAGATTGCTAAGATGGAGTCTTGCTTTGCAAGGGTATGATCTGACAATCATACATAGGGTGGAGCCAAAAAAACAGAACTCAGATGGGCTGTCCAGGGTCTATGAGGAGTGAACTGATTTGGAAAGCTCATCCCATGTAGGGGAGAGCGCCCCCAAATTCAGTCTAGGTGGGGAGGATTGTGATGTGGACAGCTAGTTCTGAGTGCTGTATGATCATTTTTTGTAATATAAAAATGTGTATGGACCATCTCCCATGAGAAATGCTGAAACAGCACATGATGTCTCACACACACACACACACACACACACACACACACACACACAGGTTTTAGATACAAGGTGTTACATGGAAGGCCTTAATCAGGAATCTCCTGTTTTTCTAAGTTAATTATAGCTGTAGTTGCTAAAGAGGAAAATCATAAACTTTTGACAACGCTTAGAGGAAGAAGAGCAGGTGGTGACGTTTTAGTGCAAAGTCATAAAAGATGCTTTCATGTCCTGGAAGGGGGAAGCTTATCATAAGATAAGAGAGTTATTTGAAGAACATGAGTTATGCTGAGGTTGCAGAATTTAACGCTTGGAAAATACATTCTGTTTTTATATAGATATATATTTTTTTATATATTCTGACAGGGAGGAGCTAGGTGACCTCATGCAAATAGGTGGGGAAAACCAGCTTTTAAACATTATTTTGTTTTCCTTCAGAGACACTTCTATCTAGACTCTGACAAAGAAACATCTGTGAGCACTTTAAGCAGGTACTGAGAAAGACAGACACATCTAAGTACTGCAGTAAGAACTGTACTGTTAAAACCTGTTTTGTTTAAGAGATTTGTATCTTTTGATATAATAGTTCTGTATTTTATGTGTTTCAATTTTTAGAGCTTACTTGGTCTGTCTTTGATTTCTTTCCTTTACAAGTAGAGTATATATGGTTAAAGCAGATGCTATACATAAGCTTGAATGGTGATACCAAACTGGAAAAAGGTAAGCATTTAAAATCTGAGGTCCTTTATTACAGATTTTAAGGGTTCATTTCTGTACACCTGGTTAGGTGCCCGTAGGCAAAGATATCTGCCCCCCCCCGAAGACAGAATTATCTGAGCCTGTGCATTGGGTACGCAAGCAAGAGGTTCACAGTTTGAATCCCTCCAGAACTTGAGACCAAAGGTTGACTTGAACACACAAAAACAGACAAGAGAGTTACCTTGTTCTGTTAACAAGACTGCACTCGGAGGTTGGCAATTTGGGAGTAGAGGGCTGACCTGCTGAGTGGGTTTGTGACAGGTACAGCATAGCTGAATGGAGTGAGTGTTAGGGTTCTCGACCCCCAAGACAGACCCCCCCCGCCTGTGGGTCTGTGCAGGGTGAAGAATGGGGTATTAGGGTTGGAAACCCTAATGCCACATTTCCCTACTTTTGTCACTTTAAACCTAACTGATACAGTAACAAAGTTTTTTGCAAGATATCTATATAGATATATTATAGGGGTGCAGACGTGTCCCTATATTTAGGGTTGAGTAGGCACTTTAATGTTAAACCTGAAGTTTTGCACGTTAGTAACTTTGCAACGTTCAATGGAGTTGCATGAAATTTGGAATGCAGAGTCTGGTATGGCAGACCTCTTGATTTACCAAGTTGCGTTTCGGTCGGACATACGTTTTTTGCACAGCAAAGTGTAAAAAAAAAAATGCACTTGGCATTTTTTCTCCACGGCGCTGCGTGGACACAGTGTGGTCTGTTGGTCTGAAACTTAGGATGTTGAAAGAGCTTGGGCCAAGGAATATGCCAGCATTTGTTTGGTGAAAAAATATTAATCAATTCAAAAGTTATTACAATTTGAAGTTCCCATTATATCTTATGGGACCATTTATATTTTATGATGTCCATGGGGAAGACCAGATGGCCCAAATTGGGATGATCATATCTCAATAATGGTTTGGTCTCATTACTTGAAATTTGCAGGGTGTTGAGGGGATGTCCTAAAGATGTGAATTATGATGTTTAGGTGTTGGAGAATTAATTGGTTGCAGAGATATTTAATGACATAGTTTACGTTTCTTCCCCACAGGATTACATTGCAGTCTGTGTCACGACTTTCAGCGCTGTTGTCTCGAAAACAAAGCGAGATAAAGACTTTTCGCTACTGCTGGCTTAGACCGCTTTTAAGTGATCTATGCCACTGGAAAAAGATTTGAAATCTTAGTGTAAGCCTGCAGTGGAATTTTTTTTCTACGTTGCACAGTTCATTAGATATTGTGAAATTACTGACAAGGGTTCAAAGAGTGCTTGTCCAGTGCTTTTCGGTGCCCACCTCTCGGAAAAAATGCGAGATATGGGTCCGGTCGGTGATTGTCGCGTGATCTACTCACTTACATGGTTACAATGACACCTGAATTTTTTTCTAGATGTTACGGTTCCCAAGATATGGACAAATTACTGTTACAAGCATTCGGTGGCCTATAGGACTGCTGTATGGCTCTGTAGCTAGGTTTAAGTGGGCCTGCGCTCCCACAGATGCATACTGTTATGGAGAAATGGGCAAGTTGGTGGAAGCGTGGGGCCCTCTCCCACCAATACATGTTATTTAGTAGTAGTTATAAGGGCGCGATCAAGCCCCTGTATTTAGGGTTGAGTAGGCACTTTAATGTTAAACCTCAAATTACACATGTTAATAACTTTGCAACCATTCAACAGATTTGCACGAAATTTGGAATGCACAGTTTGGTATGGTAGATCTCTTAATTTACCAAGTTGCATTTTGGTTGTATATACAGTTTTTGTACAGCGAAGCTCAAATAAATTCACTTTTCACCACTTTTGTGCATTTTTTCTCCATCGTGCTGCGCAGACACTGTGTGGTCTATTGGTCTGAAACTTGAGAAGTAGAAAGAGATTGGGCCAAGGAACATGCCAGTGTTTGATGGTGAAAACATATTAATCCTTCAAAAGTTATTACAACTTGAAGTTCCCATTATAGCCTATGGGAAACTTTCTATGTATATTTTGCGATGTCCATGGGGAAGACCAGATGGCCCAAATTGGCATGACCATATCTCAATAATGGTTTAGTCTTTTTACTTGAAATTTGCAGGGGGTTATGGGGCTGTCCAAGAGATGTGAATTATGCTGTTTAGGTGTTTGGGAATTAATTGGTTGCAGAGATATTCAATGATGTAGTTGACATTTTTTCCCATAGGATTACATTGCGGTCTGTGTCACGACTTTCGGGGCCATTATCTCGGAAACGAAGCAAGATAGACTTTTTGCTACTGACGGCTTAGATCACCTTTAGGTGATCTATGCTGCTAGAAAAATATTTGAAATTGTAGAGCAAGACTGCAGTGGAATTTGTTTTGTACATTGCACGGTTCATGAGATATTGTGAAATTACTGTCACAAGGGTTCAAAGAGTGTATGTCCAGTGCTTTTCGGTGCCCATATCTCAGAAACAATGTGAGATACGGGTTCAGTCAGTGATTGTCGCATGATCTACTCACTGTCACGGTTACAATGACACTTGAATTTTTTTCTACCTGTTACGGTTCCTGAGACATCAGCAAATTAGTATTATTAGGGTTTCTTGCCCTATAGGGCTGCTGTATGGCTCTGGAGCTATGCGGAACCCACAGCTGCCTATTGTTATGCAGAAATGGAGACTTGGTGGGAGCGCAAATGGGCGCCCCACCAATAATATATTTTTACTTTTATATTGCACTTTTCAGAAAGTAAGGAAATTCATGGCAAAAAACTGTGTTTAATGTATCATTTAGGGTTAAAGCGAAAAAAGTCAGGAAATGAAACATTAGGGTTGAGCCCCTAACCACCCCCACACACACCCTGCACCCCCATCCTCCACAGATTGACAGACACAGGGGTGTGCCACTGGGGTCATGAGGCCTAAATCTCACCCCATTCTCCTTTACTGTAGCATGTCAACCTGCTTACACATGGAATGGGGTGAGAGTTGGGCCACATGACCCCAATGGCACACCCCAAGCGCCTGTCAGTCTGTGGAGGATGGGGTGCGGGGGGTTAGGGCTCAACCCTAATATTTCATTTCTGATTTTTTTGCTTAACTCTAAATGATGCATTAAACACAGTTTTTGTTATGTATATATATATATATATATATATATATATATATATATATATATTATATATACACACACACACACACACACACTCACATATATATATATGAGAGAGAGAAAGGGGGAGGTGAGATTCAGTATGACTAGTGAAGGTAGAAGAATTCCGTATAATGAGGGAAAGTGAGATTAGGATTCCTAGATCCATAAAGAGGAAGGATGTCTCCCAAGAAGAACGGCAAGAAATCTAGGGGGAGCAGGAAGAAGCAGCAGAAAACTGCAAAAGCACTGGGAAAGGACAAGGCTACAGCAGAGTCAGAGCCACTGTCTTGTGCGTGTGAACTGATAAAACTGTCCGTAAATGGAACCAACAACTATATGTAGTAGTGTAGGGCACTGTGAGGAGAGACTAAAAAAGGAAAACACAGCACATAATTTGTTTTAAGGCCTTTATTTAACGTTGACATTTCTGTGCTGGGCTAGTGAAAAGCCTGTCAGACCACTGGATTTTTCCAGTCACTAGCCCTGCCAGCTAGTGGCTGAAAAAGTTAGTTTCTGCCCTTGCCATGGCTACAACTAAATAAGAGTGAGCCTAACAGCACATGAAGCTCAGCTAGTGTTTGCTGCTAAGAGTATTACTCCTCCTTCCCTCCAGGACACAATTTTGTCCCCCTGACCTGAAGAAGAGAGTATTATCTCTCAAAAGCTAGTCTCAAAAATAATTTTGTTAGTCCAATAAAAGGTATTTATTTATTTAGCTTTTGTTTACCGGGTAAGTACACTAGACAAGTATTATGCCTATTTTCAGGAACGACCTGGGAGAACACAACATGAGGAACAACAGTCAAGGAGACATGGCAAAGAGAGTACAGTTTTTTGTCACAGTAAACAAACATGTGGGAAATACATCATTTGACGCTAGGGGAAACATATAGTAGTAAGCACATTTCAGATTATACACTCTAGACTAGCTAGTTCAACTGACAGATATATGTTATCACCTGCAACATATTTGTTTTTTTCCTCCCCCCCAATAAACCCATCATTATCCGCATGTTACTCACTGTTGAACTGCATTACTGAGTGGTTTGCTTGCCAAGCCCAGCAGGAACTGAGACCCCTGTGGCTCAACTGACTGGAGTGCCGGCAGCACTCTCCCCATATCTGTTCAAAACCGATCTTCCCGGTTTATTAAAAGTGGTAACAGCACCATATGAACTGCCTGGGCACAAAGTGCAGTGGGATCCATCACACGATTTTCAGACAGTGTATAAACCCGGAATAGTAGTGCCGCTGTGTCTTTAAGAAGTCTTACTGTTTAATAACATCACTCTAGCCTCCATTTGGGAAAAAGTCTTTCAGCAATGAAATCTAGAAATGTAGACACAAAACACAGAGTTAGGAACATGTTTAATCGTTTATTTAGCGGTTTCTTCTTTTGTTGTGAATCTGGGCTTTGGATTGTAAGCCCAAGTCTAGGGGTATGGTGGTGGTAAATGTCCAGGGGAGGTGGGCACTACACTACAAAGAGTCCACGTACCTGGTCAGCCTGGCTTACCAGACCTGATGAAGCAGGGGTGCCCACAGACTGTTGGGTGCAGAGCTGGATGACAGAGGACTGAAGCTGCTGGTCTTCACCTGCCTGGCCTTGCCATCTTCACCTCCGAGGCCTGTGTAGGCGGTCTTCATCAGGCAGGCCTCTTGACGTTCTTCCCCTGGGTCCTCTGTATCCTCCGACTGCACACCCTGGAACACATGGGCTGGGGCTGGCTGTGGAGGCAAGCTTCTTGTTAGCAGACAATAGGTCCTCCAAATAAACAAAGCAAACACCAAACTGCAGAAACAAAGGGATCCCTTTTAATGAGCAGTTAATGAACAGAAACAGTCACTCCATGGAGCAAGAAAACACACAGGTGAAAGTACTCTGGACCAGAGAGTCACATTTTGAGGTTGGGTTCACTCTAGACTGTGAAGGTCACATTGAGCATAAAGTCCAGGTGGCTACCTATTGCCTAGGCAGCCAAATAGTCCAACTGCAAGCAGCTTAGCTAGTGGCCGAATCAGGCCCTTAATCTAGCAGCAACACTCCTCCTGCAGCCAAAAATCGCCAAAGACAGTCTCTGGGTCCAGAGGCTTTGCCCAGACCCCTGGATCCACTACCTCTCAGGTGCCATCTCCTCTTCTCACTGCTACTCTCCTTGCAGACTTCAAGGGGGTCCCAGTCAGCAGTGGCCCTCAGGGCTGCGAGAAGGTCAGCCCTTCCCAGATGCACGCTCCTTTCCACTCTCCTCCTTCTCCCCAGGGCCATTCTTGAGCGATGCCCAAACCAGGGCACCAAAAATAGCGGCCGCCGCCACGCCCACTAAACTCAGCAGCACCCTACACTCCTATTAAAAATAAATTACTATGGCTTTAATGGCCAAGCAGGCAATCTTCCCAACTCAGCCCACTCTCTCTCTCCTCCTGATCTCTCCTGGTGCCAAAACTGCTCTCCTTTTATGTTTGTCTCCAGGGTGCCAAACAGACATCAGTCAACTCGAGATCCAGTCCTGGACCATCTTCAAGGCACCAAGACAGTTGTACCCTCTAAGCCCTTTGGGACTCATACTCCCCACAATAACTATTTACAATATGCTCCTTTTTGCACCAGCTTGCGCTGAACTACTCCCTTCCCAAAGGAGCAACCACCCCTTTAAATTTCCCCTTTTGGCAGCCACGCATGCTCAGTAGCGCAGGCCGCCCTACAACTATTTACAATTTATTTTTTATTTTATTGCTTCCTTGTGGTGTGGTTCCCAAGTACAGCCTGCTTCTCACTGGACTGGGACCCTGAGCAACCGCTCCATTAAAATTCTTGAGATTGGTGGCCTTGTACGTGCAGAGCATGGGCCGCCAAGCAATTTACAATTTTAATATTATTTCTTTTTCCTTTTCTCCCTGCGGCTCCCCGAGTTCCAAGAAATGCACCAGGAGTCGTGGAAACCCAGACCTGGTGCTTGGCCACCTGAAAAAAATGAGCAACAGGAAACCCAAGACTGAAGCCCACAAAAAAATGGAACTGAGGGTCCAAATCCAACCCGGGACCACTGCTAGGGGGGAATCGAGCACTGCAGCACAAAGGTAAGCCCAATTTGGGGGGCTTACAGGATGTAATGGAGGTTTTAGCTAGGTTTTTGTTCTGTTGTAGCTGGTGGGTGCCTATGTACTTATGTTTGATGACGTTATATGTGCATTTAGGCTTTGCATGTAATATAATACTAACATACTAAAATGCCAGCAGAATAGGCCCAACGGTCTTTTGAGTCTGCGCAATTGGTCAGCCCTCACCCTGGGTGCTGACCTTGCTGCCCTCCTCGCCTTCTCTGGCTTCTCCCTTCCCAGTTCCAGATATTCTTGCTGCATTGGATTTTGCTTCCAGAACCCTTCCCCTGTACCTGTCTCAGCCCCTCTTGAACCCCTCCACCGTCTCTGCCTCCACCAGCCCCCTAGGCAGTGCATTCCACGCTCCACCACCCTCTCAGTGAAGTACACCTCCTCCTTCTCCTGAATCTTCCTCCCTCCAGCTTCCACCCATGCCTCTAGTGGCCCCTCCTCCTTCCTTCAAGCACCCTGACTGTTCCTCCCTATTTACCCTCTTCATGTACTTGAAGACCTCTATCATGTCCCCAGGTCCCTTCTCTCTTCCAATGTGTACATATTTAGCTCTTCGAGCCTCTCCTCATAGGTCCTGTCCCCCAAGCCCCAAATCATTTTGGTTGCCCTCCTCTGGACCCTCTACAGGAGTTTAATGTCCCTCTAAGTGTGGCCTCCAAAACTGCATGCAGTACTCAAGGTGTGGCCTCACCAAGCAGTTATACAGAGGGAGTATCACTTCCCTCCTTCTGGAGGTGATCCCCCTAGCGATGCAGCCCAGCATCCTGTTGGCCTTGGCTGCTGCCCTCCTACAAGTCTCAAGAGTTGTTCATCTTGACATCCACCACCACCCCCAGGTCCCTCTCAGCCATCGAGACTTGTAGCATTCCCCCCAGGGTGTACACTTGGCCCGGGTTTCTGGCCCCCAGGTGGAGTACCTTGCATTTCCCTACATTGAACCTCAGCTTCCACTTTCTAGACCATCTTTCCAGAGTCTCCAGGTCCCCCTGTGGGCCAGAGTCTCCAGGTCCCCTGTGGGGCCACCCTCCCTCCTCCCCATCCACCACCGCCCCAGTTTTGAGTCATCTGCAAGAGACTCATCTCCTCTGATTCCTGTCCTTATGTCAGAGATGTAGGCGTTGAACAGGAGGGGCCAGAGACTGATCCTGTGGGACCCACTAATGACCCTCTTTGGGGATGAGACTATCCCACCAACTCGACCCTCTGGGTCTGGTCCTGGAGCCAATTGCCTATCCAACTGATCATCTGGTTCCCCACCCCATTTCTCCCAGCTTATCCAACATGCCCACATGAGGAACAGAGTCAAATGCCTTGCTGAAGTCTAGAAAGAGGATGTCCACTGGTCTACCAGGTCAAGGCACTAGTCACCCAGTCATAGAACTCCACAGGTTTGTCTGACATGATTTCCCAGGATGAATCCATGCTGTCTATCGTCCAGACACCCTGACTTTTCCAGGTCCTCCCTAGCCTCTCCTTGCCAATGCCTCCATCACCTTGCCCACCACCAATGTCAGGCTGACAGGCCTATAGTTCCCTGCCACCTCCCTTGATCCCCCTTGTGGATAGGCACTATATCGCCACCTTCCAGTCCTGGGGCACCCACCCTGTCCTCAGAGATGGCGAAAAGCTCCGCCGAGGGTTTCAGCCAGGACATCCATAAGTTCCTTCAGCACTCTGGGATGTAATTTATCTGGCCCAGTGCTTTCTCCGTCTTAAGGGAGCTGAGGGCTTCCCTCACTCTCTGCTGTGATTACCACTTCGGTACCTCTTCTCCTGCTTAGCCCTCCCCTCCTGCCAGTGGTACTCCCCCTCTCCCAAGACTCGCTGATCGGTAGGGTCCCCCCTCCTCAGTATCTCTGTCTCCTCCCATGTATGATGCAGCACCCCATTTTCCTTGGTGAAAACTGAGGTGAAGTACTCATTTAGTACCTCAGCCTGCTCCCCCGGGCCTTGTGCCCATCCCTCCCCTGATTTAATCCTGCTAATCTGCCCCTTCACCCTTCGTTTTTCCCCAATGTATCTAAAGAACTCCTTGTTCCCTCTCCTAATTTCCCTGGCCAGGTTCTGCTCCTTCCTTGCCTTAGCCGCCCTCACCACCCTAGTGGCCCTTCTAGCCATCAGCTCATACTCCCCTCGATCCCTTTCACTCCTTGAGCACTTGAATTGCCTATAGGCTGCCTTCTTTCCCCGCACCACCTCCTGGACCTCCCTGGACCACCAGAAGGGTTTTCGGGCCCTACCGCATTTTCGTCTTACTCTTGCACAGGTGCTGGTAGCATCTTGCACCCCTCTCCTAATGATTTCCCACCTACTATCAGCGTCCATGTCTGACCCAATCACATCCAAATGCTCCTTAATGATCCTTCCCATTTCCTTAAAATCCGTTCCCCTGAAGTCAGTTACCTCCGTCTTTGTGCAGCCTTCTAGCCCTCCTAGGTCCAGGCAGAACCAGACCGTGGCATGGTCACTCCCCGCTAACGGGTCCCTTACCTCCAGGCCCCTAATCTGGGCACTGTCTGCCAGGACTACATCCAGTACCCGCGCCTCCCTGGTCGGTTCCCCCACCTGCTGAGTTAGGAACGCGTCTTGAAAGACATCCAACAACCTCTGTTCCCTGGTCACAGAAGATGTCATAGTCTCCCAGCCTGTTCCTGGCATGTTTAAGTCCCCCAACACCACCACCGTTCCTTTGCCCAGTCTGCAGTGTCTCCCAACATCTGCCACCAGACTCTCCTCCAGGGCAGGGGTCTATACACCACTCCTATTTTTACTCTCTTGCCCCCCCTTGTTATCAAGGTGACCCAAAACGCTTCCATGGTTCCCTCCGCCTCCTCTACTCCCCCTATGCCAATACAGTTTTTGACTATCATTGCTACCCCTCCTCCCCTTCCCTCCCCCCTGTCCTTCCTGAACATAGTGTAACCCTCCAGGTTCAGGTCCCATTCATGTCCTGCAGTGGCCCAGGTCTTAGTGACCGCTGCCACATCCACTGCTCCCTCAGTTAGCATCACCTGGAGCTCAGGCATTTTATTTCCCAAGCTCCTGGCCATACCTCTCAACCTTTTGACCCCCAAACGTGGAACATTGCCTCTCAAAATGTGGAACAAATCAGCAAAATGTGGAACACTTAATCAAATCTCTACCTAAGAAGCTCAGAACACTGTTAAAATGTTTGCATTTATGTTCAGAAAGTCTGTTATTAATTGAATAATATATTTTTTGCATCATTTACTAAAGATTTTTGCTTTAAAATGTTGACACTGAATGTGAGACAAGTCCTCACAATGTGGAACAGGGAGATTTTGTGAAGTAAAATGAGGAACATTCCTCGTAATGTGGTACAGTTGAGAGGTAAGCTCCTGGCATTTAGCAGGACTACCCTCCACCCTTTCCCTATACTTCCACTTCCCCAGCTCATGTTCCCATGGGGATTCTGTTTTCCCCTGGTCTGCACTTTACCAGTCTGCCTTTTCCCGCAATCCTCCAGCTCCCAAGGGGGGTGGAGACAGAGTCCCTCCTTTATCGGCACCCCCTTGACAGCCTTTTCTCCCATCCCTCCCCCCTTCACAAGTTTAAACCCCACTTTTCACCAATGAACCCCTCTATTTTCAACTTAAGGATTCCTCTCCCCTCCAAATTGAGATGGAGCCTATCTCTAACATACAGCTCCTTATCCTCCGAGGTCTCCCCCCAATCCCCCATCAACCCATACCCTCTGGCCTCACACCACTCCCTGAGCCACTGGTTTATTTCCCTAATCTTCCTTTTGTGTTCCCCACTAGCCCTTGGCACCGGCAGGATTTCTGAGAAGGAAACTGTGAATCCTATGTCATGACAGACCCTGGCAAGCTCCTGAACCTTGCCTGTATTCTAGCCGCTATTTCCCTCAATGTCATTTGTACCCAGGTGGGACCAGTATGTCCGGGGAACCCCACAATCCTTTGCCAGCTGATACACCTCGTGCTTAGCCCTGTGCACCGTTAGTCCAGGAAGCATTTTGTTCTAACTGGCCAGACTTCTCCTCCCTATCCCATTTGATACCCTTGATCATAGAATCCCCAACAGGAGCACTCCAGCCACTCCTTTTCCTCCATTTCCCCCCCTTCCATGTCCCTCATCCTTTCTACCGGCCCCTCCACCCAGCTGGCCCCTTGTTCCTCCCCGTATCTGGGTGCCACATGCCACCCCTCCCTTTTTACCCTGGCCACCCCCTCCCCTCCAATCCTATGCCTCTCCTCCTCCTGAGTATCCTTCTGTACCTTGCTAACTCCCCCCTCACTGCTCGCAACTGGTCTTTCTCTCCATCTGCTAAACTAGCCTGGCTCGTTCTCCCTTCCTTGCTGTCTCCATTTAGTCCCTCCTTGCTTGTTGTGCTCCCCTGGCCTAAACCATCAGCTCCCTTTACTGAATCCTCCTTGTACTTCTGGTCCTTCTCCTTTACCTTTCCTCCCAACTGGTTCTTCTCCTTGCGCGTTCCTCCCTCTTCCCCCTGCCCCTCCTCCTCTGATTCATTGCTCCCTCCATTTTCCTGCATTCCAGGTTCCCCCCTGTTCTTCCTGCTATCTGGCCCCTGCCTCCTGCCCCCCACTCCCTTTCCATCTCTAACCCCCCCGTCATGGCTACATCACCCCCCTCATCCTCGAGCAGAAGAGAATTGAAGCAGTTACTGAGTGTAAGGTCTGATCCACCTCCCTGCCTTGCTTCCTTCTGTCCAGCCCAGGCCATCTGCCTAATTCCGTGAGAATGTTGTCCCTCTGTCCCTCCTTTGTGAGGGTCCCCAGTTACCTGCCTGCTTCCTTGGTAGTGTCCTTTTGGACGCCCTCTGCCAGGGTCCCTATGTGACCCCTGAGTATTCTCCTGAAATCCTTTCCCTATGCCGCTGCCCCCAGTGCTTGGTGCAACCCTGTGAGAGATCCCCTGCCCACTTCCCCAACCATACCTCCCCTCTTCCCCCAGCTGTCTCCTAATCCCCCACAACCTCCTCTCTAAGCTGTGCCAGCTGGTAGCACACTGGGCAACCACCAAACTTCAAAGCCCAGTCCAGTATCATGGCTGCTCCACACCCTGTGCACCCCACCACCCTCCCAAAGATGCTGGCCTTAATGCCGTGTGGTTCCATCCCCTTCCAAGTAGGTTTCCTTGGGTGAGCCACCAGGTTCCCCCCAGTCCAAGATACACCCCTACTGCCTAATCAGGTCACCCACTAATCTTAGATACAGTCCCACAGTACACCGGTAACCCTGTTACTAGGTGCAGTACAACCCAATAAACTCATAAGGGAAATGAACAACTCCCTAAGCTCCTCTCTCCCAGCCTTTAAATCCAACCCCCAGTGGCTAGAACTACATGAGCTGCACCTGCAGCCTTTTCCTTCAATTGCAGGGCAGGTGTTCCCCTATAAATTAGCAGAACTCGGGGGAGGGGTGGGGGAGACACCCGACTCAAGAGAGAGTGTGTCAGCCCTGTGCCTCCCCTCCAAGCCCAGCAGCCAAAGAACCAGGCCCAAGCAAATCCCACCAAATAGGTTTTAAATCAGAAGAAATAGGCCTCCACCAGCGCAGCCTGTTGCACAGTGAAACATCCAGCAAATGAGCCCACTTACAGCCACCAAACCAATTTTCAAACTTTCAACAGCCCCCAAAACAATATCCTGCTAGCCCCTTAGAAGTAAGAAAGAAAAGAAATAACCTTCTACCAAGTAAAATCCACAAGAACCCCGTGAAAACAACAAGAAGCAGCTACTGTCCTGGAACACAACTGATCCTGTCCCCTTCCAGTTCCTTCAGTTCATTTTATTTTCTTTTTAGGGTGAGTGGTTGTACTGGATTTATATAAGCTTTTGACTCTTCTTCTGTTTGTATGCCTGCTGGTAATAGGTTTTGACCCATCGGGAGCCAGAACTGAACAGACCCAGTCTACAAATTCAAGTAACGCACAGGACTGCAAAATTCAAAAAGGTGCATTAACATTTGCAAGCATTAGATCAAGACTCTCCAGTTAAACACACAGATCCTACAACCCTCCATTAGTAGTGTTAAACAACTTGACAGACATTCTTGCAAAGTAAGGAATATTTAAATTTTTTATTTTTCTTCTTCATTTTTTATACTTGATAACTTGATGAGCATAACTGCCCGTTTTCACAAGTGGCAAGTAATACATGAGACCAGCAGATTCAATCAAAATCTCTAATACAGTACAAAAATTGTTACACAATAAAAACAAACATACTGTAGGTACTAATTCCTAAAAGTGCCGCTTGAACATGGACAGAAGGTGGAGCTTTCCAAACATGTTTTAAGTCTTGTTTTGAAAATGGTAGACGAAAAACAAGCACTGATGGCTGTGGGAATGGAATTTAAAAATACAGTGGCTCTAAATGAAAATGATTTCTGACCAAAGGTTTTTTTTTTTACCTTTGAAATCATAAACTGAGGTTTGCCTGGGACCTAGTTCCAAAGAAATTAGAGGCTCTAGGGAATATAGAGGATGGGGAAGTGGGGAGAAGACCTCTAGAGGCTTTATTCATTTATTCATTACAAATCGGGTTTACAACCTTTGAGTCAGAGACTCATTTACAGAGGCAACTCGTCACGGGGGGGGGGGTAAGCAGACATCAAGACAGTTATTACAGTGCAGATTAAAACAGAGGATAACATTACAAGTGCAATAAAAGGAACATTTAACATAGATACACTTAGGTTACATAATGTAGTAGTTTGTATGTTACTTAGGTTACATAATGTTACAAAATTGTGAGTTACACTCATGGATATAGTAGGTCCTCAGAGAAGACAGTGGGTTACATCCCAGTTTGGACCGAGTAGGGAAGGGGTAGGTCTGGGGGAGGAAGAGGCTGTCCATGTCCAGTGGACGTTGTCGAGCCAGGGGGCAAGGCGAGCGGGAACCACAGGTTACAACAGGGGGTTAGTTGCACCTACAACAGCGGGTATTAAAGATATGGTTCCGAAGGGCTGTTTTGAAGGAGCCAATTTTTGCAAATTGGAGATGCAGCTAGGGAGGGAGCTGAACCAGGTGGGTGCTCGGTAGAGGAAGGATCTCTGGGTAAGAGAGGTCTTGGTTCTGGGCACCTTGAAAGTAGCCTTAACAGAGCTATGGGTGGTGACGGATGAAGATGGCTGCTGTAGGGAGGTGGAGACCCCGGGGGGGGGGGGAAGAGTCCTAGCAGAGATTTCTTAGTGAGAAGGCAGATCTGGTAGAGCAATCGCTCCTCAAAGTTGAGAAGATTGGTGGTAGTATAGAGAAGGCAGATGTGAGTTCGGCTGGGGGCACTGGTCAGGAGCCTACAGGCCTTATTGATGGAGAGTTGGATTTTGGAGAGGGCAGTATTGGCAGCCGCAGTGTAGATGGGCAAGCCACAGTCCACGAGGGACAAGACGGAGGAGGTGATGGCCAGCCTGAGGGCAACCTGAGGCAGGCAGTCCCTGTGCCGGTATAGCAGGCCAATCCGAGAGTTAATGGTGGCTGACAGGGCATTAATGTGGGTGTGGAAGGAGAGGGCAGTATCGAACGTGATGCCTAGGTACTTGTATGTGGTCACTTGTTCTAGCGGTTGCAGAGTGCTGGAGATAATCAAGGGGGATTTTTAGCTTTATTTTGGTGGTGGGAGAAGAGCATTGATTTGGTTTTCTTTAGGTTAATGACCAGTCTGCGGTCTCCGAACCATCTTTCGGCTTGGTTGTAAGCTTGCTGGAGGGATAACTGGAGGGAGGTGGGATTGGGATGTGAGGCAACGAGGACTACATCGTCGGTGTAGAGGAGCATTTTACTGGTACATGAGCTGGGGAGGGTGTTGAGGTAGAGACTAAAAAGTACTGGACCCAGGATGGAGCCCTGAGGGACCCCAGAGTGAATGGGAAGAGTGCTGGAGAGGGAGCCGCTGATCTTGACATGCTGGGATCTAGAAGAAAGGTAGCTAGAGAACCAGGAAATGGGACCACCAGAGAAGCCAAGTTGGTGGAGAGAGTCAAGTAGAAGGGGATGACACACAGTGTCAAAGGCCTTGGAGAGGTCAATGAACACTGCTCCTGCAAGGCTGCCAGAGTCGAGAGCAGCATGCAGGTGTTGGGAGAATTCCAGGAGAGCCATGGTTGTACTGTGTCCTGGGCAGAAACCGTGCTGCTCTGGGCACATGTCGTCATACTTGGTTAGGTATTCAGAGAGCTGGATCAACACCACTTTTTCAAGGGCTTTAGAGAGTGGGCGGAGGATGGAGATGGTCCGGTAATTGTTGGGGGTGGATCGGTCCCCACTCTTATGTATGGGTGTGATTTCAGCAGATCTTACTTCGAGAGGGCTCTTGCAGTAGGTAATTACATATAGGACTGACGTCAGCAGGTGGCAGGACCCCACAGAAAAATTTCTAGTTAGCAGTCTCTGGTGAGGGACTGCCCAGGTGACTGGCATCAGGAGACGTCGGTATAAAGGGGAGGTCCCTCACACCCGCCTTTCAGTTCTTTCCCGCCGTTAGCTTATGACAGCACCTTGTGGGAAAGTTCCCTGCTCATCAGACTCCTTCGTCCGTATTTTAACAGAGTATTTTTGATTTTTTCTTATCCTTTGTCAGGTATTCGTCGGTGTATGTTGTCCCCTACACCCTCCGAGCACAAAAACAAGTGTGACTCGTGCGGCGCCCAACTCCCGCACAAGGATGGCCATTCCCTGTGCCTTTTTTGCCTAGGTCCCGACCACCCAGTGGAGAAGTACCAGCACTGCCTCAGCTTTAATGCAGCCACCCGGAGAAGGTGGCAGCAGTCCCTGGAAGCCCACATTTTGAAAAGAAAATGAGCTCCATGGAGAAAGAACTGAAAAAGCTTCGGCAGGCGTCAACTTCCCCTGAAGGCCATCACAAGAAAAAGGATAAAGAAAGGCACTGGGACAAGGGCTCCTCTCCACCGTGTCTTCTCGGGAGTGGCTGTGAAACAAGTGCGTTCCCCGGAGGAACTGCTCCCGACAGCCGCGCTAGAGGCTCCTAAGGTGGCGTCGGGCCTTCGAGCACCTCTGGCTTGTGTTGGCCTCCGCTCCCCAGTAAAGCCATGGTTTCACGGCCTACTGGTGCGAGCGGCTCCGATAAGCCGGACATCGGCTCCTCCGACGCCCACACAGAGAAGGTCGGTAAGTCGTCCGACCCTTTGGGGTGGCACGCGGCACCCATTCCGCCCGACCAGGCTGCCCCTCCATCGCAGCCTGCCTCCAGCGAAGAGTCCGTTAAGTTGGATGCCGGTCCCTCCGGCGCCCACCCAGATCCCGCTGCTAAGCTGCACGTTGGTTCACCCGACATCCGCACAGCGGATGAGCCGATGCCAGACCCTCCCACGTCCATCATTCCCAGCTCCCCGCAGCCTTTGCTGCCCTCTGTGGACCCCGAGTCTCCTCAGCCCGACCTCGAGGATTTCTCCCCCCCCCCATCCCCAGGCGATGCTGAGGTTCCTGTTCCACCTCCGTCAGACCGTCCACCTTCTGGTCTGACCAATCCGACGTCGGTTCCCTGGACGCCGGCTCCAACGCCGGTATTACTGACACCAGACGACATCCCACCCCCAATGTCGCCCCAATGCCGGGCCCTCCACCCCAGAACAGCCTGTGGGGCCTCCAGCTGGGCCGTCTGCTCTGGCAGCTCCTCCGGCTCCCGGGTACCCGACCCTGTTGTATCCAATGCCACCATACCCAGGACTGCAGTATCCGGCGCCTCAGTACCCGGTGCTGACATATCCGACGCCGCAGTACCTGGCTCCTCATACCCGATGCTGGGCTTCTCGCCGTTGAGTTATGGATACGTGCCTTTTGGGTATAGTCCATACCCGTATCCCCCTCCACCTCCTCCTACACCGCCCCCTCAGCAGCCGGCAGACTTGCAGGAGACTCTGGCCTCCTGGTGGGCTGAGGCCAAGACTCAGCTCGCCAGAGAGGTGGAGAGTCATCTTCAGACGACTGTGCTGGTGCCAGTTCCTGTACGTCCATGATGACACACTCCCTCCCCACCTCTGGACACCAGGGCTAAACCCTCTGGGTCCAGAGAGGAGCAGGACACGCTTCCCCGAGGGATTCCCAAGGGGTCCGTTCCTCCCCCTCGTCAGGAGAGGGAGTCTACCTCTTCCTCATTTTCTTCTTCCTCGGACACCTCGGATCCTTCCGACGGTTGTTCCAAGCAAGATGACGAGCCACACTTTCCGTCCAAGCCCTGGCCAAGGACTCCTCTGAAGTCTCCTCCGGAGGATCCTTCCTTCATGGAGCTGCTATGGAAGATCCAGGAAGTACATAAGTGGCAATCCTTGGAGCCAGATCCCCAGCATAAAAAACTCACTGAGCATCTGGATCTGCCCGTGACAGCTCCCACTTTGGTGCCACCCTGGATCGAGCCTCATGCCGACCTTATTACCACCATATGGAAACAACCGTCGGCCTTAGACCCACTTCCCAGGAAGTTGAACAGCCTATACCAGGCTCCCAAGGGTGTTGACTTTTTAGACTCCCACCCTCGAGCTGACTTGGTTGTGATTAGCGCTGGTCAGCTCAACCCAAACATCTTAGCTCGTCTCCACCTGACAAGGAATCCCGCCTTTTGGACCAGTATGGCAAGAAGATTTTTGCTTCTTCCACTCTGGGTATTAGGGCCCTGAACTATGTCTGCCACATGGGGGATTACCAGAAGGTGATTCTCAGCAAGGTGGAATCTAAATTGGACTCCCTTCCGGACTCTCGGGTCAGGTAGGAAGTGGCTGACCTTGTCCGCTCTGCACGTTCGGCCAGTCGGCACATTCTTCGTGCGACCTACGATGCAGTGGACACTGCTGGTAGGAGCTCAGCTTTCGCCGTAGGTCTACGGCATCACGCTTGGCTCAGAGTGTCAGGGTTGGTCCCGGAAGTGCAGTCCGCCATCCAGGAAGCAACCTTCCAGGGTTCAGTGCTGTTCGGGGATGATGTCAAGGACATCATCACCGACCTGCAGGAGAAGGGGACAGCACTAAAGTCTGTGGACTCTATGTATCATCTCCATCAATCAAAGCGCCGTCCCTTTCACAGACAGAATCGGCCCAAAGCGAGATCACAGGGAAAGAGGGCCACTAAATGTCGGCCCCCCCAGCTGCCAAGCCTCCTTCGCCCAAAAAAGCAGCAGAAGCTTCAGCTGCGGCGCTGCCCCACACCACCCGACTCCTTCCCTCTCCCACAACCTCCGGGCTTCCCGGAGGAACTGGAAGGAGGGAGGTTTTCCCTCCACCTTCCAGGCTGGGAGAGGATAACATCAGATTCATGGGTGCTCCAGCTAATCGCAGAAGGACACTCAATAGAGTTTCTGCAGAAACCACCTCGTCACCCTCCCCCAAGGTCGTCGTACTCTCGGGAACATCTTCTTCTTCTTCTGGTCCAGGAAGAAATTTCAGCACTTTTGCTGAAAGAGGTGATAGAACCTGTCCCTCTTTCCCTGCAAGGAACGGGTTACTATTCCCACTTCTTCCTAGACCCGAAGAAGACAGGAGATGTAAGACCTATTCTAGATCTCAGTCCCCTGAACATTTTTGTGGAGTAGAAGAGGTTCAGGATGCACTCACTGCAGAGCCTTCTGCCCCTTCTCCGCTCGGGCCAGTGACTGTGTGCTCTGGATATGCAGAACGCTTTACCTGCACATATCTATCCACTCGTCTCACCGCAAATATCTCTGATTTGCTTTCCAGGGGGACCACTACCAGTTCAAGGCACTTCCATTTGGCCTCTCCTCGGCTCCTTGAGTATTTACCAAATACCTTGAGGTGGTGGCGGCCTACCTGCGTACCCGGGGGGGTACAGGTTTTCCCGTACCTGGATGATTGGCTCCTGGAGGCCTCGTCCAGGGAGAAACTGCTGCACTGTCTCTCCCTCACCCAGCAGGTCTTTGCCTGTCTGGGTATTACCATCAACCATTCCAAGTCTCACTTGATCCCATCCCAGAGGCTCCAGTTTATTGGGGCGATACTGGACACGACCCTAGGCAGGGCCTTCCTGCCACTGGACAGGGCGGCCACACTCCAGACTCAGATAAGCCTGTTATCCGGCCGCAGGCGGGTCAGTGCAAGGTCAGTTCTTCGCCTCCTCGGGCTTATGGCAGCTGCTATCCCAACAGTCCCTCACGCTCGGCTCCACATGAGGGTCTCTCAGTGGACGCTTCACTTTCAATGGGATCAGTTGGTAGACGACTTGGACCAATTGGTCCTAGTCTCCTCTCCCATGATTCGAGACTTGCAGTGGTGGATGGTTCGAGAGAACCTTCTTCGGGGGAGTTCCATTCTTCCTTCCTCCTCCCTCCCAGACTCTGACCACAGACGCCTCGGGTGAAGGTTGGGGAGCCCATCTCAGTCCACATTGGACCCAGGGTTCTTGGTCCAAGCTCGAACAATCCCTGCACATCAATGTGCTCAAGCTTCGGGCGGTGCTCTACGCTCTCCACCTGCATCTTCTTCCAGGCCACCAAGCCGTCCAGACGGACAATATGTGTGTGGTATGGTACATCAACAAACAGGGCGGGACTCAGTCCTACCCTCTTTGCAGGGAAGCGATGAGAGTCTGGGATTGGGCAGCACAACAGGACCATCACCTCATGGCAATTCATGTTCCGGGGGTTGATAACTCCTTAGCAGACAAACTAAGTCGCTCGTCTGCTGAAGCTCATGAGTGGGAACTGGATCAGAGGGTTCTAGACGATATCTTCCTACATTGGGGAACACCTCAGGTGGACCTGTTCGCTTCAACTCTAAATGCAAAGCTTCCCGACTTTTGCTCGCTCGTTCAAGAGCGAGGCATTTTCTGGAGAGATGTTTTGTCTCTAGATTGAAGGGACAGATTCGTCTATGCCTTCCCCCAGATTCCTCTGATCCCATGTGTCTTGCAGAAACTCAGCTCAGAAAGGGCACAAATGATTCTGATCGCTCCTTTCTGGCCCAGGCAAGTTTGGTTCTCTCTTCTGCAACAATACTCAGAGGAACCTCCTCTTCCTCTTCTGCTGTCATGAATTTTTTTGACCCAGGCTCAGGGGACCCTGGTCCATCCAGGTCTCAAGTCCCTTCAACTACATGCGTGGCTCCTGCAGACATAGCTCAAGCCCACTTTGGGGTTTCTCCCCAGGTGGCTGAGATCTTGGTGGAGGCTAGGAAACCCTCCACAAGGTCTACTTATGCCATGAAGTGGAAACGATTCTCAATCTGGGCTGCTTCAAAAGGCTTTGAGCCTTTCTCCTGCTCAGTTGGGTGACTGCTGGAGTACCTGCGCCATCTCTTCGACCTGGGTCTTAGTCACTCATCTCTGAAGGTACACATGTCGGCCATTTCAGCCTACCATGTTCCCTTTGCATATAGGACTTTTGCTCAACTGGAAGTCTCCAAGACTTTCCTCAGAGGGGTTCTTCACTTGAGACCCCCTATCCGAGTTCCGGCCCCTCCTTGGGATTTGAACTTCGTTCTTCAGAAACTTACTTTGCCTCCTTTTGAACCGGCGGCCTCAGCAGACATAAAGTTCCTTTCATGGAAGACGCTATTCCTAGTGGCCATTACCTCTGCTCGGAGGATTTCCGAGCTCCAGGCCCTGATGTGTAAAATACCATACCTGATTTTTCACAATGAACGTGTGGCTGTGCACACCAATCCTAAGTTTCTCCACAAGGTGGTAGCGGAATCTACACTGAACCAGTCCATAGCATTACCCGCCTTCTTTATGCAGTACTCCAATCAGTGGGAGTATCTATTTCAAACTATGGATGTTCACCGGATTCTGAGATACTACACTAACAGAACAAAGGATCTCAGACAGACTGATCAACTTTTTGTCTCTTTTGCCCCCAAAAGAGAAGGCAATGCTGTTTCTAAGCAATGCCTGTCTAAATGGTTGGCTCACTGCATCACCTTCTGTTATGACAAGTACAACAAGACCCTTCCGGGTCAAATAAGAGGTCACTCCACCAGAGGGGTTGCTGCCTCAGCGGCATGTTTCAAGAATGTGTCAGCGGCAGACATTTGTGCTGCCGCCACTTGGACTTCTGTCCATACATTTACAAAACATTACAGTTTGGATATTGCCTCTCACTGTAGAGCAGGCTTTGGGTTCACTGTTCTGCAAGGCCTCCTTTCTTAAGGCCTTCACAGCTAAAGGATCTACTTGAGTAACTTTCCTCCTCCCGTGTGCTTCTTTTTATTCCAGACTGCTTGGGACTCAGTCCTATATGTAATTATCTACTGCAAGAGCCCTCTTGAAGTAAGATAGTACAGTTACGTAACAGTAGATCTTCGAGAGAGGCTCTTGCAGTAGGTAATACCTTCCTGCCCTCCATCCCCCTATGCTTTTTCAGCTCCTTTTCCAGTAGGGAACTATCCGCTTCTCTCTCGTCCGGCCTCTTGTGGCCTGTGGCGGGAAAGAACTGGAAGGCGGGCATGAGGGAGCCAGTTGGAGCCCAAGCCCTCACCTTAAAAATCACACCTGACCCTGCCCGAGGCCCTCTCTTCCTCACGGTCTCCTACGTACCCCCGAGGAATCAAAACCAAGCGGTCCAGTCCCTCATTGACTATCTCACCCCTTTATACCGACATCTCCTGACACCGGTCACCTGACGTGGGGGCGGTCCCTCGCCACAGACTGCTAGCTAGAAATTTTTCCATGGGGTCCTGCTGCCTGCCGACATCAGTCCTATATGTAATTACCTACTGCAAGAGCCTCTCTCGAAGATCTACTGTTACAGTAAGTTCTTACGTAACTGTACTTTTTCCAAGCACTTGGGAACTGACCCAGGCATAGAGATCGGTTTAGAAGGTCAGTCAGGGGGATTAGGACTTTGTCCAAGACCATATGAAGGATCCTGGAGTCGAGGGGGGGGTCACTGCTGGGGTTATTGCTGCCTAAGGCTTTTAGCAGGTGTGGCCTGGCTTCTTGGGGAGGATAGGGTGCGCAGGTAGAATGATGGGCAATGCAGGACCAGAGGGAGAGAGGTGGGGATTGGGTCAAAGAAGCTGCTGGGGAGGACCGAGCTTAGGTCAGAGAAGGCAGTGTTAAGGCAATCGGCTATGAGGAGTGGATCTGTGGTGGGGGTGCCATTGATGGAGGGCTGAGATGGTGGGGGGGAGGACTTCCATTTAGCTCTTTCATATTATCCCAGAAGGTCCAGGCTGAACCCCAAGTGGAAGTGAGGGTGGTCTGGCAGTGCTCTGCCTTGGCCCGCCTAATGGCCCAAGTGCACTTATTGCATTCTGCACTGTAGGCCTGTCGGTCAGACGCCTTTCCAGACTCTACAGCAATGTGCCAGAGATCATCTCTGTTTTTGAGTCTCTGGAGGAGGGGTGGGGTGATCCATGGGGCATTGCATTTTTTGGAGCAGATCCTGGCAAGGGGGGCGAAAAGGTCACATGCCTTACAGAAAGCATTTGTGAAGTGGTCAAGAGCTGAGTCAATGTCAGAGGCGTGCTGGATAGGGGACCAGTCTAGCTGGGCTAGGTATTGTTTTAATTTTCTGAGGCCGCCGGGGCATAAACGGTGGTGTACAGTGGCCTGGGACACTGGCTTCAGAGTGGAGGATGACCAGAGACAGAGGACTGGGGAGTGATCACTAAGAGAGCTGGGGAGGACAGCGACATCCCGGATTTTGTAGGGGCGGTTAGATATAACAACATCTAGGAGAGTTCTGGTGCCAGTAGAGTGGTTGAATCTGGTGGGCTGGGTGACTAACTGGGACACATCCAGGGCAGCAAAGGAGTCCCTTATATTGGAGGCAGCGGAGGCAAGCCAGTTAACATTGAGATCACCTAGGATGACTTGCTCCACTTTGTAAGGTAGAGATGTGAGATAGTCAATGAGGGACTGGACCGCTTGGTTTTGATTCCTCGGGGGTACGTAGGAGACCGTGAGGAAGAGAGGGCCTCGGGCAGGGTCAGGTGTGATTTTTAAGGTGAGGGCTTGGGCTCCATAATTAAGTTTAGGAGCTGCGAGTGCCTGACCTATAAGGCAGTTCCATACGAGTAGTGCGCAATCACCACCGTGTTTGCCTACTCAGTCTTCCCTGTAGATGGTATATCTAGGGAGAGTGACAGCGGTGTCAGGGGTGGATTTGGAGAGCCAAGTCTCTACCAGTGCAATTATGTCAGGTTGATGTTGAATGACCCAGCACTGGAGGGCAGCAGATTTCTTTAGGAGACTGCAAATGTTTAAGGATGCAAAGCAGAGGCCAAGTGCAGTACAGGGTTTAGAAGGGCTGGAAGCTATAGGTCCTGGGTTTGGGTGTACATTATCAGATAATAATAACAGCAGTGTAATTATTCTGGTTAGTGGCCGGTGGCAATGGAGACCCTTGGCTCGACACCCAGCTGAGGGCTTTAGAATCAGGGTGCATGGAATAGATAAAGTGCGAAGGGTGGGAATGGCAGGGGAGAGCTGGGTCCAGGTCAGGCCTTGAAGGGTGGAGGGAGTGGGGGTGTTGGCAGGTTGGGGGTGTTGGGAGGGTCACGGGTGTGTCGAGGTTGGGGGAGGGCCGAGTCACTGTGGGGTAGTCTGGGGATGGGATGCCTAGTGTGGAGGAAAGGTGCTCCAGTCTGTGTGAGGTCTGTACCAAGAGGATGAAGAAGAGCAGACATAGTAATGGAGTGTAGGTACCATAGCGGCTGAGCAGTAAAGGAAGAGTACCAGGAGTAGTAGAGAGTCAGGAGATGTAGAGCAGCATTGGAATGGTTGGGGGAAAACCCCTTTAGTGGGCAAAAAGACTATAAGCTGCAAATGGGAAAAATCAGTATCAATCAGTAGAAGGGGGAGGGGCAAAGACAGATGAATAGTGATAGACTGACCACACAATAAGTGAAATGAGACAGGAACTATATTGTGTCGGATTGGGTAAGTGTGCTTATAACTGGCCCCTCTAGTGGCTAAAGGATATAATCTGCTAAAGGAAAAGTCAGCACTTGGGGGCAGGGAGGTTCTGATTTTTTTGGGAGGGGGCACTGCAGCAGCCTCAATGGGATACCGAGGTCAAGGGTGCAGCCCACAGACTTACAGCTCTAAGAGAAGGGACACAGCACTCAGGGCACATAGCAAAATCCCAGTACCTTAAGACCTCTCTCAAAATTTAAAATCAATTCTTAAGAAATCTCTACATCACACTAAACATTACTTAAAGTGAGAAATCAAGAACATGTCAAGCAGAGATCAGTCCTAGCATTAATTTCTTGGCAGCAGTTCCTAGAAGACTTCTGGATTGCTGCACAAAAGAAACACTAGCAAACAGGGGCAAGTGATATTCCTCCAGGGGTAGATGCCAAAATTCAGTTTTAAAGAACAAAGTGCAGAGTTTTATCATCATTCTACACTGAATATTGTCTTCTTCAATTTTTCCTTCCAGTTTCTGAAATTATACTTCGTTATAAAGGTCCCTTGGTAATAAAAGTAACATAAGCAGTCAAGCAAGAGGCTGAAAACAGGAAGTATTTACTAGCCCTTCTTCCCTGGTCAACAAAAAACAGAACAAAATGGTATTTGCTTTGAACTAATCAGGTACAATGTTTTCCCTGAGCTGCCTGGACAACAGGTAATCGGTTAATCACATGCCACTCAGGGCTGGCTGATAAATGACTTCTATCCACACAGGTACAGGCAAAGCTATGCAATAACTGGAAACAACTTAATTGCAGGTTGTCGAATGTCACTGGCATGCACTAAGTTAACATGACAAGTGACGTGTATTATTTTACTGTGTACCTTACGTAAACCAAACACATTATTATGACACAGTACAAAAGGTTTGGTTCTCAAGGACACTGTTATAGTGATAGTGAAGCATATAACAGCACTTATTTCCAAAAAGTAAACACACATACTGCCAGTTATAAACCTCAGATGAGGAATCTGTCAATCAGAACAATCCTTTTAGTTGGCACTCTTACAGACCGCTAATTTACAAACATGGAAACACAGAAGCTGTAGGCAGAAAAGGACCTCCTGGCCCACCTAGTCTGCCCTAAAGTCCCTACCTACTGCACTACCGTAAACCTTAACTGATCTCTGGCCTTACCACTCCCCCTCCCCAGCCCTCTTACTAAGGTCCTCCTGTGCCCATCACATATGTGTTTGAAACCTGTTACTGTTTTGGTACCCACTACCTCTGCTGGGAGGCTGTTCCAGGTGTCCACCAGCCTCTCCATGAAGAAATATGTCCTCACATCCCCTCTAAGTTCCCCCCTTCCAGCTTCCTATCATGCCTCCTTGTCCTTGAGCATCTCTTTCTGTGCAATATGCCCACCCTCCTGTACCTTGACACCCTTGAGGTGTTTGAAAGTTTCTATCATGTCTCCCCTTTCTCTTCTTTCCTCCAGTGAGTACATATTTAATTTCCCAGAGTCTTTCCTTGTAGGGCATCTGATGCAGGCCATGCACCATTTTGGTTGCTCTTCTCTGTACCACCTCCACCCAATCTATGTCCTTCCTGAGATGGGGCCTCCAGAACTGAACACAGTACTCCAGATGTGGCCTCATCATTGATCTACACAGGGGTAGACCTACCTCCCTTTTTCTGCTGGTGATACCCCTCCCTATACACCCCAGCATCCCACTAACCTTTTCCACTGCCTTATCACATTGTTTTGCTACCTTCAGCTCATCAGGTATGATAACCCCAGATCACATTCCTGTTTTGTGGTTGTTAACACCTCCCCCAGCTGATACATTACCCTTGGGTTTCTGTGCCTCATGTGCATAATTTAAATTTTTTTGGGCACTGAAGCCCAGTTGCCAAACCCTTGACCAGTCCTCCAACTTTTTTAGATCGTCCTTCATTCTTTTCACACACACCCCGGTGTGTCCACTCTATTGCAGATTTTTGTGTCATTTGCAAATAGGCATACCTTTCCTTCCAGCCCTTCTGTGATGTCCCTAATAAAAACACGGAAGAGAACTATCCCAATACTGACCCCTGAGATACCCCACTGGTTACCTTACCTTCCTCCAGTTGAACTCCATTTACCACCACCCTCGTAGTTCTGTTACTTAGCCAACTTCATACCCAATTTACTATCTTTGGACCCACTCCCAGGCTGCTTAGCTTGTTTATCAGTCTTCTGTGTGGAACAGTGTCGAAGGCCTTACTGAAGTCCAGATAGACCACATCCACCGATCCTGCCTGATCCACCTCCCTGGTAACCCAGTTAAAAAACTATCAAGTTTGTTTGACAAGATCTCCCCCCCCCGTGAATCCATGTTGCCTCGGATCCTGCAATCCACTGGTTATAAGGTATTCCCCAATCCTTTAAGTAGTGTTTCCATGACCTTGCCCACCACAGAGGTCAGGCTTACAGGTCAACAGTTTCCTGCCTCCTCCCTATTTCCACTTCTATGTAGTAGAATCACATCTGCCTTCCTCTAGTCCTCTGGAACTTCCCCGTTTCCCATGATAGACTGAAGAGGGCTGTCAGAGGTGCAGACAGTACCTTCTTTAGTTTCTTCGGGGGAGGGGGATGGTTGGGAAAAGCGATGACTTTGACAACAATGGTACCAACTGTAATTATCCCAGTACCACATCGAACACCTTTAATAAACATTTCTCCAACCTCCCTAACCTCATCTCTCCTCTTGACACAATGACAGGCCATCTCCTTCCCTGTCCCTTGATATCCTACCCTACTTTCTAATTCTCACCCGTCAGTATAGCTGAAATCTACAAACTCCTCAAACAAATCCACACTTCCAAATTGGCCAGATCCAATGGCATAGAGCCAATATTGCTAAATGTCGCAGCTTGGGAACTGGCAGCCCCGGTGACCAGACTTGTCAACATATCTCTTTCCTCCAACACTGGCTAATTTCCAGGTGAATGGCACATCGTCCCCATACACAAAAAAGGGAATAGTAAACATTACTAATTATAGGCCCATGGCCATTCTTCTGGCATTGTGTAACATCACGGAAAAAACCCGCTGCTGCCCACTAACCCCTTATCTAACCTCTCACGGCCTCCTCAACCCTGCCCAATTTGGCTTCCGGAAAGGTCACTGTACCACGACAGCCCTACTAACCTTAACTAATAAAAATACATCCCAGAGTGTTGAAGGAACTTGCAGATGTCCTGGCAAAACCCCTGGTGGAGCTTTTCACCATCTCTCTGAGGACAGAGTGGGTGCCCCAGGACTGGAAGGTGGCGCATATAGTGCCTATCCACAAGGGGAGATCAAGGGAAGTGGCAGGGAACTACAGGCCTGTCAGCCTGACATCGGTGTTGGGCAAGGTGATGGAGGGCATTGTCAAGAAGAGGCTGGGGGACCTGAAAAGTCAGGGTGCCTGGACGATAGACAGCCTGGATTCGTCCCGGGGAAATCATGTCAGAAAAACCTTGTGGAGTTCTATGACTGGGTGACGAGTGCCTTGGACCTGGGTAGACCAGTGGATGTCCTCTTTCTAGACTTCAGCAAGGCATTTGACTCTGTTCCTCATGAGGGCCTGTTGGATAAGCTGGAAGAAATGAGGGTGGGGAACCAGATGATCAGATGGATAGGCAATTGGCTCCAGGACCGAACCCAGAGGGTCATAGTTGGCGGGATAGTCTCATCCCCAAGGAGGGTCATTAGTGGGGTCCCACAGGGATCAGTCCTTGGGCCCCTCCTGTTCAACGCCTACGTCTCTGACATAAGGACAGGTATCAGAAATGAGATGAGTCTCTTTGCGGATGACTCAAAACTGGGGGCAGTGGTGGATGGGGAGGAGGGGAGGGTGGCCCTACAGGGGGACCTGAAGGCTCTGGAAAGATGGTCTAGAAAGTGGAAGATGAGGTTCAATGCAGGGAAATGCAAGGTACTGCACCTCGGGGCCAGAAACCCGGGCCAAGTGTACACCCTTGGGGGGGAAATGTTACATGTCTCGATGGCTGAGAGGGACCTGGGGGTGGTGGTGGATGTCAAGATGAACAACTCGGAGACTTGTAGGAGGGCAGCAGCCAAGGCCAACAGGATGCTGGGATGCATCGCTAGGGGGATCACCTCCAGAAGGAGGGAAGTGATACTCCCTCTGTATAACTGCTTGGTGAGGCCGCACCTTGAGTACTGCATGCAGTTTTGGAGGCCACACTTAAAGAGGGACATTAAACTCCTGGAGAGGGTCCAGAGGAGGGCAACCAAAATGATTTGGGGCTTGGGGACAGGACCTATGAGGAGAGGCTCAAGAGCTCAAATATGTACACATTAGAAGAGAGAAGGGACGGGGGACATGATAGAGGTTTTCAGGTGCATGAAGGGGGTAAACAGGGGAGAAGCAGTCAGGGTGCTTTGAAGGAAGGAGGAGGGGCCACTAGAGGGCATGGGTGGAAGCTGGAGGGGGGAAGATTCAGGGGAGAAAGGAGGAAGTGCTACTTCACTGAGAGGGTGGTGGAGCCATGGAATGCGCTGCCTAGGGGGCTGGTGGAGGCAGAGACGGTGGAGGGGTTCAAGAGGGGGTGGAACAGGTACAGGGGAAGGGTTCTGGAAGCAAAATCCAGTGCAGCGAGAATATCCGGAACAGGGAAGGGAGAAGCCAGAGAAGGTGAGGGGGGCAGCAAGGTCAGCTCCCAGGGTGGGGGCTGACCAAACGAGCAGATGCGAAAGACCGTTAGGCCTATTCTGCTGGCATTTTAGTATGTTAGTAATAGTATATTCACCTCCTTGGATAGAGGCAACTACACTGGGGCCATATTCTTAGACCTCACGAAACCCTTTGACACCGTAGACCACCCACTTTTCATAACAACCTTAACACCTTTGGGATTACTGAATGTACTCTACCTTGGTTCTCAAGTTAATTATCCCACAGGCAACAGAGAGTCCAGTTCAATACAGTTTTCTCCAAGTACCTCCCTGCCCATACAGGTGTCCCCCAAGGATCTATACTTGGACTACTGCTCTTCTCATTACACATCAATTCTGTACAACACTGCTTCAAACACTGCACCTCCTTCCTTTATGCAGGCAATCTCTTTATTTTTTTTAATTTTTTTTTTTATTATACTGCCAAAGTGGAAGATGTTACAGGAAAATTGTTATTTTTGTAACCCTCCCACCCCGGAAAGCTCTACCCCCCAATTAAGCTTTGGCATGAAGAAAAAAAAATGTTGCCAGTTATCTACTGTATTTTAATTTTTCTGAAGTCTTGATTGCCAAACATGGCAGACTGCCAGTGATTCCATTTTTCCTAATGGTACAGCACCACACCATTAGACAAAATGGAACCGCGCAGCGTCTGCCATGATTGGCGATCGCGGACTTCAGAAAATTAAAATACAGCAAGTCAACTGGTGAAAAAAAATTGCCTTATGCCAAAAGCTTAATTTATTTATTTATTTAGTTTTTGTTAACCGGGTAGGTGCACTAGCCATAAAATTACTATTTTCAGGCACGACCCGGGAGAGTACAACAAAAGGAGAAAAGTTGAACAACAGCAACATGGGTACAATAGTACAAATAGAGGAACAGTACAGCAGTGCTACAAAAATACAATGGGTAGAAATAACAAAAAATAATGGCAAGCATTATACAGATAATGGCAGTTATCAGAGGGTGGAGCTTTCGGGGATGGGATGGTTACAAAAATGACCGTCCTCCTTTAATAAAGCCCTAACTTTAGACTTGAGAACAGTGCAATCCTGGCTAAAAGAAAACAAGCTTCTCCTCAGCTACGCTAAATCACAGGCAATGATCTTTGGAACCCCCCACCGACTTAAAGACAACGGTTCCCCTTTAACTGTACTATGTGACAACAGATCCCCTTGGAAACTGTCACTGCCATTAAGTATCTAGGAGTCACTCTCGACCCCTCCTTGGACTTCTCTCTTCATATCATGTCCATCTCTAAGGCGGTAAACTCCAGCCTTGGAATTGCCTACCATGCCAGTCCCAATCTCTTTCCTTAGCATGCAAGACAACTGCCTGCAGTCTACTCCTCCCAAAGCTTATGTATTGTCTACCTGTCTTCTCTTGTGCCCCTGCTACTCCTATGCGCAAGTGGACTACAATAATATGTGCCACTTTTCGCTTGCATGTAATCGTTGTACCTACCACGGTACACTCTATAATATGCTGGGCTGGCTTCCCCCACCAGTCCTGACAGACCTCTCATTAGGGAGACTCAACCACAGAACCCTACTTAATCACATGCCTCATTCCCTAGCTTCCCTCCTTGTGCCCAACAACAATCAATACTCTAAGATCCTCTGACCACCACTTGCTATCCATCCCAAGGACTAGATCCAAATTTGGCACCCTGGCCTTTGCAGGTTCAGCCCCCAAACTGTGGAGTACTATCTCTCTAGATCTACTACATTGCCAGTCGCCTATCTCCTTCAGAAACCAACTGCGTGCCCTACTGACCTAGCACTTCCAATTCACTTGCCAGGTGTGATTTACCCCCTGCCCTAAATCTTACACCTAACTTAATTAATGCACTCTTTTCTCATATTCCACCTTAAACTACACTTTTCCGAGCTCAGCAATCCTCCAACCCATAACCCTACCTTTCTTATCCTCTGATTTAGCCTTATTTATGCCCCCAATTAGGGCAGTCTCCTGTGTGTGATGCATAAAATAGAGAATAGTGGATGGACATCCATGCACAACCAGCCTGTTGTGCCACAGAGCGGTTCTGATAACATCAGACCTCAGGAGCAAAGCTGGAGAGGTCCGATGGTATCAGAACCCTGAGGCGGCACAAAAAGGCTGGTTGTGCGTGAAGATGCTCATCCACTACTTTATATAGTGTATATGTAACCCCCCTGCAAATGGGGGTTCCCAAAAGACTTCCAGGAGCTTGCTTGAATGCTCCAAGCCTGGATGGTGTTTGGCATTTAAGCCATTTATCAGTGAGTGTTTTTAGAGCCTCTGGTACTGTCTCTTTAAGAGCTGTCTGCTTGCAGACATAATTAGTTTGTATGGGGGGACTGTGTGCTTCTCTGAGTACACTCGAGCTGCTGCCAATTCACTTCATTTTTGCAGTCACTAGGAGTGCAAAGGGAACCTATCTGAAAGATGTAACTGTTTGCCAGAAATTATTTAGAGTAATAATGAAATTACAGTTTGTCTAACCTGCTTTTGCAGTCAGAACTGTGTCTGCTAGTTCCCATTCTAGTTTTGAACTGCTGAACTGGACCAATCAGTGTGGGGTAAACTAGCTCTAAAATGATGCCTTGGACGAATCAGAACTTGGGACTCATAATCTGAGCCAGCCACAAGAGGATTGTATGGGCAGTGACTCTGGGAGATGTAGTTTAGACTTCGTGCCTTTTGGACCAACAGCAGCAGTCTATTGTGAGTGACAGCCAATCCAGTCAAGAACTGGGAGGAACTCAAAGGAAGTGCCCGGTTTTTGTCTGTTGGGAGTTTCAGTTTGAGATCTGAAAGTGAAGGGAAAGAAACCTGTGTTCTTCAGTGCACAGTTTCAGTCAAAAACGTGTGCAAGGCCCAGAGTTCCGGCTACAACTTGTGTAACTGCTTGTTAGGACTGAATCTGTCCTGTGAAAAGAATCAAAGGATCTCTGAAGAGTAGAAACCAGGCTCACCCCTGTAGAGGACTGAAGAGGTTGTTGGGTTGCGCCGGTCTGTCGGGAGCTGAGTCTGCTGTGTGTTCTCCTGGTTGTTGTGCAGTGATTACGATTGGGATACAGATGCAGCCTGCCTGGTATAGTGCTTTCTTTTTTACCATATAAATGTGTGAGGAGTCTCTGAGATCAAAGTAGCCCTGCTGACATTGAAGGACCATATCTTCTTTGGAGGTCGTGAGTACTAATTCGGGTCGCTTCTGTTGAATTGCCACATTAAATCCAAATGGAATTACTGTACTGCTGACTGTTTAATTTTCCTTTCTCTGTGTGAAAGGGCCCTACCAGCTGCCACGGTTTGGACTAGCCACTAGGGCCTGGGTACCCAGGGACAGTAACTGGTAGGGATAGGCCTGTGCACAGAGCCATAGGTAGATGGTGAAGTGATAAGCTAGTTAACCTGGTTTCCCCCTGTCCTTGTTGTATCCCCCTAAATAAATCAGAGCTGTTTGTTTCAACAAAGTTATACTGCCTGAGGTATTTGTCTATGTTAAAGTACTGTACTGTGATTGTTGCACTGTATCTTATTTTACAGGATGTCCCGGTGCCTGAACCAGCCTTGGGGTAAGTGTATACTGTGAAGGTAATTCTGCTATATTGTGTGGGCCACTAGTGGGAAGAAAGGGGTTGCAGTGTCCCAGAGGGCTGTGACCAAGTAAGTTTAACTATTGCAACCCTGACCTCTGGGTGAGGCACCGCCATTGGATCCAGGCCCTCAACCTGTTAGTGGCAAATCAGGCAGGGGTAGTAGCCCCTGGGATAGCGCCATCTAGGGGTTACATTTTGGAGGCTCACCGCTGGGATTGTGTGTCCTCTAGTGGCCATATTTACAAACCACTGTTAAGGAAAATAAATAAATAAATAAATAAATGGGTACCCGACAGAAGTGGCTGTGCACCGCTGGTGGAGTGGTGTACTGGGGAGGAGATCGACCCTCAAATGCTATGCTTATCCTGGACATCCCCTGGGTATCAATACGGACACTGTGCAGGGAGTACTTTCCAAGGTGGAAGGTTTACAAAATCCTGTGGTGGTGGGTCGGCACCGCTAATCTGCTCACCCACACTTTCCTGGCCCTAGTAGAGTTTAAGGATCCCATAGATAGCTCCAAAGTACCACAGACCATTACCCCAGAGGGAGCCCTCACTGCTTGGAGAGTGATAACTAAGGACAGTAAGACCGGGGGAATGAGCCCCACCACTATCTGAAACTTTTGAGGAGAAATTTGCAAATGGTTGCTGGGAGAAGGGAAAACTGTGGAGGACTTGAAGAAACTATTCTTGCCACCTGGGGTGTTCCTCCCCAACACCCTCTCCTGCTCCAGTACCCGTAATGGTGGCTGAACCAATGCAGACTCCTATTTCTGCACCTGCCATTAGTCACGACTCTACCGGTTGAGGATCTTCTCTGGCACCTCCCCACCCCCAAGGGAAGGATGACTGGGAGACCTGGATAGACTATGTTGCCCCCAAGTGCTAGAATGGCAATGCTCGGGCCCAAAAGCAAAGAGGGTTAGTGAGAGCCTCCGAGGTCCTGCCCTGGCTACCATCCGTGCTAAACGGGCCAGTAACCCTGAGCGACTGCACAAGCCTATCTTGAGGCCTTGGAGAATGTGTATGGGCCCAGATTCTGATGAGGACCTATGGTGGAGAGTAAGAAATGCACAACAGTACCAAGGG
This sequence comes from Neoceratodus forsteri, assembly GCA_016271365.2. Lineage (NCBI taxonomy): Eukaryota > Metazoa > Chordata > Ceratodontiformes > Ceratodontidae > Neoceratodus > Neoceratodus forsteri. Next base: position 553,297,839 of record CM028137.1, on the reverse strand, counting down.
GAGTTGTTGTCTGTGTATGTCTCTCGGCTGGAAAAATTGTTGCAAGAATGCCTCAGAAAGGGTAGTTTGCCAGCGATTGAACTGGACCGAACCAGACTGGACAGAATCCTTAAGTCCTGCCCCTTCTCAGAACTGCTGTTGCTTCAGTTACGCCTGGCAAATCGACTGGAATCCCACCTCCTATGATGAGTTAATGAGAGAAATTCGAGGAGTTGAGAAAAGGCGACCTCGAGGGGACCTGCACCAATAGCTGTGGCTATGACCCGAGTGACTGAGGGTGGCCCATCAAGTGAAGTTCAGGGGCAGAGGTTGGCAGTCAATGAGTGCTCTGATAAGGAAAAAGATATGCCACAATGGGGTGAACTGTTGAGAGAGATCCGGGAATTCAAAAACAGTCCCTTTATGAAGCCACGCCTGCAAATGCGGGCCCGACTTATCCGACTGCATCTGCTATGGGGTGGGGATACACCCTGCATCTCCTGCTGATAACAGCTCGAACTCGATTCCTTGACCATGGAAGTGGAGAAACTGACGAGATGTCTCCAAATGCTTATCACGCCAGACAGAGATGGCACCAAGGTTTCCAGTTAGTAATACCCCCCTGGCTCCCAGTGTGGCACCTCGCCAGCTCAAACTCCAAAAAGTATGTTTTGCTATAATTGTGGGAAGGATGGGCACATGAAAAGGAATGCCAATCCCAAAAGACACTGACAAAGTTGCATATAGGCTACAAGGAGAGCTTCGGAGAACAAATCAGTGGTTAAGAGGTGCACGAAATGATCCCAGTGAGGGCACCAAAATGCTAATTCACGTCCTTTGTGGCAAGGTCAGTTGCCCAGGCCCCACTACCGCCTCCAGACTGGTCCAGAATAGTGGGTCCCTCCATGGAGACCACTGTAAAGGTAAATGGAGTGTCTACAAGAGCTGTATTAGACAGTGGCTCCCAAGTGACAATTATGTTTCAAGATTGGTATCAGAAGCATTTGTCAGGCGTACCCTTACAACCATTAGAAGGACTGCATGTATGGGGTTAAGTGAAGGCCTACCCTATTCTGGGTATATCCGAATTGGCTGTCTTTCCCCACCTCCGTGGCTGGAGTGGCCGAACAAGTAGAGACCCTAGCCTTAGTGTGTCCCCCACTGGACTGTATGATGGTGTCCCTTTGTTGATTGGAACAAATGCTCATATGTTCAGAAGGCTGGCACATTTGTGTTATGAAAACAGGGGTCAAAGACTAGTAGAGCTTTAAGAGTTCCGGCTTAATTAAGAAGGCCTATGAGGCACAGAGAGATGCTGAAAATAGAACCAGAGGAACCGTTGGAATTGTATGGAAGAAGGATCCTGAGTCTCTGATCCTGGCACCAAATGCCCAGTGTACCTTACAGGGAGAGGTCCGTATCAGAAAGGATGTTAAGAATAAAATATTAATGTTGGATGCACCAGGCGATGGAAAATTGCCAAAGGGACTGCTGGTCAAGCCTAGTATTTTGCCCGCTAGAGCCCATGCTTATGCCAGAAGGGTAATGGTCCAAGTTCATAATGTGTCTGAAAGAGACATTCGAGTAAATAGAGGTTGCATCCTGGCTAATGTGCATTGTGCAGACACTGCAGTGCTACCCAGCAGCAAGAGTTCAAGGAAGAATGACAGAGTAACGCCTGACTTGTTTGATTTCGGACTCCCGCTGCCAGCTGAATGGAAAGTGAGGATCAGTGAAAAGCTTGCCCAGAGAGACCAGGTGTTTCTTTAAAGGAATGGGACGTAGGATGCGTACAAGGAGCTGAGCACAATATCCGCTGTGATGAAAAGACCATTTCGTGAGAGGTCTCGACGCCTGGCACCTGCTGATATAGATGATGTGAGACGGCATCTGCAAGAGATGTTAGCGCTGGTGTAATACAAGAATCCAGAAGCCCTTATGCTTCCCCATTGTGGTAGTGAGGAAAAGAATGGGACAGTAAGGATGTGCGTGGATTATCGCACCTTAAACCGGGCGGACTATCCCTGATCAGTACACAATGCCCCGCATTCAGGATGCTTTGGACTGCCTAAACGGGAGCAAGTGGTTCTCTGTGCTGGATCTCCGCAGTGGTACTACCAGATCCCGAGCGGCCCCAGAGGACCGTGAGAAGACAGCCTTTATCTGTCCGGCTATTTCTATGAATTAAGGAGGATGCCTCAAGGATTTCAGGTGCCCCAGCCACTTTTCAACGATTGATGGAGGCGTGCAGTGGGGACATGAACTTACTAGAGTGCCTGGTATACCTAGATGATGTTATTGTGTTTGGCAGCTCACTGGAGGAACATGAGAGCAGATTATTTAAGGTATTGGATCGACTGGAGGACTTTGGCCTTAAACTGTCCATTGATAAGTGTCAATTCTTTCAAACATCAGTAAAGTATGTGGGACACATAGTATCCACCGAGGGAATAGAGACCGACCCAAGTAAAGTTGAGGCCTTGACCACCTGGCCACAGCCCAAAAATCTAAAAGAACTGCAAAGATTCCTGGGATTCTGTGGTTATTATCGGCGTTTCATCAAGGACTATTCAAAGTGATCCGCCCTTTACTAACCTTACTCAAGGGTATCCCCAACCCACAAATACCAAAAGTCAGCGTCCTCAAGACTGAAAGAGTGTATTTTCATCCGAGTGAAGTATTTGGGGCCTGGGACTCCTGATTGTGAGACTGCTTTTCATGAGATCATATATCAACTTACCCATGCTCCAGTGCTGGCCTATGCCGATCCAAGAAAACCTTACGTCCTGCACACTGATGCTAGCTTGCAAGGGTTGGGGGCTGTGTTGTACCAAGAGCACGAGAATGGCCTGAGACCAGTGGCCTTTGCCAGTAGAAGCCTGACCCCATCCGAAAAGAACTATCCTGTACATAAGTTAGAGTCCTAGCTTTGAAGTGGGCTATTGTTGACCAATTCCATGAGTACTTGTATGGGGCTAAAATACTAGTAAAACTGACAATAATCCTTTGACCTATGTGCAGACCTCAGCTAAGTTGGATGCCACTGGCCACAGGTGGCTTTCTGCATTATCTACATATGACTATGTCTCGAATACCGAGCAGGTCTGAACCACATAGATGCTGATGCTCTCTCCCGAGGCCTGTTCCCCAGAATGATTGGGTCCGATTGGCAGAACCTGACATTCGGGCACTCTGCCGAAGTTTGACAGGGAGGAACAAATGTCCACGACGCAGTGGACTGCATGGTGGATTGCTTGGGACCCTCTGAGAATTGCATACCTGCTGCTTATTGCCACTTTTCTGCAATAGACATTGCACTGCCTCAGCTGGACAATGACAGTATTCGGGGCTCAATCCCACGATCCTATGATCAAATCAGCTTTAGAAGCCCTCTATGCAGGAAAAGATGTGTCCAAATTACGCTCCACTGATTTGAGAACTGCACTGTTATACAAAGAAGGTCCTAAGTTGAAACTGATCAATAAACTGTTATATAGAGAAACAGTAGACAGAGGGGACAAGTAGACAAACAACAACTGGTGCTGCCCACTGCCTTCGAGACTCAGTATTGAGGTCCTTGCACAACCACATGGGGCACCTTGGTATAGACAGAACACTTGACTTGGTGAGATCCAGATTCTATTGGCCTAAGATGGGGCTGATGTGGAGCAACACATACGAACTTGTAGTCGCTGCTTACAGAGGAAAGTTTGCCCCAGAGGGCTGCCCCTTGTTAACATAACCACCAGTGCACCCATGGAGCTGGTCTGTATTGATTTTCTGAGTTTGGAGTCAGATCAAAGAAATATCAGTAATGTGCTGGTGGTCACTGACCATTTCACGAGATATGCCCAAGCTTTCCCCACCAAAGACCAGAAAGCATCCACTGTAGCCAAAGTACAGTAGAAAACTTTTTGTTCACTATGGGGCTCCACAAAGAATCCATTCTGATCAAGGAGAGACTTTGAGAGTCGTCTGATCAAAGAGATGCTTTCTCTGTGGGGAGTGAGAAAGTCCAGAACCACTCCTTACCACCTCCAGGGGACCCACAGCCTGAACGTTTCAACCGCACTTTGCTAGATATGCTAGGCACCCTGCACCCAAAGGACAAGCCTAGATGGAGCCAACAAATTAGCACCCTGGTACATGCTTATAACTGCACCAAAAGTGATGCCACTGGGTTCTCCCCTACCGCCTGATGTTTGGAAGAGAAGCTCGACTACCGGTAGATGTGTGTTTTGGGGTCTCCTGATGGGGTTCAAGCTGACAACTATTTACAGTATGTGCAAAAGTTAAAGGCCCAGCTAACTCAATGTACCAACTGGCTCAAACCATGGCTGCCAAAAGAAATCTGGCCAACAAAGAAAGGTATGATAAAAGGTGAAAGCACAGGAACTCCAGGAGGGAGATCGGTATTGCTAAGAAATCTGGGACTGCATGGCAAACACAAGATTGCTGACAGATGGCACCATCTCCCTCACATTGTAGTGGGCAAACTAGATGATCTGCCAGTGTACAAAGTAAGGCCTGAGAACAATTCAAAGATGTAAAACAATGCATAGAAATCATTTACTACCCATTGGACAAATCCTGATTGAGTCTGAGCCCCAGAAGATGCCCCTCTGGACCAGTGACTAGAGCTGCTGCTAAGAAAAGATCAAGGAAGTCTGCACCTACAGAAGCAGAGTTAAAGTGTTCCCCTGCACAAGTCCCAGTTGAGCATGACTGTCAGTCCATATCAGAAGAAAGTGAGAGTGACTTTGAATACTATCCTTCTTACGAACTGAGTCAATTGTTTCGGGGCAATCCCCTAGTCAATACTGGAGACAAAGCTGGGCCTTCTGGACTGTCTATGCCCCCAGCTTCATCCCTGGAGCCAATGCTCCCAGAAAGTGAAGTGCAAAGCATCAGATCAGATGAAATGGAATCATTGTGCATGGTTGAACTGTTTGAGCTTTCAGGGAGGAAAATGATAGATTGGGGCAGACTGGTGATACACTCGAACAAGAAGAGTATTTTGAGTGCCCTGACAGTCCACTGCAGTGTCTGAAAGCTCCATGCGAGCCAAATGTTGTGGACTCAGAAACTGTAACTCCTGGAGCTGAAAGTGCCCCAAGTTCTAGCTCTCTACCCCATGGAGACTCCCTGACAAGTGAGAACAATGCTGAAAATGAGGCTCAGAGTGCAGAGACTGTAACAGCTCCCCTAGAAAGACTGGTCGAGCTGTAAAGCCTGTGGTGCACCTCAGTTATGATTCCCTGGGCGGCCAGTGGACCTGCCTCTCAATGTTGTCCATAAAGGAGTGTATGTGTCCCCGAGCTCATTGCCCAAACTGACGTTAGTGCTAACTCCAAGTTACTTGTGTTGCCTCTAAGTATGGTGCCCTTGCCCGTCCAGCCCCAAGGTAACTGATAGGAAGGGTCCCTCTTCAGGTTTCATGTACAAGAGGTAATAACTTGAGTTATGGTACAATGTGTGTGTTATACTGTGTAAAGAGTGACGTACTGCAATGTTTCAGAAATGGTTCTTGGTAAAATGATGTATTGACTGATGATTACATGTGCGAGCCTAATGCAAATGTATATGGTTGCAGTTGAAACTTATGGGGGTACTTGCTTGACGCGGACGTCAAGCTTTCCCAGGCCAGGAAGGGTGTAACCCCCCTGCAAATGGGGGTTCCCAAAAGACTTCCAGGAGCTTGCTTGAATGCTCCAAGCCTGGATGGTGTTTGGCATTAGCCATTTATCAGTGAGTGTTTTAGAGCCTCTGGTACTGTCTCTTTAAGAGCTGTCTGCTTGCAGACATAATTAGTTGTATGGGGGACTGTGTGCTTCTCTGAGTACCACTCGAGCTGCTGCCAATTCACTTCATTTTGCAGTCACTAGGAGTGCAAAGGAACCCATCTGAAAGATGTAACTGTTTGCCAGAAATTATTTAGAGTAATAATGAAATTACAGTTTGTCTAACCTGCTTTCTTTGCAGTCAGAACTGTGTCTGCTAGTTCCCCATTCTAGTTTTGAACTGCTGAACTGGACCAATCAGTGTGGGGTAAACTAGCTCTAAAATGATGCCTTGGACGAATCAGAACTTGGGACTCATAATCTGAGCCAGCCACAAGAGGATTGTATGGGCAGTGACTCTGGGAGATGTAGTTTAGACTTCGGTGCCTTTTTGGACCAACAGCAGCAGTCTATTGTGAGTGACAGCCAATCCAGTCAAGAACTGGGAGGAACTCAAAGGAAGTGCCCGGTTTTTGTCTGTTGGGAGTTTCAGTTTGAGATCTGAAAGTGAAGGGGAAAGAAACCCTGTGCTCCTTCAGTGCACAGTTTCAGTCAAAAAACGTGTGCAAGGCCCAGAGTTCCGGTCTACAACTTGTGTAACTGCTTGTTAGGACTGAATCCGTCCTGTGAAAAGAATCAAAGGATCTCTGAAGAGTAGAAACCAGGCTCACCCTGTAGAGGACTGAAGAGGTTGTTGGGTTGCGCTCGGTCTGTCGGGAGCTGAGTCTGCTGTGTGTTCTCCTGGTTGTTGTGCAGTGATTGCGATTGGGATACAGATGCAGCCTGCCTGGTATAGTGCTTTCTTTTTTTTACCATATAAATGTGTGAGGAGTCTCTTGGAGATCAAAAGTAGCCCTGCTGACATTGAAGGACCATATCTTCTTTGGAGGTCGTGAGTACTAATTGGGTCGCTCCCTGTTGAATTGCCACATTAAATCCAAATGGAATTACTGTACTGCTGACTGTTTAATTTTCCTTTTCTCTGTGTGAAAGGGCCCCTACCAGCTGCCACGGTTTGGACTAGCCACTAGGGCCTGGGTACCCAGGGACAGTAACTGGTAGGGATAGGCCTGTGCACAGAGCCATAGGTAGATGGTGAAGTGATAAGCTAGTTAACCTGGTTTCCCCCTGTCCTTGTTGTATCCCCCTAAATAAATCAGAGCTGTTTGTTTCAACAAAGTTATACTGCCTGAGGTATTTGTCTATGTTAAAGTACTGTACTGTGATTGTTGCACTGTATCTTATTTTACAGGATGTCCCGGTGCCTGAACCAGCCTTGGGGGTAAGTGTATACTGTGAAGGTAATTCTGCTATATTGTGTGGGCCACTAGTGGGAAGAAAGGGGGGTTGCAGTGTCCCAGAGGGCTGTGACCAAGTAAGTTTAACTATTGCAAACCCTGACCTCTGGGTGGAGGCACCCGCCATTGGATCCAGGCCCCTCAACCTGTTAGTGGCAAATCAGGCAGGGGTAGTAGCCCCTGGGATAGCGCCATCTAGGGGTTACATATAGTTCCAGTAAAAATCACTTAGTTCTTTTTTAGCAGCCTTTTACTTTTTGTGTGCAATGCATTGTTCGGTGGTAAAGGGTAGCTTCCAGGGTTGCCGAGTGGTTGCTAAGGAGGAGGCATGGCTACGTGTCTAGCGCGGCTTCCTATTCGCTGGCAAGTACATTGGGAGGGTTAAAAAAAAACCAACATATTGACCATAATGCTCGCTAAGCAAGAGGGCTGTGGAGTAGGGGGTCATTTGTTTTATTTTAATTTTGTTTCCAAGTATCTGGGTGATCCTGCGTTTCCTCATATTTAGGTCGATCCTGCATCTTGTAAGGCTCCGATGTGACTGTCGCCACAGGACCGTGGATTTGTCCATTTCTGCCGCTAAGGTAAGTGATGTGCAGTCTGTGTAGTGAGCGCGTGGAACCTCTAGAGGTTTTCAAAACGTTGTTCTGCTGCAGTAGAGTATTATCACGTTCCATGACCTTTTGAACTGCAGCAGAACAACATTTTGAGAACTTCCGGTTTCCATCCACACCAGTGGTCCACTATTCACTATATATGTAAAATGTATTTTGTATAAACATTAACCGGCTAGACAACTGCATTTGTCTGTATCTACTGTCCATAAAATGTTACGCTATTGTATTACCTTATAGTAAGCACTTGAGTATCTACTGTATGTCACCCCACTGTTCTGAAAAAAATCCCTGTATTTTATCAGTTAATTCTTCATGATCATGTGATGTCATATATTTATCTGTCTGTAACCTCCAGGGTTGTGCCTGAAAATAGGCAAATATCTGCCTAGTGCACCCTACCTGGTAAACAAAAACTAACTAAATAAATTCTGGGGTGAACCCCGTCCAGCCCCTTTGCCTTGTCTATTTTCAATTTTGCAAGTTCCCTGAGGACTTTCTCCTCCGTAAAAGGGCTAGTGTCCACCTCCCTCCCCTTAATGCCCTTCTCCACTACCTGTGGCCAATCACCTACCCCTTCCTTTGTGAACACTGAACAAAAGTAGTTATTCAATACAGTATGTCCCCTTTTAGTCTTACTATCCCTGCCCTGCTTTTCTTCTTTTCGCTTATGTACCTAAAGAATGTTTTATCCCTCCTTTTTGCTGATTTGGCAATATTTTCTTCAGTTTATGCTTTAGCTCTCCTAAATGCCTTCCCTGCCTCCCCCTTTGTTTTACCTGATAACCCTCCTTATCCTCTTCTTTCTGTGTCATCTTGTACCTTTTGAATGCCTGCTTCTTTTCCATTACTTTCTCTGCTACTTCCTTGGAGAACTATAGTAGTCTCTTCCTTCTCTTGCTCTTCTTAACCTGCCTGACACAGAGGTTTGTTTCCTTCCCAATGGCCTGCTTTATTTTCCTCTACTTCACCATTATTTATTTATTTAAAAGTTTCACCTGAACTAACAAGAGCTCATTTCCAGATGCATCCTGGGGGGAAGGGAAAGATGAGTACACTTGAAAATACAGTCGAAAACAATGTGTTACAACTGTAAACGGCAGAGAAATAAATACGAAAGCAATTATGTACAGTAAATTGTGTACATGAATTTAACCCATGCAAATGAGTAAACAAACAATGTGAGAACTCAATCCATGCACCACGGCATTGAAAATTATAGCTGCAAGCGGGATGGAAGCCGAGGTGCAGGCAGCAGGAAGGTCATTTAGAAAGACCGAGAAAAAGACAGGGCCGAGGACTAAGCCTTGGGGTATGTCAGTGGTGATTGGGAGGGGAGAGGCAAGGAAGTCCCCAGTACAGACTGATTGGGACCTACCCATGAGGCAGAAGTGGAACCAGTTGGTAGCTGAGGAGGACAGTTCTGCTGCTGAAAGCTTAGATAGGAGAAGAAGGAGATAGGCAACAGTGTTGAAGGCTTTGGCCAAGTTGACAAAGATGGCTGATCTGACTTGGTCCTGATCCATCCCTGTGAGAGTGGTTATCAGTTATTCAGAGGAGGGAAAAGGAGGTGGAGTGGTTTTTGCAGAATCCTGATTGGTATGGGGTGAAAAAGGAGGAAGAATCAAGAAAAGGGGAGAGCTGAGACAACACTAGATGTTCTTGGAGTTTGGTGAGGGTGGGGAGGACAGAAATGGAATGATAGTTACCAGGAATAGCAGGATCACCATCTTTAGGGAGGGGAATGACTGCAGTATGCTTCCAGGTAGATGAGACAGAGGCAGAGGAGAAGGAGAGGTTTAAAAGGGTGGAGATGGGGATACCAATGGCAGGGGCTGCCAGGTGTAAGAGTTTAGGCTCGAGCCCATCAGGGCTTTTACTCTTGAGTGGGTTGAGTGCTAGTAGGACACTGATGGCGGCATCTGGTGTGATAGCAGAGAATGAGAACTGGGCAGGTTGTGGGGGAGGGAGGGGGTGCTGAAGCTGGTGGAAAGGATGAGAGGAGGGAAGAGGCACAGGAGGTGAAGAAGGTGTTGAGAATGTGTCAGTAATGGATGAGTCATTCGACTTTAGAACTGGGATGGTGGGTTGGGCCTTGAGAGAAAAAAGGGCATGGACAACCTTCCAGAACTTTGAGGGGTGGCTGATATTGTTATGGAAGGTAGAGGGAAAGTACTCTGCTTTGGCTTACCTAGTGGCTCTGGTGCAGGCATTGTGCAGGACACAATATTTATGTAGGTCGAGGAAAAAACCCAAGGATTTGTGTTCCTTCCAAGCCAATCCTTCTGGCACGCAGGCAGGATAGGAGTTCGGCAGAGATCCAGGGGAGGTGAGAGCCCCTGACCCTGGTTTTCCTTATGGGGGCACGACGATCCCAAGTGGAGAGTAATTTGAATTTGAAGTAGTCAAGAGCATTGTCAAAAAAGCTAGAGGCTGATGCAAGTGACCAGTCGGTAGCAGCCAGGTCATTATGGATGGCTGATTGATCTAATGATCTAAAGGAATGGAGCAGAAGACTTTTTTTTTGGGGGGGGGGGTGCGCTTTAGGATGGTGGATTTTCCAGACACAATAGACCATATGGTGGTCACTGAGGGTGTCCGGGAGAATACCAGCAGTAGTTATGTGGTGGGGGTGAGAAGTGAGGGCCCAATGGATCAGGGTGTGTTTGAGAGATTTGTGGTTGAGACAGGTAGGTTCAGTGATCAGTTGAGTTAGGTTTAGAGATGTGGTATCATGATATATCCTAGACCGAGGAGGGGATAGCCAGTTCAAGTTAAAATCACCTAGTATGACTAATTCACCAGGAGAGGAATGGGAGGAGATGGTGGTGAGAAGGTCTGAGACAGAGGAGGAGAGACCAGGGCAGCAGTACACTCCTGCTATGAAGATGGGAAGAGAGAACGGGGGAGAGAGTTTTAGAGGATAAGTTCATAGGCTGATGGGAGAGAAACAGAGGATAGTGGAGAAATGGATTGAGGAAGAGATATAAATGGCGATACCCTTCCCCTCCTTGGTCTGTCCTGCCGGGTAAGGCAGTAGCCTGGGATGGAGATGGCATTATCAGGGATTTTAGAAGAGAGCCAGGACTCTGAGATAATACACACATCTGGCTGGAGGTTTGCCATAACTGGTTGAAGGAGGCCAATCTTAGGGAGAAGACTCCTGATATTAAGGTGGACAATACGCAGACCTTTAGGCAGGCACGGGGTAGAGAGATGGGGTGGGGGAGTGAGAGGGGATAGTGAGGGGGGGGGTTGGGACAGGGTTAGACTCAAAATCCCCTGCGAGCAAAAGCAGAAGCAAGATAAGGATTCTCAGTACAGCCGAGCTCTGTCTGCGTGCGGAGTGAGAGGGAGAGTGTTTCCTATCTGGTGGGAAGGGGGCAGGGAGAGGAGTGGAGCAATGCATGGATTGAGGCTAGATGGAGGTAGGGGGAGGACAGCAGAGAAGGGCTGGGAACCCAAGGGGAGTGGAGAAGAGGGAGGTGAGAGGAGGATGGAAAGGTGGGAGAGGGAGAGGGAGAGGGAGATGGAGTGAGATAGGTGAGAGGTAAAGATGGATATGGGGGGGGAATAGAGGTGAAAGAGAAGGGAAAGGGGATGAGGGAGATGGTGATGAGGAACATGACTATGAGGGAAGTGCAGTAATGACTGGAATATATAGGTGGCCAATGGTGAGACAGACCCGTGGTGATGGTGGGGGATTGAGGATCAACAAGTAGGTGGAGAGAGAGACAACTAGAGAACACTTAAAACTTTAAGCTAACAAACATGAAAAGACTATCCCTGAATACCTAAAGGTTTAAACTTTCATATAAGCACATACAACACTTAAAGCCAACTTGCAGGTGGAACAGATTTGGGATCATACCCTCCAGAAAATGGAGGCATACCACCGGGGAGTTTCAGGTGCAAGTATAACCTGCCTGCTTCTACAGTTACATGTTACATCAGAGTGGCTTGGTGGTTACAGCTGCAGACTGCAAGTGGGGCAGCCCACAGCAACCTGGGTTCCAACTCCACATCAAGCAACACCCTGAAAATAGTAGTTCTAATCCTCCAAATGGGAGGAAGGGGAATGTAGTGAGCCTGCAACATTTTGAGGGAGGGTGAGAATGTGCTGAATCACTAACATTTTGGAAGTAATAAGTACGTAAGCAAACCTTTATTTGGGGCGGGGAGGGGGAGAGCTTGAGGTACAAGTATATTGTGCTTGATTCTACAGTTTTGCCAGTGTGGCTTTAGTAGACAGAGCTGCAGACAACAAGTGGTTCAGGCTATGATAGCTCAGGTCTAAATCCCACTTCAGGTGACACACTAGAAAGAGTAGTTCGAACACTCCGAGTGGGAAGATGGGAATGTGGTGACCAGACAGGGATGTGTCAAGTAACAGCACCTGTGCTCAGGGGGTCTAAAGGTAGGGTTGGTACAATTGTATTAAGACCCTGAGAGGATGGCAAGGCTGAGCCATAGTGACCCCTTGTGGAGAATCGGTATGACCTACTAGTGGGAAATAAGGGAGACAGGTAATTACCAGATCATGTGACACAGTGTCACTATAAAGGAAGTGCCCAGGGTGGGTGGGGCAGCTGCTGCGCACTTCCCCATTTCAAAACGGAAAAACCTTGTTTCAGACAGTGTGGCAAAACACCTGCTGGAGTAAGCTATTTCTCTTTGAGAAAAGAATAAATATCTTAAAAGCCTGTTGAAGTCAACCATGCCCTGCTGTGTTAAGCTTTTCTCACTCTCTTGTTTCAATGTTTCCATTTGTATAGTGCATAGTAAACAAAAATCAAACTCTACCAGCCCTGCAACATTAGAATAAGGTGCCAATTCACAAGCAGGTCGCACTAGGCAAGGGTTGCGCATCTAATTCCGTCTCAGACTCTACAGACTATGATCAGAACAGCAAGAGTGCAGGGAATTTAATAATGACATTTTTTTTTTTTTTTTTACAAAGTTTGCAGAATTTTATGAAACGTTATGACCCAGTGTGATTCCACCATTATTAATTAATACCATCAATATCCCAATCACAGCTCCCCTACCTTTTAACTGAGATAACTTAACTGTGGCATCCATAAAGGGGGCTAATTAGAGAATAATACAGCCATGTCATGAAGAGAAGGCGAAAGCATGTGTGTGTGCTCGTGTGCACATTCATATACTTGTGCAGTACCACTAGTTAGGGTTGAGTGGTATGTTCAATGTTAAACCCCAATCTTTGCACCTTAATAACTTTGGTGCATGCTTTTTGGGTGTCATACCTCAGAGAGCTCAGCCCCCGGTTCCTCCAAGCTCTGCCCACCCCTGGACTTACTTGAAGCAGTGATCCATCCAGGCTTATCCCTTCTGGGCAGGGCCGTCGGGCAGGCACAGACCCTATGGAAGACTGTACAAGGTTCTCGGTGGACGACATTGCTCGAAATCTGGCATGCATGGTTCTGGTGGCAAATTCTCAAGATGTGGGAAGTTTTGTCATGGATGCTTAACCAGATTTTGAGATCCATAAATGTCAAAAATACATAAAAAAAAGCCACTTTGGGGTTTTTTGAAGTTCTCACCTACTGCTAAGACAGTATGGAATACTGTTCCGAAACTTTTGGGGTGGAAGGAGCTTGTGTGCCTTTTGAAGGTTTCATGAAAAAAAAAAAAAATTAAGTTAAAAGGTCTTGAAATCTGGCTTCTCAGCATACTCCATAGGGTTTTTGAGATAATCCTTTGATACAACCAAAACAATTCTTCTTTCACGAGCATTTTTAGGTCTTAACTGTGTCTTTGTGTCACAAGAAAAGATATGTTATTGTCGTGATGGCTGCCATCTTTTGTTTCTGGAAAACACAAAGGTAACAATAAATAAACACGAGTTAAAAAAAATGAAGCTTGCTAACTGGATTCATTAAGCTTGAGTCAGTTTTTTGGTTTTTCCAAAAACTGGGACAGAAATACAAGTTCTTTGGTCATCAACTAAGCGAGATGGCCAATTTTTGTGTTGTGAGCCTGAATTCTCGGATCGCACATTTAAGTGTGACCGAAGAAGTTTGTTTTTGCACACCAAAAATGATTGTTTTTCTGCTGGATTACTTCTTCGGTCTTACATTTAAGTGCAACCTAAGAATTTCTTGTGCAAACTAAAATCAAATAGGTTTTGGGCCAGGTGAAGATTTTTGATATGCAGATGAAGAATTCTTTGGTCGTACATTTCTTTGTGCAATTCTTGTTTTTTGAATGAAGATTTTTATGTGCAATCTAAGAAATGTTAGGTCACAAACTACATACGGTAGTGCAATACTGGCTTATGACATAAAAATGTGATTTTCTTTTTTTGTGTGTGTGTGTGTCACACACTGTAACTCATAACTTGGTAATTTTACAATATTTTAGTCCCAAATTGTGAATATACTGTTTACATGACCCTACCTCGTGAACAAGGATAGTGGAAATTTTCAAATACAGGTTGAAAAATGATTTCAAAGTCTCTCTGCAAAACCACCTCTCGGGTGGAATTTAGCACATTCTAGTGGCCAAGTTCATGACATGGGGACAAAATGCAACAAAAAAAAAATTATGAAGAAACTGTGTGTAGGGCCAGCCTTTGGACCAGTGGGTAGTGAGGAGTGAGTGGTCCAGTGCCAGTGAGCTGAGCTGGATGAGAAGAGGCTATGGGGATGGCACAGCCATTCAATAGTGCTGTGTTGGCCATACAGGCAACAACTAACCATACAGTGAAAAAAGTCAGATGGACTGTTGATCTTTTTCTGTCATCACTGTCTATGTTTTCGGCATAGAGTACATACTGCCCTGCACCTCCACACCCATAGCTGCACAGAAGCACAAGGCCCTTACAGCTCCATAGACAACCCCACAAAATTATTTGCATCCACAGCTGCATGGAAATGCAGGGACCAGAGGGCCTGCTCTTCTGCTGGCAGATGGTCTCTTCCCTTGCTGCAGGACCCAGAGAGTTCTGCATGTCTGTATCTGTTCACACAGGCCCCAAAGGGACTTGCATGAATGAGGATACAATTCCACTATCTCAAAACCAAAAAAAGATATTCATTGAAAACAACTACATTAAAACCTAGGGTAAATGGAGAGCTGTTATCATATTGCTACCACACCCAGTTCCAGGAACACAAAGCCTTTGAGAGTCAAAGAGGACAGGCTTGCACTGGTACAAAGCACCTTGTATAGCAAGAAAGTCACTCTGGCCTCTGTTGACATACCCCTGGGGACTAAACCTCCAGAAAATCATGAAACTCTTAGATCTCAATATTGTAAATACCTCAGGCAGCCGCTCTTGGCAGGAGATTTCAATATGCCCCACTGTAACACATGGGACACCTCAACACATCCCCGGCAGCACACGCACAAACTCCCAGCCTCTACACCGCGTATACCTAAAGTGGTCAGACATTTTTTTTGGGGGGGGGATTGCCCGCCAAAAACAAGAACTACACTCATTATTCAGCAGTACACCATGTGTATCCACAAACAGACTATAGCTACACTCAGCAAGAATACCAGCACAGAGTGACAAATCATATCAGTAACATACTTCTCAGAGTACCACGCCCCAATTTGGACATTCCTGCATCTCATTCAGATCAGACCAGAGACACATTGGTGACTGAATGCCTTCCACCTTAGGTCTGAGGAATTTTGAGCCTTTCTTGCACAAAGGATACCAGAGATCCTAGACCTTAACCTGGAGGGCAATCACACAGAAGCTGTGGGACAGACTTAAAAACAGTCCTGAGGTGCAACATTACTGCATACATGACCAGAAAACACTGAAAAATACAGCAGTGTCTTGGTGGCCTGCAAGACACACATAATTTCTTGCAGGATGCCCATAAACAGGGCCACAGATCAGTAAAGGGCCAAATTAACAAAATGAAGCAGGAAATAGCATCAACCTGCATAAAACTAAAATGGCGCTGATGTACTTAAAGACATAAGTATTATGAGGTTGGCCCTAGGGCAACTACACTTTAACCCCATCAAGTAAGGAAACAGAAGACCAGAGCCACAATTGTGAGTCTTCAACATTTTCTCACTGGTCAGACTCTCTGCAACATCCCACAGATTACTGAAGTATGCTGCACCTTTTACACTAAACTATATACCCTAGAAAACCTACACAACGCAGAGGTAGCGGAAGCCTTTCTCGATCCATTGACACTCCCAGCACTCACCTGAGCAGGCTGCAGTTCTTACAACCCGGATAGAGAGTACGGAGCTTGAGCGTGTGGTTTGGATGGCCAAAAGTCAGAAGATACCGGGGCCAGATGGCTGTTCAGCAGAGCTGTACAAGTCCAAGTGGGAGATCCTTTTGCATCCACTGTTAAAAATTTATAACAAGGTGTTTGCAGGCAGTGAGATACCGAGCACAGGGCAATACGCCACAGTATCAGTAATCCCTAAACCAGGAAGAACCTGTAGATTGTGCTGCATGTAGACCAATATCTGCCTTAAATGTATATTATAAATTATAGCCCAGTGCCTGGACCTCCCACTGCTGAACCTAATACATAGACCAGACTGACTTTGCATGAACCAGGCAAATGTGCAACAACACCCGGCGCACTCTGCATATTCTCCATCACATATGTGCCCACAACATTCTATCCCTTCTGGTTAGTTTAGATGCTGACAAAGCATTTGATAGGGTGTCTTTGTCCTAGTTATTTGAGGCACTAACTAAGCAGGGATTCTCGACTGACTTAGTCTCTCTCCTCCAGTGAATTTATGCTTCCCTACAGGCCTTCATCAAGGTGAATGGCCATACCCCCCCTACTTTTGTCCTAGGATGGGATACTTGCCAGGGATGCCCACATTCCCCTCTCCTATTCATGCTTTACACTGAGCCTCTCACTCAGGCAGTAAGAAAAAACACCACCTTCAGGGGAATCCAAGTGGGTGGCAGACAGCATAATTCGGCACTATATGCGGATGATGTCCTCCTATGGGTCTCGGATCTGAAGAATACAATACTCGAAACCTTTTGTATACTTGCCCAACTTAGTGACATTTTGGCATATAAACTGAATACCACCGAAACAGAGGACCTCCCATTATACCATGTTCAGAGACCCGTGCTGAGACAGCAGTACCCCTTCTGCTGGGACTTCACGGAAATAAAATACTTGGGCATTAAGCTCCCTCTTAAGCTGGAAAGGCTATATGAGGTTAATTACAGACCCTTCACCAGTCAAATGACTACTGACCTACTGAAATGGCATTCCCTACCAGTAACACTTGTAAGATGGGTAGACTCAATATGCATGGTGGTCCTGCCACACTTCTATATACATCTTCCACAATGTCCCCCTGTCGGTCCCACAACAGGACCAGAGAAAATGGCAGACATCCATCTCTAGATGCATATGGCGTAGCCAAAGTCCCAGAATAAGGTTCGCCACTTTGATGCTACCCAAAAGTAAAGGGCAGGTGCGGGGGGGCTGCCAGACCTTACAATACAATGTATTATACAGTGGCACAGCTCCGCATACTTTCTTTTTTACTGGCACACTTCTGGGACAGACCCACAGTGGATAGACATGGAGAGGGATCTTCTCCCCATTCAAGAAATGACCTGCTACATGTTTGGAGTGGGTATGAGAGGAGAGTTAAACCCCCATGGATCCACAAGATGGTAGTGCAGTTAGGGATGCTGAAGGAGGGGAGACACATGGTGAGATCTGGTACAGCAGCAAACTTTGGCATGCGTATACCCCTTGGATCTCCCAGAGTGACTGCCCCCTCAGTGAAAAAGGAAATGTGAAAAATAGAACCCGCAGCTAGCCTGACGACGGCCTCTGGGGAACCAAAGAAGACCGAAACTAGAACCCTAAGGAGCCAACCAGATGAAGCACAGTGTAAGTGTGTATGGGGAGTGGGTCACCCTCCTTGCCACTGTGGGGGACTGATTCTGAGGCAGCATGGAAGCAGGGCTCCTGTAGGGGAATGGCAGTAGGCCAAGCTGTGGCTCCTTGGAGTCCCCTGAGGGATAAGACTGGCTGCAGCGTAGAGAAGGCTTATAAAGAGAGACTTAAAATATATCTAGTTATTTGCGTTATTGTTAACAAAACAAAATGCTTAGTTTGCATAAAACCACCAATTGTTTCTGTCTTTATCTTTTCTGTTTCAGTGTGGTGGATGGCCAGAAATCATGCAGTGTATGTGGATCCCCTGTGTGTGCAGTCTGCAGAAAGATTTTGGAGATCGCATCACAATGCCTTTCTGCCAAATTGCATTTTTCCCTCTCTTATGCCTCTACATTAGGACTCTACATAGCAGCAGCTCACAGGCATTATCTTCTAGTTAAGTAAACATTTTCTGCACAATGATTTACTTCATAACAAATGGCTGAAATGAATTCTTGAAACCAACAGGTAAGAGCTTCCATCATCTTTTAATGCTCATATTGCTTGTGTAAATGCCAGTGTAAAGATTTCCTTACAATTTGATAATAAAATCTTTTATGTGAACAGTTATTTTTTAAAGTCATAGTCATCTTGCACTCTCATAAGTAACATATTGTGGCTGTTTGTCTCCTTTTTCTAAGGGCACGGCTTCCTGTTGTTGCTTGTACCCTGTGGGGGTAAGCCAGCCCCAACGGTAGCACCATCACACTAGCACTGTTAGCCCAAGTCCATTTTTGGTTATGAGTGGGCAGTGGCATCTGAACTTTGCAGCTTCAGGCGTTCAGTAACTAGTGACTGTGGAAGTGTGTTGAAGATTAATTTGCTCTTGACTAATGTGTGATTCAACTGTCTCACTTCCCCCATACACAGCAGTAGCTGCCCAGAGTACACTGACTCAGTCCGTGATTATGAATGGGGTTGGTGCTGCAGATATTAATCAAAGGGCAGGAAAACCAGTCAGCTTAGGAGAAACCATGGAGCCGAGTTCACAGAAGGAGCAAGTGAAATTGAAGCTGGGAAGCAAACACAGGATTCCAGAGCAACAACCTGAAATGCAGTATTTAAAGCAACTATTTAACAGCCTTAAAAGTAACTGTTTTTGAAATTACTCGGGGAACAACACCTTGAAGCCGGCCGGTGGTGCTGAGGGTTGAGCGCTGGAAGCCATACTCGTGATATGCTGGCAACCCGGGTTTGGGAGTAAGCCTAGGTTGTCGGGGGTGGAGGGAGCAAGATTGAGTAGTCGCTCAGCAGTTCTCCTCTCCTGAGGAGGAATCTTGTTGCCTCCACGGTTCAACTGCCCCCAGGTAGAGGCCTAAGGGCAGTGCAGGTGGGTGGGCAGCATAACAAGGGAGGGTACCACGGAGCTGCGCTGTGCACATACCACCACACACATACTGTATGCATGGCCTTGGCACAGGTTGGAAGAAAACTGGAAAATGGAACTGGCAGGCTCCATGTCTCCGGTGTGGCTCACCTGGCTTCTGGATTGTGCTTTGAGGTGGGTGGGGAGCTGGCACTCCCATCTCGGGGGGGGGGATCCATGGGGGAATCACCAGGTTAGGATCCGGACTGTGATAGGGGGCCGGAGCCGCCTGCCATCTCTGTGGGGCCGGGAAAACACAACAATAAAAAAAAAAGCATTGAAAACTTACTGTTTTTTGGAAATAACTCCAACTCATAGCATAATAACTCTTGAGCAATACCAGGAAAGGGTCAGCCAAATAAGGGGCTGTGAATCACAAAGCTCTGGTTAGGTGGATTACAGGACTTCTGAAATTGCACTGGCGGGGAGGAGACGGACACCACCTGTAGCAGAGGGTTTGGCCAGTTACTTGTGAAACAGGACACTGAAAAACACAAGGAGGTGAGAACTGACATTTCAAAGATTAAAAGAGAACTCTTGATATCTGAAAAGACCCCTGGCTTCTCTAAACTCTACAACAACCTGCTCAACAGATTGGAGAAGCACGAATCAGAGGTAATCAAATGGAAGCAAAAAAAAAAAAGCTTGATAGAGATTCTGCAGATAACAGTGAAGGGTGGATCTTTGGGGCAGATGCCAAAGGTCAGAGTCGAACACGTTCCTTCTCAACAGGGAAGAAAAACTTTACCAGACCTGCAACACCTGCTAGAGGAACAACAAGCAACTTCCCCTGATACATCAGAATCTAACTCACTGGACCAAAGAGTGGTGAGCTACCTCACTGCTAGGCCTTATATGTAGATATAATTCTGTTGTATATATGTTTTTTTATGTAATTCTATGTAAATGTACATGCCAGTGTCAGCAAAGGCACAGAGAAAAGACTGGATTTTTTTTAAAGAGGGGTTTGACCTTCCTGTGACCTACAAGGCCAGTCTTGCTTGCAGGAATCTGACAAGATTCTTGTCAAAAAGCTTGTGGATACAAGATCAGAGTGTATTCTTCTAAGTTAACTGGCCAAGGGAAACAGAAGTAATAAAATCAGCTTATATAATCATACAACTTACAGGATCTTCCTTATAACCAATTAAATTAAGCCAGTTCAAAATCCCAGGACGAGAGAAGTTATTTCCACTGTTATAAACCCTTAATAAGATCAAAAGGGAAATGGTCTTAGACAAGAGGTGACAGAAAAGGTTCACACAGTACACTGATATTTTTTCTAAGTGCCAAGACTTTAGGAAAGAGCAAGAGTGACACCTGGTGGCCTAAAGTGGAAGGGTCAGCCTTTATTCACAGAAGGGCCAGTCTTTATTCACAGATGGGGGGGGCTTCTATATAAACTCTCTAGCACAGACACTTAGAGCCATTTTGCCATTTTACACATTTCACTTGGACCCTCTCCTGACCACAGAGAACACCTGTCAGCATAGAGACTGCTTAAGAACCGAAGGTTACTACAGAACGACTGAAATATTTTGCAAACCAGTGATTCTCTGGACTTTGAAAACTTCAGATCTAAGATAGAGACTTAGCTAAACAGTGTCAGTGTGTTTTTCAGTGTATTTTTCCCCATTTTGTTTCTTACACTGCAACTTAAATTAGTATATGTTCTCTTTCAGTTGTAACTGTATTTGTTTAATTATCTTAGTAAAAACTTTTGTTTTCCTAAAGAAATTCTGCCTGCGTGAGTTCTTATATTGTATGTGTGACTGTAGAAGGTTTATTACTAATCTGTGACAACTGTTAATTACTTAGAAGGGCCACCACAAGCAACCAAATTGAGAAAAGGGTCTGTAAGGGACATCTGGAAGGATAGGGAGAATACCAGAGTCTCATACAAGTCTGCAGGGATTGTGAACTACGCTGTTGCATGTCCTGTAGGGTGAAGGCCCAATCAGGCTTAACTGCTACTCCAAAGAGTGGTTGATGCCTGGGACATCCTCCTTTGTGTAATAGCCAAGGAAAGGGTTCATATTTGGCCACAAGACTCAAGACTGGTACTGCGCCCCTATCCAGAGCTACAGGGACACCCTGGATCCTCATGGCAGAGGTGTAGTTGTGACCGCAGCGAGCATTCAAAAGGCACAAGGAGGGTATCCCTGTCCCCCCATCACAGATTTCACTTAAGGGTGGGCACTGTGAGCTCAGTGGGCTTGACCCCCAGGAATGGGTTGTGACAGACCAAGGCACTTAAAAATCTTGAGTTTTTTGGGTGTAGCACCCCTCCAAATTGGGGCCTACCTTGAGTGTCTTCCTAGGCTCCGCCGATGCCCACTGAAAGGCCAGGAGATAATGAATCCATAGGTATTGTTGTCCTTCTTTTGATCTGTGTGAGAGTGCCATGATGCATCTCTGCATTGTCCCTTTAAGTGCCACAGTCAGTGTGTATACTGTACATGACCAGGGCTGGGTCTGAGTGTACCAGAGCTCACGACCAGCCAGACACTTCCCTGATCTGCTCCACTTTGCTGTCGCCAAAAGAAAGGAGAGAGCTTTACATGATACTATAAATATTTACTTTTGATTCCTTACTGTTTTAGAGATAGAGCAAGTAGTTTAACCTGCCTTCTTTGCAGCATGCATTTCCCAATGGGAGCCGCCATGTTTTGGACTGAGACTTTCCAGATTGGCCCGATTAGGACACTGGGGACCTCAAGGAGTCCTTAGCTCAGGTGCCATTTGGGAGAAACTGTGAACTCTGGCGTTTGGAGCCTAAAGGAACCAATGGGAACATAAAACTGTGCCTGACAGCTCCTTTAGCCAACCTGATTACAGGGAAAAATGGACTAGTCTGAGTACTGTTTTCAAACACAAGAAAGTACAGCTCGAGTGTTCAAATGGAGAGGCGCATCTAAGCTCTGTGGGAACCTACGTAGTATAGGCCTGAAATAGTCTCCTGAGATCCTCTGATTCCAAGAGGGGATCTTATTCAAGAATATTGCTTTTCTGCAGACTAGGAGGGTTGCTCAGCAAAGTGGCTGAGACTGCAATCAGGCAGAGAACTACAAAAGAAGAAAACAGATAGGCTAGTGTTTCTTCAGGTAAAAGTGCTGAGGCCTGCTGTGTGTGAGGAGACTTATCCAGGAACTCATGTTTTGCCAAAAAAAGAAGCCAGCCGTACACAGCAACCTACTTGCCTACCAGCTGGTGGTCTTACCAGCAAAAGAACTGAGCCATTCCACAGACATTTTTCTACATGTGGGCCCATGCCATATCGGCCCATGCTGTTTGTTCCTGTGCCAACCACAGTTTTCCAGTGAGAAACCATTTTCTGGGATCCAGCCCCTGTGCACCAAATTATCACAGGCTGCAACCACCTACAGGGAAAGGCCGTGAAGAAGAATAAGAATCAGCATTTATATAGCGCTTTTCATACACAGTATCCCAAAGCGCTTTACAAGCAATGCTAGACTGGTAGTGAAGTGACTGAATGTGTGGTGGCGGCCATATTGCACATTATCACCCACACACAACCTGGATAATTGCATGAACCAATTTATGGGAAGGGGAATATTGGCCAGGACACCGGGAATGTTCCCTGCTCTTTACGAAGAGTACCCTGGGTTCTTTTACTTCCACCTGGACACCCACCAGGACAACACCAGGATGGGCAGAAGGGACCTCGGTTTAACGTCTCATCCGAAGGACGGCACACCCCAGCAGTACAGCACACCCCAATACTGCACTCGGATGCCAGCGATTTTTAGGTGCAAGTCCAACCCAATGTGGGACGAGAACCCACGGCCTTCTGGTCCAGAGGAGGATGTGCTACCAACTGAGCCACGCTGATACGTGAAGTGGAGGTGAGTCATGTCAGTCCAGTTTCCCCATGCAAGGCAACTCCAGCCATCTGTCTTCATTTTGCCAGGCCTTCATCAGTTCATTGGGAGCAGTGAATAAACCCAGGGTATCTCCCTGCAACCAATGGGTTCAATTATAAATGGTACCATCTGATTGCTTTCAGTTAAATTACAAGGGTCTCAATGGACCAGGCCAGCTGGCAGCAGATACAAATAATTGAATCTGCTGTGCGCTGTCAATATTGATTGCTTCTTTTCATCAAGGGCCCCAACAACAGCTGCAATGCTGGCTACCCTGGGCACCGATTCTGGCCAGCTAGCATTACATTCTGGGTACCCAGCAGCTGCGAGACTGCTTAACCAAGGGACTGAATTAATTGTATGCAGAGTAACCTGGTTCAAACCAGAACAGTAATCATTTGCTTAAATTTACTCCCCCTCCTTGTTCATGCCCCCTTAATAAACCAGACTTGCTGTTTATTGTTAAACTTACTGCGACCTGGGTAAAGGCATTGGAAAGTGAATACTTGCATTCATTATTGTTTTACAGGGAGTTCCAGGGTGTTTGTCGGAAGACCCAACCCGGGTGGTAAATGTAAGGTATGTGGGCATATTATTGTCTGTTGCAAACTATCTATCGATTGCTGCTAATGGTAATCAACAATTCACAGGTACTCGTCACTAGGCGGGATTGTGTGTGGTTATAGCTTCCCAGAAAGGCTAAACAATCTAGATAGATACCCATATAAACCGTACTCTGGGTGGAGGCACCAATCCATTGTATTTACTGAGAGTAGGGGTACCCCGGTACTTGCTAATTTGGAACCCAGGCCCATCAACCTGTTGTTAGGAAGACAAGCAGGGGTAGTAGATCTTGGAATATCACAGCTTAGGGGTTACATTTTCTATTTTGTTTAAATCAATGCGCACACAGAGAAATGGTACCAAAAAGAAAAGAAGCAAGAATACACAAAGAGGCCAAGGTGTAAAACGAGGAGGGAGAGATGAGGTAGAAACAAGAATGAACTGAGACATCAAGGGAAAATACCACAGAAACAGTTACTTTAATCTGGTTCTGAGCAAAGAACAAATTTCAGTTCTGTTCGAAGGGCTCTCTTTTGTCTCAAGCTCACCCCTGGACAAATTTCAACTCAAGCCTTACATCCATAAATTATTTAGAAAAATTTGAGCTATTGACTTTTATCTTAAAAATCCAAAACCTAACAGCACAGTGGGCATTGATCTGGAGTACTTAAATCTGTTAAAACAGCATAGATGCATTAAAAACCAAACAGAGGGCTGGCTCTGTGGTGCTGAGCAAAGGGGTTCGCTCGGTACACTGGCGACCCGGGTACACGCCCTGACCCCGGGTACCAGGAGCGAAGACTAACAGGGAGGGGGATTACAAGCACCCACTGGATGCTTACCTCTGGAGGGTGGGTACTGCCTGGGCGCCTTAGGGTGGATTGGGTGTGTGCTTGGGAAGAGAGGCCTCGACCTTCCCGGCCCCTTGCATCCAAGGGCGCCCTGCCCGTGGGCCGAGAGCATGGGGAGGAGGCAGAGAAAAAGAGAAAATGGTACCTCAGCTGACCAGAAGATGGCCACTGGACCCTCGCCGCATGCACCTCCCGGACAGCCGGGACGGACCCCAGCAGCACCCAGGGCCAAGTAGGTCAGGCTGTGAGGCTAATTCTCTCCGGAAGGAGAGGACCCACCCGATGAAGGGCTTACGTCGGGTTACCCTGGGGGGCTGCAGTATGGGGCAACAGTTTGCGGCGGGGTTGCCTAGGGTGAGGGTCTAGGTGGCCTGAAGGAGTGGCCGACCAAGGCGCATGGGGGAGGTGCAAAATAAAAAATACAAAAAACAAAAACAAACACTTAACGCTGCATAAATAACATTTTTTGCTTATAAAAACACATCTGTGCTGGAGTCTATATACATCTGGCGAGTGGTACTGGTTTTCAATTTTTTCCATAGTTTCATTTTGCTGACTGCCCTACCGCCACTCCTGTGCCACTCTTTCATTTTGTTTTGTCGATCCTGTACTCAGGCCACGCTTGAAAGGATGCTGTTCTCTGGACCGCCCTTTAAGCTATGAGGGGAACCTCCAGAAAATATATGGAATGCCTGACACACTGAAATACAGCATGACAACAAACCCAGAAGCCACAACAGGTACAGGGGTGGCAGGTTCGAATCTCAATATCATAGATGGACTCTTGATTTAACCGGAATTTTTTATTCTGGATTCAGGTTACCCACAAACTGCTGCTGTAGTAACAGCCATTTCCCAGCTTTCTAATATTAAGGAAGCTTTTTACAATATGAGTGAGCAGCATCTAAGTTAAGAAGGCTGGTGTGGCAGCAAGTTACTCTACAGAGGTAGGTGGAAGTGGGAAGGGTTTCTCATGGAATTTCCTTCTTTAGGGAGAGATCACATTGATTTTTTAACCCCTGGAAAACTCCTCCTCCCTATGTTTGGTTAAATTAATCATTAAAGATTCAATTAAACAGCAAGAAATACTTACTAAGGAAGTTAAACAGAAAGAAATCGTGTTTTATCAGTTTTCTGATTCTACAGAATTTGAAGTTTTGAAGCAAAAGCTGGAGAGGACACTGAAAGAACCCTACATCAGTATCAAAGCACGTAAGAGAGAAAGTTCTTCAGGGATAAGGGTGATTATAAAAATAACTATATTTTTAATTGGTAGCAATTTGAAAAGAAGACAAAAAAACAAGGTAGCCAAAATCTTTTTTAAAACCCCTCTGCAAGTACCCTGAATCAACAAGCCATTCGGAAGAGTGAATCAGAAGGTGCTCCTCTGTGTTTTTTTGGTGGATACCCTAGCCTCAGAAGAGAACCTTCCCCTCACCCACGAAGGAGCCCCTGAATCACATTCCAACAACAGCAAGGAAAACAAGGGAAGGCCATAGGGAAAAAAGGAAACCTGGGCCTGCAACACAACCAACAGGTCAGATCAGAGTGGCCAGAACAGAAGGAGTTATCGAGGGAAGAACCGCCATTAACACTCCCATGAATGTAATTAATTTGTCAAGTTATCAACTCACAGACGCTGAACTGTCACTGTTAAATCGTGGACTCAAGTTTGTACCCACTACTCAGTTAAATCATTTTGATACCATCATAGATCTGTATAAATCTGCACATTTGCTGTCTCTCAAGTGTTTTTTTCCCCCAGACATGAGTAGAGATGCACAACAAGGAACTCTGGACTCCACCCCGCTAGATAGGTCCACACTAACTCCTGCATCTACTGGTGAGCCTGCTGACACACCACCAGATTTTTCTGACCACCAGTTTAGAAGGAAATTAAACTTGTATTCCTCTCTCTAACACCACTGTAAATGTATTCATTAAAGCTTGTGTAACCCCCCTACATATAGGGGTTCCTATAATGTCTTCCTGGGCTGCCTAATGCTCACTGTCAGGATGGTGTTCTGTGTCCAGTAGTTCTAACTGCCTGCATGAGAGGGCTCCAGTAAGCCTCCGGGCCTGTCTCTTTAAGAGAGCTATTATTCTGTGTGAGAAAAGTAGTCTGGACTGGGTCTGAGTAATTAAGGCTTGAGACCAGCCAGACAGTCAGCATTTCTGCTCCATTCTGCAGTCGCTACTTACGCAGAGGGAGCTCTGTCAGGGAAAGTGATTATTTATTATTATAGCAGATAAATAGTAATATAGAGTCTGTCTATCTTGCTTTCCATTGCAGCTTGAACCTTTGCATAACAGCCACCATTTTGGTTCTGGACTGCCAGTGTTGGACCAATCGAACCTCAGGAGACCTAAAATGGAGACTGTCCCCAGAGGTCTTGTGGGATTGAAATTCTGCAGAATTGTAGTTGTAAGGGTTTGGCACCTAAATGGACCTGGAGGGGGAACCCTTTCTGTGATAGACAGTTCCAAACAAACCTTTTGGATTACTAGGAAAGCCCCAGAACTGCCTGCAGCAGTGTGTCAGTCGAAAGTTGGAGTTTGGAGAGTAAACAGCTAGAGCCATCGAGCAGCTGCTTCTGCTAGGAGCATGGGAGAATCGTCGGGAAGGCTCTGCTGGCCTGCCTGTCGCATCTTCCAGTGTGAAGTATTTTTTTTCCTTGAGAGTGAAAGTTAGATTTATCCAATTCCTGGATCAAGGTCTGTATCTGAAGAGAAAATGTGTATTGCTGCTGCCTGCAAGTGGATCAAAGACTTGCTCCAGAAGCAAATGGCCTGCCAGGTACCAGACTGAGCCTCAGATCAAAAGGTTTGCAAAGAAAACATGCAGTTTGCAAACAGACTTTATCCGAACTGTGGCAAAATATTCTAAGTGCTTATAAGTGTGCTGAATGTGTACTGTGGGTCGCGATTTGGTTTCTCGCGGTGAGTTCGGTTACGCCAGCCAGAGGCTGTTGCAGCACTTTATCACAGAATTTATCCAAAACTGCCTGCTCCACTTGGGCCTTGCCATCTCGGCCTAGGCCGCTGCCAGCGATTCAGAGTCATTTTTGGCGAAAGACCCACTCGGGGATTTGGCCCCCTACTCAACACTACTGAACAGGTTGCGACCATCAGGAGTTGAGTCGTGTAGGCCCTGCTTCCCCCTGGCAATCCAGTACAACATCCAGTGGTCTTCATTTTGTCTGTCCTGCATCCTGGTCTGGGTAGTGTGAGTACAAACAGGATAGCTCCCTGCAACATAAGCTACAATCATTGTGTGTCATCCGATTTTGATTGTTTGGGTTTATTGCAATGGACTGAGCCACCTGGCTCTGGATAACAAATATTTGGGTTGAGTGCATGTTAATTGTGTTCCTTCCTAAGGGCCCCAAAAACAGCTGCAACGCCAGCCAACCCCGGGCAACACTACAGGCTAGCCTGTTTTCCATACTGGGTACCCAGGGTTGTGAGGACTGTGGTAAAGGGACTGACAGCACATGCTTATTCAGCCTGAATTTAATCAGATCTGCCAACCACCTGCTAGATTCACGCCCCACCCTTGTTCACACACGCCTGAATAAATCAGATTGTGGTTGTTCACATTTAACCTGGCTAGTGTGTACCTTCTTGGTGGGGATATTGTACTGCTGTTGTATTATTGCATCACTGGTCTTATTTTCCAGGGGGTCTCTAGGGCAATCGCAGAAGATCCAGCCCTGGTGGTAAGTGCAAGGAGTGTGGGCATATCAGTACTGTCATATGGTAAATGTGAATGTTCTGCTGCTAAACTGTTTAGGCCACTAGAAGGGTTGGTGGGTGGTTATAGCATCCCGGAGGGCTATAACAACAGCAGCTATGCTACCCCAAAACCATTCCTCCGGGTGGAGGCATCTGTTCACCGAGTTCAGGCCCCTTAACCTGTGCTCAGTCATGCAGGCAGGGGTATAGCACCACCTAGGGGTTACACTTGTGAACAGGCTTTAGTTTAGTTTAGTTTTTATACTGGAAGGCATGTGAATAAGTCTGCCAGTTTTCACAAGCATCCAGTCAAATACAATAGCATATACAAAGTGCAGCAGAGAGCCAAAGTAAGAATATACAAAGAGGAGGGACCTTATGTGAAAACTATACATTTGGATGCCAAGAAACTGCAGAACACATGATATCTACAAAAAACAATAGACCATAGTGAATACAGGGTGTCGCAGACAGCCTGGTTTAAAATATCCAGCTGATAGGAATGCCCTCCTACTAGCTAGCTCATGTCACCCCCATTGCACCATCAGAAATATACCGAACAGTCAATTTCTGAGGGTACGGGGCACTTGCAGTACTACTTTTGAAAGAAGGGCATGAGAGTCGCAAAATAGATTCATGGAAAGGGGGTATGATTTTTAAAATGTGGAAAAGTCTATAACACGGCCAAGAACACTGATAGGGATTCATTTCTTATGCCACTGAGGACAGACAATCAGGGTGAGGTTACACTCAGTTTTGTTACAACTTTTAGTACCAAAGCAACCCACTTGCAGAACATCAAACATAAGCATTGGGGCATTCTCCAAACAGAACCCAAACTATCAGGCTATGTTACCAACCACCTAGGATGGTGTATCACAGGCCTGAAAACACTGGGGATATGGTGACACATATTATGCAACCTCTGGAGGGAAAAAAAAAAACCACATGGCTTCCCCCACTTCCAGCTGGTACCCACTGTTGTAGGAAGTGTTGAGTATAGCAGGGTGGTGACACCTTGTTCATCCTTTACTAATCCTGGTATGGGTGAAAATAGTGTATACTAAAAAATGTATTAATTGCAATACAATACCTTGCCACCTGTATATGTGTGCATTCTATGCAAGATGCACCAAAAGGTTTAAGGAAAGAACAGCTGAACATACGTGGTGCATGTGAGAAGCGCACTCAGCAGGTCAGGCCCTCTGCTCCCACAGTGTCAACCTCCGAGCACAATAGTGTGAACAGTTAACAGACAGGGTAACCCTTCTGTCTGCTTTTAGGTCCAACTCACCTTTAGTCTCAAGTTCTATAAGGATTCAAACTGTGAACCTTATGCTAGCGTACCCAAAGTACAGGTTGAGATACGTACCCT
The DNA here is from genome assembly GCA_016271365.2 of Neoceratodus forsteri. Classification (NCBI taxonomy): domain Eukaryota; kingdom Metazoa; phylum Chordata; order Ceratodontiformes; family Ceratodontidae; genus Neoceratodus; species Neoceratodus forsteri. The sequence goes on along the minus strand of CM028137.1, from coordinate 553,268,464 downwards.
CTTTGGGGGATTGTGGTACAATCTTTCACCAGGGGCACCAAGCCAGGCTTCCAAAAAGAACCCTTAAACTCTAGACCTTGGGTATATTCTTACCTTTTACCAGTTTAGTAACACCATCAAGCTTTTGAATAGTTTTTGTCAGTCTTAACCCTCTATACGTAACATGCAAAAAAAGAACTGGCAGACCCAGGCAGTCTTTCAAAATAAAGATTTTACTAAAAGATGATAAAAATATGAAAAATGTAAACGCAGAACAATATATCAAAGAGCATACAATCACTTAAAAGCAAAGCAAAGAAAACTACAAACTCCTACCAACATACCGTTTAGATCTTTTCTATCTAATGTATTATCTCTAAGTGCCTTGAAAGTTAGAGAACTGTGTTTCTTAAGAGCCCAAAAAGATATGTCATATTCCCCAGTTACAAGGATACATTTCAACTCCATCTCCCCACCCCCTTGGTGAGTCATCTAGCTCCTCCCTTTTAGAATAGAAAAAAAATACAAACATGATGTCCTATCAGGAGGTATATTAAATAAGGTGACATCAGCAAAAATTCCACTTCCTAAATATGACTCCTTAATTAAACATTTTCTCTTTGATCTGGTGTAGTTCCTATTCCCAAGGCATATCAAAGGGTTTTACAACTTTTAGCACCATGGTGGTATAAAATGTGCTTCCTATAGGAATCATAAAAAAACTTTACAAGACCTATATCCTGACAACTGGGTCAGTTCTAATTAAAACAGAAAAACAGGAGAACCTTAATTCAATCTCTCTGGTCTTTTAATTACCTCCTGGTTTCAGGTTAATATATCCTGTAGCTTCTCTGAAATCTGGGGGGGCACCCATAAGCACAGTCTGTCTTATGCGAGATAATCACCTACTCTATTTTTATATTACAAATCTCGTACAACAATCATAACCAACTGGCCAAGTGTCACAATCCTCCCCACTTAGACTGAATTTTGGGGCTTTATCCCCTGCATGGGATGAGCTTCCCAAGTCAGTTAACTGCTCATAAAGACGTGACAGGCCATCTGTGTTCTGACTGGTCGCTCCAACCCTATGTAAGATCGTCATGTCATACCCTTGCAAGGCAAGACTCCATCTTAATAGTCTAACATTAGTTTTTCCCATTTCTGTCAGCCAAACCAGGGGGTTGCGGTCAGTTTGTACCTCAAAATGCTGCCCATATAAGTATGGCTCTAACTTCTTTAGGGCCCACACTATGGCAAGACACTCTTTTTTCCACAATAGAGTAAGCCTGCTCCTTGGGAAGTAACTTTTCACCAAGGTACACTACAGGGTAATCTTTCCCTTGGTTGGATGTCTGACTCAGTACTGCCCCAATACCCATGTCTGAGGCATCAGTCTGGAGTATAAAGGGTTTGCTATAGTCAGGACTTGTTAATACAGGAGCACTGCACAGTACCTCCTTCAGTCTGGTGAAGGCTTTTTCACTGGCTGGTTCCCAGGTAATTTTCTTAGGCATCTTTTTCTTTACTAGGTCAGATAGGGGAGCAGTCAGGGCACTGTAATTGGGTATAAATTTCCTATAATACCCTGCTGTCCCTAGAACACTCCTCACCTGCTTCTGTGTTTCTGGTCTAGGCCATACCTTGATCACTTCTATTTTTACTTGGTTAGAACGGAGCTGTCCCCGGCCTACAACATGCCAGAGGTATGCCACTTCAGCCATGGCCACCTGGCACTTCTCAGCTTTGAAAGTGAGCCCGGACCTCTGTATCCTGCCCAGCACTTCCCCAAGATGGGACAGGTGTTCCTCCCAGCTGGCACTAAAGATGGCAATGTCATCCAGGTATGCCACAGCGTATTCCCCAGCACCATTTAACACCTGGTTCACCAACCTTTGGAAAGTGGCCAGGGCATTCTTCATTCCAAAAAGCATTACTTTAAATTCAAATAAGTCTATTGGAGTGATGAAGGCCTAGCTCTGTCAGTTAACTCTACCTGCCAATACCCCTTTGTCAGGGCAATAGTCGTAAGGTAGGTCGCCCCTCCCAACTTGTCCAGGAGTCCGTCCATCTGGGGCATCGGGTGGGCGTCTGACTTCGTGACTTCATTCAGTCCATGATAGTCCACACAGAAACAAGTAGAGCCATCTGGCTTGGGCACAAAAACTATGGGTGAGGCCCAGGGGCTGTGAGATCTCTGGATTACCCCTAAATCTAGCATTTCCTCCACCTCCCTCCTAATGTCCTTTTGGACACCCTCCGACACCGAATATGCTGTCTTCTGTATGGGCATCTGTGTCCCTGTCTCCATATCGTGTGTTGCTAAGGGGGTCAGTCCAGATTTGGTGCTAAACAGTGGGGCAAGGTCTGCTAAAACCTCCCTTACCTTCCTGGATTTTGTCCGGGGTCAACTGGGGTGACAATTTAACTGCCTCCTCAGAGGACTCCCACTTGCTTTCTTCCAGCAAGTCCAGAAGAGAGTCTCCTTCATCCGTCCCCTCCCCAGGACTACATACTGCAAACACCATGTCATCCCTATTAGCATATGGCTTCATCATGTTGACATGGCACATTCTTTCTGTACGTCTTCTATCAGGTAACTATGATATAGTTCATGTCATTTACCTTTCTTACTTTGTACGGTCCTGCCCACTCAGCCTGCAGCTTGTCTTTCTGGATCAGAGTAAGGACCATGACTTCCTAACCCACCATGTATGAGTGAGCTCTGGCTCAGCGGTCATACCATACTTTTTGTTTTTGTTGGGCAGCTGCCAGGTTGCTCTGGGCTGTCCCCATAAGCTCCTTCATCCGTTCCCTAAACCTAAGGACGTAATCCACTATGGGAGTTCCCTGGGTGATATGCTTGCCTTCCATGTCCTCCCGGATCAAGTCTAGGGGCCCACGTATCCGGCGTCCATATAAGAGCTCGAAGGGGGAAAATCTTGTCAACTCTTGGGGCACCTCCCTGTATGCAAACAACAGGTGGGGAAGGCATTTCTCCCAGTCCCTCCCATGCTGTTCAGCAAACGCTTGAAGCATTGACTTCAGGGTACTGTTAAATCTTTCCACAAGCCCATTGGCTTGCGGGTGATAAGGTGTTATGTGCCTTTGCACCACCCCACACTTCTCCCACACACATTTCATCAGGTCCAACATGAAGGAACCCCTTTGATCGATGATAACCTCCTGCAGAAACCCAACATGGAAAAAATCCCAAGTAAGGCATCTGCCACTTTGTCTGTCCTCAGTGAGGATAGGGTGACTGCCTCTGGGTACCAGGTGGCATAATCCACTACAGTCAGGATGAACCTCCTCCCGGAGGAGCTGGGGGTATTTAAAGACCCCACAATATCCATTCCCACCCTCTGGAATGGCTCCTCCACTATGGGCAATGGAATTAGGGTGGCTTGGGTTTTCTTACCTACCTTCCCTATTTCTTGACATCGGTGACAAGACCTGCAATACTCCTTCACCTGCTGGGTGAAGTTGGGCCAATAAAAATTATGGGCCAACCACTGCATAGTGCACGTGATTCCCAGATGACCAGACAAGGGAATATCATGTGCAATCTGGAGCAACTGCTCACAATACCCCTGGGGAACGACAAGCTGCCTGCCTATCACCCTTCCCTCTGTCTTCACATCCTGAGTATACATCAGTCCATTTTCCCAATAATTCTTATGTTTACTGCAACTCCCTGTGCTCAGTCAGAGTCTGCCCAAGCCCTCAGCTTCTCTAGACTAGGGTCACTTTTCTGAGCAGCTGCAAACTCCTTATACATTCCCAAGGCATGGAATGGGTCCCCTTCAGTCTCTAAACTAGGGCCCCTAGCACTAGCATCTGGGCACTCAGCATCACTGTCATCCCTAACCCTCTGACAATGGGTCACCACTCCTTCTTCAGAGTAACCCTCCATAGCTGTGTGGTTAACTGCTACTAGGGAAATTTCTACCCCCTTTTCATTAGTCTCCCTATCAGGAGACACTGGCTGGGGAACCAGCCTCCCAGTGGTTTCTACAATGGCTTCTGTGGGGTCCAGGGAACTACAATTTTCCCTTTCCACTTGGCTATGGGTAACTGCACACACCATCCCCTGTTTGAGATTCTTGCCAAGAATGACATCAACTGCTAACGTTTTGGCTACAGCCACCTGTTGCACAGTTCTCCCAGTTTCACCCCAGTCTAGGAGAACACTAGCAAGTGGCAATGTTTTCTCCTCTCTGGTGAAGTCTTGTACAGTTACAAATTAATTGGGTATAAGCTGACCAGGCTCTATCAGATCCTCTTTTACCAATGTCAGGGATGCCCCTGTGTCCCTTAACCCTTGTGTCTGTACACCATTCGCCATGACTGGGTGCATGTGTTCCCTCATGTTCACATCCAGAAGCAAATGATTTGATACCTTTTAATGGACCAACATAGATGTAACAACAAGAACAAAGTGCTCTAGCTTTTAGACCAACCAGTCCTTCTTCAGAAGCTCATGGCAGTTGTTTAGAAAATACAATACTTATAACAGCTAGATAATGCAGAGAAAAACAGAAAAATATCCCCATTGGTTTAAAATACTCATTTAAAAAAAAAAAAAAAAAAAAACCAGAAGATGATGTCAGAGAAGTTTAACAGTACCATACTGCCTTCAGCCAGAAGCAACCCTGGGTCAAACGTGCTTGGTGAACACACATACAAAGAATCCTACTGCATATAAATTTAATTGACATAAGATAACACTGCTGAAGCAGATAACTCCTAAATCAAGCTATGAGCGTCACAGTTAGTATAAGGATGTGATTACTGAAAGGCAACCCCCACCCAAATTAAAGATAAACTAAGATTGTTATAGGGCTCATGAAGTTTCAATGTCTGCATTATAGACAAGAATTTACCAGTAAAGTTGTCTTAAAAACATCAGTGCACACTGTGTGATGTGTAAAACCTAGCTGGACCTGTCACCCAGCTGTACTCTCCAGCTAGATATAAGGTCCAAGAAATGTTCACAGGCATGCTTCCAGGGACACACAAATAACCCACCTTTTTCTTAGTCCCATGTTGCGTATTGCTTGTCCTTTTGGGACACTGTCTGGTAATATGCCCAGTTTCTTTACAAATCCAACATTTGTTTCTTTTCTCAGAAAAATCTTTTCTTTGAAATCTGGGGCTAACTGGTTTCAGTGGAGGCAGTGAGGGTTTTAGCTGCCCTGAAAGCGTGCTTTTCCCTTTTTGCGCTGCCATGCCTGTCCCATTCGCTCTCAGAGCAGGTCTTCTCTTGGCATAGCAGTGACATTATTTCATGGCTAGCTCCTCGTAGCTCATGTCAGGGCTTCTCCTGAGCTTATGGAATTTAGCTCTGTATGTTTCTGCAGTTAAATCAAACTTTTTTAAAAGTGCAGCTTTAGGTTTGCTGTAATCATTACTGTCCTCTTTGTCCATTTGACCCAATGCATCCTGAGCTTTCTAGCCAGGTCACTGCCATATGCATGAATGTGATGTTCCGTTTCATGGACACACCTCATGTACCACTCACAGCATGACAAGACAGCTGATCAATCTGCTAGCTGGCGATGCATATGCTTCATTCAGCGAACAGTAACGGGACATGCTCCAAAGTCGAATTCCTCCTCCTCCAGTTGAGGAGTCTTTTTGTTGTGGTGGTGCCACCATAGCATCAGCAGCGTGCAAGTTGGCAAGCACAGTGCCAGGGTGTACAGTTAATTCCTTATGTGTTTCACTCTCTATTTTCAGGGTGATTGCCTTTACCATGGCTTTGGTACCAGGCAATGCTGCACGTTGTACCATCAGTCTGCTCAGCAGGCTACTTTCCAAGTACTCCACAATAACTGTCTGACTGGTCAGAGGGGAATAGCACTGCACAGGCCCTCCCAGTAGGCATTCTGATTGAGGGGACACAATTACAGGCTCCTTCCCCTCCAGTCTTAGCACTCCCAGTATCTTCTCAGACACATACAGTAGTGGGCCTCCTTCCTTAGTTGGGTAGTGCGCACTACTGTGTGGACTGGCAATGTATGGTAATTCCTCTTTCCAGCCATTTGTAAGCAGGCAGAAGACAAGCATCCAAACATATGGGTGTTGATTTCTGTCAGTACTGTGGTATTGTCCAGAATCTGGGCATCATGGCAGATGACAACTGAAGTGTCACTCTTTTGCAGGACTCCCACAAAGGTGTCAGGAAATGTGATCTGCACCTTCTATAAATCCATCACAGGGGTAGCTGTATTACTCAAACCCCATATGGCAAGTCCTTCCAAGGGTCACAGAGGCAAGTGTCCAAGACATGTTCAGTAGAAGGAATGGTAGGTGACTGTCACCTGTGATCCACTGTCCAATAACACATAACAAGGATATCAGTCTGTATGTGCAGTGGTGGTCCCAGGAATCCAGGGGTGCAACTTATTATCTGCTGTCAATTCTGGTATGTTCCATTTCACTGAGTTGTTCATGCTCATAGTCCCAGTACACTCCCCAGCTGGTTCCACTGTCTTTTCCCTGTGGCCTGCTTTTCCCACTTTGGGCCACCAATGGTGGGTTCTCTGGATTGGCACATCCTCAAGCAAAGTGTCCATCCTCTCCACAGTGATACAAAAAATACTTTTCCAGGGCAGAGTTGAGACTCAGGGCCTGACCCACCGGGCAGAAGAAAGGTACAGGGCAGATCCTCTCCCTTGTGGCATGCATGTAGCTCATGGATGAGGGGCCTGTGCCATCTGTAATGCTCTTATACAATCAGTCAGTTCCTTCAGCTACACCCCTACATCTGGAGTGCCAGGCTTCTCTTTGGGCATGGTAACCTGGGGTTGCAGTGGGCTGACTTTTCCTGAGGTTATCCATAATGAATCGGCTACAACCTCTTGTGATTCTTCCTCCCTCACCTCATCCAGAAACTGATTGAAACATCCTACATTCCTTTAGTCTCAGGGATATCAACATCGGCCTGGCGTACACAGCTCCGCTCATAATCTGATCCATTCTCAGTTGTGCAACCAGGGGAGAGTGGTTTCCAAGCTTCCATACTGCACCTGATCAGTCACTACACAGATCATGTAATGTGACAGTTTCTGTCCCTTGTTTTGATTGGTGGCTCCCAACAGGAAGATGAGATCCCTTCCTCTCTCCATGGCTCCAAAAGAACTCTTAAGCATTGCTAAATTATCCAGGAACTGTACAACTGGGCTGGCTGGCACACAAGAATCTGATCATTTCCAGGGCCATACCTCGTAGGCTGTCAATTACTCGTTTGCCCTTCTCATCCTCGAAGCATCTCCACACCTCGACCATCTGTGTGGCTCAATTCATCCAGCTCTTATAGCCAGCTTCCCCAGCAGTAATGGAGGCAGTGCCAGAGAAAGTACACAGTCTCCGGTAGTGACTAGACTCAAAATTTCTTAAATGAATATGCCGCGGAGGCAGATGACTTAATCCCACCCTTTCTGTGTCTCGTCGGTTAATACCTTCTGAAGGGCAGTAATTTGAGGTTGCCTGCCTCTTGCTGCTGATTGGTTACACATGCCGCTGCCTCAGAAGCAGACTATTTAATCCCGCCCTCTGTTGTGTCTCATTGATTAATACCATCTGAAGGCTGTAACTGAGGTTGCTGCCTGTTGTTGCCGATTGTTTTTTCATGTGGTCTCTAAATGGCCCTCCCACATTTTTTCTTGCTGTGATTGGATGGTACTAGCCTGCCCCTGATTGGATGACTACAGAAAACGCCTTTTTAAAGACACTTTTTTTAAATGACAGTTGCCACTGAGGCAGATCCACCTCCAAGGCGGACCTGCCTTTGAGGCAGGAATGGATAGGGCTGCCTCCCAGGCAGGGCCTTACCCTCTATAGCTAAAGACCTGAGCTTCACTGCTGTGCCAGCTTGGTGGTGTAATGGAAAGGGGTACAGCCTGATAAACGATAGATTGAGAGAGTTTGAATCCACACAGGGTCCCCTCAGGTCTCTTTTGTCAGAATTTCACTTGAGTGGTGATCCATGGCAGCATGGTGTTAGAATCGTAAGTATGTAAGAAAGGGGACTTAGCTGTGCCTGAGAGGCAATATTCGTTTAAGAAAAGTGTTGCAGATCTGCCTCAAATGCAAAACTTTATTGTTGCAATTATTCTTTTTCACAGCTACAGTAACTTTTCTTATATACTTACTATTCTAACACCATGCTGCCATGGATAACCACTCAAATGAAATTGTGACAAAAGAGAACTGAGGTGACCTTGTGTGGATTCAGACTCTCAACCTCCTGTTTATCAGGCTGTAGACCTTTCCACTATACCACCAAGCTAGCACAGCAGTGAAGCTCAGGTCTTTAGCTATAGAGGTTAAAGCCCTGCCTGGTAGGCAGCCCTATCTATCCATTCCTGCCTCAAAGACAGGACTGCCTCGGAGGCAGATCTGCCGTGGAGATAACTTTCATTTCAAAAAACGTATCTTTAAAAAAGGCGCTTTCTGTATCTCAACCAATCAGGGGCAAGCTAGAACCACCCGATCAGAGCTAGAAAAAACACGTGGGAAGTCCATTTAGAGACCAGGTGAATAACCAGTCAGCAGCAACAGGCAGCAAACTCAGTTACTGCCTTTAGAGGGTATTAACCAATGAGACACAGCAGAGCATGAGATTAAGTGGTCTGCCTCAGCAGCAGCGGCATGTGTAACCAACTGGCAGCAAGAAGTAGACAGCCTCAGTTACTGTCCTTCAGAGTGTATTAACCAATGAGACACAGCGGATGGTGGGATTAAGTCATCTGCCTCCGAGGCCGCGCTGCCTCAGAGGCAATATTTGTTTAAGTTTCTCTTGTGTGGGGCTGAGGCATGCCATTGTCCATCAGCAGGGCTTCCTGTGGATGGCACAGGTGGTGCCGGTTCCTCTTCTCAAAAGAGCTCTTTCACATTGCTAACGGTTTCCCCCCTCACTTGCTAGGAATAACTTCACCTTTTTCTCAAACTCCATTTCCTCTTTGGTGTCCTGGGGGGAGGGGCTGACTCTCTCGGGTCACAATATACCATACAGAGCTTTCCCTTCTGGAGTTATCTGGTCAGGCACTTTGGAGTGGTATACCACCTCATGGCATTCCACTAGCACAGACAGTTTTTTCCATGTAGAATTATACTATCTCCCCCATCTGGCAACTTTCCCCCAACTCCAGATGACCCCAGGTATTATTTATTTATTTAGTTTTTGTTGACCAGGTAGGGTGCATTAAGCAGACATTCGCCCATTTTTAGGCATGACCCGGGAGCCAAAAAAGGTAGAATTGTACAGGGTTTATAATGGATAACACCAAAACAAACAAAACAGGATTATACAGGGTTCATTGTGGACAACACCAAACAAGGTGGACTTTGTAGAAAAACTGGTACAGGGGAGCATCAGGTACAGGAGGTAGAATGGTACACAATATTAAAATAGACTCTACTGAGTAACAATAGTATACTGACAATGGGGCAGGGTACAGTTAGAAATAGTACTAGATTCAGAGGTGGCAGCATTCTTAGTTTGCACAACAAAAGGTAATTTTTCATGCGATAACTATTAGGTGGAGAGGAAGTACATTTGGTACAGAAGTGCATGTATAGAGAATTACTGAGCAGCATCCATTATAGACAAGGAAGAAGGGTGTACAACAGAGGTGAGACCGATTAGGGGCAGGCGCATTGGTAGCATTGAAGCAAGTGAGAACAGAGCTGTTTTCTAAAGGTGCTAACTGTTGCACTGGTAAGGGTATGCTGTTCTAGAGTTTGGGGGTTCAAGATGAGAAAGTCAGTTCCTCATATTTAGATCTCGACCTGGAAATGGACAACTGTTTGGTTCCTGAGGATCTATGAGTACAGTGGTCAGTACTGGGTACCAAGTAAGAGACAAGAGGGTAAGGTGTTTGGTTCTGTAGTATACTGCAGACAACATTCCCAAAGGCAAGATCCATTAGAGCTGGAGGGGAGGGCCAACCAAGTTTGCTATAAAGTAGGCAGTGGTGGGTGAGCTAGTTGCACGCTAGGGCAAAGCAGCAGATGTTATAATAACCCACAGTCCATTTGCACAGTATAGTGATGGTGATGTTGGCAAAGACTGGAAGGCCATAAGTTAGTTTGGGCAGAAGTAGGATGCGCGCTATATTTATCCAGGCGCAGGGAAGAGGTTTGTGCTGGCTCAGTAAGCTATGCCGAGATTACCATTGGTAGCCTTATAGACAGTGGAAATATGTAAAGTGAAATCCAGGGAGGGGTCTAGGGTGACCTCCAAGTACTTAAAAGATGTGACTGTGTCAAGATGAGACCCATTGACACAGGTGACTGAAAGAGGAGTGACAATGTTTTTTAGCCATGAAGGCATACCAAAGAGCATGGCCTGGGATTTGGCTTGATTCATTAGAAGCTTATTGGCAGTAAGCAAGAATTGAACTGTATTGAGGTCAGAGGACTGAACACTATTGATGTGTGCTACATTCCAGGCATGACTGACGAATACGAGGTCATCAGCATAGAGGAGAGGGGTACTATGTTTTAAGCAGTGATAGATAGAGTCTGCGTGCAGGGAGATTAGCAACAGACCGAGCTGGTTCCCCAAGGGATGCTGATGATGGTGGTGGGAGATCGAAGAAGGATACGTGACTTCATTGGTCCCCCCGAGGATCCCTTGTACCAGAATGTCTCTGGCAGGGTCAAGGTCTTTACCCTTGCAACAAATCAAGCGACTTGCTTCAATCAATGTGAAACTCCAAAAATTTTGGGGGGGGGTTACCATTACATTTCCTGTGCCAAGGTATGGTTTTGCAGAATTTTCTACAACAATCCCAGTGGTGTCTCCAGCTTGTAACCATCCCACCCACAAGCTGTGAGACTATGCCTGTCCAGTAATACCTGGGTACAGGTTATAAGGTCTTCGGATAAATGGTGCCTGGGCTCGACTGGAATTGGAGAGAAGTAGTGTGGTGCCTCCACCTATGGAGGTCCTTTTAACAGATGGCTGCCAGGGTACTACCCCACAAGAAATGAATGCAACTCCCACCCTCATGACAAGTAACCTTTATGATTATATGTGACCGCCAACTTACACACTATGTATGCAAACAACAATATGCATAACATAATAAATTACAATTTGAACACAAAGGATATTTATTGGGGGGAATGAGCAGTCTGTAGACTGGGGAACAGAATGGATTAAATGCAGTGAAACAGTTTGTGATCACTCCCCAAATCCCACCACCCTTAATGTTTTCTCTACTAGTGCACCAGTACCCCAAAGACTCTCTGGGAACTCCCAATACAGTCCACAAACAGAGCACACAGTAGGCTGTTACAGGCCTGATGTTGGACCACGGTGTGGTACTGATTGAAGGTGGGTGGTTGAGGGTCCCAAATAAATTATTTAACATGAATGTTACTTGCTTCTGGCTGTTGCAGTTCTATAAATGAGCTTTGAATAATAATGGCGCAGAAATGCCCAGCAATTACTCTTTTTCTGTTCCTGACTAGCAGAATAATTGGAGGGGTATTGACCCAGTACTCACAACATTAGCAGACTCTACAGACTAGCTCTTTTGGGAGGTCTCTCTCAGGGCTGCAGATCCAGACAATGGTGCAGGTGTGGCAGACCCACTGTGTTTCCAGGTGGTAAGGGGTGGGGGCCGTGCTAGTCTCCAAAATTCTTCACCCCACAAGGGACCTGCCTTCACCCACCACCAAGGAGCAGGCAGTCACTTAGGGCCTCAGGTGACCGAGACCCTCTTTCAGAAGAAGTACTGATAACTTACAAAGGCCAGACAGGAGCTGTGGTGTTGTTCCTATAGGAAACCAAAATCTTATTGCAAAGATTCTTTAAATAGCTTTCTTCCAATCTTGTGGTGGACTGATGACTTTTCTCGCAGCTCTTTCTCTGTGTCTCCCTGTGACAGAGCTGAATAAGACCTTGTCCCATTTTGTACTCATGGGATCAAATGGAGTCCAGCACACGGTCAGGACTGTAAAAATCAAACTTAAATTTATTCATACAGCAGGAAAAATAAACAGACTAAAGGCGAAAAAATAAAATGACATTAAGCAGAATGAAAAGAAAATACAATTCCACAGTTACATTCACTGACGAAAGGTTTTGCCTAGAAACTGGCTAGACAACTGGTAGGCTTGCCTCCCTACCACACACTGACCTAATACACTCTTTTGCACTCAATATATACTGTGGTCAGATCACATGGTACAGGAAAACTCCTCCTTATACAGAATGAATCTAACTTTTTAACAGCAAACAGTTTATATTTCACCTGAGCTTCAGCTTAGGCATTCATTTCACCACTACATGGTTTTCTGGTTCATTAAAGTTAAACATTTCTAGTAATTTCATCTTTTACCTTTTTCTGAGGGCAGCAGACTCCTCCCATCAGCTTTCATCATAAAAGAGATAAAAACTGTGGTGGGGGTAACAAGTCTGCACCCAAAGACTATCTGCTATAACTGTTACAAGCCAGGCCATATCACAAGAAACTGCCATAAAAATAAGGAGGATACCACTGCAGCAGATTTGGCCTTAGCAAATTGGGGCAAGTATTTAACAGATGTTAATGTGGGAGAGAAGACTGTAAAGGGACTTACTGATTTGGGAAACAGACAGATCCTAGTGCATGTTAAAGTGCTGGGAAAACACTATGTAACAGACCAGGTACTGGAGTCATCTGCATCCATGGGGACACATGATACTATCCCACCACACAAGTGACACTGAATATTTAAGGGATGTCACACCAAATAAAAGTAGGGGTAGCTCCTAAGTTACTTGTACCTGTGATTATTGGAAAGGACTGTCCAGGATTTACTGAGTTAATCTCAGAGGAACTGAAACCTGCAGTTTCAGCAGAAAGGGTAACAAGAGCACAAGTAAAGAAAATCTCAGATGGTGGAGACACTTTTCCTTTTGGTGACTTTGATGCAGACTTGTCTGAGACTAGCTCCAAGATCTAGAAATCCAGGAAAGAAAGAAGATGCCTGAAACAACAGTGGCAACAAAAGACTGATGAACATAAGGGGCTGAAATATAAAGAAGCTGAAAGTAGACCGATAACGGATTGTGATTTTATTTCAGAACAAACTAATGATGCTTCTCTCCAAGGTTATTTTAAGCAGCTAGGGATGAAACAGAAACAGGGTGAACCAATATTTAAAAAATGTAATGGGTTACTGTACCAAGTTAATGTTGAACCTCAAACACATGAACAGACGGAACAATAGGTTATACCACAAAAGTACAGAACTGAGTTGTTACAGATAGCACTTGATAGTCTTATGGCTGGTCACTCAGGGAGGGATCGCACCCTTGCCATATTGCTGTACAGATTTTACTGGTCTGGAATTCATGAATATGTTGCTACCTATTGCAGTTCTTATGCTGAATGTCAGAAAGTAGCCCCAGTGACTAAAAATACAAGATGCCCCAGTGCCCCTGGTGCCCCTACTCATGATGGATGTACCTTTTGAGCGAACTGCAATGGATGTGGAAGGCCCCTTAGACCAAAGTAAAAAAGGGCAAGTGATTCATTTTGGTAGTACGTGACTATGCTACTTGATACCCAGAGGCAGTTCATATGCATACTGTCACAGTCCCAAAAGTGGCAGCAGAGCTTGCCAAAATTTTCAGCAGGGTGTGCATACCTAAAGAGATCATTACTCATCAGGGTAGGAATTTTGGTGCTGCTTTACTGAAGGAGCTGTACTGACTATTAGGTATCACTGCCATAAGAACCTCTCCTTATCACCCTCAGACAGATGGTCTTATTGAGTGTTTTAAACAAACCCTAAAACACATATTAAAAAAGTTTGTAAAAGGGGAAAGGAAAGATTGGCATCAATATTTACCTTACGTGCTTTTTGCTTGCAGAGAAGTGACAAAAGCCTCAATAGGTTTTTCACTATTTGAAATGCTGTATGGTAGACAACCTAGAGGGCCACTAGATGTAATAAAAGAAACATGGGAATATAACCCCACTCAAATGTGTGCCCAGAGAATAAAACTGGCAAAATATGTTGAAACTGCCCATAGTAATCAGGAAGAGACCAGCAGAAGGCGTAGTATGACCATGGGGCAAAAGAAAAAGTTTTTGAGCCGGGTGAAAGGGTCTTGCTATTGTTACCCACTACAGAAAATAAACTGTTAAGTGGCAAGGGCTTTGTAAAGTGCATAGACTTACTGGCACAGTTAACTATGAGAGAGACCCCTGATAGGAAAAATTCTACCAGGATATACCATGCTATCCTCCTGAAGAAATGGGTTGAACAAAACACTAAAGGCTGCTTTGCTAGTTTTACCAGAAACTGATAAAGAAGATACTGATATAGCTTATGACAGACTGGAATAAACTGTAACTAGTGATGCTGTAAAGGTGAATTTTTTTCTTCACCTCGGAACAAACTTCAGAAATTCATAACTTACTAAAGGCATTTAACAGTACTTTTACCACAGTGCCAGGCTGAGCAAAAGGGGTCAAGCATATAATCGTAACAGAGAATGCTCGCCCTATTAGACAAAAGACATACAGATTACCAGAGCAGTTATGAGCAGACATGGTTAAGGAAATACAAAACATGAAAAAGTTGAGTATCACAGAAGAGTCGAGAAGCGCTTGGTCATCACTGTTGGTTATTGTAAATAAAAAGAGAGGGGGGGTATACTAATCTGCCTTGATTTTAGGAAACTTAATCAAGTATCCAAATTTGACAGTTATCGTATGCCAAGGATAGATGATTTGGTGGACAAACTGGGGAAGTGCCAAGCACATCAGTACCCTCGATCTCACCAAGGGTTACTGTGAGATTCCCCTAGCTAAAGAATCCACAGACAAAACTGCATTTGCCACTCCTGTTGGATTCTATCAGTTCACCACCATGATGTTTGATTTATGTGGTGCACCCGCTACATTCCAGCAGTACACTGATGCAATTTTAGCTACTCACACCGGTTATTGTGCTGCTTACCTGGATGATGTTGTGGTGTACAGTTCAGACTGGAAAAGCCACCTGCAGCACCTACGAGCAGTTATCCAAGCTATCAAAAATGCAGGTCTGACCATTAACCCTACCAAACATGCATTGAGCATCCAGGAAACCAGATATTTGGGATATATTTTGGGAAATGGAGAAGTAAAGTCAGATATTTCTAAGATAGCTGTAGCCAATAGCCTGATCCTTAAAACAAAGAAACATGTCAGGTCATTTTTAGGGCTGGCTGGCTACTATCGAAGATTTGTTCCCAACTTTGCCCAGTTAGCTACTCCCCTCACTGAACTCGCAAAGAAACTGTTCCTGATTAATGTGAAATGGTCCCCAAAGTGTGATGAAGCTTTTCGGGCCATCAAGGCTACATTATGTTCAGCCCATTTTAAGAAGTCCAGACTTTCAGAAACCATTTTTGTTACAGACAGATGCATCAAAGGTAGGCCTAGGTGCAGTTTTGAAGCAAAATATAGATGGGAAGGAACATCCCATTCTATATATTAGTAGGACGTTTGACAGAGAAAAAGGGTACTCCACCATTGAAAAGGAATGCCTTGCAGCAAAGTGGGCCATGCAGTCCATTAAGTTTTATTTGCTAGGAGCGGACTTTGTACTTCTAACCAATCATAATCCTCTCTGTTAGCTTAACCAAATGAAGGTTAAAAATTCCAGAATCCCAAGGTGGTACCTGGCACTACAGCTATTTAAATTCAAGGTGATACACAAATCCGGAAAAAAGAATGTCAATGCTGATTTTCTGTCAAGATATGGATCAGGAATTGAGAATTCTGAAGGTTGAAAAAAAACGTACGAGTCTACACTTCACTGTTTGCTGTACAGGTTGTTATGGAGAAAATGGATACTGCATATGATGGGAACTGTAAAGATTACAAGCTAATGTTAAAGGAGACTTTAAAGACATTTTTGGAAACCTTTTTTTTTTTTTTTATTAAACCGGTTCCCTCTTACCGAGGGGGGTATATGACGGGGTTGAATAAGACCCTGTCCGATTTGTTATCTGGAAAGATTTATTATGTAGAAAGAGTTAAACACAAGAATCTGTTTTATCCTCTTCTGTTCCATCTCTTGTCTGACTATGTAGTAAAACTTTCCTGTGAGACCTAGGAACTAGCTACTCCGATGGTCTTGCTATCTCCCCCCTCCCCAAAATTTCTCTGCCTTCACTTGTTGTTTCTATCTTTTCTTCCTCCTTGTGTATCTGAAATTATAAAATATGTGTGAAAGTGGGATCCCTTGGTTTGAAAATGTATATAGTTAACTTGTTGAAATGGTTACAAAACACTATTTGGAGCTCAAGGGGTTAACCTGAGATGCTGGTTTGCAAACTCTTAGCAGAGCTGTGAACAGGAAGTCAGTTCTGGGATACCATGTACTGATTTGCTGCACCTGCAAGGAAGGAAACTGAGAAGAACATTTTTTGAAAAACAAAATATTTTCTTAATGCATTCCCAGACTTATAAAAAGAGCAGCAATATTTTTTCTAGAGAGAGGAGAGCAAAGCTGAAACTTAAAATTAGAGATATCGTCAGATGAAGGACTTTGTTTTCTGTGTTTATACTGCCTTTGTAAATAGTTATACTGAACAATTTTTTTTATTTTACTGTTATTGGAAAAAATAAAACGCTACTTGCAAATTTTATACCTGGTCTTCCTATGCTTCCTGACCTATGCCTCGATGACACTCCCTGGCAGATCTGCTATATTGCACATCTCTCACCTGTGCAAAAATCCAGGGACTGAATATCAGTGGTTAGGATCTCATCCATTATTCATTTTGCTAAACCCCTGGCTCTCAGTGGTTGTCAGTTCCTTGGGAAAATCATGCATACAAGTCCTCAGCCAGCTTGCAATTCAGTGGTTTTTGCAGAGTTTAGCTATTCTGCTGCTGCTGGCTGGCTCTGCAAAGTTAAGCAAGGGAACAACCAACACTCCCAGCTAGGTTGTGTGCCCTCTGGCCCCTTTTCAATAGTCCTGGAGCTAGAGAAACTACAAATATGGCTGTATTTGTAGTCTTTCACTTTATCTTCAATTTTAACATTTCTGTCCCTTGGTGTGACTATTGGCAATCAGGATCAATATCTCCCAGTCCTTGCTTCATGCTGGTGGGACTGGATGATGAACCTGTCACAGGGGAGAACTTCTGAGTGTCCCCAAAGTTCATGCTCCCAGGGGAGGAGCAGTTGCGCACCTTGCGCAGCTTTGACAGCTGCTTGAAACTGAGCAATCTCCTAGCTGTGGGCTTCCTTACCCTGAAGGTAGTATCTGGGCCAGTTGAATGAAGAACGTTGGCAGTGCGCCGGCCACGGTGAGAAGGGAGATGAACAAGCCCGCAGGACAAATGACAGTGTCCAGTTCAGCCCTCAGATCCCACAACTGCAGTATGGACCAGGAGCAAGGTGAAGGAGCAGTGCAGGGGAAGGCTGCAGCAGTGCTCTGGAGAAAGAGAGAGAGACAAAGGGTAAGCCCCTCTTTCAGGAGGGGGTAACATACCATTTGGATGGTTACTGTTGCTTATGATAGCACTTGCATATGCAGAGAAAGGGTATACAGGGAAATAACTGCTAACCACATCTATGGGGGAAGCCCCATTCATGTAAAAGTGGTGCAGCAGCACCACTACACTTCGGGTTGAGTAGGGTGCTTAATGTTAAACCCCAAACTTTGCACCTTAATAGCTTCACCCGCATTCAACGGTACTGCACAACTCTTTTGCATGAGCGTTCTGGGGGCAAGGTCTGTTGATTTTAAGTTTCATTCTGGTCAGATGTGCGGATTCCAAGATCTAGATAGTGCAAATTTGGGGAGATCAGTTTTTTTTTTCTCTCAACTACAGTCCAGATAGTTTGTAATTTTGTTCTGCAATTTTCGGCATAGAAAGGGCTTGCCCTAGAATGGTGCATTTTGTTGGTTTGGTGAAAAAATATTAATCTGTTCCCAAGTTATAAGGATTTGAAATTTTGGTTCTGAGCATGCTCAGTAGAGTCTTTCTGGTAGATGGTTGATAGTAAAGAAGAATTTGACCCTACAAAAGCAGAATCTTGTTTGGTGAGATCAAATTCCTCTTGTGAGTAAAAAATTCCTTCATATGGTGGTCATCTTGTTTCTGTTTAAAAAAAAAATATTTCAAAATCTATAAAAATGGTGCCCTGGAGATACACAAATACATGACTCTACTGTAGTTAAACAAGGCCTGCTTAGGTCAATTCTGGACTTAATTTTTAAATAAATGACCCCAAAATGAGGTTTTGGGACATCCCAAAAGTCCTCAGTGAGTCTTGTTCTGAAAGCCAATTAGGGCCATACGAAAGAAAAACTTAGTCTCACGAAAGAGGATATTGGACTTAGCTTTTTCTTCACATTCTTCTTTCAAGACCTTACGAAAATCTCAAGAAACAGGATGCCTTCACACAAAACAAGATTCTGGACTTGGTGTTTTTCAGAATCTTGTTTTGTTTGCCAAAAAAATTTTTGTCACGAGCTCTCTCGAAACAAAACTGTTGGCTCAAGCAACAGAAGTATAGGCTCACGAAAGAATAATGCCTTTACACTTTTGCCCATAACTGTGCCGTTTTTGAAGATTTCAAAACCAAATTATTAACATATGCTATTTATGACTCCACCTCATGAGCAATTGTGGAATCATACTGGACATATGATCAAAAAGGTGCATTTCTGGCTGCACGGAACCACAGGGCACCTTTTGTACCCAGACAGACCCCTGCGAGTCTACATCTGTAGAAACACAGAACTGCAAGACTTTTTATTTTTATTTATTTTTGATCACTGGGAACGCCCACTGAGTCAATAAAGTACCTTTTTCAGGGGCAACACAGAATTAGTTACATACAGTAGGTGGATGATTATACATACAGATTCAGAAACATCATATACAAACGCACCACAATGTGAACATAAATTAGTTACAAATAGTGGCCGAGACTTATTACATTTATTTGGCACAGATAATTGTACATTATAAACAACCAACAGTGCAGCAGATATAGACAAAAATTAAGGTAAAAATATGGCCAGCATAAGTAGTTAAAGCAAGTTACCAGACTTACAAGGCCCTGTGCTTCTGCACTCACATGGACTCCTCAGTTGTTGGACGGCCCAGAAGTCCTTGCATGTCTGCAACTGCATCTCCACCTCCGCAGAGCTGCAAGGCCCAGAGGGTTCTGCACTTCAGCAGCCTGATGGACTCCACATTTGGAACAGAGCCTAAAAGGCCATGCGCATCTGCACGTATACACGCACAGAAGCACAGGGTGAAGAGGGCCCTGTTCTTCGCACCCAGATAGAGGTGTTCACGCAGGTCACGGATATGGTTGTACTATCTCAAAAAGAAAGGAAATTCATTGCAAAAATCTGTGTTAATGCACCAGTTAGGGTTTAGGTTAAAGCGTCAAAAGTAGGGAAATGTGGTGTTAAGCTTTACAACCCTAACCCCCCCCACCCAAAGCAACAAAAGGATAAAGTAGTAGGGTTTTGGCTCACCAACGTCTTGCCAAATCAGTGCCGGGCTCTTCCCTTGGGGTTCTCAACCCTAATGTTTACCCCTCCCCCCCAGGTCGTACCTACCTGTCTGAAGCACAAGGTACTGCTCTAAGCCAGTGCCTCATACTGATACACTCTTGAAAGGTACAGAAGTATGTCTTGCACATGTTGCCAACAACCTGTGGGCCTTGCTTGAAGAGTACAAATCACGTCTGACCTTCTTTGCTCAGGGGAAGGGGTGAGCATTATGGTTGAGACTCCCATGGAAGAGCCCAGCACTGATTTGACAAGACTCAGAACAGCCAAAACCCAATTTTATTTTCCTCATGACCCAAAGAGGGTCTAGAGGTACAGGGCCATACATTCATGATATGGTACCTCATACAGGGTTAACACATTAAAATTGATATGTAACAACTCTAATCCCCACTCCCTCCCCCTCTTCTATCCTCGTAACTGATGGGCAAACTGCATGTCTGGAGTCATGTCACACAGGTCTGGTGTTTTGTAGATCTGTAATTACAATACTTTGGGGTGCATACCTGTTAAGGTTTATATCCATTATAACCTGTGCCTTATTTGGCACACAATATTGTAAACCCTCCACAAAGCAGGGGAATACACATTGCAATGTTGTGAGTTCCTTTCTTTAACATATGTATTACACTTAGAAATAGTCAAAGCAAGTTATATTTTGGGTCATGTATACTATTTATGAAGGGTCCTGCAGCTGAATACACAACCACCCAGCACAGCCTTGTAGGAAGGTGCTAGACCTGTAACTTTGCCTTGTCACCACCATGGTGGGAGAAATCAGTTTGTAAGATGGTGGTCAGTTTGGCTAGTAGGACTCAGAATGGGTTAGCCAATTCAATATCTTTAGCGGCCATTATTTCCCAGGGATCATAAATCACGTCACTGGCAGGTAGCCAGTTGGTTAGCAAGTATCAAAATATGATAGTAAAACCAACTGTTTTACTAGTCATTGGCCATCTGGTTAACTGATTTGCCCCACCCTAGTGAGAGGGGGTAGGAGATAGGGTTTAGAGTTGATGTAAACCAATTTACTATGTTGACCCTGTATGAGGTACCACAGCACTGATGTATGGCCCTGTACCTGCAGACTGTCCTTTGGTCATGAGGGTAGTGAATGTGGTAGGGTGGGTGGGATTTAGATACAAGAACTATTAGCACATTGCCAGACTCTATAGGCACTGTAACTGTAACCCTAATACTTTATGTCCAGTCACTACTTTACGTGTCTTGCATTTTGTGTGATAGCAACCCTAGTGTGCATTATCATAATCAGCTTGAGCACCTGCACCTCGGGCCTACAACTGTCACCCAGCTGGCTACATTCAAACGTCTCTCAATTGACATTGAGACATTAACCTTGCCACATCTACTTGGGCATGAACTCTAACCGTTGGTGCTACCGAAACAGTGCCATGGAGTCCCAAAATGTCTGTTTCAATGTTGACTATTAGGACCTAATAACTGCTTTTATAGAAAATGACCTGTTCCTAGCAGACAACAGTTCTGAAGTAGCAGAAACACTAGACATTCCCATGAAAAACCCTCACGAGGCCATAGAAACTGCTGAAGAAACCAGCAACATTCAAGCCTTCATAAACGCAAGCAGAAATAGAAACACCAGTAAAGAAAGAAAAAAATGAACAAACATTGGAAAGACACAACGATCTCTAGAGAGAAACTATAGCTCCTGACTCTGCAGACTCAATTTCAACAGGTGGAAAGATGGTTAAAAGACAAGAACTACTTGCACTCCCTAGTGACTGACCCTGTTCCACACATCGAGACAAGTACTGGCTGGCAAGCAAACAATCGCAAAGAACAAGGAAAAGGATGCAAAGAAAATGCTGTGAACAAGCTCACCGACCAGCTACTAGACATGCCGTATGAAAAATACTAGGCCCATTTAACCGACTTCACTACTGAAAACTAAGTGGCTGATATCTACAGTGTTTTTGGAGTAAGAGGAAACACAGAAATAAGACATTAAGTGGGGAGATATTCAAAGCAAGACAGATACAAACAGCAAAACATGTCTAGAATATACTAAGGAAAGAAAAACTAAAACAAGAAACGTCCTGAATGTAAAGGATGCCCATAGAGTAAAACCCAGAGCCTACAGTGTGGAACGTAATACAATCATGTGCCCTGTATCAAGCTTTGACAAGTTCAAAAGTCGAAGACCAGCATCTACCCTGACAGAAGATGGTCTGTTTTTCCTTGCAATCAACACCAACCAGCAGTGTTACAAGACCTCAGCATCATGGTACAAAAAACAACCATTAGGGGTTAACAAAACTGGAACAATACTAAAGAAAATGACACAAGACAGCGGGAGTAATACTGTAAGAAGACTGACAAATCACGCTGCTAGGAAGCACCTAGTACAGAAGGTCAACAATGGTGGTGTCCCACCAACACTCATAATTCAAGTAACAGGGCAGAAAAGTGTAGCCAGCATAAACAACTACTTTAGGCTAAATGACCAGCAGCAGGAAAAAAAAAAAAAAAACAGACGTTTTAAGCAAGAACACCCAACTTCAGCCACAACTTACAACACTGTAACTACCTCCAACTCCATGATGGCAAGCAGGCCGAAAACGAGCCTCAAATCATACTTTACAAACCCTATCTTCCATGCAAAATACGTAACCTCTCAATAAACCATGGTATGTTTCAATATTTTAAGCACTAAGTTTTCAGAAACAACCAGAGAAAATCCTCCTCCCAACCCTACCATACTATCCTACCACTAACAGTATGCTTCTGTTTCCTTGAACTTTATAGAAAAACTACATCCTGACAAAAGGAGACGAATCTGTGTAATAGAAGACAAGACAGTGACTCAGACTAAATTGTTCCCAACATAAAGCCAGTCAGTAATAATTCAAAGCATCGTCAAGGAAAGAAAACCCCTACTCCATCAATATTCCACTGAGCCCCCCAATATTTGATTAAATATTTGCAGCAGCAACAAACTATTCAAATATTCACTGCACTGTGCAATATTCCATGAATATTTAACCATGATTTAAATTATATCTATATATTTTGTCTCTACACAGGACTAAAAAAAAAAAAAACATTCTGCTTCATCCTTGGCTCCTGGTAGCTGTGAAAGGAAAATCTGAAAAAGCAGCATAGACACAGAAACCGCCAGCAGATAAGTACCACTATAAGGACCACTAGGCCCATCCAGTCTGCCCATAGGCCCTATACATCATATGTGGCCATTGACCCTGTGTGATCAATGGCTTTTTATCACTCCTTCCCCTCTCAAGATTCCCTTGTGCCTGTCTCAGGCATATTTAAAACCCTCCACTGTGCTTGTCCCCACCACCTCTTGTGGCAGGCTATTCCAAGCATCAACTACCATCTGTGTGTAGAAAACCTTCCTTACATTACCCCTTAATCTACTCCCCCTGCAATTTCATATCATGCCCCCTTGTTCTAGTACTTTTTCTCCCTTGGAAAAGGTCCCCCACCTGCACCCTGTTCATGCCCTTGAGGCACTTGAAAGTTTCTATCATGTCACCCCACTCTCTCCTCACTTCCAGTGAGTACATATTGTAGTCCCCTAGTCTCTCCTCATATGTTTTGTGGTGTAAGCCCTGTACCATCATAGTCGCCCTCCTCTGAATAGCCTCCACCTTGTCGATGTCCTTGTGCAGGTGTGGCCTCCAGAACTGCATACAGTACTCCAGGTGTGGCCTTACCAATGTTTTATACAATAGCATCACCACCAGCCACCTCCTGCTAGTGATACTCGTCTATACACCCCAAGGTGCCACTGGCCCTCCCTGCAGCCTTTGCGCATTGCTTTGATACCTTAAGGTCATCAGAGAGGATAACCCCTACGTCCCTTTCCTCTTTGGTGGCAGTCAGCACCCCCCTTCCCATCCTGTAGGTCTCCGCAGGGTTCCTTCTACCCAGGTGCATTATTTTGCACTTCTTTGCACTGAACCTTAGTTGCCACATCTCTGACCATCTTTCAAGTTTCTCCAGGTCCCTCCTCATTCTCTGCACCCCCTTCAGGAGTATCTACCCTGTTGCAGATTTTGGTGTCATCTACAAATAGGTAGACCTTTCCTTCCAGCCCCTCTGCAATATCAATAATGAGGACATTGAACAGGACTGGTCCAAGTACTTCACCCTGTGGTACTCTGTTGGTCACCCCTCTCTCTGCAGATTGGATCCCATAGACAAGTATTTCCAGTATTTAGCTATGCACTCAAATTTTTACAGGACTAAAAGCTATTTTTCTTACATTCAGCAAGATTAAAGCTTGCTGGAACGTTTGCTGCTGTAGCCTAAAAAACTGTTCCAAGAGCTGTTCCGTCTGCTCCTGTGGGGGAAAAAACAAGCATTTGTCAATGCCGAACGTTTGCTTGCAGGTGTTTGCAGTGGTGTTTGGCATGTATGGTGCTTTACCCTAATGCCCTGTGCGATTGCTGGTATTTGCACAATACATTGTCAGCATGACCTTTTTGTTACCCCCATTGTGCGCTACATAGGCGGAAACACGTTTTGAGCAGGATGTGAAAAATGACAGCTGTACTGCTCATAAGGAAGTGTGGTAAAATGGCAATGTTGAAAATCTGGAGTGGAAATATTGAAAATTCGCAAACCTAGGAGCGTGCGTGGGAACTGTGCAATGCACGCTGGTAAAACAGTGATTGTTAGGAATTTTTTCACCAAATTGTCAACATTGGCAGTTTAAAACCTCTGCTAATGAACAGTGACACTGTGATTTTCTTAATGTGTCCCATACACTGAGTTCGCACACCGACTGTGCCATTGTGCGCTACATGGGCGGAAACACGTTTTGGGCAAGATGTGAAAAATGACAGCTGCAGTGCTCATAAGGAGGTGTGGTAAAATGGCAATGTTGAAAATCTGGAGTGAAAATATTGAAATTCGCGAACTTACGACGCCCTGCGTGAGGAACTGCGCAACTCACACTCGTAAACAGTCATTTTGGAATTTTGCCAAATTTTCACATGGGTTTTTGGGACCCCTTTTCATGAATGATGTCACTGTTATGGCGTTATTCAAGGCCAAAGGGTGATTTCGCGCAGTGACTGCGCAGTGCCTGCAAAATCACCCTTTGGGCCCGAATAACACCATGACAGTGACATCATTCATGAGAAGGGGTCCCAAAAACCCCATGTTGAAAATTTGGCGCAAAAATTCCAAAAAATGACTGAGATATGCAATAAAGTTGAACCCCCCCATCTAGCCCATTATGCAGATTACCGGCATTTCCTCAGTTCGCGGTCGCCTTTGAAGAGTGCAGATGTGTTCCCGGTCCACAAGATTGTCGCGCCGGAGTCCGGAGGTAAGTATGTGGGGGTGGGGGGTGGGAGGCTGAGTGCGCAGTGGGTGGTGCGGGTTGTGGGGGTTGGGAGACGCGCCGCAGGACAGTTTTTGTTTTACAGGTTTGAAAGAAAAAAGACGACGTGGGGCGTTTGCCACGCTGGGGTGGGCTCCCAGCGTGGCAGAGATAACTGGGGGCGTGGAGCGGCCGGGGGTTGGGCACCCCGTCGGCAAACTACGCTGGGAGGGCGCCAAGGAGCAAAAGGAATTGGGCACCCCGTCGGCAAAATAAAGCAAACGTTTACCACGCTGGGAGTGGGCTCCCAAGCGTGGCAACAGGATGGCTTTGGAGGGGGCCATGGAGCAGGCGAGGATTGGGCACCCCATTGGCAAACAATGTTTGCCACACTGAAATGGGCTCCCAGCGTGACATGAAAGCTTTGGGGCGGTGTGATGGGCGTGCGGGGGAGGTAGCACATGGCGTGAGGGGGGGCGGCGCTCAGTATGGCAGCAGTGTTTTCTTTGAAGCAGGAGCACTGCTGTCATACTGACTGCTACACCGATGGTACACCAGAACGCCAAGCCTGCTCAAAGAGAACAGTGCATTGGGTGGGAGAGGCACACCTCTAAGTGTGCTACTCTCCCAAAACGTTCCTTGTGCATGCACGCAAGCGAGCATAAAAAACAGATTGCCCTGTCTAACATATCTGCATTCATCTAACATAACTGAACTGCATAAGTCCCAACAATTTCTTCCTGTGAATAAAAAAAAGAGACAAATACTGTATGTTGAACTAGCCAACTAATCTATAGACTGTTGAATATAAAACAATTGTGTACAAAGTTGCATTTCTAACATGCATTTCTTAAAGTATTCCATTAAAAAAAATGTATTTCTGATAGCCAACTCACCTGTTTCGCTGTTGCTTAAGAAATGTTTTGAAAAACTTGTTGAAAAAAGTGTTGCATATGTTAAGTTCCTCTGCCAACCTATTAATAAACCCATTTCTGATCCTTATTGTCCCAGAAATAAACAGTCTGCATTGCTTTTCTTACCATTTGAAGTCTTCTCCATCAAATAAAAGAAAAACGCTTCCGCTTCCTGTAATCCAGAGTGATCTTCAGTAAAGTGTCCTTCTTTCAAAACCAGTCGCCAATTATTCCACAAGGTATCCATAAACAAAACAAAACAGTCCCCGAACCACAAAAAAAAGTATGCACAAAAAAAGGGCCAATCATACAGTAAATACAATGGTAATCTTCCAAAGTGATGACCAAACAATGAATGGAAAAAAAAAAAAGGCTGCCCAAAAATAATCAAAAGGATTATTGAAGAAAATGAAGCTCTGCCCATCTGATGCAGCCAGCTATCAAGATCCAGTAGAAAACACACCATCTCCAAAGATGACATCCACAACAACCCTCGAAGACTTTGATGATTCCAGTAACTCCAGGCCACGATCTCCAAAAACTCCATCCAGAAGATCCATCAAAGAAATCCCGAAGATTCCACTCCCTGCTGCTGACCATCAATGGCTTCTCCTTGCAGCTCCTCCATGGTGATCTCCTGGTTCTTCGTCCTCTGACTAGGCCGCTCCGATGACACTGCCACAACTGAACTCCCTCGTGCAAAGAAACTCCTTTCACAAGGCCCTCCAGCCAGCAACTAATGCCGTCTGGCACCTGTGCAATTTACACCCTCCCCCATAACTACCAACCAGTCAGAAACCATGCTTACATGCATGCACCAATCAAAAACTAGTTCCCATGGTACAGTACCCAGCCATGCTCCCCCTATGATACTTTATGGCACAACACTGAAAGTAGTCTTGTGCCATACAGTAACTGCCCAGTAAGTTCAAAACGATTAACAATTACACATTTCAAAGCACAATAAAAAGGACCACAGGAAAACCTGAAAAAAATATTGGATAAACTGAATATGCCACAGGGGCCTCGGAAATATCTCTCATATTTTCTTCTCATGCAGATCGATATTACGACATCACTCATGGCTTCGCTACTCATGATGAGGTCACATGGTCAACTTGCATGCATACACACACACACACACACACACACACACACACACATAAATCAGAGATAGTTCTGAGGCCTTTGTGGCATCTCCCTTATATAAAAGTATATATATGTAGATATACATTTAATAAAATGGCAAGAAAAAATATAGAAATTTCATTGGCTGAGAGGCATCATCTGACCATACATTAAATATCCATAAATAAATCAGGTGCCAAATGTCATTCCCTCCCCCCAAAAAAAATACTTAGAGCCATTTTATAAGTGTAACAAGCCCCTCCAGGGTGTGTATCATAGGATTTTAATGCTTTTCCAATGGGCGTAAGGACACTGTCTTTGGCCTTGTGCCTTACTACACCCCTGGGGCATCCATTAAAATTCTAAAATGCACACCCTGTCATGGCTTTATACAGTATTAGATACACATATTCAGTAAGGGGAACTGGGTATTGTTTCATTTATATTACTGTATGCTGCTTCTTAGTGTTACTCATTATCACTAAAAGGGACTATCAGTGTTTTGTTTTCTGACTAATCAGCAGCTCAGATCAAGTACCCTTTTTCAGCTCATTTCCGTCTCTCTTTTTTTGTGCAGTGAATAGCAATATTTGTTAAAGGCATCGCATGGGACGTGGAAGGCCTCACTCAACATGATATTGTAATGAACCAGCGAGGACACACCAGTTTCCACCCCTGCTCACCCTCACAGAAGTTGCAGCTCTGCTGACATTGACAGCACCCGGGATATGTGGGCCTGTGCCCAAAAGCCATCTTTGCTACTCTGACCCCCTTTCCCCATGGTCACTGTGGCCAAGAGGGCTCAAGGGATGCTGGAGGATGTGAGGGGTTGTGGGATAACAGATGGACCAGACATCGAACTTCAAGTTCAACACACAATCTGTGTGTGATGTTCATTCAAAATGCAGAAGATTACCTTAAGTAATGGCATATCCCTTCTTCAGTACATCAGTTTGCAGCAACAGACTATGCATGTCCTTTATCTGCACTTAGCCAGCACCTACTGATTCACTGATCTCGGATCTAACTTAGCAGTTGAGATTCAGCCTCCGCCCCTATGTGGGCCCTGTTTGCGTGGGTGGTGGGGGCTCAAAAAAAAAAAAAAAGACAGAACTTCAGTGCAGAAGCACTGAAACAAGGGCTACCCCAAAGAGCACTGACAATAAGCCAAGTTTCAAAGAAACACAACATCACACATACTTCCATAATGCAAAGCATCATGAGGTATATGTACATCAATGCATTTCAAATAGCGCAACTAACTTAATTTCTATAATACAGTCACCTACTACTTTTTGCCTTTATCAAAAACACCTAGTGCCATGGTATTTTCAACATTTACAGGTTTTATACACATAAGGTATATACATTAAAAGTATTTTATGACATAGTGCCATTGCATACTAAATCCAACAATGAGGACCACAGGCTGTTGTTTTATATCAGCTCGGAGGTCACAACAATAACCTCCCTATACGAGGACCGGAGAGGGAAAAGGAAAATTAAAGAGAACACTATAGCATAGTCAAGAAAGGGAAGAGGTGCCCACAGGTGGCCAAACCTTATGGACTAGACATTGTAAAGGATGGATTAGGCTAAGAAATAGAAGAACTGTTTCAACAGATTTGAGAAAAGGTCAGTCCACAAGAGCGGCAGGAGCTTCCTGTCACATATCCCCCACCTTAAGAGGAAAGCAGTTATTGCAGACTGCTTACCACATTCCTGTCCCAGGAAGGGATGGAGCTTCCACCCATCCATCTTCAGAAGCTCTGTCTCAGGGTCCCTATTAATGATAAACATTCTATTTTTTTTTATTTTTCATAACAAACAAAAATAAGTTACAGTGTAGTATTAAAATCACAGGTCTCAAAGCTATACAAAAGCCATAATTACAAAGAAATAAGACTTCTACTTATTGGTCAACATTTCATGAAAGGGAAGCCAAATATCATTAAATTTTACCATTTGCTTTGTAGTACAATAATGAATGCATTCAAGAGTATGAATCATCAAAAGATGGAGGTATGGGGTCCTTCCACCTAAGCAGAAATTGCTTAAGCACCATAGCCATACAAATGTTAATAAAATATTGCTGCATAGGTCAAAGTCTTCCACACAGATTACTTATCCTAGTAAGCATCCAATCTGGGTTCTTAGTCAACTTAACTTTTAGAATTTTAGACAGCAATTCAAGAATCTGATCCCACCATAGATTAAGCTGGGACAAGTACTGACCATATGCTCTAAAATACCCACACTACTGTCACATCTTGGACATTCAGAAGATATTAAAGGATTTATTGTATGCAAATCGGGCTGGCGTATAGTATATCCAGTGCAGGACATAAAACAATCTGCTGTAATCGAATAGAACTCAACCCCCATCTCCATGTTAACAGTGATATTCCATTTCCCATTTGGGATAGTACATAGCAAATTGTGTTTCCATTTAGTTTTAAGTTGTAATGACAGATCTACTGTCTTGGCAATGATACTTTGATACATTTGTGATATTAATTTCACTTTTGACCTCTTTAATAACACAGCCTTTATCTGATTCATTATATAATGGGCACCTTGTTTAAAAATTCCATGAATATAACTTCTTACTTGAAGAAAGCTAAAAAAACTGTTCATTCAATAAACTGTATCTATGCTTTCGTGCATTATAATCCTGTACTACCCCTTCATGACAAAACTGATTAAACTCCTTTAGACCTTTATCATACCACTGTTTAAAAACAAAGTTAGATAAAGATGGGGGAACCTATTTTTATAAATCGGTGCATGGAGTGACATATAATTTTGGTTATGAAACAGCCTGTTCCAAACTTGAACCATAGTTTGTGTTCATTTAAGCAATCCCCCAATTTTATGTTTCTTCATTCCTACCTATAGAGCATGTTTGACATTTGTATAGCCCACTCTGCTGGTTTCCATACTCGAAGATGGATCATTAGCATCTACCACAAACCAGACAGAAGCAGCAGTGAATACTGCCACATTATAATAATATATAAAATTGGGTAATGCAAGACCTGCTTCCAAATTATGAAATGCAATCTATCCAATTTGAGGCGTGGCTTCTGACCTTTCCACAAAAATTTTCTAAGTAAACTATCTAACCCCTTAAAGAATTTATAATCTACAATTATAAGCACTGTTTGGAATAAAAATAGCATTTTAGGGAGTATAGTTATTTTCATAACCTTTACTCGACCCATAAGTGTCAGAGGTAATGACTCCCAGTGTGCTAACAGAGACTTAATCTCCTCCATTACTAATGTAATTCAGCTGAAATAACTCTTTCAGGCTACTATCAATTTTCACCCCCAGATAGTAGACCCAAGAGACTCTCTGTAACGGATAGTTAGGAGGAGAAACAAATGGGTCAGAGTGCGTATCTGTTTCCATTACCTCAGTTTTTGCCCAAGTAAATAGATATCCTGAAAAGGTACTGAATTGATTTAATAAATTTACTATACGTGGAAAACTATGATTAAGATTGTTTACATACAACATCATATTGTCTGCATATAGACTAATCTTATGTGAATAATTGTTAATATTGGGGCCTTTAATTAACTGGGAAGTTTTAACAGCTATAGCCAATGGCTCAATAATGAGTGCAAAAATTAATGGGAAAGGGATCAGCAAAATTTTTGGGGATGATAATTCCTGGTTAGTCTTTATCCTGGCCACTAGACTGGAGTACAAGTTCTCCACCCATTTACAAAAATTGGGGCCAAATCCATATTTAGGCATTAAGAATTTAATATATGACCATTCCACCCAGTCAAAAGCCTTTTCAGTATCTATTAACATAAGAGATAAATCTTTATCCTTACAGCAATCCAACAAATTAAGCATTCATCGTATGTTAGAATTCAACCTATGCCCCTTAATAAATCCGTTCTGATCTTGATAAATTACTATGGGTAGAATCTTTTCAAATCTGGTGGCCAGGATCTTTGAAAGGATTTTTGCATCGGAGTTCAAGAGAAATATAAGATGATATGATGTCAATTGCTGGGTATCTTTGTCCTTTTTAGGAAATAACAATATAGTGGCTTCGCAAAAGGAAGATATTAATTTTTGAGAGGACAGCATATAGTCAAATGCTTCCTTTAATGGACCAATGAATTTATGTATCATAAGTTTATACAAATCAATAGAAAGGCCATCAGGGCCAGCAGCCTTCCCAGATGCTAGGGCCTGAACAGCTTTTAAGATTTCCTCATAAGTAATCTCCCGATCCAGCTGTATACATAAGTCTGGGGAAATTATTGGAATCTCCATATCCTTAAAAATTGTTTTCGATTATCTAATGTCGCTGATATTTCAGAGGTATACAATTGTTGATATAATTTAATAAAGGCTTTATTAATTTCCCCAGGAGAATTCTGTATATTACCCACGGAATCGATTATTTGAGCAACTTCTTCTGTTGTGCTTTTAATTGCCAGGCCATCAGTTTGTCCATCTTCTCACCACTACAATAATAATTGTTATGGGTATAAAACATCTGTCTTTCTGCTTGCTCAGCAGCAATTACATTATATATTTTGTTAGTTGTTTAACCAGGACTAGCACACTAAGCTGAAAGCTTTTTTTACAGGAGCGACCTGGGAGCACAGGGAAGTTAAGTGACTTGCTCAGGGTCACACAGTCTGCAAGTGGAAGCTGTGGGATTCAAACCCAGGTCTGGTCTGCTGGATATCACCAGATTTGCAGCTTAGAGCCTTAAACCACTGCGCTAATTCAGTGATATACTTCATATCATTAGATACCATAAGATTCCTCTCCATCTCAGAAATTTTTTGTTACAACTTGGATAACATTTGATGCTTAGCCCATCTACGTTTAATACTACAAGATGTACTGACCCCTCCCACAAAAGGCCTTAAACACATCCCATATTCAGAACATTGAAAGCTCAGCTGTTTTATTTTGTTCAAAGAAAACCTTGATTTCTGTACCTAAGACTTTAACAAAATCTTTGTCTTTATAAAGAAAAGGATCAATTTTAAAACTTTATTTTTTTAGATTGACTAATACCCTGGAAATTTACCACTAAAGGAGCGTGATCGCATATTATAATATTCTTGTATTGGATATCCGTAACTTGAAATTTGATGGAATGTGAAATCAAAACATTATCAATTCTTGAATACATTTGATGCGGTGCGGAAAAGAAGGAATACTGTTTAACATCTGGGTTCTGCTTACAACAGACATCAAACAAATTATAATCCCCCATATAGTCAATTATGTTTTTAGTTGCCAAAGACAAACGCACCGTAATTGCAGATGCTCGATCCAATGAAGAATTTAATACTGTATTAAAATCCCCAGCTATAATATATGGGGCTGCATAATTAGCAAGTTCCAGAAATAAATGATTAAAGAATTAGGGAGAGTCTTCATTTGGCCCGTATACATTCACAACAGTGTAAATATTACCTATCCAGTTGATCTGGGCTATTATATACCTCCCACTGGGGTCACTATAGTGTTTCTTTATATTAATATCTAAAGTCTTTTTAGAGAAAACAGCAGTCCCGCAGGACAAATTAGTATAAGGACCATTAATTCCTGGACCCCATTTTTCAGCCAGAAATTGAAATTCAGCATCATTTAAATGCGACTCTAGCATTAAAATGCAATTTACCCCAATTTTATCTATATTAATTACTTTCCTAGATTTCATATGATCTTGAATCCCTTTCACATTCCAAGATATAATTTTAAGTTGATTAGCCATTATAACCTTGATTAACAATATACTATGACCCTACTACATTATTAATATGTAACTTTTTGCTTTACCAACACCGCAACCTTGCCATATTTTATTAGACACTTTAACCCCCAAACAATATATACCCCCTTCCCCACCCAACCCCTTAACTAATTCTAAGAAAAAAACAAAGTTGCACACCTTCCAGCATATGACCCATTTCTGACCAACCAAAAATATATCAATTGCACTATGCTGCTCATGGTGGGCAAACAAGCTACCCCTCCTTAATAACAACCTCCCCTCTTCCTGGTTATCAGTCACAATGAACAAGCTGGGAATCAAACAATATGGGGTCCTCCGAGACGCCAGGAATCACCGTTAAATGATTTCGATTTATCTGCTTTAAGTTGTCCACCTATAGAAAGAAAAAAGAAAGGGAAGAGAGGAGGAAAGAAAAAGGGGGAATCATTTTTTCCTTCATTCTTTCTTCCCATTCCATCTGCACCTCCATTTACCGTCACTACCTCTCTTCTCACATCTATGACACTGCTGCTTTTTTATTTTAACCAATATTTTGAGTCTCTGTTATATTCACCATTAGAGATTTCAAATGATGTTCAGCTTTCTTAGGGTCTGAAAAAATCCATTGTCTGCCGTGTAAAAAAATACTGAATCCTTGCTGGATGTAGGATGGAAAATTTATATCCCTTTGTCTCAGCATATCTTTGACTGTGTTAAATAAATGCCCATTGGGTTTGCAGCATTGACTGTGATAAATCTGGAAATGTTGAAAAGTGGTGCTGATTGAACTGTAAACCCGTTAATCCGGGCATGTTGTAAAATCACTTCACGATCCTTAAAGTAATGTGGCTTTATAAATATAGGTCTAGGATTTACTCGATTTTCTGTTTGCTCAGACACTTGCTTGGCCCCCCCATGAACCAGATCCAACAAAATCTGTTCCTCAGGATACTGACAATTTAGGGCCTGTATTATAACTTTTTCAAGAAACATGAGGGGATCGCCTGGACCTTCCAACCCTTCCGGTAAACCCACTATTTTAATGTTATCACTACGGGAGCGATCTTCATAAGCCACCATTTTAGTTAAATCTGCAAGCTCCAACTCAATTTTTTTATATTTTGCTACCATAGGTGCAACAATATCTTCCAAACTTGACACTCGAGTCTCAACTTCATTTGTATGAATACTGAGTAATTCAATTTTATTCTGGATTGCTGATAAAGCCGCCATAAAATCTGTGAATGCAGAGGACAGTGATGTAAATCCCGCTTGTAGTTGCTGTTTTATTCTGACTTGAAATTTACAAATGTCCGCCATAGACAGCTGCAACCCCTTATCTTTATAACCACCTGATTCACCTGGCTGACTGAATCTTGTATTTATATGTTCTACTATACTCTGAATTGCACACATCCATATTGCTTCCCAGTTCCCCACTGGCTGAGCTTTTAAGCTCTTATCTGTATTCTCAGTTTTATGCAGCTTACCGTTGTTCATTATTTCATTGAGTTCAGGCACATCTACAACTGCGATTAGATCGATTTCTTCATCCTCGGCAGCAGTATATCCAACCTCTTCAGGGTCCAAACTCAGATTAATTATTACAGCCAAGAGTCCTGGAACATTGAGGTAATTGCGGTGATACCGGAAGTGTGGATACTGATTCGCTGGAAAAAATCGTAGCCGCTTCAAAAAAGGTATGTAGATTCTGTTGCTGTGCTCTGTTTCGGTCAGTCACGGTTGATCCTGATTTTAAGTTAGAATCTTCAGCCGTGTTTCTTTTTTTACACCGATGTTGTTTAGCAGAGGGTTTAACCAGTGCGTTTGGAGTGTTCTGAGCAGAGATATTCTTAGGTTGGTTGGACATGCTTACTGCTCTAAAACACAGCTGTTGGTTTTAAAGATTATACGAGCTAAGCAGGTCATAACTGAATGCAGGTGAGTTAGTTTAAGCTGTAACCACTCACAGTGCTTAATAACAGTGATTAAACTGGTAACAACTCGCAACTGCGTTCACATCGAGAATGCTGCTGAATACTTGCTTTCCCACTGATAACAGTACTGCACAGGTGGTAGCTCAACAGGTTGGAGTCTCCTGAACAGACCTCCTGCTCATTCAATCAACCTGCCATCATGAGCCAGCTACAGATGTAGCTCCTCCTCTTCCTCTTCCTCAAAGTCCCAATGATAAACATTCTATCATTCTTTACCCTGAGGCATTAACACATTTCTCATAAGAAACTAATGATACCTTCCCTGAACGCTCTCCTTTTAGGGAATGTTCTGTTATATTTCTTAACCAAATATCTGGATAGCTGTAAAGTCCAGTACCACAGAAAGACTTTCTCTGGGGTGAGTAATTACCTCCTCCAACCCCACCAGACCTGTCAGTTTTAAGCAGGGGTACAGTCCTAGATCCAACCCCTCTTCATAAACCCACTATGTCTATTGATTCATTCATTTCACTTGCTACTGATACAGACACCTGAGGGTACACACTCTAGGTGCTACCCCAACACAGGTTCCTATCCATTTTCAACCCACCTCCTACTTTGTAGGTTTTTGCAAAAAAAAAAAAACAACACATGAACCACCTCCTTGATCTTAACATATTGTAACATTTTAGCAAAATTAGCATCTTTAGCCTGCAGTATACCCCAGTCAATACTGTTAATAGATTTAGCTGCATCAATACAAGAAAAAGTCCCTTCAGCCTCATAGATTTCTTCTTGCTTACTTGGAGTCTTCAACCCCAGCACAATATCACTAGGCAGTGTCTTACCTGGGTTTCACATTCAAGTTTCATACTTGCATCTCTGACCTCCAACAGGTAACATCCTGAAAACACAGGCAACAAAGCAATATCCTGCTCAGACAAGGGGTCGTCCTCCAGCTGAGCCCACAAAAAATCCTCCTCTGATTCTTTATCCAAACTCTCCCGCAGGGACCTCTTGAGCACCTGGCACTGGTGTTCTGCCTCTCTGCATAGTCAATGTGCCTCCAATCATTCCTCACTCATTCAGTGGATCATCCTCATCAGGGTCTCAACCTCCTGGGTGTTGTCTCTCGCACCTCCAGTCTGCCTTGACCTGCATCTCTTCATCACCTTCAGGCTTGGCCTTCCTCCAAGCTCCCAGATCCAGTCCAGGCAGCAGCTTCTCTCCATCTGTCAGCCATGGTTCTGGTCAGAAATCCACGGACTTTCTTCTCTGGGTTCTCCTGGTGCATCGATCCACCTGGGATATCTGGACAATATCCACCAGAAAAGGCCCCTCTTCGGCCAGTCCAGACACTTCCAGCAAGTTTCTCACTTCTGACACCAAGTCTGTGGAGGGGTTGTGGGATGACAGATGGACCAGCCACCGAACTTCAAGTTCAACACATAATCTCTGTGTGATGTTTATTCAAAATGCAGAAGATAACCTTAAGCAATGGCAAATCCCTTCTTCAGCACATCAGTTTACAGCAACAGACTATGTATGTCCTTTCTCTGCACTTCGCCAGCATCTACTGAATCACTGATCTCTGATCTAACTTAGCAGTTGAGATTCAGCCTCCACCCCTATGTGGGCCATGTTTGCTTGGGTGGAGGGGGCTCAAACAAAAAAAAACAAGCTAAAGACAAGAACCTCAGTGCGGAAGCACTAAAGCAAGGGCTACCTCAAAGGGCATTGACAATAAGCCACATTTCAAAGAAACACAACATCACACATACTTCCATAATGCAAAGCATCAAGGGATCAAAATCTTTATTTAACCAGCTGGACACCATTGAGCAAAGCTCATTTTCGAGGTGGACCCGGGTTGAACATGTACAAGGTAATAAGTTAATACACAATAGTTACTACACTGGCATACTCAACAAAGGCATGGACAGTACGGGTGAGAATGAATGCAGGTTAAAGTACAATATTATACAGTCAAACAATATGTACAAACAAACAGTGTTGCAGATAAATTCAAACAACTGTGATGCAGACAGGGGACAAATAACAACAACAAAAAATGTTCCATCCAGATCCCACAGAGAAACAAGTCAGAGGATGAACTAGGTGCAGAAGAGGGAAGGGGTGTGTGGAGGGGGAGAAGGACGGATGTGGGAGAGGATAGCGGATAGGGGATAGGGATCGATAGTCCACTAATGCAGGATTGTGTAGTGTGATCATTTACGAGGAACAGTACAGTGGGGACAGGGAGTAGGAGAGGCATGTACAATACCAGGACCAGGGTTCAGGGGTAGAAGTAGTAGGAAGGAAGCAACGATGGGGGGAGAAGGCCATATATATGCAAATCACCATGAAATTTCAGACTTGTTCAACCTACAGCAATTTACATGCATTTTAAATAGTACAACTAACAATTTCTATAATACAGTCACCTAGTACTTTATATCTTTATCAAAACACCTAGTGCCATGGTATTTTCAACATTTATAGGTTGTAAACACATATAGTATATACATTAAAAGTATTTTATGACATAGTGCCATTGCATACTAAATCCAACAATGAGGAATGCAGCCTGTTTTATATCAGCTCGGAGGTCACAACAATAACCTCCCTGTATGAGGACCTGAGAGGGAAAAGAAAAATTAAGGAGGACACTATAGCACAGTCAAAAAAGGGAAGGGGGTGCCCAGAGATAGCCAACCTTATGGACTAGACATTGTAAAGAACAGATTAGGCTAAGAAATAGAAGAACCATTGCAACAGATTTAAGAAAAGGTTGGTCCTCAAGAGTGGCAAGAGCTGGGACTTCAATAATTTGCCTAGCAGAGTGATGGCCAATGATCTGTCACAAGAGACTGACACCTGGAATGACCAAGGTTGACCAATAGAAAGGCTGTTTATTGGTGTGGAGCCTAGGGCTGTGCGAACCTCCCGAAGAAGTTCTACCATGCAAACCTTGGCTGTTGAAACACAAAGTTTGCCAAAGTTCTATTAATGACAGATTAGTTTGCGCTGGTTTAACCTAAACACTGAATAAAGTAACTGTACCCTCCTGCAGCCTTGCATGCATCCCCACTCTTTGTACTAGATCTTCAGAGTCAGTCCTCCATCGGGAACAGAACCCGGCTGTAAGCAGACAATTGGAACTTTGTGCTATGCCCCACAAGTGCTTTCCTGTCTATGTTTTGGGTTTATCTTGTTGCCAAGGGCCTAACTTGTGTTTCTGCTTAAAGAGATGAACTACAGCAGGAAACAGAGGTACACATTATGTAGTTGCATGGGACTGCAGGTCTGTCGTGTAGGGCCTGGGGTTGGACCTCCCATGACTCACAGCTCATTCCCATGGTTACTCCACCCCCCCACCTTCTTCCCAGCTCAAGTCCAGTGTCATTTCCTCCTCATTATTATAGCAAGGCACCTTTACTTCCCCCTTCCCCTCATCTGCAATTGTCAAGGTGTACACTGAGGGTGCTACGCTACTGCGTAAGCAGCACACCTCTGATTCATGACCTCACATCCACCTCCTTCTGCTCTCAGCATACAGACACTGTGGACTCTAATTCTTTAGGCTAGTTTCTGTGGTGGACTTTGCAGACCCCTCTGGACTGCCATTGGTTCCTGCACGTTGATGGCCTTGTGTCCACTTTTACGCCTCAGGGCTGCAGTTGCAGGGCTTAGACATATTTGCTTCGATGCCTTCATTTTACTGCTGTATTAGAGATGGATAGAGCTGAGGCTAATAAATACAGCAACTGCTAAAACCTACCACCTTACTGACTGTGACTGAGAAGCCGGTACTTGGAGAGTTGCATAAGAGCACATGGTGTATGGTGCGACTCGCTTTTGATTGAACATTCACCAGTGTCCTTGCTTCAACTTGTTCAGTATTCAAAACCAAAGTCAGTAAACAAGCGAAACTGTTGCCACCACCAGCTTTAAACTCTTAACAAAAGAAATTTCAAATCAGATGGGGACTGAGATCCATTATTCCACTGTAAGTGCTGGAAAAAACTAGGCATACTGTATTTAAAATGTATAAGTCACAACTAGTGATATATATAAATTGAGGTGTTGGGTGCAGTGTAATGTGGTAACAAGTTTTAACTCTTCTTCTGTTTTTTTTTTTGGAGGGGGGATGCAGTGGTACTGAGGTGAACCAGCTCACGCTGCTGATGTCAACTACTCAAAGTCCTGGCCTCTATGGCTGGCCCCAATAGTTCCATGCAGGAAGCAGCTGCAGGCTCCAGGTGGAGAAATGTGTGAAGAGCAGCCTTCTGCACTTTTGTAGGTTATCTCCTTCCAAACCCATGTCCCATCTCTATGTTGATATCAGGATCCTGCAGGGGACATGTGCAAATTAGCAAAACTTGTTATTGAGTGCCGATCCATGTACATGGCATGCACACTAAAGGTAACAGTTGGTAACCAATGTAGATAAGGGCAGACTGATTAGGGACAATATTAGGGCTTGGGCACAGAGTCCTCACGTGCATGGCCCAAACTCCACAGTCCTCTGCGTAGTCGGGTACCCTTTTTTAAATACTTGGTGCACGGGCTGAGAGGGCAGCGGAGTTCACGCTGCTCCCCATTGTTCTGATACTGTCTGTGAATACTGTATAGTCAGTCAGTGTGTACATAACCGACAGGGAGTATTTCAGAGAGGTATCGCTACTAGCTCTGCCCACCCCCAACCACCGACTGGTTTCCTTTCCTCTGCTTGTCACTGCTGGATGCAAGGCATAAAATAAGTAGATTTGCATCACAATTTGCAATCCAAAAAATGTCTTGTGAAACAACTGTAGGCTTTTTTTTTTGCCCCCTTCTCCACAGATGCTGCTGTCTTCAGGGGTATCCTCTGCTCACTCTGCATGCCCCTGGTACCTCTCGGAGAACCTGCAGATCTTCCCCCATACTGCCTTGGCCTAGCCCCACCGGGCGGGGAGGAGGGGGATCCTGGGATGTCCCCTTCCAGTCCATTAGTGTGTGTTGGGCATCCTGGTTGGTCCCCAAGAGCCATTTTATGGTGTCTGGGAACTTGGATCCCTATCTATGCCGGCATTTGTGAGGACTTTTTCCATGTTTCTGGTGCCATCCCCTGAGGATGTAGGCACGCAAGGGGGGGCCAAGGGGTAGAGCACATCATGACGTGCAGACACTCTGGCTCCTATCCTACATCCTCCCCTCCCACTGGCTGTCCATGCTGCTCCACCACCCGTGGTCACCCAGGTGATGGTAGAGTAGCGGACAGGCAACCCTCCCCGGAGAAGGAGAACAGCCGATGGGCTTCATCCTTCTTCGCCAGCCCTCCAGCTACTCGAATCCATTTCTGAACCCGGGTCACTGGTGCTATGAGCGGTAAATCTACCACTGCGCTGGTGGGCCGGCAACTGTAGGCTTTATTAGCAGTGACTGCTAATCAGTTTCTCAGCCAGAGTGCTGTATTTTTCTAATGGCAGCCTTGTTTGTTTTCGTCTTCCCTCCTGAGCATTCAATGGCCAGTCCCCAACTCCAATGTTTGCCAATCCCAAAGTGCAGCCACTTGTGTTTTATTTTTAATTTTTTTTGACTGATCCAACTTTGAGACTGACGCAGACAGCAGCAGACAAGGATGCAGCAATGCAGGATGGGAGAAAAAGTGGGTTTAGTATTGCACAATGGTACAACAGGTTAGGCAGTGGACAGAATGGAATCTAATGTTCCAGACCCATCGATTATCTCAGCAGAGAGAAGAGAAGAGAACCAGTTGTGCTGAACAGTTTAGACTGACAGCATCCAGGAATAGAAAAAGCCCAAAAGGTAGAAATGCTAAAATACTTACTTTATTACTTTCACCCCTTGCTGAACACTCTGCAGATGCAATAAAGTGCTTTTTGCATTTACAGTGCTACACACAAAGTCATCGGCAGTGTTGAAAATCATCCAGGCTTTGAGGAAAAAGACAAAAAAAAGTCTGTGGGTACGATGGTCATTGGTTAGTCTGACAGATGACAGTCTTGGTGGTAAAAGGGTAAACAAGTTGTGTCATGTGACATCTTGGAGATGGCTGCTAACTTGTTTCTAAAGTATTTTTCAGTTGTAAGTTTAAAGTTTTTTTTTTTTTATTCGAGGACATAAAAAAAAAAAAATTTTTACCCAATAATGTTGTTTAGACTGGACAGTAAGAAATCTTGTGAAATGATCTCACAGGTACTTGATTTGTGACGGACTTTTGAGTGTTATTATCCCTGAATGACTGGAGATTATTTGGGGTTGGGGGGGAACTAAGCTATGGCTTAAAACTGCAATTAAAATTTTCAAACCATACCCATGAGAAAGAGGTCTGCTGGTCAAAATAAACATGGTTTAAAGTAAAAAAAAAAAAAAAAAACATTTTAGAAAACTGATCTTAAAAAAAAAAAAAAAAAAAAAAGAGAACCGGTTAATTGCTAATCATTTTTTGTTTCGATTAGCAAAAGCCGCTAATCAACTCTCAGGCACTAATTTATGCCTTGGGCACCACTGGATGGAGGTGATGGAATGCTCAGTGCCTGAAGAACCAGCAGTTTGTTGTCACTCGTCTTTGGTGAGTAAAAACATAAATAAATAAAACTTACAAAGTCTAATAAAGGTGTTCTGTTCTCTTTTCCTCTCTCAATTCATAGAAGTGGCACTTTCTGATGAAACTGGTGTGCCATATTTATAACGGTCTGGAGTGTAGGGGGGAGGAATGTTTCCAGTCAGTCCTTGACTTTGCTCCATCTTCACAACCCCAGGTGCAAACTGCAGTTCACAGTTTGACTGGTCCACACCATTTAGACCAAGTCAAACCAAAAGTCTGCCAATCTGCACTAGAAGTTTGCCACCATCCCAAAGAATCATAACACCCAAATTACAAGGTGTTCGATTCTTTTGGAGAACCAAACTTGCAGCCCTAGAGAAGCCCCAGGAAATAAGCTGAAGCCAGTCAGTCTGTATAAAGCAGAGCTAGACTGCAGACCTATGGTCTGTACTGGCTGTATGAGGCCTCTCCAGGTATTTAGGGAAAGACACTTGGGATTTCGCAGCACAGAAAGAGGAGGCTGCAACCAGCAGCAGAGAGGGAGGGAGAAAGACAATGCAATCTCCAACTTCATGGTTATGCAACTCTGCAGCTAAGTGTCAGAGCACATTCATACTGTTTTTCTGATGAGACCTTAGGGGTCCTCAACTACGACAC
Organism: Neoceratodus forsteri; assembly: GCA_016271365.2. Classification (NCBI taxonomy): domain Eukaryota; kingdom Metazoa; phylum Chordata; order Ceratodontiformes; family Ceratodontidae; genus Neoceratodus; species Neoceratodus forsteri. Next base: position 553,226,658 of record CM028137.1, on the reverse strand, counting down.
AGTCAGCAGGACCTAAGGCCACCATGCTAAGCATCAAGGCAGGGTGAGCTACAGAGGACTGGTATCTTCAAAACACCTAAATAGACTGGCATGGCAAGAGCTCAGCTGAACCTATGTGAGGTACCAGAGAGAACAACTAGCAGAGGATAGCTGAGAGATACAGTATGTCGGAGGCGAAACTGGACTGCAAAATGGAGCTGGCATATCGAGCCAGATTGCAGCCAGCAAAACAGAGGCCTGCCAGTCTCAGGGTAATCATAAGTAACCAAACTGGACACTCTGGTCCTGCAGTATGAATTTGTAAAAAGATCAATAAGGTCCATAGGTAATTTTGAATTTGCTGGACTAGGCCATCCGGCCAGGATTACAATCTGGGGGTTGTTACCAAGTCATTGATTGCCTTATTTAAGTGCAACAATACCTGTCGTCTATGTGCAACTATAACATGCCTACAGCAATTCAACCCCTCGTTACTTGGGCTTCCCAAGGAGCTCCGTTGGCCTGGTGCCAGTATGGACTGGGGTAGTGCCCAACAATACATTTCAGTAACCTGCACTGTGGTGACTGGGGTCCTGATCATTACACTACAGCTGCATGTCTTATTCAACTTTTCTCCTCCCCCAGAGCCTCATTTCTCGTCACCCAATAAACCCATTGTTATTTGCATGTTAATTACTGTGTGTGATGTATTCTTGAGTGGTTTTCTTACCAAGCCCACCAAGAGTGGAGACCCTTGTGGCTTGGCCTACTAGGAATGTCTTCAGCACTTGCCCTCATTACCCATTCATACCAGACCATCCAGGTCTATCAATGCCACATGAGCATCCGAAGCAAACAGCACCATGGTGTCTATCACAGCATGCACGAAGTAAGCCACCACAATGCAAGCTTCCTCACACTGCCCCACCAAGCAATGTGTGTAAACAGCCCTACAGGGTGCTCCAATAACAGGTGAATGACCGAACAGATTAGACCCCTTCTGGATTCATTCTTTGGCCTCTCATGTTAGACTTGTGCCATTTTAAGTCAATTGTTATGGGTACATCCGCCTATTAGAAGTGGGCTGGGACCACCACAACTTATTTCATACAGACCACTGAATATTTATCAGATGTAAAAAGCTTCCAGGTACTACAGGCCTGGACCACATTCAGACCAACAACGTAAGTGGTTATGTAACACACTTCCAACCCATGAAGCCACCCAGTTCCCCAACTTTTATTTTTTCCTCCAGATTCAGTGCAACTGCCATTTTACTTAGCTACTGCATAGCAGGGGTGAAGTGACCTGGGAACGCAACTTCCGGGTCACAGTGTTTAAGTAGCTAGCCCCTCTGCGAGTGGGGCATTGACTAAGCTGCTTTTTCCAAAGCCGTGGGACAGTTTTTCTGACTGTGAGACAGTACAGAGAAGCTAGTTGACTAACACCTTTTTATTTTATTTGAGAATATCCCCTGCATTGTGCATGTGGGTAGGGAAAATGTAGCGGTGACCCAACTGAACACAGGAAGTGGTGGATTTATGTAGTCCTCAGGCATACCTCTCAACTGTACCACATTATGAGGAACGTTCCTCATTTTGCTTCACAAAAGCTCCCTGTTCCACATTGTGAGGACTTGTTCCACATTCAAAGTCAACATTTTAAAGCAAAAATCCATAGTAAATGATGCAAAAAATATATTATTCAATTAATAACAGACTTTCTAAACATAAATGCAACATGTTAACAGTATTTTGAGCTTCTTAGGTAAAGATTTGAGTAAGTGTTCCACATTTTGCCCATTTGTTCCACATTTTGACAGGCAATGTTCCACATTTGGGGGACAAAAGGTTGAGAGGTATGTCCTCAGGTGAGCCCGAGACTACAGATGCTGTGCTAAGGTGCTGATGTTTACTGTGTGCCTGGTTTTATATTTGTAAAGCTAAATAAGCCTGTATTTAACAAGGCAGAGTGTTTACATATGGATTTCTGCCATTTTACTTTGCTACAGCATAGTGAGGATGGAGTGACCTGGGGATGCAACTTCTGGGTCACAGTGTATAAATAGCTATCTCCTCTGAAAGTGAGGCGAGCACACGTCTATGCACACAGAGGACATGTGCATAGTTGCATGTCCAGAGAGACCGAAAGGGATCAAAGGCTCAAAATTTGCTGAGTTACCTGCTATAGCAGTTTATCAGAACTAAAGGGATTTGCTAGCCTCAGACACTAGGCCAAGTCTTGTTTCAATATAGTCAATAGACATATCACTATCCTTGGGTTACCCAACTGTCTGCACTAAACCGTTTGCATAAAGACTAAAGGACTACATAGGAGGCTACAGTTTGTTATTGATTAAAAGATTTATAAAAGGCTGGCCCGGTGGTGCTGAGGGTTGAGGCACTGGACGTCACACCTTGTGCCAAGCCGGTGACCTGGGTTCAGGAATGGACCTGGGCCATTGGGGGTCGGCAGGGGAGGGAGAGGATCAAGCATCCGGGGGACTGCTCTCCTCTTCTCTCCTGGGGTGGGTTTCTGAGGGTGCCCGGCACAGTAGCGGCCTCTGGTGGAGACCAGGGATGGCACAGACATCGGGCTGCAGAAAAGGAACAGGACGTCAGCAGGTATAAGCAGTGGATGCACCGTGCAGGATGCCAAAGCACGCCGTGTCCTGCGGGGAGGAAAATACAAGAAAAACCCCTACTGTCTCAGTAGGAGATGGTGGAGATCGGTGGTGGGTCCCCATGCCCAGTGCCGGGCGTACCAATCCATGCTCCTGGTAGGCCTCCACCCTCTGGTCACTCCACTAGATTGGTAGAGCACTGGAGGAGACAGCGGTCCCACCATGGGTGGGGGTTCAGAGCCAGGGGGTCATGGAGCTGGAGGAGGATGGAGGGTTAGAGGAATACCAGAGAGTGCGATCGGGGGCCTCAGGCGGGCAACAGAGACTCAATCGAGTATCCCCACCTGAGAGAGTCTGAGACAAGTAGGTGATAAATAAATACAAAAAAAGAGAAAGGTTTAAAAAAAAAAGTTTTTTCCTTTTTTAAAAGTAAACAAAGGTTGTGTTGCACTAAGCATTACAATGGGTGATATTAGAATACTGAATGGCGATATTGGCTATAAATGCATTGACTGTATGATGTACAAAAAGACATTAACTTATAAAACCAAAAATACATATGTGACAAATGCCTTACGAACAAGCAACTAAGAGTTGGTTGACCTAGGAACAAGACTGGATTTATTGGAGTCGTTCCAAAATTCTGTGGAAACTAAAGGAAAAGCAAATACAGGGAGACAGACTATAAACAATACCAGACTAAGCAAAAGGAAATGTGATGACACTAATTCCCTTGAGAACGATTAGTCAATAGTCCAACCAAATCCTACAAAAAGAGGGGGAACCAAATATTTGAACAAACTACTAACATAGATATACTCCTTTCAAACATGTATATGGTTCTTAGCAACGAAGATAATCTGGAATCTACCCCCCCCCCACCAAAATCAGGGAACAGTCAACTTCCCCAGTGCAGTAGGTCCAAACATATTTATGCTCTATCCTCCTGCCAATGAATCAATCGATTCTGCTGTGGAAAAGGACACTCACCATCAGACAATAGTTATTGGGGACTCAATACTTAAGTACTGTGACAGGCAGGTATGTAAGACAGTAGGAAGTTTTAAGGAGGTGTGGGGCAGAGCACAAGGGAGGGTCTGGGTGGAGGGGGCCGAGGCCATCATGGGAATGACAGATGGGGAGAGGGTTGGGGCAGCTGCGATCTAGGGGGCTAGCTGCACACTTGGGCAGACATTGATAGACCAGATGGCCTGTTTCTGCTGGTAGATTCGTGTGTTCGTATGTAATCCAGATAAGTTAAACAGAACCTGCAGTAGCTACAGAGGGGCAAGGATATCAGACCTAGAAGAACAAGTGGATATGGTACTAAAAATGCAGGCCTGAAACCACTCATAATTGTACATGTAGGCACCAATGATGCCAACAAATTCCATATAGAAGACAAAGAAAAACTTCATAACACTAAAAAATAAGTTGGACAAATGGGAAAAGTATGATATGTTTTTCTGAAATCCTCCCTATCCCAAGGGGGCATACTTCAAAAAAAAAAAAAAGGCAAATCAACGAATGGCTGAGGAAATGGTACTTACACATTGGTTTAAAATACTTAACACACTGGGAAACTTTCAAGGGGGATTCAAGTCTGTACAGCCATAACAGATTGCATCCTAATAGAAAAGGTAGTGCATTGCTGGGAAAGAAAAGTTCACATTTTACCTCACAGAAATTAAACTATCACATCAGAGAAGCAAGAAGATACTTAGGTTTCCTCACAATTAGACAGAATGCAAGTTAAAGGCAATACTATATTGATAACCCCAAAAGAGGTAAAAATACACAATGTGAAAGGATCTAAGAAATCTGGTTTAAATGTCCTTATGACTAACGCAAGGAGTGTAAACATTATAAAGAAAATGGAATTGGAAATCTTACTAGAGGAAAAACATATAGGACCTCGCTGCTATCAGAGACATGGTGGAACAAAAACAATCTGTGGAACAGGGACATAAAGGGATACAAGTTGCTCCACAAAGATAGAACACACAGAAGAGGAAGACGAGGTGTGGCAGTCTATATTAGAGACAGCATTATGTATAACAAATAATTAGCAGTGACCCAAATGAAAACACACTGGAAATGATATTGATAGAGATCCTCAGAAGGGAGGCCAAAAAAAATGTCATTAGGTATTTGTTACAGACCTCCAGATGTAAGGGGAGAAGAATACCAAACATTGTTAAATAACGTGTAATATGACACAAAGGGATGGTATTTTGATGGGTGACCTTAATCTGCTGGGCATCAACTGGAATAATCTACTAGCATCAAATCAAATGGAGCAAACTTATTAACGTACTGGTTGGAAATGGTCTGTCTCGGACAGTAAAGGAACCAACAAGAATAATAACATATTGGACCTAGTTATTACAGACATGGAAGAAAGCATTCGTGATCCAAGAACAATGGGACTACTATAGAACAGTGACCATGAAATAATAATATTCTATATCAATACACAGACAGTGGCGAAGCATTTTGCTAAATCTGACTTTAATTCCATCAGTGACCAACAGAAAGATTGGGATTGAGAAAAATCGTGAAAGAACAAATGTGAATTCTTTTTGGACTGACATTAAAAACAAATTATTAAACTTAGAACAGCTTTATGTTACAAACAGAAAAACCTGTAATAAAAAAAAAGGTAAGATCCCTCAGTGGTTCTCCGGTGAAATAAAAAAAAAAAACAACTTAAGAAAAGAACAGCGTATAATGCAATGAAGAAGGATAATAATAATTACAATAAGGAGCAATACAAAAAACAATTGCTTTCTAGTAAAAATCTTATTAAAACAGAAAAAAGGAAATTAAAATTCAAAATAGTCCATGTCACAAACGTGCTCCATAGGTCAGGCCCTCTGCTCCCACAGTGCCAACCTCAAAGTGCAATAGTGTGAACAGGTGACAAACAGGGTAACCCACCTGTCTGTTTTGGGTCCGAATCACCTACTAGCCTCAAGTTCTGGAGGGAGTCAAAATGTGAACCTTATGCTAGCATACCCAATTTACAGGCTCAGATATGTACCTCTTCGGGAATGCAGTACAATCCTTCACCCAGGGACACCAAGCCAGGTTTCCAAAATGCACCGTTACAACTCTATATGAGACTTAGGTATATTCTTACCTTTAAGTAAGCTTAGTAACACATTCAAGCCTTTAACAGCTGTCAGTCAAACACAGGTTCAGCAAATCACATGTAAAATAATGGAGAAAAAACACAGGCAGTATTTTAAAGAAAATGTTGTTTACTAAAAAAAAATTGTAAAAAATGGTAAAATCAAACACAGAACAATTATATCATTAACTTACAGTCACAATAAAAGAAACTGGGAAGTTGTAGAACACAGACTCCTACAACCAATACTTAAGTTTTTTCCTATCTAGTTGTTACTATTAAGTGCTTTCAAAAGCTCAGAGAACTGTCTCTCTCTTGAGTACAAAATAATATGCCAAACTTTTCCCAGATGCATGTTCATTTTCAACTGCATCTCCCCACCCCTTCTCATGAGGTCAGTTAGATCCTCCCATAGATTTTATTTCTACTGGGGAAATCAACAGTCAGAATTTTTTTAAATTTGAGTCTTTCATCAAAATATCCCATTTGATATCTCTGCTGTTTTCCTGTGTTGTTAGAGTGATCTCAGGTTTTTATGATTTTCTCACAAGTCCGTAACAAAATGGTCTCTTACTGCAGGAATTAGAGTTACATAATAAAAACATAACAGATGTAAACCAGCATGGATTAAAAAAAAAAAAAAAAAACAGATCTTGTGCCACAAATCTGCTTGTATTTTATGAAAAAGTGACTAAGGCTCAATCTAGTAATGAACCAGTTGACAACATATACCTAGATTTTCAGATGGTCTTCAACAAAGTTCCACTCAATGTGCTAATAAAGAAATGATACAAACTGGATATAGAAAGAAAAATAATATACTGGATTAAAGATTGGCTAAATAACAGAACCCAGGCTGTCAGAATTAGAGGCCGCCTGTCTGAACTAAAAAAAAAAAAGGTGTCAAGCAGGGTGACACAGGGTTCAGTTTTGGGCCCCTTGTTATTCAGTCTGTTTATTTCAAAGTTAGAAAAAGGAATAAAAAATTGGACAGCGAAATTTGCTGATGACTCTAAATTAGGAGCAGTAGTACAAAACACTGAGCAGATAGGTTAAAAAAATTTCTTAAAATTATAGAGCAATTGGCACAAGAGAATTATATGAGCTTTAACTCCAACAAACGTGTCATACTACATCTGGGTAAAAATAATACACATAAATCTTTCAGCCTAATGGGCAACACCTTGGAGAATGTGGAAACAGAAAATGACTGGGAGTCCTGATAAATAAAGACCTCAACTTCAGTGATCACTGCAATAGAGTTATAAATAAATCAAACTCAGTTCTATGGTGTATAAAAAATGCACTGGTCTCTAGGGACAAAAATTGAATACAAACATTTTGCACAACATACATTAGGCCACACCTAGACTACTGTTCTACAAGTTGGAGTCCCCACTTGAAGAAAGACATCAATAACATGGAGAGGGTGCAGCATAGTGCTACCAAGATGGTGGCTGGACTGAGGGATGGAATTTATGAAGACAGGTTGACAGAGCTGGGTTTACATACACTGCAAATGAGATGAAGGAGAGACAATATGCTACAGATGTACAAAATCACAAAAGACAAGGAAGCAATGGGCTGTATGGGCTTGATTCTACACAATACTGAAAAAAACAATATGCGATGTCATACACAACAAATTCTATCACACCATAGTACAAAAAATACAAGGAGGAGATTCTGCACCTATAGGACAGCTAAAAGTTGGAATGCACTCCCTAGAGAGGTGGTCTCATCAGGATCTATTGAAATATTCAAAAAATTACTGATATATATTACACTGGTCAAAGGTAAACAATGGCTCTGCTAATGCGGGAGACAGGCCCAATGGGCTAACGCTTACTCCTGTCTTGACAACTCAGTATAGAACTGCAGTCACACTCTCACTTAGTAGACAAGTCTTGTGGGTTGGGTCTCATAACTGAAGTCACGGCCTGATATGTAGTTTATTTTTCTGGTAAACCACCAACAGGCATTATATTGCATATCCCATAATTATCAGTAAATCCACCTTTATATACCAATGGAAAAGCAGCATAAGAACTCTACATGTATAAAAAAAACAAATGCTTGCTGGTTCAGTAGCGTGGAGGGTTGAGTAGCTGGTGCCTTACCTGCCACCAAGCTGGCAACCCAGGTTCAAGAACAGACTCTGATCACCGGTGGCTGACTGGGTGAGGGAAGACTAAGGATCTGGAGAAAAGCTCTCGTCCCTCGGGGAGGAGGGGAACTGGTGTCCTGTTATTGGATTTTCACCTGGTGAAGGATGGGTGGCAGCACCAGCAGGAGCAACAGAACATGGGAGGACGTTGGTAGATGCTCTGCATCATTGCATGCCAATGTCCCAGGAGAGACTATGAAGGAAAATGTCCCCGGCTGCTCAACTTCCCCTGCAGGCCACCCTCAGAGTGGTTAACCTGTAGGTCCACTAGATGGGTCAGGGGAGGGGCTGGGGGGGGGGTGAATCACTGTACAGGGGAATCTGGAGGCAAAATATTGACTTTTTTTTTTTTATTATATAAATAAAATGCTGTGGTCTTTCATTCTTTAACTATCTATGTAAGGTTCAAACAGCCAGTGACATTTCTAGCAAAATTTGAAAATCCTAATATTTTACACCGGTTTTGCTAATATTTCACCTCCCCTTCATTTTATCCCATTTACTTTATTTCTAATGAATTTTGTATAGAAACAGAAACCCCAGCTGCTGGACTTCATCTGTTCTGCTTGTCTACAGGTGATGTCATAATCCTCCGTTTATGAATGTGGTTGCAGTGAAAATGATCATTACATCACAAGCAGCACATAATTTGCAGTCAAGCTGCAGGAGCAGAAATTAAAACCAACAAGAATCAGGCTGGCCCACCGACACAGCGGTAGCGCTACCACTCATGACACCAACGACCTGGGTTTGGAAGAGAGCCCAAGGCATTGGAGGGCTGGTCGGGGGAGGAGGACTGAGCATCCACAGGATCACTTTCCACCTCCAGGGGGGAGGGTGGGCAAGAGCTCGGGGCTCACCTGACCCTCAGTGGAGGCCAGGGGAGATGCAGCCTGAGCTACAGCGGTGGGGAGATGTGGCAGGTGTCAGCGCATGTGCCTTGACATTAGTACATGTCTCATCTGCCAGGGAGAAACAGAAAATCTCCCAGTCATGCATGATGACTACGGACTTCTGCAGGCTCCACACCCGGCGACTAAGGCACTTCCCATAATATGGATCCAGTCTGGTGGGTTGAGGGACTCCCTTCTCCCTGCCATGGAGGGCAAGCCGTGGGAGATACAGAAGACAAAGTCCTGGGAGGAACTGGGGTGACGGGGCTAGGTGGGGCTCGTGAAAGATAGCCGACCGGGATGGGGATGGGAGGAAAAAAAAAGGCAAGAATCATGTTTCCATACAAATTCCTTTAGTAATAAAGAATATAAATCTAAAATTATGTATGAATTCCAAAGGTCTCCCACAGGTGACGGAGGCTGGGCCAGCGGGAAAAAACAAAGGATGAGATAGATTGACAGGCTAAAAAAGGAGGGGGGTTGGGCAGAACAAAGTGAAGAAAAGGTGAAGCTGCTTAATGGGTACTTCTGTTCAGTCTTCACTTGAGCGAAGGATGGACCAGTACTACAAAGGCAAATGGACAAAGCAATGGGGTCAGATGGCGGTGCGTGCATCCAACAGTATTGAGGGAGCGCAGGGAAATACTAGCTGCACCTCTGACAGTTCCATTTAACAGCTCTCTGGAAACAGGACTTGATTATATATATTTATTTATATATCTTATAAGGGGGATGGGGGACAGTCCTAAAGGTATGTCCCGGGCCCAGAAATTTCTATCGGTGCCCCTGAACAGGAGTGGTTCCAGAGGACTGGAGGATGGTGGATGTAGTCCCACTACACAAACGTAGCAAGAAGGAGGCTGGCAACTATAGGCCAGTCAGCCTGACATTGGTGATGGGGAAGTTAATGGAATCACTGCTGAAGTTAACATTTATTCAGTGGGCAATGATTGTCTTCTTGGTTCTTCAGCCCCCAATTTAGGCTTGAAACTCATAGAATACATGTGGGTAGTGATGGGGGCCCTTGGAAGTAAATACAGGTTACTCACCTGTAACAGGAGTTCTAGGAATGGTATATGTTGTTCATCCACACTCATTGGCAGTATCCTTGCCGCTTTAAATCTTGCCGGAAGGTCTTCAAGCTTGCTCCTCCCACCCACCCGGGTGGTATAACTCTCGGCTCCGCCCCATGACGCCAGATCTGGCCCGCTGGAAGCTCAGGTTAAAGGCCGTCGGGAGGTCAGGAGTCGTGGTGGATGAACAACATATACCATTCCTAGAACTCCTGTTACAGGTGAGCAACCTGTATTTAGGACATGGATATGTTGTTCATCCACACTCATTGGCAGACTCCCTAGCAGTTCTCCGGGAGGAGGAGGCAAGACGACACCCCCATATACTTACTTGGGAAAGAGAGACTGAGAACCGAGGCCCCAAAACCAGCATCCCGGGCGTGACTCAAGGTCGATGTGGTAGTGGGTAATGAAGGTGTTTGCTGACTTCCAGGTAGCAGCCCTGCAGATTTCCTGGATAGGGACGCCCTGGAAGCAGCCACCGCTGCAGCAGTATGGCGGGTAGAATGAGCTCTTATCCTCTGGGAGGCTCCATGCCCGCTAACTTATAGCAGAGATCTATGCAGGAGGTTACCCACCTGCTTATCGTCCGCTTGGCTGCAGGTCTGCCAGATGCGGCTTCAGCGTAGGGTGACAAACAGCTGGCTAACCCTCTCCTCGAATTTCAGCCAGGCGCTTCCTTATAATAAGCGAGCGCCCTTCTAGGATCCGAGTATGGAGCCTATATTCGGCCTCCGAGGTGATTGGGTAGAACACCGCAGAGTCAACACTTGGTTAAGGTGAAACTCCGACACCACCTTCGGAAGGAATTTCGGTGGGGCGCAGGACAACCTTGTCCCTGTGGAAGACCAGGTAAGGAGACTCAATGGAAGCGCCCTGGAGCTCTCCCATCCTTCTGGCTGACGGATAGCCACCAAGAAGGCGGTCTTCCACGACAGGTGAGAGAGGCACACCTGTGCATAGGTTCAATGGCTTTGCCCATGAGCTTGCCAGTACCAGCAGTAGATCCCACGGAGGTGGGGGTTCCCGACTGAGGGGAAATGTGATCAAGGCCTTGAAAAAGCGCCAGACCACCTTCTCCTGCGCCACCGACTGCTTTCCGCCCGCGCCTGTAAGCAGAGATGGCTGCCAGGTGCACCCTTAGGTCGCCGACCTAAGCCCTTGACTAGAAAGGGACCATAAATAGTCCAAGATGCTTGCCAAGGAACAGGAGGAAGGGTCCAAGCCCTTGTTCTGACACCAAATGGAAAACCTTTTCCATTTGAAGGCATAGCATTTTCTGGTCGACTCTTACGGGACGCCTCAACTACATTGAGGACCTCGTCGGAAAGACCCAAAGCCTGGAACTCTAGCCGCTCAGGAACCAGGCCGTCAGGTGCAGGGATTGAAGGTCCGGATGGAACACCTTCCCTGATTGACTGAGAGCAGGTCCGGCGAGCTGGAAGCTGCCGCGGAGTCCTGGAGCTGAGACTGGAGGAGATCTGGTACCAGAACTGGCGAGGCCAGTCTGGGGCTATCAGAATCACCTGCGCCTTGTCCCTCCTCGCCTTGAGAAGCACCTTGTGGATCAAGGGAAATGGGGAAAGGCGAAAAGAGGCCCGGGGTCCATTGCCTCGAGAGGCATCCCCTGCAGCGAGCCCTGCTGAGGGGGGGGCATGGAACAGACTCAGCTCCGCTTCCATGGAGGCAAACAGGTCCACCTGAGGTGTGCCCCAAAGGGAGAACAGATGCTGTACTACCTCCGGCAGGAGAGACCACTCGTGGGATGCAGCCCTATCCGCTCAGGGCATCGGCCAGGGTGTTGGAGGCTCCTGCCACGTGAATGGCTGGGAGATCCGCCTCAGGCTGCGCACAGTGACCAACGCGGAGAGCTTCCTGCATAGAAGCATGGAGCGCGCCCGCCCTGGCGGTTTAGATAGTACATGGTCGTGGTATTGTCCGCCTGACTCGGACCACTTGACCCCGGAGGAACGGAGCAAAGGCGGTGAGAGCTAGGCGGACCGCTCGGAGCTCCAGCAGGTTGATGTGGCATCGGGACTCCCGCGGGGACCAGAGGCCATGAGCCCGGTGTTCCCCCAGATGGGCACCCCAACCCATCAGAGAGGCATCGGTCGACAGAGAGACCGTCGGCTCGGGGCGGACGAACGGGATGCCCTCCTGCAAATGATCTGGAACGGTCCACCACTGGAGAGCATTCCACATCCCCTGTGTCACCGACACAAGCTGGTCCAAGGGATCGCAGCGTTGTGACCACTGGCTGGCCAGTCCCCACTGAAGGGGACGCATGTTCCAGCGGGCCCAACGGACCACGCTGGTACAGGCCGCCATGAGACCCAGGAGGCGCAGGAAGTCCCGGGCAGGGCGCAATTGCCCAACCAGAAATGATCGGGCAAAGGAGGAAAGAACCTCGCCCTGTCTGGCGAGCCGCGCTGGCTCGAAGAGAGTCGAGCTGCGCCTCGATGAATAAAATCACCTGCTTCGCTCGAGTTCCGACTTGGCCTCGTGATAAGGAGGCCCAGTTGAGAGCAGACCTGAGGCCAGATCTGGACCACTCCGCCTCCTTCCTGAGGGAGCTGCTATCAGCCAGTCGCTCCAGGTAAGGGTACACCCGACCCCTCGGCGTCAAGAGGAATGCTGTCACCACTGCCATGCATTTGGTGAAGACCCTGGGAGCTGGAGACAAGCCGAAGGGCATGGCTTGAACTCGAAGAGATCCTTCTGCTCGAAGCGAAGGAATCTCTGGTGAGACCGGACAGATAGGACGTGAAAAAAACGCTCCTGCAAGTCCAGAAAGCAGAACCTGACGCCCGGCGTTCCAAGGATGGTATTATCTGAGCCAGAGTGACCATCCTGAAGGTTCGAGACCTTAAAGACTTGTTTTAGGTCGTGTAGGTCGAGAATGAAGCCAGCCCTCGTCCGTTTCGAACCAGGAAAGTACCTGGACACAAACCCTGAGTCTGAAAGGAGGGTCCACCACCTCTCTTACCACCTCCTTCTGGAGGAGGTGATAATAAACTCGACGAGCACGCCAGTGAAGCTGGGGATCGAGCCCCGAGGCGCGACGGCTCTGAAGGGTGGTGCCTGCTCGGATTCCAGGGCAGGCCTCTTCCCACCACCTCAAGACCCACCTGTCCGTGGTAACAGCGGACCAGGCGGAACGAAGTGCGGGCCGTCCCCCACAGGGGACCCAGGGAGTAGGTGACGGGGATGGGGCGACACCCCTCAGCCCGTCACTGGGCAGGCTTGGAGGAGGACCGGCCGAGGGACCTCCTGGGCCCTTCCTCCCTGCCTCCTGTTAGAGGCCCGGCGTGACAGGTTTGGGATGCCAGGCCGGAGCCTGCTGGCCCTGGCGGTGCTGGGCAGGCGCCGAGGCACAGAAGGACGAAGGGCTTAGGCTGTGGTTTGCTGACCTTTGTCCTTCTGAGCGGAAGAGACCGAGTCAAGGTGGCATTGGACTTCTCGATCCTCTGCAGGTGACCTTCCACCCCAGGGCCGAAGAGGTCAGTCCCCAAAGGGAACATCCGCCAACTTGTGCTGGGTATCCGAGTAAAGGTGGATATCCTCAATGACCCGGCCGCATAGCCACTGCGACCGCCACCGATCTAGCACATGAGTCCCCTACATCCAAAGCAGTCTGGAGCTGCTGTTTGGCACTACCCTGCCCTGGTCCCGCACCTGGCTAACCGTAGTCCAGCGTAAGGCGGGAAGATGAGGATGACCTCATCCAGGGAGCCCAACAGGGCATGAGAAAAATGTGCCATGAGAGCGGCCCGAACTGGCCTGGCCGAGAAACGAGAGGGCATGCGTAGCTTTTAGCCGACATAGTCAATTTCTTGGACTCCTTGTCGGAGGGTTCTCCACATCCTGGCGTTGCAGGCGCGCGGCGGCAGTGGGTAACCAACCCCTCAGCAGGGGTGTTCAAAACGGACAAGGAACCGGTAGGGACCATACTTCCTAGGCCATCCTGGCCCGAAGAAACGCAGGGCAGGAAGCAGGGGCGTACCAAAGTTCCAATGCCGGACCCACTATGACCTCAAGCCACCCGGAAAGGCCTCCGTCCGGAGAATCCCAGGTCCAGAATCTCCGTGAGGATACCTGGCCCGCAAAAGGAGGTTCAGCTCCATCCGGTAGACTCCGAGATGAGCCGAGCAGTCCTGGAAGGACGACGGCTTCGTCCATTGACTGACCTCTGAAGACTCCAAGTCCAGTCGCTGGAGAAGAAGGAGGAATCGTCTTCGGACTCGGAAGAGTCCTCGAAGAGCTGCCTCTGGCCTGAGCCACCCTTCACCTGCCGAGGTCGGTCGGGAGTGAGGGTAACTGACAGCCGATGGGGTAAACCCTTAGCCGACCGAGAATCCTTGGTCGGAGCCCCAATTGGTGGCTGTGGAGGCGGAGGTTCCACCGATCGGTGGAGCAGCTGGTTTTGGCCGAACAACCGGCCTGGGTATAGGCTCCTCGGACAAGTCGAGGTTGTGTCGGCGTTCCGGTGACAGCCACTTAATGGCGGGGAAGGCGCGAGTCGGCTTATTCCGGCCAGGAGGACTGTTGCAACATAAAGTCCTCGTACCCGTCGACGTAATTTACGCCGAAGCCTCCCCTCATCCGAGGAGGAGGACGAGGACGAGCGGCGACGCCGCTTACCGCGGTGCCGAGACCGAGACCGCCTATGACGGTGGGAACGGCTGGACCGCGAAGAGGTCCGAGACCGAGACCGAGAGTCCCGGAATTTCCGGGGTCGGTGCGGGGAGGTGTCGGCCGGAACCGGCACTCCCTTCGGCTCGGAAGGTCCATCCGAGGGCTCCGGAACCGGAGGCACAGGCGAGCCCACGGGATCCTCAACTCCTCCCGGGGGAACCGGGGAGAGGGGAATCTCGGCTGCTAAAGGCGACAGCCCGTCCAATGGGTCGAGAAAAATTCCCGACTTCATCAGTGGAGTCTCGGTCAACTGACCTGGCAGGGGACACCCGTGAGGCCAGTGGCCAAGCCGAAGCGATCGACGAACCGGCGGTCGGTCGGCCCGGGAGAGGACCTTTCCGCTCCTAAGAGCGTCGACGGAGGACTTACCACCTTGTCCTCTTTTGGACCGAGAATAAGGTCCAGCAGCGCAGAGCCCTTCTCCTTTAGTGGAGAGGGACAGAAAAAGCTCCTTAAAGGAAGCCGTCGTAGGAAGAACCCAGAGAGCGGGATAAATGCCACGGCCGAGGAAGATACGGCCCGCGCCGCCTCTTCGGGGCCATCCGCCGAGCTGATCCACGAACCGCCGGCGCGGACACCGAGAAACGGGCCTCCTTGGACTTCACCGAGGGAAACACTTCGGACGGCCCAGTTGCAATCAGACGCTCTGATCGTCGAGGCGTAGGCCGAGAAAGATGAGCACAGGTCGCAAGCCTGCGGGTCGTGCTCAAGGCCTAAGCAGTAGACACCGTGGAGTGTGGATCCGTCCGAGACATCTTCTGCCCGCATGGGCATCTCCAATCCGGAGTCGATTTGTCCATCGCAGTCAGCGAGGGATCAAGACTGAAGTCTTTTGCAAAATATTATTTTTAAACTGCCAAACGGAGAATAGGAACCAGTCGCAAACGAGAGCGTTAAGGAGGGAACCTGAGCTTCCAAGCGGTAAGGAAGATCTGGCGTCATGGGGCGGAGCCGAGAGTTATACCACCCGGGTGGGTGGGAGGAGCAAGCTTGAAGACCTTCCGGCAAGATTTAAAGCGGCAAGGATACTGCCAATGAGTGTGGATGAACAACATATCCATGTCCCTAGAAACACTCTTCACTCCAATGTTTTTTTCTTCAATTTTCCTTTTTATTTTCTTCCCTCTACGTTTCGCTCCACACAGATCTTGTTCACTGAGTTTTAATTTTGCTTATTCTTTTTTAATTATCTGCAAATACATAATTTCATGTTAGTGTTCCATATTTTATATAGTAGTACTGTGTTTTCTTATATATAGTTCATTTGAAATTCGTTGGTGTATACACATACAATCCAACTAAGATACTGCATGTAAACCCTTGCTTTATCTTATTTATCCACAGGGTTATCTGTTTGCACGCATTTTGAAAGTCAGTTTGACCCTGTAATGACATACATAAAATTGTTTGTAACACAGTGCTGCTCACAACTAAAACTGAATTTAACTACTGCCAAAAGGCCCGTCTCCTGCTTAACTGGTTTGCAGCGTACCTTAAAGACACTTGAAGCTTCTTGGATTTTAAAGTCCGTTAAAGGCCTGTAATGACATACATAGAATTGTTTTAATACCATGCTGCTCACACCTGTGAATTAAATTTCACTACTGCCAAAAGGGCTTATGTTCTGCTTATCTGGTTTGGAGCATGCCTTCAAATAAACTGTGAGCTTCTTGGAGTGAGGTTTGCTTTTTCTGTATTCTGTGAAAATACAATCAATTTTATCCCTGTTAGTCCCTTATTCCATTGATTCATTATGTTCAACTTTTAAGTTGTTTAAGGTTTTGCTGCTTACCCTCACTCGTTGCTTCTCGGTTTTCTCTCGGGTTTTAAATCCTCAGGCGCCATTATGGCCTGCTTCAGCAAAGTGTGTGGCTACTGGGGAAGTCTCATCTTTTCTCCTTATATTCCCCTTGTGCTCTTGAATTTGGGCCTTAAGCATTCTACTGCCAGTGCAGGAGTGTTTGTATGTAAACCGAGATTGCTGTCTTGTGACCCAGCAATTGTGGCGTCACGGCTAGTCCCACCGTGGGGCACGAAAACAGGCAAGAGGTAACTAGGAAGTAGCTATGAGTAAAACTCGGGGGCAACATTGCTGACACGCAGAGGATTTAAATTTAAAAAGAGAAAACAGAGAAACAACGAGTGAGGGTAAGCAGCAAAACCTTAAACAACTTAAAAGTTGAACATAATGAACAATGGAATAAGGGACTAACAGGCAAAATTGGTTGTATTTTCACAGAATACAGAAAAAGCAAACCCCACTCCAAGAAGTTCAGTTTATTTGAAGGTATGCTGCAAACCAGATAAGCAGAACATAAGCCCTTTTGGCAATAGTGAAATTTAATTCACAGGTGTGAGCAGCATGGTATTAAAACAATTCTATGTATGTCATTACAGGTCCTTAACTGACTTTAAAATCCAAGAAGCTTCAAGTTTTCTGTAAGGTGTGCTGCAAACTAGTTAAGCAGGAGACAGGCCTTTTGGCAGTAGTTAAATTCAGTTTTAGTAGTGAGCAGCACTGTGTTACAAACAATTTTATGTATGTCATTACAGGGTCAAACTGACTTTCAAAATGAGTGCAAACAGATAACCCTGTGGATAAATAAGATAAAGCAAGGGTTTACATGCAATAATCTTAGTTGGATTCTATGTGTATACACCAGATAATTTCAAATGAACTATATATAAGAAAATACAGTACTACTATATAAAATATGGAATACTAACATGAAATAATGTATTTGCAGATAATTAAAAAAGAATAAGCAAAATTAAAACCCCGTGAACAAGCTCTGTGTGGAGTGAAACGAAGGGGGAAGAAATTAAAAAGAAAGATTGAAGAAAAAACACTGGAATCACTGCTGAAGGAAAGGATTATGGAGTATCTTGAATTCAGTGGGTTACAAGACCCAAGGCAGCATGGTTTCACAAGGAGGAGGTCATGTCAAATGAATGTAATAGATTTCTTTGACTTGGTAACCATGGAACTAAATCAGAGTGGAGCAGTGGACATGGCCTACCTAGATTTCAGTAAGGTGTTCCACACTGTTCCACATTGGAGACTAGTAAGCAAGCTGGGTAGCTTAGGAGTGGGTCCAAAGGTGGTAAACTGGATAAGAAATTTGTTAGGGAATAGGCAACAGAGGGTGATGGTAAACTGAGCTTACTCCAAGAAAGGGAGGGTGACCAGTGGGGCACCTCAGAGATCAGTGCTAGGACCGGTCCTCTTTAATTTCTGTATAAGTTACACTGCAGAGAAGCTGGAAGGGATGGTCTGCCTCTTTGCGGATGACAACAAAATCTGCAATAGGGTGGCTGAGAAAGCTAGAGGAGTGGTCAAGGGTATGGCAACAGGGTTTCAATGTGAAACAGTGCAGAATAATGCACTCAGGGCACAGAAACCCAGGGGCAGAATACCAAATGGGTGGAGTGGTACTGATGACCATGAAGCTGAAAAGAGATCTGGGGGCAATCATATCGGATGAGCTAATGGTGGCCAGGCAGTATGACAAGACAGTAGGGAGGACAGGTGGGATGCTGGGGTGTATAGGGAGGGGTACCACCAGCAGAAAGAAGGAGGTGGTGGTGTCTCTAAAGATTGCTGGTAAGACCCCACCTAGAGTATTTTGTCCAGTTCTGGAGACAACATCTCCAGAAGGACACAATCAGAGTGGAGGTAGTCCAGAGGAGGGCAACTAAAGTGGTGCAGGGTCAGTATCAAAAGCCCTATGAAGAGCGACTAAAGGATCTCAGTATGTAGACCCTTGAACAGACAAGGGAGAAGGAAGATATGATAAGCACATTTAAATACCTCATGCGGGTAAATAAGGTACAGGAGAGGAATATTTTTTATAAGAAAAGGTGCCCAAGAACAAGGGGACATGCTATGAAGCTGTAGGGTTAGATTTAGGAGAGATGTGAGGAAGTACTTCTTCACAGAAAGTGTGGTGGATTCCTGGAACAGCCTTACAGCAGAGGTAGTGGGGACAAAAAAAGCTGTGGGGTTCAAGAAGGCATGGGATAAGCACCAAGTAATCATGGTGGAAAGGAAGCGAGAGGGAGAAAGAGCTATAGATTAGGTATGGTCTGATGTAATAGTGTAGGTAGGGAGAAATGGCCAGATTGAATGGGTCAAGTGGTCCTTATCTGCTGTCAAATTCATGTTTCTCTGTACAAGGGAGTGGGGGTGTAGGGACTGGGAAGCTAGGAAGTCACAGATGGCACAATTCAAGCTAACAGGGTACTCAAGGGTTCTAGGGCCCTAAAGGTGGACAAATCACAATGGCCAGATGACATGCACCCAAGGATCCTTAGAGAACTGGCATAGCTTCCGGGGGGTCCCGTGGCAGACCGTTTTTAACACCTCTCTGGAATCTGGAGAGGTGTCCCAGCACTGGAAAATGGAACATGTAGTTCCTTCTCCATGAAAGTAGGCCAAGGGACAAATCAGGAAATTACAGACCAGTCAGCCTGACCTAAACAAAGTGGGTAAGCTGATGGAGGTCAAAGGAAAGAATCATCCACTTTCTAGAAGAAAATGAGCTCTACTGTAAGAGGCTGCATGGCTTTGTGTCAGAGAGGTCCTGCCAGACTAACCTAATTGACTTCTGGGACAGTGGACAAGGGCCAGGCAGTTGATGTACTATATCCGGACTTCAGCAAGGCTTTTGGCTCGGTGCCTCATAAGAGACTGGTCAGAAAACTGGAGGACCTGGGGTTGGGGGGCTATGCTCACAGGATGGCTCAGAATCGGATTGCAGGATAGAAGCCAAAGGGTGGTAGTCTGGGGAGAAATCTCAGAAGCGAGGCCTGTGACCAATGGGGTCCATAGGGCTCGGTGCTCAGTCCAGTGTAGTTTAACATCTTCATAAGTGACATTATGGATGGGATCAAGGGTAAAATCTACCCATTCATGCATGACCCCAAGCTCTGTGGGAGGATGGATATGAAGCGGGGAAGACAGGAGCTCTGTGAGGACATGGCTAGACTAGGAAAGTGGTTTGGCATTTTGTAGCTGGGGTTCAATGCTAAAAAGTAGAAAGTTAAGCACTTGGGAGGCAAAGAATCCAGGGACCAAATAATAGTTGAGCGGTGTGCATGTAACTAGGTCAGAGGAAGAAAAGGACCTGGAAGTGATAATTACAAGTGACCAGAAACACTCTGCACACTGCAGTAGAGCAATAGCCAAAGCAAATCAGATGCTGGGCTGCATAGCCAGGGGAGTTGCCACCAGGAAGGCGGAGGTTATTCTGCTGCTGTACAGGTCACTGGTAAGACCACACCTGGAGTACAGTACATTGTGCTGTTTTGGTGCCCACATCTTAAGGGGGGTATCGACCTGCTGGAGACAGTCCACAGAAGGACAACCAAGATGATCCTGTACCAGCAGGGCAACACCTATGAGAAGAGGCTCAGGGAGCTCAACATGTACTATCTTGGAGAAAAAAAGGGGGAGGGAGACATGAATGAGACCTTCAAGTACCTTAAGGGTATTAACAGGGTGAGCACTGATGGCCTCTTCAGTCTTAGCAGGAACAAGATCACACTAGGGGGCACAGCCTAAAACTGGTGGGAGAAGGAGGGGAAAGGTTCAGGAGGGAGACAAAGACACTTTTTCAACAAGAAGGTGGTGGCCAAGTGGAATGAGCTGCCAGAGGAGATGATATCTCTAAAAATGATGGACAGCTTCAAGAGGGGGTGGGATGGGGTAAGGGGAAAAGTTGCAGGTAGAATGCGGTGCAGTTCCCTTTGTACATACACAGGAAGCTGCACAACTGAACAGACTAGATAGACCATAAGGCCTTTATTTCCTTGGCATGTTCATATATTTAAGCCTTTTTGCTGTTTACTAGCTACTTCAGAGAATTTATTTCCTTTCAAGTGACTGAGTTAATTTACTTTGTTGGGGTCCTTAAAGTAACAGTGCTCTAGGTTTGTTTTTTTCCATTATGGTTATTCTCCCCTGCCCCAGCATCCCCGCTCTACCCCAGCTCACTCAGTCAGTAACCACCTCTCCAGGACTTACCAGACAACTATCCCCATTGGACTGCCTCATGGCTGGGCGAGGGGGAGGAGAGCCATCCTCTCCCCACATGACTGTATCCAGAAGTAGCAGTGTCTTGTTATTGGCAAAGGTCCTTCTCCGAGTGAGGCGTCATTCTGCCACTGGGCACTGTTTTCAGTCATTTATCCTTCCCCAGGGCCAACCAGTGCAAAGACAGAAGTACATGTACCCAAACATTTCAAGCACCCATGCTCTGAGACTCCCTGCTGTGCTACCTCTTGGCCTCTACCAGGTGCAAGCCTCCAAGCAGCAGGTCTAGTCTCCCTTCCCCCAATGAGGAGAGATGTCCTCCGGGCACATTATTTTTCCTTCTCCTGGCCAATCCTCAAGTCTCATTCCCGAGCCCATGTCATTAGCGTTGCTAATAGCAGCACTAGTACTGTGCCGGCAGGCCTTCCCTGGAGTGTTTTTTGTTTGTTTTGACATTACACAATAAACTTCTATGTTGTAGACCTACAGGAAATTGGGCTACATCTAAAACAAACACCATTTGTGGGTGACTTACAGCCAGTGTCAAGGGGAGTGCATTAATTTAATTATGAATAAAAATGCAAGGAACACTGCAATGTCATTCATGCTAAGGATACAACAGCTACAGCATTCCTGTTAATATGGACATAGAGCCTTTTTCTACCACTTATTCAGAGGATCTGAGCAAAGTGAGCTAATTGACAGTTGTGGCAGAGGAAGCTTGTCAGTGATATTGTTTCATGTCACTTGTATAGTATCGTTATAGTAAAAGGAGAACTGGAATTCCATTCCCAAGACACCTCTTCGGCCTTATGTATTGATTTTCAGGGACAGGTTTGCCATCTCAACTTCAAATATGTATATATTTAAACTAAGTAATTGATCCTAAACCATAATGGGTAATCAGTTCCCCATATCAGATTTTATTTATAGTAATGATCATTAATGTACTATACTAGATTATGTACAGTACAAAGAGTGCTACATAAGCAATAAGACCTGTTCTAATGATATATTTGCAACTATAATGCTCACAATCTAAATGCTTTATCTAGAGAAGGTGGTATTTTGGCATATCCTAGGGGTATTGTATAACCACAAAGGCCATTTATGTTTACTACAACAGAGTTGTAACTGGTTAGATGTAGTTCTGGCTAGATTTTAAAAGCCGTAGATTGTCACATGACATCACAAAACCCATTATACACAGGTGTGATGTCCTACCCCTCTGTAATGGCATTTTCTTAATGTTGAAAAAAGAGGTGTCTGCTGATATTTTCTTTCTTCCTTGGCTCTCTGCTGCCCTTCTTCCTCCCAAACACATTCAACATTAATTGTGACCCTACAAATGTCACCCTCCTCAGCTGGTTCAATATTCCCAGAACAACTGTGATCTGTGAATTTGATTTTGTTTTTCATTTTTTTTGTTAAACGGTAATTCTATACAGGGATGTAAAGGTCTTGATTAAGAAATCTGCCAACCAAGATAAATCTTTATTATTTTTATTTTACTACCTTTTACAATTGGTTGACTCTGCAAACTACTGCCCAGTATGCTATCTGACAGTCTCAAGAACCTCTGCAGCTGAGCCTCTGATGACACAAACGATTGAGTCAGCTGCAGGGATCTTGTACCAGCCCATGTAATTTTTTTTTTTGGGGTTAATTTACGTAGTATAATATTGTATGTCTATGCTGACACTGCCAGTACCAATCTTATTTCCCAGGCATTTATAGTTGGGCGGTATGGCGGAGACTCACAAAATCAACCAGAAGCAGAGCAGAGGGGGTCCTGAGCCGGGATCCTCACTATCCCCAACCTTCCTCGAACAAGCTGCTCACTGGGAGACAGTCTTTTTCAAGACTCCCTGCTGCTAAGCACAGTCTTGCTCGACTTCAGCGTTGGCTTTCAAGGGAAACAGCACTGGAGAAAAGTGCAGCAAGACTCCGTCAGGGGGACAAGGGATTCCCCAAGTTACACAGGCTAAGCGGCTGAGAGACGGGAACTTCCAAAGTACAGTTCCAGAAGGCAGGCAAACAGGTCTATAATCTGGGTGCTTTGGGCATTTCTGGTGGCTGCTCCTCATAACAGGAGGTGCAAGGTTTTAGGTACACAGGCAGGAACAGGTAACTAGGCAGGGCTGTGCGGGTAACATTGAATCGCAGGCTCTTACCCAACATTTAACTACAGCAGCAGATAGGTGCTTCTTTGTGTTGTTTTCATTTCTGGTAGCTGTTCTCTTGGCACTGGTTCTTTCAGTCCTTTTTTTCTCTGCAGGGGGACACCCAGCCCGTGCTCAACTCCTTATATAGGCCTTGCCTCCTACACCACTTTCCTGCACAGTCACAGGGAGAGGAGGAGTCTGGAACCATTGTGTGCTCCCATCTGTACAAACAAAGTCAGACAACAGAGGGGGAGGCATAAAAAAAACCCAAAAAACTAAAAGAAGGAAAACGAGAAAGATAAGTATTTTATTTCGTCCAACAGAGAAAGGTTGCCAACTCTCCAGGCAAGAAACCTCATTTGTTTATTTCATCCAGCACTGGTGTAAGAGCCTTACCCACTCTTGTGCAATTAAACAGAGGGGAAGCACCTGATATGAACACACAATGGACATCAGGAGTTGTGAACATTGTGGGGCTCTCCACCAAATCTCATGCCAGGCACTTTACTCACTGTACCACATGCTGGACCACTTCCGACCTTAGGTCCCAGCTTCAGGCAGCCTGGAACCAAATATTCAAACTATAGGGTTAGATACAAAGCATAAGGCAATCACAACCTCCACTTCCTGGCCACCAGAATCAAAGTGCTAACTACTACCCCAAAAAGCGGACAGCGTCAGTAGGTTGGAAAGTGATCAGAAGGAGGAAACTAGGAAATGTACACAAGGTTAACAAACTAAACCTACAAGGTGGAGACATCATCCACACACAAAACAGGTACTCACCTCTGAAAGCTGCACTTCAGTCAAAAAACAGTGATACCTCACAGAAACGGCACACTGCAGTAAAAGCAAATGGCAAACAAAGGCCTACACACACTACCCAAAAACTACTCATAATAGGGGATTCCATGATTTACAGTGTGGAAGCCCATATAAATTCCAACACCAAAGTGGAAACTCTAGTTAAGTGTCTTCAAGGATCATCCACTAAAAGGGACACAGACAGCATAAAACAGCTTGTGCATAAAGAAGGAGTAGACAAACATGTAGTTATCCACCTTGGAACAAATGACTTGGCAAATCAATCACCGGATGAGACCAAAAAAGACCTAATGTAGTTAGCAAACAAGGTGTCCTCTCTTTCATGCACCCTTGCCTTCTCAGAAGTCGTACCAGTCTGGGAAAAGGACAGTAGCAAAAAACAGGTCAGGGCAGAACAAATACAAGACCTCAGCACCTGGTTATGTGACCTATGCCAGGATAAGAGGTACAACTTCATAGGGGACTGGCAAAGCTTCTGGGAAATAATTTTTTCAGGTATGATGGTCTACACCTTAACATGGAAGGTGTGAGGGCACCTGGACAGAAATTCGATGTCTATGCAAGTCATTTAAAAAAATGGGGAGATGGGGACAGCACATGACAAGGCAACCAACGTGCAGGACTCCACTCCCCATAGAACTAAAACCAACAGAAAACTGACACCTAATCTGGGGATGGAGAATGCCCATGCCACGGTGGTCAATACACAGAACTCCACTCTTCAAAAAACCAAAACGAGCACAGAATCATAACCAAATTACAACACTAACCCAGAACAAAAAACAAAAAGGAAACAAAATCACACCAAAGGGGGTGAACGAATATGGAAAGCAGTACTTACAAATGCTAGAAGTCTGACAAATAAACTTCCAGAACTCATAGCAACTATAGCACAGGTGGACCTGGATTGGGTGGCAGTGACTGAAACCTGATATATAGAAAACCACACCTAGGAGACAGTGATCCCAGGGTACAACCCATACAGAAAGAGAAAAAAGGAAGGGGGCGGAGGTGGCAATATATGTACGAGAAGACATAAAAACCACAGAAGTACAAGGGCCCCCAGCGAAGTCATGTGGCTGACAGCCGATACTGGGAATGAGGCAATCATCAGAATAGGTGCAGTTTATAGACCCCCATCACAAGGGGAAACTGTAGACAAGGTCCTACTCGAAACAATACACCACATGGCAGGTGAGGGAGAGGTGGTACTGGTGGGGGATCTAAACCTACCTGACATACAGTGGGAAACATCAGCAGCAGCAACAACAAAGAGTAGGGACTTTTTGACTGCCTTGCAAGGTGCAGGTCTGAGGCAGCTAGTGGACTCTCCAACAAGAAGTGAAGTCATACTGGACCCTAGTCCTAACAAACTGGGAGAGAGAAACAGAAGTAGGGTGCCACCTAGGGAATAGTGACCATCGTGTGGTCAGATTCAATATCCTCTCCACAGAGGACACTAGTCACTGCAGCACAAGGGTTCTAGATTTTAGAAAGGCAGATTTTCAGAAAATGAGGCATACCATAGCTGAGTTCTTAAAAGAAACACGGTGGGGGGGGGGTGATGAAATCTGGGAAAACATAAAGGATGCTATCAGGAAAGTGACAGACCAATACATGAGGAAAATAAGCAAAGCTAAAAAAGAAAAGAAACCCACTATGGTACTCCAAGGAGGTGGCAACCATAGTTAAGGCAAAAAAGGCAGCCTACAAACAATTCAAAGCAACCAAGAAAGAGGAAGACTGAGAATCATACAGGGAGAAACTAAAGGAAGCAGGCAATGTAATAAGTGTAACCCTCCTACAAATGGGGGTTCCCGAAAAGCCTTCTTCAAGCTTGCCTAAATGCTCACTGCCAGGCTGGTGTCCTGTGTTTTAGCAGTTTAAATTTGATTGCCAGAGAGTGCCTGTATAGCCTCTGTGTAGTGCTTCTTTAAGAGCTGCCTGGATTACAGTCATAAGTAATATGAGAGGAAGCTCTGTTGAAATATGTAACTATTTGCTGAAAATCATTCAGAGTGATAATGATAATGTAGTTTTTCAAACCGGCCTTCTTTGCAGCAAGGACTGTTTTATTTATCTCCACTATCTTGGTCCTGGACTGTGAATTGGACCAATCAGTACTGGTGGGACCTAAAATGGAGCCGGACTAGAGGAGCTGTTTGGAGTCAAAATCTGTAGGGATTGTAGTTTTCGGCTTTTTGCGCCTTTTTGCGACTGACAGGAGGATCAGCCAACCGAACCTTTTGGATCTTGGGGAATTTCCCAGGCTGCTGCAGCTAGTTTCAGTTTTGAGCTGAGAAGTAAAGAAGTAACAGCTCAAGTGATTTCTGAG
Source organism: Neoceratodus forsteri (assembly GCA_016271365.2). NCBI lineage: Eukaryota > Metazoa > Chordata > Ceratodontiformes > Ceratodontidae > Neoceratodus > Neoceratodus forsteri. Next base: position 553,200,736 of record CM028137.1, on the reverse strand, counting down.
CAGCAGTTGTGTGTAGTTTTGCATGGGAGAACTGTGAAAGGGCCGAGTTTTGGCCTGCCTGTCTGCCTGCCGTCCTTGAGAAGGAAAATAGAGTTTATTCGGACTGAATCAGAGTTGTGAGGACTATTTAAGCCACTGGATGGTGACCAGGCTTTAACCTGAAGAACACCGAAGATTTGCTGAATGCAATCAGCTTGTCAGGATTTCCAGCTGCTTTTGAATCCCCGGTTTGTGCAGAGACTTTGCGATTGTGATCAGAGAGTGGTTTGCCTGGTACAGTAGAATTTCCATACATGTAAATGTGCTGTGCATTGAAAGTGGGTCGTGACTTGGTTCCCCACAGTGTGAACTGTGTTCTGCTTGCTGGATGCTTTATCCAGCCTAATCGGACTGAATCTGCGTTCATCTCCATTCGGTCTGGGCTATGCCACGCTGGCCCTTAGACTACCCCACTGCATAGAGAAAGCCACCGACAAGAGACCTGCCTGGGGATCAGCCCCCTGCTCCATGCTTGAACAGGAACGACGCCTCGAAGAATCATGTGGGCCCTGCTTCTCCTGGCACTCCAGAATAACCACATGGTGTCTCGATTTTTGTCCAGCCTGTGTCCAGTCTTGGGTATCGTGAGTAATCATCAGGGTAGCTCCCTGCAACAACAGCCTAATCTAAAATGTGTCATACGATTGCCGTCTTGTTTCCTTTTCACGAACTGAGCCCTCCGGTTCCGGATTACAAACAGTGTGTGTTGTGCATGTTGTTTTCTTCCATCACAAAGCCCCAACCAGCTGCAATGTTCATGGCTAGCCCATCATTCTCCATCTGGATACCCAGAGTGTGTGACTGTTTATGGACCCTGAAGTGCATGCGTAACTGTTTGATTGATAGAGCCTTCAAGCAAATTAACCTGATTACGCTCCTCCCTTGTTCAAGCCCCTTAAATAAATCAGATCTAACTCTTTTTTGCATTTACCCCAACTGTGGCTCCAGTTTGTGCAAGAGTACTGTACTGCTGTCATTTGCTGTGTATAACCTTGCTTTACAGGTGGTCCCCAGGGCTGGGCCAGAGGAAAGCCCTGGTGATAAGTACAAACAGTGTGGGTACTTGTGTGGTGTATCAGGGGTATTGTGAAAGTGATTATTGTGTATTGTTCTGGCCACTAGTAAGGAAAGAGGGGGGTTACAGTGTCCCGGAGGGCTGTGCCCAGGTTAGCTTGACCACTACCAACCCTGACCTCCAGGTGGAGGCACCCGTTTCAGAACTCAGGCCCCTTAACCTGCTAGTAGCCAACCAGGCAGGGGTAGTAGCCCTTGGGATAGCACCATCTAGGAGTTACATTTTGGAGGCTCACCACTGGGATTTTGTGCCTTCTAGTGGCCAAAAATTACGAATTATTGATAAAGATTAATGGCTAACCCAGTAGAAAATGGCTGCACACTAGTTGGTGGGGTCGACCCCCAAAATGCTCTACTTATACTGGATATTCCCTTGGGTACCAGTAAAGACACCGTAGAGGGAGCACTCTCCAAAGTTGAATGTTTAAAAAACCCTGTGGTGGTGGGCTGACAGGCTGATTTGATCGCCCAAACTTTCATAGCTTTGGTAGAGTGTAGTGACCTCGTGGACAGCTCTATTGCCCCAGAAGGGGTTCCAGCTGCCTGGAAAGTGATAACAAAAGACAGTAAAGACCGCAGGGAGGATGAGATCCCACCATTATCTGAGACTTTTGAAGAGAAATTTGCAAAGTTGTTGCTGGAGGAAGGGAAAAACGTAGAGGACTTGAAGAAACTATTCCTGTCACCTGGGGGTGTTCCTTCCCCAACACCCCCTCCCACTCCAGCACCTGTTACTGCCCTGCCTTCTGTGCCCATGCCAATGCTGGCCCCTATATCTGCACCTGCCATTAGTCATGACTCCTACCGAAGGCTGAGAATCTTCTTGGGCACCTTCCCCACCCCCAGGGAGAGGATGACTGGGAGACCTGGATAAACTATGTTGCCCCTCTAGTACTTGAATGGCAATGCTCAGAAACAGAGAAACGAAAGAGGTTGAGTGAGAGCCTCTGAGGTCCTGCCCTGGCTACTATCTGTGCCAAGCGGGCCAGTAACCCCGAAGCAACAGCACAGGACTATCTTGATGCACTGGAAAATGTGTATGGGAGCCTGGATTCAGAGGAGAATCTGTGGTGGAGAGTAAGAAACGCTCAGCAGTACCCAGGGGAGCCCTTGTCTGTGTATGTACCTCGGCTTGAAAAGCTGCTACAAGTGTGCCTCAGAAAGGGTAGTTTGCGGTCAAATGAATTAGATCGAACTAGGCTGGACTGGATCCTTAAGTCTGCTCCGTTTTCAGAATTGTTACTGCTTCAGTTGCGCCTTGCCACCCGACTGGAATGCCCCCCCCCCATGACGAGCTAATGAAAGAAATTCGGGGGGGGGGGGTTATGCAAAGGTGACCCCATGGGGGAACTGCACCCATATCCGCTGCTGCTGCACAAGTGACTGAGAAGGATCAACCAAGTGAGGCTCAGAGGCAAAAGTCGGCACTTAATGAGCACTCTGAGAATGCAAAGGACTTCCCGCCCTGGGCCCAGCATTGGAAAGACAAGATATTAAAGGAAGTCTGAGAGTTGAAGATGGGTGCCTCTGCAAGGGTTTCCCCCCATGGAATAAGATTCTGGTCCCTTTCAGGATGTGACTGCCATAGGGGTAGGGGTGCACCCTCGGGCATCTGCTACCGAGGGTGGCTCCAAGGCAAAGATAACCGGATTGACTGCCACTCTAAAGGAACTGTTAAGACACATTGCACCACTCTCACCGCTGCAAGCAGATACTAGACCCCAATCTCTTACTACTGCTTCAGTTCCTCATATAATGTTCTCTCCCAGGATGACCCAGGAGTCTATCATTTGTCACAACTGTGGAAAGAATGGCCATATGAAAAGAGAATGCTGGTCTCAGAAGGACTTAGAAAGAGTAGTAAACAGACTCCAAGGGGAGCTCCGAAAAGCAAATCAATGGCCAAGGGGTGCCCAAAATGACCGCAGTGAGGGTTCGAGAAACCCTAACTCAAATTTCTCTGTGGCTAAGTCGTCTGTCCAGGCCTCTGCTACTGCCTCTCCAGACTGGTCCAAAATAGTGGGCCCTTCAATGGAGACTACGGTGACTGTGAATGATATTCATACTCGAGCTGTGCTTGACAGTGGGTCGCAAGTGTCCACTGTATTCCAGGAATGGTATGACAAACACTTATCTGATGTGCATTTGCAACCCTGGAAGGCCTACATGTGTGGGGCCTGAGTGACAAGTCTTATCCCTACCTAGGGTATGTTCGCCTCTGGTTCTGTCTTCCTGAAACTGTAACAGATGTATAGGAGCGAGTAGAGACATTGTCCCTAGTGTGTCCCCCACCGGACTGTATGATGGGGTCCCCCTGTTAACTGAGACAAATTCCCATATGTTTGGGAGACTGGCGCAACTGTGTCACGAGAAACAAGGGCGATGGACTGGGAGGGTCCTGAGAATTCAGGCTCTGATCAAGAGGGCCTATGATTTGCAACAGAAACCAAAGGAAGAAGATAAGGATGAACCGGTGGGGATCGTGTGGAAGAAGGATCCCGATTCAATGGTACTGGCCCCTAATGCCCAGTGTACCATTCAAGGGGATGTCTGCCTCCAGAAAGATGTCAAGAACAAAATACTGATGTTGGATGTGCCAGGTGATGGAAAATTGCCAGAAGGATCATTGGTCAAGCCCAGCATCTTGCCTGCTCATGCCCATGCCTATGCACGATGAGTGATGGTCCAGATTCACAATGTGTCATATCGGGAGATCTGGGTGAACAGAGGGAGCACCCTAGCTACGGTACACTGTGCAGGTACTGCAGTATTGCCCAGCAACAAGCACCCTGGTGAGAAGGAGAGCATGACCCCAGACTTGTTTGACTTTGGTGACTCCCAACTGCCAGCTGAATGGAAGGCTAGAATTATCAAGAGACTTGCCCAGAGAGACCAAGTGTTTTCATTTAAGGAATGGGATGTTAGATGTGTCCAGGGTGCGGAGCATCACATACGCCTGCACGATAAATAGCCAGTTCGAGAGAGGTCCCCGACGCCTAGCCCCAGCAGACATGGATGATGTGAGAAGACACCTGCAAGAAATGCTCGCTGCTGGCATGATACAAGAATCCAGGAGCCCATACGCCTCTCCCATTGTGGCTCTGGGTAAGAAGAATGGGTCTGTGAGGATGTGTGTTGATTATCGAACCCTGAACCGGCAGTCCATCCCAGACCAATACACTATGCCTCGTATACACGATGCCCTGGACTGCTTGAATGGGAGCAAATGGTTCTCGGTGTTGGATCTTCGCAGCGGATACTACCAGATCCCGATGGCCCTGGAAGACCATGAGAAAACAGCCTTCATCTGTCCATTGGGGTTCTACGAGTTTCTGAGGATGCCACAGGGGATATCGGGTGCCCCGACCACCTTTCACATCGACAGATGGAACATGCGGTAGGAGATATGAATTTGCTGGAATGCCTGGTGTACTTGGACGATGTCATTGTGTTTGGGAGCACCTTAGAGGAGCATGAGAACCGAATGTTTAAAGTCCTAGACCGACTGGAAGAATTGGGCCTCAAGCTGTCCACTGACAAGTGCCAGTTTTTCCAAACCTCCATGAAGTATATGGGACACATAATATCTACAAAAGGGATAAAGACTGATCCCAGTAAGGTTGAAGCACTGACTACTTGGCCCCAGCCCCATAATCTGAAAGAACTACAACGCTTCCTGGGGTTCTGTGGCTACTACCACAGGTTCATAAGAGACAATTTCAAGGTGATTCACCCACTCTTGAACCCTACCCAGGGTTACCCTCCTTCCAATCGTACATACAAAAAATGGTCCATTAAAGCACCAGAAAAAGTATACTTCTACCCAGGTGAACTCTTCGGGCCCCGGTGGACACCCGACTGTGAAGCAGCCTTTCATGAGATCATATACCAGCTCACCCACATCCCCATCCTCGCCTATGCTGACCCCACCAAACCCTATATGCTGCATACGGATGCTAGTCTGAAGGGTCTAGGAGTGGTGCTGTATCAAGACCATGAGGATGGCCTGAGACCAGTAGGAGCTTTACCCCATCCGGAACGAAACTACCCTGTGCATAAGTTGGAGTTCCTTGCACTAAAATGGGCCATCATTGACCAGTTTCATGAATACCTCTATGGGGCAAAGATATTGGTGAAGATTGACAATAACCTGTTGACCTACGTATAGACTTCAGCTAAGTTAGATGCCACTGGGCATCGGTGGCTTTCTGCATTATCAACCTATGATTATGCTCGAATACAGACCGGGCCTGAACCATATTGATGCTGATGCCCTATCATGAAGGCCCACTTCCGAGAGAGATTGGGTCAGTTTGTCTGAACCTGACATTCGAGCATTGTGCCAAAAGTTTGATAAAGATGAACAGATGTCTGCAGACACAGTGGACTGTTTAGTAGATTGCTTGGGCCCTTCTGACACCTGCATACCAGCTGCTTATTGCCACTTCTCTGCTCTAGATATTAGTGCACTACCTCAATTTGACAATGACAGCATTCAGTGGGCTCAATCCCAAGATTCTATGATTCAGCCAGCACTTGATTCCCTGCGTGCGGGGAAAGATGCATCCAAGTTACATTCCACTAACTTGCAAACTGCTTTAATGTTTAAAGAAGGCCCCAGATTGAAGTTGCTCAATCAGTTGTTGTATAGAGAGACAGTAGATCATAGTGGTAAAGTAGACAAGCAACAATTGGTCCTACCCACGGCCTTTAAAGATTTGGTACTGAGCTCCCTCCACAATCACATGGGGCACCTTGGTATCAACAGAACCCTTGACCTGGTACGATCTAGCTTCTACTGGCCCAAAATGGGGGCCAATGTTGAGCACCATATAAAGACTTGTAGTCGCTGCCTGCAAAGAAAAGCTGCACCTCAGAGGGCTGCCCCCCTTGTTAATATTATTACCAGCGCCCCTATGGAACTAGTCTGCATAGACTTCTTGTGTTTAGAACCTGATCAGTGGAACAATGACAATGTGTTAGTGGTTACGGATCATTTCACATGGTATGCACAAGCTTTTCCCACCAAAGATCAAAAGGCATCTACCGTGGCCAAGATGCTAGTGGAAAATTTCTTCGTCCACTATGGTGCCCCCAAGCGGATTCATTCTGATCAAGGCAGAAACTTTGAGAGTCAGCTAATCAAAGAAATGCTCTCTCTATGGGGGGTGCAAAAGTCAAGAACCACCCCCTATCAGCCGCAGGGAGACCCTTAACCATAACATTTTAACCACACCCTTCTAGATAAGTTGGGCACCCTCCACCCAAAAGACAAGCATAAATGGAGCCAGCAGATTAGCACCTTGGTACACGCATACAATTGCACGAAAAATGATGCTACTGGGTTCTCCCCCTACTACCTCATGTTCGAGAGAGAGGCCCGGCTGCCAGTTGATGACTGTTTTGGGGTCTCTCCAGATGGGGTCCTAGCTGAAAACTACTTGCAAGATGTACAAAAACTGAAAGCTCAATTGAACCATGCCTATCAACTGGCCCAGACAATGGCCACTAAGAGAAATCTAGCCAACAAAGAGAGGCATGATAAAAAAGTAAAGGCTCAAGAGCTTTGACCTGGAGACCGTGTGTTGTTACACAATTTGGGACTGCATGGTAAACACAAAATTGCTGATCGGTGGCACCATCTTCCCCATGTAGCAGTTGGAAAGTTGGATGATTTACCTGTGTGCAAGGTGCACCCAGAGAACAACTCCAAAGCTGTCAAGACCATGCACCGTAACCACTTGCTACCAATCGGCCAAGTCATGATTGAGGTTGAACCCTCAGAAATTGAGCCCCCTGGGCTGGTGACTCGTACTGCTGCAAGAAAGAGACAGAGTTAACCTACCCTAGTGGTCACAGATTTAAGGTTTCCTCTGCAGCAGGTCCAGAATGATATTGACTGTCAGTCCACATCTGACGAAAGTGAATACGACCATGCCTATTACCCTCTTATGAACTGAGTCAGCTGTTTCGAGGTAACCCCCTGATAAATTGTGGGGATGAAGCTGGGCCTTCTGGACTGCCTTACGCCCGATCTTCGTTCTTGAAGCCAATGATACCAGAAAGTGAAGTGCAAAGTATCACGTCTGAAGATGTTGAGTCTCTGTGTATTGTGGAACTGTAGGATTTGCCTGAAGAATGGGCTGAGGGTTTGAGTCTTTCTGGTGACATACCAGAACTTGAAGAACACTATGAGAGTGCTGACCACCCCCCCTTGAGTGCCTCAAAGCTTGACTGTGCTTGAGCCTCCACAAAATGAGTCAAGTTTTGTAGAAACAGAGTCTGCAAAGCAAGGAGCCGACAGTGCCCCAAGTTTGGACGTTCCCACCCAAGCAAAGGCATCCCTCACAAGTGACAAGAGTCCCCACACCAGTGCTGAGAGTATAGAGACTGTAGTTGTCCCCCTCCGAAAGACTGGCAGAGCTGTTAAGCCAGTAGTACACCTCAGTTATGATTCTTCCGGGAGGCCTGTGGACTTGCCTCTCCATGTTGTTCACAAAGGTGTTTATGTTTCACCAAGCTCACTGTCCAAACTGAGCAGGATGGCCCATTCCAAGTTACTTGTTCTGCCTCTCACCATGGTGCCTCTGCCCCATCCAGCCCCAAGTTAGCTGATAGGGAAGGGCCCCCTCTTGCATTGTTCAAGGTATAAGAAGTTGTTACCTGATTTAGTATAGTAATGTTCAACTGACTTGTGTGAAATATGCCTAATGTATTGCCAGAATGGATAAAGTATTGGGAAATGCAGTGAATGTGTATAATAAAGTAATAAGTTTATGTTAACTGATGCATGATGGTACAGACTTAATGTGGACGCCAAGTTTTCTCCAGGCAGGGAAGGGTGTAACCCCACCTATAAATGGGGGTTCCCAAAAGGTCTTCCTCGAGCTTGCCTAATTGCTCACTGCCAGGCTGGTGTCCTTCATTTTAGCAGTTTAAATGTGATTGCCAGAGGGTGCCTGTATAGCCTCTGTGTACTGTTTCTTTAAGAGCTGCCTGGATTGCAGTCATAAGTAATATGAGAGGGAGCACTTTTGAAAGATGTAACGATTTGCTGAAAATCATTTAGAGTGATAATGATAATGTAGTTTGTCTAACCTGCTTTCTTTGCAGCAAGTACTGTTTTATTTATCTCCACTATCTTGGTCCTGGACTGGGAATTGGACCAATCAGTACTGGTGGAACCTAAAATGGAGCCGGACTAGAGGAGCTGTCTGGAGTCAAAATCTATAGGAATTGTAGTTTGGGGCTTTTTGCGCCTTTTTACACCTGAAAGTGGGGCCTTTGTTGTGACTGACAGGAGGATCAGCCAACCAAACCTTTTGGATCTTCTGGAATTTCCCAGGCTGCTGCAGCTAGTTTCAGTTTTGAGGTGAGAGGTGAAGTAGTAACAGCTCAAGTGATTTTTGAGCAGCAGTTCTGTGTAGTTTTGCATGGGAAAACCGTGAAAGGGCTGAGTTTTGGCTTGCCTGTCTGCCTGCTGTCCCTGAGAGGGAAAATAGAGTTTATTCGGACTGAGTCAGAATTGTGAGGACTATTTAAGCCACTGGACTGTGACCAGGCTTTAACCTGAAGAAGATTGAAGATTTGCTGAATGCAATTGGCCTGTCAGGATTTTCAGCTGCTTTTGAGTCCCCAGTTTGTGCAGAGACTTTGCAATCGTGATCGGAGAGCGGTTTGCCTGGTACAGTAGAATTTCTTTACATGTAAATGTGCTGTGTATTTAAAGTGGGTTGTGATTTGGTTCCCCACTGTGTGAACTGTGTTCTGCTTGCTGGAAGCTTTATCCAGCCTAAAATTGGACTGAATCCACGTTCATCTCCATTCGGCCTGCGCCATGCCATGCTGGCCCTGCCAGACTATCCCACTGCACAGAGAAAGCCACCGATGAGAGACCTGCCTGGGGATCAGCCCCAGGCTCCACGCTTGAACAGGAATGATGCCTCGGCGAATCGATTGGGGGCTCTGCTTCTCCTGGCACTCCAGATTAACCACCTGCTGTCTCGATTTTCGTCCAGCCTGTGTCCAGTCTTGGGTACCATGAGTAATCATGAGGGTAGCTCCCTGCAACAACAGCCTAATCTAAAAGTGTGTCATCTGATGGTCTTGTTGTTTCCTTTTCACAAACAGCCCTCCGGCTCCGGATTACAAATAGTATGTGTTGTGCATGTTGTTTTCTTCCATCACAGGGCCCCAACCAGCTGCAACGTTCCTGGCTAGCCCACCATTCTCCATGTGGGTACCCAGAGTGTGTGACTGTTTATGGACCCTGAAGTGCATGCATAACTGTGTGATTGATAGAGCGTTTAAGCAAATTAACCTGATTATGCCCCTGCCTTGTTCAAGCCCCTTAAATAAAATCAGATCCAACTCTTTTTTGCATTTACCCTGACTGTGGTTCCAGTTTGTGCAAGAGTACTGTACTGCTGTTATTTGCTGTGTATAACCTTGTTTTACATGGGGTCCCCAGGGCCGGGCCAGAGGAAAGCCCTGGTGGTAAGTGCAAACAGTGTGGGTTCTTGTCTGGTGTATCGGGGTGTTGTAAAGTGATCATTGTGTATTGTTCCGGCCACTAGTAAGGAAAGAGGGGGGTTACAGTGTCCCAGAGGGCTGTGCCCAGGTTAGTTTGACCACTACCAACCCTGACCTCCAGGTGGAGGCACCCGTTTCAGAACTCAGGCCCTTTAACCTGCTACTAGCCAAGCAGGCAGAGGTAGTAGCCCTTGGGACAGCGCCACCAAGGGGTTACATAAGGATAGCAAAAGCACAAACTGAGATGAGGATAGCAGAAGGTGTAAAAACAGGGAACAAGACCTTTTTTAGGTACATAAGGGGGGAAAAGGAAGACAAAGGGGAGAATAGTAAGACTGAAAGCGGAAGGAGGAACCTAGAACAGAGGGATAAGGAAAAAGCTGAAATCCTAAATAAGTACTTCTGCTCTGTATTTACAGAGGAAAAAGAGGGAAATGGTTCAGCCCTAAAAGGGTTCAGTACCCCAGGACTAGGGGTTGATGCAGGCCCCTTCACAGCAGACCAAGTCCTGAAGGCGCTAAATAGCCTGAAATTGGATAAGGCCATGGGACCTGATGACATGCACCCCAGAATCCTAAAAGAACTAGGGAAGGAACTAGCAGCACCACTAGCGAATCTCTTCACTAATACACTAGAGACAGGGGAGGTGCCATGAGATTGGAGGAGGGCAACAGTGGTCCCACTCCATAAATCTGGTAGCAGGGAGGAGGCACGAAATTACCGCTCAGTGAGCTTCACTTCTGTTGTGGGGAAATTAATGGAATCATTACTCAAACAGAGGATACTAGTGTAGAAGAAAGTAAATAATTCACTATGAGTGTGAACTAAGAGTCCTAACACACTGCAACATCATTATGTCATGTACCTGAATATAAGCCTATATAAAAGCTTAGGTACTTAGTCCTTTTTGTAACAACTAAGTTGGTCCAATAAAAGGTATCATACCATTACTTCTGGATCTGTTCTTACAAGGACCAGTACGGCAACTAAACTAAATCTGTTTGTCATCATGGGAGATACCGGTATTCGCTGTAGAATATGGCAGTTACACAATATCAAGAAGAAACTGGCCCAGATAGACTGATGTTGATTTTTTTAACCCAGTGCAAGAGGAGCAACATCATCCCTAAAAGGTTTAACTATTTAGAATCCATTAAACATCACAGATGTTTCAACGTATGCCGAACAACTCTGTCGTAGGACCTCTGAGAGACTGAGAAATCATAGGATCCATAGATTTTATGGCAAGCAAGCATTTTTTGAAGAAACAGTATGATGGATTTGTAACCACACTGGAGAGGATGTCGAGTGAACCTATTCCAGACATCCTGCATGAGATGCACATGCACTACCACTGAGACATTCATAATTTATGTTAGTGGAGCTTTCTGCTTGAAGAGTCCTTCTCTCATTTTGGTGACATTAGACCTTTAAAGGCTCCTTCGTTTGTTTAAAACAAACTGGTGAAATGCGATTCCTCTGATTTAAACTGGTATGGTTTAAATGAGTATTTTAAACCAATGAGAATTCTTTCTGGGATTTTTCATGTATGATCTGGGTGTTAATAGTATGGGATTTTATAAATAACTGTCATAAGCTTCTGAGGAAGGACTTGGTTGGTCCAAAAGCTTAGGCACTTTGTTCTTTTTGTAGCATCTCAGTTGGTCCAATAAAAGGTATTAAACCATTTGCTTCTGCAAGAGACTTTCAGGGATTTGGGATTCTGCCATGTACAACAAATCCTGAATGTTTAATGTAAATCTGTAGAACCATTTTTCTGCCAGCAGCAAACAAAAAATCAAGCTGAACATAGGAATCACCAGCCACCCTAACTACAGGGGCACTACCATGCCCCTATAACATTATGTAGTACTTTTAGCTGTATGAGCCTGTATCTGTCAAATTTCACATATTTATACATTTCAGCCCAAATTCTAGACCAATTATATGAGCTGTCAGTTTTAGGAATAGCTTGCTCCCAGGATGGGGCTATACCATCTACTTCATTTGTGGTAGGCTCATAAATAATAGTGCGTATGATGGAGATAGAATGTGCCATGGTAGTCCATTTAACCAAAGGTCACACTTTTGTACTGTAATCTTTAGATTATTCTGGAAGACTGAAAAGTTCTGACAGTAAGTAAGCCACCTGTACAAATTTTAACCAATCCTTATTATGCGTATTAAATATGTGCTGAAATGTGGCATGTGTGATTAGTTTGCAATGCGTAAAAATGGGATTCCTTACCCTAGAGATTTACATAACAGGACACTATGGCACACAACTCCTCTCCACTTAGAAATAACACAAATCCTGGATAGCGGGTGTGGCTAAGAAAATAATACTGAGGCACTGGAAGGATGACAATGTACAGGCTTTTATGGAATGGCACAATGGAATTCTAGCCGCCTTAAGAATAGAAAAGATTATTGCAAGCACAAACAGATATGGTAGTTTTAGAAAGAGATTGGAAATGCTACATATGCTGTTATCGCTTGAGTCAGAGCCAGAAGAGGAGGAGGAATTATAGTGTACCCCTAGGGAAAATTGTTTGAAGGGATAAATAATATCAAACAAAATATAAAATGAACAAGCATTTGTCAATGCCAAATGTTTGCTTGCTGGCACTGGCATTGGTAGTGCAGGAGTTAGAGAGATACATAATAGGAATAGCAGTGAAGTATTGAAGCAACACCAACCCCCATCCCAACCCTGCAGAGACTGACAGGAGTTGGGGGTGTACCTTTAGGTCATTGGCCATAACACTCATGCCATTCCACCTCACCCCACCCTGCAGACACCGACAGGTGTTGCAGTGTGCCTTGAAGTCTTTGGCCCTTGCGCTCACCCCATTCCATAAAGAAATAAGCCGAGATGGGTGCAGTATAGGAGAATGGGGTGAACATTAGGGCCGAAGACCCCAAGACACACCTCGATGCCTGTCAGTGGCTGCAGGGTGGAATTGGGTGAGCCTTATTGCCAATGACCCCAAGTCACACCCCTGATGCCTGTCAGTCTGTATAGGGTGGGCGTTATGGTTGGAAACCCTAACGCCCCAGGCATTTGTTAGTATTTTTGCTCCAAATTTTCAACATGAGCATTTTGGGACCCCACATCATGAACAGTGGCAGTAACATTTCACTATTTAATCCCAAAAGGTGATTTCACAAAGCGCATGTGCCATTCGGCGCCACAGGTGCGAAACACATTTCAGGCAGGATGTGAAAAATGTCAGCTGTACTGTTCATGAGGAGGTGTGAAGAAATGGTAATGCTGAAAATCTGGAGAGAAAATATGAAAAAGTGGCAAAGTTATGAGTATGTGTAGAAACTGTGCAACGCACGCTCGTAACAGTGTCATTTTTTGGAATGTTTTCACCAAATTTTCAACATGGTCTTTTTGGGACCTCCCCTCATGAACAGAGGCACTGTGATTTTGTTGATCCGTCCCAAAAGTTGATTTCACACAGCAACTGCGCCATTCTGCGCCACAGGAGCAAAAACATATTTTGGGAAAGATGCAAAAAAATGACAGCTATACTGTTCATAAGGATTCCATGTCATAACAGCGATCACAGAAAGGCAATCACCGTTACGGCAAGTGTACATCGTCGAAAATCAATTTTGTGATGCATGATCAGTGAGCAAAAATGGCGCCCGAGACCTACAGATCTCATTCTTAATGCAGGGGCTGTGCCCCACACCTCTCTACTTATGGATTCTCAACTCCGGGTGCATGTTGGGAGGGGTGAAAACTTAAAAAAAAAAAAAAAAATACATACCGCCTACCGCCAAAAAAACAACAAACAAACAAAACCAAAAAAGAAACCCACACAATAATTTGCCATCCATCACCAGTTGATCAACCTGATAAATTTGTTTCTCAACCCAAAATTGGGTTTTAATAATGTGGCTCCCAATCTTAAAAACTGGGATTGTACAAGAGGGGCTGTGACGTGTCTTTACAGAGATCCAATATGAGGAGCTTACACAATCAAATGCGCTTCCTTACAGAGGCCTCAGTTGGTGTGCTCCTCATGGGTTTAAGTAGTTTCCTGGTAGGAGACTTTAGTGTATTTGACGAGATTATGTGGGTAGAACAGAGATACCGTTCAGTTTTAAGCCACTGTGGAGTGTAGCCCTGTGGTTCTTCACTCTAAGGCTCTCTGTACCATTGGAGACACAACTAGGACACTATGAAGTGCTAAATAGTATATAAAGCAGACTGAGAGGCATAACCCCCCAAAGACGTGAATGTTGGGTCTGTCAATATAGTGTATGCTCTGTGGATTGCTTTCCTTCCCAAATACAATGAGAATGGTGTAATTGTTTGACCTTGGCTAGTGGGTTAATCCCATTCATCATTCCCCAGGGATACGAGATCTGAGGCAACAGGTTTGTTTTGATTAGGCTGATTTTACCCCACAGCGTAACTAGGAGTTTGGCCAATCTTTCAATGTCCTTTCTGAGCTGGTCTAATAGCTTGCTAGATTTTGCAATTTCATTTGTTTCAATGATCTGCTCAATCAGATGCCCAAGTATTTCATATTGTCAACTTTTCATAAAAGCCCTAATTCCTCCATCTCATGTTTCTGCACCTTGAGGTTAAGAGGGAATAACCTCCGCCTTATCCATGTTTAATCTGCAGTTGGAGATAAAGCAGAATTGTTATATAATCTCCAGCTCTGCAAGCAGGGATGCCCTCGGATGTACAATATGAAGCAAAATGTTGTATGCGTAAACAGATAATCTGTATTGTTGTGGACCAATGGAGATGCCTTGAATTGTAAATGTCTAATTTTGCATATCAGGGGTTCAAAAATAAACTGAATGATAAATGGGACAGAAAACATCCCTGCCTGGTTCCCATGTAAAAGCTGACATAGTCTTAGCATACCCCATTACATATTATCCTAGCTCTGTGTTTAGAATACAAAACCCTGATCAGTGTGGTGAATTCTTCTGATATGCGAAATATGCCACATGTGCTGAACAAGTATTCCCATAATACATGATCAAATGATTTCTCCACACCTAGGGAAGCCAAAACCGTAAGATCAGGGCCCTCCCCAGATACAGCTATTAAGTGGTCCAGTTTTCTGAAGTGGTCTAATGACACCCTCCAGGGCGTAAAACCCTCTTGCTCTTGGATAATTAGGACTCCCTACAGAGATGAGTTGGGTGACTGAGATTTTGGTTAAAATGTGACCAACTGACCAGGATGGCCTAGCTTGGATTTTGATATCAGTGCTCATGGCTAATCCAGGTGAAATCAAAAGGCTAGACACAGTCAGAAGAGGAAGGATACACTCCTGGACCAGGTGATGCTGTGAAGAATCACTTTATTAGCCTTGCCACTATCTAGTGTGTACCATTCACTATGTAAAGCACACAGTTGTAGTAGGGATCCCCAATGCTTCGAGGCTCATCAGCCCCTTTGTCACCTTCCTAACAAAGAGGCTGGTGACCCTCGAAGCACTGGGGATCCTACCTGGTTTCAGTGTGCTTTACACGGTGATGGTACATACACTACATGTGGAATGGAAAAATAAAGTGATTCTTCATAGCATCACCTGGTCCATGAGTGCATCCTTCCCTTTCTGACTGCGACCAAGATGGTCACCTAGATCCTGAGCTCCAGGCCATCCCTGACAGACTCCAACAGCATCCAGTAATTTTCTGCAACCCAGCGGTGATTCTTGTCACAGTGATCAGTAAAGAAAGAGTATGCAAAAGTAATTTGTGGACCTTGGTGGGCCAAGGACCCTACCAAGTGGAAAAAAAGCAGTCAAGACTTTTACTCCTTCTCCTTGTTCTCTCCTGCCCCCCCCCCAAGATGGCTGCTATGGCCAGAGAGTGAGTATCCTCATTGTCTGCTGTAATTCCACCTAACCTTGCATCTCTCATGGAAATGATCGAAGAGTGTAGACAACTAAAATCAACAGTGACAGACACACAGAACAGTATTCAAATGCTAACAGGCAGAGTAGTTAAAACTGAAATCCAGTCTGCAGCCATTATAGATGCATTATCCTGAACATAGTATTTCTTAGACAAAGAACCTCTGTGCATAAACACTGAGGCAAGGGTTACCCCAAAGGGCATTTGGCTGGGAAGCCAAGTTTCAAGAAAATACAAAATCACACATGCCCCCACAATACAAAGTATCATGGGCTGCATATGCAAATCACCACAGAATGTTATGCTATTTCTTAAATTCTTTTTCCCCAATGAACCTGATCTCAAGAAAGAACTACTTATATCTGTTCATCAAAATAAAATCTACCAGGGAAAATGGATAAGTAAATATGGGGATAAATCTTTAATTTCCCAGGTCACACTATTCCGGAATAAATTACCCCCTACAGTACGTGCTGAAACTGCACACAGGGCTTTTATTATGGCAGTTAAAGATTTATTTTCCTTTACTTGTTAGTGTATTTAATAAACTCTTACACTTATGATTTTTAACTGTAAGACATTGTAAATATTGTCCTTTGTATATTGTGTTCCATGTCTTTGCATGATTTGTTGTATGTCACTGCACTTTAATTGTTACTATAAGTGAAATTTTTAATGTAACCTAAGATGAATATAGGACTGTCATGACCTGGACTGTAAAAGTCCAAATGCCATGCATTCCTGTATAAAAATAAAAGTTTTACCTACCTACCTACAGATCAGCAGGACACACACACACACACACACACACACGATATAAGGCTCCAGGCGGCAGAAACTCAAATTAACTGGGTGCTGGTAAGATGGAGGATTTAGAAGGGAGAGGCAGACAGAACAGCTTACGCATTCTGGGTCTGCAGGAAAGTTTGAAGGGATCCGACCCTGTACAATATCTGTGCACTAATCTCCCTAAACAGCTGCACCTAGACCCAGCGATCTACTAGTTTGAGATACACCTGTTCCACAGGGAACATATAGCGAAGCCGGTCACCTCCTCAGCTAAATGGAGACCAATGATATTTAAACTCCTTCAAGATCAAGGCAAGGAGAGAGGAATCTCCAGAATGTAGCCGTAGCCAACCAGAGACTGTCCTTCTATCCAGATTATCCTCCTACTGTGCTGCAGCATCAACAGGCCTTCAACAAGCTCAAAACCAACCTGAAAAACAAGGAATTTGAAATACTAGCTCCTCTACCCAGCGGTGCTCTCAGTGACTTTTCAACGACATCAATATTTATGTATTGCTCCTGATGATGTTGACGTGTTTCCAAGCACAGCTCAGCCTTCACTGCTCCCAGGGGCCCCAAACTGGTGTAGTGGAAGGGTTGTCACAGCCTATGGATGCCCAGAGCCCTTAGGATCAGACCCCAGTTACTGAACTGCCCTTCATTGGTACTGTATGTCCTGGGGGATCTAACCACCAGCAGACTTGCTGAAGGAAAAAGGGTATCACAGACTTTGACTATAGAGAAGCGCGCTTTTCCTCTGATACTTCTATGGCCTGAATGTGCCCTTACAGTTTACGCTTCTACCACCTCACACAGTTTCCAATTCGCCCAAAGTCAAACTTTTCTTTACCTGTACTCTCTGGGCCTGGGCAGATTAAGACACTCAGATTTACCATTCTTGTCTTTGAGTCTGCTGGCTTTGTCGGTCTGCCTGAAATCCCTTCTCACCCCCCAATGTCTGTCATCCCAGGGGTCAATCTTAACATTATTTTACTGGCACAGGGCATAGTGCAAACTGCCTCAGGCCAGTGCGATTGTCTCTTGACTTTCCCGGCTTGGCTAGTGCAATTTAGCCATTATTTGGTTAACAGTTCTCTAAGAGA
The DNA here is from genome assembly GCA_016271365.2 of Neoceratodus forsteri. Lineage (NCBI taxonomy): Eukaryota > Metazoa > Chordata > Ceratodontiformes > Ceratodontidae > Neoceratodus > Neoceratodus forsteri. Next base: position 553,183,298 of record CM028137.1, on the reverse strand, counting down.
AATGTGCTCCTTTTTTTCCCCCGAATAGTCATTATTTGCACTGCAGAAACTCCTCCCAAGCCCTCCAACTGGCGACAATCCAGATTTCATGCCTGTTGGATACCTCAGAGGAAACTGTCTGGTCACATCAAGATTTCGTGGCAGTTTGACATGAAAAAGGAGCATCATGCAGTCATGTCCTAACTTTTGCCACTTCTGATAAGTCAAGGCTCATAATTTAAAATTAAAATAAATATGTGGGAACACTGTGTACAGCAGCCAGTGTGTGTGCAATGATCCAGCTCACCTCAAGGCAGAATGCTCGACCACCACATTAATATGGCTCCCTGACTTGCATACCAAAAGAGAAAAGAGGGAAATATCAATAAAGGATACATTACAGCAGCAGTTTAGCAGCTGGGGTGATCAAACTGTCAGCAGTTCTTATGAGAGTGAAAGTAGTCTGATCTAGAGGCTTGGGTGTGCTGGGGAGGATTCTTGGGGTAGGCCTGGTCAAACTGGAGAGTTGGCAAGTCTGGAGTGCGTGATACGAGTGCACTGTGGCTGTCTAAGCATGGCAGGGATAGAAATTCCCCTGCTGTCAAGATCTTCGTACCTTCTAAAATTTCCGCCGCAGTCGGTCTTAAAGATCCTGCTGTTTTTGATCCGTGCAGCATGCAGTCGTGATGTGAAGGAGCAAGGCATCATGTCAATTTCTTTTTTCACCAGTGTAGTAGCCACTCCTTGATGATATTAATCTCCTGCTTCTGAGATTCAGAAGCAGGAGATTAATAGCATCAAGCAGGAGAGGCTACCGCACTGGTGACTAAAACATCCAACATGATGCCTTGTCCCTTCACATCACCGCCGCATGCTGCAGTGATCTGATCAGAAACTGCAGGATCTGGTGGGGGGTGTGGCTAGCTATCCAGCTAAATGGACACACTTCCAAAGAGCTCTCACTTTAGCATACTTAATTTAGCCTATTTTTTTTGTAATTTATGCCTAACTTGAACTTTAACTTATATTTACTTGTTCCCTGGAGTCTAACTGGTACTGGGGATACCGAATTTGCCGTGATGGGGTGGAAAAAACACAGACCAGAAAACTAATTTCTTTACCCCTCGTGGCGGGGCCTCCAAACCTCCGACTGCTCCAGAAAATGTCCCCGCGGGGGATAAGGGGGCTGGGGAACCTGCTCCGGCCACACTGAAGTCTCTACAATCGGCAGTTTTGACATTAACTAAAACAGTCCAGCGTATAGATGAGAAAATGGACGGGTATAATTCCTGATTGCTACAGGTGGAACAAAAACTGGATTATCCAACGCAAATGACGCAAGATGCAGAGAAATCCTCGAACCGGGCCCAAACTACGGCCGCCTCCTGTGTGAAGGAGCAGGCTCTGCTTCACTCCAGATTGGAGCATATGGAAAATTTGACCCGTGCTGCTAATGTCCAGATCATCGGAGTCCCAGAGGGCACAGAAAGAGAAAATCTTTTCCTTTACTTGAATGCCTGGTTATTGGAGACCCTTGGACTTGATCTACAGGACCAGTTGGTCCATGCATACAGGGTTAATGTTCGGAGACCGGAGTCTACGGAGGGTTCCAGAACAATCATGCTTATCACCGTGTCTGTGGTGGTACGGGACCGTATCTTGCAAGTGGTTCGAGCAAGGCGCAATATTGAGATAGATGGGTCAAAAGTCCTATTTTTCCCCAACCTTTCTTACTCCACTCGTATAAAACGGAAAGGATTTGATGTGGTCAGGAGACGTCTCAGGATATTGGAGATCCTGAACAACTTGTTGATGCCTGCTCGACTCCATGTAATGGTGGGAAGAAAGGCATACATATATACCGAACCCAGAGAAGCTATGAGGATGGTGGACAAGTTGGAGGCCGAGGGGGCAGTCTGTGAAGAAGACCATTCGTCTGATTCAGAGGCTGAGGACACCTGAAAAATAGAAGGAGTGGGACATCAAGTTTTTGTTGCATCAGTTCACTATCATTTCTTCCTCAGAACGATCCCCTACATAGTCTGTATGGACAGAATAACATTTGGACTTAATTTCCTTCTGCTGCCATAACCCACTTTCAGGGACTTTAATAACGTGGAGAAGGTAAGGGCAATGGGTCAGCTTTCGGGTTTAAATAACAGAGATGTTTTGGGAGATGATGGGCTAATATTTAAGTTGAACTTTTCTCTTGTGTCTTTAATTAATCCTTTATGTAACGCTGTGAGAGCAAAACTGGGGGATATAATGGAAGCTATAGAATTAAAAGTGTATCTAATAATTAAGGGCCATTATGGCCTGGGATCTTTGTTAATATACATTAAGTGGTAATTGCCATATTATAGGCATTGATAACAATAGCCATATGGGATATTCGTATTGCTGTACAAGAAAGCATTTTGTCTTATGCTATCTGGAATTCCCCCCATCTTATACCTAACGTAACAATGGATCACATATCTGTTTATCTTTTTCATGTTGCTTACACTGTGATATATTACGTTGTTCAGGAAGTTACAGTGCAATATATTTGCACAAATTCTATAAATAAAAAGTTAAAAAACAAAACAAACAAACAAAAAAAACAGCAGGATCTGAAGGACGACTGCAGCGGAAAAACGTAGAAGGCACACATTTGCTTAACTGCTCCCATCAGGAGAGCACCGCGGGAAGAGGAGGCTGCACTGTCGGACTTTGAGAGAGTTCTGTAGACTAGACCTGGCAAAGTCAGTCTGAGAGGGGCCGTCTCTGGAGTTTTTAATTCTTGTTAGATCTCCCCCACATCATGTCATCAGTAGCTGTTACCCCAAATGTAAACTGCAGCCAAACATCCCGCTGGTGAATTTAGTGGGTTAATAATGTTGACGGGAGCTCAAGCTTCACACTGTCTGCAGTGCATGTGATTTTTGATCGATGAGAGATGGTGATGGGTTATATATTAGGCAGTCCTTTAGTCTGTGTTTAAAGACTGTAGCAGAGTCAGTGGACCTGTGGGTAACAGGAAGAAAATTCCAAACTTAACTAAGTAGCCCACATTATTTTATCTTGTGGGATGCACAATAAGTTTTCAGAGAAATTCAGGGGACAGCTAAGGCCAGTCATGGACCCACAATAATCCAATGTTTAAAAAACAAACAAAATAAAAAAAAACAGTTAAATTTGTGAGGACTTCTTTTTCTCTTTTTTTTTTTTTTTTTTTATTTACTCTTATTTATATTCCTCCAGTCAGCCACCCCATCCGACCAACCACCCCCAGCCCCATCACCCAGAATAGCCGGTGCTTACCTTGTATCCAGCCGGGAGGCGGAGCCTGCAGGGAGTCGGTCATCATTCTGCTGCTGCCAGCGTTTTTCTGCCTCCGTTTTTTGCCCAGGAGTAGGATCACATGTGCGTGGAGGTGCACATGCACCTACGGACCCAGTTACGACTCCTTTCCCCCACCCCGTGGCCTAGCGCCAGACCCACTTTATGTCCATGCTACTCCTAGCCTCCACTAGGGGTCACCATTGGCTGAGGGAAGCCGCGTCACCTCCCCGGAGTGTACAGCCTGCCTGTCAGCAGCTCAATCCAGCTCCACTCTCCCCCCCACTGCTGATCAACGACCCAAGCTCGTTCCTGAACCCGGGTCGCCGGCGTGCCGCAAGGTAAGGCGTTTAGCGCCTCAGCCCTCAGCGCACCAGGCTGGCCTTCTTTGCTGTTTTGAGTGCTAATGTCTGATCACACACAAAGGAGCTGCAGTCCAGAACATACAACAACAAGTAGTGCTAAGCTACAGAGGATTCAGTTGCTAACAGACCTATGTATGAGCCTTCATAGAAGGCCAGTCTTCTGTGATTTGTAAGTGGTCCACTGGGTGTACTGAGAAATTCAAGCAGGAATCAAGTAAGGCTAATTAATGTTGGGGCAAGTGCAATCTCTGGGGGCGGGGGGTGCCAGTGCAACTGGGCCATCACTTTCCTGGGTGAACCAGTGCAAAAAAAAAAAAAAAGTCAAGCCTGACCCCTGCATCCGCTGCACCTTTGAGCATTTCAGCTGAGCAAGCTTCTGACTCAATTTTTTTTTTTTTTTTTGTATCTTCTGTTTGTACCCCCTCCTCTGGAACTATCTTGGGCTGCTCCCACTGACCAAGCACCACTCTATTGCCCAACTGATCCCATGGCTCTGCCTGCCCCTCCACCATTCTCTAGTCGGAGGGCTCCCCAGCTCTGAGCCCTCTGGGGTAGGGCCGCCTCCACTCTGGTGCTTTATCTATAATTGAGTGTGCCAGCTGTGGAGATGGAGGAGCAGCTCTGGATGTGGAGACTGGGCCTGGTATTGGGCGTGTGGCGACGTGGCTCAGAGGACAGCCGTCACCTATCTGGGGTCGGGTGATTTTCTGGCTGGGAGTGTGGCTGTGCAATGACGCCAGCATGGCTGTGCTGTAAGCATCCGCCACGCTCCTCCCCTGCTTTGCTCCAAGTGCTGGCCGGTGCCGCTGGTCTCCACCAGGAGGCAGGCTGCGCCAGAGAATCCCTGGATCCCTCCCAGGGAGAGGAGAGCAGTCCATCAGATGCTCGATCCTACTCCCTCCCCTGCCAACCCCCGGTGCCCAAGCTCGTTCCAGAACTTTGGTCGCCAGCGTGGTGCGAGGTGTAGTGTCCAGCGCCTCAACCTTCATCTCCACCGGGTCAGCTGCTTCTCACTTTATAATGCCTCCAGGTGTATGCATTATGTTCTGAGTACTTTAGCAGTTTCTCTTAGCGTGGTCTTATTGTGTCCTTTGTTGCAGTTATATGCCGAGGGCCTGAGGGAGCATGCAAAGCTTAGTTTAATTTCAGATAGCACCTCCAGCATCTCTTCAGCCTATGCACTACTGATCCTTTGCTTACTCGGGCAAAACTGCAAAGAGGGGGGCTGTTGGATATTACCCTGCCTGATGTCTTCCCTGCCACCTATACTTGCTTTGGAAATGTAAGCTTGAAGAATGCACCTTTATGTACATTTTGGCAGGATCTGAGGGAATGACCTGTGCTGTCCCTACTCTTAAACCCAGACCTGTGTTCATAAGGGCTTAAGTGCCCTCCTTACCACTTGCTAGAAGTGGTTTCTGGTGTGCCTTCACCAGCTGGACTCGCTATAGCTTCCTTATTTCTGAGTGTCTGTTTCTACTTTGGGTTTTCACATTGTGCACAGTGTGTTCAGTTTCTATCCCCAGTTTTAGCGGGGTTGAGGTTTCTCAGTTATTACTGTTCAATTCTTGTTCATGTTGTTAATCACTTTCTCATGAGGCTGTTTTTTTTTGTTGTCTGTGGCTGGAGGTGGGGGGTGTGATAATGTCCTATTGGGATTTCTTTTCTCTCAATTCTGTTCATCACTCTGGTCCCCCTTGCTCACCCTCCCCTGGGCTAGCCCAACTGGCTTCCTCTACAAGCCACCCGGAGTGGGTGGCCCACAGCTTCCTCCTACAGTGGGGCTCCCTGGGGAGGAGGGGGGGAGACAGATCAACCAGAGGCCCCAGCTGAGACTTGCACCTGCGGCATCATTCAAAAGGGTGCTAGGGAGAGTCATCCTGCTGCTGTCTCTGAGGGTTTTTCTGCTTTGGTGGTTTGTCTGGAGGCACAGACGACCACTGCAACTCTGCTCCTGCAGTACGTGGTCCCAGTTGGTGCACACCCAGCCTCCACTGGGTGTCACTCATGTGCCAGAGCTCATGGCCCCCCACCGCAGAAGAGGAGAGCTGTCCACAGGACACTCAACCAACCTCCCCCTGGCTGACCCTCTGATGCTCTGGGCTCATTCCTGAATCAGGATCACCAGCATCATGAGTGGAAGTGCTGCCACTGGCCATCGGGCTAGCTATATTGGGATTTCTTATACAGTGTTAGTGAACATGCCACTACAGTATCTTACGATTCCCTCAGAGTGATATCATTGAAGGCTAGGAATTTGAACTGTCCAATCAAACTTCGAAAAGGTTCTTATGAAGTTATGCAATGTGCAATGAGATGTGGCGAAGGATGCCCCCCACCTCCGCTGCTCTTGGGTTGGGGCCAGCTATCATACCACATTTTCATCTGCAAAGAGGGAGGTGGCAGTCCTTTGCAGAGAGGGTCTCTAGTGATGATACACCACCAGTACACAGATACTGAGGGCAGAATTACCAGTTACTTTCCAACATGAGCAGATTGTGTTGGGCAGTATATATTCCACAAACTGTCCCGACAGTGCATTCTCTGATGCGGTGCTCTGCTCCCTCCTTAGTGACCCCTCGAGTATTATAGTGGGCAGGGACTTAAATTTAGCTCTTCACCCTAATCTTGACAGGACAGGCCCAGGGTTTAAGATGGATCACCTTGTCTTGATAGATGTTTTGCATACACAATCTGCTGCACCATTATGTGGTGAGTGGTGAGCTCTCCACCCTTACGAGCAGGATTTTGCCTACTATTCCCCTGTTCACAAGTCCTACAGTAGACAGTCATTTTTGTCTCCTAGGATTTACTGCCCAGCACCAGGAATGAGGGCATGGGGAATATCTTAATCTTGGACCATGCTCTTTGTTATATTATCCTTGGCATGAGGGCATAGAGTAAACCCTCACAAGAAGTGTAAACTCAATACTGCTCTGCTACAGCAGGCTATATTTTGGTCCTAGTTATAAACCAAACTGACTATTTTAAGCTAAATGAAACCCCGGACGCCTCTGCAGAAACACAACAGGAAGCCATGAGACCAGGTGGCTAGGCAGCAGGAGGGGGAAACTTTAGGCTAAATCAGTCATACTGGCACTTCCAGTGATGTCACAGACTAGGTAGCAGCCTAGGCAAAGAGCTCCCTTCCCTTCTGAGCCAAAGTCTCCCTAACAGCCTTACACTTTCATCAAAAAGTACTCGACTTCCTGGGGACACAGAGGGAGACAGGCAACACACGAGATCCCGCACCCAGAAATAAAAAAGGTCAGCAGACAGTGGCAGATTCTGTGCAGAAGTCATGGAACATGGCAAAAGCATCTCTCTGGCTAGCTCAAGGGGCTGGGGTGAAGATACAGATCGCGAAAGGGAGCAGCTTGCTCGCAATTGCTTTGAAATAATCCTCTGTGAAATAAAAGCATCCCATATGGAAAATAAACAAGAATTCAAGAAGCTTAATGAGTGGAACATTGGCTGGATAAGGCAGGAGTCAAAGATGGCACCATGCAGCTGTGAAAGGCGGTGGATGCTTTGCTGCATCATACAGAGGCCCTTCAGGCAAAGTGCACTGATTTGGAAGCCAGATCAAGGCAGGGCAATCTTTGGCTCTCTGGCACCTCTGTGACTTTCTTGCTGATCGCTGTGTGATGCTCTAGCACTGCCCCGCTACAGGCCTTAAAACTAAGAGTTCATCGCACACTGCTTACCTGCCTCAGAGCCCTCAGGCCAGGCCTCAGCAAATCTTGATGAAATTTGCCAGTTACTATGTCAAAGGGAAGTCACCCAGCAGGGAAAAAAAAAGAAGATTTTATATAATGGATCCAGACTTTTGTAGACTAGGGTTACCCACTGGAAACACGCACACGAAAAATGCAATGCTCATATATTATCTGAGCGCTCTGTACTAACCAAATTAAGCTGCAAACACCTTATCCTGTCCGGTTGAGGGTTTTCTGGGACAAAGGTGTCCAGGTTTACCACATGCCAGAGGAGACTGTCCGGGCCCTGAAAGAGTGAGGAATCAAGACAGAGTCCAGAAAACCACCACAAGACAATGTACCAAAGCCTCAAAGGAGTGATTGGACTATGGTGCGCTGACAGTATATTCAATCAAAAGGGCAGAAATCAGCCCCACGTGCATTGTGGGAGATTCGGGACATTCTACAGTTGATACAAGGCAAGATGACTACCACTGCTTTAAAGGAGAAGTCCACCCAGAATGTGCAAAAACATATGTAGAGTGTTTTGATATGTATGTTAAGTCCTAGTGTGTCCTTCCCTCTGTCTGCTATTAGGAGTTTTTCCTAAATTAGCCTACTAGCTGTATGGTAGTTTTACGACCCCTGGGGATCTCCATCACAAACAGGTTTATTGGCTTTCTTTCTCCTACGATGCACCCTGGTTCATGCAACAGTGACGTAACTATGCCCCTAGATTTAATAGGGTCTGTCACAGCTCAGCCACAAAGATAATACTTCTTTCAGAGAAGACGACACATTGCTACATTTTGGGTGAGTGTAATCATTATTATTTTTTGATATTAATACCTTGTCCTGCTATGTTACAACCTATAAGGTGCTGTTCAATTTTTGCTACTTAGTACTGGTGCAAAAACTGAAAGTGACTGAGAGGAACAGAGTAAACAGTGACATGATTCTCACACACACACACACACACACACACACACACACACACACACACACACAGACACACACAGCAGAGCATAGCAGGACAAGGTACTGATATCAAATAATAATAATGATTACACTCACCCAAAATCTAGCAGTTTGTCTTCTCTGGAAGAAGTATTTTCTCTGTGGCTGAGCTGTGACAGACCCTGTAACAAGACACTGGCTTCCTGCAGGGGCAATTAGACATCACACCAAAGGACACTCTGGGAAGACTAGAGGCCATAAAAGAAACCAGAATGGCAACCTCCAAGGGCAATAAAACAGTTAGGGAAAGTTAGAAAAAACCTCTCTCACAGCCAGAGGAAAAGAAAACACTGGGAGCTGATTAGAACACAGAAAAAAAAAAAAAAAAAAAAGACTACTACATATCTTCTTCTGATTTTAACATGGAGTTCTCCTCTAATGGGCACAGCTCCCTGAAAGACAGACCATTCTGAATATCCGTTATGTTCCCCTGATTGTTAATATACAAATCAGATGGGATGGTTACCAGCCTGTATTACCTGTGAACTGAGCTGGAGGATGTTGCAACGGATGGAGGTGGGGTGTGTGATGCAGTTTGGATTTCTGCTTCCCTGCAGCTCCTGACGTTGCACCTGTTACCCACTTGTTGACAGCCTAATTTTGTTTCATTTTCATTCCCCCACAGCTTTTTGGGCTCACTAGGGACTTAACTCAAAACTTAGTTCCTGGATGTCATACTATTGTTCTTTGATTACCCACATGATGCAATGTTAGAGTATGCATACTGTTTTTTGGAGGCATGGGAGGGTTACATAAACATGGGTAAGAGGGGAAGATGCATTCCTAGTTTTGGCCAAGCTGGCTTGTGTTTGGAGGCTACTGTTTCCTGCCTATTGCCTCAATGTCTTTGTCACTGGCACCACATTTTCCAAGCCCCTGCTGTGGATCGCCCACTCTCCCCCAAGAAGCCAGTAGTCCTCTTGCTGCAGCTAGTTTTAAATCCTTGGCAGACAGGAGGGCATATTTCAGTACTTCCCTGTACCCTTTTATGTAGTTTGTAGCATAGAGAGAGCTTCAAGGTGGGACATATAAGCAAATTAATTCTGGAATTCAAAGACTTATCTTCGTGTACTAGAAGTCACCCTGCTGCAACTAAAATCCACTAGATTTAATACTACACAGCAGAAGTTTGTTTACACACAAAAAGCGATAAATCCATGGAAAAGTTTTACCATAAGAAGTGGTTATAATTTATAAGTAATACAAAGGACAAATTCAAAACGCAATTAGATAAATGTATTGTTTAATTATGTAAAACTTATGTATTATAATTGAAAAGGAGCTAATATTACGAACATACGAAATGCCAGCAGAAACAGGTCTCATGGTCTATTGAGGCTGCTGGATTGTGCAGCTAGCCCGTCAATTGCAGCTGCCCCACCCTCCCCTCCTCATAACCACCCCCCAACTCTGTCCCACTCTCTCTTAAATCCTCCCACCATTCTACACGATACCACCTCCTCAGGCAGAGTATTCCACTTGTCTACCACCCTTTCCTTGAAAAGGTGTCTCCTGATTTCCCTTCTGAATCTCCCCCCCTCCAGTCTCAGCCGATGCCCTCTTGTGTCCCTCCCCTTTCTGATCTGAAGAATCCCTTCTATATTAATCTTGTTAATCCCTTTAGCTACTTAAAGGTTTCAATCATATCCCCCATCCCTCCTCTCTTCCAGAGAATACATCTGCAGCTCTCCCAGCCTCTCCTCATTGGATTTTCCCTCAAGTCCCTGTATCACCTTCATTGCCATATGCTGCACCCCCCCTCCAGCAATCTGATGTCCCTCTTCAGGAATGGATGCCAGTACTGCATACAGTATTCCAGATGCAGCCTGACCAGTGACCTGTACAGGGGTAGGATCATTTCTCTATGCCTGGAGGAGATTCCCCTCACTATGCACCCCAGCATCTTGTTTGCCTTTGCAGCCACCTTCCTGCACTGAGTGGAGTGGGTCATACTCCCCATTATTAGTACCCCTAGATCCTTTTCCTCCACTGCGCTTTCCATCAGTACCCCTCCCAACTGATATTTCCTCCCCTGGTTCCTTGATGTGAAATGCAGTTGCAATATGCCAAAGTCAGAGGGTCCCTAGTATTCCCCCAGTAGCCCCAGTTTCCTCAGTATACACTGTAGGTGTCCTGTGCACCCTGTACATAAAGTAAATAATAGATTTATGCAAGCCTGCAGCTACAATGGCTTGGATAGAATGCTGTGCTGAACAGCTCATGCACAGCATTCCACCCATACCATTCTGGAACCAGAAGTCCTGGTTTCAAAAGTTTTAACAGTTTTTTCCCTGTTGTTATTCCTGGGTGGTGGTTGAGGAGGGAGGACACAGCAAGTTTAGGGGAAAGAAAAAGAGGCTTACCGCTTGTTGAAGCCGTCCCCGGGAACTTGGCTGTGCTCCTGCTCTGCCTCCAGCACCTGAAGACTGCCCCAGAAGAGGTGCGACGTGATCGGTGGTGCCATCTGGGCACCACAAGAAGAAAAGTGTGTCTGGTGCGGTCATTGGGCTGTGATCCCTGATTATTTTCGGCCCCCCGCTTATTTTAAAAGTTAATCCCGTTCCCCCATCGGTGGCTTAGCAAGTGCCGCATCGCCGGTCGTTTGATCGGCCGTCTGAGGCCCCCTGTCGCCTGCTGCTCTGCCTGCCAAATCTCCCTCCCACTGCCAGAGCACCTCCCACCTCCCATTTGCCTCCCGATCCACAGAGCAACCATCGGAGTGGTGAGTCGGCGGCAATACTCACTTCGTGCTGCCGCCTAAAGGAATAAAGACTGTGCATTTTTTTTTCTTAGCGCAGTAGGCGCTGGGGAAAGTGGCTGAGCGCCGTGGGGATCGGGTCAGAAGGACCCAAATTAAATATTAAAGAGGGGCAGGCGTAGCGACGCCCACGGGGAGGGGCCAGCACATTAAGGCCATACAGAGGGTCCATAAGTATTTATGAAGGGGGCAGGTTTAGGGGAGATGGCCTGCCACGAGTGGCAGCTCTCAGAGAGCTACATAAAAAATTAAAGGGGCCCTGCCTCCAATGAATTAAAGGGGCAATCCAGGCCCACAGTTAAGAGAGGGGCATCAGGCCCATTTTGAAGGGCACCAGGCCCAGATTTAAAAGGACACTAGGCCCAGGTTTAAGAGGGGCACCAGGCCCATCTCGAGGCTACCAGAACCAGACTGAAGAAGGGCACCAGGCCCACATGTAAGAAGGGCACTAGGCCCAGTGGTACTGAGGGCACCAGGCCCTAGCAGTAAATAGGGGCCAGGCCTAGCGAGGTGGGGCAAGCCAGCCCAGTAGTAGTAAAGGGCTACCCAGGTCTAGCAAGTTAGAGCAAGCCAGCCCAACAGTAGTAAAGGGCTACCCAGGTCTAGCGAGGTAGGGCAAGCCAGCCCAGCAGTAGTAAAGGGCTACCCAGGCCTGGCGAGTTAGGCAAGCCAGCCCAGCAGTAGTAAAGGGCTACCCAAGCCTAGCGAGTTAGGGCAAGCCAGCCCAGCAGTAGTAAAGGGCTACCCAGGCCTAGTGAGGTAGGGCAAGCCAACCCAGTAATAGTAAGGGCACGAGGCCCAGCCAAGTGAAGGCAACCAGGTCTAGTAATTAAGTAAGGGCATCACAAGGCCCAGGACCTGTAGCTAGCTATATAGGCCTACAGCTGTGTCGGGGCCCAGCGATAGGAGCGACCCCAGAGATAATCAGAGCCTAGCTAGCCACATAAGCCCTCCTGGGTTAAAAAGGGGCCCAGCCACCTATCTTTGGTAGAGCCTTCCTGAGAGCCTATTCCCCACTATAGTGTGTGTCCACAGTAACAGGAGAACCCGATTTAGCTAGAAGGGACCCCATTAGGGTTAGGTCCACTAGAGCTAGGGTTAAAGTCTGTATGATAATGTGCCTGTATATTTACTGTGGTCTGGACACTGAGACTATATAGTTATTGACCACTATAGTAGGAATTGGGACTCTGCTTGCATTATCTTGCTTTATCAGTCATTCTACAGACATTATTGATTGCCAGAATTGTATTGCATCACTTTGTGGCAGCACCCTGGTGCAGTATAGCTATCGGAATCAATCTTCCAACAGTCTTCAGAGTCACTTCGCCCCTGTGTGATTACATCAGTCTTCACCTATCATCCAACAGTGCATCCTGAAACTGACAACAGTCAATCCAAGAAGAGCCGTACCGCAGTCGCCTCACAGTTGCAACGTCCCGTTTGTTATATTCCTCTTACAGTTTCCCAGTACAGCTTGGCCCAGTGCAGAAGTCTGCAATCCATTTTCTTGTTTTCACATCCGCAGCGGAGTACCGGTCGACTCGTCAGCGTCAGTTCGAGTGACGTTCGGTTTATTGTTTTACTGTGTCCCAGCTCGTCCCCCCATGGACTCCTAGTTGGTCGCAGTTTGATATACGTATTATTGTTTTGGCGAGTGCCTTGGCTCGTCCGGCCTTGGAACTCAGAAGGCCGATGCACTCAACACCCAGAGAGAGTGGTTGCCTGGAGTCCAAGAGTGGTCCAGATTCTCCCAATCTGGTGTGTTCTTCAGCTTAGAGTCCCCCTCCTCCTCCCCCTCCTCCTGGCAAGCCAGAAGCGGATTGTGGCCAAGTGGGTTGCATCCCCTGTTCTTTCTGGGCAGTTTAGAAGCAGACTGCAGTCGGATCTGTTATTCCTTCCCTGCAACCTTAGAGAGGTGGGGTGTAGCCGAGGACCCATGTCTGTTAAATCCTCTCTTCATCCTGAGTCTTCCCACCCAGGTTCTGTTTGAGCACCAGGAAAGCAGTGGAGTGTTTCCACATTTCTTCCGTCAGAGAAAGTTACGTGCACCAACTGAAGATCTTCCATTGCATAGTCTCTTCTTGTAGTATTATAATGACTGTAATTCTAAAAACCTAAGTTTTAGGGAGAGGTGCACCTCAGGGTTTAGAAGTAGATATCTGAAGATAAGTGAGACGCTCTTACAGAGTAGCTGTTACAGTCGATTGATCTATTCTGGTATTTCTGTGCTGTAGAGTTCTCCCTCTTATAGGGAGGCAGGGAAATAGAAATAAGATGCTCTTACAGCGTAGCTGTTACAGCTGATCATTCCTCTTGCCTATAGTAAAGCAGTAGCTTATATATATATATATATATATATATATATATATATATATATATATATATGATATATATGAGATTGTCCCTCTCTTATGATCCCACCGGATATTCAGTTGCCAATAAACTAGTTCCTTTTCTCCACTCGTGCCTCCTGCCTCTCCAGTTTGGTGAAGAATTACATCACGTAGCCAAATAGGAAAAGAACTGCCTTACCACCTGGGTGGGTGTATTGGAATAGCCTGTTAGTCACAGCCTTTTGCACACTTCACTTGGTGTCACAGAGTTACACGATTCTCATTCATTCCAAATTTTCCCACCTCTTCTATCTCCTACTATTTACCCAAAAATACCCACACGATTTCCGATTCACTTCGCAGTACCCTGCACTTCTTGGTGACGGCGTTTAACCCCAACTGCCATGTCTCTGACCATTCCTGTAGTTTGGTCAGGTCTTTCTGCAGCACCCTCCACCCCTCTATGTCATCTACCACTGCACCGATCTTAGCATTGGCTGCAAACAGACTAATCCTACTCCGGATCCTGTTTGAGATATTGGCTATGAATATCCTGAACAGCACCGGTCCCAGTACTGAATCCTGGGGCACCCCACTCATAATGTCCCTTGGTGATGAGTCCCCCCCAATCTTTGCTGCCTACCCCTCAGCCAGCTGGTGATCCAGTTGACCATTTCCATCCTCACCCCAGTGTATTCCAGTTTTCCCCCCAGCCTCCCATGCAGCATTGAGTCAAAGGCCTTGCTGAAGTCCAAATACAGGACATCCACTGCATGGCCCCTGTGCAGTTCCCTGGTAAACCAGTCGTAGTACTTGACTAGGTTCGTCTGGCAGGATCTGCCCGATACAAAACCGTGCTGATGGTCATCATGGAGCCCACTGTCTTCCAGAAGGGTCACCAGACTCTCTTTTAGGATTGACTCCATGAGTTTCCCAACGAATGAAGTGAGACTCACCGGTCTGTAGTTGCCTGGATCATCCTTCGGGCCACTTTTATGAATGGGCACCACATGGGCCATCCTCCAGTCCTGTGGCATGCATCCCGAGTCCAGTGATGTACTGAACAGGTCTACCAGTGGTCCCGCCAGGATCTCCACTAGCTCCCTAAGTACCCTAGGGTGAATGCCATCCGGCCCCGGTGCCATGTCCACCCTCAGTGCCCTTAGTCCCTCCAACACCCCGTCCTCTGTAATTCTGATATCAGTCACCCCTGCCCACCCTCTGTCCACTCCACCCTTCCCTGGGGGTATATGCCCCCCTCTTTCCTTCGTGAACACAGAGCAAAAGTATTCATTCAGTGCCTCTGCCTGATCCTCCCCCTTTTCCACCCACCCCTCATCTTTCTTAATCCTCACAATCTGGTCTTTGTTTCTTCTTCTCTTGCCAATGTATCTGAAGAAGTCCTTTTCCCCATCCTTGATTCCCTGTGCCAGTCTCAGCTCTCTGGAAGCCTTGGCTTCTCTGACTAGCCTGGTAACCTCCCTGGACTTCACGTACTCTTATTTCTCCCCTTGCCCTCCCGATTTCCTAAGCCTCCGGAATGCTTTTCTCTTGGCCCTCACCCCTTCTATTACCTCCCGAGTCAGCCAGCTTGGCTTCTTTGCTCTCCCCATCTTGCTCCATGTCCTGGTGCAGGTCTCAGTAGCCTCTGCCAGCCCTTTTTTTTTTTTTTTTTTTTTTTCTTTTCAAATGGTATTCCATTTTTGGCTGGCACTCATGCATGTCTGAATTCCCACCAGATACTCAATCAAAATCACCCCCATCCTTTTAAAGTCCACTCCCTTAAAAATCAATCACCCTGGTACCTGTTCCTTCTGTTACCCTTCCCATATTGAATGTGAACCTCACTGTGTGATGGTCGCTCCCAGCCAGGGGGTCCTCCACTCCCAGATCCCTTACAGCCTCCCCATTTGTTAATACCAGGTTCATAGTCCCACCCTCCCTAGTTGGCTCACGGACCAATTCCCCCGGAAGCAGTCCTGAAATGCATCTAGTAATCTCTGCTCCTTTGCACACATGGTGGTTGGGGTGTTCCAGTCCACCCCAGGGAGGTTGAACTCCCCCACCACTACGGTGTCCCCCTTTCTACAGACTCTTCTAATGTGCTCAGCCAACTCCCTGTCCAGGTCATCCCCCTTAGCTGGTGGCCTGTACACAACCCCCACCCTCAGTGTCTTTCTTTTAGAGTCCTGAAACTGCATCCATAAGGCCCCTGTCCTGCCCTCCACCCTCTCCTCTCTCATACACCCTATCTCCTCCCTCACGTAGATCGCTACGCCCCCGGTTTTCCCCTAGTCCTGTCCTTTCTGAATATTCTGTATCCTGGGATCATCATATCCCAGTCCTGGTTCTGGGTGGCCCATGTCTCTGTGATGGCTGCAATGTCCACCCTACCCACAGCCAAGACAGCCTGTAGTTCAGCTGATTTGTTACCTAAGCTTCTCGCATTCAACGAGACCACCCTCCAGTCTGTGTTTGTCTCTCCTCTCCCTGGTCTCCCCACCACCTAATCCCTCCTTGTGTCCCCACCTCAAATACCTCTCTGATAGCTTGATAGGTAGGCACACTTGGCTCCCCCCTCTGGGACCCCTGCGTACTAGCTGTCCTCCCACCAACCCCTCACCTAGTTTAACTCTATCCTTGATGCTATGTACCCCTCAAACCTTTGCTTTAATACCCCTTTCCCCTCCCTGCTCAGGTGCAGCCTATCCCCTGCATATAGATCCTTATTTTCCCAGGTACTGCTCCAGTCCCCCACTACCCTGTACCCCTTAGACTGACACCAATCCCCCAGCCATTTGTTTAACTTCCCAATCCTCCCTTTCCTTCCTGTAATCACGCAGGGTACCAGGAGCACCTCTGAAAAGGCCACCGATTCCCTCACTTCCTCACACAGCCCTCCTAATTCCTCAAACCTCCTCCTCCTCACCACTTCCACCATCTCTCCCACCAGGTCATTAGTGCCCACATGCACCACTACATGTGGTTTCTTCCTGCCCCTCCTTGTGCATTTAAGAACCACCATGCCCTGCCCTGTCCGCCGTTAGCCCAGGTATAGCCTCCACCCATATTCTACTATGCCTCTCCCCCCTGCCACCCCATCTGATCCCTTCAAGTATGGAATCACCCAGCACTAGTACACCCCCTTCCTCGTCCCTGCCCCCACCCCTTTCCCAGGGTATCTAATCTTAGAGCATGCCAGCTCACTAACTCCGCCCTGCCTCACTACTGCTCTCTCCCCCTTCTCCCCCATCCTGACCCCTGCTCCCTTCCTGCTCCTTCCTATCCCCACATCCTCCCTCCACCCTGGCCTCCCCACTCCACCCCTGTCATCCACCCCACCAGCAGTGCTTCTCTCCCTTCACCCCTGTTGCCCTCCTCTGACTCCTGCCCGTTGTGGGTTTCCTCTTCTCCCTCTCCTGCTGTCCCTGGAATCCTCCCCCTCCTCCTCCACTAGTGTCACCAGCACAGCAAACCTATTTCCTGCCCATCCTGCCTGGCTGTGCTCTGCCCCACCTCTAGCCTTCCCACCAATGCTAGGCCCCTTGTTTGTTCAACTCCTGCACTCCCTCCCCATCACTTCTCTTGAGCCACTGTTCCTCCCCTGTGGTGTCATGTTATTTCCTGGATGTGACCCTCCTGCCTCCAGGCCCCTTCCCCCTCCTCTCATCCTCTCCAACTCTTTACCAAGACAGCACTTCCTCCTCAACCGAATACAGATTGGACACCCTCCTAGCCTCCACAATATGTTAATCCAAATTGCCGCCCCACATTCATTACAGCCTACTACCCTATTCATGATACCAGTGTACAAAATATAGTTCTATCTATAAGTTTCTAGGCAGTTCAGTTCCTACTTAAAAATACAACACCAACTCCGGCAGCAGAGAAACATAAAACACTACTAACTATGATACCATACCATCCATACGCTTCCCAGCAAAATACAGCTTGAGGTGCTACACCCAAGTACAAAACACAGTATTAACTACAAGTTTTTAACTTTTACCTCTTTAACCTGAGCTACATATCACTCTATAACATTACAAAGAAAAATCCCCTCTGTTAGGGCACGTTAATGTAGTAGTAGTAATTTTATTATTGACCATAAAAGGCCTTAAAATGCACAATAAATAGTTATAAATACAAAAAAAAAATGTAACCCCCCCCTACAAATGCGGGTTCCTGAAAAGTCTTCCATGAGCCTGCCAAAATGCTCACTGCCAGGCTGGTGTCCTGCGTTTAGCAGTTAATCGTTATTGCCAAAGAGTGCCTGTATAGCCTCTATGTACTGTCGCTTTAAGAGCTGCCTAGATTGCAGTAATAATTAATCTGGGAGGGGGCTGAGTGTTGTCCTGCTCGAGTCCCACCCGGGCTGCTAGGTAATCGCTATTTGCGCAGAGGGAGCCCTGTTAATAGATGTAACTGTTTGCTGATCATTCATTAGAGTAGTGATAATAATGTAGTTTGTCTAACCTGCCTTCTTTGCAGCAAGGACTGTTTTGTTTATCCCCATCATTTTGGCCCAGAACTGCTGAATTGGACCAATCATTCTGGTGGGACCTAAAATGGAGACTGACTCTAGGAGCCGTCTGGAGTCAAAATCTATAGGAATTGTAGTTTTGGGCTTTTGGTGCCTTTTTTTGCACCTGAAGGGGGAGTCTTTGTTGTG
This sequence comes from Neoceratodus forsteri, assembly GCA_016271365.2. NCBI lineage: Eukaryota > Metazoa > Chordata > Ceratodontiformes > Ceratodontidae > Neoceratodus > Neoceratodus forsteri. Next base: position 553,165,152 of record CM028137.1, on the reverse strand, counting down.
ATTGACAGACAGATCAGCCAACCAAATCTTTTGGATCTGAGGGAAATCCCCAAGCTGCCTGCTGTTTTAGTCAGTTCTGAGCAGGGAAGTGAAATGAGAACAGCTCAAGTGATTTGGGCAAGTAATTCTGTGTAGTTTTGCATGGGAGAACTGCGAAAGGGCTGAGTTTTTGGCCTGCGTGTCTGCGTGCTGCCCCTGACAGGGAGAGAAGAAAATTATTTTGGACTAAATCCAAGTTTGCGAGAATGAAGTAAGCCACTGATTTTTTTTACCAGGTTCATACCTGAAGAAGACCAAAGATTTTGCTGAATGCGATCAGCCTGTCAGGATTTCCAGCTGCTTCTGAATCCCCGGTTTGTGCTGAGACTTTGCCATCGTGACCAAAGAGCGGTTTGCCTGGTACAATAGAATTTCCTTACATGTAAATGTGCTGTGTATTGAAAGTGGGTCGTGATTTGGTCCCCCACTGACTGAACTATGTTCTACTTGCTGGAAGCTGTATCCAGCCCAGAACGGACTGTATCTGAATTTGCCTCCATTTGGCCTGGGCCTTGCCACACTGGCCCAGCCAGACTACCCGCTGCACAGAGAAAGCCATCGACGAGAGACCTGTCTGGGGATCAGCCCCCTGCTCCACACTTGAACAGGAATGACGCCTCGGCGATTTGTGTGGGCCCTGCTTCTCCTGGCACTCCAGATTAACCACCTGCTGTCTCGATTTTCGTCCAGCCTGTGTCCAGTCTTGGGTATCATGAGTAATCATCGGGGTAGCTCCCTGCAACAACAGCCTAATCTAAAAGTGTGTCATCTGATTGTCTTGTTGTTTCCTTTTCATGAACTGAGCTCTCTGGCTCCGGATTACAAATAGTGTGTGTTGTGCATGTTGTTTTCTTCCATCACAGGGCCCCAACCAACTGCAATGTTCATGGCTAGCCCACCATTCTAGATCTGGGTACCCAGAGTGTGTGACTGTTTATGGACCCTGAAGTGCATGCATAACTGTTTGATTGATACAGCCTTTAAGCAAATTAACCTCATTACGCCCCTCCCTTGTTCAGGTCCCTTAAATAAATCAGATCTAACTCTTTTTTGCATTTACCCTGACTGTGGTTCCAGTTTGTGCAAGAGTACTGTACTGCTGTTATTTGCTGTGTATAACCTGGTTTACAGGGGGTCTCCAGGGCCAGGCCAGAGGAAAACCCTGGTGGTAAGTGCAAACAGTGTGGGTACTTGTGTGGTGTATCAGGGGTATTGTGAAGTGATTGTGTATTGTTCTGGCCACTAGTAAGGAAAGAGGGGGGTTACAGTGTCCCGGAGGGCTGTGCCCAGGTTAGCTTGGCCACTACCAACCCTGACCTCTGGGTGGAGGCACCCGTTTCAGAACTCAGGCCTCTTAATCTGCTACTAGCCAAGCAGGCAGGGGTAGTAGGCCTTGGGACAGCGCCACCTAGGGGTTACACAAACAAACAGAAAATAGATACACAATCAAAAATTGCCAGATATGGGCTCACCTCAAACATCTCCTTAGCATTGGACAAGGTTTTTCACAAATCAGGTATAACATATACACAATAAAAAGGTACTAAATTGATATATGTTTCTTTCTTATTTTGATAGTGGTCATGAAGTATTTTGCTAATCGATTAATAGTATTTTCATCATTAATATTCATTAGAATATATGTCATCTCACTTTTTAACATATTTGGCCATTGTAAAAATGGACTTAACCAGTACTGTCTGGCTCCATCATACCAAGGACATTACCATAAGATGTGCAATAAACTTTCCTCTCCTCTTTCTGGCAGTCACAGATTTCATGTATTTTAGACAATTTATTAGATCTTACTTTTAAAATATTACTCTCTAGTAATTTCAGTCTTCCTTTAAAAAATACATTCCTGAAAGTCTTGTTAAGTAATATATCCCAGTAGCCCCTGAATTCGAATAGAACATTATTCTCCACATACCACTCTGAAAATCTCAAGCCTCTTATTTTCAATAAGTCCTGCTCTATCCAATAATTATTAGTTTTATTTTGGATATAAAAGTCTTGTACTTACTACTTATTTTAATTTTTTTTTGTGGTATACTTTCAGTACCAATAAATCGTATTGATTGAACTTGTCATAAATCTCTTGAATCCAGCTTTTTTTTTTTTTTTTTTTTTTTACCACAGTCATCTTCATTCCAATTCAGTTGTTCCTGAAAATATTTCTTTGCAATTTTCCATCTACCAATCTAGTTAAATGAAGCCAAAATTTGAGTTTTCTTCCATCCATAAGCGCATTGGTATTTATTAAGCCAAGTTCGGCCCCTAAGATATACCGAGGGGCATGTAGCAGGTATTTCCATTGTCGAGTGTATTGTTTTATATATGGGACTCATAAGGTACTCAGCATCTATAGTATCCCAGATTTCTGCTGCATAAGTCATTTGTGCCCAGCATTTGGCTTTAATTGCTTTTAACAAGGGCCTTAAAGTACATCCACCATAGGTGTAACTGAATTTCCTTAAACCATTTGCTGTTTTTTCAATTTTCCCCCCGAATTGTTTATGTCGTTTCATACTAACATACTAATTGCCAGCAGATTAGGCCTTACGGTCTATCGAGTCTGCTCGAACCTCAGATCCTTAGTTGGGTGCCGAGGCCCTCCCCCTCCTTGTGTTCCAGAAACCCCTATCATCCTTCCCCACCCCCCTGGGCCAGGCCATCATCTGATACATTCGCTTTCTGTGTCTGTCCCACCCTCTCTTGAAGCCCTCCATTGTGGATCTCTGAACCAGCTCACCAGGCAGCGCATTCCAAGGGTCCACCACCCTCTCAGTGAAAAACCTCCTCCTCTTCCCCCCCTCACCCTTCCACCTTCCAACTTCAAACCACGCCCTCTGGTGATACCTCCCTGCTTTAGTCTAAAGATCCCCTACATGTTTACCCTATTTATTCCCTTGAGGTACTTGAAGACCTCAATCATGTCCCCCGGTTTCTCCTCTCCTCCAATGAAAACAGGCAGAGTGCCTCAAGTCTGTCCTTATATGTCAAATCCCCTAGTCCTCATATCATCTTAGTTGCCCTCCTCTGTACCCTCTCCAGGAGCTGTATGTCCCTCTTCAAGTGTGGTCTCCAGTACTGTACACAGTACTCAAGGTGTGGCCTAACCAGTCCATTGTACAGCGGCAGAATCACTTCCCTGCTCCTAGAGGTGAACCCCCTTATGATGCATCCCAACATCCTGTTTGCCTTGCTAGCCACTTTCCTGCACTGCTCAGAGTTATTCATACATGCATCCACTGTGACCCCTTGGTCTTTTTCCCCTGTTGAGGCCTCCAGCGCCAGCATCGTTAGTGTAGGTTAAACTAAGACATGTATAATATTTAACACACTCTAATTTATGTTCTCCTAGTCTCCAATGATGAGGCACGTTAGTGGATGCACCTGGTAGTGCTTTCCACCAATCCCAATGCAGCACCACCCCTATACACGTGGACAACCTGGGGAAGGGAGGGTGGGATTAGGGCCCACTGCCACTTCCGTGCGAGTCAATCAGCCTCTTACACAACTGCACACCTCAGCCTCTTTCCTCAGGCAGGAGCAAACACATCCCTGTAGTTCATGCTTCTTCAGTTTCCAGCTCCAAACCGAATCAGTTTAAAATGGCTCTTGGCTAATCTCCAGCCCCTCCCCCAAGACTGCCTCTGCAGTTTCCTGTCTTTCAACTGGCACAGAATTGAACTCCAAAATACAACCCTAAACCAATAGCACTGAATAAACCCCCGAATACATAGCCCTCTCCCAGTACAAGTTATTTGAACTAAAAAAACTTAGGAAATAAAAAATAATTCCCTTTAGTTTAGCCTCACACAAACACCAGGACACCCCTGCAGTTCATGCTTCTTCAGTTGGGCATCTGCCTCATCAACTCCTCACATCCATTAGTATACAAGTCCTTCCCCTTTATTTATTTCCCAACCAATTCTTCCCCATTTCTTTCTGTTTACAGTAACTCCTTTGCAGTAGCACTTCTAGTCGAGGGTATGGCATCCTTATGGCTCAGAATCCATTGATATACTGATACATAACTGTGATGGGGTCTAAATTTAGCTCAGTATGTGTAGCATACCCGAATCTGATGTTTTTCCTGGGTCTGGCCAAGTACAGTTTTACACTTGACTATTGCTGACCGTTATCTTCCCATCTTGCACTGCCACACCCATATAACAGCCCTGGATCTCGAGACAGGGATCGCATTCTAAAGGTCTGTCAGCAAGTTGGCTCAGAAGGGGAAGGAGGGAACTAACTAGGTTATCTGTGAACGTGCGTGAGCCTTCTCATCCTTTTGAGATTGCTACCTAGCAGATTAGCTAATGTAGTGGCACCCCATCACAGGGAAATGTACGCCACTACCAGCATAAAACCAGGGGGATGGTGGAGCTGTGTGGACCCCATGGCTGGGCCCAAATATATGCCTATATTCTCCTAACATGGAAGCATATTTTGGTTTTCTGAAGTAATGGCCCAGTTGACTAGTCCTCTGGTCATTAACTTGGTTTGAGCATGGAATGGAAAACAAATGTAGGGAATTACTGTGAGATGTATGTTGGGACTGAGCAGCCTCAACTAGTGTCAGTTTCCATCCCGAGTGCACACAGTCAACTATCATGGCCATCCCATGAACTAATATCTTGACTTACAAGGTCAATGGGCTCACCCACCCAATGAAATGCAGTAAATGTGTGACCTACACAAGACAATCAAAAGCTGACTTCATTTTACAACAGGAAGCCCAGTTATCAGATGTGGAACATCAGAAACTGGCTAAGTTTGGTTATGACGAGGTCTACTCCTCCTCCTAAAAAACTGGGTAGAAGAGAGGTGTGGCTACCTGGTACCAGGCAGAGTCTCTTTTGAGACTAAAGAGGTGCACAAGGATAAGGAGGGCAGGCATGTGTTTGGTTTCTAGGACGGTCAACTTCTCACATTAGTGTCGGTCTATGCCCTTCCCGCAGCAGACTATGCCTTTTTCAGGAAACTGCTCTTGTTGACTGCTTAAAGAGAAAGTCGCCTCAGCCTATTTTCTCTATACCTGTGTAGTTAGTAGACATGAACAATGATCCCACTCTTGGATTTCCATAATATAATCCTAATTTAAATATATAGGAGATTGCTTCACTCGGTTTTGCCCTGGTGTGAAAACCTGTTCATCTCAGTCATGACACCACTCATGAAAGGCATCATGGAAGTTGATGATGCATACATGTACAAGCCAGCAGATGTTATACTCTTATTCAGGTCTGTTAGTAGTCTTGTGAAGTCCCTGTATTCTCTAGAAGAGAGGTTGTGCTAGCTTTTCTGTTCATGTTTCCCTAAAATGCATAGGCCAAAAAATGTTACATCCCATCCTTCAGAATTTGCATTTTCAATACTACAATGATCCAGTTCTTTGTTTGCACAAAGGCTAATAAACAGTATGAATTTTGGATGGTACATTGTCATGCGGTCGCACTAGTTGTCGCCTATTGTGCAGCAGGAGGTTTTCTTGCCTTCGTACACATGTAGTACCATTATCAACCCATGAAAACATCTGTGCATCCCATGAATGCAAGATGCAATGCTTTTCTGTCGACTCATTTATTTTTGCATCCAGAATGCCAAATTTTATGTTAACGCAACCTCTGTTATAAGTTTTTTTCTAACTGACAAACGGCAGCACACTTACTATGCCTTGAAAAGTTTCATGGCCAGCCTAAGACAAGAACATATGGACTGCACAGGACACCAACAGCACTAACTAAGCAATAACTCACAACAGGGTGTGCGGTTATTGGGGATTACTCAACACCCTGGGTGTGTTGTGAGGCACAAGGCCACAGATCTTCTTATTATAGTGTCAAAACTACACTTTGTAATGCTGTCTTGCCTTTACCCGAACTGCCTGGACTTACTGATCCCGGTGTGCTGCTTTCTAATTAGTATACAAATACAGTGACACAGTAACAGAGCTGCAGCAGCAGTGGTGATGCGCCGCATGAGACTGCAGAGGAAGGGGGACAGAGAGATGCAGAGAAATGCTACTGGACCATGGTGCCCTGTTAATTACTGTGAGCTGGTCTAAAGACAGAGAGAGAAGCACACACTACTGCACATCATACAGAACCAAACTGCTGGTCCGGAGAGAGAGAGCGAGAGAGAGAGAGAGAGAGAGAGAGAGAGAGAAGCACACGCCTGCACATTGCACAGAACCAAAGAAAGAATACTGCAGCTAGTTTGTCACTGTAGCTTGGTCCCAATGAAAATTCCCTGTCAAAACACTGTGTACCCTCACTTAAGCCACCTGCACACTGACCTGCAGTTCTCGACGGCAGTATGCTGCTCTGTGTCGCCTGACACTCTCGCTATGTTGCCGCTTATGGAGTCACTCTCTCCTCTGCGGTTCCTGATGTTGGAGTCTGTAGCACTGGACATGTACCTGGTGGGTGGAGAAGGAGTGACTACGTAGCTTCATGGATACTGGAATCAGTGGGAGGATGGCACGCAAGACAACAGCTGATAGCTACTTTATCTCTCAAGCCAATGCCCAAAATGTGTTCAGCATAGAGGTCAGTTGGTGGGGGGGGACAGCACAGCACTGTGCACGAGGATACATCAGATACATGTGAAGAGTGCTGACAGTTCAGGGAGCTACTGGGGACAGAGACTGTCTTGCAACAGAGATTGCAAAGGAGCATGGTTGTCACCTGGGTATGGAGAGACATCAGCGCAGCACCACATATCGGGAACTGCTAAGAGGGTTACCTGGGTGGCTGTCTGGTAAAAGCAATCATTGTGCGCCAGATTAGGGGACTTCTATGGATATACTGACACTCGTGAACATTGAATTGCCTGGGGAACACTATGCCTCGCTTGGCTAGGCGTTTAAATGGCTGCTGCTGAGGAATGCAATTGCACAGCAATAACGAGTGCGGCTATGCCCCCTAATCTGCCAAGGGTGCCTGAGCACCACAAGCTCTAAGGTTAAGAGAAATTAATGTATGGTCACCTGATGGCTGTCTGCCAATCCTGTACCTGCATTCCTCTTGCCTATGTGGCTGGACTACATAAAAAAGGCCCAGCCACAATGCCACATACAGCGTTGGAGTGAGTTAGGAGGGAGCATCGGGCTGCACCACCAGCCAGCCGGAGGAGCCTGAGCGAGGAGGATCGGTGGCCGGGAGCAGGACAGGCTGGGTCAGCAGATTTTCTGCCACCCACCTCCCTCCCTGCACCACCTCCAAATTAAAAGGAGCTGGATCACGCCAGTAGAGGAAAGACCCAAGTGGAAGAGCTGGAGGCGGGGGCACACACAGAGAGCGACCACTGAGCAAGGATAAAGACACAAAGATAAACAGTTTATATTGTATAAAAGGACTGTACACTTTTGAAGCAATGCCCTCAAGATACCAAGAATAAAACCAGTCAATAGTAGGAGCTACTGAGGACAACAGTGACATTGAGATGGTGCTGAATCAACATAATGTAGGACTGTATGAAGAAAATGCCTTCAAGACGGACTTTTTTTTTTTTTTAAATTTGTTGATTAAGTTTTCTCAGAATGTATTACTCTAAAGTTTTCAGGATAGCATAAGTTACATGCATAAACATTTGCGTAATTGCTTTTGGATAGCACAGGATGCATACCCAAGTATTAGGAGTAGGGACTTGTGAAATAGGATTGCTGAATATTATAAACAGCATTAACTGTATTGCTTAACTGTATAGAATAAGTATTGAATATTCTGCCATAAATATTGGTAAGACTGACATTAAAATAGAAAGGCAGCACAGCCGGAGGGCCAACCAAAAAGGGGGAATCTTTGGTAGAGTGGTAGGGTGTAGTGGGTGCAGGACGGCCATGGTCTTAAATTAGGTTTGGAGGATGGGAGGATGCATGTTGTTCAGACAGCTACACAGCTAAAGAGAGGAATTGGGATGGCGGAGGTGGGTACTAAATGGGGGGGGCAGAGGAGGAGTGGTGGAAGAACAGGGGATACCAGCTGGGGAGGGGAAAATAGGGAGGACTACCGGGTTAGGCGCAGGTGTGCAGAATGACAGAGTAAGAAGGAGTGAGGATGAGAGGAGGTCTAATGAGTGCACCAGAGCACAAAGAGAAGATAGCAGGGACACAAGAGGGCAGCAAGGGACCTAGGGACAGGAAGGAGAGGGGAAATGAGAGATCGGGAGTAGTGGAAGGTAGTAGGTTCATACAAATAAGGCAGACACCTGTAACTTGTGGGCAGAAATCAATAAGGGGCAAAACGGACAAAGGGAAGGGAAGCAAGGGTGCAGAGCAGGAAAACAGATTTGCTCCTCTCAAGCCATTAGTGGAAGATGATCTAGAGGACAGCAGATGAGAGGAGCCAACAGGGGTGGGAGCAGGGGCAGGGAAAAATCGAGAGAGACTGGGACAGAATATTTGGGGGCAAACCAGGGAGAGGTACTAGCAGATGATGATCTTAGGGTAAGAGGCAGCAAGGAGCCCATAGCAGTAGAGCAAGTGCAGGGAAAACAGGAGAGCTGGAGTTTGCACCTTTGGGGGCCAACCAGGAAGAGTTCACAAGGGAAGAAGAAAGGGTCAGGGAAATAAAGAAAATGGGAGATGCACCTGGGGTGGCAAACAAAGAGGAAATTCACCCAAAAGAGCAAGTGGTAAGGAAGAAAATTCCCTCAAAGGAGAGACAGAGCACAGAGGAGTCAGAAAAAGTGAATATATCAGGAGGAGGGAAGGAAAGTGACAGAGAATAGGTGAAGGGGGGGGGAGTGTAATGCGTGCTCCAAAAGAAATGCAGGCAGTAGAGGGGTAACCATGGAACACAAGGAAGGGGCACAGCTAGTGAAGAGTGTGGATAGGAAACGAGGGATGGAAGGTAAGATCATGGCAGGAGGAGGAGGAGGAGAGGATGTGGAAATGGGGAGAGTGAAACTCCAAAAGGGGCAAGGACAAGGAGGATAATGGGAATATGGTGGCCAAGGGGAGGCAAGAACAAAGGAGTAAGCTGAAATACCAAAAAAACAAGCAGGAAGAGGGGAGTACAAAGATAGTGCTTGTAGGGGAGACTGTTATAAAAGGGAATCGGGTGGGGGAGGAAGAGAGCCAGAAACAGTGCAGTCGCAGTTCAGTGTATGCCAGGAACGATAGCACTAGAGGTGAGGCACAATGTACTGTCCTGGGGGCAAGCAGCAGGATGGGAGGACTCACTTGGTGTTTCACCTTGGCACCAATGATCTGGAGGAACAATCTACAAGAGGTGCAGGCAAGGTTCAAGGAGCATGCTAGGTTCTGCAGTGTCACGGTTTTCCCTTCCATTTCCTTCATGGAGGTGTTGCCTGTGCCAAGAGCAAGCACACCAAGTAGGGAAAAGATTGAGATATTCAATCAGTGGCTGAAAGTATGATGTAGGTAGATGGGGTTTGGATTAATAGGTGACTGGGGATCAACATGGAAGGAGGAGGGACTATATGCCCCAGATAGGCTGCACCTGAGCTTAGAAGGGACATCTGTACAAAACGGCAAACTGAAGGACTTTATAATAAGGAAGTTAAATTTAAACTGATTCTGGAGGAAGGGGGGGTTAAAGTAAAGACCACTCAAACAGGTAGAAGGGTTGGGAGGCTATCAGCTCCCCCCCCCAGGACAAAGATGAAAGGCAGGCAACATGCAACAGCAGGTAAGGATTAAAAGGGGAGGATAAAGAAAAGGGGGCTACATGGTGGAGGGGATTAGTAGCAAATGCCAGGAGCTTGGGGAATAAACTAGTGGAATTAGAGGCCACTATGGTGGAAGAGGGTCTCGACATAGTAGCAGTGAGTGAGACTTGCTGGACAGAGCATTATACCTGGGAGACAGTCGCACCTGGTTACTGACTGTTTAGAAAGGACAGGGTGGGGTAGGGGGGGTAGCATTATATGTCAAAGAAGAAATTGGGTCCATGGAGGGACTGGAAGAGGAAAGGGAGACAGAGATAATGTGGGTCACTTTAGACAAAAGGACTGGGGAATCATTGAGGGTAGGGATGGTTTACAGACCTCCTACGCAGGGGGAGAATGGGGATATACAACTTATGCAGTCAGTGACAAAGAAGGCACAGAAGAGGGAGCTCCTGCTAGTAGGGGACCTAAACCTCTCTGACATCAACTGGGAGATCCCAGCAGCGGTATCAGCTAGGAGCAGGGGGATCTTAGAGACACTACAAGGGGTATTCCTGCAACAACTGGTAAGGGAACCCACTAGGGGAGATGACCTGTTGGAGTTAGTCCTCACAAATGGGGAAAGTGTGGAGGAGATTGTGGTTGTGGTGGTGGGGGAAGGATGAGGCACAAGTGACCACAGGGCTGTAAGGTTCAGGGTGAAAATGGGAAGGGACGTAAACAAGACAAAAACTAGGGTAATGGACTTCAAGAAAGCAGACTTTAACAGAATGAGGAAGATATTAGGGGAAGAAATGTCAGGGATGGGGAATATAAAGGATGTGGAGGAGCTATGGACAGCTATTAAGGGAGGGGTGCTGAAAGCCACAGAAATCTGCATCAAGAAGACTAGGAAGAACAGAAGGATGAGGAAACCTCTATGGTTCACAAGAAAGGTGGCAGGGTGGTCAGGGAGAGGAAAAGGGTATTCAGGAGATATAAAATGACACAAATGGAGGAGGATAGGGAGGCATGTAGAGAGAGAGAGAGAGAGAGAAGAGGAGGGAGGCAGGGAAGAAAATAATGAGGGCTATAAAGCAGTCACTGAGGAGAAAATAGCAAAGCAGGCCAGGAGGGGAGATAAAAACCTTTTTTAGGTATATAAGAGAAAGAAGGAAGGTGAGGCAGAGAATAGTGAGATTGAGAGGGAAGGGAGGAATAAAACTGTTGAGGGACTTAGGAAAAAAAAACAGAGGTACTAAACAGCTACTTCTGTTCGATCGTCATGAAAGAGGGTGATGGATGGTAGAGGACCAGAGCTAGAGGGGAATATAAAGGAGTGGATTATAGAGTGCTCACAATTGATAGAGTAAGGGAGGAATTGGGCAGGTTAAAGGTGGATAAGACAGTGGGGCCAGATGGCTTGCACCCAAGGGTACTCCGCTAGCTGAGGGAGAAGCTGGCAGCACCTTTGACAAGACTGCTTAACTTGTCCATGGAGACAGGGTGGGTGCCTGGGGACTGGAAGAAGGCAGAGGTGGTTGCACTGCACAAGGGGGGAAGCAAGGAGGTGGCTGAAAACTATTGCCCTGTCAGTCTCACCTCAGTGGTGGGAAAGACAATGGAGACATTAATAAAGGAAAGGGTGGTAAACTACCTAGAGGCCAGAGGTATGCAGGACGAAAAGCGGCATGGCTTCACGAATGAGAAGTCATGCTAGACCAACCTGATAGAGTTTTTCGATTGGGTGAGGCAGGTAGTGGACCAAGGAGGGATGGGGGACATGACCAATTTGGACTTCAGTAAGGCCTTTGACACCGTTCCACACAGAAGGCTAGTAGCAATAATAATAATAATAAGTTTATTTAATTGAGCGCCTTTCACAGTATCAAGGCGCTTCACAAATTCACAGATAATTATTCAGTAAAATAAGTAAATAGCAAATAAGCTGGAGAACTTAGGGGTGGGTCAGAAGGTAACTAGGTGGGTGGAAAATTGGTTGACAGAAAGGAGCCAAACAGTGGTAGTAAATGGGGTACATTCCAGGGTAAAGGGAGGGATGAGTGGGGTGCCTCAAGAGTCAGTACTGGGACTGCTACTTTTTAACATTTACATAAGTGATCTAACAGAAGGACTAGAGGGTATGGTGTGCCTATTCATGGACGATACTAAAATCTGCAATAGGGTGAACACCCACGGGGGAGTAGAGGCCATGACGCATGACCTGGCGAAACTGGAGAGGTGGTCGGAAACCTGGCACCTAAAATTCAATGCAAACAAGTGTGCGGTGATGCACCTGGGGTGGAAAAACGCTCAAGCAGCATACATCCTTGGGGGAGTAAATCAAGGAAACTGAGCAGGAGAGGGATCTGGGCATTATTATATCAAGTGGTATTGTCAGAACTAGTTCGAGAAAGAATCGAACCCTCCTCGGACGCTGGTGTTCGAGTTCTAATTTAGAACTCGAACACTGCAAGGTTCGCAAAAGGGTTCGAATCATCCATGAATCTTCTCACTTCTGTGTGCTTTTGCTTTGCGTCCCTCCCATTCCCGTTGTTCCCGACTTTGGTGCCAGCTGAATAATGCAGCTCAGTTCACTCCCCCTCCCATCAGTGTTATTGTTGGGGGGGGCAGCTGTTGTTGGTTTGTCACACTAGTGTAACTGTACCACCTGACCATCTGTTATGAAGTTAGGTGGTGGTGGTGGTAGTGCAGCTCGAGTCAGTCTCGCGAGTCGAGGGATCCTGCTGAAGTCAACTGCGCAGCTGTGGCTCCATTGCCATTCAGTCTTGTAGTGGAGATGGAGGAGCTGCAGCGTCTGTGTGGTCTCAGTTCAGCTATGCGTGTGATGACATGAGCGACTGTTTTTATTATTAAACCTGGTCCTGTACGAATGTGTATGTGCCTGAAAATTAAAAAAAAAAAAAAAGTTAATGGGCAGGTGGGGAAAAGGAAGGGGGGAGTCGGGACTCTCGGAACAGGAACTGAGGAAAGAAACTAGGGCAGGAACTGAGAAAGGAGCTAAACGGTTGGGACTCAGTACTGTCGGGAGGACTCAGGGTCGGGAATTAGTTAACTTGCAGACTGCTGCCTGGAGACTGCCTGTGTGCTAGTGCTCAATCACACATACCTCAAGTTGCTTGCTGAATTAAACACATTTTCTTTGCAAATCACAATTGTGACTCGTGGGCCGTGGCACTCTTGGGAGAGCTCCCTGGCTGGGGAGGGTGTTTTATTTTGGGGAAAAAGGAGGTTAAATTAAAACACTTTACTGATTGTGTGAAACTTGATGTTCTAAGTCCACAAAAAGGAAAAAATAATTAGATCCCAGTCCTACCCAAAAATTGTCTGGAAGAAGACAGGGTTCTCTCAGCCAGGACTGTGCTGGGGGAGAGAGGCTTCAGTAAACTTTCTCCCTAAAAAAAAAATCTCCATTGCATCTTCTGTGAGGTGGCCAGCAAGGTCACCCTGCTGCTGTCTGTGCAGTTTGACTGCACTTACCTGGCTATTATCCAGTGTGTGTTACCGTGTGAAGCCCAGTGTCCAGTTGTGTGGTGGCATTATTCTTAAATACACGACAGAAGCCTAAAAACTTCTGTGTTGGCTAGCAATGAAAATCCATCAGAGTCTTCTGCCCACTCTTCTAGCACCAAGGAGCATGTCCTGGGTTCTGTTAGGACAGGTGAAAAGATACAAACAATCTTTAGCCATCTTCCTAGCACTTGAACAAAATCTGTCACATCTGAGGTGTGGAATTATTTCTCTGTCAGTAAAACTGATCCATGCAGAGAAATCTGTCCCTGTGTAAACAAAGCGTAAGCTGTGGTAAAGTTGTGTCATGCCTTGGCACTACAGCTCTTAAACGCCATCTGAAAAAGCATTCAGATTTGCTTGATCGTCTAAAACCCATGTCCTCCATCTTCCAGACCGCACGTGAGAAGGGTCAAGAATCTGAAATGGTTGCTGAATTGTCTGAATTTGATGCGGACAGAACCACTGCCAGCCCTAGGATCACTGTTACCACCAATGTCAGCACCATTAGTACCAGTTGCACATCCAGTGATGGCACTGAATGTATAAGTCCTAGTCCACCATCCCAGCATCCATCTGCCCATCGAAGCACAGTGTATAATAAACTAGCAGGGACATGTTGTAAACAGCTAACACTGTCTCAGGCATTTGAAAGGAAGAATACCTTTACTAAAAATCATCCAAAGACCCTTCATCTTAAATCACAGAATTGGTGAACTGTTAGCCGGAGCCCTTCTCCCATACTCTTTGGTAGATCATGAGGATTTTAGGGAACTCTTGAAACTAGCAGAGCCTCATTACAATGTTCCTCATTGAAGGTACTTTTCCTATGTTGAAATACCAAACATTTATCAGGCTTTAAAAGCGACAGTGATGCTTGCACTTAAAACTGCAGAGGGTGGGGTTATTCATGTCACAATAAATATGTGGACCAGCACTCAAAACATAGAATACATATCCCTTACCGCTCATTGGGTCATGTTTTCTTGTGGTTCTTGAAAAACAAAGACACCCCAGAAGATGGCGCTGCTGCATATAAAGAAGTCTGGGCAAAGTCATACAGCTGCAAACATTTTGCAGGAACTAAATGACCTCCTTGACGAATGGGTTTATTCTCATGGTCTAAAATGTGGCTTCATAGTAAGTGATAATGGAGCCAACATCTTGAAAGCAGTACAAGATGGAGGATTTATGCATGCTTCTTGCTTTGCACATTGCTTACATTTAATTGATATGGGATTTCTCAGCAATGAAACACAACTAGATGGTATGATTGCTGTTTGCAAAAAATTGTGACTCACTTTTCACATTCAACCAAGACTATACGGACATGGTCTGAACAGCAAAAAAAAAAAAAACACACAAGCTGCCCAAGCAAAAGCTGATTCTAAATGTTTCCACTCGTGGGAACTCAATGCTTTATATGCTGCAGTGCCTCTTGGAGCAAAAGAAAGCTGTACACGAGTATTGCTCCAGTTACATTATTGGAGATGACATTATGCTGTCTGTGCTGCAATGGAAATTAATGGAGACAGTGTGCTGCATCCTAGCTCCTTTCAAGACAGCCACAAGGGACATGTCTTCTGAAGGCACATCTGTGAGTCAGGTTATCCCACTCATAATGCCGATTTCACATCATCTTAGTGTTCTAAATCTACAAACAGAAAAAGACAGATCTGAAGCTCAGACAACATGTCGCCTGTATCATGGGAATCCCATAAAGAGAATGAACGAGTGCTTCAAAACCAATGACGAAATCAAAACACTACATCCATGCAACTCTCTTAGATCCCAGGTTCAAGGCTATACATCTTCCAAAAACAGGTGATATAAAGCAGTACAAATGTCTGTTGCTAGATGAGCTGCAGCACTCACAGGAGTCAAACACAGACACGCACAGTACCCTCAGGTTGTCATCACCACAACATGCAGGTTCATCTTCACAAAGGGATACAGAACTGGAAAAGTCACCAAACATCAACAGTAGTTGTTCCACAACTGCCACTTCTTCAACCCTTAGTAGCAAGCTAAATCTGTGGCAAAACCTTTTCCAAATTGCTGCCATACCAGCTTATGCCGATTCCTCTTCTGAGTGGTCTCTGTCCATCATGGTAGACAGTTACCTGCAAGAACTGCCTATTCCTATTGATGCATGCCCTTTTGAATACTGGTGATCAAAAAAGTCGATTTGGACAGAGCTATATGATGAAGCCTGTAAATATCTTGGTTGTCCTGCAACAAGTGTCTCTTCAGAATGCATGTTTAGTACAGCTGGTAATATTGTGACAGACACCAGAAATAGGTTGCTGCCAGAAAATGTACACACGTTAACTTTTATTAAAGTAAATAAGTCAAGATTTTCATATCCCTACAAGAGTATACAAACTGATCCTGAAGTGACTGATGTGGATGTTGATGGTGATGACAACTCAGATGATGGTGGCTGGTAAATACTGTGTGGGACAGAGTCTCTCTGCACCAAAAAGGAAACTTTTACAGACTGTGATGACTTTGGTTGTCTCTCTCCTTTCTCGATCTACTACCTTGGACTATATACCCCACAAAACTTTAACCATTTCATGGCAAACTGCTTTGTAGCTAGGGTCTAAAGTCAACAAGTTTTATATACATGGCAATTTAAACATCAGTGGGAACAGGCCCAAATTTGGCATAAAAGGGACTCTGTCATATCATGCATTTCTGTATCATATTATTTAAAGTGCAAACATATATTTTTGGATTTACCTTCTGTGATGCATCAGTATGGGCTGGGACCGGGAGCGGTCTATTTTTCAATTTTAAAGAGGACAAAACAATGAGTTCTAATTGGTAGCTGTTTATTATTTTTTCAATTACAGAAATGTTAGCCATAAACCAAAATGATCCATATGTAACTTATCTTACTGAATAAAACATTTGGGAAAAACTGTATTTTGTGTTATGTTTCTGTGGGCAGCATCCTGTTACAAGTCTCTTTCGGGAAACAGTCATTTGGAGTTTTACCTATGTCATGGTTGAGCACATATTCTGTAAGCACAGGTCTCATACCACAATAGCTCGTGTTTAACATTCTGTTATACACAGACCATGGCATAATAGCAACAACTCTCAAATTACTAGTTCCATGAAGAGGACTGTACAGAATGTTGTCCATAAGAAGAAAGCAATTGAAGAGACAGGTTTTCACATAAGTGTTGTTTATTAAGGAACAGTTAAGTATGGCTCATTTGGAGGCAAGAGTTTCATTTTTCTTGAGTAAGCATGTGGTAGTTTTAGCATTTGTGAGGGGGAGGAGGGTACAATGGGTGCTGGAGGGTGGGAAAGGGCTGGAGGTTGGTTTAACATGGATGTAAGAGGGAGAAAGATGGCATGGATGTTAGTGCATGGGTGAGGGTTGGGGGTTGGTTTTAACATGGATGCAGGAGGGAGAATACGTGCTTGAGGGGGGTGAGGGTTGTGGGTTGGTTTTAACACATGGGTGTAAGGGTGGTATGGGTGCTACTGTGGAAGAAAAGTGGAATGGGTGCTGGGGTGAAAGGTGGGTGTTGTTTTAGTCCTTTCGTTTACTGATTCGTGATCGGCTGGGGATGGTGAGGAAAAAGATGATGACAGACCGATGGTATGGGAGGGCTACACCGATTGCCCACTATGGAACCTACTCTAGATATAATACATATGTGTGTGTATATATATATATAATTTTTTTTTTTTTTTTTTATTAATACATTGCAAACTGCTGCCACCTAGCACGGGTGCCCTGTCCCTTTTAAAAAAAAAAAAAAGAATAAAGGAATCAGAAATAAAAGAAAATCTGCATCAGCAGTTTTCACAGAATGTGACCCATCATAAAGTGTTTTTGCTTTACAAGTAGTGATAATATGATACATAATGGGGTTGACAGACACTGTCCCTTAAACATCACATGCCAACTGTTGCAGCTACATTAAATGTTCCTTAAGTTAGTAGGTGGTGAGGAAACCACTTTTTTATTTATGTGACTGAAATACAGATTTTATTGACGTATCAGCTGGAAAAATGCATCATCTTAGAAAGTTGCATGTATCACTTCAATTTGCCAACAAGAATGTTGGTACATGTATGCATTATCTTAGAAAATTGCATGCATTTTTTGCCAGCAACAATGACTGGCATATTTTTTTTTATTCGAATGTCTTGACGCACTACGTTATGACATAATATGTTTAGCAAAAGTTCCACGTGCTGCAGCTGCAGTACCTTGGCTTGACTTTGTTATAAAAGCTCTTTTAAACATAGCAACTTTTGATTTACTCATTTAAAACACAAAGCAGCAAATAGCTGAAATTAGATAATCTCAGTTATTTTTTCTAATAATTCATGACGATGAGTATATATAACCGAGTACATAAATGGCTAATGTGCCTCTTTCTTTCACTAAGGAACTCTGATGCAGCTGCAGCAGGAAAACGTTTAACATATGGGTGGGTGGGTGGGCCTATTACATATTAAGTTGCTGGCTTTAGCAAACAGAAGAAACCATAGATAAACCTAATGGTATTCCGATCAATGTCACACATGATCATTTATTTCCCCCTTATATTAAACAGTTTTTCCTTTACATGTATTCCATTACTATCTTCATTACTGGCAGCACAATTAAAAAATAGGGTTCAAGTTCTAAACTGTTCTAAAAAAGATTAGAACCCTAGAACTTTCAAAAGTTCTAGACTAGAACTAGAACCCAGTACTTCAGAGGGTTCTGACAACCCTAATATCGAGCAATCTTAAGGTGGAGAACCAGTGCAGCAAGGCAGTGGGAAAGGCAAATGGTATGTTGGTCCGCATCAGAAGGGGCATAACTAGCAGAAAGAGGGAGGTGCTAATGCCGCTATACAAAACAATGGTGAGACCACACCTGGAGTACGGGGTACAGTTGTGGAGATTGCACCTATGTAGGGACACTGAGGTGATGGAGAAGATTCAGAGAAGAGCAACCAAGATGGTGCATGGGATGAGCAGAAAAACATATGAGCAGAGGTGGAGGGGAGCTGAATCTATACTCACTAAAGACTAGAAGGGAGAGGGGAACATGATTGAGACTTTTAAGTATGTAAAAGGGATAAATAAGGTGAAGGAGGGGAGCTTGTTCAGAAGGAAGGAGGGAGCCATAACAAGGGGGCATAGCCTCAGATTGGAAGGAAGGAAATACAGAGGCAATGCGAGGGGGAATTTCTTCACAGAGAGGGTGGTGGAGGCCTGGAACAGGCTACCTGAAGAGGTGGTGGGATCTGAAATGGTAGGGGGCTTCAAGAGGGCATGTGACAGGCACATGGGGTTGGGAGGAGGGGGAAAAGATAGGAACCAGTAAAGGAGGAGGGGGAGGGGATATAGGGGCAGACTAGATGGGCCCGGTGTGGTCCTTTTCTGCCGTCAAATGTCTGTGATTCTGTGATGTTATAAGTAGTACTGCAGGCTTTAGCACCAGAATATCATAAAATGCCAGGATGTCTTTCATGAGTCAGGTCATGACCTTTGCAATGGAGTCAGCAGCTTTTCACACCAGACTTAAAGAGCTGCCAACACCTTCAAGATAACTTTGAAACATAATAATTAGGCACAATGCAGCTTGCAATCCATATAAATTCTACAGATTTCTCCTCCCATTTATCACTGAGTAAATTTGCATGAAGACATGATATTCATCCCTTAGAGTTCATCTGTCTCTATAGCTTACTCCCTACTACAAGTCACAATCCTCTGTTGTTGCATCACAATCTGTTGCCATGGGAGAAACCGTGATGTCACAAGCAGAGCATTATGACCTCAGGTAGGGAGAAAGCAACTGGAATAGATGACATATTTAGGAGCAAAGCTCCTGTTTTCATGCAGATGTCCTCAATAATAAATAATGTGGAGGGGACATACCAAACTAATGTGAAATACAAGCTGAACTGTGTCTAAACATTATGTTTTGTGAAAGTTCTGTTGTATGCCCTGGCTGCCTTTAAAGAGCATGTTTTAGTTATGCAGCTGTCGCTGGGGACAGATGGTGTATTACTGAAAACCTGGGGCAGGATTCACAAAACTCGTGAAAGTCCTGCAGCTGTGGGTAAACTCGGCACAAGTGGGTTGCCACGTGCGGATCCACAGGTTACCCGCAGCAGCGGGTATTCACGGATTACGACCAGCTCCACAATTTACCGCTGCTTGTGGGTGGTGTTGCCTGGGAGATCACCGCAGCTGCGGAAAGTTGCTACGGCTGATGGAAGCAGCTGTAAACACCTTCTGCAACCGCAACAGCTGTGAATCGCTATCACCGCCGCTGCGGGGACTTCGGTCCACAATGGTGGCTGCGGAGTGGAACTTAGTTCCCAAACTCTTTGAAAATCCTGCCCCTGCTCTTTAAGTACCTTCATTTACATTAAATCCTGATGAAATTAGGAGGGTGCAATAGAGGCAATCATTGTGCATGCCTATGGACTACACAAGGAAACAAAATAAAAGGCTGAGGGGACTTTCCCTTGGGAGAGTGGTAGTTTGTTAAAAAAAAAAAAAAAAAAAAAAAAGTTTGTGGCAGAGATCTCAGTCTCACTCTTACCCCTTAGGTTGACAGCATATCGCAAATTCCTAGCAGAGAGCATGCAGTGGCTAACAGTGCACGAAGGCAGAATTCCTAACCCTGACATATACTCCCCGAGTACCTCTTCAGCCAAAGTTTCCCATGAAGTGGGGTCTCCCCAAAATTAAGTACCTTGGAATTTATGGGCCACCACAGATTTCCTGTACCAAGGTAACTTGCCCCCTTAACACAAACCTTGGAAAAAGGTATGCAGACGTGGTCCTTGTTGCCTTTCCCCCAGCATTCAAGAATACAGGTGGCCAGAATGAATATACTGCCAAGATATCTTTATCTGTTTCAGTGTACCCCGGTGAGCCTAAGACATGGTTTACTGAGGCACAAAGGCAGCTTTCTAAATTTGTCTGGGTTGACAGGCGAATTCAGGTCAGTGCTGGAGTTTTATTAGCTAGTAAACAATGGGGTGGGTTGGAATTACCAGTTCTGGAAGAATACTGGTTGGCAGAACAGGTAAAATTGGCACTCCTTTGGAGGGACCCTGTGTCACCCATTGGAAATCCTTTGAATTAGAGAAAGGATCATACTCCACTTCAGGCCTTATTGTTTGACTCATAGCTTAGGAGGGCAACACGTGTGGTTAGGGAGAAAAAAGATGGCATTCAGGAAGTATAAGGAAACACAGAAGGAGCAGGACAGAGAACTGTACCACTTAAAGCAGAAGAAAGCGGTTAAGGCAGTCAATAGCAAAGGCCCAAACCGAGGAAAAGATAGCCAGCTCAGTTAAGAAGGGGGATAAAACCTTTTGTAGGTACATTAGAGAGCGAAGGAAGACCAAGAGAGGGATAGTAAGGCTTAATAAAGGGAAGGGGGTGGGCAGAGGGTGACAGTGAAAAAGCAATGATGATGAATGAATACTTCTGCTCAATATTCACAAAAGATGAGGGGGAGGTATCTAAACCAAACAACAGAAGCACTCTGGATAAGGGGGTCAATACCAGTCGTTTCACAGAAGCAAGGGTTCTGAAAGAACTCTTAAAACTGAAGGTGGACAAAGCAATGGGGCCTGATGGGATTCATCCCAGAATACTAAAAAGAACTAAGGGGAGAACTAGTGACACCACTGACTACCCTTTTTAACAAATCATGGGAGGATGGTGTGCTGCCTGAGGACTGGAAGAGGGCAGATGCGAGTCCCCTTCACAAAAGTGGGAGCAAGGCAGAAGCAGGAAACTACAGACCTGTTAGTTTGACCTCAGTGGTAGGGAAGATGATGGAATCACTTCTGAAAGAAAGAATTGTTGAGTACCTAGAGGTCAACGGGGCACAGAATCCAAGGCAACATGGATTCACAGTGGGACGGTCATGTCAGGTAATAGATTTCTTTGACTGGGTGACCAAAGTAGTAGACCAGGAAGGGGACTGTGGATGCGGCCTACCTAGACTTTAGCAAAGCATTTGACACAGTCCCACATGAAAGATTAGTAAACAAAGTTAGGCAGCCTAGGAGTGGGTCCCAGGGTGGTAACCTGGGTAAAAACAAAATCGGCTAGACAACAGGACACATATGGTAATAATAAACAGAGTCCACTTTGAAGAAAGGGGGGTTACTAGTGGGGTTCAGTACTGGAACCAGTCCTCTTTAATGCTTTATAGGTGACATTGCGGAGGGACTGGAAGGAAAAGTATGCCTCTTTGCAGACGACACAAAGATCTACAACAGGGTTGATACACAAGGGTGTGTGTGGAAAGGATGAGAAGGGACTTGGCAAGATTGGAGGAATGGTCAA
This sequence comes from Neoceratodus forsteri, assembly GCA_016271365.2. NCBI lineage: Eukaryota > Metazoa > Chordata > Ceratodontiformes > Ceratodontidae > Neoceratodus > Neoceratodus forsteri. The sequence continues at coordinate 553,143,618 of CM028137.1, read as the reverse complement.
GAGTCTGGCAGTTTAGATTCAATGCAAAGAAGTGCAAGGTAATGCATCTGGGAAACAAAAACCCAGGGACAGAGTACACAGTGTGGGGGTGCTAACAACAACAAATGGAAAGGACCTGGGGTAGTCATATCAGATGACCTAAAGGTAGGCAAACAATGTGATAAGGCAGTAAGGAGGGCTGGGGGGGATACTGGGATGCATAGGGAGAGGCATCACCAGTAGAAAACAGTTAGTTGTTATCCCTCCGTACAGACAGTTGGTGAGACCTCATCTGAATTACTGCATGCAGTTCTGGAGACCCCATCACCACAAAGACAGACAGGATGGAGGCGGTCCAGAGGAGGGCAACTAAAATGGTGCAGGGTCTGCACCAGAAGCCATATGAAGAGAGACTAAAGGAGCTTAATATGTATACCCTCGAGGAAAGGAGAGAGAGGAGGGACATGATAGAAACTTTCAAGTAGCTCAAGTGAATCAACAAAGTCCAAGAGGGTGGCAAATTTCAGAGAAAGAGATGTGCAAGCACAAGGGGGCATAATTTGAAGATAGAGGGGAGATGGCTCAGGGGCAACGTGAGGAAGTATTTTTTTCATGGAGAGGGTGGTGAACGCATGGAATGGCCTTCCAGAGGAGGTTGTGGGGTCAAAAACAGTGAGGGAATTCAAGAATGCATGGGACAGACATAAGGCAATTCTTGAGGGGGGTAAGAAAAAGTAGGCTATTGGTTAACTAGGATCTGCAGCTTATCCAGTAGGTAGGGGAAATGGGTAGACTAGGTGGGCCAAGCGGTCCTTATCTGCCGTCAAAGTCTATGTTTCTATGGTACAATACCAGACCATGACAGTCATATGAAAGGCATGGGAAAAATACTGCAAAACCCCCAGGATATCTAAATATATACGTGGAGATTCTAGTGGCTAGCTTGGGACACCAGTTTTCACCCAGCAACTATAGATCCCCAGTTTCGACAGGCCCAGGGAGGCCTTCAATATCTGCAGCAACGTCTGGGGGTACAATCATCAAGACCTTTGAAGAGTGTAGACGAGAATTCAGCTGGGCCACTATGGACCCCTTCCGTTACTTTCAGGTCAGGGATTATATAGCAGGGCAATTAACTAAGGAACAAAGAGACATGTAGGAAGATACCTAGGCATAGGTGACCCTTCCTACATTCCTTAATACCATCAGACAAAAGGGAGCAATATTGGCCCTATGTCAATTTATACTGCAGGGCAAAAAGTCTCAAGAACAACACCCAACTCATAAATGGCAGACTAGGCCTAGGTTCAATTAACAGTTTAAAAAAAAAAGTGGGGCAGAGTGGGACTGGGAGCCAGCAGAATTTCATCCTCTTCACAGTAAAGAGAATTTGTTTGGAAGGTCAGGACCAGCTATTTTATTACTTCTGTGATGAAGTCCAAATGGGACAACAATTCCAAAGCAGAATGCTGGCAGAAGTGTGGGGAACCTAGGGTTTCCCATTCACATATATTCTGGGACTGCCCCACACTTCAGCACTTTTGGGCAGCAATAGTGAATAGGCTTAAAAGAGTGTTTATTACTGAGAAACACATCTTAATTCAGCATTTAATCCTGAACCTCAAGGTAAAGAGACATTGCACTAATGAAGCATCAGTGTAGCCACAGCCGCCACATTGTTAACTAGGAGAGGATTGCAGAGCGACTTCCCCAGGGTACAGGAATGGGAAGAAGAGACGTTGCAAATTTTGGACAAGGAACGACTTGCATTTCAGATGCAGGACAGGATGCAAGCATTAATTTCTAGGTGGACTTGCTGGGAACTATCTCGGGGAGATATACCAGGGAAGAGGGGACAGCCTCTATGAGGTTGTGGGACAGATGGCTAATACTCAACTTTTCACATGAATGGGAATTGCAGTGTTATTTTTATGGCTCCCATTGCCACCAGGAGGATTAGATGGTAGCACTACAGGCCTAGGATACCAGAACCACTTTTAATTTCTCTGGGCAGGGGGAGGGCCGTGGAGGCCTGCTTAGGCTGCTCACCCTTCTATTAGCTCCTGGATGTTTCTCTTTACTTATAATAACAAACAGCTGCACTCGCAGAATGCTGTATAGTTCAGCCGATTCCCTAGGAAACACTGTCTGCCATTCTATTAGTTCTGGTTGTTAAGTCCTTTCTACTTTACGTTTATGTGAGAAATGCATACACTGCGACGACAATGCCTTCCATGTCCTTGTAGTCACACAGCACCGTCTTGCATGGCTTGTGTTTCTATCATAATGTATTGTACGTTCTAATGTCACTGATGGTGTTTTCAACAAAGAATATTAAAAAAACAAACAAAAAAAAAATTATATTACGAGGCTGCCACCAGGGAAATTCTTGGCTCACTCACTGCCTTAGCACGAGGAAGGAGCAGAGATGCATCTCCATTATCCTCAGGCCAATGGAATGACTGTCTCTGCCCTGGATCAAAATCAGTTATGAGTTTAAGATGTTTTACCAGACACTGTACTCCTCAGAGTCTTCTCCTACTCCGGATGATAGTGACACTCACCTGTCTCAGGTCTCAGCAGAAGCAAACCATCTCCTTCACTCACACACACACACACACACACACACACACACACACACACACACACACACACGTTTCAGAGGCAACTGCTAGCATGTCTACTGGCAAATCTCTGGGGCCGGATGGCAACCCCAGTGATTTTTACTATGCCTCTACACTTGTCTTGGCACCTAGACTGGCCACTGTGTTCAATGACACATGGGGCAAAGGGGCACTCCCCCCCCCCTTGTTTATGCAAGCCCTCATCACCTTGTTCCTGAAAAAGGGGAGGGATAGTGTGCTCTCTGTTCACAATTTTGCCCTGTTTCACTTATAATTGTTGATGCCAAGATATCTGCAAAGGCTCTGTCCTGCTGCCATACCTGCCTTGATATATCCCAACCAGGTAGGTTTTGTCCCCAGGAGACTGGGCTCAGACAACACCAGGAGACAGCTGGTAATCTTCTGGAAGGTAACAGAGGAAACTGAGCTCCCTAACACCATGTCCCTAGATGCTACAGAAGGTCTCTGACAGGGTGGAGTGGGCCTATATGTTTGACACCTTGTCCAGCTTTGGCATCTCCCACCACTTTAATCAACTGGTCCAGCTGCTTTACAGATGATCACTTGTCTCTGTTTTAATTTGGTTATTTCTCAGCCCTTTGCCTTGTTCCAAGGGACAAAAAAAGGGGTTGTTCTCTCTCTCTCTCCCTTCCTATTCCTGTTGGTTTTAGAGCCACTGGCCCATAAAATTAAGGCTTCACAGTCCTTCCCAAGGATATGTACTGGAGATAATCTGCATAAAATCTCCCTTTTTTCGGATGAAAACATCACCCTGCACTTCACCGATAACCCCCTTTTCTAGCTACCCTGGAAGTCATCATTCATCAGTATGCCACCTTATCTGGGTATAAGTTAAATGGATCGAAGTTCCAGATTTTGCCACTCACTGAAAAATGTCTCCCTCTTTAGCTTCAGGGCATCCTTACCAATGGCCCCCAGATGGAGTGGCTTGTTTGGGCGTCCAAGTAAGGGCCACTGTCTCTGCTATTATCTTGGTCAATGTACCCTCCATGTTGGAGGAGCTCTCCTGAGATCTGGATAGGTGGAAAAACATGATGCTATCAACCAGGAGACAGGTAAATGCCTTAAAGTTAATAGTACTCTCAAAGCTGCAATATATCCTGACAAACCTGGCAGTTCCACTTCCTGCCTCATTTTTTGTGTAACCACCCAGTCCCCTGGGGTTACTAGAATCCCATCAGGTTAGCCCTAGGAAGGTAGTGGGAGCTGTGTAAGGAGCTCATTAGGAGCTCTTTACATATGACATCACTGTTTATTCAGCTAGGCTAGGCAGAGAATGGATTATGTCATTTAGAATTCTCCCAGCAGCATAAGCCACTTTGGAATCAGCTGCTCTGTGGAGGTTTACAATGTTGAGATGGGAGTCAGTTAAGAGTGCGGTCTGTAGTTAGCAGTAGTGTGAAATGGAGCTCTGAGCCAGCAGCAGGGCTCAGAGTGTGGGAGTGCTTGCCGGTCTCCTGTAGGAGACGGGGTGAAGGCCCCCGGCAGTTTCTCACCCTAGTGTGTGAGACCAGCAAGAACTAGAAGAAGAAGTGGTGGAGACCATTCACCTGCAGGACCCCAGTGGGTCATTTTCCACAAAATTGTGGTTTGGACTGTGTTTCAGTGGGATCCAAGGGGCAATCCTCTGAAGAACCTGAAGAGTTGCAGCTGCCCAGAAGGAAGGGTGTCTGTGTTGAAGTTATGACAAAACTACCTGTGAAGGAAAAAGGATGTTTTCCTTCAAGTTTTTCCATGTCTGTATTAAAACAGCAAACAAAGTCGTAAGTACAGATTCATGGAACTGTTCTTAGGAGTTGGTCTGAGGTGTATGTGCCCAGAGATACAGCTAGAGTGCACCTGTCAGGGCCTCTGTTCACCACAAAAATGTACTGAGTGTTCCGTTTCACCACAAATAAGTGCTGAATATTTCAAGTTTAAAGTTCAGGAGTCCTTTAGCATTTCATGGGGAAATGGAGGATCCATGTTGGTGTAACCCAGAAGAAATGCCAGAAACTGGGCATGGGGTAGGGTTGGGCATAACCCCAGTTCGATTCCTCAGTCAGGGCTAACTGGTTCACGTATGGGCACCAGGTTAAACTGAGCATGTTAATGATGTCATCGCTCCAGGGGAAATGTTTTTAAAGTGTGTGGCAACTACCACAGTTTACACTTGTTTTGGAAAGTAAAGTCCAGAGACTCTTAGTACAGAGGGATGGACAGTTCGAAAGGTGTGCGAGAAAAAGTTGTTCTTCAGTGCCCAACCAGTTTTTTTTTTTGTTTTTTTTCTTTTCTCAGAACAACAAAGTCTTGCTCCTGTGTTTACAGTACAAAACCCGGGGGACCACCCCATTCTGCCTGTTCCAACTTGTCAGAATAAAGCCATACTGTACAATCCCAATTTTCAGTTGTGGACGTTGCCTTAATGCTTCCAGTGTGAACTGTTATGGGGCCCCCACAGAAGTTAGAGTTAGCGTAGTCCTAGCACCTCTCTCCCAGAACCTGGAGTAAATATAAATGTTATTTTGTATCCTAAACCCTCTACCATACCTCTTAACCTTTTGTCACTGAAATGAGGGACATGGACATTTTTTGACAGACACAATTTTAAATTTTTTATTTTTTTTTTTTATTTCGTTTTTGTTGACCGGGTAAGTTCACTAGACAAATCCTGCCTATTTTCAGGCACGACCCGGGGGAGGGGGATACAGATGAATGCCAACTGAGCTTGAACCAGATGAAACTGTTGGTGGTATTTTTAGTGAATGAGGGAAATTTGGCCAGGACACCAGGGAAATTCCCCTACTCTTTTCGATAAGTGCCATGGGATCTTTAACATCCACCTGAACTACCACCAATCCAGGCATATGGCACCTTGGTTTACTGTCTCATCAGCAAGACGGCACCTCAGAAGTGCAGCACCCCTCTCATGCTGCACTACAGTGTCAGTACTGGGATATTAACCCAAGTGCCAGATGTGGGAACTGAACCCACAGCCCTCTGATCTCCCGGCCTCAGAGGCGAGTGTGCTACCTACTAAGCCACTGACACTGATGAAAATGAGGGACAATTAGGGACACAGACTCTCAGAATGAGGGACACATCCTCAAACATGGAGATACAAGCTCAGAACACTATGAAACCCATAGTGTTTACTTGTACAAAGTTTATTTTGAATTTAGTATTTTAGAATATTAAGAGTTTCTGCTTTAAAATCTGAATTTACAGCAGCACTTTTGTGTGGGCAGCACCTTTTCCATGAAGGACGGATGAGGGACAGAGCAATTTTAAGGGGGAAAATGAGGGATGTCCCTCGTAATGAGGGACACTTGAGAGGCATGCCCTCGACCCCTTTAGACTGCCGAGCCAGGTATTCACCTCAGAGCTAGGGGTGATGCCTTTTGTTTTTGCCAACTTTTGGCCTGTTGCCTTGTCTGGGGCATGAGTTTGGGGGGGTCTTAGTCTGCGCTTGACCGGAGCATGGGTTGCATTTAAGACCTTGTACATTAAAATGACTAAATTAATCTGGAACCATAAAGTGCTCGAAATAAAACTGCAGACATTACAGAGGCACTTGGGGGAGGGGATGGTGGCTTCAGCCTGCCGAACCTCAGAATGTAGCACAACTCTGTGGTCCTCAGACAAGCCATAGTCCTCAGATAAGCCATCACATGTCTCAATCCATGTTAATAAAAATCACACATGCCCCCACAATGCAAAGCATCATGGGCTGCATATGCAAATCACCACAGAATGTTATGCTGGTCCAACTTTAAGCAGAATTGCATGGTGCCGAAAGGCCTCTCACACAGTTTGCAAAGGGTGCTAACAGAAGACATAGACACGTGTTTCATCCTACCAGGACTCATCAGTATGCCTCGTCTGTTTGACACCCCAGTGGAATGGACCAGCTACCCTTAAGGCAGTGTGCCTTGGATATATTGTGGTGAACCCATTAAAATAAAAAAATTATTTAATTCAATCCATGCTTATCACCTTACCAACCAAGGTGGATGGCAATTGAACTACTATAATGTGCTCTTCCCACTCCCCCAGCTTTGATAGTGGTGCATGCGGGGAGCCCGCAGTCTGAAGTAAGTGTGAAATACACAAAGAATGTGTGTCAGAAATATTCAGCCACCTGGGACTGGCAGCTGCATCCTCGAAACTCCAATCTATGTGGAAAAACACCACTCTCAGAATTGACAATGTACCCCATGACTGGGAAGATTGGACAGCACTGGGCATTGCCAAAATAAGTGATCTCTACTGCTCTTGAATGCGGGTCCTCCATTCCTTCCTGGAGAGGGCATCATTTTGTAATGTTCCCAGGACACACTTTTGGAGATTCCTCCAGCTTTGGAACCTGCTCAGGGTGAAAGTGTTGTGCACACAATCTCTCCCACCACTGGAGGTTTGATTTTGAAGCTGGTATTTCTTCAGAAAAATCACCCCTCAGCTCAAGTCATTTAAGTCCTGCCAAGATACACATACACAACCAGTGTCAAAATTGTTCACAACAACAAGACCTTTACAATGAGGGTAGTCACCAAGCTGGACTCTATAGTTTTTTTTTTTGTTTTTTTGTTTTTTAAATATTGCCATCTCTGCTGTTGTATTGTAAAGCAGTGCTTACCGCTGAATCTATGGGCTCGGCTACATCACTGTCACATGAGACAGGATGCATTGTAGGTACAAGAAAAGCAATAAACTTAGCTGAGATGGAGATTCCCAAGGGGTCATAAAACTACCATAAAGCTAGCAGGCTAATTTAGGAAAGATGTCTAATAGCAAACAGAGGGAAGGACACACTAGGACTTCACACACAAATCAAAACACTCTCCCACAACATTGAGGATGGTTTATGACCAAGCATACACAACAAGGCAGTTGTGATTGAGATGTTGCCGTGGTAACCAGAGATCTCAAGAGCGGAGCTCGAGAGGTCCGTTATCACGGAAACCTGGAGATCTCTCAACTGCCTTGTTTATGTATGGTTGCTCTTACACAATCTTTTCTAGTGTATGGGCAACCACATGTGGCACTACTTGATCCCCCAAACAGGTCTCTTAGAAAAAAAATGCTTACTTTGGTAGCTGTTTTATTCTGCTGAATCGCGCAGCTTACTTCCTCACCATGCAGCCTGCTCAACTGCGCATGCGCGACCACGTTCGATGTTGTTGTCCTGTGCCGATGACGTACTCAGTGCAGCACAACAACATCATGACGCAGTGAGTGCAGCACAACAACGTTGTTCCAGGCATGAATTTCCATGCAGAACAGCGTCCCACCATACACTATATATGTTTTCACCAATTCTGGGTGTACTATTCCTTTAAAGGATCCAATGCCTCTGCCCCCCTCCCCAATCTGGATGCCTTGGATACAGTATGAATGGGGGTGCACATTGGTGTGCCCCAAAAGATATGGGGACAGTTTTTAATGAAAAAAAAGTTAAGGGTGGAGTGCTTTTATTAACAGAGAAGAGGGGCAGAGGGAGGTGTGTGCATGGGTCCTAGAGGCGCCCTACAAGAGAAATATTTTGATCTGAATTAAAATATCCTCAAATGTGGGGCACTCTAATCCAAACCTAAATATTGGAACCCATTTGCACACCCAAATGCTGCTTTTGTGATCTCAGCATGCCACTGGATTCATAACGGTACTGTACACTGTTGGATTTTCTTCATGTGTGTTAATGTTTTATTTCCTAGTGAGACACTAGACTGAGCTTGTCATCAGTCACTTCACTGAAACTATTTCTGGTGTGTAAACTATAGCCGACATAGTTTATTACAAAAGGAGATGCGGCTTGTGCAAAGGTTGTAACTTTTCGTGGTAATTCTCTGAGAGGGAGTTATAATTGTTTCCTAGTGGTATGGCTGTTATTAGTACTTGGGTGTGAAAGAATGTTATCTGCCAAATTTCATTTGGTGTTTTCAGTGTTACAATTACACTTTTTGAGCTTTAAGAACTATATTGCTCCACAGAGGCTCTGCCCTAAACTGATCTGCCTTCTATTTAAAGAAAACAGCAATGCTGTAAAGGGCTCATTTTTGAACCCCCAATAATAGGCGACACACACAGAATTTATATTTTATAACAGCTGGGAGGTACTAAACTGGAAAAGTGCAACAGAGACCGACAACAGGCATCTTTGTTGATATTATCTTTATTCTTGTAAAAGCACTTCAGATACTACACAATAAAACAGAAACACGTGGTTGTAAAAGTTCAAATGAAAGTTACCGAGACTTACAAACCAGGAAATTATAAAAATAAACTGTCAGTGTAACATATGGGTGGGGTCCTGCACCTAACAAAAAACCCTGGAGTTCAGTGGGTGGGCCACTGCAGCACATTTGCATTCTTGTCAGTGACTCCCTGCAACTGGCTGGCCAACTGAGTACCCAGTTGGAGTGTGGTGTGGCCTTCCACAAAAGGCACCCTCAGGTGATGTTTCCAGCTCTTCACCCTTCACTGCAGTTGTGGAGCTGTGGTGCAGCAGTCTTGGAGGCGGTGTGTGTGGCCAGGATTCTGTGGTCTTGTTAGAGTGGTGGCTCCATTAATGATATGATTTTTTGTTGCATAATAGCAGCTCCTTCGTTTGTTTGGTGCAACGTGGTAAAGCTCACTGCCTGAGCAACAGTAGAGCAAAGTGCCACTCTCGCAGGCAGTTGCCCTCAGTGCTCCTTCCCTGGAAGGAACACACACATCCATTTCCGCAGCAAAGGTAAACTACAGAGGAAAAGAGAGAATCCAGTAGGAGTGGGATTTGGTGAGTGGGCAGCAGTAGGACCACTAGCCTAGCTTAATTGCACCTGCATTGAGAGTGGGTTAAGAAGTGAGGCCAGGTACTTGAGTGTGGCCCTGATGGGATTTTGCTGCCCAGTAACACCTACCCCCTCCACAGAAGGTTTTGTAAGGGGGCGTCTGCCCTTGCAGAAGTTAAGTTGGGTTGCACTGGTGACCAATCTTCTCCCTTTCAGTTGAGCTTAACCCTGCTTTCCTTCCTCCACCCTCCAGTAACAGGGCTGTCCTCAACCATACAGAAGAAAGAGCTAGTACGGGGCAGTGCAGGTTTGCTTTCCTTAAGTCCAACTGTGATGGAGATAGATAGAGGCTGCTCCAGCCTACAGATAAGGCCTGCAGTGTCAGAAGAGTTCAGAGGTAGGCCCACCAGAGGGAGCAGCCCTAGATGGCAAGCAGTGGTGTGACCAGACAATGGTGTGACCAGACAATGGTGAGCGGCAGAGCAAATAGACAAGGGTAAATGTCCAGAAATCAGAGTGTGGAATAACCAGATGGCAGCGACCCTTAGGCTGAAGGTGGAGCACAGCAGGACTAGACCTCACCCATGCTGGACACCAGGCACTGCACCTCACTTGAGGTGTTAGGTAGGAGTCATTTTCATAATGTACATTACACAGCTGCAGTCCTTTCATTAAAGTCTCTTGAACTGTGTCCTTACAAGACTGTTGAGAGTACGGGTCGGTATGTGGGACCTTGGACTTAGTCTGACCCCTATAAAGTTCTGAACACTTAATGTTACGGGACAATCTGAGAGGTTAAATGTATGTTCATTTGCACTGCTCCTGGTTTTTACTGTGGGTTGATTACATTAAAGAAATGACTTTGCCTGTGTGACTAACCCTGCCTTTCTTTCCCCAATACTAGTTGATTAATAAATATGTAATAATTACTAGTGAGCATTTTTACTGTTCAGATAAAGTTACATTCTTAACATAAGAAAGAGTCGGCAGATGGGGACTGCATGATCCTTCTAGTCTGCCCATGGTGCTACTCCCCCCCCCGCCGATATCTTTCAACCCAGTTTGCCCACAATGCCTGTCCCATGCGAGACTGAAATCTCTTACAGTCTTCGATACCACCACTTCTTGTGGCAGGCTGTTCAATGGGTCCATCACTCTCTTGGCGAAAAAGTACTTCCTAAGATTGCTTCTGAATCTACCTCCCACCAGATGCAAGCTGTGCCCTCTTGTTCGCGCAGCTCTATTTCCCTGGAAGAGGTTTCCTGCCTGAGTTGTGTTAATCCCCTTAACGTATTTAAATGCTTCTATAATGTCCCCTCTATTTCTTCTTTGCTCCAGAGAATATAAATTCAACTCCTTGAGTCTTGTTTCGTATGGCTCATAATGCAGCCCCTGCATCGTCTTTGTAGCCCTTCTGTGTACCATCTCTAAACGGTCAATGTCCTTTTTCAGGTGAAGTCTCCAGAACTGACCACAGTATTCCGGGTGTGGCCTCACTAAGGACCTGTAGAGTGGAATGATTACTGCACACTTTCTACTTGTAATAGGCTATGTTCATGAAAATCTTGTACCAATGGAATGGAAATGTTAAGAGTGTGATATAAAGTGAGGAAAAAAATAATATTTGAAATGCTGTTTTAATATTTTGTATGTGTAGAGATACAGATAATAAAATTGTGTTCTGCAGCTACCTGGAATTTTTTTTTGTTGTTGTTGTCCAACCCAATTTTCCTGCTCTTTTATTGGTCCTAAATTGTGACATGGAAATTCTGTAGGTTTTAGTTGTATGTTTTCTGTCAATTCTGCCATTTTTCTGTTTAAATAAAGTGTGCTTTCAACAATCCAGATGCTGTCCTGTAGTTCTTTTACCCTACCTATGTTGTTTTACCAATTATTTTTATAGTTTGAAGCACCTCCAAAATGTGTTCTGAATGTACTAGTTGGTGTCCTCAGCTAGTACATTCAGAACATGGCCAATTATTTACTTTTTGACATGTACATCCCTTTTTTTTTTTTTTTTTAATGCTCCTGTGTGTTACCAATGCTGCCCTTGCTATATTGCCAGGTAGTAAATCTTGCCTGCTCTTTATTGTTTGAGTCAGGTCATCTTTTTTCAACCCTTCCAACCAATGGTGTCCATGCTCCTATTAGGTACATTCAGAACACCCCCCTCCCTCCAATTGGTTGCCCGATTGTTTCGGGATTCCAGTTTTCCCTGTGATATAGGTGGCCAGTGGGAAGTGTAAAATCTGCTGCACATAAGTGCTTGCCCCCTTTCTTGCTGTTTTTTGTACAGCAGAAAGTGTTGGTGTCCACCTGGAGCAGCAGTCGTGCATTCAGAACGAGGAAAAGCCCCAGCCATTCAAAGTGCACTCAGAGTGCCAAAAGGTAAGGTTCTGACCAGGTCTGCCAGTTTTAGGGATAGGGGATCATTGTGCAGCTTATTTTGATTCCAGCAGTGTGATTTCCTTACTGTTTGCTGCCCGCTGATGTTTGCTTCTGTGGCTGGAGGGTGATTTAGTACTTATGCTTGGCCTTCCTGCTAGCAAAATGCGGGTCTAAATCCATGGTTTGTTGTATACAGTTTTTAATACCACCCACTGCAAGGTTGCCACATAGCTGGATGCTGAGCAGGCCATGTTGAGACCATGCAATCTGTGGTTGTTGGGGTGGGGGCAAGGTATTGTTTGGGCTGGACCAGAAATGCTGTTTCTGTTGCATTCCACATTGTCAATGAGTAATAACAGTCTCCATGATGTTTTGTAATGTCCATTGTATTTTTTGTTAAAGCCATGCTTTGCTGTGCTGATGCTTAACATAGAAACATAGACTGTGATGGCAGATAAGGATAACCTGTCTCACCCAGTCCACCAATTTCCCTGCCTATTGGATAAGCTGCAGATCCTAGTTAACCAACAGTCTACTTCCTCCTGCCTCTCACCAGAATTGTTTTATGTCTGTCCCATGCATTCTTGAATTCCTCCACTGTTATTGACCCCACAACCTCCTCAGGAAGGCCGTTCTATGCACCACCACCCTCTCTGTGAAAAAATATTTCCTCACATTGCCCTTGAGCCTCCCTGCTCATCTTCAAATTGTACCCCCTTGTTCTTGCACATCTCATTTTCTGAAATATACTATCCTCTTGGACATTGTTGATTCCCTTGAGGTACTTAAAGATCTCTATCATGTCCCCCCTCTCCCTCCTTTCCTCTAGGGTATACATATTAAGCTCCTTTAGTCTCTCCTCGTATAGCTTATGGTGCAAACCCTGCACCATTGTTGTTGCCCTCCTCTTGACTGCCTCCATCCTGTCTATGTCCTTGTGGAGATGGGATTTCCAGAACTGCACACAGTACTCCAGATGGGGTCTCACCAGCTGTCTGTACAGAGGGATAACAACCTCCTGTTTTCTACTGGTGATGCTTCTCCCTATGGGTCCCAGAATCCCCCCAGCTTAATCATGTTTGACAGAATTTTGTGTAACCACCCACCGCATGGTCTCCACATGGCTAGATGCTGTGCAAGCCATTGTTTGCTGCTCAACCTTCAGCCATTTTGAGGCCTTGCGGTCTATGGTCATTTGGGGATTAGGGGGAAGTGCAAAGTATTGCCTGTCTGCTACTAAATGTTTTTTTTATGAAATGGTTTGCCTGCTGTGTCCATTTCTGTGGTGCTGGGCCCTGATGTCCATCTGCTTTTGTGTTACCACCTACCACATGGCTGGGTGCTGAGCAGGCCATTGTTTGCTTCTCAACCCTCAGCCATGTTCAGACCATGTAGCTGTGGGAATGGGTGGGTGCCCAGGTACTCTGGGGCTCAGAGTGAGGATACGCATTGTTCTTAAAATGTTTCTCAATGTTTTGCTAAAATGTGCTTCCTAATGTGCCCTGCATGATCTTAACATGGCTGCATGCTGAATACAGTCCTCTTTTGTTAGACACTCAGTGTGCAGCCATTTTAAAGGGAGTTTCCGATATAAGGTATTGGGTTTCATAGCCCAATACCTTATACCATCCTGAGCTCACCCCTGCAAAGTTTAATTTTAAAGTTAGTAATTTTAGCATGGGAAGGGATTGTAACTGGCACTGAACCCTCAGCCAGCCAATCCCTTCCAGCTTCCTGCTGCCCCCGCTCCACCCCTGCACTCTTTGAAACTGTGATGTGTGGCACGGAGAGCATGGGGCTAGCACCATTAAAGTCTATGGGGCTATTTTAAGTGTTTTTAGTATTTTTTTAATAGTTTCGAAGAAAATTAGCAGTCACTTAACTAGTAGGGACCCTACTAGTTAAGTGAGGGCTTTAATTTTCTCTAGGACTGTTAAAATTACTAAAAAAAAAAAAAAAAAAAAAAAAAAAAGGCTTTTAAAATAGCTCTATAGTCTTAGAGGCTCACCCCACATTCTCTCTGGGCACAAGTCACAGGTTCAGAGAGTGGGGCAGAGTTGGGGCAGAGCAGGGTCACCAGGAAGCTGGAAGGGATTGGCTAGCTGAGTGTTCGGTGCCAGTTACGATCCCTTTCCATGCTAAAACTATGAAATTTAAAATTTAAATTTTTTGCAGGGGTGAGCTCACATTGCTGTAAGTTATTGGGCTATGAAGCCTAATACCTTACAGCAACTAGTCAGCAATTCACTTTAAGACCATGCGTGATGGTGGTGGTGGGATACAAATGATAGTTATACTGGAATTTAGCTGCTGTTGCAGTGCACCATTCTCCTTACATTCATCACACTGTGTTGTGTAGCAACTGATGGGTGATCTTCCACCAGCTGTGATGTAATTGTCCACCTTCTGTATTCTGTCATTTCTTGTGCTGTGAAGTAACTGTTGGGTGACCTCTTAGTTTCCTTCTTGTCCCCACTGTGAAGTAATCGCCCACTTTCTGTTCTGCCATTCCATCTACTGTGAAGCAACTAATGGGCAATCTCTGTTTCTTGCTTTCCTCTGCTATGACATAATTATCCACACTCTGTTCCGTTGCTTTATCTGCTATGAAGTAGGTCATGGGCTATCTCTGTTTCTTCCTTTCCTCCACTATGAAACAAATAAACACAGCCACAATAGTAGCAGTGCAAGTAAATTTCAGTGATCCAGCTCCAGCTGGGGACACCCGATCAGACACTGCCAACCGAAAGGCAATTCAAAGGACTCAAGCAGGACTGCCCAAGTCACCTGCATGGTTTGCATCAACAATAAAATTATAAGTGATAATATCAAGTTCACCGGCAAAGCAGGCAGCAGTGTAAAGAAGAGGACTAAACATGAAATGATGTCACAATTTGGAGGCAAACATTGTGGATGTCATGAAGGAAAACGTGAAGAATGGATAACAGGAACGAGAGTGGATCAGAGCAGTTTTGGTGCTGAAAAATTACAAGATGCTATGTACGCAAGCACAACCCTTGGAATTAGCTGGACAACACTCATGAATGCATCTCGTAGTGAACGGAAACATGTAAAAGCATACGCATTCTGTACTGCCTCAGGAAATTACAAAGTAAAAGCTTTTCTGCAACCCTCTGTCGTCATAAGAAGGCTCTTAAAGAAGCCAATGTACAAAAGTGTTCCTATCAAAACTCCTTCATTTACTACATGCAGAATTTCTGAAGCAACACCCATAGTGTCATATCAGTGCCATCAAGTTCAACAGTTTGTGCCCAAGCATATAAAACTTGCCAGACAACAGAAACTGGACACATGCCTATGTGAGTACTGTGAAAATGACACATTAAAATGGTGATCATTAAACCACATGGCAGAGTATTACACACTTCCAGAGTGCAAAGTCATCAATATTTACGAAACTGTGGAGCTGACAATGTGTGCAAATGAAGGTTCCATGTTTTTCAGAAAAGACTGTCTGGAGAAGGTATGTGGGGCTTGTGCAGTGAAAGCAATTGAAAAACATGCACAGGCTCTATTGAATCAACATGGGTTAGAAATTTTGAGATGGTATCAGTGAGAAACCATCACAGTGAAGAAAACAAATGATGGCATTAACACGAAAACATCCCGCAAAGTGTTGGTCAGTAAGAAGACCACATTACAACAACTTACTGGAAGACCTACATTTTCTTGGTTGCCATCTACATGTGGCATTTTGGCAAATAATGCAATTTGCATTACTCAAGACAAATCTACCACAAGCCTGGGTCGTCATGGTGCTGGACTCTGCAGAAAACTATGCCTGCAAGTATCAGGATGAGATCCAGTCCCGCCACTGGCATCACGAGTGGGCTACAGTGCACCAGATAGTTACATATGTAACCCCCCTGTAAATGGGGGTTCCCAAAAGACTTCCAGGAGCTTGCTTGAATGCTCCAAGCCTGAATGGTGTTTGGCGTTTAAGCCATTTATCAGTGAGTGTTTTTAGAGCCTCTGGTACTGTCTCTTTAAGAGCTGTCTGCTTGCAGACATAATTAGTTTGTATGGGGGGGGACTGTGTGCTTCTCTGCTTGAGTACCACTTGAGCTGCTGCTAATTCACTCTATTTTTGCAGTCACTAGGAGTGCAAAGGAACCATCTGAAAGATGTAACTGTTTGCCAGAAATCATTTAGAGTAATAATGAAATACAGTTTGTCTAACCTGCTTTTGCAGTCAGAACTGTGTTTGCCTAGTTCCCATTCTAGTTTTGAACTGCTGAACTGGACCAATCAGTGTGGGTTAAGGTAGCTCTAAAATGGTGCCTTGGACCGAATTAGAACTTGGACTCGTAATCTGAGCCAGCCACAAAGAGGATTGTATGGGCAGTGACTCTGGGAGATGTAATTTGACTTTGGCGCCTTTTGGACCAACAGGGGCAGTCTATTGTGAGTGACAGCCAATCCAGCCAAGAACTGGGAGGAACTCAAAGGAAGTGCCCGGTTTTGTCTGCTGGAGTTTCAGTTGAGCTCTGGCAGTGAAGAGGGAAGGAGCCCTGTGCTTTTTTCTCGTGTGCAGTTTTAGTCGGAAACGGTATAAGGCCCAGAGTTCCGGCTCAGCTTGTGTAACTGCTTGTTAGACTGAATCCGTCCTGTGAAGAGAATCAAAGGATATCTGAAGAGTAGAAACCAGGCTCACCCTGTAGAAGACTGGAGAAATTGCTGAATTGCACTTGGTCTGTCAGGAACTGAATCTGCTGTGTGTTCTCCCGGGTATTGTGCAGTAATTGCGATCGGGATAGAGAAGCAGCCTGCCTGGTATAGTACTTTCTTTTTACCATATAAATGTGTGAGGAGGCTTGTGTAGCTCAAGTGAATCCTGCTGCCATTAAAGGACTTTTGCCTGTGACTGTTTACCATATAAATGTGTGAGGAGGCTTGTGTAGCTCAAGTGAATCCTGCTGCCATTAAAGGACTTTTGCCTGTTACTGTTTACCATATAAATGTGTGAGGAGGCTTGTGTAGCTCAAGTGAATCCTGCTGCCATTAAAGGACTTTTGCCTGTTGCAGTTTGCCATATAAATGTGTGAGGAGTCTCGTGGAGCTCAAAAGTAGCCCTGCTGATGTTGAAGGACTCTATCTTGTTTGGAGGTCGTGAGTTCTAATTCAGAGTCGCTCCCTGTTGAATTGCCACATTGAATCTAAATGGAATTACTGTACTGCTGACTGTTTAACTAATTTTTTCTTTCTCTGTGTGAAAGGGCCCCTACCAGCTGCCATGGTTTGAACTAGCCACTAGGGCTTGGGTACCCAGGGACAGTAACTGGTAGGGATAGACCTGTGCACAGAGCCATAGGTAGATGAGTAAAGTGATAAGATAATTAACCTGATTTCCCCCTGTCCTTGTTATATCCCCGTAAATAAATCAGAGCTGCTTGTTTCAGCAAAGTTATACTGCCTGAGGTATTTGTCTATGTTAAAGTATTGTACTGTGATTGTTGCACTGTATCTGCTTATTTTACAGGGGTCCCAAAGCCTGAACCAGTCCTGGGGGTAAGTGTATACTGTGAAGGTAATTCTGATATACTGTGTGGGCCACTAGTGGAAGAAAGAGGGTTGCAGTGTCCCAGAGGGCTGTGACCAAGTTAGTTTAACTACTGCAAACCCTGACCTCTGGGTGGAGGCACCCGCCATTGGATCCAGGCCCCTCAACCTGTTAGTGGCAAATCAGGCAGGGGTAGTAGCCCCTGGGATAGCGCCATCTAGGGGTTACACATATTACAGGTGCTCACATTGTAATGACCTTGTCATGGAATACCTGGTATTCATCTCAAATGACCTCACACATTACCACCATGCTTTTTGACATTTTGTTAAGATGGCCAATATACATGTAACCCCTCACCCCTGCCTTTTTAGCAAAACAACAGGTGGCATGCTGTTGAAGCTGACAGCAGTACCTGGTGGGGACTGGGTTCGGGGAGGATGAGGTTACTCGGGCACAGGGGGCCTAGGTTTGGCTACTCTGCACAGGGCACCCAAGTAAATCCAACACAGGAAGCAATAACTGTAATGTCCAGAACCAGGAATGGGATTCTCCAGTGTGGCTTTTATTCACATCCAAGCTGAACAAACAAAGCATAGACAGACCCACACGGGGCTACATTCCTGGTAATGCAGATTAGAGACAACAAAACACTTTATCACTATTTCTAGCCCTCAGGCTCTAAACCCACCAGGCACACAGCCCGGACTTGCACGCAGCTTTGGGTACACAGCCCGACTTGTACACTACTTGGGTTTTCCCAACTGGCCTGGCTCCCCCACCGGCCACTTGATCCGCAGTCCATTTTGGGAATGAACCAATTATCCTGTTGTGGCTCCCCAAACCACACTAGAGCCTTCGACCCTAGAGAGAATTTTACTCCAATCCCACATCTGGGTGCTTCCTCATCACTGGCCAAGTGCCTGAGGTAAGTAGAAACCACAGAGCAAATCCAGAGGTGGACCTGGTCACTAAAGATGGGGCCTCCCACTCCAGCCCACAGTCCATACCCGGCCATTTCTCTGGAAACTAAACAATTCCTTTACTGAAAACTTGCAAATGTAGATTCTTGGGTAGACGTATGTCACATCTCCTCTACATATCATTTTCATCCCAATAAGCTCTGGACTTGAACCTACTTTTACTTGTTGCTTAGCCCATTACTCTAGGCTTCCCACTATCTCAGTAGTTCAATCCCCACATTGTCACACAAGTCCCAAGGTGAAAAACATAGGCCCTTTCAGGAAGAGCAGACACTCACCCTTCGGTTGCAGGTGCCCCACAGGTGACTCACAAGTCTTCTTGTTCTCCCAAATAAACTCTGGAACACATAGGCAGCTTTTCCTATAGAAGCAGAACTAGGGGGTTGCCCCAGGAATCTGCAGGGAACCCTTTCCTGCCCCCATCCCCGAAGGGAGGGGGCACTGAGACCCGAAAACAGTGGTCTCTGCCACTTCAATTATCTTCCGTGTCTCTCTTTTGGTGGAGACACAAACCCTTTTACTTAAAAGTAGCCCTCTGTCAGGGCTGAGGCTCCTAGAGCCTACACTGAGCTGCTGTGCTGCTTTCTAAGCAAGCTCTTAACACCAACTCCACACTGAACTGACTGACTCGCTTCAAAACCTCCCAACATTCTATACCAACTCCCTTGCTGCAGATTCCAATGTGGCTCATGCAGCTGTGATAGTTCTATTGGTGATGTCATCCCTCGGTCTCAGCTGAGACTGAGAACAGAGTGAGACAGTGTGAAACCCATTTAACTGGAGTTTCACAAGCTGCCTTCCCTGCCTACCACTAGGTCTTACTGGGATTCTAGTAACCCTGGGTAACAAGGGGGTTACATACACATCATGAAGACTCACCACATAAAAATTACATTACATTTCACAGATGGCTTCGTCAGTTAGTACAAATCAAAATGGTCCTTCTATGGAATTTCAAAGGCTTCATCAGAGTATGGATTCCCTGTCGAGTATGCCAATTTTTGGATCACACCATGTTAAGCACCCCTCAGATGGGGAGAGCGGTGTGGTGAAATGGTCAGCAACCAGGGCTGTAAAATCATGAATCACTATCATTTCAACAGCGGAAGAAATGTTCACGTAATGCTGTGATAATCTGACCAGAGTGCCTCCAAGTGATGGGTGTAGGCATTCCAAGAGAAAATTTTTCTGGGTGCCTGACAAATCCATGAGACGGTCAAAATGACCGGGTGTTATAGCTTTTCCTGGGACAAGACATGTCCAAAGCGCAAGATCTGTGGAGGGTGGTGTGGTTGCCACCAGAGCACTGTCTTGTGTCTGCCATAAGTGCCAAAATGATGATGGCCCATGTGTGAACATGGAGCATGCGGATCAATGGACCTCAAAGAGGCTCAGACTGAAACACTGCAGCACCAGTACTTCTAAGACAGCTCAAATGCTTGAACTCAGGAATGACACTGTCCAGCAATGCCAGTGACAGACTCCTCTACAAATCAGTGCACAAAAGAGTGCCCATGAACACAGCACTGCAGATATGGACATTCCTGCTGTTTCCAGCACTCCAGTGACTGACCCCTCCTCTGCTCTTGCCACTCTACTAACAGACCCCAGTGACTGACCCCTTTGCTCCTGCCACTCTACTGACAGACCCCCTCTGTTGTTACTAGCACTTCATCAGCCAACCTGATTTCTGCTTCAGGCACTGAAGCAATGGACAATTCTTCTACTCAAGAAACTTTAGCAATGGCCTTCACTGCTTCTGTCCCTAGTGTGCTTGCTGACTGTCCACTTGCTAAAAAAAAAAAAAATTAAACCCAGACAAGATACAGCTGGAAAAATTCTATGCAGTCTACTATTCCAAACACTTTATTGGCAAGTGCTTACATTTAATGAACTACAATGTACTTTCACTGTCAAATTCCAGGAACAGCATGCAAATCAGTGTCTCACATGGCCACAACAGCAATGGTGAGACTGCAGAGACTTTTCCATGGACCTGCACATCTGTCAGGAAATGTAAGCTTTGCAGCTGCACAGGATGAACTGCAAACTATCACCACAAAATATGAAAAGCTCAAGAATTACTGGAATTGACAGCATTTAAAGTGTTGGACGATATGATCATTTGCTATGCACAATCTTTTCTCTGACTTTTTAATTTTTGCATCTTATTGATTTTTTTTCTTATTTCAGTGCACTTCAGTGCACGAATATATAATTCAAACAACATGAAGTCTTGCTATATTATGACATATGCAGTATAACCCCAGGTTAGAACTGCTCCGGAGGTGAAAGAGTTAACTTTCCATGCAGTGCATGGAACCTTGAGCGCGAGCTCGGTTGAACACACTGTCTGTTGTAGCTCAATCTTAAACTGTCAGATTCTTTACTCAGCCTCACTGAACAGTCGCTCCGGAGATTTCTCCTGCTGCTAGGTTCGTTTGTCGGTTAAAAAGTGTAATTCTCGGTTTATTTTACCGAAATTAAACCTCAATCGTCGGTTCAAGCTCTGTCTGTGGTATTGTAAGTAATAGATAGGCTTATGTTTATTTTCTTCTGTGTGGAACTTGTAAACGTCTTTTTCGGTTCGGTTTGAACCAATCAGATTGGGTTTAAATTAACTTTCTAGTCCTTTAGAGTGCGGTTCCCGGTTCTTATCGGTTCTAAAAAAACCCGGATTATATTACGTTTTTTTCCACGACCCATGACACGGTTGGGAACCGATAAGAGAGTCTTGCTTGGCGGATTGCCATTAACGGGCAAGTTTTGGTTAGGCTGGCACTATGTCTGAGAAACCCAAAAGAAAAACCGGACCCACTGGGTTTCAGCACTGTGGCCTCTGTGGGGAAGCCTTTGCTAAGGCTGACCCACACACCACCTGTGTATACTGTCTGGGGTTTGACCACTTCAATGCAGACTGCCAGATTTGTAAGAATTTTCCTGCTGCCACCATGGAAAAGAGAGTTGGTAGGCTCAGGGAAAGGGAGGCCAAAAGTCCGCTGGACCGATGGTCAGCCCGTCGGTTCCAACCGATCCTGAGAGGGAGTGCCTCTGACCAGGCGATACTTCCTCGGGCAAACGAAGAGCCAGCTCTGAGGAGCCGGTTCCAACTAAAAGGGCTAGAAAGTCAGCTAGTGTGGAGCCAAAAGTTCTTTCTCCAACTGCTGAAGAAATAGCTAAAGCTATTCAAATTGTCCAGTCTCTTTCCCCGGTTCCGTCCGAACCGACACCATCAGGGAAGCGCTCGGTTCGGACGGTTCCACCGGTTCAAGATTATGATTTTGAGGATTTTTATGAACCGGAGGAAGGGGAGGAGGGAAAGGAGAGTGAATGTGATTCTGAAAGTCTGGATGTGCCCATTGAACCGGACATCTCTCCAGACAGACCTTCAGGGGTTCCTCCCCCAGGCTATCTGAGTCCCCTTCTCATTTTATGTTCTACAAGAAAGTTGCTGAAACTCTCCAACTCCCTGTTGAGGAAGCTGTTGATGACCAAGAAGAGCCTGATTATGTAGAAATGATGGATATTCCAGAGTCTAGGAGACTGTCTATTCCCTTGCACAAATCCTTTAGGAAACAGACAGTAAAAATTCTAAAAACTCCTCACTCTATCCTTCCTGTGGATAAAAAGATGGACAAGAGGTATACATTATCAGGCTCTGATACGGAGTCTCTCTCTCAGCAATGCAGCCATGTGGGGTAGTGCAGGCTGCAGCCTGTGACAAGGCTAATATTCCTCTAGCTTCTCACCCTCCTGAAAAGGATTCCAGGAGGATGGATGCCATGGCAAAGAAACAGTACATGGCAGCATCTTTAGGACTCAGACAGGCAAATTATATGGCTTATGCAGCTAGGTACCAGAAATCCAGATGGGATACTGTGCTGGCCCTAGCAAAACAGGCCCCTGACCAGCTTGCCAAGGAGCTGGAGCAGGTGGCTGCTGATGGTACTGAGGCATCTAAGGTGCAATTTCATGCTTCAGTAGACTCTAATGATGTTTCATCAAGAGTCATGGCTACATCTGTGTCTCTTCACAGAATGGCCTGGCTCAGATGTACTGCCCTGTCACAGGATACTCAGTCTAAGGCTATGGATTTTCCTGTTGTGGGCAATTCTCTGTTTGGGGAGCAGACAGAAAATTATATGAAGAAAATGGATGAGTATAGGACCACCTATAGGAGTGCACAGGCCAAAGAAAGGTGCCACTCCTCAAAGGCAGCATGTCAGGGCAGGGGCAGACCTTTTCATAGGCCTTTACCAAGCCCAGGCCTCCTCTTCTGCTTATGCCCAGAGAGGGTTCTTTAGAGGAAGGGGCAGAAGGGTTCTAGTAAGCCTGCTTCTACCCCTCAACCCAAAGCCCCATGAAACAGGCTCCTGATGGGGTGGCCAGGGCCGATTCTCCACTCACTGTAGCAGGCTGGCTTACTTTGTCCAGGACTGGAAGTCTTTAACATCAGACAAGTGGGTCCTGGAAGTAGTAGCCGGGACTGGTTCTCAGCTCAAAATTTCAAGATGAGAGCCAGGTCTCTTCCACCTGCAAATCCATCAGAGGCACTTGCCCTGAAACAGAAGTTTCTTCCCTCCTGGGTCTCAGAGCTGTGGAAAGGGTTCCACCCCTACACCAGGGCAAAGGGTTGTACTCCAGGTACTTCCTTACCCCAAAAAAGACAGGAGAATGGCAGCCCATCCTGGATCTTAGGTATCTAAACAAGCACCTTTTAAAACCAAAATTCAAAATGGTGACTCTTGGAATTATTTTACCCTCTCTAAGGCCAGGGGACTGGCTAGCCTCCCTGGACCTCAAGGATGCCTACTTCCATGTTCTCATCAGAAGCTCCCATCGAAAGTACCTCAGATTCGAACTGCCCTCAGGCCATTACCAGTTCAGAGCAATGCCCTTCGGCCTCACCTCGGCCCCGAGGGTGTTCACAAAATGCCTGGCAGTAGCAGTTGCTCACTTAAGAAGGCAAAAGATTGCCATCTTTCCTTATTTGGATGACTGGCTCATTGTAGGCCAGTCTCCAGACCAGGTCAAACTACACCTACAAGTAACTCAGCAACTGCTTACATCTCTAGGTTTCCTTCTCAATCTTCCAAAGTCATTTCTGGAGCCTGTCCAGCTTCTCACCTTCATAGGCGCAGAACTGAACCCAAAGAAGCCAGAGCCTTCCTCCTCTAGAAAGAGCAAGGACTTTGGTCTCTCTGGCCTCTTCTTTCACCCTGCAGGTCTCTCGCCAGCAAGGCATTTTCTACAGCTCCTGGGGCACATGGCTGCTTCTACAGCAGTAGTGCAGGGAGCAAGATTTCAGATGAGGGACATCCAGTTCCATTTGAGAGCCTTTTGGTCTCAAAGGACAGATCCTCTAACCAAACTGATCCCAGTGACTCGAACCCTGATCCAGGCCCTTCAGTGGTGGCAGGACCAGAACAATCTTAGACAGGGGGTTCCCTTCACTCCCCAGTCTCACTCCTTGACCCTTACTACAGAGGCATCCCTCTTGGGGTGGGGAGCTCACATGGGCGACCTCACTACCCAGGGGTTGTGGTCCCCTCAGGAATCTCTGCTCCACATCAATTTGTTGGAACTCAGAGCAGTTTTTCTAGCACTCCAGGTTTTTTCCACATCTGTTCAGAACAAGGTTGTTCAGGTTAGAACAGACAATACCACTACAATGTGGTACATCATCAAGCAAGGGGCACTCGCCACGGCCTTGTGCAATCAAGCAATGAAGTTGTGGTCTCTGGCTTATTCTCTGAACGCTTCCCACAGCAGTTCACCTCCAGGCAAGGACAATGTCCTAGCGGATGCTCAGCAGGATTTCCCAGGCCATCACTTAATGGGCACTGATCCCCAGTACTGGAGGTAGTATTTGCCAGATGGGGCACCCCACAGATAGATCTCTTTGCAGTCCCAGACAATCACCAACTTCCCTTTTGCTGCAGGCCCCAGTGTGTTGGCCCAGTCCTCTGGATGCCTTCCTACTCAGTTGGGAAGGGAAGTTTCTCTATGCTTTTCCCCCCTTCCCTGTCCTCTTCAAGGTGCTAGTCAAAATCAGATCTCAATCCTGCAAGATGATCCTGATTGCTCCAGATTGGGCCAGGCAGCCCTGGTACCCACTCCTCATGTCCTTAGCAGTCTACCTTCCCCTGTGTCTTCCAGGAATCACAACCTGTTAACCTGTGCCCAGGGGAGAGTTTGGTATCCGAACCTCAAATCTCTCAATCTCAAGGCATGGCTCTTGAAGAGTTAGAGTTCGCTGACCTACACCTTTCCCAAGGTGTATTGGATATTTTGAAGGCCTCTAGGAAGCCTTCCACCAGGGCTGCTTATAATTCAAAAGGGAAAAGATTTTCCATATGGTGTGCTGGTAAGCATATTTCCCCAGAATCTGCTGACGTGACCACGATCCTGGATTATTTAGTGCATTTGAATTCTTTGGGGCTGAGACCAGCTACCTAAAAGTGCACTTGGCAGCCGTGGTTCGTCTTTTATCAGCAGGTGTTTTCTTCTTTTCAGCTCACCCTGTGTTCTCTGGGTTTTAAAGGGTTGCTTCACACCAACCCTCCGTTCAGGGACCCTGCCCTGCTTGGGATCTTAATATTTGCATTGCCCAGCTTATGCAACCCCCTTTTGAGCTATTGTCTTCAGCAGAGCTTAAGTACTTGACTTGGAAAACTGTGTTTCTGGTAGCCATCACCTCTGCCAGGCGCATAAGTGAGCTATAAACATTGTCAGTGGAGCCTGATTTTATCTCTTTTCACAGAGATAAGGTGGTCCTCAGGACTAACAGAAAGTTTTTGCCTAAGGTGGTTTCAGACTTCCACCTTAATCAATCCATGTCTCTTCCTGTGTACTTCACTGACCATTCCTCCTCTGGTGAGAGGAGATTGCACAGTTTAGATGTCAAAAGAGCCCTTAGTTACTATATAGAACGTACCAAGGGTCACAGGTTTGAATCCTCCAATTGTTCCTCACTTATGGTGAGGTTGGTAAAGGAAACCTGCCACTAAAAGATCCATTGCCAGGTGGATTGTCTCTTGTATCCAATTTTGCTATGAAAACTGGTAAGGTTCCTCCCTCAGGCCTGAGGGCTCACTCTACCAGAGGTACAGCTGCGTCTCTGGCTGCTGCCAGGGACATCCCTATCCTAGAGATATGTCAAGCAGCTACCTGGAAAACAGTTCACACTTTTACTAAGCATTACCCTGGATATCCAGGCTAGGAGTGATGCTCACTACACAGCTGTGCTTCTAGAGCCTATTTCCTAAGTAGGTTCTGTCCTCCTCCATGGAGGTACTGCTGTGTATCTGATATATCATAATATAGCAAGACTTCATGTTGTTTGAAGAAAAAATTACTCACCTTAGTAATGTTGTTTCTTCTAATGGAGTCTTGCTATATTATGACCCCCCCCCCAGCCTGCCCCTCTCAGAACCTCTATTTTTGGGATGTGGGTGGGCAGTGCAATGTTGGCACTTCATAGATGACCACTTTATTTTCACCCTTCTTAGGGTGCTTAGGTGTTATGCTTATTTTTTCTTTCTTGAATCCCCTGACTTGAGTCTTTATTTTGGGATCAAGAACAAAAATGTGTTTTTGTAGTTAGTAGCCAGTGGGCTAATGTAGTTTTACGGCTTCCACAGAGAACCTTAGTGAGTTTTTTTGCTCGTAAAGATCTGACAGTTTAAGTTTGAGCTACAACAGACAGAGTGTTCAACCGAGCTCGCGCTCAAGGTTCCATGCGCTGCATGGAAAGTTAACTCTTTCACCTCCGGAGCAGTTCTAACCTGGGGTTATACTGCATATGTCATAATATAGCAAGACTCCATTAGAAGAAACAACATTACTAAGGTGAGTAATTTTTTCTTCTTTACAACATAGATCACAACTAGTAAACTTTTATGAACCTACATTGTTGTTTGTTGGTCTCTGCCACATTGACAATGTACGTTTGATGTCCGCTATACATTCAGAACACAAGGCGTGTGTCCACTGGTACATTCAGAACACAAGGCGTGTGTCCACTGGTACATTCAGAACACAAGGCGTGTGTCCACTGGTACATTCAGAACACAAGGCATGTGTCCACTGGTACATTCAGAACACTGAAGCTTATTTTTCTTGGTCATTTAAAAGTCAGTTATCTTGCAACACATTGCATTTTTTACTGTAGGGTCATCACATGTAAAAATGCTAGAAAAAAATTATCTACTCTGCATTTGAAAATTAACCCCTCATGTCACAATTTGGTACAACATTTTCATGAACATAAACCAATACCCCTGCCTATGCATCCGAGGATGCCACTTGCCTCTTGTGCTGATTTTTCGCATTGTTTTCCTACCTTTAAGTAGTCAGTAATGATTACGCAGAGATCTGGTTCCATCTTTGTGTCCTCTAATTGATGCCTTCCCAGTATGTACTTTTTCCATGGGTTCCTTTTCCCCAGGTGCATTACCTTACATTTTTTGGCATTAAACTTTATAACTGCCAATTCCTGGACCATTCCTCCAGTCTTCTAAGATAAGCTTCCATACCTGCTGCTCCCTCCTGTGTGTCTACTCTGTTGAAGAGTTTTGTATCATCTGCAGGCAGACCTTCCCCTCCAGTCAATTAGCAATGCCCCCGATAAATATGTTGAAGAGGACTGGGCCTAGCACTCACCCCTGTGGAATGTTACTGGTCACTTTGCTCTCCCTCGATAATGACCCATTGACCAAAACTCTCTGGATCCTATTCTGAAGCCAGTTGTTAATCCCATTGACTATATTTTGCCTGGCACCTGTGTGTTCCAGCTTATTTGCTAGTCTCCTGTGGAAAATAGTGTTGAAGGCTTTGCTGAAGTCCAGGTACATCATATCCACTGCCCACTTCAGCCCACCGTTCTGGTAACCCAATCAAAGAAACTGATCATGTTTGTCTAACATGAGTGTCCTGCCATGAAACCATGCTGCTTGGGGTTGAGTTTTCTGCTTTCCTTTAGGTAATATGTTAGGTAATCCAAAGTTTGTTAAAATATGTTACAACTGGGCAGTTTGAATCACTCCTAGTCAGTCATGATTGTGATGTCAGTGTCATGAGTACTAGTCACAACTGCCACAATAATTAAAAATGTTAACTAGTAATTATATTAAAAAAAAAAAAAAAGACTTGGGTGTGGTAAACCAGAATTTTACACACAACCTCAGCATGGGATGCTTTATAAACCCCTCGAGATTCACTCTCAGGGTTTATATAGCATCCCACACCTTGTATGTCTGCAAAGGTCTCATTACACACACTGACCCATGTCTTATGCTCTGTTTTTCATACTACTAATCATTTGAAGTTCTGTTCAATAACTTGTTCTGTATGGGGCCATGGGATGGGATACAGGGGCTACAACTACCAGATATAGTTAGGGGTTCCCCCCATGCTCTCTTACATGAGCTTTTTACCCAACCATCCCCACCCAACAAATGCAAAGAGCCCAACTTTTGGAGTAAGTTAATGCCACCAGTTTTTTGATAATTAAAAAGTCAATCTTTATCTTTCTCCTGTTGCTTTATTTTGTCTTATGAAGAGAACTTTTTTGTTACAAAGATGATCTTGGCAACAGCCTCGGGAGGGAGAAAATTGAAGGGAAAAACACACCAATCGGCTACACACACCACGGAGAATGATGGCATAGGATAATTTTAGATCCCAAGCCACCCCTGACCCCCTAGATTCTGCTCTGGAGTAGGGTAGGTGGCCCTGACAGCCCCACCATAAGGAGAAAGCTATGAAAGAAAGTGTTCAGGTGGTCAGGGCCATACCTCTCAACCTTCTACCTCTGAAATCAGGGACAAGACTTAAAAAACATCAGGGACAAATTACCAAAATCAGGGATACAACTGAAAAAAAGAATAGTAATTTTGTTTTTATTATTCTTTGGTAATCAAGTAAGGTCCACTAAGCCAAAGGCTTGTTTTCAGGAGTGGCCTGGGAGCACTGAAGAGGTTAAGTGATTTGCTCAGGGACACACAGTATGCAAGCAGAGGTTGTGGGAATCACACTCAGGTCTGTTGGATGTACCAAGCTCATTCACAGCCCATTACACTAAATTCCAGGCTACAATGCCAGCCCCCAGTTCAAGAAGATGTTATAATAGATGTCTCTTAATGAGAACTAGGCTGTAACGAACTGCTGGCATTTATAGCCCCCTCAGGACCTATGTATATGTCTTTAATAGTGTCTACTAAACTCTAGGGTGTGCAGTTATCTATACCTTTGGAGGACTGGGTCAGCTTATCTGACTTGGGCATTCCGAAGGGGAGAAGTTGGTGCTCTTTGCTGAAGGGCAGGGACTACTGAGTCAGAGTTGGTGGGAGAGGTAACTGGTACACTGTGCCAGTTCCCACTGCAGTGAACTTTCCTGTATAGAGCCTGACATCAGTATAAAGTGCCCATATGTGGCAGCGTCCGTCCATCTTCTGTGGCCTTTAGAGGGGGCTGCCCCTCCCCAGCTGGAGAAAAATCCATCTTACAAGAAAACAGAGGTCTATCTGGGATGAAGCTGGTGCCAGGAAATTTGGTGGGCAAAGGATCTGAGGTGATGTTTAATCTTTATTAAATGTGAAGAGAATGGTTCAGCACTCAGCAGTGCCCCCCCAAAAAAGAGGGACAGTGACTGGCAAAATGCATATTCCTGTCAGAAACAGAAATTTTGCTGCAGAGTGTGCCCTGTGGGCTCGTGTACCCCTTTAGCAAAGTCTGTGGAGTGCCCACCGACACCAAAAGTGATATCCATATGTGCAAAATGCCCTTTCTCAAGTTCAAGAGAAAGTGTGAATGAAATGGTAAAGAATGGTCTCTGTGGGAGGATAGAGTGTGTTCCTCAAATTCCTCACAGGATTGTTTTGGTGCTTCAATGTGCCAACCAGCGAGACTGTGAAGTTGGCAAGTATCTAATACAATGCAGAAAATTAACTAAGAGATGCCCATGGAGTCCCCACCCGTGCAACAGGGGTGGGGGAAATAGAGTTCTGTGTTAAAAAAAGTTCCCCACCAGGGTTGAATCCAACCCAGAAGAGAGTAATAGATGGTCACCCTGTGGCGATGAGAAATAGACTGTGCCAGCTTGCAAAAGTATCATCCTTATGTGAACATGCATGAAGAAATAAAGGATCCTATCTTGTTTTTACTGGACCCTGTTTGGACATTTGTTGTGTGCTTATGCCTCCAAGCTCTTTAAGTATGCTATAACTCACAACAGACCTTGGGTGTATCGGAGGATTAATGCACACCCTGGGAGCATTGTAAGGCACAAGGGCGAAGCCTGAGTGACTCCAACCAGCTGGGAGGTGCATTAATGCCCAGATACATCCACGGTCTGGAGTGGGTTATCGCACTTATAAAATGGACTATCATGTTCAAAAAAATAAAATAAAAATTAAAAAAAATCAGAAGCTTTTTAAATTTAGAAACTTGTTCTATTTTTAATATATATCTTCTTATAATAAAATAGTTTGTTGCAAGATAAACAATATTTAAAAAAATGTTTAACAGCTAAACAAAAGACATGTTTGCAAGTTAAAATTACTTTGTTTTTCTATTGTGAAATAACTTTTTAGCCTCCAAAAACTGTAAATACATATTGTAAATAGTGACGTCATGCATCACTCAATAGAAACGCGAATAGCATTTTGTCAAACATTAAAGAAGGCACAAATGTCTGTCTACACTAGTTGACTTTTCTAACTTTTAAAACATTTTTTTAACATTTTAATGTTTTAAGTCTTACTAGTGACAGACTGGCTGTGAACTTGCTAGAAAAGGATTGTCTGCAATGCTCCACTGCAGCTGTAAACAGCGTTTTTGTTTTTGGTTTTTAAACACACACCCCACACACACACACACACACACACACCCCTACCTCACAATAAAATCAATGGAATTGTGCTCAGCACTTATGCTTTAAAACTTGATCGGTGTGCAGATCTGGACCGGTAAACATCAATTCTTGTTAAAAAAATAAATAAATAAATATTCTACCTTAATTAATGCAATCAAGGAACCAGAGCCAAAATACAGACAGCACACACTGCACTGAAACTGAAGCAACTGCTGCAAATGACGACCACAAGGAACTTAAAGCATCCATTACAACTGTGTACTGTTTGTACTTGTTCCTCGTTTACATTAAGTTTTGTTTTTGACAGTATGTCAGCACTTAACCTTAAAGAGCTAATGACACCTCAAAGAAAACTCTAAAAAACATAATTGGGTACAATTCTGCTTGCATTCCATTTATATTTTATATATTTCTCTTCCCCATAATTTATTACTAAAGAAATGTATATGATTCTTGTCCCTTAGAGTTCATCTGTCTTTATAGCTTACTCCCTACTTTAAGTCATAATCCTCTGTTGTGTTATCGCAATCTGTTGCCATGGGAGTAACTGTGAGATCACAAGCAGTGCTCTATGACTTCAGGTAGGGAGAAAGCAGCAGGAATAGATGAACTCTTTAGCAGCAGAGATCCTGTTTTCATGGAAATGATCTCACTACTAAATAATGGGGAGGAGGAATACAGAACTAATGGGAAATACAAGCTGGACAGTACCTAAATATTAAGTTTTGCTAAAGTTCTCCTGAACATGTCACCAGCTCTTTAAATGTTTTCATAAGTAATGAAGTGAGTTTAGTATATTGTTCTCTCGCTTTGCCTTCTTTTTTAAATGAGGACTGTTTAAGCGGGAGAACATGAAGGCAGTGATTTGTGGTTTTTTTTTTTTTTTTTTAACATTCAGTTTTATGTGCCAGGGAATAAGATTGGCATGCCAACTGTGGGTCTACTTGGGCATTAATGAATGGTCAGCTGACACTGTCTGCCCAATGGCATGTGTGCATTTGACATTTCATTAATGTCAGTTTTATAACCCATTTTACTCCTCAGCTTTGTCAGCCTTGCCATGGTCAGTGGAGCCCCAGAGGTCACCTCAGGCTCAGAGGTCAAGTAAGTAGTATGACAATTTCTTGTGTGAGGGCCCCTCCCAGGCAACCATTCCACATGTATACCCCTAGACAGCTGGGAGGGTGACCCTACATTATTTGACTGTTCCAATCTGTACTCTTCAGTAACAGAAATCTTGATATTAAGGGGGACTGAGGAAACTTCAGAGGAAAAATAAATCAGGAACAGTTGAGGGGTATGGTCAGGGCTGGCCAGAAGAACACCTAGAAAGACCTGATAGATCCCATCGGGGGACTTTTTCCAGAGACATCTTGGACTCTGGAGACATTTCACTTGTTACCAAGGGGAATGAAATAGGACATTCTCTGGAAGAGTGCTTGATAATTTCATTACAACCAGGGCAACAGAATCTCTTAACTTGGGCTATGAATTAATAACATCTAAATATACGTACTATAGCAGAACAAATAAAGTAAAGAACAACCAAATAAATAATCCTTGTCCCTGTAATAATGGTTTTCAGGAAACCATTCAACAGGTCATCACACTCTGCCCACTATACTCCAAACCAAGAACCCAAGATCTATCTAACATGCTATCGATTTACGCACAGGTTAATTACGATCCTGTTTTCATACTTCTTCATCCAAGACACATTGAAGATGTAGAAATGATAACGAATTCCTGGCCTCAGTCACAAGAATAAAAAAGAAAATATATAGATCCAGAAAGCTACATACTGAACATCAATAAAGTAATTGGTGTCCTCCTCTGTAAACTATACGGAATGTGATATTAAGTGTAATTAAATGTGGCTATTTGTTTTTAATCAATCTGTTTTAAACTTTGGAATGGTGTACACGATGTAATTAAGCAATTTATCCCTCCAGGGTGTGGGTACACTGGAGATTTACCACGGTTGATAGATTCGGTCACGAGGCGCAGCCAAGTGACCAAATCACACCAGTAGTGTTAAATCCTCCAGTGTACCCACACCCTGGAGGGATAAATTTTATTATACAATGACGAATGTTTCTTTTTTTTTTTTTTACGCTTTTAACTATGTTATTACTGACGGAGGTCCCTACACTTTGAAAAAGGAGGTAATTTTGCTAAAACTATCGTCTAGCGAAGAGGCGACGGGACAAACCGCGGCAGTTTCGTTTTTAGTGAAAGCGACCCGATTAGCACTGTACAAGGTTGGCTGGCACTTCTTCCAGTGGATACACTGGAGGATTTATCACGGTGGTCATTGTGCCAGCCAACCAATCAGGATGCAGGATTCGGCATATCGGATTTACCACATTGTATAATACTATTTAAGTGTTTTTTATAATGTTGTTATAACCATCTTTGCCCACTGTGGTGATCAAGGCTTGTTGGCACTTGTTTGTTTATATATTTACCTTTTCCTAAGTGTACTGTTTATATTGTCTGAAATTATCTAATAAGGCATGACAGGGTGTGGTATATCATGGGATATCGTCACGCTTCAGGTGGTTGGGCACGAGGCCGCAGGCCGAGTGTGTCCAATGACTCGAGAAGTGGCGATATCCCATGATATACCACACTCTGTTGTGATTTATTGCTATTATGAACTGAGTTTTAATTTTCATAAATAAAAAAAATTAAACAAACAGGTTTTTAAATGTTTTATGAACAAGTTTTTGGGTGATGTAGGAGTACATTTTGAAAAAATAGTTCTCAGAACAGAACAGAGCAAGGAGGCTGGTGTCGCCGGAACTTTTTTGAAGCTGTGATGATATAGCCTGATATCATCATGGCTTCAAAGAGCTCTCTGCCAATCAGATTCCTCTACTATGTACATCATCCAGTTGCCAATTTTGTTTGTATCACAGATAATCCCATTGTCTACCTCTTCCTTGTGCTGCATCACATTGTACTGCTCATGTATTGTTTCTCACTTGTATGCTCTTGGGTCGTGCCTGAAAATAGGCATCTCTGTATCTAGTGCAGCCACCCGGTTACCAAAAGCAAATAAATAAACAAATCAATAATACAGGATTCACTCATTCACTTGCTGCCAAAAAAAATCAGTTTCTTGAAAGCTGATACAGTTTACCAAGCATTTATGCTTCAAGAACTGAAATCTTAATCCAATATTTCTGTTAAACTCCATCCAAATGAAGGGGGAACATTGTCATTGGAAAACACCCACTCGTCAGGTTTGCTAAACTGGAAAAGACTGTCTGTCTACATCTTGTTCCAGTTTTAAGGTACATACTGTAACAGTGTCAAAGTTCACGAAAAGCTAAGCGACTAAATTTTTAACAGGATGGTTTAATTTACAGCTTTATACAGTAGGCATTAAATATACAGGACACGGTGTTGTGGAGCCCCTCTCTTCGAAGTGGGGTATCCTATCCCCTCTGCTTACCTGAGCTGCTGGTCCCCTGACACTATTCTGATAAGTGCCATTGCTGTGCTGCGCTGACCCGTTGACTCGGTACCGCACACTCCCGTTCACCTCCTGACCTGTTAGTACTGCTGGTCCCGCCGACGGCCCCCCACTTTTGAAAACTCCCGTCTCCTGTTCCGAGCTGCCGCCAGAATGCTGCTGCGTCCAGTTCTGCTGCCACAACTCTGCTTTGGAATCGCCGCCTAACTGCAGGAAGAGCCCGCAGTGTCTCTGAAAACTTGCCACCAGCTGCGGGTCCTGTAAATACTGGAACATATTCTGTGGGGTTGCCATGTTTTTGCTACTATGTGTGTGTAGGATAAACAAAACCACAGTCAAACCGATCCCAACCGGAGCTCAGCGACAAGCCAATGGTAACCCGCAACTCGGCCGTCCCCTCAGCACCGTCCCATCGAGCCCTGCAGCAGGTACTGTGATGATAGGGAAAGAACAGGTGAACGCCGAGCCACTTCTGCGGGGTCCTAACACCCGCCCTGTTGCAATACAGAATCCAGTGGAGGAGGCAGTCCCGGGCCAAATGAGCTTCATCAGGATTCGATTCATTTTTCAGCTGGGGGGGAAAAAAACGTTCATGGGTTAAACTTTAAAGTCTTTCAAGTATTTTTTGAAGTTTAAATGCTTTCCAAGTCTCACATTTATGGAATCATTATTCTGAGAGTGTCCAGTTTTTTGGCCGTTAAAAAAATGATATCAGAAACATACTCCCCTTCAGTTTTTCCATCACCCCCCCACACACACACACACAAACACACACAGTTCTAACAAATTGCCCGGTAATGGTGTCTGCACTTGCCTATGCTGTTTCTCACAGTTTGGGAACCTGAGCCCATGCTCTCCCTCCAGTGGCATTCAAAAACTAGATTTACTTGTGGTCCAGTGCAAGAGTTCCTTTTTAAGTGGCCCTTTTCCTAAGGGTCCACAATAAAGCATGGTGGCATCCCAATAGCTGCTTCTTCCTAGCTAGGATAATACTGAGAGTGCTTCGACTGAGCACTGCCACTGGTTGAGGTGGGTCAATGAAGCATAAGGTCAAGTACTGCTGCTGGAGAGTAATGTGAAGGATGGGCCATCCAGTTGGGACAGGCTAAAATGCTAGTAGGAGTAGTGCCTCTGAAGTTACAGCTCGAAAAGGGCCTGCACAGTCAGGGCTGATTGAAGTTGCTAGATATGCTACAAAGCATGACTGAAGGAGAATTCTCCAGTTGGGGCAGACTGAAACGATGCTCAGGTCTGAGGCTGGTTTCTCCAATCAAACACATCATGACCAGGTCAGTAGTTTCTCTCTGAAGTAACAACATTCTTTTTTTTTCTATTTCTGTTTATGCACCCCACTCTCCGGCCCCTCCTCGGTCCTCAGGCACACTGGCAACCCCCACAAGTCTCCCTGGTCATGGTCACCCACCTCCATGGAGCTCTGGCTATGCCCCCAGGCAAGGTCAGGGTGGGGCAGGTGCCCCAAAATTCAGGCGACTCCTACAATCCGGTGGGCGATGGAGGCCCAGGGAACTCCTGCGGGCTGTCATCGTGGAGGTCCCAGGGCCATTTTCCATAGTTTTTCTCTTCCCAGGGGAATTTGACTACATGGACATCAATGTGAGCCTGCATATGCCTATGCATGCATCTGCCCCCCCCGACATCAGTGATGTCCCCGCCTTCCCAATCTGCCTGCCAGCCACACTACCACTCGTGGTCACCCAAGTGGCAGTGTTGCAACAGAGAATGGAACCCTACCTCCCGCAGAGGAGGCAAGTGTCTTCTGGGACACTCAATTCTCCTCCCCCTGGCCTGCCTCGATGATCCAAGCTCGTTCCTGAACTCGGGTCGCTGGTGTCTCAAGCAGTAGCACTACTGCTGTGCTGATGGGCTGGCAATGACATTCTTTTTATTTATGAGTCTAACTTTACACCACCATGGATCACCAAACAACTAAAAAGTGTAGGTGAAGACTGAGTACTTTAAGCTTGTAGTGGCACCCATTCGGATTCAAGCTGTGGTGGTGGGGTAACAGAATGGGAGGTGGGAAGCCTGGCAGTGGGTAATCAAGCAGTCACAGCAGTAGATGTGATGTACATTTAAATACAAGGCTTACTATTTTAACTTTTGCCCTTTAAGCACTTAGAACACTAATGTTTCAGTTTGTTTCACTGCATGGCAGTGCCTTTTAAATGCCAGGGGCACAGGGAGCCCCCTGCATCTGAGGCCGTGTCTCATGGTGTACTGTAGCTCCTTGTAGCTAAATAAAAGACAACATCTGCTGCTACTTATTGTGTTTGCTAAAGTTATTACCATACAAATCAAGCAAGACAAAGTCCACAGGGGCAGCAAGCAATGGGCATGGCAGGCCTGAAGAGAAGGTAAGGATCCTGGTATCAAATTTACAATCTGTGTTGCTCAGTGAAATGTCACTGCTATTTCATTTGATGTATAATGTTTGTAGTGTTATCTTATCCTACTATAATTTTACAAGTTGTTCAAGTGGGACTCACCTTCACTTCCCAGAGGCTGATGTGGTGTACATTTAAGCACAGAACTTATCCCTTTAACTGTTGCCCTTTAATCACTGTAGCTAGTACTACATACTGCTTTTGCCTAAGTTATTACCATACAGGTCCAGTGAGACGAAGCCTATGAGTGAAGCAACTGATGGGCATGCAGGCCTGAAGAGAAGTTAATCAGAGTCCTGGGGCCACATATTCAAAACTTTGGCTGGTGGGCAAAGTGATTGCACCCTGTTTTTCGGGGTTTGCACATGAGCAGAATATTCAAAGGTGGCTGTGGTGCATGCTAAAAGGGTTAGTGTGCACACACAAGCAAATAATGTATGTGGTGGGCAAAGGGAGGGGCAGGGATAGGAATCCCAGTGTAGCACAATATTCAGCAAAGGAAATACTGCAGGCCACCTTGCGCTGCGCAGTTACCACCAAGAATTAGCCTGACTGACTCTGAGTAACCCTAGTGGCTGGCAGAGCTACTACAGCCAACAACCATGTTGGCAGTTGGGAGAGCACACCTGCTCCACGGTGTCTAGTGGCACTCCCCACCCTCCAGTCCCCATCAATGGTGAAAGTAAAAATTTCCCTAGTGCCTAGTGGTCCCCCACCCTCTGATCACTGTCCTGTATAATATTCAAATGTTCACCAGTGTCCAGTGGTCCCCCACCCTCCAATTGCCATCCAGTATAATGTACAAAATGTCCCTGGTGTCCAGTAGTCCACACCACCCTCCGATCGCCATCCTGTGTAATGTACAAAATTTCCCTGGTGCCTAGTGGTCCCCATCCACCCTCCGATCACTGGCCCTGGTAAAGATAAATAAGTCCCTGGTGTCCATTGGTCCCCCCCTCCAATTGCCAGCCCCGGTAATACTAAATAGTTTCTCTGGTGTCTAGTGGTTCCCCCCACCATCCGATCACCAGCCCCCATAAAGATAAATAAGTCCCTGGTGTCCAGCGGATTCCCCTGCCCTCTGATCGCCAGCCCCAGAAATATGAAATAATTTCCCTGGTGCCAAGTGGTCCTCCACTCACCCTTTGATCACTGACCCCAGTAAAGGTAAATAACTCCCTGGTGTCCAGTGGTCCCCCTGCCCTCCGATTGTCGGACCCATATTGTATCACATATTTCTTAGTGTCTAGTGACATCTCCACTCATCCTCATGCCTGTACTAGCATATGCATTCTCTGGTGTCTAGCGGCCCCTGCCCACACCATGGGCACCAGCCAACCCACCCTGCCACCTCCCCTTCACCTTACCATTGTCGCTGGTGCTGCTGGAGCCCATACAATGACCAGCACAGCCCTCCTCTCACCACTTCGGCCAGCCACTATATGAGATGACAGGGAGAACAAGTCCCTTGTATTGTAAAGGGAGCATGCATACTGTCTACAGTAGAGAGTATGCATGCTCCCTTTACAGTATAGGGAATGCACACTCCCTGTCATTGCATATGGAGGCCGACCAAGGTGGTCAGAGAAGGGTTGTGGCAGTTGCCATATGGGCTCTAGTGGCACTGGCTACACCAGTAAGACATGGGGGGTGGCAGGGTGGGTTGGCTTGTGCTCATGGTGTAGTGAGCCACTAGATGCCAGGGAATGCTTACGCTAGTATGGGGGCAGGGATTGTGGGGGGGGGGTGCCATCAGATGCGGGCAGGAGGGACCACTGGACACCAAGTAAATTATTACCAGGGTCGGTGATCAGAGGGTGGGGGACCACTGTACACCAGTGACTTATTTACCTTTACTGCTGTCAGCGATCAGAGGGCAGGGTGGACCACTAGACACCATGGAATACATAAAATATACCTGGAATGGGGATTGAAGGGTGCCACTAGATAGATACCAGGGAATATGTACACTTATATGAAACTGGGCAATCGGGGTGGGGGCAAAGCCAATCACAGGTGCAAACCTGCTGCTACTTCTCATGCAAATGCACCCATAATGGGCCTGCAAATGGCCCCTTAGTGCCTTGCATGCCCTATGGGCTCAATTGTATGGTGCTGAGTATTGTGCTGGGAGCTACCATTGCTATTTGGCCTGGGGGCTCTATTCCCGGCATTGCCAGGATCCATGTTGGGGCAGTGCTACTTGGCTGAACACTTCACCAACATGTCTCTATATTCAGTCTGATAGTGCTGGTGCACTGTCTGACTGATTATAGCATCCTTGGGGTCGTGGGCAGTGGGCAAGTGCAGCGCAAACCTTTGCTCTCCACTTTGACCATTTTTGAATAGGTGGCCCCTGGTGGCAGATGTACAATCAGTGTTGCCCAGTGAAATGTCTCTGATATGTCCTCTGTCTGATATGCAATGTTTTAAACTGTTACCTTACTGTCATTTACAAGTAGTTTGAGTGTTACTTGCTTTAACTACCCCATGGGTGACGTGCAGCACATCAGGATATAGGGCTTACCCCTTTACCTGTCACCCCTTTAAGCACTTTAAAGGGCCCACATTTGTTGATTTACTTAAGGACCCCACTGTAATTATAATTCCCATTGTAAGTCAAATAACACATTTCGGATCCCACTAGTGCATATTGCATTGGGACAGAATTCCTTGAGCTATGAAGTAGCTTCTCTATGGAACAATATACTTGCACCATTTGGATCTTCCCTGCCCTGGCTGTCTTCAAAACTGTTCTGAAAGATCTTTATCGAAAATTGAGTGCTTGTAAATATTTTGCTTAAATTTGCATCACATTTTGCACATGATTCTTGCTTCCCTGTTTAGTGTTTTTATGTATTTTTTGTATTTCATATGTCTGTATTTAACCTGTTTTGTACTGAACTTTTTGTACCTTGTGTACACCAGATTGTGCCTGAAAAAAAGGTGTCTTGGCACTAGTGCATTTACCTGGTTACAAAATAAAACTAATTTAGAACAAACCGTAGTGAGAAAGAAGTAATGTATCCTACTTGGAATTAGAACCCAGGTCCGCAGAGTACTAGCCCAGTGCTCTAACCATTGAACTGCAGGCACTTGTGGTGAAATGTAAGGTTCCTGGAAACACTTCCTTTCTCTGGTATTGCATATTCTGCAACTAGGAATAATCAGGAGGATAAGTAGATGTTTTTTGGTGCAGTATTAGCCACTGTTAAGGAATTTACTAATGTTTCAGTTTGTGTCACTGCCTGGCAGTGCCTTTTAGATATCAGGGGCACTGGGACACCCCTGAATCTTTAACAATGCCACATGGTGTGCTGTAGCTCCCTGTAGCTAAATGAAAGAAGGCTTCTGCTAGTACATATTGCTTCTGCTTACCTTATGGTTAAAAGGATCTAGTGAGACAAAGTCCATGGGTGCAGTGAGCGATGGGCATGGCAGGCCTGAGTAGAATATAAGGGTCCAGGTGGAAGACACACAAACACTACAGAATGCTGTTTCGGCATTTACAAGAAGTGTGCTACTGCTGTGAAGCAGTGAAGAAGAGGTGACACCTACTCAGCAGAGTGCTGCCCACAGCTGATTAGGGTGGGGCTATAGAGACAAGCAGCCATACTGTACATCAACCCTTATAAAGGCTTTCCTTTTTAATGAGGTCTGTGGAGGAGCTACAGGAGAGCGTGCCTTCACCCCCCCCCCCCCACACACTAGCTTTTTTATCCATATATTATATATATCCTTCGGGGCACCTGGCAGATTCTGCTCAGGTACTTTCCTCGAGAGGACCTGCCCGCCCGCAACTCAGGAGCATCATTCTACCTACCCCAGTGCTCCCTTTTTCTGTTTTCTCCCCTTTATCCTGGATGCGCATGCCCTCTGAGGCTCCGGTAACAGTCTCTTCATCCCACCCAGCCTAGTGCCAGGTCCTCCCCAGGCTTGACGCTGCCACTGAGCCTCCACCTGGTGGCAGTCCAAGAGCTGGGGAACCCGCATGTCCCTCCCTGGGAGAGCTGCCTGTTGGCAGCTCGATCCAACTCCTCGTCCTCCCCCCTGGCTGACCGCCAGTGACCCATGCTCATTCCCAAACATGGGTCACCAGTGTGAGAAGAGGTAAGTTGCCAGTGCCTCAGCCCTCTTTGCCAATGGGCCACCACACACCAGCTTTTTAAGAAAGGCTGTTATAAATCCCAGCTTGAATCCAGGAAGAGACAGGAGCCAGAAGGTTTGTTGGTTGAGCTGCAAAAGTTTCTCCTGACCTGTAGTCATTCTTGGGTTATTTCTAGGCATTCTAGTTGTCCCCTTGGGGGATGAAGAAACACAGCACTCACCTTGCAGGGTGCTGCCACTGCAAGACCAGTCATCACTGAGGATGTTGAGATCAAGAGTTGGCTGCCTTGGATTCCCAAAAGAGACTTTATTTTCTGTCCCGTGGTTCCTGGCTCTATTCCAGCCACGCCATCCCTTGGATCCTAATCCTCTGGTGCCTATGATTCTGGTTTCTGCTTTACCATCCTAATCAATAGTCCTGGTCCCATAGTTCCTGTAGTCTGCAGTTCTGCTCCATATAGCTCATCTCATCTCATGATTCAGCGGTTACTGTGGTTTCTGGTTCTGCTCTTGCAATGCCATCTCATGTTTCCTGATTCAATGGTTCCCATGGTACCTGTTTCTGATTTGCCAATCATGATCCATAGTCCTGGTCCATTGGTCTGTAGTTCCTGTTTCTGCTATGCTAGCCTGATCTATATATGGTCCACTGGTTCCTGTTGTTCTTGATTCTGCTCTATCAGTGAGTCAGTCCATTGTATATTTGATTTTTATTATATGAAACAGTAGTTTATAACTTATAGCTTTTTAAATCTACAGTCTGCTTGAAGATTTGCTGTTTTGGCTTCAGTCCTGCACTAGGCATCATGATGTCATCAGCACTGAGAAAGTTACTTTCTGTCTGGATCAGTATTACACTGTGACCCCATCCGTACTGCGCTCTGTAGCATGGTTTTCAGAGCTTAGTTCAGATTAAAATCAGTAAACACACTTTGCATTTACATGAAACACAGTTTTAAAATGTTTTTTAAAAACTGAATTCAAGCCCAGGTCCGGGGTAGTCTTGGGTCAGTTTTTAAAAATGTTTTAAACCAAACACGCTTTTACCGTGCAGTCTAAACAGTATTGTAAACCATGCTACAAATAAAACGTAAAACAATATACGTTTAAAATGTTTTCAGACACCACTCATGAAAGTGCAGTGTAAACCCAACACAAGGGTGTTTAAACCATGTTCAAGCATCCTTTGCAGTAGTCTGAACATGTTAGATCAATTTGCTTAAAGTAGCAGTGCAATGAAAAACGTTATTCCAAAAAGCTAATTTTCTGCTATGGTTATGAAAAATATTGGCAGAACTGTTGATTTGGGTTTTCTGGATGCTTCCTATGCTGTGTATTATAAATTTGCATTTTTGTCTGGATTCTTACCCTCCTCAGGTCCTCAATATTATTTCTATGCAAAAATGAGGTGGCCATCTTTTTTTCTTGAGAAATAACTATTTTAAAACTTTCATGAAATTTTTAATGATGACAGAAACTGAAAATGTTACTACCAAAATAAGCTGGAAGACATCTGGCATCAACTACGAAGGAAAAAAGGTGGGGTCAAATTTTGACCCATTTTCATTGCCTGCTGCTTTAAAACACGTTTAGAAACATTTTCAAAAATGGATTAACAGTTTGGATAGAGCCTGTAATGAGAGCCGCCTTAAAAATATCCATTGCGTCAACAGTAACAACAACAGCATATTTTTGATATGTTGCTGTTACTGATGTCACTAGCTAAGATATCTTTCTCACTCCAGTTGTGTATATACTGTACCTATATGTATGTTACCCAATAATGCAAAGTATCATGGGAAGCATATGCAAATGCCAATTAATTAATTTGGACTGGCTCAACATTAAGCAGAATTGCATGGTTCCAGAAGGCCTCACAATACAGTCAGCAAAGACTGACCTGGGGGGGAAGAGGTACAACTGAAATGAAACATTATACATTCAAGTTACAAAATCAACATTAACATAAAGTTGTAAGGCAGATGTTACAAACAGTGTTACAACAGTGTTGCGCATAACATGTAGAAAGAGTGGACAATAATAAGTGTTGGGTTAATAAGTAAACAAGTGCTTACATGAAAGAAAAGGGGGAAGGGGAGGGAGGGATGAGGTGGGGGAAGGGGGATGAGTCGTGCCCTTGAAGACTGCTTCAGGATGTTAGGAACCCTGCAAGGGGACTGGGGGAACCAGCGAGAAGGGGATAAGGCAGTGTCCAAGACAGACCCCTTTAAGATGGTGGGGGAAGGGAGTAGATGAGAGATACAAGCCCCTTGGGGGGCAGGAGAGGGACCCATGGAGAGCATTCAGGGTCCTTTACATTCTGTGAGAGATCAAGGGAGGCCAGTAAGGGGGAGCAATTAGGGAGAAGGGCTAGAGATTTGGGGGGTGGATGTGCACAGGGTAAAATGAAGGTGAGGGTAGGGGTAGGGTGTGTCCAGGGCTTAGAGGAGGGATTAGGGAGGGACATGGCAGGAACAGCTAGGTGCAAGGTAATTATTGAGGGCACATCTGATGGAGTAGGTGGAGGATGAGTATCGGATTTGGAGAGGAGGGAATTCCAAATTTTTGGGAGGCAGTGAGAGTAACTGGATTGGTTGATGTGGGTCAATCTTCGGGGGACAACCAGGGTATGGGAGTCGGTTGATCTAAGGGAATGGGAAGGTGG
The DNA here is from genome assembly GCA_016271365.2 of Neoceratodus forsteri. Taxonomy (NCBI): domain Eukaryota; kingdom Metazoa; phylum Chordata; order Ceratodontiformes; family Ceratodontidae; genus Neoceratodus; species Neoceratodus forsteri. The sequence continues at coordinate 553,100,817 of CM028137.1, read as the reverse complement.
GGGGTATTATAAAGGAGAAGGTGAGGTAGGAAGTGAGCTCACCCAACCAGCGCTTGGAGGTGAATTTAGCACAGTGGGAGAGTCGCCTATTTGTAAGAGAGGGGAAGGATAGGGCATGATAAAGATCACAGTGATGGGTGCGAGGAGGGGCATCCATGTCAAAGCAGCAGAAGGAATTGAAGAGGGTGTCCAGTCTGGCCAGGGGGGACTTAGTGCAGCACCATAGACCACGTCACAGTAGTCGAAAATGGGCAGTATCATCTTCTGAACAAATTCATGCCTAGTCCTAGGAAGGCTGCAACTATGGTTCCTGAACAGGGCACAAAGCTTGGGGTGCAGTTTTTTTCTGGATGGCGTCAATATGTCCAGAGAAGTTTAGGTGTTGGTCCAACCAAGCACCTAAGTACCTGAAGGAGGATATGTCCTCAAGTAAAGTCCCCTCAAGGGTGTGAAAAGTGGGTAGGGAGGGAAGCCAGAGAGTCTCTGCCTTGTGCCAAAGGTCATGGAGACAGTTTTTTTGTCCCTGAGGAAATGTTTATGGTTAGCAAACCAGAGCTGAACCTTGTTGAAGTCTTGCTGTAAGCTGGTTGTAACCTCAACTGGACAGGAGCCAGATGTATATAGGACTGTATCATTGACATACATATGTATAGTGGAGGATGGGGAGCAAACAAAGGGAAGGTCATTTAAGAAGATGGCGAACAGGAGGGGCCCTGATATCGAGCCCTGAGGGACTCCAGTGCTAATCGGGAGGGAAGGGGAAGTGGCGTCCAAGATCTTAACTGATTGGGTTCTACCAATAAGGTAGGCCTTGAACCAGTTTGTGGCAGAGGGAGATAGGCCAGCTGCTGGGAGTGAGTTGAGGAGAAGGGAGTGTGAGATGGTATCGAAGTCCTTGGCCAAGTCAACAAAAATGGCAGAGGTAATTTGCCCATTGTCCATCCCGGTTAGGATGGAGTCTGTGAGTCATAGGAGAGAGGTGGTGGTTGAGTGGATTTTCCTGAAACCAGATTGAAAAGGGGTGAAAAAGGAGGTGTCAGATAGAAAAGAAATGAGTTGGGAGAGGACAATGTGTTCTTGAAGCTTGGCAAGGGTAGGGTGGACAGAAATTGGGTGATTGTTGCCAGGGGATGAGGGGTCACCCCCTTTGGATAGAGGGAGGACCACAGCATGTTTCCACGATGAGGGGACAGAGGCAGTATAGAATGAAAGATTTAGGATTATTGAGAGGGGGTAGGCAATGGCCGTAGCAGAGAGGGAGAAGAGTTTTGGGTCAAGGCCAACAGGGGAGGCACCTTTAGAGGTGAGGAGGGCACTTAGGGCATAATTCGGGGTTACAGTAGTGAAAGAGAAGGGAAGGTGGGAGGGTAGTGGAGGGGGCCTTGCCCTAGTGCATTTGCTCTGGGGTTCTTTTGTTGTACATATATATATAACATGCTATGAAAAAGTGCAAGTAAGTGACATGAAACATTGGCATTAAGGAGGGGTAGTACTCTGTGTTTAAATTTGTTCACTAATTAAAATGTTTAACCTCTCTGAAGTTTTTGGAGTTTATTTCCAACTTTATGTTCATTGAACCTGGTTATTTATTTAGTTTTTTGGTGCACACTTGTTTACAGTAGCTCTGACTATCCTTTCAAGAGCTATTTCTCCTGTTTCTACATTTATCGAGTGCATTCTAGCTAGTAAAGAAAAACTTCTTGTTCTACAGACAGAGATGATCCAAACAGAGTGTGTTTTAGGACCCTGGAGAAACTTAAGAGTTGTTGGATGGACTCACCACATTCCATCACACTAATAGGTGAAGCACCCAAGTTATGCACTGACTTGCAATTCATTAAATTTACAGCCACCTAGCTCTGCGTGGGAATTTGGGAGAAAAGAGTTACCTTAACAGGAAATGTTGTCATTTGAGTCTTATGAGTGAAACAAATTGCCTTTTGCTTGGTCTGTGGTGTTAACACAGGATAGAAAGAGCTCCACAAACAAACTTCAGAATTAGAAAAGATGCAATGGCTTTCAAGTATCCAAAGAGATTTGGGGAAATTATAAATGCTCATAGTAAAATTTATACTCTTATTAAAAGGGAAACTTTTATTAGCACAACCAGAAATGTTATTTAGTAATATGGTTATCCCTTATTCTTGGATTCCCATCCTAATTAAGAAGTTTTTCACAGTTCAAAGCTCATAGAATGCTATTGTACCCTTTTGTGGCACAGCCTTCTGTAGCTGCATATCAAGAGCTATGATGACATATTGCCAACACAGGAGGAGAGATAGCGGGGTCTAGAAGTACATTACCAGATCTGACACGAATCGTGTTGTGCGTCTACCAGTGACATTTAAGCACACGATTGATATGCTTGAGATCCCTGTGCATCTTCTCTCCTCCCCCCACTTCCACTTGCCAGACCTATTTTATTTATTTATTTATTTTCCATATAGATTTTTTGCCCGGATTTTCCCCCATTTTTTCACCTGTCCCCGCATCTCAGCTGCATGTGCGCACGCTACGTCTTGTGCCCTCCCACTACTTGCTGCCTCCTCCCACCTACACTGTCCACTGGACCTCCACCCCATGGCAGTGGAACTATGGGGGGAGCAACGGCCACTCTGGGAGAAGAGATCTGCCTACTGGCTGCTCAGTTCTGCTCCCACCCTCCCCCCAAGTGCCGGATCCCTGACGACTCGAGTCCGTTCCCAAATCCGGATCACTGGCGTGATGCGAGGTAAGGTGTCCAGTGCCTCAGCCGTCTGCGCCACTGGGCCAGCCTGCCAGACCTACTTTAAATGTTAAAAATGCAGCCCCCCACCCTCAAAGTCCAGACACCACCTTGTCTTTTTTACAGTATAGTTCAAGTTGAACTCCCTTGCCTCCTACCTTCCAGTTGCTTCCAGTCCACCTTGAACTACCTCCCTCCCTCCCATCAGCTGCCACCAATCCCTCTTTCCCAATCACTATCCAGCCAGGAAACACTGTGACAGGTTCACTGCTCATCCCAGACCTATCACCTCCCATACCACACTGCACTTCCCCTCCATCCCCCCAATGATCCTTTTTTTTTTTATTCCTTAGCGGGTCTGGTACACATCCCTGACCCACCTTCTTCCACACCACACTGCAGTTGAGGCGCTGGATGCCACACCTCATGCCACGCCGGTGCCCCGAGTTCGGGAGTAAGCTCGGGAGCTGGGGGTTGGCAGGGGCGGGTAAGGATTGAGTGGACATCAGGCAGCTCTCCTCCCCGGGGGGGGAAGGCGAGGGGATAGCCCGGTGCACCAGCGGCTACAGATGGAGATCGGGAGCACTGCAGTGCATTGGGCTACACATAGTCCACGTGGCTGATGCAGGCAGGGTTGCCATGTGCCATTGCGTCAGGGGTACCCACGCGGGGGGGGGAGTCTGGCAGAACAAGGAAAATACCAGCGCTGTGGATCAGGCAACGGCACCTGTCCTCCATGCCCTACGCCGGGTTCCCTCAACTGGCCTTTCAGTTCCCCCGCGGCCCCTCATCCGCAACCAGAGACTGTCTTACTAGGAGCACCCAAGAGGAGGGGTGACCTACCCTGGATAGGTTAAACCGGGGGTGCTGGCTGTGAAGAGGGGGGAGAGAGGAGGCACAGTTCAAGGATCCTCAGAACTGCAGGATAAGGACAGGATGCCTGAGAGAGAACCCACGGGGCCATGATGGGAGTGAAATAAAGTCAAAAAAAAAAAAAAAGAAAAAGTCATAAGAAAAAATGAGATCATGACCACCCCCCCACCCCAGCACTGGTCTCGTTCCCCGATGGCCTCTTCTCCTTCATCTGGGGGATCCTCGGCAGTGGCTGCTCCAGCAAGGAAAACTGCTGTCCAGGTCTCTGTGCCCACCAGACCCATATGGACAGCTGCTCCGCCTGATTCTTTGGGTGCCCGGCCATCAACCTCCAGGTCGTTGGCCCCTCCTTCATCGACAACAGGCTCGCTATTGACGACTCTCCCTTCGAAGCCTGCCCCTCCTCCCTCCAGGGCTACAGGCTCTTCGGGCTCTCAGGTCCAAACAAGTGGGTCATTGACATCTGCTTCATCAGCCCCCCTCTGTTGATGACCACAGTCAACCTGAATGAAGTCCTGATCTGATTCACAAATGTGCTGGTAGAGCAGCTGGGCGCCTATAGGCCCCCCTTGCCAAGTCTGTCGATGGCAGCTTTGTCATCAACATCTGCTCATTGGCCACAGGAAGCCCCTGGTGAGCTGTTGTCGGTGCACCTGATGCCAGACCCACAAATCAATGAGGTTGACGTCGATGAGGAGTACCACCCAGACCTCATCCTTCCTTTGGAGGAGGAGGAGGAGGAAGCAGAGGAGGAAACCCAGATCTTTGACAGATATTCCACTTCCTGTGCCAGTGAGGACTCCATAAAGCACACTCCTAGGTCCCCTCCAGAGGATGCCACTTTTTTCAATGTAATGAAGCAACTGTCCACAGCTATGGGTTTCCACACTGAGGAAGAGGATGCCACCAGAAAAGAGCTGGTGGACTTCCTGGAGATCCTCGAATCTCCTTCAAAGATCATTCCTTCAATCATCCTGGCTCTGAGAAATGCAGCCATGGCAGCCTTGCACAGACCAGACTTGGTGCCAGCTATGCCCTGCAGAGTTAACAAACGTTATCATGCCCTACAGGGCCTTCCATGCTATGCTGTCTAGCCCGAGACAGGCTCAGTGGTTATCCAGGCAGCTCATGACAGGTCTAAGGCTCCTAAGCACCTTAGCTCCCTTCTCCCAGATCAGGAGTCCTGCAGAATAGACCTCTGGGGTAAGAGGGTATATGCTTCCTCCACTCTGGGTTTGAGGATTGCAAACTACCCATTCCGTATGGTGAAGTACCAGAATGACAGTTGGAAAAAGGGCAGGGCTGTGGCACAGGCCCTTCCATATGGCACACAAAAACAAGAACTGCTTCAACACCTCCGGGCCACTGAGGATGTTAGTAAACGCCTCCTCAGGGCCCTCTATGACATGGCTGATACCATTGCCAGGGCTGCTGCCATGGGCATATACCTACATAGGCACTCATGGCTGAGAGTGTCCAGTTTTACTGCAGATGTTCAGCAAAAGGTGCTTAATGCCCCCTTTAATGGCACTAAGCTGTTTGGTCCAGATGTCAAGGATATTCTTAACCTGTGCCGATGACTCAAAGCTAGGTGCAGTGGTGGATGGGGAGGAGGGGAGGGTGGCCTTGCAGGAGGACCTGGAGGCTCTGTAAAGGTGGTCGGGAAAATGGAAACTAAAATTCAATGCAGGGAAATGCAAGGTTCTGCACCTGGGAGTCAGAAATAAGGCCAGGGGTATACCCTGGGAGGAGACATGATTCAAGTCACGGAGGGTGAGAGGGACCTGGGGGTAGTGGTAGATGTCAAAATGAACAACTCAGAGACCTGTAGGAGGGTAATGGCAAGGGCAAATAGGATGCTGGAATGCATCGCCAGGGGGATCTCCTCCAGAAAGGCGGAAGTGATCCTTCCACTGTACAACTGCTTGGTTAGGCCACACCTCGAGTATTGTGTACAATTTTGGAGACTACATTTAAAGAGAGACATTACACTCCTAGAGACGGTCCAAAGGAAGGCAACCAAAATGATCTAGGTCCTGGGGGAGAGGACCTATGAGGAGAGGCTCAAGGAGCTTAACATGAACACCCTGGAGGAGAGGAGAGGAGGGACGGGGGGACATGATAGAGGTCTTTAAGTACATGAAAGGGATCAATAAAGGAGGCCCAGTCAGGGTGCTCCAAAGGAAGGAGGGTGGGGCAACAAGAGGTCACGGGTGTAAGCTGGAAGGGGGAAGGCTCAGAGGGGAAAGGAGGAGACGTTATTTCACTGAAAGGGTGGTGGAGCCATGGAATGCACTGCTCAGGGAGCTGGTAGAGATGGAGACTGTGGACGGGTTTAAGAGGGGATGGGACAGGTACAGGGGAGGGTAAATCTGACCAGGCACAATACAAGTGGAACATCTGGGACTGGGGACAGTATAACCCAAGGGGAAGGGGGGGACACCAAAATCGGCCCTCAGAGCGGGTGCTGAAAATTAAGCAGACTCAAGAGACCATTAGGCCTAGTCTGCTGGCATTTTAGTATGTTAGTATGTAAGCCTCAGGTAGGGTGCTCATGTCTGTCCACTCTCCCTCTACCATACTAACCAACTGAGGGGCAGAGGACGTCTTCCCTTTCGTGGAGCACCCAGTAGGCCCAGTTCGGGTCCCCAACACCAAGGCAAATGCAGGGCTCAGGCTGCCTTTCCCACCCCCACCTGAGGTGGGTTCATGGCCAAATGCCCCAGAAATGATGGACCAGCCAAAGCAGCTGGCTCCACCTCTGCTTGACTCCTTGCCAGACCCCCCCCCCTTCTGGTCCCGAACCAGGAGGTGGTGGTCAGAGGTCGGTTCTCCCTCCACTTGAAGCAATGGAGAACCATAATTTCAGATGCATGGATTCTGCAAATCATCAAATGGGGGCACACCCTGGAGCTCATCGAGCAACCTCCAGAAATCCCTCCTCCACTCTCCAATTACCCTCATTTGTCCATTCTCCGATAGGAGGCACAGTCCCTTCTACATAAGCAGGCCATTGAACCAGTTGCCCAGTACCAGAGAAACAAGGGATTCTATTCCAGGTTTTTCCTGGTACCCCCAAATGACTGGCGACTTGAAGCCCAATTTGGACCCAAAGGACCTAAATGGGTATGTCCACTACTAAAAGTTCTGGATGGTAACTTTGCCAGGCCTGGTGCCACTCCTCAAAACCGAGGACTGGCTCTGCTCTCTGGACATGCAGGATGCCTACCTGCACATCTTGGTCTTCCCTCCACACAGGAAGTTTCTCCATTTCACCTTTCAGGGTGAGCATTATCAGTTCAAGCTGCTGACCTTTGGCTTGTCCTCTGTGCCACGAGTTTTTACCAAGTGCTTAGCAGAAGTTGCAGCAGCTCTCAAAAGGGAGGGACTGTATGTTTTTCCTTATCTGGATGACTGGCTACTAAAGGCTTTGTTCAGGGAACAGCTTTTACTGACTCTGGAGGGAACTCTCCAGCTCTTCCACTCTCTGGGCATCACTGTCAATCTGCCCAAGTTGGTCCTGGTACCGCCCCAAAGGCTGCAGTATATAGGGGCAGTTCTGGACTCAGCACAGGGGAAGGCCTTCCTGCCCCAAAACAGGTCTGAGTACCTTATAGCCCAAACTCAGGAAGTCGCTCAAAGCCGCTGTATTCCTGCCATGGTGTATCTGAGATTGCTCGGCCTGATGGCAGCTGCCATAGCCACAGTTCCACTGGCAAGGCTTCATATGCACACTCTTCAGTGGACCCTCTGGGTTCAGTAGGACCAGCACACAGATGAGTAATGAGTTAGATCAACCACTCTTGGGCTCTTCTGCAGTACACAAGGTACTGCAATGGTGGACAGACCCCTTGCACCTGTTTCAGGGCATCCCATTCCAAATCTTCTCCCCGCATCAGATCCTAACCACAGATGCCTCCGGTCTGGGCTGGGCTGGGGAACGCATCTGGTTCCCTTCCAGATACAGGACTCTTGGTCCCAGCTGGAAACCTCCCTGCATATCAATGCCCTGGAGATGAGGGCAATGCAGACATTTCAAGATCACCTTGCTCCGGGTCAGCTGCTGGTTCAGTCAGGCAATTTAAGTGTAGTTTACTACATCAGCAAGTGGGGGGGGGGACTCATTCATACCCCCTATGCAAGGAGGCCATGAGAGTATGGTTCTGGGCACTGGATCACAGTCTGACACTCTCTTTAGTCCATGTGCCAGGCATATTAAACACTCTGGCGGACAGCCTCATTAGGACTTAGCCCAGCATGCGTGAATGGGAGCTTCTCTCATCCATCACAGAAGACTTGTTCAACAGATGGGGTCGTCCAGAATTGGACCTCTTTGCATCACCACTCAATGCAAAACTGCCCAATTTCTGCTCGCTAGATCCGGGCCTGGAGTTTTCTGGCAAGACGCGTTGTTCCTCTCTTGGAGGAGGAGGAAGGTTTCTTTATGCATTCCCTCTGTTTCCTCTGATCTAGAGGGTGCTAATCAAGTTGCAGATGAAAGGGGCCAGCATGATCTTAGTGGCTTCATTCTGGTCTCAGCAGATATGGTTTCCTCTGCTACAGCAGCTAACTGGGGATCCTCTGGTCCCTCTCCCCCTCTGCTGGAACCTGCTGACCCAGGATCAGGGGACCCTGGTCCATCCCAATCTCAGATCCCTCCATCTGCATGCATGGCTCCTGAGGACATAGCCATCACCAGGTTTGGGGTCTCTAACAGAATGGCGGATATCCTAGTGGCCGCCTGAAAGCCTTCCACTCAAGTCACATATGCCATGAAATGGAAGCGGTCTGCCATCTGGGCTGCCAAACATAGTTTAGACACTTTCACCTTTCCAGTGAACCACATTCTGGACTACCTGATCTCTTTATCTGACTCAGGTCTCCAATACTCCTCCCACAAGGTGCACCTTTCAGCCATTTCTGCTTTTCATGAGCCTGTGGGTGACTGCATGATTGCTCAGCTGGATGTCTCCCTTACCTTTCTCAGGGGCATCCTGCATCTGACCCCCCCCCATCCATTCTCCTGTTACAGCTTGAAATTAAAATGTTATTTTGGAGAAATTGACCTTGTCTCTTTGAGTCTATCACAACTTGAGATTTGTGCTTTTTTCTGTTGGAAAGTGTTGCTTTTAATTGCCATTACTTCTGCTCACAGAATTTCAGAACTTCAGGCCCTATGGTGCAAGGAGCCTTATTTGATGTTTCACAAAGACAGGGTGTCTTTGTGCACAAATCCTAAGTTTCTCCCTAAGGTGGTCTCAGAGTTTACACTAAATCAGTCTGTCCACCTTCCTGTTAATTTTTCAGAGCGTGCCAATCCAGGGGATGTACTGCTCCATACGTTAGATGTGCGCAGAACTTTGAAATATTACTTGCTTCAGACCAAAGAAAACAGGAATTTGAAACAATTATTTGTTTCTTTTCACCCCAGGTAGAGCGGGCGCTTCAGTTTCTAAGCAATGTTTATTCAAATGATTGGCTAATTGCATTATGTTCTATTACAACAAGTATGGCAAAGAATTGCCTGGTACTGTCAAAGCTCATTCCACCAGAGGCATGACTACCTCTATGACTTGCTTCCGAGTGGTCTCAGCCGCTGACATCTGTGCAGCTACCACCTGGATTACAGTCCACACTTTCACCAAGCTTTACAGTTTGAACATGGCCACTCGAGCCTGTGCAGATTTGGGCCAGGCTGTGCTAGAGGAACTCCTGTCTTAAGTTTAGGGAGAGCCCTCCTGCGAGACTGTCTGTTTGCACCTGTAACTGCTTGGGACTTATTCCTGTGGTGTAACCTGATGACTGAGATAACCCCAATGAAAATAGAGTAGTTACATAAGAACTTACTGTAAAACAGTAGATCTTCGAGTGGATCTCAAGTCATCAGGTCTGCTTTCACTCACACCATCCTCCTTTTTTGGGGCTCCTGTCTATGAGCTGGCTGTCTTGTGTATCCAGCCTATTTTTCTTAGGTCTGTGCACCTCTCTCTCTTCTTGATCCCCCAGGGCTAGGAATCTGTTCCCTTTTCTCCAGGGGAAAGAACTGAGGAGGGAGCAGGGCCGCTCATGCCTATATAGGGTTGGTTACATCGATGCATGATGTCGGCGTGGGCGGCTCCAGTTGTACTGCTGAAAATCTTCAGTGTGGATTCCCCTTCACTGATGGTGAAGTTCCTATGATGTAACCCGATGACTGAAATCCCCTAGAATATCTACTGTTATGGTAAATTCTTACGTAACTGCTCTTTAATTATACCATGGCCAACTAAAGTCCAGCAGCCTGACTGGCTAACTGGCACTTTTGTGTGTGAGTAAATCCTACAACAACCCACACGAAAAGTGCCGGTCAGTGAGGGTGGTAGCAGCACAGTAAATACAGTAGTATCCATGCACCCACACCCCCAAAATTTTAAGATGAACCTGCCAACATTTGTTTCCCATGCTGAAGCCCTTTTGCCTGCTTAATAACTGACTGCTCCCTTCCGGCTCCAGAAGAAAACCTCCTACAATAAAACTATCTCAAAACATGGGAAAATAAACTAGTAGCCCTTTTCAGTGCTGCTCCTCACAGACTCACCAGTCACTCTCAGGTGCGGAAACCAGTGCTGCTCTCTCCCTCCCACTATCACACACTCCACAGAAAAGAACACTCAGAGCTTCTCCAATTTTTTTTTTATCTCAAGTCCCGATTGCGGCAAAATTTAAACTGTTGACCTGAACTTCACTCCCTCTAGCAACCCCTGCTGTACTCACTTTCTGTTATGCAGGCAGCTGCTTCAAATACCATCTCTGTCCTCTTCCAACTCTCACAACCTATAGTCACCCCCCAAAAAAACAAGCATTTGTCAATGCCAAATGTTGTCTTGCTGACATTGGCATCAGTAGCGCAGGCGTTGAACAGATGCTTAATAGGAATGGCAGTGAAGTATGAAAGTGACATCAAACCCCACATCACCCTACAGAGACTGACAGACACTGAGGTGTGCCTTTGGGCATCAGTCATAATTTTCATGGCATTTCAGCTCACCCTACCCTGCAGTGTGACAAATATCACATTGTGCCTTGGGGTCCTTGGACCTTATGCTCACCCCATTTGGCTATAATGTTCATGGCATTTTACCTCACCCTATCCTGCAGACACCGACAAGTGCTGAGGGATGCCTTGGGGTGTTCGGCTTTACAGTCACCCCATTTCATAAGAACATACACTGAAATGGGTGCAGCATAGGAGAATGGGGTGAACTGTGGGGCCGAAGAGCCCAAGGCACAGCTCAATGCCTGTCAGTGGCTTGAGGGTGGGGCGGATGGTACGGCATGAGCATGACAGCCGGCAATGGAAAGACACACCCCGTTGCCTGTCAGTCTGTACAGGGTGGGACGTTTAGGTTAGAAACCCTAATGCCGTGGCTGTTTGTTGGTATTTGCACTACAAATTTGCAACACGGCATTTTTGTGACCCCCCACCTCATGAAAGTGTTTGGGACTTCTGCTCATGAATAGTGGCATTGTGATTTTGTTAATCTGTCCCAAACATTGATTTCTCACAGCCACCGCATCATTCTGCGCCAAATATGGGAAAACACCATTTGGGCAGGATGTGAAAAATGACAGCTGAACCATTCATAGGTAGGTGTGAAAAGATGGCAGTGTTGAAAATCTTGAGTGCAAATATTAAAAATGCTCGAATTTATGAACATACATAGAATCTACGCAATGCACAGTCATAGCCAGGGCCACTGGAAAATTGCGCCCTCAATTTTTTTGCGGAATCCGCAATTTTCACCATTCTCCGCAAAAACTGACATGTTCCGCAATTTCTTGCAATTTTTGAGTTTTTATATTGAACTGTGTAAAAAGTATTAACATTTTGAATAAAATACTCTCAATATATTGACACTTTTGCATGCACACTTGGGTTTGGCTGAAACAATGCAGTGCAAGGTAGAGCAAGGGTTTTATGTGACACTGATTTCTTTTGAATCTTTGTCTTGTTTGGTTTCAAAATCCTCTGGCCAACCATAAGTACTCTTATACACTTAACATTTGTTTTGTGTTGAAGCAGTCTATCAGAAAACTTTTGTTGCCACACAGACTGAAACAAAAGGTGGGAGAAAAGGTGCAAATTATCCCATTCACTTAAATGGGGTGCTAACTATTAAACCTTTTTGTAAGTGGCAGGGCACGTTATTCCTTGTCAGCATACTTTTATTCAGACTAGTTTTGATTCAAACAGCTGAGGATTTTTGGATGACCCTGCCGATTTTAAACTTGAGTAAGCTAGTTGGTAACAGTGATCTCACTCTTAGCAACTACCCCCTAGATGCTCACATGCAAAGACTACAATAAAAACCTAACTAAAGTCTAAAACAAGCTTATAAAACACAAAATGTATCTGAATATTTATCTTTAACTAAACAAAATCATTGCAGCCAGAGTAAAACAAAGGTAAATTACAGGGTACCCTGACTACTGTATGATGCAGTAAAAATATATTGGTATTTTTTTTCACATTTTTTACATTTTTGGGTAACCACGTAAGGCCCACTAGGCACAAGTGCCTGTTTTCAGGTACAACCCAGGAGCACTGCGGATGTTAAGTGATTTGCTCAGAATCATATGGTATGCAAGTGGAGGTTATGAGAATCAAACCCAGATCTGCTAGATGTCGTCAGCTCATTCACAGTTTGTTACTCTTACCTATAGATTATACTGCCAGCCCCAATAACCCCCAGATTTAGTGTTTAAATATGTGATTTCAAAAACAGTGTACAGTACCTACAGTACAAATTATGACCATTAAGCACTTTAACAACATTTTACTAAATCTCAATTATTCACCACTCTGTCTGCTTATTTTTTCTTGTACCAAAGTGAGTGAATAGCTGGCAGAGCACTGTAAACAGCTGTTGATTAGGCTTCATTATTCTACAGCCAGAAACAAAAAAAATATTTCTTCTGGCTTTATTTAATATTTATTTGCTGCAGCTCACTTTATAGAATCTATTTAGCACTGTATGAGGCAGATGCTTTTAAATTTTGGAAGACAGGCAACTCTTATGATAGCTTATTCGTTTAGTATTCTTGTTAGGAACATAAACTTTTCTTTAGGTTTTAAACATATTCAGGTGTTAGTGTATTCATTTAGCAATTTATACTGACTAATATATGCTACAGAAAACATTAAAAGATTTGTTGTGAAGCACTCAGAGTCTATAGTAGAACCCCCGCAATTTCCCGCAATTTTTGCAAAATGCTCCGCAGTTTCGAGTAACCTTTTCTGCAATTTTCCAGTGGCCCTGGTCATAGCACAGTCACTTAGTGGAATTATTTCACCAAATTTTCAACATAGGCATTTTGGGACCTCTGCTCATGAATACTGTCACTATGATTTTCTTCATCTGTCCTGATCATTGATTTCCCACAGCGACCGAGCCACAGTGCGCCACTTGTGCAAAAACACATTTTGGGCAGGATCTGAAAAATGACAGCTATACTGTTCATAAGGACATGTGCAAAATTGACAATGTTAAAAATGTTGAGTGAAAACATTACAAATTGTCGAAGTTATGAGTGCGCGTGGAAACTGCACAACGCACGCTTGTAACATAGTCATTTTATGGACTTTTGTCACTAAATTTTCAACACAGGCATTTTAGGACCTCTGCTCATGAAAAGTGTTGCTGTGATTTTTGTAATCTGTCCCAAACACTGATTTCCCACAGCGACCACGCTATTATCCGCCGGTAGTGCAAAAATACATTTCGGTCAGGATGTGAAAAATGACAGCTGCACTGTCCATAAGGAGGTGTGAAAAAATGCCAATGTTGAAAATCTGGAGTGAAAATATTACAAATTGGCGAAGTTATGAGTGTGCATGGAAATTGCACAATGCATGCTCATAACACAGTCATTTTTGGGAATGTTTTCACCAAATTAGCAACATAGGCTTTTTGGGAGGCCACCTCATGAACGGTGACACTGTCATTTCATTTCTCGTCCTAAAAGGTGATTCCGCGCAGTGAGTGCAAAATCACCTTTTGGTACTGAATAATGCCATGACAGTGACTGAATTCATGAGGAGGGGTCCCAATAACCACATGTTGAAAATTTGGTGCCAAAATTCCCCAAAATGTCCAAGATATGCACCAAAGTTGAAAAAACCCTATTTATGCCATTATAGAGCTTACTGGCATTTCTTCAGTACGCGGTCGGTTTTAAAGAGTGCAGACATGTTCCCGGTCCACCAAAGATCGTCGCGCTGGGCTCTGGAGGTAAGTATGGGGTGAGGGTGTGTGTGTGTGTGGGGAGGCAGGGTGCGCAGCAGGTGAGCGTGGGTTGGGGGAAGGGCCACGGACTCAACAAGGGACTGTTTTCTGTTTTACAGGGTTAAAACAAAAAACAAAAACATCGCGGGACTGTTTTTTTTTTTCAGGGACATTTGGCATACTGGGGTGCCACCTGTGTGTTTGATGGAGGGGGGGGTCTGTAGCTGACAGGGATTGGGCACCCCCGCCGGCACTTACAGAGTTGGGGGGGAGTTGCATGAGCTGAGGGGGATTGGGCACCCCCTCACAAGAAACACAAGAAATGGGGGAGCACATTATGCCGAGGGGGATTGGGCACCCCTGTCGGCAAGTTAAATTAGGAGGCGGCATGCTGACAGGGGGGATTGGGCACCCCAATCAGTTTTCAAAGGAACTGTGAAAGGTGGCGGCTATCCCTTGGCTTCTGTGGGGGCTATGAGAAGCTGATGGGGAGGTCGCCACCATGTTGCTTGATGGGGACACCAGACGAGGGAAGCAGTAATTGGCTGCTGCAATCAGGGACCGCCCTGTGGTGCTCCCTGATTGCAGTGGCTAATTTCTTTCAAGGTGGTGGCACGTTTTCTTTAATGCTGTCATAGACAGTGTGCTATGCCATTGGCACCACAGAGCCCGGCCACAAAAGCAGTGGCGCTTACTATACGCAGCAGACCCCTCCGAAACCCGCTTCTCCACTGAAGCAACCACAATATGTTGTCTGTGCTGCATGTGCAAGACAACATAAAAATACAAAACAATCCTCAAACCTATACCCTCTCACATATTTCCCTCTCCATTCATACTTGGCAGCTGCTTACATGAACCACGCTCTATGCCAGCCGCTCGCATAATCTGCTCAGCAACAAGGTACTGTTTCATATAGGACAAAATGATAGTTCTGTAAAAATGATTAAACAAAATGCAATTACAGCACATATTTAAAAAATCTTTATTTTATCATGTCTCCTTTTCAAAATCACGTTTCATAATCACAATAATCCACTCCAGTGTGGGTTGTTGTGGGATTTATGTAATTCTGGTGTGGTTTTCGTCACTGGGCCTGTGACCTTGTGACACACACCACACCACAGCAGGCGTGGGTAAATCCCACAACAATTCACACCCTGGAGTGTGTTATTGCCTAAATATATAGAAAAAGATCCCTCTTGGCCACTCAGAATGCAGAGTGACTGTCTGGTTATTCTACGATAACTAGACTGAAGACTGAATAATGGGACAGTGGCTCTGCATTCTGATTGGCTAAGAACAATAATGGGACACGGGCTGTAAGTTCTGATTGGCTGCGGTGTGTGCACTTAGCCAATCAGAGGACAAACCCAGTCTGCCCTCCCACATCAAGACATAGCAGCCAGTCAGAGACTCTAGTAACACTACAACACTTTAGTGAAAAACAGTTCCTGCTGTCTTACAGAAGTGCTGTAGCATGACACACAAATTTTGCAATTTACATTTTTCCCCCAGTATGATAGCAATAATACCAATAGTGGTCTGAATTTCCTTGGTAATAACCGGACCATGGGGTTAATAAACACCTCAGTCTTCGGCCTCGGTGTTTCGTCACCCCTAGTCTGGTTATTACCTCATGAACCCAACCACTGTGGCATTATTGCAATAATAATAGGGGGCTACTGAATTTTTTTACTGACCCAAACATACCAAAAAAGGAAAAAATATATAATCTTCATATTTAGGTCAGAGCAAACCCACGGCATTCTGAGAAAGGAGTTTCAGGCGCTATCATAAAATTATACTCTCGGGCTAGGGCTATTGAACTGAGTTACTGACCCAACACACTAAATGAGAAAAAAGCAAAATTTATGGTGTTTAGGGTGGACCCTCAACATTCTGAAAAAGCAGTGTCTGACTGTATTTATTTACTGACCCCAACACACCATCAAAAAAGGATTACAATCATGGTTATATTAGAGTGGACCCACATCATTCTGAGACAGGCTATGTGTGTGTACCTCTTTCAAGCTATACATTTAGTCTTTTATTTGTAAGGCTGATGTGCGTGTTTATTTATTAGAGGCACAGTGACTTCCTGACAACTGTAATTGATCATATGTCTTTTCTGTTACTTTTAACAGTTAGCTAGTAATGTTAACTCCTTATCCTTAACCGGCATTAAACAGGAAACCACTGTTAATCTGACCTCCTGTGGGATGTGACTGTGGGCATACCAGTGAAGTGATCATGGAGTTAAATGGCAGTGGTGGGACTGTGCAGGCACACAAAGCTGTGGGGATAAATGGCGGTGGTGGGACTATGCGAGCACTTGGTGGAAGTGACTAGGGAGATGTGGGTATAAATGGTAGAGTGTGATTGTGCTGGCACACCATGGAAGCAGTCAGGTAAGTGGGGCATACAAGGCAGGGGTGGAGTTGTGCTGGCACACTACTGAAGCAATCAAGGTGGAGGGTGGAATATGTGGCAGGGCTTGGACTGTGCTGGCAGACCTGTGAAGCAATTAAGGAGGTGGGAGAGATATACAGGGTTCACTCTATGCGGGCGGACCAGGGAGATGGGGGGAGGTGTATGGCAGGGATGGAGCCACATGGGCACATTGGAGAAGAGATCAGGTAGGGTCATGCGGACACATCAGAGAAGAGATCGAGCAGGTGGGGGAGAGGTACAGCAGGGTTGGGACTGTGCAGGCGCACTAGGGAAGCAATCAGATGTTTGCGAAATGGCAGGGGTAGGACAGTTTTATTTATTTATTGAATTTTGGTAACTGGGTGGGCCCACTGAGACAAGAGAGTCCCTTTTTCAGTGCCTAGCGTTGAGAACAATACATTCACTTTAACACATTGGTAATACAGCACAAGCTAACAAACAAACAATACAGATGCAGGGTACATATGGAACAAATAATACAGTAAATTGGAGCAAATACAGTAATAACAAAATTCAAAAACAGGCAGTAGTAAGAGAACACTGATACCTTGTGCACAACTCTTAGGTAAGGTCAGGTTTGCACTAAATATCATACACGAAACACAGTTAGCACATATAGCTGGCAGGATGGGAAGCCAGGCATCAGATAAGGTAGAGCAAAGTTTATTAAGAAAATTCAGGTTGGCAGGATGGAGATAACAGACTTCCAGGGAGCAGCGAAAACAGGTGCATTGTGTTGCAGCAAGGAGAGATAATAGAGACACCTGAAAAAGAGGAAGAGAGGTGATAGCCAGAATGGTTGGGGGAAGAGAGTTCCAATAAGATACTGCTGAGAAGGCAAAAGACCTCTGGGCCATGGCTAGCCTAGTGTTAGGCAAGAGGAGGAGGGGCAGCAAGGCAGATCTGAGAGGGCACCTTGGGCACTTGTGTTGCACTAAGTGAGCAAGACAGGGTGAGGTATATTGGTGTACTAACTTATGAGTGAGGCTTTGGGTAGAATATCATAGTTTTGAATCATAAGATAGCTATCCTAGGGAAGACACTATATCACAGTGGTGATGACGAGCATTGACCCACAAAGCAAACCTACCTACTCTATGGTAGACTTGGGTGAGGTGAGCCATGATGGTGGAGGAGGTAGAGAGAAGTAAGGGGGCTGCATAAGTTAGGAGAGGAAGGAGGGTGGCGGACGCCATTTTGTGACAGGTGGACAGAGTGAGGAAGGGACGAATTTGGTACAATACGCCAAGCTTTTGGTTTAGGGTTTTGGTGAGAACTGATATATGCATGTCAAAAGAAAGAGGGGAATCTAGGGTGACACCCAGATCACCCAGATATTTAAAGGACTTAACCGTCTCGAGAACAGCCCCAGTTCGAGAGGGAACAACCGGGGGCTCAAGGAAGTTTAAACACACTGGAGAAAAGATCGGGGAGGGAGGATATATGGCATCAATAGGACTGTGCGGAAACAGCAGGGAAGTGATCAGGGAGGAGTGGGAGATATATGGCAGGGGTGAGACTATACTGGCACACCAAAGAAGCAATCAGGGAGGTGGGAGGTATGGATGGCACAGGTGGGACTGTGTATTTACTCTGAGAAAACAATTGGGGAAGTGGGTGGGATACATGCAGGAGTGGGACAGTGCAGGCAGACTGGGAAGTGATTGGGGGTGGGTGGGATATACAGCAGGGATGAAACTGTGTGGGCAGACCAGGGAAGTGACCAAGGAGGTGTGGGGGTAAATGGTAGTGGCGGGACTGAGTTGGCTCAGCGATTGGGGAGGTGGGTAGGATATATGGCAGGGGTTGGACTATGCTGGAAGACTTGTGATGCAGTCAGGGAGGGGGTGGGATATATTGCAGGGTCACACTATGCAGGGAGGTGGGGAGGTGGGGCATGTATGGCAGGGGTGGGACTGTGTGGGAACAGCAGGGTAGTGATTGGGGAGGAGGGTGGGATATATTCAGCAGGGGTGGGATTGTGCAGACGTCCGGAGAAGTAAAAGGGAGGTTGGTGGGGCATATGGCAGGGGTGGGACTGTAGTGGTACACCAAGGAAGTGATCGTGGAAGTGGTCAGGATGTACTGGAGGAGTAGGTCTGTGCAGGCACACTGCAGAAGTGATTGTGGAAGTGGCTAGGATACAAGGCAGGGGTGGGACAATGAGAGCAGAGTGGTAAAGCAATTGGGGAGCTGGGTTGGATATATGGCAGGGGTGGGACTGTGCAGGCAGACCAGAGAGGTGGGATGTATGGCAAGGATGGAGCCATGCAAACACAGCACAGAAGTGATCAGGAAGGTGGATAGGATGGGTGAGGGCACATCAAGGAAGAGACTGGGAGGTTGGAATGATGTATGGCATGGGTGGTATGGTCTGTGCATGGGGGAACGGCCTTCCGGAGGAGGTTTTGGAGTCAAAAACAGTGGTGGAATTCAAGCATGCATGGGACAGTCATAAGGCAATTCTAGGGGTTGGGGGTAGGAAGAAGTAGGCTGCTGGTTAACTAGGATCTGCAGCTTATCCATTAGGTAGGGAAATGGGCAGACTGGATGGGCCATGCGGTCCTTATCTGCCGTCAAATTCTATGTTTCTATATGTATAGCAGAGGTGGGACAGTGTGGAGACATCGAAGAAGAGACTGGTGACGTGAGGAGGATGTATGGCAGGGGTGGGACTGTATGGGAGCAGTGGGGAAGCAATCAGAGAGAAGGGTGGAATATATGGCAGGATGAAATTGTTTAGACAGACTGGGGAAGTGATCAGGCAAGTGGGCAGGATATATGGCAAGGGTGGGACTGTACTGGCACACCAAGAAAGCAATCAGAAAGGTGGGCAGGATATATGGCAGGGGTATGACTGTGTAGATACCTCGGGGAAGTTATCAGGGAGGTAGGTAGGACACATGGCAGGAGTGGGACAGTGCAGGCAGACTGGGGAAGCAATTGGGGAGGTGGGCTGGATGTATGGTAGGGGTGGGACTATGTTTCCACACCACCTAAGTGATTGGGTATGTATGGCAGGGGTGGAGCTGTGCAGGCAGATTGGAGAAGAGATTGGGGGGTGGGGTGAATGTATGATGAGGTTGGGACTGTGTAAGCACAGCGCGGAAGCGATGGGTGAGGTGGGCAGGATATATGCCTGGGATGGTATTATGAAGCCACATCGCAGAGGTGGGTGTATATATGGCAGAGGTGGGACTGTCAGGGTATACTGGAGCAGTGATAAGAGAGGTGGGTGGGAAATATGGCAGGGGTTAGACTGTGCTAGCACACTAGGGAAGCAGTTAGGGAGGTGGGTGGGATACATGGCAGGGGTCGGACTGTGCGGGCAGACCACAGAAGTGATCATTGAGGTGGGTGGGTTATATGGGGGTGGGGTGGAGTCATGAGGGTACATCAGAGAAGAGATTGAGGAGGTTGGAATGATGTATGCAGGGGTGGTATGGTCTGTGCACGGGGGAAGAGATCAGGGAGGTGGGTGGCATGGATGCATTGCAGGGGTGGGACTGTGCAGACACATTGGAGAAGAGATTGGGGAGGTAGGTGAATATTTGACAAGGGTGGGACTGTGCTGGCATAGCAGGAATGATTAGGAAGGTGGGTGGGATATTTTCTACTATTTTAATTGTACCACAGGACATTGTTGAAAATGGGGATCACACACCAAGAATTTGTATCCTGTATAAAAATACATTTTTATCAGTCAGTCAATCAATCAATCAATATGGCAGGGGTGAAGAAGTGAGGGCACATTGGTAAAGAAATTGGGGAGCTGGGGGATGTATGGCAGGGGTGGGACTGTGTGGGCACAGAGGAGAAATGATTGTGGAGGTGTATGACCAACATTCCCCTTCCCACAGAATTGGTGTATATAATTGTCCAAGGCTGTGTGTGGGTGTTGTTGTTTGAAATGGGTGTTACTACACATTCAGTCACTTCACTACCAGTCTCACATTGCTGTAAAGTGCTTTATGATACAGTGGCCCAAATATTCAAAGGGGTTGCACCTTGCGCAACCCCCCAATGCGCCCGGGCATGATATTCAAAGGGGCAGGTTGCACAGTGCAACTCCAGATGCACCGGGGCGCATTGGTAATGTATGCAGCGCAGATGCAGGGGGTGTGCCCATGCATATGTGGCACATCCCGATATTCAGCCTGGGATGTGCAGTGCATATGCTGGCACAACCCCTACATACGTCGCACACTAGTGCTCAAAGTTGAGCTGAAAATACAAGGCTCAAATGTTGGCCATCCACAGGTGGGCAGCTGTATTGCAAGGTACAACACAACAGCCACCAGCCATGAGTGGCCTCCCACCCAGCAGAAACACCATCCACAAGCACCCAGACCCTTCCTGGTAGTCTAGTGGACCCCACTCCCTCCCCGTATGCCCGAATGTGGGCTGTTGTAATATTAAATATTAACCTGGTGGTCTAGTGGTTCCCTCCCTATATGCCTGATCACGGGCTGTTGTAATATGGAATATTAACCTGGTGGTCCAGTGGTACCCTCTCCTTCACCCACCCACTCAGAGGACCCCGGCCACCAGCACCGCCTGTCATCCAGAGTGGCAGCTTCACCCGCCTACCACCGGTTGTCCACCGTGAGACAGCGTACACTATGATTTGTATGCCTATTGGTCCACAGTGTGGACCAATGGGTTTGCAGGCTATACATGTTACAGGATCCAGATATGTGAATGAACGCCATCATTCACATATCTGGTCTGGCACAGTATGGTCTGTAAGCCCATTGGTCCACACTGTGGACCAACAGGCAGCAGATCATACTGTACGCCGTCATCCGCGGTGGCCAGGTGGTAGGCGGGTGGTGCTGCCACCGCCAATGACGGGTGTGTTGCTGGGTGACCAGGGCCCTCTGTGGGTGGGTGGGAGGGGGACCACTGACCACCATGTTAATATTTATATTACAACAGCCCGCGATGGGGCATATGGGGTGAACCACTAGACCACCAGGTTAATATTTATTATTACAAAAGCCCACGATCGGGCATATGGGAGGGGGGTTACAATAGACCGCCAGGGACCCAACCCCAATGACAGCAGCTAGACAGGGCACCAGGCGAATTACGAGGACATCCTGTGCAACGACGGCAAATGGGGCCATATGACATGCAAATGGCCCCATTTGCGCCATGCATATATTATGGCCCCATTTGCATGCCCACTTCTGAATATCTCGGGTGATGCGCCCAGCGCAACTACAGGTGCACTGGAGCAGTCCCGATCCTCCATCTGGGGAATGCGCTGGCACATTGTACTTGCACCGTACGCATTCTGTGCCATATTCAACAGTGATGCGCCTTTGAATAGCTCCCTGCCTTTGCCCCGATGCATCTCAGATGCGCTGTGCCCCCACTAGTCCCATGCCCGGCGCAGTCTGAATATCTGGGCCAGTGTTTATGAAAAGCACTATATAAATGCTAGTTCTTCTTCTTCATACCTCTCCATGGTATTCCAGAAGTAGAAACAAATGGCTAGGTCCTATTATTAAAAATGGCTATTTTGTACCTCTAGAAGCATTTCTAAACAATATATTTCTCTTTGAGCACTTAGATGTGTACCTGAGATTCCCTTTGTTCCTGAAAAAGGCAGTTAAAATAATGCTAATTACAAGATAAAGAACTGCTGATATGACCTGATGTGCAATATATGAAATATTAATTGTCTATGTTATTTATGTATTATTTTTCTTCCTGTGTTAATCTGTTATTCTGAATATGATGCACAAGTTGTACTATCTTAAAAAAAGATAAACAATAAACTAAACTGAATATCAGATGGCACAGTGTGCCAAAATCTTCAGAAGTACAACAATTTACTGTGTCAATGGTAATAAATCATCTAAGTATTGGAAACATTACGGTAGATGATACATTTGCAGAAAATAAATTACGCTGTGAATGGCAATAAATCGTTAAATAGTGGAACGGTTCTCAAATAGAGCTCTTTCTTTTGAAATCCACATTAGATGTGCCATAACAAAAAACTAGATTCAGTTCAGAAAGTTGCGTGCAGTATTATCCCACAAAGTTAGGACTGGAGCTGTCCTTATCAACTTCTTTCAGAACATTACCTTGATAAACTGAACAAATGCAGGGCAAGGCTATCCTATGACAGACATTGAAAGCAATACAGGCTCTTTCATAACCCTTCATAGTTTCATAAACTATCCAAAATGACATAAACAATATATTAATTTGTCTTTCTTGTAATGTCCTATTTGTCCTATTTACCTCTTAGATGTCTTAAGTGGTTTTTTTTTTAGCCTATTAACAAAGAAGCTGGGACGTACTTTTAAGTTTCCTAGTAGTACCTTTGAAAATTTTACAATAGCTTTAAAGGTGTTGTAAAACCTATCTCTCCCAGGAAACCTTGTTATTTCCTCAAAGCACATTATCTGCATCACGCTTTTTTTAATTTATGTTTATTGTGTTTCAAGTAAAACACAGGTAATGCATCTCATGTCAGACATCAATTTACAGGTAAAGAATACATCTAATGTACATTAGGATTATCAGTCTAACCATTCAGGCTTGCGATTATGGGGGTGTTTCTCATATTTTAAACAGAATCAACTATTAATCTAAATGCTACACGCTACAAGAGAGGGAGAGAGAGCGAGAGAGAGAGATCAAGCAAAAATACAACTCTTAATATAGTTAGACTCCTGTATACAAAAATGGGATGTACTCTCAGCCCAAGCATAATAAAGTCCCAAACACATTAAGCAACCTCTCATAGCTCAACCTCTCCAGAATTAATCCTATAGCAAATATAACTAGATCGTCCAAGACTGGTATAATTACTTTTCAGGATATTAACTAGACAGCATGTCTATATATAGCATATGAAATCAATGGCTGTATGATACAGGAACATTAAAAGTATTATTACAGGCATACTATTACAGAGACAAGTCAGCATAATTACAAACAGTATATTCTCAGTATCAAGAGGTAGTGGTAACATGTTGCAACAAGGCACACCTAGCAAAACATGGACGCCCTATCAACTGTGCACTTGAATCCCAAATATGAAGGACAAAAATAATCCCCCCAAAACATCAGGTGTTCCATCTAGCTAGTGATGCATAGGATTAGGCATGCAAAACATTAAACATTTGTTTAGATTAAATAACCCCAATGCAACCTCCCCACCTTCCTCAAAACATTAAGATAGGCACACAATGAGTAAGTGGGAGTAACTGCAGTATAGATAGAAAAAGCAGTTGGTCATCATTAAATGGAAAAACCTCATCTGCAGTTCATAAATCAGGTTTACTGGTTGTCAGAAGAATTTTCAGTGGTGTCAGGTCTGGCAGTCTTGAATTCTTGTTGGATACGGTTCACCCATTTCCCTGCTTCCACAGAATCAGCGAACTGGTAGGTCCAGCCTGTGTAGAAGATCCAGAGTTGAGCAGGCATAGGGAGGGAGTGAGTAACCCCTAGGCTCTTCAGTTGGGCCCTCACACCATTGAACCATTTCCTCCTAGCATGAGTTGTGTAGGACAGGTCAGGAAAGAGATGCAGGGTATTACCCTGAAAATTCAAATTTTGGGTATCTCAAGACACCTGCAGCAAACTGTCCCAAACCACTACTGAGGCCATAACCAGCAGCACATACCTCTGTCTATCTTCTTGTTGAACCACTGAATGAGGGGAAATCCAATAGGCCTTGATAAAGTTGAATGCCACTGTATTGGAGGACATACTAAGAGCCCCAAACAGCCAAGACTGTAAAAAAGTGAGAATGCTCTTGCCCTCGCACCCTCCTGGGAGCCCAACCAATCTAACATTGACGGCCCCATTAGTGTTCTCAAGGGTTTCCTGTCAGTAATGAACCTGAGCATTTTCCTGGGTAAATTTGCTGGTGGCTGCCATCACCTGTATTGCTGAGGCTTCTGCTGAAGTGGCTGCTTTAGTGGCAACTTCAGTTTTCGCATCCTGTTCCTCAAATCTTTGTAGAACTGTGGCGGTCTTGGCATCAATTGCCATCTTGAAAGCTACCAGCAATTGCCATTGTGGTTCTGCTCCCTAACTGGTAGGTGGAACAGTAGAAGACTTGACCTGCTGCTTAGGGAGTTGCTGTGATTTTTTGATCCTCCACTTTTTCCCTTAGTGTGCCCGATCTGATCAGTTCAGTATCAAACTGTGTAGCACGTCCTGCTAAATCAAACTCTGCTTCAAGAAATACAAATAAATCACTATAAATAATATATTTGAATATATCACAGGATCTGGAGCTGTGTTCTGGTGCATCCTCACAGCTAGCATGCTCACTAGTGCCCCTCTGCATCACACTTTTATTCCAGTGAGCTTTCTCTGTCTTATTTCTTATGTACACAGTAAGGCATACCACGTAAAACATAGCAACAGGCATTGCAGGTGGTATGTGTATCACACTAAAGTGTGTTTTCCACAATTTTTAAATTTTTGCTGTAGCTGTTGTCTGGCATATTCAGTAGAATGCTGTAAATCTTCAAGATGTGGTCCTCTTTCAATTCATTGTAGACTCTTGGTATTGCTGTGGATTTACTGGCCAGTTTCACATACTAGCTATGCCTGCACAGCAGAGGAGAGGCACAGTAGCAGAAGCTGGCCATGGCTTCTTGGAACAGTGAGTCTCTTTTCCTGCTGACTAGTTAAATCAATGCTGATGATTTCTAAAATCCATAATCATTCATATTAGTGCAGAATTTACATCGTTTTTTTTATAACTAGCTGTACCTTTTCTCTGTTCAGCCTTAGTAATCTTTTACATACTAATTTTTTATGTTGTCTTGCGCCTGCACAAGAAACATGTTGCTGTAACTTTGGAATAGCAGGTTTTGGAGGCGCAGTCTTGCTGTGGCCAGTAGCGCCACTGCTTTTTCAGGCTGGGCTCCATGGCCCGAATTAGACTGCATGCTGTCTATGACAGCAGTGCAAAAGTGTGCCACCAACTTGAAACATTTTAGCTACTGCAATGAGGGAGCTCTACCTCGTTGCAGGGTGTGCCTCGTGCGGTGTAACATTTCAATAAACATGGTGGGCGGCAGCTCGCCGCCCACCCTCACAGTCCCTATGTAGCCAACTTCTGGGGTGCCCAATCCCCCTGTCAGCATATGTGCCCCCTTTCCTGCTGTGGTGTGCCCAATCTCCCTCAGTATCATGCCTCCAAATGCAGACATCATTGCCAACAGGGGTGCCCAATCCCCGTCAGCATGTGAACCCCCCACCATTTTCCTGGCATTGCTCCCAATTGTGTGCCATGCCCACTCTGGGAGCTCACCCCAGTGTGGGTGATATGACTCCCCCAACCAATGTGCTACACTGGGAGCCCACACCAGTGTGGCCACAACCTGTAAAAAAACAGAAAATGGTCCGCGGTGATGTTTTATTTTTTTTTTACCTGAAACAAAGGAAACTCTCCCTCGCTGGCTGTTGGCAGCCCCCACCCCCAGCCTGTGCCCACCCTCTGTGCACCCCACCTCCTCACACCCGTCTCACCCTATACTTACCTCTGGAGCCCGGCGCGACAATCTTCAGTGGACTGGGAGCACGTCTGCACTCTTCAAAGCCGACCGCGAACTGAAGAAATGCTGTTAAGCTGTATAATGGTATAAATAGTTTTTTTTTAAAGTTTGGTGTGTATCTCGGGCATTATTGGGAATTTCGGCACCAAATTTTCAACATGGGGTTATTGGGACCCCTCCTCATGAATTCAGGCACTGTCATGGCGTTATTCTGTCCCAAAAGGTGATTTCACGGTCACTGCGTGAAATCACCTTTTGGGACTGATTAATGAAATGACAGTGCCACTGTTCATGAGGTGGGCTCCTAAAAAGCATATGTTGCAAATTTGGTGAAAAAATCCAAAATTATCGCGTTATGAGCGTGCATTGTAAAGTTCCAGCATGCTCGTAACTTGAAATTACAATATTTTGCTCCAGATTTTCCAACATTGCCATTTTTTCACACCTCCTTATGAACAGTGCAGCTGTCATTTCCCACATCGTGCCCGAATTGTGTTTTCACACATCCGGCGCACAGTGGCGCCGTCGCTGTAAGAAAACAATGTTTGGGACAGGGCAAGAAAATCACAGTAACACTGTTCATGAGCAGAGATCCCAAAATGCCTATGTTGATAATTTAGTGAAAAAAATTCAAAAAAATGACTGTGTTATGAGTGTGTGTTGTGCAGTTTCCACGCACGCTTTTAACTTCGAGATTTTTTAATATTTTTTCTCCAGATTTTCAACATTGCCATTTTTTCACACCTCCTTAAGAACAGTACAGCTTCATTTTTCACATCCTGCCCAAAATGTGTTTTCGCACATCCGGCACACAGTGGCGCAGTCACTGTAGGAAAACAATGTTCAGGACACAGTAAGAAAATCACAGTAACACTGTTCATGAGCAGAGGTCCCAAAATGCCCATGTTGAAAATTTGGTGAAAAAAGTCCACAAAATGACCATGTTACAAGTGTGTGCTGCACAGTTTCCACACATGCTTGTAACTTCGAGAATTTTTATATTTTTACTCCAGATTTTCAACATTGCCAGTTTCACACCTCCTTATGAATAGTACAGCTTCATGTTCCACATCCTGCCCGAAATGTGTTTTAGGACATCCAGCGCACAGTGACGCAGTCGCTGTAGGAAAACAATGTTCTGGACACAGTAAGAAAATCACAGTAACACTGTTCATAAGCAGAGGTCCAAAATGCCTATGTTAAACAGCTGGTCAAAAAATTCCACAAAATGACTATGTTACAAGCGTGCATTCCGCAGTGTCCACGCACTGTCATAAGTTCGAAAATGCTTAATATTTTCACTTCAGATGTTCAACATTGCTATTTTTGCACACCTTATGAACAGTACAGCTGTCATTTTTCACATCCTGCCCAAAATGTGGTTTTGCACATCTGGCGCACAATGGCACGGTCACTGTGGGAAAACAGCATTTGGGACAAATTAAGAAAATCATACTGCCAGTGTTCAGGAGCAGAGATCCCAAAATGCCTATGTTAAAAATTTGGTGAAAGAATTCCAAAAACAGACTGTTACGAGTGTGTGTTGCCTAGTTTTCATGCACACTCGTAACGTCAAGCATTTTTAATATTTTCACTCCAGACTGTCAACATTGCCATCTCTTCACACCTCCTTATGAATGGTGCAGCTGACATTTTTATGTGGTGCAGAATGGCGCAGTCACTGTGGGAAATCAACGTTCGGGACACATTAACAAAAACACAGGGATACTGTTCATATGCAGAAGTCCCACATGCTTTCATGAGGTGAGGTCTGACAAAGGCCATGTTGAACATTTGGAGTGCAAATACCAACAAACACCCATGGTGTTAGGGTTTCTAACCATAACATCCCACCCTGTACAGACTAACAGGCATCAGGGTGTGCCTTTGGATTGTCGGCTGTAATGCTCACGCCCCTGCGTCCCCACCCTGCAGCCACTGACAGGCATCCAGGTGTGCCTTGGACTCTTCGGCTCCAAAGTTCACCCCATTCTCCTGTGCTGCACCCATCTCAACATACTTCCATATGAGATGGCGTGAGTATAAGGCCTGATGACCCCAAGGCAGAATGCAACACTTGTCAGAGTCTGCAGGGTAGGGTGAAGTGAAATGGCATTAGCATTATGGCCAGTGACCCAAAGGCACACCCCAATGCATGTCACTCTCTGCAGGGTGGGCTGGGGTTCACGTCAGTTCTATATTTCACTGCCATTCCTATTATTCATCTCTCTAACTCTTGCACTACCAATGCCAACACCAGCAAGACAACATTCGGCATTGACAAATGGTTGTTTTAATATGGTTTTGAGAAATGCTTACAAATTGATCTTTTTTCATTATTTATTTTTTACCAGGAAGTGAACTGGGCACAGCCTATTTTCAGTCACTCCAGACATATAAAACCATACAATACATAATAAAAAACAGCAAGTACAAAATAGTGTTAGCAAAAACATTGAAATTTACATTCATACTATATGATTTTGTTAACAGTTGTTTAAAATACCTTACACTATATGTTGTTTTGACAATGCAAGCCAGAATTCCCATCTAGTGGTAAAGTGTGCAATGGTGTGTTCTGTAAGGTGTCTTAAGGGTAAGTCGACAGAAGTTGTTTAGTGTTGCTTGGTATTTTCTGCAGAAGGGTTGTTGTGATTCACAAATAAGATATTGCCATAGTCTAGGGCTGGAATCAGGACCTGTTTTGTTATAAGCATTCGGGCTTCATCAGTCAGGGAATTAATGTCATGATATAAATGTCACAGTTTTTGATTTATCTTGTGCCCTACTTTTTCAATATGTAATATCATATTAAGACTGGAGTCCAGCAGTACCCCCCGCCAGATACTTAAAACTAGGGACTACAGACAGTATATTCCCATTTTTCCCAACAATCTGCAGTGGTTCCCTAACCCTGGCCAGTCTCTGAGTGGAACTGAATAGCATTATGTTGGTATTACTTTCATTAAGTTTTAGCTTGTTTATTTGCAACCATGAAGCAAAAATGTCATAGTTAACCTGTAAAGATACCTGCAACTCCACTATGGATGGGGAAAAGTCCAAACAAAATGGTGTCATCACTCATCAGCATAAAGCAGACTGTAACCCTGTAAAAAAATGTGATAAGTCATTGACAAAAACTGAAAATAGCAGGGGGGGCCAGCACCGACCCCTGTGGGACCCCAGCCATCACTTCCATGGGCTATGAAAGTTCATTACTGACTGTATTTAAACTTTTAAAAATGATGTTTCAAATAACTTTCAGACCCACAACAGATTCTGAACCTTCACTTCAATTGCTTCCAGTTTATCCAGGAGCAACCTGTGGTCCACTGTATTGAAGGCCTTGGCCAGATGAACAAACACTGTACCTGTGACCAACCCCTCCTCACAGGCCCTAAGCTCTGTGCCTGCAAGCTCTGCCAGGGCCATTGCAGTGGACTGCCCCTTCCTAAAACCATGTTGTTGGTCATTTATTATTCCATGTGCCCCCAGATAAAACATCAGCTAGCGAAACACACATTTTTCCAACAATTTACCTAATACAGGAAACAAAGAAACAGGCCTGTAATCTGAGACACTTAATGTGTCCCCTGCCTTGTGTATTGGGATTATAATGTATTCTTTCCATTTAGATGGCACAATACCCATACTCACTGATAGATTAAATAAAACTGTCACAGGTCCCACTATCCTACTGGTAGCTATCTTTAGAAGCCTTGGATACAGATTATCAGATCCACAGCTCTTCCCTTCTTCTAAGCAATTTAGAAATTCTAGCGCCTCCTTTTCTTCAACATTTACAAAATTTAAAACATCCCCCCCACCTCTATTCTTTCAGTATTGAGAATATGACTCCCACAATCCTGACTACTCCTATTCTCTTGTGTCATTTTAGGGACAGACAATTTATTAAATAAGTCTGCCATCTCTCTTTCATCATGTAATAATCTGTCCCCACCCTTTAGATGTTTAAATCCAAACCTGTCCTGTGGGCTGCACATTTTGTTAAATGAGGCCCAGAAAGTTTTGGGATGTCCTATGTATTGCATTTGTTGCTGGCGATAATAGGGTGATTTGGGATTTTTTTAATCTCCATTTTTACCGTATTTCTAAGTGCTTTGTATTGAGTCTGACTTTTCATATCCTTCTTCTTAAAATATAAGTGCCTCAACTTTTCCCTCCGCCTCACTAACTTTCTAATTTGCTTACTCAACCAAGAAGAGTATTTTCCTTTTACATGTTGTTTTGTAAGCAGAATATTTTTCTCATATGCAATAATAAGATGACTAGCTAGTTGTTTAATAATTGTATCCGGAGTTACTTCATTACTAAACTGTTGCCACTTAGTCTGACCAATGTCCAATAAAACAAAACTTCCACATTCAGTCAGTGGATACTTCTAATAATCAACCTAGATTGAGTTTGTTCCTTTTTAAATTTTCTTAAGCAGAAGATGGGACAGTGATCGGAGATTGTGTCAAACAAAATGCCATGCCTTTAAATATTTGTAGGGCGGTTTGTGATGAGCCAGTCTCTAATTGAATGATTACCAGATTTATAATTAAAATGAGCTATGAATCAATTAGCTGTGTAAAATAAAATGCTTCCATTTTTTGTTTGATGTTACCAATCTCTGTTTTTCCCCCAGTCTCAGTTAATATCACCTATCATTATGTGTCCCCATCTGTTGTTATGACATAACATCCAGGACCAAACAATTGGATGATTCTCAATACTGCGGGGGGCTGTAGAAACAAGTTAAGTATGTGTGTTTACATTGTAAGTCTCCCAACAGTAACCTTACCGTCAAGTAATCTATCTGTTCCCCATAAAACACCTTTCTCAACCTCCGGGACAAATAGTATATCTTTTATGTAAAACATAACCCCTCACCCCTTTTTACTACCAATTCTAACTTTGCTAAATATGATAAACCCTTCCAAACAAATCTGGGCATTAGTGGTATGTCCTTTTAACCATATTTTACTCACGCCTATTATATCATAATCCCCCAGTTCGACCCATGCTTTTATTTCATCTAAATGGGCCAGTATACTTCTCACATTTAGGTGCACAATGTTTAATCCTTGGTCTCTCTCTCCCCCGTGGGTTTGTTCTGATGGTTTACTGGACCTGGATTAACCTCAGCATCACCTGCCAGGACCAGTAGCATACTTAAGTACAATTTGTTTATTCCACTGCTTTTTGTTTTAATAATTACCTCTTTTTTCAACTCAGTATTCAGTTTACCTTTAAAGACATTAGCCCAGGATGAGAGAATCGAAGATGAAAATGAGCGTAACTCAGGAACTTATATTGCCCCAATTTGATAGTCACTAGGTTGAAAATTTACTCTATAAAACACATCACTTACATCTGTGTATTTACTAGGTAACAAGAAACTCCCATTGTCTACAGCCTTGCTAGTATTTAGATGAAACAGCAATTCCATCATCAGTACCAAACCCAGTAACACATTGAAGTACCTGGACCCCATTTTTAAATTTATCAGGCAGTGCAAAAATGAAAAACCAAATACCTTCCTGGCTTCAGACTTAATCTGTGAGGTTTTCTTTAATGAGTGGTACTCACACGTGTATGCTTTTGCCACAGGGCTTTGTGAACTTTGTAGCTCACATGCCTTGCCCCTCTCTTCTCTGTTCGCCATTGGTGTGCCGCAGAGCCCTGTCTCCAGCCAGTGGAGTGTAATTACCAGCAGTGATGACAGGAACAATGTCTAAGAATGTCAAATCAGTCTAGTTCACTGGCTGCCTTGCTGAACAGTGTGCTGTCAAGGCTTCTGTGGGAGCAGTCTGCACGCCAACAAAATAACAACTGTTACTTATAAGTGTAAAGTATCCCTTCATCAAACCTTCCTGTGTAATTTTAATTATCTGTTTTAAGTTTCCTTCATTGGTGTATAGTCTGTTAACTTTGAAAATGTACAGAAATGGCATGTGCAGTTTTAGTGCTTGCATGTTACTTGGTTCAATAATACACATTAGGGGTTGGGTTTAATCCCACCTCCACAAGCCAATTTAACAGGCAAAGATGATTGCTGTTTAAATCATGGAGATTCCCAAAATGTTACCCTCTCACGAGTGTCCTTTTCCATGATTATGAAATATGTTAAAATACATCATTTTTTTTATTTTGCTAAAAATCCCCCAAAACCTAATGCGAATACCTTGAACATTTTCCCCATCATCACATAATAACATGATGCTGATATGACCTGTGTTGTTACTTTGTGGTATCTATATGGGATCCAACTAGCCAGTAGGCTGGATTTCCATCTGCAGGTTCATTACTCATATTAAAAAATGATAACACAATAAAACAAACAAAAAAAACCCAACAACAAAAGTCTGCTCCTGGAAAAAGGCTGTGCCAGGCAAATTCAAAAACAACCAGGGGAAAAAAATGTCACCAGCCACACACAACCACAATGACTACAAAAACATTGTCTTTGAGTCAATAGTTTATTAAATGCAAAAGGTAAAAAAAACTATAACACCTTCCAAAACAGACAAGACCCAACTGAGATGGAGAGAAGTACTTGAGAATCAAAACTAGTGCAAAACTAGTTAGGGTGTTGTTCCTGTCTTGGAGAGTTAGTAGCAAGTGAGACCCGAGCCCAGAGCCTGATAGGAGGCATAAGGCAGTAAATCAGGGGCCAATCAGCAGGATGCAATGTATACATATATATACATATCTGTGTGGGTGTATTCATAAAGTACAGGGGCCAAACAGCTGAATGCAAAACAAACAAAAAAATACATATATAAACAATAGCAGTGAATGGTTAGTCGTCAGTTAATTGGAGAATAAAGGTTAGAGGTAGGAGGGTATAAGTGTACAAGTGGGGGGAGGACTGGCACTAAGGGGGGGTTGGAACAAGAGCAAGAGTGGATAATGAAAGCATGGAGCAAGGAATTTTTTTTGGAAGAAGGGTTGGAGAAGAACTGGGTAGAGGAGGAAAGGTTATTCCACAGATGAAGAATGCAGTAGAAAAAGGAGGAGGAGGCATTAAATAAAAGAAAGATAAATAAATGACATAACTGAAATCTGCACCCATAGCTCTCGTAGCTCAAGTAAAGTACAATACCGAGGCAACAAGGACAGATTTACCACCCCCCTCCACGTTTCATGTCTTAGACAATGTTTTTTTTTTTGCAATTGTTTAACCAGGAGTGGCACACTAAGCTGAAAGCTTGTTTACAGGTGTGACCTGGAAGCATAGGGAAGTTAAATGACTTGCTCGTGGTCACATAGTATGCAAGTGCGGGCTGAGGGATTGAAACCCAGGTCTCCAGATTTGCAGCTCAGAGCCTTAAACCACTGTGCTGTACTGCCTCCCTGTGTGTGCATCATTTTATCCCTATGCACTGCAACCAGATAATTACTCCGTGCAATTTTAGTTTATGTACATGAAACAATTTCTGCCTATGTTTGAAATCCCCATGGTCCAGTGATACACAATATTTTTTTAATATTCTAGTTTCTCAAATGGCATTCCTAATCTCAGCAGTATCCCCACAACACAACCACTGACCATGTTGTTATCTTTGGTGTTAACCAACAGATACCCATAGTCATATGTATTATCAGATGACTGGCAACCCATGGCATGTGGAGCCAGTGCAGAATTCTGAGCTACCTTTGATACAGTATATTCATCCACATCCCTTCCCACTGTAGCTACTTGTGAAACACAACCACACACATGTGTATTGATGCATGTCGGCTTGCATCATAACACCACCTGTTTACATCTGCTGGTACCATCAGTGATACCATGCATAACTTGCTTGATGGCAGACAAGTGGTGGGATTTATAATCAGCTCTACATGATGGTAGAGAGATGTTCTTGGAATGATCAAACCTCCTTTCCCTCACATATTAAGCTTTACTTCCAGGTCTGTCCTTATTAGGAATGATTGTGGTAAACAACTGTTGAGAGAGTTGTGTATTGGCACAGTGGCACGACAGTGGCACTAACACCCACCATGCTGGTGACCCTAGTTCAAGAGTTGTATCGGGTTGCTGGGGGTTGGCTGAGGGGGGGTGAAGATTGAATGTCCAACAGATGTCTCACCTCTCTCTCTCTTGGGGAAGGGATGGCTTATTGACACCACTGTAATGCTGACACCAGGAGGAGGTCTGGTGGTAGTACGAGACAGGATCAGCAGGAAAGTGAGGGAACTGTGGGACTCTGAGGCATGTGCATTCGCCACATCATGCACATGCAGATGAGTGTGCACCTGCCATGGCGAAGGGAGAAAACCTGATGCAAAAAATATACAGTAGTGCAGGCACAAATGATGCTCTATGCACCAACCCATTACATATGCCACCACCAGAAACTCTGTTGGTCAGTATGTGGGTGTGTGTCTCTGTGGGGAGGGGTAGAAGATAGAGCTCTCCCTCCTGACCTTGCCATGGGAGGCAATACATGGATGAACAAGCTGGCATGTAAGCACTGGGAGATGGTTTTGGGTGGGGGTGGCAGGGACAGAAACCAAAGGGAGCTAGCCTGGCCCAGCTGAGGATGATAAAAACCTTTATTGCAAACACAAAATAAGAGAGAACAATAGTGGCTCTAGCCACAAATGTTTACCAGGGCACAGCTGGGGCACATCAGATGGCAGCCAGGGCACTGATATATTGTTACTATGGGTGAAGCTCTGCACCATATGGGGCACCAACTGGGGCATAGCATTATTTTACCAGGGCACGTGCCCTGGCAGGCCCTGGTGTAGAGCCACCACTGAGAGAGAGGGAGTTGTATATGGAAGGTGGATGGTGCATGGACTGGATGTGTAATTCAGACACATTAGTAGTTGGCAACTTGTGAGTTGTGTCTGATCCATGTACTTAATGAGTGGTAAACTGACACTGCTGGCAGTAGGATGGTAGGATGGACTGATGATAGGGATAAGTCTTCATATATTCAAACAGCAGAGACCATGCCATATCAAGTGGTAAAATATAAGGATGGTACACAGTCGAATCCATGCCAAAATTTACTGTTTTGGGAAATTACAACTCAACAAGTTGAATAGTAACTTATTTGTATAAGAGAATGGAAATAAAAGCAGTCACCAGCAAA
This sequence comes from Neoceratodus forsteri, assembly GCA_016271365.2. Classification (NCBI taxonomy): domain Eukaryota; kingdom Metazoa; phylum Chordata; order Ceratodontiformes; family Ceratodontidae; genus Neoceratodus; species Neoceratodus forsteri. The sequence continues at coordinate 553,065,845 of CM028137.1, read as the reverse complement.
AAGGCCATCCAGTAGTATCTTTGAGATGTACCAATGAGGACAGACTGTGAATGACCCCAAATGTGCTGCATAATCCTCATTACACCGAGAAACTTTTCTATGAATAGAGAGTGGTTGGTACCTTGTATTGTAGGTAGACAGAAACATCATCAGATGGGTAAATTGGATGGCATTATGCATTCACAGAAGTGAAGAAATATGTACAGTCAGGACAATACTAATTTTCTTAATAATATTCATCATGTAACTAAACCTATTTTATAAAATAGCTGGAAAAAAGCTAGACATTTAATTGACTGAGAGACATAACCTGACTCTGCATTAAATCTCTATAAATGGATGGACAGGTGCAGAATCTCATTTTCCTCCCCCCAAAAAACCCATGTAGAGCCATTTTAAAAGCATAATAAGCCCCTTCAGGGTGTGCATCATAAGCTTTTAATGCACTTCCCAGGGCATAAGGGCACTTGGCCTTTGGCCTTGTGCCATACTACATCCCTGGGGCATGCATTAAAATCCTACAATGTACACTATATTGTGGCTTATTACTTACATAATAAATATATTAATATGCACTTACTATAGCCAAAACTCTTTGTTTATTATCATAGAAGGGGAGAAACAGATGCACCTCAGTGTAACAGCATGAAAAAAACACTGTCTTAAGCATATGAAGAGAAGAGGTTACCTCATGCACTACAGCATAATTCAATAGAATGCCAATGAAACAACTCAATATAAAATAGAAAATGATACATGTATTTTATTAAATGAATAGCCATAATATCATGTTCATCATTTCAGTGAAAAAAATATACACCAAACAAGGTAATGCTTGCATATATTTTGTAACACACTGCTGTGTTCATTTACATCAGTTACCCCTCCAGTAAAATAGATAGATCTTTTAAAAAATGTCAAATAAAAAAAAAAAAACATCAGATGGGAGAACACAATATAAAATGTAAAGCAAAGGAATAAATACAATGTTCTAAGAACAGGAACTAATGACTTAATGATAACTTATACTTTCATGCTGCTAGAAGATATGATTCTCGTGCTGTATAGCACATCTTTCACACACAAGTAAAACTGCATTCTGCCTCCACCCCAGACTAGTATTTTGACAGGATGCCTGCAAAATTAGATCATTTTTATAGATTGTAACAGATCTAGATCTGTAAGACTATGCATCATATATTCCCATGATCAACTCGATTATTCGATGCTGAACAAAGACAATCTAATTTAGACCGAGTTACAGTAAACCCATAAATTACATTTAAAAATATTGTTTTATTAAAATGCATATTATTGGAAAATAACAGACAGATGACTACCATTTTTAACAAGTGGTTCAGATGTGAAACACATGCTGGCAAGAGGAAGCAATCAATGTATAGGTTCAGCTATTTTTATCCTGTATGTATGTATGTATGTGTGTATGTAACATTTTATTTATACAGTGATACAGCCATTAGGGTTCAAATAATCCCTATTTACAAGGCATACCTGTTTGTATAAAGTACTAATTAATTCTATACTAACAACGTACAAAACATAAAATTCATTCACAAATAATTACGTATTAGAATACACATAACAAAGCGCTTGTGTTAAAATCACAGACAGTTTACTTCTACTTCCATGAAATTCACCTATTACATTGATATCTAAAACTTAACTCTGCTTCACTGCTGTTTTATATGCAATAGTGGATAATTTTAAATCCCGAAGGAAAGGAAGAAGTCCATTCTAACTTGAAGCAGCCTTATACTGGAAAGTCATATTACTAAAACTATTTTTTTATTTTTGGAATCATCAGTTCTCTAGCTCCCAGTGTTCATAAGTTCATTCCATGTTTTGGTGTTTGAAGTTTAACTACTAAGTTATGTTGAGGTTTACTTTTAAATAATCCTTGTATCTGATTTAGCCAAATGCCCTTAGCCCACTGGTTTAATGGATTCCATCCAAGTTTAGTATACATTATACAATGATGGATACTAAAATCACATCTTAGTATGACTCTCGCTAATCTATTGTAAAGTACATCCAAGTTCTTTAATTTTTTTTTTGTAGTGTGCCTATAAATATGGCTTCCATAATTTATTACTGGTAATACTAATTGATTTACTGTACTTAAACACATTTATTTTGTTGTGCAATTTGATATACGTCTCATTGCTCCTATTTTTGCATTTGTTTTCCTTATTAGTTCTATTATATGTTGTTCAAAGGTTGTGTTGGTCAATTTGAATACCTAAATATCTGTATACTGATGCCTGCTCCAAAATTTTCCCCTCCTTGGTCTTTATTGTTATTTTTGGGACACTTTTATTTTTCCGCTCTGGACCAAAAAACATTGTCTGTGTTTTTTATTATTTATCAATAGCCCCAAAGAGGAAGAATATTCCTGCAAGACCAAAAAAATCACCTTGCAATTTTTGTTCTACTTCTTCCGGATCTTTACATACAGCTACCAATACAATATTGTCTGCTTAAAGTCTGACTTGTGTGTGTTTAATATAGTTTGGTAAATCATTCAAATAGACTATGAACAATATGGGGCCCAGTAAAGATCCCTGGGGTACCCCTCTTGTCACAAAGTCTACTTTGGACCGCTGACCATTTAACATAACAAACTGAGGTCTTTTATCTAAATATGATTTAAACCAGTTACAGGCTTCTTCCTCCAATCCTATTTTTTCCAGACTCCTTAATAGGATAGTATGATTTACTAAATCAAATGCCTTTGATAGGTCCATGTATACTGCACCCATGGACCTTGCATCCTCCAACGGGGTGGCTATTAAGTCCAGAAGTCTGTGAGTGCGGTAGCCATGGACCTACTCTATATAAAACCAGATTGGAATTGAGTTAATTTTTTATATTGCTCAAGGTATTCCATCAATTGACCATGGACAATCTTTTCTAAGATCTTGGAAACTATTGACAACAAGGCTATTGGCTGATAGTTGGAAACATCTGTAGAACCGCCCACCTTATCTATGGGGATTACTTAACCTGTTTCCAACTCAGTGGGAACAGGCCCTCCCTTAGACTCCAGTTAAAGATGTCCCTCAATATTGGTGATCACTGTAGAGCAGCCTCTTTTAGCAACCTGTTTTCAGTTTTGTCAGGACCCCTAGTCTTATTAATCTTTAGTTTATTTATTATTTTTAATACTTCAATTTTTGTGACTATCTTAAATCTAAACTTTGGTGGATAGTTTTCTGGACTTTGATTTTGAACCACATTTTGTGTTTGTGTTGGTTGTAGTTGCTGTTTTCAGATCAGGAAGCTCAATGAAGTAATTATTCAGTAACTCTGCAGCACCTTCTGCTTTAAACTTTATACCATTTTGACTAAGTTTTATCTCTGTTTGATTTTTAACAGGATTTATAAGATTTTTAATTAAGGACCAATAAGTTCTTGGATCCGTTGATTCCTTAATCTTTTGTTTATAATAAAGTGCTTTTGATTTTCTTATTTCCTGAGTTAACCTATTTCTTGTTTTTTTTTTATTTATCCCATACTTCACTTTTTAAAGATTTATTAGCTTTTTTCCAAAGTTGATTTTGTGTCCTAATTAACTTCTTTATAGCTACAGTTATCCATGGCAAATGGTTTTGTTTTTGGGTAACTTTTTCAGAGGAGTAAATTTATCATATGCCTCAGCAAACGTTGATGTGAATTCCTGTACAGCCAGGTTTAGATCAGGGATAGGGAAAATCCTATACCACAGCAACCCCTGTAAATGTTTTCTAAATTGCAAATTGTTAAATTTAGTATAACATCTTTTATACACCGTTGGTGCTACATCTGTTGGAATAACATTTATGTCTTTCAGATGAGATGTTAAACCGAGGTCCCATCTGCCTGGATTGGTGGTAGTTCAGGTGGATGTTAAAGATCCCATGGCACTTATCGAAGAGAGTAGGGAAATTTCCCAGGTGTCCTGGCCAAATTTCCCTCATTCACTAAAAATACCACCAACAGCTTAATCTGGTTCAAGGTCAGTTGGCATTCATCTGTATCCCCCTCCCCCGGGTTGTGCCTGAAAATAGGCAGGATTTGTCTAGTGCACTTACCCGGTCAACAAAAACTAAATAAATAAATGTCAAGGGAATTGGTACATTTAATCATATTTGTGATCCCCCAAATGGGGTTCACAAACCCCTTTTTTCACTACAGTCAATTCAGGAGAAATAAAAACCAAATCCAGTATACTTTCTTTGCTTGTTAATTTACCTTTTCTTGTGGGGGAGTTTATTATCAGAACCAAGTTTAGACATTTCATAGAATTTTCCAATGCCTGTCCCCTAGGATATCCCCAGGCTGCATTAAAATCACCTATCAATATTGTTTTTGATTGTCTTATGTGTTCCATCATATTATATGAAAATTTATCAAAATGAGTTGTATTTACCTTGGGCAGAGAATAAATAGCTCCCACAATCAAATTTAATGCCTGTATCTTTATCAATAGGCATGCAATATGCATTCAATTCCTTCTATATTCCCTGAGTATATAATCTTAGAATGGCCATGTAGATGTCTAATATAAATTAAAATCCCTCCCCCCATGACCCTCAATCCTGTCTGCGATGATAAAAGATTTTAAGTTCAACTCATGTTTGATGAATCCCCTTTTTCAGTCAAAATTACTATGTCTGGTTTTTCCAAATCAACCCAGGTTCTAAAGAGATCCATTAAGCTTCTTGCATTATCCAGTACTGATATAATGGTCCCTCCTTGATGACCTGGGTTCAACTCAATATCTCCACAAAGGGCTAAAGATATCAAAAGCATTGTATTATCAGAGACTGTCTAAATTTCTACCAAAAGTATCTTTTAACTGCAGCACTTTTGAACATCTATGCCTGTGAAATAACTGCAATTCTGGCAACACTGCACTTCACTTTATGAGCACCAAGGAAAAAAAATGAGTGACAGCTTGTCTCTCAAGGTAGCAGGATGGTGCACTCTAATGGCATGCATACTGTGTCAGTCAAATGGGGTGAAAGCGATCAGAATTATGGACTTGAGTCAATAAATAAAAACAAACTAAAAAAAAAATTATTATGAGAGTGGGTTATGCAAACATCCCAACACATGAAAACTGGAATGTAGAACACAGCTGAATATGTAAAGAATCGAGAAGGTCAGTTTTTCAGCATACCAACAAATACTGCTGCTTTAAGTCTGGAAAAATGCCACAACATTATAACATTTCAGTTTTCTAAGTTATTGATGAGAAGTGGGCAGATATTCTGACCAAAATGTTTAATCTGTGCATTAAGAAAAATTGTATTGCAGATTCTTGGGAAGGAACGGCCATAGTTCCTATTAACAAGAAAGGAGTGAAAACCCTTCCTGGGAATTACAGGCCAAGACTCTTAATCAAGTTTCAAATAAACACGAATAGTTGTCATGCAGCCAGTTGAGCAATGCTCATATACAATGGCCTCCTAAAATGTGTACAAATTAAATTAAGTTACAAGAGTACATTCTAGCAAAACTTAGCAGCAAATGTCTTTAAACATTAGTGCAACATGCCAACAACTTACAAGATGTACAGACTTACAGACATATAGAAATCACAGTATATATGGCAAGTAGATTTAAAACAGAATTTCAGAGTACACCATACAGTGATGGAAGATTATCAAAAATAGAACGCATCTCACGTGGAAGAGTGTTCCATAACTTTGGGCCTTTGTAGCCAAGAGATTGTTGGCCTATATGAGAACTCATTATCAGAACGTTGCATTCAAAGCCTTTTGTTGACCTTAACTCTGACTTAAAGGGACACTGTCAACCTGTTTTCCATCATATTTCTAGCTAAAACCCCACATTTTATGATCATCTAACTTCTCTAAACTTCATTGATGTTCCTGTTTGTTTTGTCTGTCTCCTTGTTTAGTAGAACAGAAATGCATGCTAATGTATATTTATAAACAACCTTGTTTTGTTTAAAATCCTGGATATGATTTTACTGCTTATTTCCTGAACATGAGAAACAACCCTAAACAGTGCAGCCACTCACTTATATTTCATGAACTTTGTTCCCTGTTCACCACTGGGTGGGCTTGTTATTTGCTTCTCTTTGTGCTACTAATGCTGAAGTGTAAAGCTAGGGACTCACTGGGTGCCCTAGAGTTGCCTTGCTGATTACACCTTAAAGCCAGATATACCAAGCAGTTAATATAGAGCAGACTTGTTTAATATGGTGGTATTGGAGCTAATTGCTGATTACACCTTAAAGCCAGATATACCAAGCAGCTAATATAGAGCAGACTTGTTTAATATGGTGATATTGGAGCTAATTGCTGATTATACCTTAAAGCCAGATATACTAAGCAGCTAATATAGAGCAGACTTGTTTAATATTGTGGTATTGGATCTAATTGTGCTTGTAACTGAAGGTATTAGGAGAGCTGGGTCCTAGAGTGACCTCATTTTGGAATAGCCCTGTTTGCTTAGAGTGGAGCTCCTTTGTGAAAGTCACAACATATTCTCCCGCTGCATAGTAATGAGAGGCTTTGTTTTCTCCACTACATAGGCAGCTCCCCCCCCCCCAAGCTAGGCACTCGGGACAAACAAGCAACACAAGCAACACAAGCAGCTCACCTGAGGAGCTGAGGAAGCCAAATCTCCAGCCTGATAACTTTCGAGGTAAAGAGAGCCTCTTCTCTTTGTCTGGGCGCCTGCAGGGGGGGTGCTACCTGATGAACACTTATATTTTATGAACTTTGTTCCCTGTTCACCACTGGGTGGGCTTGTTATTTACTTCTCTTTGTGCTACTAATGCTGAAGTGTAAAGCTAGGGACTCACTAGTTGCCATAGAGTTGCCTTGCTGATTACACCTTAAAGCCAGATATACCAAGCAGCTAATATAGAGCAGACTTGTTTAATATGGTGGTATTGGAGCTAATTGCTGATTACACCTTAAAGCCAGATATACCAAGCAGCTAATATAGAGCAGACTTGTTTAATATGGTGGTATTGGAGCTAATTGCTGATTATACCTTAAAGCTAGATATACTAAGCAGCTAATATAGAGCAGACTTGTTTAATATTGTGGTATTGGATCTGATTGTGCTTGTAACTGAAGGTATTAGGAGAGCTGGGTCCTAGTGTGACCTCATTTTGGAATAGCCCTGTTTGCTTAGAGTGGAGCTCCTTTGTGAAAGTCACAACATATTCTCCCACTGCATAGTAATGAGAGGCTTTGTTTTCTCCACTACATAGGCAGCTCCCCACCCCCAGCTAGGCACTCGGGACAAACAAGCAACACAAGCAGCTCACCTGAGGAGCTGAGGAAGCCGAATCTCCAGCCTGATAACTTTCGAGGTAAAGAGAGCCTCTTCTCTTCGTCTGGACACCTGCAGGGGTGCTAGCCCAACGACGCTTCGCGCCATCTGCCCCGCCCGCCCCAACCACCCTCCCACCCAGGGGCAGCTGTCAATTTAAGGATCCACCCGTGACGTCACATCTGGTGACATCACGTCCTGTTGCCCAGAACCTATCTCCCCACTTTCCCATTTGCAGGTTATACCTGCTGGCCACTAGAGGGACCTATGCTCCCTTGCTACTTCCTACTCCTACCTGTACAGCACTACTTCCCTGGGATCTTGCTCACCACAATGTATTGGCCCTGCCTCATGCTCTGCCTGTGCCTATCCCCACTAGCAGTGCACTTACCCACTTACCCATCTGCTACTCCGCACTGTGCCCTGGCACACCTCCCTCCCCTTGCTCCTGAACCTGCTCTCCTGCCCCTTGGGACCTCTGTGTGTCTCGGTCCTCCCTGCCCTCCCCCTAGCTTTCTCCTCACCTCAGGCACATCTGAGTGTCTTCTTATTCTTGCCTTCCCTTCCTGTACCACCCTGCCCACCCCCTGCTCCCTGAGCCTCCCCTCCCCCATGTCAATCGCAGGAAAATTTCTCACCATCTCCCAGCCAGGGTGTTAGTCATGCTACTACTCCTGTCAGGGAACATTCATCCAAACCCTGGCCCGGTTCCCAGGAGCTCCCTGACTAGCACCACAGGCCTATGCATGGTCTCCATGAATATCTGTAGCCTCCTAAAAAAGTTTGACTCACTACAATGCCTGGTCACATCAATTAACCCTGATGTCATCACTCTGGTTGAGACTTGGCTGTCGAAATCCTCCCCTGACTCCCTAGTCTCCCTTCCTGGTTTCACCCTCTTCCGGTCAGACCGTGTTGGGAGACGGGGTGGCGGCTGCGCTATTTATGTCAAGGAATCCTTCCCCGTACTAGCCCTGCCTGCTCCCATCCTTGACTCCAGGACCCAGGCGCTTATGCTGAAACTAACCCCTGACCCTTTAAAGGGACCCCTTTATCTGACTACTGCATACGTGCCCCCCAGGGACCAAACGCAGGCCATTGCCTCTCTTACAGAATACTTCCACTCACTACCTCCTTCTGCTGATCAAATTCTGGTGGGTGACTTAAATGTCAACTGGCTCAGCCCCTCCTCCTCCTCTACCCGAGACTCCTTTTCTGCAATAGACCTAATGCAACTAGTTACCCACCCTACCAGGACTAACCCCAAGAGAGGCTCCAGTACCCTGCTTGATGTGGTACTCACCAACCGCCCTAATCGGATCCCCAATGTACAAGTCCTCCCAGACTCTCTCAGTGATCACTCCCCCATTCTATTCCACTGGTCATCCTCAGTCCCCAAACCCATAGCACAGTCCACATGCCGGTGGCATCTAATACCTGGTGGACTGATAAAACTTAAGGAACTTCTGTCCCAAATTTACTGGTCTCCTATACAGGCAACTCCTGACATCGACACTGCTCTCTCCTTCTTTACCCGAACTTTTAATAATGCCTGTGATTTCTTTGCCCCAATGTTGACCCGCCGTTCTAAAAGGCAGAATGCCCCCTGGGTAACCCCAGCTTTGATCCACCAACTCAAACATAGGGACAACCTATGGCACCATGCCATTGAGACTGGCGCGCCCAATGACAGGCAGTTATATGCTGCTGCCGAAAACAAGTGCACTTGCCAACAGAAAGGCCAAGTCTGAGCACCATCGGTCCTCACTCACTGCCTCATGGGGGAACCCCAGAACCTTCTGGGATAACATTAAACAGTTAAATGAGAGTGCACACTCCCCCCCTCACCCACTCAGATCAACATTAATGGCGTGATCTCCTCAGACCCAGCCCTCATAGCCAACCACCTCAACACCTCATTCACTGACCTTAGCCCTATCCTCCCTACAAATGTTTTTGACCCTCCTCCCCAAGCACCTGCCGTAAATCTTTCTCGCCCTTATTTTCTCCTCCATCATGTTTCTGCCCAAGAACTTAGGCCGCACCTTGTCACTGCCCTCAAGAGTAATAGTACAGGCAGTGACACCCTGGATCCGTGTATCCTACGGCTGGTCTTAGACATAGTCCTAACCCCGATCACGTGCCTCATCAACCACTCTGATTGCCTGGGGAAGGTTCCAACTGCCTGGAAAGTCGCCACTGTCACCCCTATCTTTAAAGGTGGTGATAGGACTGTGGCTGGAAACTATCCACCAATCTCCATTCTCTTTCCTCTCTCCAAGGCCTTGGAAAAAGTGGTGGCCTCTCAAATCTCTGACTACCTCTCCACCTACAATGTCCTATGTCCTGAGCAGCATGGCTTCCGAGCGGGCCACAGTACCAACACAGCCCTCCTAGAGTTCTCCAACTTTCTCCACTCCTCCTTAGACACTGGTTCTCTGGCTGGTGCGGTCTTCATTGACCTCTCTAAAGCTTTCGACACTGTCTCCCACCCCCTCCTTCTTGATGCCCTTAGTCTCTCTGGTTTTACTGCTGGGCCTATCTCCTGGTGCGCCAGTTATCTGTCTGACCACTCACAGCGTGTAAAAATTAATGGGACCCACTCAGACATCTGTCCCATCTTTCTGGGGTTCCCCAGGGCTCCATTCTGGGCCCCTTACTATTCTCCCTTTACCTTAACACCCTTCCACGCTCTTGCTCGGGGGAACATTCTATTGTACGCTGATGATGCAGTCATCTTTGCCTCAAGTCGTAACCCTATTGCCCTCCAGGACTCGCTGCAGAAGTCCTTCACCGAAGCCGAGGGCTGGTTCAAGGAACATAGATTGGTGATAAATCTTAAAAAAACAAAAACCATGTTCTTCACTCATCCTCAAAACAAGTCCTGCAACTTCAAACTCCTCATTCACTCTGGGTCCTCTTTCCCACTCAAACAAGTTTGCTCCTATAAATACCTAGGGATCCATTTTGACCCCTCCCTCTCCTTCCATGGACACATCGCCACCCTACCACTGCCACTAATATCCGATTGGGCATCTTACATCGATATAAACACTGCCTCCCCCTGGAGGCTCTTTGACTCGCAGTCACCTCCTCTATCCTGTCCCTAGTGGACTATGGACTGCCAGTGTATGGTACTGCTGATCAGACCGCACTCCATAAAATTCGCACTACTCTGAATAAGGCCTGCAGGTTAATTACTGGGGCACCTAGGCTAACACACACCTGCTACTGTACGCTAAAGCGCTGGTACTTGATCTTGACAAGCGCCTCAAATATCTGACCTGTACCCTTACAAAAAAGACCCTCCTTGGGCTATCCCCGCCAGGATTGACCACCACCATCGCTGCTCTGTCCCACTAGTTCATACTCGGACCTCTGGGAAAATCTCTCTTGTTATCCCATGACTAGGACCTCTCACGGCAAGGCCTTCAGCTTTAGGGCCCCTCCTGGTTCAACACACTGCCCCCTCCATCTCCAAGCTCCAACTATATCGTTTCTTCAAACTTCCTTATGCACCACCTTATTAACACCCTGCTTGCATTGCCACTTCAGTCACAGCCGTACTCAATACTTATGACAAAGCTTACTACTAAGCTGCTAAGGACAACATAACTCTGGTATTGTTTGCATCAATCCTACCTGTACCAGCTTGTTTGTATCTATGTCTTAGGTTACTGTTATACTGTGTTGTACTGTTATACTGTGTATTTTCGTTTGTCTTACTGTGACAAGGTACCTTTGTAAATGAGCCTATGGCTCAAAGGTTTTCCAAACTGCTGTTTAAATAAATAAATAAAAATGATGCAATAGCCTCCTAAACTCCCACCTCATCATAAGGGGCTAGACTATGTTGTGAGTGTTACCAAGTCCAAGAAAGATGCAGCTGAAGCTGATCAAGGAATATAAACAAATCTTGATTTGTGTGGTAGCACCAGTATAGTGGGCAATCCGTTTTTCACTTTTTTAAAGAAAAAAAGAATCCGAATCAAACTACCAGCTACATCAACAATCTTTACAGAATGTTGGCAATCATAAAATGTGTTTTTTAAACTAGGGACACTTTGAGGCTTAAGGGGGTTGACAGCGTCCCTTTAAGGTGGTAGTAAGACAACAGATCAATAATATTAACTGGAACCTTTTGTTTAACACACTTCCACAAAAAGGTTAGTAAGTGCAGCTGTCTCACTTTTTACAGAGGCAGCAAGTGAAGAGGTTTTAACAAAGCACAAAATGAGAGGCATATGCCTTGGGGCAAGCAAGACAAAATGAGCCAGTCTGTGGTACAGTATGTCTAACCTCCGGGTATGAGATTTCACTAGGTTAGCATACACAATATCTCCATAATTGAATAAGGGTAGTACCATAGTTTGTACTATTCTCTGTCTTACATCCATAGAGAAATACACTTTGTTTCTGTACAAGAACACTATCCTAGAGTTCACCTTCTTTTCTGAAACATTGAAATGGTGGCTCCATTTCACATTTTCATCTAATCATAGCCCTTGGTATTTGTAGCATATGACATTCTGCAGCTTCCTTTGGTTCAAAGTAAACATGGAGATTTGTGCATTTTGCCTGTTTGTGTGCTGAGTCAAACTGTATAACTTGAGTTTTTTGTTCATTCATTAATTAAGAGTCTGTAATCACTACAGAAATGCTGAATCTCATCAAAAGCCAGCTGTAACTTAAATTGTGGCATTGTGACATCTGGACTCCAGCTGCAGCCAACAGTATTGTCAGCATAAAGGTCAACAGCTGTGTTATGATGTTGAATTTTGAGATAATTAATAAAGAGTGAAAAGAGGAGTGGCTCCAGGACAGAGCCCTGTGGAACCCTCTTCTCACTCTAGTTTTTTTTTTTTTTTTACTCACATCTCCCATGGAAACAAGCTGGCACCTATTTCTTAAATAGCTAGCCATCCTGTTAATAAGTATACTAGAAAAGCCCTGTCTTTTTAACTTGCTAAGTAACAAGCCATGGTCTTTTGTGTCGAGGGCATGGGAGATGTCAATGAAAATTGCACCTGCCACTGTGCCACTATCCACTACTCAGTACAGGTTTCTAGTGACCTTCACAAGACCATTAGTCATACCATGGTTTGACCTGAAACCAGACTTGATCTATGTTCATAATTTTGGTTAGTTGCTAAATAATTTGAAATTTGCTTTTCCACCAACCTCTCCTAGACCTTAGACACAACGGACAACAGCGAGATTGGGTGATAGTTTGAAAGTAATGTCATCAGCTTACTTAAAAATTGGAGTTACTTTTGCAAGTTTCCACATTTTGGGAAACTCTCCATTACTTGTTGACATGAAAATAAGTAGGTCAGGGGGTGGTAGATCACTGGGGCAGCATATTTTGACAGCTTTGAAGCAGACCATCAATCCCTTCACTTTTTTGTGTCAAGTTTCAAAAGTGCAAGCTACACCCCATGTGCCAGAAATGCTTTCAGACTAAAGGAGACATGATCATTAAGAAAGGCCACGGGTGGCATGCAAGGCCTGTGCACCTGGATAGGTGCATTGCAGCCATCAGATGTTGCAGAGATCACTGAAGTGAGGGAGCCTGATCATCAAGGGCCACTGGTGGCATGTGAGGCCCATCCACTTGGATGGATGCATTGCAGCCATCAGAGGTCTCAGAGATCACTTACATGAGGGAGCCTGATCATCAAGGGCCACTGGTGGCACGTGAGGCCCATCCACTTGGATGGATGCATTGCAGCCATCAGAGGTCTCAGAGATCACTGAAGTGAGGGAGCCTGATCATCAAGGGCCACTGGTGGCATGTGAAGCCCATCTACTTGGATGGATGCATTGCAGCCATCAGAGGTCTCAGAGATCACTGAAATGAGGGACCCTGATCATCAAGGGCCACTGGTGGCATGTGAGGCCCATCCACTTGGATGGATGCATTGCAGCCATCAGAGGTCTCAGAGATCACTGACATGAGGGAGCCTGATCATCAAGGGCCACTGGTGGCATGTGAAGCCCATCCACTTGGATGGATGCATTGCAGCCATCAGAGGTCTCAGAGATCACTGAAGTGAGGGAGCCTGATCATCAAGGGCCACTGGTGGCATGTGAAGCCCATCCACTTGGATGGATGCATTGCAGCCATCAGAGGTCTCAGAGATCACTGAAGTGAGGGAGCTTGATCATCAAGGGCCACTGGTGGCACGTGAGGCCCATCCACTTGGATGGATGCATTGCAGCCATCAGAGGTCTCAGAGATCACTGAAATGAGGGAGCCTGATCATCAAGGGCCACTGGTGGCACATGAGGCCCATCCACTTGGATGGATGCATTGCAGCCATCAGAGGTCTCAGAGATCACTGACATGAGGGAGCCTGATCATCAAGGGCCACTGGTGGCATGTGAGGCCCATCCACTTGGATGGATGCATTGCAGCCATCAGAGGTCTCAATGTTCAAGTCTGGGTCAATAAATTAAAGGCATTCACTATGGAACTCAAGCTGCCTGTTTTAGTCCTCTAAATCAGAAAGCAATTTGGCACTGGAGTAATAGTGGCTGTGTTCAGTCTCTTTACTGTATTCTAAAACATCGTAAGATCCAGTTTTTTTTTGTTTTCTTCCAATCTGCCTCTAACATAAAGTTGTTTAGCTAACCTTAATTCTTTCAGATAGTGATTCCTTTCAGTCCTATAGTCTACCCAGTTATGTTGCAAGCCAGTTAATTCAGCTTTTTTCCAGGCCAAGCCTCTTTCCTTATGTACCTTTATTTAAATGGGGCGAATACCAGAGGGACTGGTTCAATCTGATATTGCATTTCTTAACATAGAAACATAGAAACATAGATTTTGACGGCAGATAAGGACTGCTTGGCCCACCCAGTCTGCCCATTTCCCTACCTAATGGATAAGCTGCAGATCCTAGTTAACCAGCAGCCTATATCTTCCTACCCCAACCCCCTAGAATTGCCTTATGACTGTCCCATGCATGCTTGAATTCCACCACTGTTTTTGACTCCACAACCTCCTCCGGAAGGCCGTTCCATGCATCCACAACCCTCTCTGTGAAAAATACTTCATTAAATTACCTCTGAGCCGCCCCCCTTCTATCTTCAAATTGTGCCCCCTTGTTCTTGCACGCCTCTTTTTTTGAAAGATGCTACCCTCTTGGACTTTGTTGATTCCCATGAGGTACTTGAAAGTTTCTATCATGTCCCCCCCTCCCTCCTTTCCTCGAGGCTATACATATTTAGCTCCTTAAGTCTCTCTTCATATGTCTTTCAGTGCAGATCCTGCACCATTTTAGTTGCCCTCCTCTGGACAGCTTCCATTCTGTCTATATCTTTGCGGAGACTGGGTCTCCAGAACTGCACACAGTACTCCAGATGGGGTCTCACCAACTGTCTGTACAGAGGATAATAACTTCCTGTTTTCTACTGGTGATGCCTCTCCTATGCATCCCAGTATCCCCAGCCCTCCTTGCTGCCCTCTCACATTGCTTGCCACCTTTAGGTCATCTGATATGACTACCCACAGGTCCCTTTCCATTTTTGTTGTTGTTAGTATCTCACCCCCATTGTGTACTCTTCCCCTGGGTTTTGTTTCCCAGGTGCATTACCTTGCACTTTAGCATTGAATCTAAGCTGCCATATATTTGACCATTCCTCTAACCTTGCCAAGTCCCTTCTCATCCTTTCCACCCCACCTTGTGCATCAACTCTGTTGCAGATCTTTGTGTCATCTGCAAAGAAACATACTTTTCCTTCCAGTCCCTCTGCAATGTCGCTATAAAGACATTGAAGAGGACCGGTCCATACTGAACTCCTGCGGTACCCCACTAGTACCCCTTTCTTCTGAGTGGACTCCATTTACTGTTACTTCTGTGTCCTATTCTCCAGCCAATTCTTTACCCAGGTTGTCATCTTGGGACCCATTCCCAGGCTGGCTAACTTGTATATTAATCTTTTGTGTGAGACTGTGTCAAATGCCTTGCTAAAGTCTAGGTAGGCCATGTCCACAGCCCCTCCCTGATCTACTACTTTGGTCACCCAGTCAAAAAAATCTATTAAATTTGATTGGCATGACCTTCCCGCTGTGAATCCATGCTGCCTTGGGTCCTGTGCCCCTCTGGCCTCTAGATACTCAACAATTCTTTCCTTCAGAAGTGATTCCATCATTTTCCCTACCACTGAGGTTAAACTAACAGGTCTGTAGTTTCCTGCTTCTGCCTTGCTCCCACTTTTGTGAAGGGGAATCACATCTGCCCTTCTCCAGTCCTTGGGTACCACCCCATCCTCCCATGATTTGTTAAAGAGGGTAGTCAGTGGTGTCACTAGTTCTACCCTTAGTTCTTTTAGAATTCTGGTATGAATCCCATCAGGCCCCATTGCTTTGTCCACCTTCAGTTTTAAGAGTTCTTTCAGAACCCTTTCTTCTGTAAATGGGCTGGTATCAACTTCTGTATCCAGAGTGTTTCTACTGTTTGTTATAGGTACCTCCCCCACTTCCTTTGTAAATACTGAGCAAAAATATTTGTTTAGTATCTCTGCCTTTTCACAGTCACTCTCTGTCCACCCTCCTTCCCCTTTATTAAGCCTCACTAACCCTCCCTTGGTCTTCCTTCACTCCCTGATGTACCTATAAAAGGTTTTATCCCCCTTCTTAACTGAGTTGGCTATCTTTTCCTCGGTTTGGGCCTTTGCTGTTCTGACTGCCTTCCCAGCTTCCTTTTGCTTTAACTGATACAGTTCTCTGTCCTGCTCCTTCTGTGATTCCTTGTACTTCCTGAATGCTTTCTTTTTCTCTTTAACCTTCACTGCCACTTCCTTTGAGAACCATAGTGGTTTCTTACATCGTTTCATTTTGTTTATTTGCTTCACACAAAGGCTTGTTACCTCTCTGATGGCAGTTTTTATTACCCATTGTTCTTCCACCCCTCCTTCCTGCCCATTTGCTAGTGCATTCCTTAGGCACTCACCCATTTTGGCAAAGTCAGCCCTCCTAAAGTCCAGTACTTTTGCCTTTGTATGGCTTGACTCTATTGCTGTGTTTATTGTGAACCACACTGTTCGATGGTCGCTAGTTCCCAGATGGCTACCCACTTCTACATCTGTGATCCTCTCTTCATCTCCATTTGAGAGAACCAGGTCTAAGATTGCTCCCTCTCGAGTTGGCTCCAATACTAGTTGTCTAAGGCATGCCCCTGTGGCATCTAGAATAACCCCACTCTTCAAGTGGCTGCTGCAACTGCACTCCAGTTAACATCTGGCATATTCAGATCACCCATCAGCAATATCTCCCTTTTCTGCCATTCTAAGTATTCTTTCTATCATTTTCTTGTCCATTTCCTCCCCTGAGAGAAGAGTCTGTCTAACCCTGTGCGGTTGTGGTGCCATTGCGGTCTCCAAATTTACCCACAGTGCTTCTTCTCCTCTCTGTTTTTCCTTTTGTTCTGTTGCTTTGATTCCTTCCCTTATGTAAAGAGCAACTCCTCCTCCTCTTTACCCTCCCTGTCCCTCCTGAAGATAGTGTATCCTGGTATGTTTACATCCCAGTCATGGTTTTGTGTGTACCATGTTTCTGTGACTGCCACAATATCCAGATGTTCCTCCTCCATCAAGGCCACTAATTCAGGAAGCTTGTTACTCAGACTACGGGCATTGGTACTCTTTGCTCTCCATTTTTTGATGGCTTTACCTTCTTATCACATATTTCAAAGAAAACACTTGTGAAATATGCGTAAGCTTTGTTGTTTGGAATAATCATCAAACGTTCTCAATTTGTGTTTACCAAGTCTGACATAAAGGTGAGGTATTCGAAATTTTGAAAAAGAATGACATTTCATAATATTTGCTTTGCACCTTGCTTTCATCTGTTCACCAATACCAAAAAAATAGCTAATGGTTAGACAATGAATCAGACAAGACCCCAGCCTTAGAGTACTTCTCAGGCCTGGTAGAGAATATAAGATTGAGAGTGGTTGAAGTTTACACATTTTTCAAGCTAAGCCTTGTTGGTTCCTTAATTAACTGTTCTAGGTCAAGATCAGTAGCCAGATCAATTAGGGCCAGTGAGTCACTGCCCAATCCCCAATTTACATTGAAGCCCCCTGTTTGCAAGATTGTGAGGCTACTACAGAGCACAACCAGTTTTCGTAAACTTTCAAATTGCACAAAAGGTATTTTTGGAGAACAATAGCAACCTGTAAGGCAAAGTGGCTTTGCATACTTAAAAATAACTTCTAATGCTAAAAGTTCAATGTTATTGTTTAAAGCAGAATTGGGAAGTTGGTTGGCACTGTAGTCAACATTTGCATAGATTAATAAACCACAACCCCTTTCATTCCTATTCCTACACTAGATATTGTATCCCTCAATTGAAATCAATTTGTTTTTGACTTTTGAAGTTATCCCCATTTCCGAAATTATTAAAAAAACAGGCTTAAACATATAAACCCAGTGCCACAAAACTTACAAATGGTCAATTTTTGGAAAAATACACTTTAAGTTACAATTAAGCTTGTTAGCTTTGTTAGCTCTAAGGATTTCTGAAGTGTTAATCCCTTGAAGAAATGTTTGTGGTCTAGGTTGTGGTAGAATGTCTGCACAAAGAAGCAATATAATGTTTAACAGGAGCACCAAATTTGAGCTACCTTTTTGGAAATGCAGATTTACACATCAGATTCTGAGGCATCTACCTCCTGTTAATACACCCAGACCCTGGTCTTCAAAAATTACAGAACAACATGATAAGATCAGGGACACAAATGTGCAAACACCAATAACAGAAAATGGAACCAGTTAGCTCGGGGATACCTCTATTGATGCTTCTGGCCTAGATTTAGTGCACACACAGAGAGTGCTCTGGTCACATAGAAACATAGAAACATAGACTTTGACGGCAGATAAGGACCGCTAGGCCCATCTAGTCTGCCCGTTTCCCTACCTACTGGATAGGCCGCAGATCCTAGTTAACCAACAGCCTTTATCTTCCTGCCCCCCACAAGAATTGCCTTATGTCTGTCCCATGCATTCTTGAATTCTCCCACAGTTTTAGACACCACAACCTCCTCAGGAAGGCTGTTCCATGCATCCACTACCCTCTCTGTGAAATAATACTTCCTCACATTGCCCCTGAACTGCCCTCCTTCTATCTTTAAATTGTGTCCCTTGTTCTTGCAAGTCTCTTTTTCTGAAAGATGCTACCCTCTTGACTTTGTTGATTCCTTGAGGTACTTGAAAGTTTCTATCATGTCCCCCTCTCCTTCTTTCCTCAAGGTATACATATTAAGCTCCTTTAGTCTCTCCTCATACGGCTTCTCTTGCAGACCCTGCACCATTTTAGTTGCCCTCCTCTGGACTGCCTCTATCCTGTCTATGTCCTTGTGGAGATGGGGTCTCCAGAACTGGACACAGTATTCCAGATGGGGTCTCACCAACTGTCTGTACAGAGGGATAACAACTTCCTGTTTTCTGCTGCTGATGCCTCTCCCTATACATCCCAGTATACCCCCGGCCCTCCCTACTGCCTTCTCACATTGCTTGCTAACCTTAAGGTCATCTGATATGATTACCCCCAGGTCCCTTTCCTGGTCAGATTTCAAAATGTGAGGCAATGGTTGCCAAGCGTGAATAGTAGACCCACTTATCCTAAGGTCTGTTAGAATAAAGTCAGTCAGGAGAACAGTGTAATACACATATCAATATAGTCTATCCACCCCATAATTAGCTATTTAAAAGTAACAAACAGCTTGGAAATCAAAAAAAACAAATAGTATAAAAACAAGTTTAGTAGAGATTACTTGTGCTGACTCCTGACTAATGCTGACTCCTAAATCATTAGGGTTCCATGTCATAATGGCGACCGTGGAAAGGAGGTCACCATTAGGGCGAGTGTACATAGCTGAAAATCAATTTTGGTGATGTGCACCCCCAGCACACAGCAAAAGGGCACCGGGGACTTAAGATTTTCTGTTTTAGGCAGAGGGCTGCTCCCTCACACCCCCACCCCCACTAAAGGATTCTCAGCTTTGGGGGGTGCATGTTGGGGGGGTGTAACCCCCCCCAAAAAATGTGGTCTGGGCGCAACAAAATGTACATGCACCCAGACCGAACTCAGCACCCTCAGAACCCCAGTCCACCACCCACCCACCCACCACGCCACGGGGCCAGCTTAGCAGCTCACCAAAAGCACCATGCCTCACAAACCCTCCCTCCTTCTAACCCTCGCTCAGCGTGCTCACTCCCCCTCCCACACGTGTGTACATGTAGTGACATCCTTTTGCTATATACGTAACCCGCCCCATCCGGTCACCCTCCCTGGTTGGTAGCCTTGTTGACATGCACCATGATTGAGTCGCCCTTTTTGAAAGCACCCAATCATGGTCACCTAAGTCACAGGCTACCATCATTAGTACTTCACAGGATAACAGTATTTTATGCAAAAATTCTCACTTGCTGCATAGCCTTTCAAAGTCCAATAGATATAGCAGTTCAGAGAGCAAGAACGTTGATAAGTACTGAGCTCTGAGGAAGTAGTGGGTGGTCACTCTGATATGTAAGCATGAGCACACATGATGCTGGATGGCACAGATCCCACTCTGAGGTATTGCTTCAGGCCTGGGGAGCCTGTGAAAGCTGAAGTACTGGTTTATCTGACAAGGGTAGAAAAATTTAAAAATAAGCTGTATAACAGAGAATGAACTGCTTGATACAAGCATACTGGATTAAGCAGTTGAGCCATGAAGCCTTGAAATACACCTGTACAGAGATTGCCTGGTTTGTTGCTGTGAGTAACATGGTCAAGTGTCACTGAATGGTGAATTAAAGTAAGCACAAAGTAAAAGGTGACAATGTTGCTTTTGTGATTAATTTAGAGTGAGTATAGACTGCCATTCACTTCAGTATAATCTTCTCTCATACAACTATACTATTACAACCAGGCTTTCTGGAATTCAGGGCCAGAGATCTTGCATATGTCCTAAGTCCAGAGTTCTGAGTCAGATCCACAGAGGTGACATGGCATTAGTGGAGGCAGTCAGTGTTGTGCAGCATATTACTCAGACAGGCTGCACGTTTTGCATCATGGAGATAAATAATACAACAGATTAAACCTTAATAATAGAGTTACTATTCATTTAGAAATTTTCTCCAAGTGGCACTTGCACCTCTCAAGCAAGTGCTGCGCGTGTGAGTGCTGTGCAGGCAGTGTGGGCTTTTAACAATGGTAGCCCTGCCCCTCCAGACACTCCCCCTGCTACCAGCTTGTTACTGAGCCCCTTGCCAGCACAAGGAAGGAAGCAATGTCCGCATTGAGAAGGTATCACCTTAATGAATACCATATTTGTAAAGTGTTTTCAAATGTCTTAAATACTAGGTTGGAACATTGGGTTAAAACATTAGGTTAAAAAGAATAACATACAGTAGTTAGCAACCTTCAAGCAGGATTTAGGAGAAACCATTCAGTAACTGACCATTGCTTTACCCTGGCACGTCCTGTTGAGAAATATGCCAAGTTTAAACATCATGGGCCGGATTCTCAGAGGGCCAGGAATGACGCACGGTGCTTGCACCCAAAAACTTTGATGCAAGTTGCAGCTTGCATCAACATTTGTGTCATTTCCAATTCTGCTATGCACTGTGCATCAAATCCAGGACTGCTAGCACCAAAGTGGCTTGCATCACACTTGCGGCAAAAACCTGGGTGCACCATGTTGCAATGGGGCTTGTGTCATAAAAATGTGTCAATGTTCCCTTTTCTGGGATTCTCAAATGTGGAAGCCTTGATACTGTGCTGATGATGCCAGTCATCCATTAGACCAGAGTGGAGCTAGTCTAATTGATGGTGGTGCACTGAATGGAGGAGGTATATTACAGACAGGGATGGTGATAAAGCCTATGGACCCCTGCAGGACATTTTGGGGGCTGCACATACCAGTGTTGCAGCCATTTCAGCTGTCGTGTGGCTTGACTTAGTTCTCATGCCATGCAATGGTTTTCACAACAGCTTGCATCGGTTCTTGCCCACTGCTTTGTCAGTTTGATGTGGCTTGTATCAATTCTCGCTCCATGCCTTCTTCCTCAGTTTTAGCCCCCTTTGGGCATTCCTACCCTCTGAATTGTCTGCCTGCCTCAGCATGGGCATTCTTGCCCCTTACACATCATCCTTGTGGCTCACCTGGAGGCATTCTCACCCCATGCTGTTGCACCTCAGATTGTGGCATTCTCCCCTCATGCATCATGTTTCTGACACAGCAGACTTCCTGCGTCAATTTGGGGGACTTGGCCACTGTTCTTTCAGAATATGGCATACAGTACTTGGCATACCTGACTTTGCCGCAAGATGGATGTTTGATGCACTTTGTGTTAGGCTAAGGGCCCTTTGAGAATCTGCCCCATAAGTTATATGTGACATTTACTGATTTATAAACAGCCTTTGATTCCCTGCATTGAAATTTACTGTGGGAAAGGTTATCTGAGTTGGGTGTGTAACTGTGGGTATTAGGAATAGTGGTTAACATGAAAATAACTGGACACTAGTTTGTTGTGCTTGAGATGGTAATTTCACAGATAAATTTATTTTAAACAAGGGAGTGAAGCAGGGCTGCCCCCGTGCTTCATACTACTTAATTTGTTTATGGACAAACTTGTGAATAATTTAGATAGTCCATCGTTTTAGTCACCCACAATTCTTGGCAATTCTTACCCTGCCCTTGCAGGGTATACTAAGTCCCTGATGACTTTTAAGAAAGTTCTAAGTGTGGAAATCCAAGATGACAGTAATTGCATTTCTTACAGTAGCTATTGCAATCCTCGTGAACCCTGACTACACTAACAGCACAGAGTTGCGTATGCAATATACAAAGTCTCCCCCGGTATCCCACTTAATGTGATATGTAAAAGAATAATCTGAGAAATGCACTCTAAGGAATTATACTATAGTGGGGTCTACGTGCAAAGAATGTAGTGCACTCAATCCCATGTATGTATGTATGCATGTATTATGCATGTATGTATGCACAATTGTACCATCTTTGCCACTGTATATTCTGCTTTCTGCCTAAGTACAATTGTTTTTGCTAGTGTATGCAATGCTATTTATGCTTCTTTACAGGACAACTTTGCAAATAGAGCTCATCTTCCTTACAATTCTTATCCTGAATAAAAATAAAGGATTTTACTACTGTTGTGACTACTTGCATACACTGATGATCTGTTTTTGCTGTCAGTGTCTTCAGTTGGTTTGTGAAGGAAGTTAGCACATCTGGAGGGGTTAACTGTACAAATCAAATCAAAATAGTAAAATAGTGGTCTTTGGCTCTAATAGCAATTAATACCTTTGGAAATTAAATGGAAAAGTACTTGAGCACATTAAAGAACATATGTTTTCAAGTATGATTTTTTGTCAAAATAATAAATG
The DNA here is from genome assembly GCA_016271365.2 of Neoceratodus forsteri. NCBI lineage: Eukaryota > Metazoa > Chordata > Ceratodontiformes > Ceratodontidae > Neoceratodus > Neoceratodus forsteri. The sequence continues at coordinate 553,043,134 of CM028137.1, read as the reverse complement.
TGTTAAACATTTTCAGCATACATTGGACATGGTGACTACAATAAGACAGGGGTCTTCAAATTTCATAATAAATCTGAGGGTATGAGCTTAGAGTCAGCTCTCTTGGCAGCAGATGTTAAACTTGTTCAGATCCTCAGTTACAGTTCAGAAATGTGGTGTTATAAATACCCAAAACTCCTTGGACATTGTTATGAACAAATTATACAAAGTGTTACTGCAGACTGTGCACTCAGTGCCAGCCATACATATATATATACACGTATATATATATTTTAGTGGCGCGGTCGCACCACTATATTTAGGGTTGAGATGTCACTTCTATGTTAAAGTCAAAAGTTTGCACGTTAATAACTTTGGACCCAGTCAATGGATTTGCCTGAAATTTGGTATGTGCAGTGGGGCATTGTAGATCTCTTGATCTGCCAAATTTTGTTTCTGTCGGACTTACGGTCTTTGCACACCAAAACACTGAAAAATGCAAAATTATCCATTTTTGGAGGCAGCTTTTGGGATTTTGTACATGGCCCTGCACGGCTGTTGTGTGGCATGCCACTCTGTGAGATGGCACGTTTGAAAGAGCTTTGGTGGCCAAACATGGCGCTTTTCATTTAGTGGAAAAATATTAAGGCAATCAAAAGTTATGCCACTTTTAAGTTCACATGATAAGTCAATGGGAAAATTTATATGTATGTTTTGCGAGCAAAGAATGGGGTACTGGCAATTGTCCCGCCTGGCAGTCAAAGAATTTGCAGCCTCGTGGTTCAGGAATCTTTGTCCCCGAGAATTCTTTGATCGCGAGGTCCACCATCTTGTTTTTAGATTTCCGATTGTAAAAACACAAATATCTCGGCTCAGAGCTCACTCCTGAAGTAAAACTTGGATGAGTTTTACTCAGGGGGCTCTGATCTAATGAGCCATGCCTTTGGTTTCATCCAAAATGGTCAAAAAATAGAGTTATAAGGTTTTAAAATCTTTGATCGCGTCTCGTTAACAATCTTTGATTGCGAGCCTGCAAATTATTTGATTGCGAGATTCTTGGATCGCGATCGTGCATCGTGAGCGAGGGACGAGATGGCCAAATTACAAAATCAATTTTCTCAGCCCAGGGGTGCCCTAGGAAGTCAAATGAGGGTAGGTTTTGCTCAGGGGGCTTCATTCTGTTGAACCATGGCAGTGGTTTACCGCAATTCCTTCAAATTTTTGATTTACAGCATTTTTTATTCTTTGATCGTAAGCCTGCAAATTCTTTGATCGCGAGTCTGCAAATTCTGTGATCGTGAGATTCTTTGATCATGATCTTTGATCGTGAGGGAGGGACAAGATAGCCAGATTTTTTTATAATGGATTAGAACACGGGCTTGGAAAATTAGTGAATCTGATTGGCTGAAATGCCTGGGGACACCTTCATTTATTTTCCAATAGAACATTGTAAAAAACGAGTGCCAATTCAGCGTGCCCTATTACTTCGACTATCCTTGGGCACCCCGAATGTTCACAGTAGCCAGCCACCATTTCTGTACCCTCGCCAAGTGAGCCATTTAAAAGTAGCTGCTGGGCTGCTGTGCTGCTCCCACCCATAGCAGCCACCCGAAAATACTAAAATTAAAGCAAATAGGTGGATATGCCCTAGGAAACATTCCGACTTCCAAAGAGCAGATTGTGTTCACTGAGAAAGGCTGACATCTCCAACACCGTTACTGAACATAAGAGCAGCAGGACTTTCTTCGTTTCCCATACGGCCGATAGACATCCATCTGTGGTAAAGGAAATCAAGAAAATATCGCTTCTCAGATACACAGCACCTGGAGATACCACTCGGTCTCCTAAAACAAGAATGTCAGCCTGTGAACTGCAGCACATGTAAATGCAAAAATAACAGTTTTCATTGAAAAGAAAGAGTAAAAAAAAATGTACTCCTCATAATAGAATAAGCATTTGTCATACTTGGTGCCCCGATCACAATAACTGCCCCTCTGTAACACTGCGGTTTTCATCTCAGACCGCAACAGTACTCCTTGCATTACAAAAAAAGGCAGGAACAACAAAATTTGGTGTCAACACTACATACCAAAACTATATAGAACAGGCAAATGCTACCTGCTTTTAACATTTTTTCTTCTGACACAACGCTTGACCTCCTTGAATACGGGTCCCAACCTATCATACTCCAAAAAGGAAGAAAGGTTGCGCATCGAACAGCTGTATCTCCAGACCAAGTAAAAGAAAAAAATGTCTTTCAGGAGAACAAAGAACTGTTTTCTTTTTGTTTGTTTTTTTACAAAAAAAAACGAAGCCAACAAACTGCTGGGGTGCATCTTTACTTCTGGAAGTTGGGAGGGGGCACAGCTGTATCTCTGGACTAAATAAAAGGAAAAAAAAGTCTTACAGGATGGCACAGAGCTGTTAACAAAGCCAACAAACTGCTGGGGTCCAACTGTCCTTTTATAAGTTGTGGTGAGTATATGTCTGTGTGTGTGTCTGTGTGTGTATATATGTGTGTGTGTGTGTGTGTGTATGTGTGTGCGCACGCGCGTCTGCGTTTGTGTCTCTGGAGGGCAGATAACTATAAGAGAATGGCAATCTGGGGAGGAGCAGCACAAGGTGGAACAGCATTAATAAAAATGAGGGACTACATTACCAACAACAGTTTTTTCTTAGCCTTTCTATTAATTTTAAATTCATTTCTTGTGTTGTTTTATTACTTAATTAAACCTGTCACAGATGCCCATTTTCTAAGCGCAATAATACCCTCCAGGGTGGGCATTATTGGGAACTACCGGATCTTCTAGGGGCTATAGGGCCCTCCACCTGTGACGTCGGGCCTCATTACACCCCTGGGCGGTCTGGTATTTCCCAATAATGCCCACCCTGTCAGGTATTATTGCTTACATAGACAGGGCAATTTTGCCAATCTTTAACATTAAATATTTTGGAAATGGTTTGGTGTTTTTACTTTAAATTTGGAGAGTGTTTACAGCATGTCCTGTAGATGTAAATGACTGTGTTTACGTGTTGGAAAATGTTTTTGTTTTGCGGACATATTATGTGGCACACTTTACGTTCTGCGGACAGTGCTTTGCATTGTAGTGGTGGCTTGAAATTGATAGGATATCTAGCCTTAGTGTCATGGATGTTGTTTTCAGTCACTGTGTCTGTTAAATGTCAACAGGTGTGGAACTGTGCCAGTCTGATGAATGAAAATCTCAAACTTTAAAATGTAATATCTCGGACATGGTTTGGTCTTTTGCATTGGAATTTGGAGGGTGTTCTCGGCATGTCCTGTAGATATGAATTATGGTGTTTACGTGTCGGAGAACATTTTTTTTGCAGAGATATTGTGTGACACAATTTACATGTTGCAGACAATGTTTTGCATTGTGCTGGTGGCTTGAAATTCATAGGGTACATAGCCTTAGTGCCATGGATGTAGTTTTCAGTCGTTGTGCCTGTAAAACGTTAATAGGTACGGAATTCTGCATCTCTGACGACTGGAAATCTCAGACTTTAACATGTTATATCCTGGACACTGTTTGGTGTTTTACACTGAAATTTGGAGGGTGTTGATGGTACACACACACGTTTACAAGTTTGTGGGAGCGAAGGGCCTGAAGGACCTGCGCTTCCACAAAGTTCCATAGGTTGGTGGGAGCGCAAGTTCTTAGTTTTTTATTCTTTCTCAAAAAGTAAGGAAATTCTATGCAAAAAACTTTGTTAATGCATCATTTAGGGTTAAAACACAAAAAGTCAGGAAATGAAAAATCTTTAGGGTTGCTCCTCTCCCCCCGGACCCACCCGTCATCCCAAGATTGACAGCTGATGGGGTGTGTCATTGGGGTTGTGAGGCCTAAATGTCACCCCATTCTTATTTGCTGTGGCTTGTGAATATAATTTCAGGTGGAATGGGGTGACATTTAGGTCTCACAACCCCAATGACACACCCCATCAGCTGTCAGTCTTGGGATGATGGGCGGGTCCGGGGGGAGAGGAGCAACGCTAAAGATTTTTCATTTCCTGATATTTTGTCTTTTAACCCTAAATGATGCATTAATGAAGTTTTTTCTATTCTCAGACAAAGACAGCCAGCTGAACTTGCTAAATTACTTCTTCCTTCAATCCCTAACCGAGAGCTAAGATCATCAGACAAAGCCTTTCTGGATGTTCCCCGCTGCCATACCAATAAAGGAACCGGCTCATTCCAATATGCAGCCCCTAAGTTGTGGAACCAGCTCCCTCTGGACCTCAGACATGCACCCTCACACCCTGCCTTCAAGCGTGGGCTGAGACTTCACCTGGCCACCCTAGATCAATGCACCTGCTTTGACCCAACCTGATCGCCACATCTCCCCTGCTTCTACCCCTTCCCCTTGCTACCTGTCTCCTCACTGCTCTCCTCCTTCTTCCTCCTAAGACTTACCCCTTTCCTTAAGCCCCCTATCTTTTCTTCTGTATTTTCTTATCAAATGTCCATTTTGATGCAAATGTACTATATCGATATGTCTATGTGAATGATCGCCTTATTTAACTGCTATGTGTTATTCTCTTAACTGTCATCTTTTTCTTGGGCAAGGTCTAATTTGACTACTGACAAATGTTGGTACTGTAAGGCTCACTTCCCCTTCCCCTATTTCCCCTACTCCTTACCACCGAACATCCACGGCTAGGGACTGTTACCGGCTCGTATGCCCAGTCTTGGAACCATGAGCTCGGCTGCACATACCCACCTACTACCACTGAAGCCGTAATGTGCGCCGTATTTTTCCTCACCCGTCCACTGCTTCCAAACATCCACGGCCAGGGACTGTTGCCGGCTCGCATGCCCAGTCTCGGAACCATGAGCTCCGCTGCACATACCCACCTACTACCGCTGAAGCTGTAATGTGCGCTGTATTTTTTCTCGCCCGTCCACTGCCTCCCATTTCTCTCTTGCCTGACTGTTGGACCATTGAAACTGGCATCCCCTAGCCTGCCGCCGTAATTGCCGCTGGTTTATCTCACAAATTCCACGGGCTGCCTGCTGCTGCTGCTCGCCAGTTTACGGCTCCTTCCAACCCGACTTAGTCTTTCTCCCTGATATGACTCACCCCTCCTCCTCCATACCACGTTTTTGGCTGACTACCCTTGCCTCAATCTCTTTGCCTGTGCTCTTCCCTGCCACTCCACTCCATCTTGCTGAGCGGGGGAACCACAAACCTGGCTAAAATCTAGTGCTTTTTCCGTTAAAGCCGTAGCTTCCTGCACGGCCTCAGACTCCTGATCTAAACCCTTTACTGTGTACCACCACACCCCTGTAACCTCCTTGTACTGTACTGTTGCTCATTATCTAGACTAGCCTACACCATGTTAGCCTAGCTGAAATTGCCTCTGTATTGTATGAATGTACTCTGTACTGACTGCCTCAATTGTAATGTTTGCTTCCCTGTGTTATCCTGTTTGTACTCTCCCGGGTTGTGCCTGAAAATAGTCACCTGCTGGCTAGCGCACCTACCCAGTTAACAAAAGCTAAATAAATAAATATATATATATATATATATATATATATATATGCAGAATTAGGAAAAGCGAAGGTAAAATCAATAGTGGTACTGCATTCATTATCTTATTGGCTAAGAATCTTAGACAAGAATAGAAAGTTAATGCCATTCACATGTTTGCATGAAAAAGATCATATATATGCAAAAAAAAGGCTTCAAACCTGATTGGTTTGAATTTATATGAATCCCCTGAGTCCATCACCAATAATCCAATGGCAGTAATGGACTGTGGGGATGGCACCTTATACAGCCTTTAATATTTCTGTGTAGTGTGAATATTTGTAGTAATAAATTATAAATCATTCTCACACTCAGCTATTTTAGCATTTTATATGTAGTTGGATTCGGGGGTGAGTTGTGAGGCTTTTTGTTTCTTCTACTAGAAATTAATAGCACAGGTAGTAAAGAAGTTATGGAAGGTGGAGGCAATCTCAGAAGGGTCAAAGATGATGGGGCCTACCTTGTTTGAACATTGAAGGGGGTGATTGGAAGGGGTTCAAAAATGGAAAAGATAACCTTCCACAAATTAGATGGGGTTTTAAGGTTGTTCTGGAGGTTGGAAGTGAAATATTCTGATTTACCAGTCTAGTAGCTTTTGTGCAGGCATAGCGAAGCTGCTTAGACCTCAGCAAATTCTCAAATGAGCAGGAGACCTTATGGAGACAGCAAATAGCATTCCAAGCATTGCGGCAGGCAGTCAACTGAGCATAGACCTATGGGAGGTGGGAACCTTTCACATGAGCCTTCTGAAGAGGGCATGGGTGAATTTGATTAGGTTCAATTTATTGTACAGTATGCATAAAAAATAACGTCACATAAATCACAGTAATAAAGTATCTAAAATCCATTTCCATTTCGTTATACAAACCATCATTTTAAAAGCTGCCCTATAACCCCTTGTCTAAAATCACATACATTTTCCCTTAAAAAAGGATTTTTTTCAAGTTTAAATTTTCCTTTTTGCAAACTGCGTTACCTTTTGAGCAAATATCCCAAGTGCGAATAGTAATGGCTCATGCTGAGTAGAGAACAAAGACAATGCTCTCTCTTTCATATAGTTCCCCTTCATTTCCTTATTAAATGGCGAAATCCATTTTTCTTTTTCTTTCTCTAACTGTGGGCATTCTAGCAGCGCATGGATAACAGTTAGGCTAATAGTCTCATTACATCGACAGGAATGTAGTACCCTGGTAGTTCCTGGCCCCTCCAATAATTGTCCAAACTTTCCACCCTCAATTTACATATAGCCTTCCTATGCATTGTATTTTCACAGTACACAAATATTTTTCTGTAGCAAATGTCTTTTTGATATTTTTCAGTATATTTAGCTCCCATGGTTCATGAATAGAGGGTAAGTCCTGCTGCATAGCTACATCTGTAATTCTTTGTAGGGCTACATCCCTAAACTTATGGCAATAATTTCCTAATTGCAAAATCAGATCTCTGTCCAATCTCATTCTATTTAGGGTTTTATTTAACTGAATCGACCAAAATTGTTCTTTCCCAATATGTTTTGCTTCCTTTAGACAACTTGTCATCAAGGTTTCTGAATGTAAACTAGAGCATACAATTCTGCACCAAAAATTTACTATTCTTTTCATTATCCGTGTTTTCATTGACAATGTTTCTGTTTCAGCTCTGATGGCTGCATTCAAAGTAGATCGAGGGACACCCAGCAACATTTTTAAATACTGATTTTGCAATGTTTCTAATTCTTTAAGGCTGCATGTAATTCCCCAAATTTCAGCACCATTCAGCACCTGATTTTATATTTTTGCTTCATAACACCTTTTTTGTGGGCAAATTTGGAATGGAAGAAGGTTAAGGCAATATCAACATTAGTGGATGTGGTGATGGGGGATCAGTCAATACTGTGCATACCATTGCGTATGGAGGGTTGATCAAGAATGACCAAACTTGGATTATTGAGGGGTGCTCTGATATTGAAATTTGCACTGGCAATAGACCATGTGGTGGTCTCTGAGTGCATCAGATAGTGCACCAGCGAATAACATACAATGGGTAGGTGTGTGTGTGCATGGGGGGGGGCTCAGTTAATGATTGTTTGGGAAGATAAGGTGATGGCTGGGTCGACTCTGAGGTGTGCTGTGTAAGTTGGAAGCCTGAATACACTGAACTAGGGTTTTTGTTGGGGGGAGGAGGAGGAGGACAGGGTCAGATTAAGGCCCTCAACATAAAGAGCTCTCCAGAGATAATTAGGGAGAGTATGAGGGAGATATGGTTGAGAATAGATTCAGATATAATGCGAGGACAGCAGTATACACCTGCAGCAAAGATGGGGAGAGAGCAGGAAATGGAAAGGTTTTTTTTTTAACTTTCTTTATACTCCCATACTCCCGGGCATCCTTCGGGAGAGTCCATTCGGATAGACCACTGCTCCTGGCTTGAACCCCCCGCATCTCCCTGGGTCTCTCCTCCCGCTTGACCCCAAGGCGGGCTCAACCCCTGGTATCACCTCTGAGGCTGGTTCCGCCCTACCCCCTAGTGGTCAAAATCCTAAGTGTGAAGTGCCTACCTGGGGCTGCATGGGCCTTGCTAGGACAGATCTGGGTGCATCTGAGATGGAATTTGGGATGTGTAGTGTTCCCCTGGGGCCACCGTCATCTCACTTGAGGTCTGGGAGGCTTTTACCTTGTGGCTATTTTCCCCCTATGAGTGTGTGCATGCAATGTCGTCAACACACAGGCAAAGCCCTGTAGACACCTGCCGCACTCGTCCCCACTTGATCCCCCTCAGGTGAAACCCCCAGTTTCCACTGGGGGTCGCTGCTGTGTTGGGGAACCCCTGGATCCCACCCTAGAGAGAGGAGAGCTGTCCCTCAGAGGCTCAATCCATCTCCCTACCCTGCCGACCCCCAGCGCCTGGGCTTGTTCCCAAACCCAGGTCACTGGCATAGCGTGAGGTGTGGCATCCAGCACCTCAACCCTCAGTGCCACTGGGCCGGCTAGGAAATGGAAAGCTTGACAGTCAGAATGTTATGGGAGAAAGGGACTGTAGTGGCAGATGTCACCTTGAAGTGGAGGCTAAGGGGAAACATACATGGCTCCCATCCCCCATTTGTTCAGATCATGCCTATGGACAGAGTAGCCAGGCTTGAAGGTGGCTATGTCACTGATCCTGGGAGTTCGCCTGGACTCACTTACCAAAAGCAAATCGGAGCCGAGTGTGATAATAACAATAATGAAGATAAACTATAGGAATTATTACCATGCAGACAAGAGATTTCTTTTTTTTTAGTTCTCTCAAAGACATGAATTGAGATGTTAAACATTATGTAATCATGCTGCTTGCTTTTAATAACAAATTCATCACATATGGTATAGAAACCATCGTATTCTTTGTTCTCAGATGTACATGGAGCTTCTGATTTTGCGTGTCCACAGTATAGACTCTGACTAGGTTATCATGATTGGGGCTCATGGGCTCAGGTTCCTAGCTTAATCTGCCATAAAGGGTTCAGCCATACTATCTATAAACAAGCTAATGGTCTGGCATGCAGAGCTGAAGTTTAAAGTGTCCGGGGTATAATCAGTCAAAAAGAGGTCTGACAGCCTAACCCTAGTCTGTTTTGGAGATAGGAATACATGCACTGCTTTATTATTTTCATAGCCAGTGCAACTGTCTCCAAAATGAGTGCACTCTGAGAGATGAAACTGTGAGGATTAAAGGAAGCCACAGACTTATCTACTTTGAGATCTGACACTGTCTGGTTTATACATTCATAGTATTAATAAGGATAAACTAGGATATTTGAGAGCTACAGTCTTATCCAGCATGCAGTCTGAACAGATGTGATCACATCATGGTTCCTCTGAAATATCTTTTAGCTGGTTTGTTAACCAGAAATATTGCTTCAAGTTGAAAGGTTTAATTGTTTAGACAGTGTGCTGCCATGAGAATATAGTAATTTCTCAGTGTTACATCAAAAGCTTTGTGACACGGAGAACAGGAAAGCTACACATTTTAACAAGCATGTGTCAATGCCGAATGTTGTCTTGCTGGCACTGGCATTGGTAGTGCAGAAGTTAGAGATGCATAATAGGAATGGCAGTGAAGTATTGAACTGATGCTAACCTCACCCCACCCTGAAGAGACACAGTTTCAACATAGGCATTTTGGGACCTCCCTTCGTGAACAGTGGCACTGTGATTGTGTTAATCTGTCCCAAAAGTTGATTTGCCACAGCGACCACGCCATTCTGCACCACAGGGGCGAAAACACATTTTGGGCAGGATGTGAAAAATGACAGCTGTACTGTTCATAAGGAGATGTGAAAAATGCCAGTGTTGAAAACCTGACATGAAAATATTGCAAATTTGCAAAATTACAAGGGTGCTTGGAAACTGCGCAATGCAAACTTGTAACACAGTCATTTTATGGACTTTCGTCACCAAATTTTCAACATAGGCATTTTAGGACCTCTGCTCATTAACAGTGTCACCATCATTGTCTCAAACTGTCCTGAAAACTGATTTTGCACAGCAACCGCGCTATTCTGCGCCGGACGTTCGAAAACTCATTTTGGCCAGGATATGTAAAATGACAGCTGTACTGTTCATAAGGAGGTGTGGGAAAATGCCAGTGTTAAAAATCTGGAATGCAAATATTACAAATTCATGAAGTTACGAGCGTGCGTGGAAACTGCGCAATGGACGCTTGTAAAACAGCCATTTTTTGGATTTATTTCACCAAATTTGCAACATAGGATTTTTGAGAGCCCACCTGATGAACAGTGGCACTATTATTTGTTAATTGGTACCGAAAGGTAATTCCGCACAGTGACCGCAAAAATCACCTTTTGGGACCACATAACACCATGCTAGTGACTGAACTCATGGGGAGGGGTCCCAATAACTCCATGTTGAAAATTCGGTGCCAAAATTCCCAAAAATGCCTGATATATGCACCAAAGTTGAAAAAACCCTATTTATGCCATTATATAGCTTACCGGCATTTCTTCAGTTCGCGGTCGGCTTTGAAGAGTGCAGACGTACTCCCGGTCCACCGAAGATCATCGCGTCATGCTTCGGAGGTAAGTATGAGGTGAGAGTGTGTGTGTGGGGAGGCAGGATGCACAGAGGGTGGGTGAGGGCTCCGGAAGGGCCACCGGAGTTGACGAGGGACCGTTTTCTGCTTTCAGGTTTAAAAAAAAAATCAAAATCATGGGACGGTTTTTCTTTTACAGGGACATTTGGCACACTGGGGTGGGCTCCCAGCATACCACCTGAGTGTTTATTTTTTGGGGGGGTTATGTAGCCAGCAGGATGGACACCCCCGTCAGCATACAACAAATAGGACATTATGCTGATGGGGAGTGGGCTCCCCATTGGCAAATTAAACTGGGAAGGGGGGACATGATGCAAAGGGGGATTAGGCACCCCCTTGGCACACACATTAAATGGGAGGGGGCACCTTATGCCGATGGGGAGCGGGCTCCCCCATCAGCAAATAAAATGGATCGGGGCACTCTGTGGTGCTGCATGCCGCCATGTTTTGTAAACTTATCACCAGGAAAGGCACGCCACTACATGAGAAGCTTGGCTTTCATTGCAGTGGACCTTTCCTTTTGATCTGGTGGCCAGTTTATGTGTTGAGGGTGTCGGCACCTGCAGCTGCCTTATTGGGAATGAGGGACGCACCTACTGATGCATGCCCTGCATTCGCCCACAGTGACTGCACCTCCAAATCTGCTAAAATGAGTGTTTGATAAAGGTTTTGCATTTTCAATGACAGGTGTATTCTTTCCCAACTTTTTTTTTATTTATTTTTTTTAATTTTAGTGCACTTCTTATGTGAAATCTCCATTCTTTCTGGTTTTATGAACTCCCCTATCCATTCACTTTGCAAGTTTACTTTTATAATATATGGTGCTTGTAATTTTTAAATGCCTGAGTTCATCCTTTATAATATGTTGATATTGTATTTTTAAATATATATATATTATTTTTTCATATGGAAATATTCAAACACAATATACAGCACATGCCCCTTGCAAGGGTGAGCAAGTATGTAAGAACAACATTAGTTTGCCATTTAACCCCCTGCTCATACACATATATATATAAGATATATCAATAGGGGGACTCAAAATCCATACCACAAATTACCCTAACGTACAGCAAAGTGATTTAGTCTTAAACATAGAAACATAGAGTTTGACGGCAGATAAGGACCACTTGGCCCACCCAGTCTGCCCATTTCCCTACCTATTGGATAAGCTGCAGATTCTAGTTAACCAACAGCCGACTTCCTGCAACCCCCCACTATAATTGCCTTATGTCTGTCCCATGCATGTTTGAAGTCCCACACTGTTTTAGACCCCACAACCTCTCCAGGAAGGCGGTTCCATGCGTCCACCACACTCTCCCTGTGAAAAAGAATTTCCTCACATTACCCCTGAGCCGTCCCCCCACTAACTTTAAATTGTGTCCCCTTGTTCTTATACATCTCTTTTTCTGAAAGATGCTACCCTCCTGGACTTTATTGATTCCCTTGAGGTACTTAAAAGTTTCTATCATGTCCCCCCATCCCTCTTTTCATCAAGGGTATACAGATTAAGCTCTCTCAGTCTCTCTTCATATGGTTTCTGATGTAGACCCTGCACCATTTTAGTTACCCTGCTCTGGACTGCTTCCATCCTGTCTATGTCCTTGCGTAGATGAGGTCTCCAAAACTGCAAGCAGTACTCCAGATGGGGTCTCACCAACTGTCTGTACAGGGGGATAACCACTTCTCTTTTTCTACTTGTGATGCCCCTCCCTATGCATCCCAGTATCCCCTGGCTTTTCTTACTGACTTCTCACATTGCTTACCTACCTTTAGGTCATCTGATATGACTATACCCAGATCCCTTTCCATTATTGTTGTCGTTAGTACCTCCCCTGCTATTGTGTACTCTTCTCCTGGATTTTTATTTCCCAGGTGCATTACTTTGCACTTCTTTGCATTGAATGTAAGTTGCCATATGTCTGACCATTCCTCCAACCTTGCCAAGTCCCTTCTCATCCTTTCTACCCCCTTGTGTATCAACTCTGTTACAGATCTTTGTGTCATCTGCAAAGAGGCATACCGTTCCTTCCAGACCATCTGCAATGTCACCTATAAAGATGCTAAAGAGGACTGGACCCAGTACCGAGCCCTGAGGTACTCCACTAGTAACCCCCCTTTCTTCAGAATGTGTTCCATTCACATACTGACTATAACATATATACTAGCACAAGACAAAGTCTATCCAACAGTGCCCAATTACATGTACTGTGTGGTATTCAGAAAACCAGTTAGGCTCCAACATAAACATTATCAATGAAACATGCTCTAAACGTTTGAAGAGACTGAGGTAAAACAAACACCCTTGCACAACATAGAGTCTTGAGTATATGAAGAGTTGGGATGGATGGACTATTCTGTTTTAAATTAGAAAGGACTCGGATAAATAAGGACTCAGCTGCAAGTTCTGAGTACTTAAGAAAAGTCAGTGGTAAGCTTCTCTCGGCTTCTGCAGGGTATTTTTATGTATAAGGTAACAGAGATTAGCATGGGATTCCCTGAGCCATTTGCACCTGAGATCAGCATAGGACAAGATGTAAGCAGTGGAGGACAGAGATCAATGTGGGACAAGAAGGTGCCAGTGGAGTCAGACAGCATTTGAAGGGAATGGAGTCGGGGGGGGGGGATCACTTCTTAGAGCCTGTGGAGATAGACAACAGTTCCTGTGCACATATAACTCTATGTATATCATATATGTATGGCACAATTCACATTCAATATTATGTTGAGGGGCGGTGAACATACTAGAGCAGGTTTATCTTTGGACATGTGCATTGCAAGCTGGCCCTTTGACGTACAGATGCTCGTGATTTGCTCAGACCACATTGTGAGAATTGTGTGCATGCATAGACTCATTACTGGGATGTCATGAGATGAGACAGTGCATGGACAAATAGTGGGCACAGATGGCATGATGAGAGAACAGCTATACAATGCAGCAGAGGCAAAGCTACACTGCCAGACATTAGATTTGTGGTCAGCACACTTATTTATTTAGTTTTTGTTGACCAGGAAAGGAGGCCTGTGTAACTTGGCTTATTTTCAGCCTTGTCTTAGGGGAAGGGGGGGATACAGATGTAAACTGACATACTGAACCAGATTAAGTTGTTAGTGGTATTTTTTAGTGAATGGGGAAATTCAGCTTGGATACTGGGAACATTCCCCTACTCTTTTTGAGAAATGCCATGGGATATTTAATGTCCACCTGAATAACATACATAAGAGGCAGACAGGACCTTGGTTTAGCATCTAATCCAAGAGATGGCACCTCAGGAGTGCAGCATCCCCCTCCTACTGTACTGCAGTATCAGTATCGAGATTTATCTAGAGTGCCTGGTGTGGGGTTAGAACCCACAGCCTTCTGACCTTCCAGCCTCAGAGCCAAGTGGGCAACCTGCTGAGACACTGACACTGATAAGACTTCATGAACTAGCATTTAGATTGAAAGGTTTATTAGCAGATGCTGAAAGAAGTAGTTGCTGGGTTGTGGAGTGTGCAGCATTTGGTTGATGACACGGACTGACCCAAGCACAGGCACACTAAAGTGAGGGAGAAGCAGTAAGTGACACTGTTCCCATTCTGTATATTTAGTTAGTTGCCCTGCCTTTACTTTTTGTAAACTAAACAAAAAAAAAAACTTCAACAAAATGGAAGCTTTCACAAGGTACCATTAATTGTCAAGTAGTAATAAATGGGTAGGATGGGAGCAGTCTTAAGACTGTGCCTTGAATAAAAATAACTGTTTAATCATTGTTAGAACAACAGTATGTAGGTGGTCCACTGCACCCCACTTGATTACATTTGTACCTTTCCCTGAAATTTACAGAAATGGTACAGTGAACCCTCATGCGTCACTTTCTACCCCAAAAAATGTATGAAGAAGGTATGGTGAACCCCTAATGCAAAGACCAAATGGGAACACTGGTGGGACTAGGTCTGAAATGGGGGAGTTCTTGGAACTGACAGGGATGGACAACACTTCCTAGGGACCAAGGCTAGGAAGGATGATCCTGAACTTCCTAGAGTTGGCAGGGACAGAGATTGGCATAGAACATACAGAACATACAGACAAATGGCACTAGTAGAACCCAGACTGTGTGCTACGGAGGGTGGGTACTTCCTGAAGTTGGCAGGCGACAGAGATCAGTGTGGGACACACTGCAACGTAAATAGATATTGTATGGTGCTAGAGCCAGCCGGCCCATTTATTTTTTGAGCAGTGCATCATTTTGTGTGTGTATCCAGTCGACTCTGAATATGGGACCCTTAGTGTTTTTCAGACTGCAAATCCCGTATCAGTGTCAAAATTGCAGGGAAGCTGGCACCTGCTAGTCACAGTCATGTAGCTTATTTAAGTCTTTTACTCACAGACTGCTCCAAATGGAAGAATGTTGTCCAGACCAAAATTCCAGTATAAAATATATCTTCTTCTACAGGCATAAAATCCATAAGGTGCAATACAAAGAACTCCAGCACCAGCTCCACAAACTTGTAGGAACACCTTTCCCAGCTGTGCCACACCATGCTGGGGACCATGCAGTGAGTGGCATGGGCAGAGCACCATCCCAAACTGCCCATGGCCACACAGTAATGGGCCCCAGGGCATGCACACACACACTGTGCAGCACGGATGGCACACAGGTCGTGCCGAACTGGCAGTGCCGCCATGTGATGCTGTCCACGTGTGCAAGGGTTTGAATGCTTAGCCGAACCAATGGCAATGTTGCACTTGTCCATGCCAATGGCCATGGCACACCACAACGAACAGTATGCTGGGCGTGGCATGCCCGCCGTAGCTATGCCGGTGTTGCTGCCTGAGGCTCTGGCCTATCCCAGACAGGCAGTGGATACCATGGCAGCTGCATGCTTGCTTTCCATGCCAGGTCCCCGGCAGGTGTGTGACCATGGCACACTGATGGCCCACTGCACAATACCCAGGATGGCCAGGACAGGGCATTGCATAACACACCATGCATATGCAGCATGCCCCCGCCAGGCACAGCGGGCGCACGTGGGCAGGCAGGCATGTCGGCACCATGGCCACACACATGCCACATACGTAGCACATGTGCCCAGGCACCCATGGGGCCCACCACCCTGGCAGTGGCATATGTTGTGCCACCATAGACTACCAACACCTCACCCCACCCGCCCCCCATCCCATGAGGCAGGTAACACACCAGTGTAATGTGCAAAATATCATTATTTAAATTCACTGGCAATGAAATAATGCTCTGCCAGGCATGATCACAAGGGCACAGTACTGTAAATCAGCTGGGTTCACTGTCCAGGAATGGCCCCTGTGCTGGGGTTTGTCAGTCTGGTGGCATCACATTTCTGGGCATTGCCCGGTCCTCACAGCCACTCCTCCTTGCTGCTCTCTCGCTGATGTCCATGACCTGCTCTGGCACCCTGCCCAGGCATACCATCACCATGCACCAGACTGGTCCTCTGTAGCACTGTAAATTGAAACACAGGCATGGTTAGGGTGCATGCCATGTATATGGCTCCTACCCAGATGTTGCCTGTGCGTGGGTACCCCAGCATACTTCTTAACCACTGTCCACATGAATCAGGGCCATTGTCTACACATAACAGGGACAAAGCCCCAGTTTCAGGGACACTTCGGAAACACTAGTAATCATCACACAGAATACCATTTAGACTAAGGGGGATTATTGTGTAATGCATTATCTGTTGATGAACATGTCTGTGAAATGTAATGCCTGACAGTATACTGTGCTGACAGCCCCCACTGTGTGGACATGTAAACACATGGCTCACGAGGGACAGGGACAGGGAATGGATAACAGGCAACATCAGGGACATCCCTGTGACACTGGGACAGTTGAGAGGTATGCACGGCAGTGCATCATGGCCAGTACTCACCATTTATGGATATGGGACCTCTTTGAAAATGAGCAATGCTCAATGGAGTAATTTCCCTTTGATGATTTTTGAATAAAATATACTGCTACTACTACTACATAGACAGCATGGTAACCCTCCACATCTCCATTCAGTTAGAGTTGTAACGCTGCTCCCCATCCTCTTCCAGCTGGGTCATGTAACTGGGAAATGGCAGCCTCCATCTCTGGTGTCTGTTTGTGGGGGGCTGAAAACCTTGCAGGGTGCCCCATCTGCCTGCTCCACCTGGTTAAACTCTAGGCACTGTGAGCATCCTTGCCTGTCCTGTGTGGGAACAGAATGGGAAAACCAGATTAACCCCATGCACAGCTGCTGCACCCCACAGTGCCACCCAGTATGGTCACCAGCTATGATACTTACTCACTCCTGTTCCTGCACACTCCACAGTGTGCTGAATCCACAGGTGTCAGAGAATGTATCTTCCAACACCCTCCACAGGTGCTCGGTGAAATGGTTGAACCTGCCTGCAACAGCGCTCTCCAAAATGCCTATTGGTGTAGTGCATGCCACACAATGCTTGGCAGCACAGGTATGTGTGCCCGCACATGTCCACCACCTGTGCTAGGCCACCACACATGTGCAACATGCCATGCTGTCTTAAAGGCACACACAGGTATACATGGCAGGATAAAGTGGACATGCCATGAAGTGCATGTACATCCGGAAACGGCATGGTGGTGGAGGATGTGTCCTGGAATGCTGATGAACATGCACTTGCTGCACGAGGAGCTGCTGTAGTGGAGGTGCGGCCATCTCCAGTCCAGGGTTTTCATACCACAGCTTGATGCCACCACATTGCAGGAGGTACACTGCATTGAGCGGTTCTGGTTACCGTGGACCGTGATAGAACACCTGTGTGACATGGTCCGCGATGACATTACTCCGCGGACATGCCAGTCCAGGGCAATGACAGTTGAAACAAAGATGCTGTGTGCACTGACTTACTATGCTACAGGGTCCTTCCAGAGGGAGACCGGCAGTGCTGTCAGTGTATGCCAGTCCTCAGTGTCGTGGGCCTTGGCACAGGTCACGGACGCCCTGCTAGCACATGTGCACACCCACATTAGGTTCCAGGCAGGGGAAGCAGATGGCCATCAGATGAAACAGGCCTTCTATGACATGCATAGCATGCCCAATGTGTATGGTGTTATTGTCGGTACCCATAGAAACATAGAAACATAGACTTTGACGGCAGATAAGGACCGCTAGGCCCATCTAGTCTGCCCATTTCCCTACCTACAGGATAGGCCGCAGATCCTAGTTAACCAACAGCCTATATCTTCCTGCCCCCCACAAGAATTGCCTTATGTCTGTCCCATGCATTCTTGAATTCTCCCACGTTTTAGACCCCACGACTTCCTCAGGAAGGCTGTTCCATGCATCCACTACCTCTCTGTGAAATAATACTTCTCACATTGCCCCTGAACCGCCCTCCTTCTATCTTTAAATTGTGTCCTCTTGTTCTTGCAAGTCTCTTTTCTGAAAGATGCTACCCTCTTGGACTTTGTTGATTCCCTTGAGGTACTTGAAAGTTTCTATCATGTCCCCCCTCTCCCTTCTTTCCTCAAGGGTATACATATTAAGCTCCTTTAGTCTCTCCTCATATGGCTTCTCTTGCAGACCCTGCACCATTTTAGTTGCCCTCCTCTGGACTGCCTCTATCCTGTCTCCATATCTCACCCATATCGCCATAATGGCACCACCCATGCAGGAGGAGGCATATAGGAACAGGAAGGATTTCCACAATGTAACTGCCAGGTCATGTGTGATGCACATGGATGGTGATTTAAAACAGTGAACGTTATAATGGCCATGGCTTGTTGGCGACCAAAAAGATGGTGATAGTCTCATTTCCCTTCCCAGAGGTGCTATGACCTCGGAGTTAGTAAATTTAGAAAGGGGGTGCAAGGGGCAAAGCCCCTCGCAGAAACAACTGTCACCATCTTTCTGTTTTGCTTTTGAGCTGTGGCCATTTTAACATTCACCATTTCTCCTTTGCCGTTCTGACATGGAACCCAGGATGCCTCCAACCTTGGTGCCATGCTCCATGTAGTGCGCATGGACGGTTGGCTGTTTGGTGAGTATGTGTGTGGCACCGTGTGTGTCACCACCATCCTGTTGCATGTTAACACAAATGTGACACTGCTCTTTGTTCCCCACACAGTTGACAGTGGATACCTGCTGCAGCCGTACCACATGACACTGATACTGGCACCCATCTGTGAAGCAGAAGAGGCCTACAACAATGTGCATAGGAAGACATTGAACCTTGTGGAGAGGACCACTGACCTGTTGAAGATGCGCTTTCGTAGCCTGGATCATACCAAGGGGGACAATCATGCTGTCCCCGGGAAAGACCTGCAGGGTGTTCACCGTGTGTGCCATGCCGCATAACATGGCCCTGTGCCATAATGTGCCCATACTGGGTCTGCAACAGCAAGATGGACCACCAGGGGATGTCATGGTGGAGGCATGCCATGCCCAGGAGCAGACGAATGGCATGGGCATCCCTCATACAGGGCACATTCCAACGGTAGGACGGTATCACATCCCAGCTATGGGGCAATTGTTTGTGGGGATGTAGGTAGTCACACATGGATGTGCCCCCATGAGGCATGTCACTGCATGTCCATGCGTGTTGTGCTCGTGGTTTGTGGTACCCTTGACTGTTCCGCATGCTGTGCGTGTCGTGGATGATGGACAATGATGCTCTGCACTGATCTCACCCATGGGGGTGGGGCCAGCATCAATCCAGCATAGATGGCTGTGCAGCACATGTGGCATGCTGTACTGTCCAGGGTGGTATGCACCAGGGGGCGGGGCATGCATAGGTGGCCATGCCCAGGTGCTGCCCCTGGGTGATCTTGTGTCACTGACATCGGCTGCCTGGTCCAGCACCGCCATGATGATGTGTGCCAGTCTGGGTGTGTGGCATGGGCAGTTCAGTGGGGACATACTGTGTGGGTGGGCAGTGTGCGGGGATGGAATGTGTGCTGTGCATGATTGCTCTGTACATTAGTGGTTTACTATTATTGTGCAGTGTCATGGTGCCTGTGGGTTATAGAGCTTTGCCTGAAGCCGGGTGGAGGTACATGTGCCCAGTCTTCAGACAGGGGCCAGTTGTCGTGCAGTACCCCTGTGGTGCCTGCTGCCATGTGCCCACTTGGAATGCCCATTCTGCATGGTGTCCTCATCCTTGAGGCCCTGGGTGTTGGCCTGGCCTGCTGTGTCCACTTCTGTGCTCTCTGTGTATCATCCCAGTGGCCCCTGGCTGTGTGTACCATTGCTGTGTGTGGGCACTGGTACAGTGTCCTGTGACCCAGCCACCTGT
This sequence comes from Neoceratodus forsteri, assembly GCA_016271365.2. NCBI lineage: Eukaryota > Metazoa > Chordata > Ceratodontiformes > Ceratodontidae > Neoceratodus > Neoceratodus forsteri. Next base: position 553,023,277 of record CM028137.1, on the reverse strand, counting down.
ATGCTGTCCGAGTCACTTTGCTGTGCTTCTGCTTCATGCTGCAGGCTTGCCGTGTCAGTGGATGCCTGTGTGTCCTCATCATGGGTGGCATATGCTGCATGCTGACCAGATGGGCATTCAACCAGCTGCTCAAGGGCATCGGCTATCTGGTCTATACCATGGCACATGCCATGCACTTCGGTGGTCAGGGCTTCCACTGCTGCCATGTTATGACGCTGTGCCTCTACGTGATCCAGCTTCAGCTGGTGCAGCTCTCTGTACCATTTGAACATTGTCACGTGGAAGCACACCATGTGTCTCCATCCTGGTGCACGCCATGATGGCCCTTCATCTGCGTTGTCCTCAGTTACTGCTGGTGCATGCCCAGCAGGTGCTCTGCCATCTGGGCACTGGTGTTCACGCACAGGTTGGGCCAGTCTGCTGCTGTACCTATCATTGCCCTGCCATGCATAGCACCAAAGAGTATGCTGGTGTCCACTGGTGTCATGCACACCTTCCTGCTCAGTGGTGGCCTCCTGTGACCCCTTGTCCAATGCAACATGGTGCGCTTTCCACCTCATGGTTGGTCTCCATCTGGGTCTTGGTATCATGCTCCATACCTGTAAATGAAAGGGGCATGTTAGCCAGACTATGCATGTGCCTGCATGTGGCACTCACTGGAGTGCATGTGGCACGGTGACATACCTGTGCCAGAATTTGTCTGCCTGCCATCATCATCTGCTGCACTGCAGGTGTGCCATGACTCTGTGACTCTGTCGCCTGTGTCCTGCATCCCCTCTCTGGATGGGTCTGTGGGCAGAATACACAGTTGTTAGTGATTGCCTGTTGCAGCTGCACATGGGTACCCATGCCCATCCAACAACTGTGTACCATCCATAGTGTCCACCCCTTCCACCTCACCATGGGCGCTGACATCTGTGAGGGTGGCCACCACCATCCTGTCCACTGGTATCAGCTGGATGTCCTCACTGGGGGATCCGTTACCGGTGCTATGGCGTGACCGTGCAGTTGCAGTGACCTTCTTTTTCACCACGGTGTGCATGTCATGCCATTTGTGCTTTATTGCTGCCAGTGTCCAGGCCTCCAACATTGACTGCACTCTGGATTTCAATCCATAGCTGTGCCTTCACCTCAGGGGCTGTACTCAGGGACTGTGCCCCATACAACTGCCGGTAATGCGTCTACATGTCTCTGACCATGGATGCCACCTGGCCCACCATGAAGTTTGGGGCACGAGGATGGCTTCCTCCTCAGCTCCTCACATGACCACGGCTCTGCCGGCAAGCTGCACTGCCTGGTCAGGCTGCTCTGGTAATGGGCTGCACCCATCCACGCCACTCCCATTATCCACCATTCTCTCCACAGCAGTCTCTTATGCTCAGTTCACTTCTGTGTCATTACGAAGTGGGGACCATTTCCTTATATGGTGGGGTCATGGGGCAGTGACCTCCTGATGAAGTGTCACGTTTCAGGAGACCTCCTGATAAAGTGTCAGGTTTCAGACATGAAGCGCTGAGGGTATTGCTCACCTGAGCTCTCTTTTGTTTGAATAAAAATATGGCTTGGCAAGTCTGTTAGTTTGCTTCCTGTTATTTTGCAGAATAAATGCAGCATGGTTTGTGTTTTTCAGCCTGTGAAGTTTTTTTTCCAGCACCTCCCATTGTTACTGTGCGCAGTGTGCTTTTTGTGCTACAAGCAATGCCATGTATCACTAGCATGCCTCTGTGCACTGCACGGTATGCTGTGCATCTTCCCTAGTCCCGCCCCCTTTTTCCATGCAGTGCGCATGGGCTATCGTGCATGCCACATAGCGAGGGTGCCTTGTACGCTGCATAGCTGTGCACCATGGTTATGTCAATTTCTGGCATAGTTTCCGCACCTTAGTGCATAGGCCCCTTAGATTGCCCCTTACCTCCTGTCTTATGTGATACACTTTTTTTTCCCCATTAGAGTCTGCTTCAGCACTTTGTTAACATTTGAAATAGTAAAAGGAGTGCTCCTGTTAATGTGGCCTGGTCCAAGTTTTTATCAATGTTTTCTGTTGGTTTTGAATACTCATAATAAAACATCACTTTTCTAATGACTATAATGAACCAGCATGCAACAGACAGTGCTCCCTGATCTTATGAGAAAGTAAGTGTACTAAAACAGTTAGGAATACTGATGATATTCTGGTCTGAGCCATAATAAAAGGAACATTCATTTACAAGAGGTGAAAGGCAATTTAAAATGTAATAAAAAGGAATAGGTCAGAATGGTCACCATAATATGCACTGCTGCTTGAAGCTCCTTCTGATTTTTGTTCAGAATTTATTCTTAACAACATGCTTTTTTAAAGGACAAGTTTGGACTCAGCTCATGAAAGGGCCTTGTTGTGGCAATCAAGTGAACCGTAGGATTCATTTTGAACCCAGATCCAGCTACCAGAGATACACAGACATGCTGCTGAGCTTTACAATGTTTCAATTTGAATCAAAGGGGCCAAAGTCTCCAGAAATGACTCAGCAATTTACACATGTGGGTAAGCATGATACAGTTTTCCATTTGTCTTCATACAAATTGAAAGCTGATCCTTTCCCCGGTTTCTACCTCTCGGTATGACTCATTCCTGTCTTTACTGGTAATAATAGTTCCATATGTGGCTTTTGAGACAACTGATGTGTGACAATGGGGCACCAACTAGCAGTTTGTTCTTAATTTTTTGTTTCAGGTTGTCATTTGTCAAGGTTAATCATTTTGTATTAAGTTCTGCTGGTTTGTGCAGCATTTTATTAATTATGTTACTGTTTCTTAGAGTTGGCAGAACTCAGAAAAGTTCTGACTATTATGAAATAAAAACTGGAGCATGGGGGGTGGTTGATTGGTTCTGTTTAGTTCTGATTTGTATAAATGTATAGTAAATGCCAGTAATGCATAATAAGAAGCCACTGTAGCACTGTGTGACATTGGGAAAGTAATCTCAACTTACCTTACTCCTTATGCTCTCAACTGTCCGACGTCATGAGGAACATTCCTCCTTTTATCCTTCAGAATGTATTAAATTGGCATTGTTTTGTCCCCGCTGACGCAGGGCGTTGGCTCCTCACCTCCCCCACCACCACCCTTGCTCGGCATGCCCTAATATAAGGGTTTCCAACCAGCCAACTTCACCATTAGCAGTTTATAAGCTCTCGCCACTAGAGGTTGCTCTTTCTACTTCAACACTGGCTTTCTCTTATCCCTAACACAAGTCACATATAGTTTAAGAATGCTACCTCTAATTCTCCTCCTGTGCTTTCTGCTACCCACTGCACAGACCCTTGTCCTGTTTTACCCTATCAACACCCCCCCATGATACAGATAATAATGTGGCTTCCTGGCAGTTGATAAACTCGTGGGTATCCTCTCTCACCCACCTTGATGTTGGAAATAGGACTAGGACTGTGCATATGACCCTCACCCCAGTTATGGACTATGGTCACCACCCTCGGCGCACAACTCAGGACTTGCCCTACGGTGACTGGCAGCATCACTACCTGCATTAGCTGATGCAGCCCTCCCACCTCTCGTGCCAACTCCTCCTCCTGGCTGCCCGTTCATTACAAATTGTCCCTATTCCTACCATCTCTTCCTCTGTGCGTTCTGCCAGACTCTTACACCTCAACAAAAGGAAGATGTCCTGGCACCCTGCGTTAAGGTGCACACTCCTCCTCCTCCTTCTCATGTCGGGCAATGTCCATCCTAATCCTGGGCCCCCAGTACCCTTGACACCCTCCCAACCTTCTACTGGTGGTTTGTGCATCGCCTCCTTCAATGTTTGCAGCATATTAAAAAAGTGGGACTCCTTTCAAGGATGGGTTGTACAATATCATTCCGATGTTACAGCCATGACTGAAACCTAGCTCACCAATTGGATTCCTGACTCTTCAGTAACCCTTACCGGTTGCAACCTCTACTGTGCGGACCGACAGTGTAAAAGTGGGGGTGGTTGCACCATTTACTCAAAGGACATATTACACATTCAACAGCTCCCTTCCCCTCCCCTCATTTGGGACCAGGACCACAGGTCATCACCATTAAACTTACCTTTGGGCACGCCCAAAACCTGCTATACATCACTATAGTTTACAGTCCACCCAGGGACCAAAAAGTAGCCTTCTGCTCAGTAATGTCCTATCTGGACACACTACCATCTCAAACGGAAATGATTGTACTAGGTGATTTTAGTATAAATTGGTTAAGTAAGGACGCCTCCCAGCTCATAGATGCTGCCACAGCCCAAGACATCTCTCAAGTGGTCACCTCCCCTACCCACCTTGACCCGTGCACTGGGTCTTCCTCCCTGCTCTACCTTGTCTTCACCAATCGCCCACACAAAATCTCTAGTGTCTCTGTTCTCCCAAATGCCCTTAGTGACCACTCCCCAGTTCTCTGCTCCTGGTCCTGCAAAACCCCTAGATCCCCTCCCAAATTCATAACCCAATGCAAACTTGGCCCTGGTAAACTGGCAGCTCTTAAAGCGTACCTCAGGGCCATGGACTGGTAGTTCATTACTAGCTCCCCCAACCCAGAAATAGCCTTTGACCTCTTCATCCTGTCTTTCAATAACATATGTGACAAATTTGCCCCATTCACTAGAAGAATGGTTAAAGGCAACCATGTGCCATGGTTCACTGATCACCTCACGGCCTTGTTGCAGGCAAGAGATTCATTGTGGCAATGCTCCATAGAATCTGACCTCTCACTTGGCAGGCATAAGTACAGACAGGCTCGGAATAAGTGCACCTGGGCCATTCGCAAAGCTAAAGCAGAGTACTATAAATCCTCATTAACTTATTCCTGGGGCTCTGGACACAAGTTCTGGAACAACATTAATGAAATCTGTGGTAAGGCCCCCAACCTGGATCTGAATCAGGTCATGGTTGACGGGTCATTGACCACTGACCCTTCCCGTATCGCTTCAGCCTTCAATAATGCCTTCACTAACCTCAGTAGTGTTCTTCCTCCAAACGTCTTTGATCCTCCGTCAGCTAACGCCCTTTCTCCTCCTCCTGCAGCTCCCCCCTTTTACCTGCGCTGTATCACTACTAAGACTGTAGAGCCATACCTCAAAGCAGCCCTTAGCCACTTCTCATACAGCTCCGACTCTCTGGACATGAAGCTCCTTCATCTCTCTCTTAATGAGGTTCTCTACCCCCTTACTCACATCTTAAACCACTCCCTTTGCCTAGGTAAATTCCCCTCCAAGTGGAAATCTGCCTCCATCACACCAATATTTAAAGGTGGGGATTGTTCCAATACAAATAATTACTGTCCCATCTCCATACTCCCTCCCCACTCCAAGGCATTAGAGTGGATTGTATCTGATCGGCTCACGTAGCACCTCAACAAATACAACCTTCTCTGCAAGCAGCAACATGGTTTCCGCAAGGGACACAGCACTATCACTGCTATTCTCAAATTTACCACACATCACTGGTGCTGTCTTCATTGACCTCACAAAGGTGTTTGACACCGTCAACCACTCCCTCCTACTAACCACATTGACCAATTTGATTCTTTCTCGGGATGCATTGGGATGGTTCTCTGACTACCTCTCGAACCGATATCAACAGGTCAAAATTGGTAACACAGTTTCAAATAGACTACCTGTCCACTCTGGTGTCCCTCAGGAGTCCATTTTGGGACCGCTACTTTTTAGCCTCTTCCTCAACTCCCTCCCTGAGTCCTGCCCTGGCAATCTATTACTATTTGTGGACAATGCAGTCATTTTCTCCTCCAGCCCTGACCCTATGCAACTTCACCACTCGCTTCAGTCCTCCTTCAGCTGTGCTGAAAACTGGTTCACTGTGCAACACCTTATTTTTAACTACAAAAAAAATAAAAGTTATGCTATTCTGTCACCCACAGAACACTTGAAAGGTGCTATGCCCACAAGTTCTAACTTCTAATCACACCCCACTGGAGCAGGTGGACTCCTTTAATTACCTGGGCATCACCTTGGACCCAGATCTTAACTTCCATGAACACATTCACCACCTATCCAAGGCCCTTAACGTCAGGCTGGGGCTTCTGCACCGTTTCAAGCACTGCCTTACCCCTGATGCTCTCAGGCTCGCTGTCACCTCCTCGGTCCTCTCTCTCTACTAGATTATGGCCTATTGATATATGGGGCGGCAAGCACTTCATCCCCAGTTAGACTCCATATCTCCCTAAACAAAGCCAGCCATCTTGTATTAGGATGTGACCGTCTTACACATACCTGCTCACTTTATAGTGCTACCAACTGGCTTAATCTCTACAACAAGATTAGGTTCCACACCTGTCTGAGGCTAAAAAAATCACCCTAGGCCTCTACCCCCTCTGGACTCTCCCCTTTAATCCTCCCAAACATTGTGGTTAAGTGTACCCATTGCTCAGCCCACCATCTCTTCTTGATTCCCTCCAGCCGTACCTCTCAATTTCAAAGATCTTTCAGCTATAGGGCGCCCCCTTCTCTCCACCCTGGTTAATGAACAAAGACTAGGACAATTTAAAACCCTCCTTGGGGCCCACCTCCTATCCTCAAATAACTGTAACTTCAACTGAATCCCTGTCCTCCACCTCCTCCTTAATCTATGACAATGGCCACTGGCCTGCCTCTTCTCTTAGTGACCAACCAGTGTCGCTCATGCGTTATAATATATCTACTTCATATGTGTAACTGGGAACAGGGCACAGCGCCGCAACTGCACTACTTCAGGTATCAAACGAAGTCCTCACAGTAATGGATAAGGGCCTGCTCACGGGGGCCATTTTTATTGACCTCATTAAGGCTTTTGATCTTGTGAATCACCCCCTTCTACTCTCCAAAACTGTCCGTTCTGGGTTTTACCCAGTCTGCCATCTCCTAGTTTGATAGCTACCTCACTGAGAGGAGGCAATTTGTTCAAATTACAACTGCTGTCTCTGACCACTCCTTAACCTCTGTTGGAGTTCCCCAGGGATCTGTACTTGGCCCTCTCCTTTTCTCTCTCTTTATTAACAACCTGCCCTCACTTCCCTGTCTCTCCTTGCTGATCCTTTATGATGATGACATGGTGCTTCTCACTAGTGGTAAAGACCCCACACCAGTAAATGTGAATCTTCAAGCTGACTTTGACTGCTTACAAGTCTGGCTTCTACAAAACAAACTCATACTTAATGCAAAGAAAACTGTGGCTCTGCTTTTTGGCCCCCCCTTAGAATCAAATCCTGTGCTCTGGATCTTTCAGTACTATGTCTTGATGGCTCTCCATTAGTATCTGTTAACTCCTTTAGGTACCTAGGAGTCAGACGTGACCTATCTCTGGTTTTTAACCTCCACCTCACGGCCACTTGCACGGCGGTTAACTCCAAGCTGGGTATTGCCTATAGAATTAGGTCCTCCCTGAATGATGCTGCCCGGCTTGCTATTGCACAAGGTTTCCTCCTTCCCTCCCTTACGTACTGCTCACAGGTATACCTTAATGCTAACAAAGGATCCCTCCATAAATGGAGCACCTGTTATAACAGCATATGCCGATTTGCCCTCTCTGCACACAGACTGACTCATCGCTGTGAACTCTACTCCAAACTAAATTGGCTCTCCCCGACTTCACACAGACTTTACTCTACTGGATGCTTGATTGACAATATCATCAGAACGGGGACACCTGAGTATCTCTCGAGGCTGCTATCTTATCCCTCCCAAGCATATCTCTTTAGGTCATCCGTACAAACCAAACTTAAAATTCCCAGACACCTCACAAAAAAGGGGGTACTATCCTTCTCTATATCGGCTCCTAGCATCTGGAATGCCCTCCCCCCTCACATTAAACTCTTTGAATCCCACCTAACCTTTAAACTGGGTCTCTGTGCCCACCTGACTGACTCTGATGGCTACTCCTGTGCTGTAACTTGAGACTGACTCCCAGTAGCATTCCTTACCTACATGGCACTTACTGCTTCCCTCCATTGTATAAAATCTGCATGTTCCAACTCCCTCCACAAAATTGTTAGTTAAAACTGTTATTTATTCTTTAGCGGTTGTCATATGTCCTTAATTATTGTTGCATCATCCCGTGCAAGTAGCTAATGTAAGGGTATTTGTTTACTCTCAATTAATTAATTAATTAATTTAAATAGTTTCACCAGGAAAGGCACACTGAGCAACAAGATGCTCGTCTCCCGGTGCGACCTGGGGAGAGAGGGTACAAGGGGGTTGGATAACACGCAGGTTATCAACTGAGCAAATAAGAGAGGCAAGTAGCAGCATATGGATAGAATTGCATTAAACGACAAGCAACAACACATGGAGTACATTGGTTATTGTATGGAGCATATAACAATTACTTGACATATAGCAGCATTACAAGGGAAAATTTAGCACACGGTAATATGCAGGTATAAACAACAGGAGACATAGAACACACGATGGTGCAGGACAAAAAGGCACAGGACAAAAGTGCATAGGTTGGGGCTATATGTCAGCATTTATTGCAGAGCTAAGACAGTGGGAAGGGGAGCAATTGGCGCATGGCCGTGTCAGGTACAGGAGCAATTAGTGGTGAGGAAGTTAGCTAGGGTGGTAGAAAGAGAGTGGGCAGAGGAGGAATGCCGAATTTGAGGTGGGAGATCATTCCATAGCTTGGGTAACCGGTGTGAGAGGGCGACTTGCCCAGCAGTAGTCTTCCGCCTAGGGATTGATAGTTACAAACATATGAAATTTGCCAGCAGATAAAGGCCTAGAGGTCTATCAAGTCTGCTCGAATGTGCAGCTAGCACCCCTTATTCTGCAGCTGACCCTCCCTTCCACCCTTCCCCTTCATTGACCCTCCCCCTTGTATTGGCCCATCCTCTTTTGAAGCAGTCCACTGTTCTAATGGATACCACTTCTGCTGGTAACGCATTCCACCCAGCCACCACCCTCTCTGTAAAAGGTGTCTCCTCATCTCCCTCCTGAACCTTCCTCCCTCCAGTCTCATATCATGGCCCATGGTGTCCCTCCCCTTCCTTACTTTGAACAGCCCTGCTGTACCTGTCTTGTTTATTACTTTCATTTACTTAAAGGTTTCAATCATGTCCCCCCGTCCTTCCTCTCCTCCAGTGAGTACATGTTCAACTCCCTCAGCCACCTCTCGTATGATAAGTCCCCCAGCCCCTTGATCAGCTTTGTCGCCCTGCGTTGCAGCTCCTCCTGTAACTTAATGTCCCTCTTCAGAGGGACGGCACCAGTACTGTACGCAGTACTCCAGGTGCAGTCTAACTAATAACCTGTACAGTGGCAGAATCACCTCCTCCCTCCTCAAGGATATACCCCTTGCATTACAACCCAGCATTTTGTTGGCCTTTGCAACTGCCTTCCTACATTGTACTGAGTTGTTCATTGACCCTGTAATGAGCACCCCCAGATCCTTCTCCTCCTCTCTGTCTGGGCTAGCTGCACTCCTCCCAGCTGGTAACTCCTCCTTGGGTTCTTCATCCCAAAATGCAGCATCTTGCACTTTTTGGCATTAAACCCCAGTTGCCAGGTGTCTGACCAGGTTTCAAGCTTTGTCAGATCATCCTGCAACCCCCTGCCATCCCCCTAGGTCATCCACTACCGCTCCTACCTTGGTATCATCAGCAAACAGATTGATCTTGCTCTTGATGTCCAATGATATGTCTGCAATGAATATCCCAAACAATACTGGTCCCAACACCAAGCCCTGTGGAACACCGCTCGTCACTACCCTTGGGTGTGAGAGCTCCCCACCCACAACCACCACCCTCTGTTGCCTTCCCTGAAGCCAGTTCCCTACCCATCTCACCAGCTTTGCACCTGCTCCTGTGCCTACTAACTTGCTTCCCAGCCTTCCATGTGACACCGAGTCGAATGCCTTACTGAAGTCCAGATACAGGACATCCACTGCATGGCCCCCTGTCCAGTTGCCTAGTTACCCAGTCATAGAACTCCACCAGGTTGGTTTGGCAGGATCTGCCCCACATGAAGCCATGCTGTCTGCTGTCCTGTAGTCCTTTGGCCTCTAGGAGGGCCACCAGCCTTTCCTTCAGGATAGTCTCCATTAGCTTACCCACGATGGATGTGAGGCTCACTGGCCTGTAGTTTCCCGGTTCATTCTTGGGGCCAGTTTTGTGGAAGAGCACCACATGAGCCATCCTCCAGTCCTGAGGTACACACCTTGAATGTAGTGAGGCATTAAATAGGTCTGCCAAAGGTTCTGCAAGGACCTCTGCCAGCTTCTTCAGTACCCTGGGGTGGATGCCATCTGGGCCTGGCGCCTTATCCACCCTCAGTGCCTTCAAACCCTCCTGAACTCTGTCCTCCATGATTTCCCCATCTGTCACCCCCTCTCCCCCTGTTTCTGCCATTTCTCCCCTTGGGTGTACCCCTCTCTTCTCTTTAGTAAAATACTGAGCAGAAGTACTCATTTAGTGCTTCTGCCTTATCGCTTCCCTACTTCCACCCAACCCCTCCTTTCTAATCCTTACTATGTGGTCCTTAGAGCTCCTTTTCTCCCTGATGTACCTAAAGAAGTCCTTCTCCCCCTTCTTAATGCCTTGTGCCAGCTTGAGTTCCGTAGATGCCTTGGCTCCCCTTACTGCCCTTGTCACCTCCTTCGGTTCCGTCAAGTACTCCTCCCTGTCCTCCCCTCTCCCTGTTTTCTTGTACTTCCTAAAGGCAGCCCTTTTCCTCCTTACCTTTTCCATGACCTCCTTGCTTAACCAGCTTGGATTCTTAGCCCTAGCCTTCTTGCTCTGTGCCTTGCAGCAGGTTTTGGTTGCCTCCACTATCCCCAGCTTTATGAGCTCCCACCTCTGGTTAGTGTCCATACTAGATTGAATTCTGCCCAGGTACCCTTTTACCACTTCCCCCATCCTCCCAAAGTCGGCCATCCTGAAGTCCAGCACTCTTGTGCCAGATTCCACTTCTTCCTTGCCCATATCCAATGTAAGCCATACTGAGTGGTGGTCACTCCCTGACAGTGGTTCCTCCTCTGTAAGTTCTCTCACAAAGTCACCATTGACCAGCACAAGGTCAGGGGTATTCCCTAACCTGGTTGGTTCACTGTCTATTTGCAGCAGTAAGCTGTCCTGGAAGGCATCCGGCAGTCCTGCTCCCTTCTGTTCCTGGTTGTTGGGGTACTCCAGTCCACTCCTGGCATGTTGAAGTCCCCCACAATCACCAAACTACCCTTCTCGCAGGTCCTCCTTATCTGTCCCGCTAGTTCCCTGTCTAACTCCTCCATCTGAGATGGTGGCCTGTACACCACTCCCATTCTAAGAATCCTATTCTTAGAATCCTGGATTAGCATCCAAATTGACTCCGTACTACCCTCCTCCCTTCCTCCCTTACACACTTCAGTCCTTTCTTCACATATAGTCCACACACCCTCTTTTCCCAATCACCGTGTCCCTACGAAATAATCTGTACCCTGGTACAAACAGGTCCCAGTCATTGTATTGGGTGGCCCATGTTTCTGTGATGGCTGCAATGTCCACCTCTCCCTCTGCCATTGGGCGGTAGTCGCAGGATCTAAGATAATGGGGGGGGGGAGGGCAGCTGAGAGCATGAAGGAGAGGTAGGAAGGGATGGTGCCAAGCTATAGATTAGATATATATGTAGTACAGTGTGAAATGCGGTGGTTTCCGAGGGACGGTAGTGCCAGAGAATGGTAAAGGTCACAGTGGTGGGTAAGAGTGAGGCATTGAGAGCAAAGCTGCAGAAGGCATTAAAAAGTGTGTCCAGCTTAGATAGCGTGGACTTAGGGGCTGCACCATAAACAATGTCACAGTAATCAAAGGAGGGAAGTATCATCTACTGGACCAGTTTAAATCGGATGGTGGGAGGGAGGCTCCTGCAGTTCCTCTAAAGTGCACTGAGCGTGGGGTGTAGTTTTTTTGAAATAGCAGCAATGTAGTCTGAGAAGGAAAGATGGTAGTCGAGCCATACCCCCAAGTGGCGGAATGAGGAGACATCTTCGAGTTTTTGACCATCCAGAGTGTGGAAATAGGGAAGGGATGGGAGTCTGGACAGGTGTTGTCGTGTGCCAAAAGTCATCATGACAGTTTTTTTCACATTTAGGGAGAGCTGGTGAGAGCTGAACCATTGCTGTACTTTGTTGGAGTCGGCTTGGAGGTTAGTTTGTACCACTTCAGGGTTGGAGCCTGAGGAGAAGTGTACAGTGTCATCTGCATACATGTGGATTGAGGTAGTAGAGCAGATGAGTGGTAAGTCATTTAGGAATATAGAGAACAGTATGGGTCCCAGAACTGACCCCTGGGGGACACCAGTAGTTAAGGGAAGGGGGGAGGAGCGCATTGGCAACTCTAACGGACTGGGTTCTGCCAGAGAGGTAAGATCTGAACCAGTTGGTGGCAGCAACAGAGAGGCCTGATTCAGTGAGATAAGAGAGCAATATGGGGTGGGAGACGGTGTCGAAGGCTTTTGCAAGGTCGATGAAGACGGCTGAGGTGATCAGCCCACTGTAAATACCAGTCAGGATGGAGTTGGTAAGCCTTATCAGAGAGGATGCAGCGGAGTGTCCCTTTCTGAAACCTGACTGGTAGGGTGTAAAGAAATTAGAGTCAGTGAGGAAGTAACTAAGTTCGGTGAGCACAAGGTGCTCTTGTAGTTTTGCTAGTACTGGGAGGAGGGAAATAAGGTGGTATTTAGAGGGGGAGGTTAGGGTACCTCCTTTTGGGAAGGGGATTACAGTGGCGTGCTTCCATGCTTGGGGGACGGCAGTGGTGGCAAAGGATTGGTTTAAGAGTTTGGCAAGTGGAGTCGCTATGGCAGTGGTGGAGAGGTAGAGGAATTTAGGTTCCAAGCCATCTGGGGATTTGCCTTTTGAAGGGTTGAGAGAAAGTAGTGCATCTAGGGCATCCGCTGCAGAGATGTCATTGAAGGAAAAGGAGTGAGGGCTAGTCAGGTTTGTTACGTCTGTAGAGGGTGCGGTAGGTGCAGGGTATGGCAGGGCAGAGAGGAGAGTGGCAGCACAAGTGTAGAAATATATGTTGAACTCAGTAGCGACTGTATTGGCTCAGCGAGAATGGAGTTATTAATATTTAGAATTGGAGTGGGATTGGCAGCTGGTAGGGTGAAGAGGGAGTGAATGACCTTCCAGAATTTTGAGGGGTTATTTAGGTTGGACTGTAGGGAGCTGCTGAAGTACTCTGCTTTAGCTAGGTGAGTGGCTCTGGTACACTTGTTTTGGAGCATGCGGTATGCGGAGAGATGTTGTGGGAGGTGTGAGGATTTATGTGTTTTCCAGGCTTTGTTATGGGCGGTTTGACATGCAATCAGTTCTTGGGTGATCCACGGCAGATGGTTGCCTCGTACCCTTGTATGTCGCAGCGGGGCATGTTTGTCCCAGATGCTGAGGAAAGTGTCTTTAAAGTGGAGAAAGGCATAGTCAATGGAGTCCATAATAGGGGTGGGGGCCCAGTTTGCTAATGCAAGGTCGTCTAACGTCGAGGCGAGATTGAGGGATTTGAAGGAGCATTGGACAAGAAATTATGGGGGGGATTTTGAGCGGTGGATTTTGCGCACTAAGAAAGTAACGTGGTGGTCTCTGATGGAGTCAGGAAGAATACTGGCATTTATGACCCGGTAAGGGTGTGTGGTAAGAGCCCAATCAAGGAGTGAGTGGTTACCAGATTTTAGGTTAAGCCGGTTGGGCTCAATAATGATTTGAGAGAGGTTTAGAGCAGCAATTTCAGTTCTGGTTTTGTTGAGGGCAGGAGATTTTTCCACAGAAATATGTCTTGCTTTTGTCAGCAATCTGCAAATTTGTTTTGTTCCCACCTCATGCTGTGCCATGAACAATTGTCACTGATGTTTGTTTCTTCTTTGTACCTTGCTCTCTTCTGATTGTACTCTCCCGGGTCGTGCCTGGATATAGGCAATACTCTTGTCTAGTGTACCTACCCGGTAAACAAAAAACAAATAAATAAATGAATAATTACTCTATAAAGTAATCCTAGTATTTTGAATGTTAGCTTGGCTGATTCCTTGTAAACTTTCTGTTCCTGTTTCTGTGTTCATTTGCTGTAATGTCTGTCTGTATATAACCTATGTGATATGGAACCTTTGTAAATGAGTCTGTGACTCAAAGGTACTCTCCGAATCTGAAATAAATAAATAAATAAATAAAATTATTTATTTGAAATGATTCTAATCAGGATAACCACATCAGATGATCATCTTGTTTTCATAGGGGTCCAGGAAGGAGAGCAGCAGTCAACAGGTTAACATAGCCCAGCAGGAATAGTTACTGTATATGCAGGCTAAAATATGCACAAGGGGGGAAAAACTGTAGTGGTAATTATAGAATTGCTCTTTCCCAAATGTAAAAGGTACTGCAGTGCCCACATAGAGACAGTGCTGTCTCACTTGATAAACTCACACTTTAAAGAAAAAATTCACAACACTCTATAAACCTAAATCAAAATTAAACATAGCACAAATAAATACTTGTTTTCACAGTGTTTCTGAGATTGTAGCTCAGTGTTTGGAGACGAGTCCTACATTTTGTAGGCTAGTGTCTTACATTTTCCCATGTTGTGTGGCACTAACACTTTCTCATTTCAGTGGAGACAGGTTTGCCCTTACCTTTTGACATCTTCAGCAGGGCACAACCATGAGTATAGCCACTATCCAGTTTCAGTCTATACCTCATCGCTGCCTTTCTAACTTAGGGGCACACCAGTTCTAGCCCCATAGGACTAGTACTCCATTCCTTTTAAAATAAATAAAAATAACAAAGCCCAAATCCACTCCATTGTGCTCCAGTGCCCTCCAACTACCCATACACCTCATCTGGAGTGTTCTCCCATCAAGTCCCTGGCATCCTGTCTCCCCAGTGACAGAGGAACCCCGCCCTGCTTAGCCCTGGTCATCCACAAGTGCCACCCGTGAGAACATTGACCATGTTTGTAAAATATGTAGCTTAAACTGATTGGCAGGGGAGGCTGGGATCCATAGCCTGATCTTAGCATTAATCCCCCTGAAAAAAGTACTGGTGCCAGGCTCCTTCATGAATAAACAGATCCCTGTGCCTTCAGAATTTCCACAATCCCCCCCCCTCCCCAGAAGAGAACACAGTAGAAAGAAAATGCAGTGTTACTTTTTGTATGACTGCTTAGCTTGCTGTGTCTTGCCCACCCTCTCAGCATTTTCCTCATGAAGAAAACTGTAAAAAAAAGAAAAAATAATGGTGCACTAAGGAAGGCACATAACAACAAAGAAAACAGATTTTCCTATAGTGCCCTCTAGCGACAGTCTTCCAGTGGAAGAACTATTTACAAGGCCACTGATTCATGAGGATCAAAGAAATGAGACTCCATTTTTAAGATTTTAAATTCCAGGATTCATCAGTGATTGCAAGTCAAATCTCTGGATGTTACTGAGATTATACTGTCAGTCTTTTAGCATGTGTATAAAAAGACACAGACAAAAAAGGTTTAATATACAACAAATTCAATAAAGCAAAATGAAGATTATACAGGAAGCAATTATAAAAAATGCACATTCTGTAGACTCACTGATCTGATATAAAATAGAAAATCTGGTACACATTCTTTGTTTTTATTGGTGTGGAGATAGTCTGAATTCAGCAGTTTTACTATTTTCTAGTAAAAAACAAAAAACAGTAGCCTTGTATTAGCTAAGAAAAACACAGTTATGTACATTATTAATAGTTGTTCTATAATTTTTTTACAATGTGACACAAAACGCGGTTTTATAAACACAATGAGACACTCCAGGGTTGCATTTTTTGCTGAAATTAATGCACTTCCAGGGGTTGTAAGGCCCTATGTCTGCAGTACCAGGCCTAAGCATGCCCCGTGACATGTGGTAATCTCAGCATAAATCCCACCCTTCTGTGTGAATATTGATTATGTATGGTTACGCCAGCTCTGGCATATTGTATACTGTGCACACTCCCATACTGTTCAGTTGGCAGCTGGCCATGGTGGTGTGGGTGGGCTGTGCCAGTTGCCAGCTCCAGTCAGGTTGGGGTGGGGGCCGGGGTGGTGAGTCACTGACTAACAGGATGAGGGGGTCACTTGACTACCAGGGACAGGGTCACTGTCATTTGTGAATGGATTCGGGCTCAGGGAAGGAGAAACCATTAGACTACCAAGGAAACAAGAACGGGAGCATGTCTGTTTTATTATTACATCAAGTGAAGCTGGTGGGGTACCACCGGACTACCTGGGCAAGGGGAATAGGAGGAGATTCATTCTTAATACATTGATCGGGGCTGAGGAGGGGGGCCACTGCCCTACGGAATGGGGATCGGGGATTATGTTAGTGTTTTACAGTGATCAAGGCTGGGAAGGGGGGACACTACACTACAGAAAGGGGTCAGGGATTATTTTAATTGTTTTCAGTGATCAGGGCTGGGAAGGGGGGACACTACACTATGGGAAAGGGGATTGGTGATTATTTTAGTGTTTTATAGTGATCGGGCTGGAGAGGAGGGACACTACACTATGGAAAGGGGGATCAGAGATTATTTTAGTTGTTTACAGTGATTGGAGCTAGGGAGGGAGGACACTACACTATGGAAAAGGGGCTAAGGAATACAGTTTATTTTATGGTGATCAGGGCTTGGGAGGAACATGGACCCAGCCCTAGACTGGGTGCAGGGGACCAACATGCCCTGCACATAGTTAATGTAGGGTTTTGAAAGCATAACTGTGTGCCAGCACAGCTGGCCATTTTTACACTGGGGGGGCTCAATATTGTGATGAGCGGCATATGCATGAGGGACCCCTCATTTGCATAGGTGCATCACAGTATTGTGCATGGTGGTGCAGTCGAGTTGTGCAGTGCATCAGTGGCCTTTAAATATGTCCATGCCCCAGACAGCCCACGCAGGTCCGGAGATGCAAGGCGCATCCAGGGATGTGCCTTGCATCTCGTCTGAATATGTGGGTATAAGTCTGCATAAAGAGGTACCGTGCATGTGCATGGAGTTAAGGTCCAAGCCACAAAACCTTGTCCAAACGGATTCCCCAATACCATATCAAAAACACCACACCATCATTTTTTTTTATACTTGTAAGCAGGATGAGCAAACTGACCGTTTTCACCAGTGACAAGTTATCATAAATTTAGTATGAAAAGGCTGCAGCTTTTATTTAACTTTGGAAGTCAGCAACAGGTTTACAAAAACATCAACATCATTGTTAATATCGATATAAACATATATACAATAATACATCAAAGATAGATACACAAGCACATTAAGACCCCCGGGGCAGCAAATTCACGTTCACTTTAGCCTGACCCTAAGCCTTTGCATCTTCCATACCACGGAACTCTGGCCAGTCGGTTTGACAGACTCGACTGGGGCTGTTTCTCTCCACTGGACAGTTTCCACTCACTTCTCCAGCGGATTCTGGGATGTCCATGACCCTTGCTAAGGAGCTTGCCTACCCAGGGCCACGCTCCCTGCCTACAGATCATGTCCCCCCTTGCATTCCGGTGCACAACCCAACTGGGTGACTGCCCCATTTCTGAGAAGCATATCTGCCTGGGGTCGTACCTCCAGCCTGCTTCCACCCAATCCCAACTTGATGCAGTTTTTGCCTGGAACAATTTCTTTTTTAGGTGGGTCAGCCATGAATTTACCACCCCTACATCACATTTCCTTCAAGCAGCGATTAGCTGCTCAGCAAAATTCCCTTGCTATGGCCTGCCAGCACACAGAATGGGTGGGGAGAAGAAATGCCTGTGTTGAGCTGGTCCAAAGAGGGTGATCTCTCTCTGGAACCACTCTTTTCTACCAGCACAAGCCACTCCCTACTAAGAGGCCAGGGGGTCATTATCCAAACAGACCCCTATTACCATAAGAAACACACCACACTGTCAGGAATTTGGTATGAAAAAGCAGTAGCATTTACTTAACTTCAGTAATCATTAACAGGTTTACAAAAACATCAGCATCATTGTCACTATAGATATATACATATATACAATGATAGATAGATAGATAGATAGATATTTTATTTATAAAGCACCCAGAGTCTACAGAAATGGGTGCTTTATAAATAAAATATCTATCTATCTCTCTATCTATTATTGTATATATATATCAATAGTGACAATGATGCTGATGTTTTCGTAAACCTGTTGATGATGATAGGTAGATAGATAGACAGACAGACAGACAGACAGACAGACAGATAGATAGACAGATAGATATTTTATTTATAAAGCACCCATTTCTGTAGACTCTGGGCACTGTACAAAACAGATCCATAACAAAATACATTTACACAGCAGCTCAACATAATCTTAAATCCATCCATCCCATTAAAACCCACATATAGACACAAGCAGATTAAAATCCCTGGCACAGCGAATTCATCTCCACTTTAGCTTGACTCTAACCCTTCATGTCTTACGTACTGGAGGAACTCTGGCCCATAGGTTTGACATACCCACCTGGGGCCGTGTCTCTCCACTGAAGAGTGCCCCCCCCCTTTTTCTAGCCATATCCTGGGATGTCTGTGACCAAGGAGCATGCCTCCCCAGGTCCTCACTCTCCACCTACAGGTCATGGCCCCCCCTTGTATTGTGATGCATTGTACGGGGTCAAAATGCCACAGGGAATACAGTGCAGACAAAACAGTCAAGTGAAAGCAGCTAAAGGCAAAATAGCTACAGGGATACTATAGCAAATTATCAAAGTAGCTACCCCTGTAGCTGTATTGCTTTCAGGCAAACAGGTTAAGGTGTGTGCTTGGTAGTTTGCTGCTGAACAGCTTGCATGGCTCACAGGGTAGAGCTACAGGTAGAGAGAATGGTGGAGTGTTGATGTCCTGGGGTTTGATTCCCCATCCTGGGACATTTAACATATTTTATTTTTCTTCGTCTCCCTGGGACATCCTCTTTTTCCCATTCCCCTCCTCAACAATCCTCCCTCCATGACATTTCTCCCCATCCTAGAGTAGCCCCCCCCAGAGTAATTTATAATAAAGTAGGAGAGGATGGGGGTGTGTGGGGGCAGTGTCCCCCACAAAAACAAAGTGTATTTCTAGAATTCAGCAAAGTTGCACTCCGCTGTTTTGTTGAGCGCTATCTTTGCTGTCAGCATTTTGGCTTTGTGGTTTTTGACCATGCTGTTATTGCCTGCAACATTATGACTCTGTGCCATGGTGCATGCCTCAATTGGGTGACCGCTCCATTTCCGTGAAGCATACCTGCCCATGATTGCTCCTCTGGCCTGCTGTCACCCAGTTCCAACTGAATTCAATTCTTGCCTGGAACAATTTCTTTTTCATGTGAGTCAGCCATGAATTTACCACCACTTACAAATCTACCTAGCATGTTTTCCCCACCAATGCTCAGGGGTCTTCTTCTGCCCTTGTAAGACGGTCTCACACAAGTCCTGCAATGCTGCGTTAAAGATGTCGTTACCAATCTCTAACAAAAGCACCTTATCTTTGCTGGAAAGTGCACCACATGCCTTTGTGATATGGAGGTGCTGAATGACCTTCACACCACATGAGAGAGAAAACTGGGAGGTTCCACCAAGCCACTTCAATCCATTACATCGACAGGCACAATGCCAACAGTCGGCATTGTGCCATCAGAAAAACACTGTTTTTTTGGGGGGAAGGGGGGCTGTGCTCCCTGCACCCCATGATTTCTAAAATAACCAACTCCTAGTCAAAGTTAATTCAGAGAGGGGGCAAAACACCAGGGGAAGCAGCGTCGGTGTACAGTGGGACCATTACAGCAACCATGACGATTTTGTCACTGTGATGGTCTTTACTGTATTGTTTTTGCCATTTTGATGGTATACTGAACTGGGACACCTCCGTGTTTACCTTGCTATATGCCTTCTCTGTTGCAGAGACACTGCACACTCCTCTCCACTGCTGTCAAGGAATGATCTGAGATCATGCCAACCGCATCTGTGGTAGGAGCTTCCTCAGATGGGCCAAGCCCTTCTTGATTTCATCAGTTAGTTTGGGGGCTCTCAGGGTAACCAAATTGTTCCCGTCCAAATGCAACCCCATGGTCATGGGTGGCTGCTAGTGGAGCCCCAACCTAAATATTGTCCCCATCAGTTGACTCTACCTCATACCCCTTTCCCAGCCCAATGTATGATGGCCTGCTGCTCCTGTATTCCCAGCTGCATGCCATAAGGCTGAACTTCTGCCCTCTTTTGAGCTTCCCTCACATAGGCATGGCCAGTGATTTATATCTTTGAGATTACCACTCGTGCATCTGAAAAACCAAACATCGTGAGTAGACTGCCTAGGTTAATTCATATCTCTTTTCCTCTTCTGTGCTGGTCCCACAACTGATCAGCCTGTCACTTCATTGTGTCTGAAGTTCCTGCTTGAGGCCTGATGTATCCCTCATAAGCACTGGATGCCCTTCTGCCTATCCCTTTTATTTGCTTCTCCTTCATTCCTAGCCTGGCAGCTTCCATTGCCATGCCAATCTGGAACAAGTGTGTGTTGAACATCTTTGCATCCTTGCCAGGCATCCATAAACTCTTCCTGAGCAGAGTGGCACATTTTGCTGCCTGGTGACTGGGTTTCCATCGCCATGCATGAATGAGTGTCCCTCCCCTTGAGGCCTCACTGCATATAGTTGTGCGTTAGTGCCCATGGACATATGTCACCCACTTTAGTCCTATGCAAGGTTATGAGGATTGGTGGTCTGCATTGGTTCATCTTGGACCTCCAATGCAAGAAGCATATTCTGTCCAGCAATACTGTGAAGTCACTAGACTGGAGGTTGACATTCACATTTGCCACATTAGTCTTGGGCACCAACTCCAATACTCGAAAGGCCCTGAAGAACACACAAGAAAATAGTGCTCTGAGCAGCTGAGTTTCATAACTTGAGCTGCAGGTCACACTTAGCACCTTTAACAAGTCAGACAGGTCTTGAAGGCCTATGGGCTTCCTGCTATCCTGTGTTGTTCCCATAGATCTAGCCCACCCTTCCAACATCTTTTGGTCATAAAAGTGTCGGTTGGGCCTGGAAAACCATGGGCTTTACAAAAAAAGGCAATCCCTGTAAGTTGTGAACGTATTGCTAGGAGGGACAACAGGGAAGCGGGAGGCGGGAAGGATGGGGAGTGAGCAAGTGGAAGGAAGAGTGCCAAGATAGGGGGAGGGAGAAAAAGGCAGAACTGCTACTGGCTGAGTGGGGAAAAAACTTCAGGCTTACCTTAGGCAAATGGGATTCTTTGAAGAGCTGGAAGAACAGTAAGGTAAGGCTGGAGAACAAGGCCAGTGCTGAGCTGGTCAAAGAGGGCGATCCCTCTCTGGACCGGCTCGTTTCTACCTGCACAAGCCACTCCCTACTGGAGTAGCCTGTGCCAGCCCCTTTAGGTGCTTCTGCACCTGACTGGACTGTCCAGGTCTTGGGCTGCCTCCCTAGCTTGAAGGCATTAGTAGTCCAGCTCCCTTTGGTATGGTGAGCCATGTGCAAACCCACCCCTCCGGTGAGAAGCTGGAGGGTCTTTCCTGCCATAGGCACAAAACGGCAAAAAAATATTTTGTGGATTAGTCCCTGAGTTTATTTTCAACAAAATATTTAATTTACTCATTATCTGAGCAAATTCCACCCTTTATCCTCCAGTCTTGGGTGAAAGCTTTCAGACCCCCCACCCATGGTCACTTTAGTGTTGACACATAACTCACACCCAAAATGGGTGTTCCGTAGGCAAGTGATCGACACCTATTTAGGGTGGAACTTATTTGCCACCACTAATGTGTTTGTGAGGGGGTGTTGTCCGAAAGCTTTCACCCCAGTTTGGTGGATAAAGTGTGGAATTTCCCAAGTTATGAGTAAATGAATTATTTTGTTGAAAATAAACTAAGTCTGCTTGCATGCTCAATAACACTTTATGTGGACTTAGTTTATCAGATTCCAAGTCCTCTATCGATATACAGTTTTTTATGTTGATACAGCTTTGTGCGTGACAGACGGCAGCCTGCCAGGGAAGTGAGCAAAGGGAGAGGGGTTCAGTGCTGGTTTCCATCCAGGGGTTTAGTCATTGAGGCGGTGGGGGGCAGGAACCTACCAGAAAGGAGACAAGACCATTGGACACCAGGAAATAGGCTTAACATGCCAGTGGAGATCATGCGAGGGTAGAGGACCACTAGACCACTAGACTACCAGGGATGCTTTTATGTCAGAAACAAGCACTGGAATCATGTGAAGGTGGGGACCAGTAGATTATCCAGGATGCTTTTATTTCAGAAATGGTAACTGGGATCGGCTGATGGTGGGGGGTGGGAGCACTTGACTACTAGGGATGCTTTTGTTTCAGAAACAAACACTGTGACCAGTTGAGGATGGGGGACCACTAGACTACATGGGATGCTTTTATTTCAGAAATGGGAACTGGAATTGGGTGAGGGGGTTCATCCATGCCGCAGCGACATCCAGTTTCACTGATACTGCTTCCCATTAGTTTCAACCACATATGATTGAGGGGTTTGTGCAGGTGAGAGGGCTACTGCAGCGGCCCATTCATTCTCAGCAGTGTGCAAATGTACCTGTTGTCCCAGAGTCAAATAAGGTAAGGGTGCACACTTTGATTATAATAATATTGTTGCTTTCTCTGGGTTTTCTCTAAGGTAGTTCAAACATCAGCCTCTATCAGTTTTGGTTTTAGCACGTTGTGCCTTGTAAGAATCAGAGTTCTTGTTCAACATCCCATTAACTGTTGGGCTGGCCACCCCAGGCCTTCAATAAGCATGTTTCTCAAGTCAAGCAGTGCCAGGTAGGGATCTTTATGGTCCCGCTTAGCTTTTTTCAGCAAATCCGAAATTGTTTGTACAGCTCGTTCTACCATTCCATTGCTCTAAGGATATCAGGGGGGATGAAGTGACATGTTTGATCGCATACTTTTTTGAAAAGTCTCAAGCTCAACACTAGCAAATTGATGGCCATCATTAGTAATGAGAATGTCAGGTATTCCATGTCTTCCACATTGTGATTTAATATGGTTAATCACAGTTTCACTTGTTGTATTTTGCAGTCTGGAAATTTCAATACATTTTGAACAGTAGTCTACTATAGCAAGACAGTACTCTCTGTTGAATTCAAATAAATCACCTCCCACCTTTTGCCAAGTCCTCTCAGGGATTTTGTAGGGTTTCATGTCTTCTTTTGTCGGAGCTTTTCTGTTACTAGTGCAGATGCCAGAACTGGCTACCGAATCACTGATCTGGCTATTCATTTCGGGCCATAATAGAGCATCCCTTGCTCTTCTCCTGCACTTCTCTATTGCTAAGTGACTACAATGTATTTTCATGAGCATTTCTTTCCGAGTGAAAAAGGCATGGTAAGTCTCTTTCCTTTAAAAGTAATCCACTTTCAGTAGTGATTTCTTCTCAGAGTAACCAATATTGCCTTATGTCTGTATCTACTTGTGATCTCTCAGAGGGTCAACCTTGTAACACAGTCTCTTTCAATCTCTGTAGCCTTGGGTCTTTTTGTGTTTCCTCTTGAAACTGTTTTAATTTCTTATCAGTGATTGGTATTTTTGCAATTTTGTGAGCTTCATATATATCAACGTCATTGTCAGGTAGTGACATTTTCTGGACTCACCTGCTGAGGGTGTCAGCTATGTAATGTTCTTGTCCCACTTTGTACATCACTTGCAAATCATATTTTTTGTAGCTTAATCGCCATTTTCTGAATTTGAGGTAGGTCAGCGTACAGTGGTTTCTTGAAGAAACTCTCTAATGGCTTGTGATCAGTTTCCACTATTACCTTTAATCTCATACATATATATATATAGATGAAACTTAGTGGACTTAAAGACAATAGTTAAAATCTCTTTCACAATTTGGCCATAGTTTTTCTCTGCTTTGCTCAGCGATCTTGAGGTGAAGGCAACAGGTTTATTTGCTTGCAGCAGACACGCACCTATCCCTTCAGAAGAGGCGTCAACAGACAGAACCACTGGATTGTGTAAGTCATAGTAGGCTAGCATTGGGGGATGCATGATGACTCTCTTAAGTTTGTTAAACACTCGGTCATGTCTGACTTCCCAATGCCATGCAGTTTCTTTTTCCAGCAATTCTCTCGAGGGCTTGTTTATGTTAGAAAGGTTAGGTATAAACTTGGCTAGGTAATTTACCATCCCCATCAACCTCTGTAGTTCTGTTACACAATTGCATGTGGGCATGTCCATTACAGCCTTAATAGTATAGAGGACTTTTTTCAGTCCAATTTTGGATTTTTTCAAATTCAAAGTGAGATGGCACTCTCGAGCCCTCTGTGATACTCTTTTCAGTCTCTCATTATGATCTTGCAGATCTGAGCCCCACATCAGTATATCATCCATGTAAATCTCAACACCATCTAAACCTTCAAAGATTTGTGATATCTTTCTTTGGAAAACTTCTGGGGCTGTGCAAGTTCCAAGTGGCATATATGTTTAAATTTATAGCACCCAAATGGTGTGTGAAAGGTAATTAATTCTGAGCTCAGCTCATCAAGCTTGATTTGCCAAAAGACATGACCAGCATCTAGCACTGAGAAGATTTTGGTGCCAGCAAGCCTGGAGGCTGCTTCTTCTACAGTTTTCTTAGGGTAATGCTCTCGCTTAACTGCTTTGTTAAAGCCTCTAGGGTCAATGCATAGTCTTATTTTATTAGGCTTCTCTATTACCACCATTGAATTAACCCAACATGTGGGCCTCTCTACTTTTTCAATAACGCCCAACTTCTCCAAGTTATCAAGTTAATCTTTTACCTTGTCTTTAAAGGCAAAGTGTATATTTTTGGGCAGATGAATTACCAGGCTCACCAAAATGTCTATTTTGTTAGGGTGTTCTCCCTCTAAACACCCCAACTCTTGAAATACATCAATAAATCTGGACAGTATATCTTTAGTCATGTCCCTGTCAGTATTTACTGAGAACATTTCTTTACAAGTCTCATCTCTAGACAAGTAGGCAGTCCCAACACTGGAGTTACATTGGCATCCACCACTTGAAATGTTACAACATGGTACTGATTTTTGAAACCCACAGCCAGTGTAACTTTTCCGTACATGTTCAGCTGGTGGCCTGAATATGAGACTAGTCTTGCCTTTGATTTCTGGGTAATTTCTCTAGACACAGCTTGATACATGTTCAAATGCATGACGTTATACTGAGCTCCAGTGTCCAGCTCAAAAGTCACAAATTTCCCATTTATATTCAAATTCACTTTCCAGTCAGTGTCCCCAGTGTTATCTGTGAGCGTCTTGACAGTAAAGGTATTCTCACTTTTACTACTTGTCTCTTCATTAACAATGTGCACTTTCACGCCTTGCTTAGCATTGCACATTCTGACAAAATTATTTTGTTTATTGCATAATGGGCACCTTTGTCCATATGTTGGGCACCTATTTGGCCCATGCTCTTGGCCACATTTTCCTCATCTGTGCATTCTTGGCTCTCTTGCTGGCAAACTCCTCCTCCCTTTGTGCACAGTCTCTCATTCTTCCCATCTTTTAAGAACTGCATATTGACTGCAGTTTCCTCCTGGAGGCTCACGCATGCTTTTACTTTGCCTCTCACTGAATTCAGCCACTCTACAGATACCAACAATTTTAACAAGTGTCAAATCTGCTTCTCGGCGCAGTTGGCATTGCACATGATCATTAAGGATAACACAGATAATTCTGTCTCTGATCATTGACTTACTCAGGATGCCAAACTCACAAGACTGAGCTCTCAGGTGCAGCTCTGTAACATAGGCATCCATAGATTCACCTGGATTTTGATTCTGGATGTTAAACAAATGCCTGTCATATGTCAAGTTCTTGCATGGGTTGCAGTACCTCTCAAATTGCTCCATGACTTTGGGCAAGTTCTCCTTGTCTTCTTGTCTCCCTCAGTCAAATGTATTGTACACCTCCAGGGCCACAGGTCCAGCAATGTGCAAGAACGTCATAGCCTGTATCTTCTGGGATTTCTCAGCAATACCCATGGCAACAAAGAAAGTTTCAATCTGCTGCTTGAAGCAATGGTAGTTTTCAATCAGATTAAGTGTGTGAGGTGGTGATAACTGCTCCATCTTCTGACACCATGTAATGAAATGTAAAGGCTGGTAAGCTTGGTTTGGAATGCTTTACCATCAGTTGCCAGTCAGGTACACACAGATGCATCCACTATCAGGTACAGTGTAATTCCGTCAGGATATAACCCACCAACTCATTTATATAAGGAATTCAAAAGGTAGTGATGTCATGCTAGGGATGTGCATCATTAATATGCATATACACACATTAATATGCATATCCTCACACAGAAAGCCTTTTATTTCAGGAAGGGGCACAGTAGTCAGGTGAGAGTGCAAGGGCCACCAAACAATCAGGAATGCTTTTCATTTAGAAACAGGTAGGGGTATCAATGGACACCAAGGAATGTTTTGTAGATGCAAACAAAGATTGGGTGTAGAAGTGAGAACATTTATGACACAGCACATGTTCTGCCGGGGGTTGCACACCCTGTGCATGTTGTTAAAAGTGGGGTTTTGGACATGTTAAATAGCAGTACCACTAACACACCAGCCTTTTAGTGCTTCCAAGAGTTTTTCAACATGGCCCTGCTTCCTGTATGCAAGAGATTTCCCTCATTTGCATGAGTGCAGTGCTGTATTTTGCATGATCACACTAACCTCTTAGTGTCATGCTATGTGCCTCTTTAAATACAGCAGCAGTCATGCTAACAGGCTGTCGGTCATGCTATAGTCTTTCAGCATGGCACTAATTTTGTTAGTGCTGTGCTAAGCAATTTAATACGGGGCTCACAGAAAGATGCCAGCTAGCAAATAAATGCTTTCCAAGGCACTGCAACAATCTACCAGAAAGTTTGAAAATGAAAAAAATAATGAAATACACTGAAATGACCGGAGACTATGTATATCCTTTTAAATCATGTTACTAAAACTACCAGAATAAAAAATCCTTAACCTGCGTGGAGGGGAATTATTCGGAAAAGGGAGTTTATATGTAGTGGCAACACAGGGCACTGCCACCATATTGGATACAGTCATGTCTTCTGCCTAGCTTCAGCAATGCCATTGCTGCACATTTCTTCTTTGCATTTACTTTACTAGGTACCCGTCTTGATGACTACAATGTATTTTTATTTTGCCAGGGGGCCAATTCAAACTTTCTTCATTTTCTCTGTGTCTCTTGGCAGCAAACATATTTTCCAAATCCTCTTGCCAGGTTACACACTGGTCTCATATGGACTGTTCCAGAAGTTTTTTTTTATAGGCCACTTGGGATGATTTCCCCAAGCCAATTAACATTTCAGGCTTGTTTGATCTTAACCAAAAAATATACTCCCCAAACTTCAGAACAAAATGTATATACTGTATATATTAGCTTTTCAAAATCCCACATTTTAAAGCCATACTACCCTTATGATTTTACTGTTCGCATATTATTCTCCTTTGTCAAAATTTCAGATTTGTGATGCATGACACCACAGCATGAAATGTTAAGGACTGATTGGGCATGGTGACACAAAGGATGGCCCCTTAAAGTAGCGTTTCTCAAGCTGGGGTCCATAGAAACAAAGATCTGTTGGCCCACTAAAGCAGTGTTTCTCAAGCTGGTGTCAAGGGAAACACAAAGAACTGTTGGCCCACTAAATCAGTGTTTCTCAAGGTTTGGCCACAGAAACACAATGAACTGTTGACCCACTAAAGCACTGTTTCTCAAAATGGGGTCCATAGGAACACAAAGAACTGTTGGTACACTAAAGCAGTGTTTCTCAAGTTTGGGTCAATAGAAACTCAAAGAACTGTTGGTCCAGTAAAGCACTGTTTCTCAAGCTGGGCTCCATGGAAACACAAAGAACTGTTGGTCCACTAAAGCAGTGTTTCTGAAGTTGGGATCCGTGGAAACACAAAGAACTGTTGGCCCACTAAAACAGTGTTTCTCAAGCTGGGGTCCAAAGAAACACAATGCACTGTTGGCCCACTAAAGCACTGTATCTCAAGCTGGGGTCCATAGAAACACAAAGAACTGTTGGTCCACTAAAGCAGTGTTTCTAATGCTGGGGTCCATAGAAACACAAAGAACTATTGGTCCACTAAAGCAGTGTTTTCTAAGCTGTGGTCCATAGAAACACAAAGAACTGTTGGCCCACTAAAGCAGTGTTTCTCAAGCTGGGGTCTACAGAAACACAAAGAACTGTTTGCCCTACTAAAACAGTGTTTCTCAAGCTGGGGTCTATAGAAACACAGAGCACTGTTGGCCCACTAAAGCAATGTTTCCTAAGCTGTGATCCATGGAAACACAAAGAACTGTTGGCCCACTAAATCAGTGTTTCTCAAGCTGGGGATCATAAAAACACAAAGAACTGTTGGCCCACTAAAGCAGTGTTTCTCAACCTGGGGTCTATTGAAACACAGAGCACTGTTGGCCCACTAAAGCAGAGTTTCTCAAGCTGGTGTCCACAGAAATTCAGAGTACTGTTGACCCACTAAAGCAGTGTTTCTCAAGCTGGGGTCCACAGAAACAAAGAGTAAAGCAATGTTTCTCAAGATGGGGTCCATAGAAGCACAGAGTACTGTTGGTCCACTAAAGCAGTGTTTCTCAAGCTGGGGTCCATAGATAGAAACACAAAGAACTGTTGGTCCACTAAAGTAGTGTTTCTCAAGCTGGCATCCATAGAAACACAAACTGTTGGTCCACTAAAGCAGTGTTTCTCAAACTGGGGTCCATAGAAACACAAAGAACTGTTGGTTCACTAAAGCAGTGTTTCTCAAGCTGGGGTCCATAGAAACACAAAACACTATTGGCCCACTAAAGCAGTGTTTCTCAAGCTGGGGTCCACAGAAACACAAAGAACTGTTGGTCCAATAAATCAGTGTTTCTCAAACTGGGGTCCATAGAAACACAAAGAACTGTTGGCCCACTAAAGCAGTGTTTCTTAAACTGGGGATCTATGGAAACACAGAACACTGTTGGCCCACTAAAGCAGTGTTTCTCAAGCTGGGGTCCATAGATACACAAAGAACTGTTGGTCCACATAAAGCAATGTTTCTCAAGCTGTGGTCTGTGGAAACACAAAGAACTGTTGGCCCACTAAATCAGTGTTTCTTAAGCTGGGATCTATAGAAACACAAAGAACTGTTGGCCTACTGAAGCAGTGTTTCTCAAGCCGGGGTCCACAGAAATGCAGAGTACTGTTGGCCCACAAAAGCAGTGTTTCTCAAGCTGAGGTCCATAGAAACACAGAGTAAAGCAATGTTTCTCAAGCTGGGGTCCATAGATATACAGAGTACTGTTGCTCTCCTAAATCAGTGTTTCTCAAGCTGGGGTCCATGGAAACACAAAGAACTGTTGGTATGTTAAAGCAGTGTTTCTCAAGCTGGGGTCCATAGAAACACAAAGAACTGTTGGTCCACTAAAGCAGTGTTTCTAATGCTGGGGTTCACAGAAACACAAAGAACTATTGGTCCAGTAAATCAGTGTTTCTCAAGCTGGGGTCCATAGAAACACAAAGAACTGTTGGCTCACTAAAGCTGTGTTTCTTAAGCTGGGGAGCTATAGAAACACAGAACACTGTTGGCCCACTAAAGCAGTGTTTCTCAAGCTGGGGTCCACAGAAACACAGAGTACTGTTGGCCCACTAAAGCAGTGTTTCTCAAGCTGAGGTCCACAGAAATGCAGAGTAAAGCAATGTTTCTCAAGCTGAGGTCCATAGAAATACAGAGTACTGTTGGTTCACTAACGCAGTGTTTCTCAACCTGGGGTCCATAGAAACACAAAGAACTGTTGGTGTACTAAAGCAGTGTTTCTCAAGTTGGGGTTCATAGAAACACAAAGAACTGTTGGTCCACTAAAGCAGTGCTTCTCAAGCTGTGGTCCATGGAAACACAAAGAACTGTTGGCCTGCTAAATCAGTGTTTCTCAAGCTGAGGTCCATTGAAACAACAAATAACTGTTGGCCCACTAAAGCAGTGTTTCTTAAGCTGGGGATCTATAGAAACACAGAACACTGTTGGCCCACTAAAGCAGTGTTTCTCAAGCTGGGGTCCATAGAAACACAAAGAACTGCTGGTCCACACAAAGCAATGTTTCTCAAGCTGTGCTCTGTGGAAACACAAAGAACTGTTGATCTGCTAAATCAGTGTGTCTCAAGCTTGAGTCTATAGAAACACAAAGAACTGTTGGCCCACTAAAGCAGTGGTTCTCAAGCTGGGGTCCACAGAAACGCAGAGTACTGTTGGCCCACTAAAGCAGTGTTTCTCAAGCTGAGGTCCACAGAAACACAGAGAAAAAAAATGTTTCTCAAGTTGGGCTCCATAAAAATACAGAGTATTGTTGGTCCACTAATGCGGTTTTTCTCAACTTGGGGTCCACAGAACCACAAAGAACTGTTGGTCTACTGAAGCAGTGTTTCTCAAGTTGGGGTTCATAGAAATACAAAGAACTGTTGGTCCACTAAAGCAGTGTTTCTCAAGCTGTGGTCCGTGGAAACACAAAGAACTGTTGGCCCAATAAATCAGTGTTTCTTAAGCTGGGGTCCATAGAAACACAAAGAACTGTTGGTCCACTAAAGCAGTGTTTCTAATGCTGGGGTCCATAGAAACGCAAAGAACTGTTGACCCACTAAAGTGGTGTTTCTCAAGTTGGAGGTCCATGGAAACACAAATAACTGTTGGTCCACTAAAGCAGTGTTTCTAATGCTGGGGTCCATAGAAACGCAAAGAACTGTTGGCCCACTAAAGTGGTGTTTCTTAAGTTGGAGGTCCATGGAAACACAAAGAACTGTTGGCCCGCTAAAGCAGTGTTTCTCAAGTTTGGGGTCCATAGAAACACAATGAACAAAGGGGAGGGTGACTGAGGGACCAAGACGCAGTAAGAGGGGTATTCAGGGGAGGGAGGTAGACACCAGCCCATTCATGGTGGAAAGAGTCCTAGAAGAACTCTGTAAAATAAAAGCAGATAAGGCAATGGGGCCAGATGGGATCCACCCCAGAGAACTAAAGGAACTCAGGGAAGTGCTGGTGGAATCACTGGCTGCACTTTTCAGTGCATTACTAGAGACAGGAGAGGTACCTGAGGACTGGAGGAGGGCAGATGTGGTCTCTCTCCACAAGAGTGGAAGGAGAGAAGAGGCTAGCAATTACAGGACTGTAAGCCTGACCTCAGTAGTGGGGAAACTAATGGAATCCTTACTTAAGGAGAGGACTGTGAAGTTTCTGGAGGACAGCGGGGCACAGGATCCAAGGCAGCATGGATTCTCAGTGGGAAGGTCCTGTCAGACAAATCTTATAGATATCTTTGACTGGATAACCAGGGCGGTAGATCAGGGAGGGGTGGTGGATGTAGCCTACCTGGATTTCAGCAAGGCCTTTGACACCATCCCACACAGGAGATTGCTAAATAAATTGGGAAACCTGGGAGTGGGTCCTATGGTGGTAAAGTGGGTTGGGAACTGGCTAAGGGACAGGACTCAGAGGGTGGTGGTAAATGGCATGAAATCTGAGGAGAGGGAGGTGACCAGTGGGGTGCCACAGGGGTTGGTCTTCATTAGCGACATTGCAGAGCATCTGGAGGGAAAGGTGTGCCTCTTCACAGATTACACCAGAGATTCGCAACAGAGTGGACACACCGGAGGGGGTGGAAAATATAAGAAAGGACCTAAGCCTATTAGAGGAGTGGTCGGGTGTCTGGCAGTTGAGTTTCAATGCTAAAAAGTGCAAGATCATGCACCTGGGTCACAGGAATCCAAGGGAGGACTACAGGATGGGTGGGGAAATTCTGGCCACCACAGGTCAGGAGGGAGACCTGGGGGTTATCATATCTGATGACCTGAAGGTGACCAAACAGTGTGAAAAAATGATGGGGAGAGCAAACTGAATGTTGGGGTGCACGGGAAGGGGCATAACAAGCAGGAGGAAAGAGGTGTTGATGCCACTGTACAGATCATTGGTGAGACGTCAGCTGGAGTACTGTGTCCAGTTCTGGAGACCACATCTCTGGAAGGACATTGACCAAATAGAGGCAGTCCAGAGAAGGGCAATGAAAATGGTACATGGACTGTACCAGAAGCCCTATGAAGAAAGACTTAGGGACTTTAATATCTATTCACTGGAGGAAAGAATGGAGAGGGGAGATAAGATAGAGACTTTCAAGTACCTTAGGGGAAAAAACAGGGTACAGGTGGAAAATGTATTTCAGAGAAAACTCTGCACGAGAACAAGGAGGCATGATAGACTGAAAGGTGGAAGGCTCAGGGGTAATGTTAGGAAGTGCTTTTTTACTGAGAGGGTGGTGGAGCCATGGAACAGCCTTCCAGCAGGTGGTAGGTGTGAAAACAATACATGGGTTCAAGAGTACATGGGATAGAAATAAGGGTACTCTGGAGATATGCAGATCAGGAGAGCCGCAGATGAAATAGGATCTGGGGCTGCAGCAGTGAGCAGAGAAATATGCAGACTATGTGGGCCATATGGTCCCTATCTGCCAACAGATTCTATGTTTCTATGTTTCTATGTAACTGTTGGCCCACTAAAAAGGATTAGGAAAAAGGTGACAGAATTATGAAAAACTGACATGGATTTTTTCTATTATTTTAGTTTTTGTTGATTGGGAAAGGAGGGCTAGAAAATTCTATTTCAGCCTCATCCCAGAGCTGGGGGGGTGAATGTACAGATGCAAATGGACTGATATTGAATGAAGTTAATCTGCTGGTGATATCTGAGTGCCTTGTATGCACATTTTGCATCAGTGTTTACAGGGGAAAAGGACTGAGTCATGTCAGATGGTGAAATGTTATTAAGGGCGAGGACGTCCGCTGACATCAAAGAGCAGACTGGAAGCTAAGCCTTGAGCTCCCCGGCTCATCAACCCTAAAATTGCCTAAAACATTAACAATTACTGCCAGAAAAATTTCAACAAATGTCAGGATCTGGACGTAATAAGGATCGATCAAGCAGAAATTGGCAGAAAAGTGGACATACCACTAAGGATGGATCCAGATTAGACACGTGATCCCTGGAGCACAGCTGTAGTCCATCTCCAACTCGTGCAGCCAACATGGCCGACTCACACTATGAAACTGAGGAGGAAGCAGAGCAACTTTCCAGATCACGTTTTGAAACTCTTCTTAGAGAAATAAAGGATATGTGAGCTGAGTATAAACAGGAGTTCAAACAAGTAAACACTAAATTGCAAGGTTTGGAGAAGAGACTTGAGACAGCAGAAGATCGTATCTTGACAACAGAAGACAGCACCTTGCAATTGGGCCTAGCTGTTCAATCAATGTTACAAGAAATGGCTTAATTGAAAGAGAAATGCCTAGATCTTGAAGGGTGTTCTCGGCATGAGAATATCCACATATACGGACAGCCTGAAAGTTCTGAGACTGGATGAATGTTAGACTTTATTAACAATCTTTTAATGGATGTGTTGCAGCTCCCCCCAGGTTACCAGCTTGGAACAGAACAGGTGCACCAAGCACTTCTGGCCAATCCAGCAGATGACAAAGCTCGGCCCTGCTCTATAGTAATTAAATTTTACAAAGTAGTATTTTATCAAAGTAAAGGAGGATATATTTTCTCAAGCTTGGCAACAAAAAGAAGTCTATTACCTCAGTGCTTGACTCTACTTTGACCATGACTGTCCTGTGGAAGTACAGTGTCAGAGGCTCCAATCCGGGGAAATTGCCAAGATCCTTCGAGAAAAAAAGATTAAATTCCATACTCTGTATCCTGCTAGAATGCGAGTCTTCTGGCCTGATGGATTTAAAATATATCAAACACCACAGAAATCCCAAAAGGCATTAATTGAAAAAGGATACCTCTCATACAGACAGCTGGTGAGACCCCATCTGGAGTACCGTGTGCAGTTCTGGAGACCCAATCTCCGCAAAGACATAGACAAGATGGAAGCTGTCCAGAGGAGGGCAACTAAAATGGTGCAGGGTCTGCACCGGAAGACATATGAAGAGAGACTTAAGGAGCTTAATATGTATAGCCTCGAGGAAAGGAGGGAGAGGGGGGACATGATAGAAACTTTCAAGTACCTCAAGGGAATCAACAAAGTCCAAGAGGATAGCATCTTTCAAAACAGAGGTGTGCAAGAACAAGAGGGCACAATTTGAAGATGGGGGGCTCAGAGGTAATTTAAGGAAGTATTTTTTCACAGAGAGGGTTGTGGATGCATGGAGCGGCCTTCTGGAGGAGGTTGTGGAGTCAAAATCAGTGGTGGAATTCAAGCATGCATGGGACAGTCATAAGGCAATTCTGAGGTGGGGGTAAGAAGAAGTAGGCTGCTGGTTAACTAGGATCTGCAGCTTATCCAGTAGGTAGGGAAATGGGTAGACTGGGTGGGCCAAGCGGTCCTTATCTGCTGTCAAATTCTATGTTTCTATGTTTCTATGCGATTCCCCTTCACAAAAGTGGGAGCAAGGCAGAAGCAGGAAACTACAGACCTGCTAGTTTAACCTCAGTGATAGGGAAAATGATGGAATCACTTCTGAAGGGAATAATTGTCGAGTATCTAGAAGCCAGAGGGGCACAGGACCCTAGGCAGCATGGATTCACAGCGGGAAGGTCATGCCAGACGAATCTGATAGATTTCTTTGACTGGGTGACCAAAGTAGTAGATCAGGGAAGGGCTGTGGACATGGCCTACCTAGACTTTAGCAAGGCATTTGACACAGTCCCACACAAAGAGTAATATACAAGTTAGCCAGCCTGGGAGTGGGTCCCAAGATGACAGCCTGGGTAAAGAATTGGCTGGAGAATAGGACACAGAGGTAATAGTAAATGGAGTCCACTCAGAAGAAAGGAGGATTACTAGTGGGGTACATGAGGTTCAGTATTAGGACGGTCCTCTTCAATGTCTTTATAAGCGACATTGCAGAAGGACTGGAAGAAAAGTATGTCTCTTTGCAGATGACACTAAGATCTGCAACAGAGTTGATGCACAGGGTGGGGTGGAAAGGATGAGAAGGGACTTGCAAGGTTAGAGGAATGGTCAAATGTATGGCAGCTTAGATTCAATGCTAAAGTGCAAGGTAATGCACCTGGGAAACAAAAACCAGGAAGAGTACACAATGGGGGTGAGATACTAACAACAACAAAATGGAAAGGGACCTGTGGGTAGTCATGTCAGATGACCTAAAGGTGGGCGAGCAATGTGAGAGGGCAGCAAGGAGGGCTGGGGGGATACTGGGATGCATAGGGAGAGGCATCACCAGTACAAAACAGGAAGTTATTATCCCTCTGTACAGACAGCTGGTGAGACCCCATCTGGAGTACTGTGTGCAGTTCTGGAGACCCAATCTCCACAAAGACATAGACAGGATGGAAGCTGTCCAGAGGAGGGCAACTAAAATGGTGCAGGGTCTGCACGGAAGACATATGAAGAGAGACTTAAGGAGCTTAATATGTATAGCCTCGAGGAAAGGAGGAGGGGGACATGATAGACACTTTCAAGTACCTCAAGGGAATCAACAAAGTCCAAGAGGGTAGCATCTTTCAAAAAGAGGTGTGCAAGAACAAGAGGGCACAATTTGAAGATAGGCGGCTCAGAGGTAATTTAAGGAAGTATTTTTTCACAGAGAGGGTTGTGGATGCATGGAACGGCCTTCCGGAGGAGGTTGTGGAGTCAAAATCAGTGGTGGAATTCAGGCATGCATGGGATAGTCATAAGGCAATTCTGGGGGTAGGAAGAAGTAGGCTGCTGGTTAACTAGGATCTGCAGCTTATCCAGTAGGTAGGGAAATGGGCAGACTGGGTGGGCCAAGCGGTCCTTATCTGCCGTCAAATTCTATGTTTCTGTGTTTCTATGCTTCAGCCTCCTCCTCGAATAACGCAGAACCCAGCACGCAGAAGAAGGGAGAAGCTGAAACACCATGGTGTCAAGTAACAGGCTGGCGAAGAAATAGTCGACAGGCCTCTACTTCCAAAAACTCAATTCTGACTCTGCAGAAACTACTACAACATTTTCAAAAGCACCAGCAGCCCCCCACAGCAAAATACTCAAGATTGAGAAGAGAACTCACTTGGGATGACGGCTCAGTTGTTTTACTAGTCACTTTAGGATGACTATAAGTAAAAGTCTCTAAGTTGAAAGGCTGCTCTTATTTGGCTCTTGAAATACAGCACCTTCGTTTTTTTTTTAATTTGGATTGATAGACCACAGGGGAAGATCTCCCCAAGACAGTTTTTTTTTGTATATAATTCCTCCAGCCACTAATGAAATGCATAATTCACGAGAGGAGCACTGAATTAATCCACACACAACATTGATTAACTGAATTTTCAGTTACTGTACTGTCCTTCAAGAATCGCCACAACAGTGACTGGAGACAGCATTGTGGACAGTCAGCTATTTTGATTTTAATATAGTTTTAATGAAGAGAGGAGCATAACAATAAGATTTGGACCTGTTAATGGAATTCTCAATTTCCTACAGTTATTGGTAACGCCCCTTAGAATTTTTCTAGTACAATGTATTTAATGATTACTAAGGTGACAAGTGGTATGGATTTAAGATTTGAATCCTGTTTGTCTTTTCCTGGGGGATGAACATCTGAGAATGGCTGCCAACAACAGTAAGAAATAATTTATGCAAACAGCCCTACCATCGTGCCCCACCTTTTCTTTACTCGTGGGGCAGGAGGAGGCTGGGTGTGCTGTCCTTGGTTGCTTCATCACACTTGTGGGGCAGATTGAGGGCAGAGGCTTCCCTGCTGAAGGTGAGATGATTTCAAATGATTGGGCCAATGAGGGCATATGCTCCACCAGATTTGGCTGGGCCAGGAAACTCTCTGCTCCAAATACCAAGTCATTCATGCCAGACCATTGGCCCCGTGGGATACACAATTAAAAACAGGCTAAAATATATTACTTTGGCAGCCACAGCTGGAAATGATAACTGATTGGGGTTGGGCACAGGGAAGCTCTCTTCACAAAAGATTATTGGTTTTATATTAACTGTATACCAACACTGGAAGTGTTGCATGATGCCACTTCAAACTCTGCTACAGTGGCTTTAGAGCCCATACAATAACTTAGACTCAGGAGGAGTGTTTCCCAATCCAGAGACGATACCTCTCCTGTGGTCTTACCCCCCCACCTTTTGTTTGTACTGGAGGTTGGAGGAAGTAAACCACAGAGATCCCTAAGCTAAGGGATTTCCCAGCGTGGAAGCCCACTTATAAACTCTTAAACTTTACTAAAGTTTTACTGGTGTTTTCTAAATGGTTATTATGCATTGTTGGTTAACTGTTTGGTTCAAAGACATTGCCACTTTGTTCCTGTTTTATCTACAGAGACTGGTTTCAATATGGATTTTAGGGCCACCTAATGTTCAGGAGATATTAAGTTTGGTAGACCCTACATTTGACCATGGTTAAGCAAGGTACACTGATGCTTTCATACAATGGTCATGGACTGACACACCTAATAAAAAGAAGCAGAGTAATGCCCTACATTAAAAAATCTGGAGAGGACTTTGTTCTGCTTCAAGGGACCGATCTAAGTCCTCCAGAACATGAAAAATGTAAAAATGTTTGGCTTTAATACTGTCTTGACTTCATCCTATAAAACAGTTAGACGTAGGAGAATAGCTATCCTAATGCCAAATAGAATACCTTTCGAAATGACAGATTAGCTGATTGATAAGGAAGGTTGTTATGTTTTTCTGAAAGATCAATATAATAAAGAGGTGGTAGATGTGCAATTTATCTCAAAGAGTCACTCATGGGCCACCTCTTGCCTGTTCCTATGGCTGCTACAACCACTCAATTACTCACCATCAGAATTCTGCTTGGTGCCCAAAATAAGGCACTTACTGTGGCATCCGTATACATCCCTCCAAAAGACCAAGGGAGTCGTTTCAACTCGGTACTGGACTTCACACGTAACCAGCCACCTGGGTCGGAGTTAATTCTGATGGGATTGCTGGCCCTCTGGTGCAGCTGTAGGGCTACCGCTCATGGAGCCAGTGACCCGGGTTCGGGAATGGACTAGGGAGGCTGGAGAGCTGTCCGGGGGGAGGTAGGATTGAGCACCTAGAGGCTGCTCTCCTCCTCTGGGGAGGGGTGGGTTTCAAGTCCTGCTGCTTTACCACCACCTGGATGACCACAGGTGGAGGTGCAGCGAGACGGCTTGCGGCAGGGTGGAAGGACATCATCTGGGAGCCGGAGCACTGGCACGTCATGATGTGCCCTGCCCCTAGGCTTTCCTAGTGTGCCGATGTCCTGAAGGCTGGGACCAGAAAAGCAGAAAAAAAAAACAGGCACCTGAAGAAAGCACCCAGCCGTCCCAAGAAAAATCCAGAACCAGGCTCCATAGAAGGGGTCGATGAGGCCTCCCGATGCGCACTTAAGGACTGGAGGAGATTACTGGGGGTCTCTCTTCTCCTTGCCTGGGAGGGGGGCGTAAACCAAAGCAGGATGGGGGCAGGCTCACCGGCACCTGGAGGGAGGTACCTGGGGTGGACCTATGGGAGCACGCACAGCATTGGGATTCCCCGAAGATAGAAGCTTGAGGGGGTGAGTAAGGGGCAAAAAAAAAAAAAAGAAATAAAATTCTGAGGGGAGACTTCAATATAAACTGGCTTGCACCTGAAAATCAGAGCATTAAGGACGCCTTCACTGCCGTAAATGTTTCCCAGCTGGTTGACTCCCCAACCAGATCCAATTACAAAATGGGGACTAAAAGCCTTTTGGACTGGGTCCTAACCAATCATCCAGACCGCATTACTAGCACCACTGTCCTCCCGGATATGCTCAGTGATCATTCCCCTATCATCTGCACGTGGACAAACAAATTTTGCAAACCACCACCATGAACAATTACCAGCAGAGTCCTTGCTTGGGGTCACCTGGAACCTCTTAAATCCTTCCTTAGAGTGCAAGACTGGTCTCCAATCTACAGAGTGAAGGATGTTGACACAGCACTCGAACACTTCATCAACATCTATAAAATAATTCTGCCTGCATCTCTCACACACCCCTAAAAACGTGCAAAATCAAAGGCTCTTGCAACCCCTGGCTCTCTGTAGAACTCCTAGCTCTCATGAAAATAAGGGACCACCTCTGGCACTATGCCCAAGCCACTGGCACACAATCTGACATCCAGAACTGCAAAAGAGCACGAAATGACTGCACTAGGTCCATCCGTCTAGCAAAAATAAAACATGATCAGGAAGTGCTTACTGATACCTGGGGCAAAGAAAAAGCTTTCTAGGATAATATTAAAGAAATCACAGGTAAAACCTCAAAATTGCCACCTACCATTCTGGACTTACATAGGCTCACTACCCTTGACCCTGTAACTATTGCCAATACTTTCAATAACGCATTCATGGACCTCATCAGTGTTCTCCAACCGGACTATTTTGATGCAGATGTCACCTTGCCCACCTCTGATAGCACTCCCACACCTACTAGCAACCCCCCATTCTACTTTAAAGTTATCTCACTGCAGGAAGCCCATAAATACATCCTCAAGGCAATTGGTAAATCTAGACACAGTGGGGATTCCCTCAAACTTAAACTGCTGTCCCTCACACTAGAGGAAGTGCTAGTGCCTCTTACCTGGATTTTTAATCTCTCACTTAGCTTTGCCCACTTCTCCAAGAGATGGAAATCAGCCATAGTAACACCGGTACACAAAACCGGTGACAGGTCTCCCCACGTGAACTACCGTCCCATCTCCATACTTCCGCTCCTCTCCAAGGCACTTGAACACATTATAGCCGACCAGCTTACAGATTATCTTGATAAACATAAGATCCAATGTACCCAACAACATGGATTCAGAAAAGGACACAGCACCTCCTCAGCTCTCATGGAATTCACTGGTTTCATACACAAATCTCTGGACTATGGACAGATAGTTGGGGCCGCATTTATCGACCTGACAAAAGCGTTCTACACGGTCCATCACCCCCTACTACTGGAACAGCTAAGCAACGCTGGAATTTCCACCGACTCTAATGCCTGGTTTAAAAGCTATCTGGAGAACCGCGTTCAACAAATCAAAATTGCTGATGTCATCACGGACTCTAAACCAGTTCGCTCAGGTGTCCCACAAGGGTCCATCCTGGGCCCTCTACTATTTAGTCTCTTCTTAAACAATCTCCCAAGATCCTGCTCCAAACAAATCCTACTAAACGCGGACGATGCTGTTATCTACACAAGTCACACAGACCCCATGCCTCTTGAAAGCCAGCTGCAACTCGGATTTGCATCAGTAGAGAAATGGTTTAGTGATCACAAACTGGTGCTAAACTATAAAAAAACTCAGCTCATGTTCTTCAGCAGCTCCCACAATAAACACAGGCATCATCCCCTGACAATCTCTAACTGCCTTGGGACTGCTCTTGAGCAGGTACATTATTTTAAGTACTGTATCTCAGCATCACCATCGACAGCAACGTATCCTATAGGTTACATATTGACAACATTGCCAAAGCAGTTAATACTCGCATCAGCCTCCTCTACAGACACAGGAACTCCCTTACACCAGAAGCCTTAAGGTTGACCTTACAGAGCTGTGTTACCTCCATTATTGACTATGGCTTGACAATCTATGGATCTGCCACTGAAACTGCCTTCCGGCACATTTCCACTGCTCTAAACAAGGCGTGTCACATCATCTCAGGAGCCCACATCTCACCCACTCTTGTGACCTCTGTGCCCAAACTGGTTGGCTCCAGCTCAAAGATCACATCAAATATCAAACATGCCTGATGGCCAAGAAAATAACCCTCGGCCTCCTACCACCTGGAATTCAAGGTCTTCTCAGCCCCTCTCTTAATACCCGCCATACCAGTGGCTCTGAATGCCAGCTCTTTCTAGTCCCGCGCTGCCGTACCTCCCAAGGACAAAGATCATTCACCTACAGAGCCCCTCTTTAGATGAATGCCCTCAACTGTGATATCTCCTCTGAATCCAGATTGGGCCCTTTCAAATGCAAGCTACAGTGACTACTCTCCGCCACTCGTTCCTGTTACTGTTTCCGCTAAATCCTCTTTGGCAATCTAAAACCCTAGCACTTAATTACTGTTAAATCTCCTTAGTACCATCTTTGGCGTCCCCTCCACCCTGTTAGCCTACCCCTTCAACTTTCTCCCCTCTACCTAATGACTCCTCCCGTCTGTCCTGACAAGGTCTGTTTGCTGATTTCAAGTTACCTTATGATTTTACCAGTAACTGACAAAGCTTGTTTTGGCTGATTTTCAGTTTACTGCATGCATTCCTGTACATGAAACTACTTAGTGTTACTTGTTTCTATTCTTTAATTCACTGTGAATGTCAACTATTGCTTTCTTTTTTTATTTACAATTATTTTACCATACCCTGTTTAGCCTGTA
The DNA here is from genome assembly GCA_016271365.2 of Neoceratodus forsteri. Classification (NCBI taxonomy): domain Eukaryota; kingdom Metazoa; phylum Chordata; order Ceratodontiformes; family Ceratodontidae; genus Neoceratodus; species Neoceratodus forsteri. The sequence continues at coordinate 552,981,945 of CM028137.1, read as the reverse complement.
AACCTGTTAATCTCCTTTCTCTATGTATACTGTTTTGACATACCTTTCATTCTGTTAACCTGTTGTATTATGCTGCTGACATGGAACCTTTGTAGAAGAGCTCTAAGCCTTAAGGTATTTGTAATCCGAGATCTAAATAAATAAATAAAAAAAGCTGACTCTTATATCAGTATATGCCCCCTTCCCCGGATCCCGGATCACAGTACTCTTTTTATAGAGATTTCTTTTTTAAAATGTGACAGAGTAGTATGAGGGACACAATCATTGGTGAAGATCTAAATTTGCATCTCCAACCTCACTTGGATACCACCTCACAAACCCTGAAGAAAGATAAGAGGGTTACCAAACGAGTATCAAAACTGTTAGGGGAACTAGGGTATATAGATATTTGGCATCAACTTAATGGAAGAACACAATAATACACTTATTTTTTCCCCTCACACCAGGTTTACTCGAGGTTGGATTATTTTTTGGTACCAAAAGAAATGCAGGGACACTGTTTAGAATCATGCGTAGGAGATAGGATTCTGTCAGATCATTCCCCCATCTATCTAAATGTAAATCTAGGGCAATTTGAACAAGCCACTTTGTGGAGGATGAATGTTACTTTAATACAGGACAAGGCTACCCAAGACACAATAAAGGACTTAATTAAACAGACAGTAGAAGATAATTCAGATCCCTCTATTTCCCCCTACAGTGCTTTGGGACACTGTAAAGGCCCTGGTGAGGGGTAAGCTTACTGAAATTTCCTCTCAAAAGAAAAAAAAAACAACGAGAAGTTCACAAGACTCAGCTACAGATTCAAATACAAGAGTTGGAAGCTTTATAGCAAAAGAAAATAGACAAGTATAGAAGTTCACAGCTAGCGGTTGTTAAGAAGGAGTTGCTCACAATCATAGACTATCAGACAGAGCAAAAATTAATATATCTACAACAACAGTTTTATGAGGTTGGCCCTCGAGCTCTAAAGCTATTGGTGGGCAAGTTGCGTCAACAACGGGCTAAGGCCCTAATAACTAAAATCAGGCACCCTGCAAACAAGAAGCTACAATATCAAACTACAGATATAGCTGAAACTTTTCATCGTTACTATTCAGAGCTATATACTGCAGAGCACTCCCCCTCACCAGAGGCAATAGAGGCCTTTTTACAACCATTGCATTTACCAAAACTCTCAGAGGCACAAAAACAATCATTTTCCTCCCCCATGGCCTTGAGTGAAATATTAACAGAAATTAAAAGACTAAAAACCAGAAAATGCCCAGGATCTGATGGGCTGCCCAATGAATTTTATAAAAAATTCAAAGATATTCTTTCCCCCTACTACTTAAGGCTTTCAATTTTTCTTGGTCTCCCTGTGGTGGGTTGGCCTCTTCTTGGGCACAGGCAATAATATCAGTTATTCTGAAGCCGGCCAGGGATCCTACCTTATGTTCATCACATAGGCCAATATCCATCTTAAATATAAACTATAAAATACAGGTATTTTAACCAGTAAGCTGGAACAGATTATCCCAACTTTAATACATCAGGATCAAACAGGTTTTCTTATGGGGAGGCAGGCGATGGATGACATTAGAAGGTCAGTACATATTATAGATCATCTAACCAGGACAAAACAACCAGCCTACCTGATGAGTTTAGATGCAGAAAAGGCCTTCAACAAGGTCTCATGGACCTTCCTGCAGGGGGTCCTGGCGAACTTTGGATTCCCCCTAGCATTTCAAACTTTTGTAACTAAATTATACTCCTCTCCCACAGCCTATGTCTGCACTAATGGCCATATGTCCGACCATTTACTTTACAGAGAGGCACGAAACTGGGTTGCCCTCTGTCTCCACTCCTATTTGCATTATATATAGAACCACTGCGCAAAGTATACAACAGAATCAGCAGATAACGGGGGTGGAGCTGGGGGGGCACCCATCATAAATTAGCTCTTTACACATATGATATTCTGCTTTACTTAACAAATCCCGAAGCCTCGTTAGTGGAGATTTTCCAACAGATTCAGACTTTTTTCAAACCTTTCGGAATACACGCTAGACAAGATGAAAACAGAGGTCCTAGTTTTATCACAGGAAGTTCCTCAAATTATACAGAACAAATACCCAATGCAGTGGGATTTAGAAACTATCAAATATTTAGGAATTCATTTAGGTCGCACCTCTTCTACCTTATATGGTAATAATTATTTGCCATTAATAACCACTCTTAAGACAGATATACAGAGATGGTCCCATCTAAATTTACCCCTGTACTCCAGGATTTGGGCAGTAAAAACCAATACCCTTCCTAAATTCTTAAAACTTATTCCAATGAGTACCTTGCCCAAATTCACAGAAAGATCTGGCAAGATGGCAGAAACTTTTATTAAACTTTATTTGGGTGGATAAGTGACCCCAAATTTCACAGTGCATTTTATACTTGCCCAAGGCAGATGGGGGCAGAGCAGTGCCCAACATGTTGGCCTACTGGGTGGTGACACAAATGAAGCTAGCCCTGCTTTGGGCCCACCCAACTGATACTGATGACTGAAGACAGATAGAGATCACACAGGATATAAAGCCCCCACTTCCAGCTGCTATTTTGCAACCTAACTACAAGTATTCTAAGGGTCAACTTTCTTATCTGGGTACTGTAGTGGTTCTGGAAGGTTCGGACACACAGAAGGGGTATACAGCTCAAAATACATGGAAATATACATGGTGGATTTACGACCCAATGTTCTATCCCACAAAACAAGATTCATGGTAAAAAAAGGCAAGCAGCAGTAGGAATGGTCACTCCTTGGCAAATAATTCAAAAACAAACAGTAATATCCTTTGAGCATGCCAAACAAAAACATAATTGGCAAAGGGAAGACTTAATGCACTATTACCAATTAAGAGACTACATAAATGCCCAAATTAGAAAGGTAGCTCACCTAGAAGATGCTCGCCCATACCCACAGGTAGTTGAACAAATTTGGGCCTCGACACATGGAAGGGAAGCTATCACCCATTTATATGCAAATTTTATTGCAGACCAGCAATACAATACCCAGGCATTACATCGTATATGGGAACAAGAACTTAAATTGAAAATAGACACTCAAGAATGGTCCAAAATATGGAAGTATACTTGGTCAGTAACTTCATCTCCAGTATGGAAAGAATTTGCCTGGAAACTCAAAACCAGATACTTTATCACACCTCACCTACAATTTAAGAGAGGTACATCTCCCAATTCCACATGCTGGAGGGGATGTGGAGAATTGTTAACTACACACACCCATGTTTTTTGGGAATGCCCTTTACTTAAACAATACTGGGCACAAATACAAAAGCATCTCCAGGCCCTCTTTACTAGTATCTCTCCACTGGGCAAAAACAATTTAATTGTGGGAACTTGTCCTTGAGATATTAAAGGGAGAGAGGAACAATACTTGTGGGCAATATTAGTAATAGCAGCTAGTAAGGCTGTAACAAAGAAATGGTGTCAAAAGGCACCCTTCCCCCACACACTTCAGGAATGGTTTACTATTATACAGCAAATACAAGCTATGAAACGAATCACTTTTGCAGTTCAACATAAAATCGAGGCATAAACAATTTGTTGGATGAGATGGGAATTTTTTTTTTCAAATGTAATATACTTTATTCAGATACAGTAAAATACACAAGGGATGTAAAACAATACAGAAGGAGCAAATCATGTACAAGTGAAAACAGACCATAGTGTTCCTATTTTCTTTTTTGGTTGATACAAAACACCCCACAAATGAACAAACGAGATGGGAATTATATCAAGAAACTATCATACCTTGATGATGCAATGAGTACTTTTTTGGTATTACGCTCTATCAATTAATTCACTCTGTTGCTTTATGATCAGACCATGAATCTATCACGAAATATACATGAGTTTTAATGGCCCTAACTGAACCTAATTTAATGGGGAAAAAAAGAGAAATATTTATTTTAATTTGTGTGTTAGTTGTACCAGAATTCTGTCTATACAGTAGATAAATTCATAACCAATTAGGAGTTGTAATTGAACTTAAATAATTAACTGAAAGAATGGCAACAGAAGAAGTTTTAAGTGTAAGTATTGTTGATTCATTTGTAATACTGTATTCAAGTTTGAAACTTTTCAGTTTTTGTAATGTAGTTCAAGTTGATGGAAAGTTTAAGAAATGAATGTTGTTAAAGATCTTTTAAGGAAAATAAAATAAATGAGTATAAAAAAAAAGAAATGTTACGCAAGGCGACAACAGAAGGACAAACTATAGGAAATACAGTCCACTATATTCACATATAAACATATTCACTAAAACATACCACTTACAGCTTAATCTGGTTCAAGGTCAGTTGGCATTCATCTGTATCACCCTTCCCCAGGTCGTGCCTGAAAATAGGCAGGATTTGTTTAGTGCACTTACCCGGTCAACAAAAATTAATTAAATAAATAAATAAAATATATGTAGCACCTGAAAAAGTTGAACAATGCTAAAGATGGTAAATGAAAACCAATGCATCTGAAAACCATGAATGAGTTGCTTGAGAAACTATCCATGCCACTGACAATTATATTTACTGAGTCCATCAGAACTGCCCATGTGTCGCACGACTGGAGTGTGGCCCATGTGGCATCAATATGAAAATTTGATAGAGATGATTCAAGTTAAGTCAAGCAGATTTATTGATTAACCAAAATGGACAAACACTGTGGTGTTTACAACACTTTACATAATACATAGCTTAATATAAAATGACAATAATAGTAAAAACATTTACAAAACAATATATATCACAGCTGGATTAAAAGTGACAATTGTGCATAACGTAACAGCTTTAGTTTCTTCCCTTAATCCTCAAACTGGGGATGGTTGTGCCCTCAGCATTCTGTATCTTTTCTTTTTTTGTTTTATAACAGCTGCTAGGAAATTAGCTATTAATTCAAAGTCTTCAGAGTATCTAGGATGTAAAAGGACAAATACCAGGTCATAATTGACACAGGCATAAATTTTTGAGGTGTTCCTCAAGTATTGAGATTTGGCCTTGGAATACAGTGGACGTAAAGTAATAATATGTTGTATAGTTGCTTTGCAGTCTTTGTTGCATGGGAAAACATTGTTGGTTAAATCAAATGGTATTTTATTATAGTAAATAAACTTTGAAGTTAAGAGCTCAAATCTGGCCCAAGCTAGTAATTTCCGATGCTCGGGCTGAGACTGGATAATTAAGTAATCTTCTAGTGCATGGTCTATTTTATTCTCTTTACACCAAGTTGAATGTTTTATGTCCTTAACTGAGGACAAATCTAATTCCTTTGCTTTTGTGAATAATTTTGTTTTTAATACTTTTACACATTGGGGAGATATGGTTATGTGTCTATTAAAGTTTGATCGTAAGTGATTTGTATCTATTTTTCCTAGGATTTCCATCAGCACTTGTAGTCATTTTGAGCTATAACCATCCCTTGGCTGGCCCAGTGGCACTGAGGGTTGAGGCGCTGGACGCCACACCTTATGTCATGCCAGTGACCGGGGTTCAGGGATGGACTCTGGTTGCCAGGGGTCAGCAGGGGGAGGAGAATATTGAGCATCCAGAGGACTGCTCTCCTCTCCTGGGGTGGGTTTGTGGGGATACCTCACTCTGCGTTGACACCTGGTGGAGACCGGGAGGTACCGCATGGAGCAGGCTGTTTCAGGGGGAGGCACTGGTGGATGTCAGTGAGGGTACACCCCTTGCACAGACATTATTGCATGTCTGGCATCTCAGGGGCAACACACACACAGAAGGTGGAAAAATCTGGTTGGTGGGGAGGCAACGGAGGATGCTCCAGAGCCACTCCCACATGCTCCAGTGCCAGCTCTGACCCCCAACTTGACTCCTCGGGGCCCCTGCCTCCCCATCTGGGATCTGCAGTGGGGGGGTTCCAGCACCTGATTCCTCGGTCGGGTGAAAGGGTTCAAGCAGGGTGGTAGGGGAGCAGTTGAGAGGGCCCTGCCCAAGAGATGCCCCACCTCCGGTGACTGGCGTGAAAGGGAATTGGAAAAACAAACAAACAAACAAAAAAAAACACATCCCTTTCTCATTTTATCTTTTCATACAGTCACTGCTTTGGTAAATCATTATGTAAGTTATTAATTATATGAATCCAAAAGGGGGCTAGTCTTAGCTGTTTAATTGTTTGAATTGTTACCCTGCCCAGCTCTGACCTCACCAGTACATTAGCTGTCGACTATGGCACTCCTAGCAAGGCTTTATAATAATAGGAAAGGCTTCGTTCTAAGTGCTCTGATTCACAATATCCCCAAACTTCTGCACCATATGATAGCAGCAAATTTATTTTAGCTTCTCCAGCTTTCAGGGTGGGTAAAATGGAATTACCTCCATATTGATAATTAAATTTCAGTAAGGTTTTTGCTGGTACTTTAGCTTTTTAATTTTTGTTCAATAAATTGTGGGTTCCAACTCATATTTGGAACCATTTTAATTCCTAAATAGGTGTATTCATGGACTACTTCAATTTGTTCCTTATGTAGGAATAGCTTATATTTGTTAGTGGAGCTAGCATTTTGTTAGAAAACCATTACTTTGTATTTTTTTAAAGAGCTGATTCTCTTTTTAGGAAAAATATTTCTCCCATAGAAGAGCTGCCTTGAAATTAAATTTCAATTTCATTATATTTTGATGTTTGTTCTCTTCTCCTTACAGTGTGGCTTTCAGTCCTGTGGGACTTCTCAAGGAGTATCAGATTGACACTGGAGGTTTGTGCTCCAGTTGCTGTTTACCTGCTTGCTCTCCATACACTAAATAAAGGACCACTATATTCTGCACAGCAAACTTGCTTATCTTAGGGGACTTGTGTTTTGGATGGGGAGTGCTGAGTTTTCCTTGCCTTTTCTCCACTGTGACTGTATTATTTCAGGCACCAGGCTTTTAGTTGTGGCTTTGGTTGTGGTGCATTTCATTCAAAAATTTCACCAGAGCAGAATCAGAAAACTACAGGGCAGTCAGTTTAATGTCAATGCCAGAAATGCTGGTGGAAACAGTCATAAGAAACAAAAGTGTTGTTAAACACACACAGACACACACACACACACACACACACAAACACACACACACGTTGTAAGGGATAGCATGGCAAACAAACCTCATTGCATATTTTGAAAATGGTACAGATGAACTAAATGTCAGAAATCCTACATGTCTGGACTTCAGTAAAACAAATGTTACTGTAAGACAAAGAAGGCTAGTTCATAAAGACCCTATGTATAACTGTGGGTGTAAGGAAATGGGTTCAAAACTGGTATCACAGTAGGAAACAAAGAGCCATAATAAATAGTAACCTATCAACATGAAAATAAGTTACCAGTAGAGTTCCACATGGATCAGTTTTCATAGATTCCTAGATTCCTAGACATGTGTCGGCAGAAAAGGACCCTCCTGGCCCAGCATGTCTGCCCATCCCCCCTCTACTTGTCCACCCTCCAAGATTCCCCCCTCCTCCCCTTGACCACCCCTTGTGTTTGTCCCAGGCCTTCTTGAAACCCTCCACTGCACTGGCCCTCATCACCTCCTTTGGCTGTTCATTCCAGGGCTCAACCACTCTCTTTATGAAGTAATACTTCCTAAAATTTCCCCTAAAACCTTGCCCTCTCCACTTTCAATCCATGCCCCCTAGTTCTTGTACCTACCTTCCATGAAAATAAGCTCTCCCCCACTTTACTGTTGTCTTCACATACTTGAATGTTTCGATCATGTCCCCTCTCTCCCTTCTTGTATCCAGAGAATACAAATCCAGCTCCTTCAAGCTCTCCTCGTATGTTTTCCCACTTAGCCCATGCACCGTTTTAGTGACCCTTCTCTGCACCCTTTCCATGCCATTTATGTCTTTTCATAGATCGGGCCTACAGAATTGCACCCCATACTCCAGGTGTGGCCTAATCATGGAACTGTAGAGTGGCATCAGCACCTGCCTCCTTCTGCTGGTTATCCCCCTCCCTATGTATGCCAACATCCTGTTAGCTTTGCCCAAAGCCTTGTTGCACTGGGTCCCAACCCTAAGGTCATCAGTGATTATAACCAGGGCCCCGTGTTTTCTGCGATTCTGTGGTTGCAGCAGTGGCCGTAGAAATCAGGGCTGACTGCAGAAATCAGAGCTTGCCACAGAAATCAGGAATAGCAATCACAGCGATGCAGAAATGCTAGCTATGCTATGCGATCGCACAAGGCACGGCATAGCTATTGATATGTTAAGTATGCCATGGCATACAAATTCATCAGAAGGGGCAGCAAACTGATGCCATTCACTACAAAGCCAAAAAGCTAGTGGCTGCATGGCATTTTGACTCATGCTGGCTCTTGTTACATAACTCCTTCCAGTCAGTATTTTGGGGGGGAGGGACTGATGCAAGAGTAGCAGAGCTTGATTAGGCCCATGGCAGTTGTAATTTGCTGCTGTGTAGGTGTGGGTAGCTCAGCCATGTTAATTTTGCATTGTGAGGCTGCTCATGGTGCATGCTGAATCCTTGGAAGATGAATCTGGAAGGAAGAACTGGAAAGCCAGCTGTAGTCAAGAAGTGAGAAGGTTCAGTGGTGCCCGTGGAGATGGAATTGATCTCGGTGTGGTGACAGGTATCGGAGAAGGAGGAGCTGATTGCAGAAACATAGGGCTGGCAGCTGACTGAGCAGAGTACTTGGTCTCTACTGGTGGACATCTATCACAGTTTTGATTTGTGGGCTGCAGTTCTGTACCTGCAGGTGTGAGAGTAATTTCTTGGCAGATCTGAACCTGCAGCCTAAGTGATGGCATCAAGCTCAATTCTTAAGGAGGGTCAAGTTGCCCAGCTGCAGAAGAGTTGGGGACCAGGGTATACTAGAACTGGAGCAAGCAGGTAAGGAAAAAAAATCTGAATGGAGAGTTTGATTGCTGCTATACATAAGTGAAATGAGAGTCACTGCCTGAAGAACACCACAACCCCCTGAGTTGAGCGGAGAAGAGAATATGCTAACCAAGGTTACTCCAGCTTAATAAGAATGGCTTGCTTGCATTTTTCAGTGTGTCCCCCAAAAGGAAAATCAGGAGTCAACAAATCCTACAGACACTGCAAGTTACACTCTCCCTCACTGTTATAGGAAGATGAAGCCCCCCGCCCCCCAAGACACAGATTTGTACACTGCACTCAGCAGGTTTGTTGCAAGGCAGTGGGGTATTCCTAGTTTAAAAAAATAATAATTTAAATGAACATTGATCAAAATCAGAAAAAAAATGGCTTTCAGGTTGGAGTCTCTCTATATCTGTTAACTGTAAGTATAAACCAGAAGAAATCCAAGCAGGTTTTGCCTTCTGTGTAGTTTTAGCTAAGTACGTATGTCCTCCTCTGATTATAACCTGGGGGAACAGCAAAGGCCACCAATTTCCAGAAGAAGAACAGATGAGCTTCAAATTCGGGGTGGGAGGGAAAATTCATTAAAAGGGAACACTGATGCCCATGGCTGTGCCAGGTTTGGGTTATTGCTGTGTAATATTTGTGATAAGGAGACTACATATTGTTAAATGGCCTACTGTTCCACTTTCAGTGTAGCAGAGTGGTTGCACAAAGGCAGTCAAAGGGTTAACTAAGACTTAATCCTTTTGAAGGTATACTGTTTAGCCACAATTTATCTGCTGCAGAATGGCTGCAGAATCAGCAGTTGTTCTGCCACGGAAAGTATGAGGTCCTGCTGCAGAATGTAGGTCCACTTTGCCGCAATAAACACGGGGAGCTGATTATAACTCCTAGATCCTTCTGCTGCCTGGTTGCAGCCATCATCTGCCCCCCTAGTATATATGTGGTATTTGGATTCCTCCTCCCCAAGTGCATCACTGAGCATTTCCTGGCATTGAATTTTAGCTGCCATGTTTCTGACCACTCTTCCAGCAATCTTAGATCATTCTTCATTGCCTCCACCCCACCAAGATGTCCACCCTGTTGCTGAGTTTTGTGTCATCTGTGAAAAGACCAACCCTCCCCTGAAGCCCCTCTGCCGTGTCGCTGATGTAGATGTTAAACAGAATGGGTCCCAACACCGACCCCAGCGGGACCCCACTCATCACCCCTGTCGCCCCAGAGTGCACCCCATTGACCACCACCCTTTGGCTTCTACCCGTCAGCCAGCTCTCCGCCCATCTTGTTATTTTCTGCCCCACCCCTAGACTCCCCAACATATTAACCAGTCTTTTGTGGGGCACTGTGTCGAAGGCCTTCCTAAAGTCCAGGTAGGCCATGTCCATTGCCCCACCCTGATCAACCACCCTGATCACCTCACCGAAGATTTCAATCAGGTTCGTCTGACATGACTGACCCCGAGTGAAGCCATGCTGCCAAATGTCTTACAGCCCCTCCTTCCAAATAGTTAACTACCCTTTGTTTCAATATTGTCTCCATTACTTTACTCACCACCGATGTGAGACTGACCGGGCGATAATTGCCTGCCTCCTCCATGCTGCCACTTTTATGAAGTGGCTCCATGCCTGCCTTCTTCCAGTTCTCTGGTACCCACCCTGTATCCAGGAGCAAGTTAAATAGACCCGCCAATAGTTCCACCAGTACCTCCCTTCAGTTCCCTAAGCACCCTAGGAAGTAGGCCATCAGAGCCCATGGCCTTGTTCACCCTCAGCTTACCTAATTCCTCCCTTACCTCTCCTACACTGATTGGGCTAGGATCCACCCCCCTCCCCTTTCCCTTCTCACTCAGCGCTGGTCCCTCCCTTCCTCCCCTCTGTTTAGAAAACTGAGCTGAAGTATCCATTCAGCACCTCAGCTTTCTCGAAAACCCCTTCTACCTGCAATCCCCTCTCCCCCTTAATCCTTACTATCCCCTACCTTACCTTCCTCCTTTCCCCTTTACCTTCCTCCTTTCCCCAGTTGTGGAACCTTTATTGTTCTATATATTCATGAATAACCTGGAGGTAGGTACCACCAGATTGATTGATTGATTGAATATGTATTAGAATTGATTATGGGGTATATTTAAACAGTGCTTTGGATGGCTAACTCCACCCCCAGAGAAAGACCCATGTGACTGGGTTGATACATAGGGGTGTTAGCCCGGTGTGTCTGCCATGCATTGTAATTGAATAAATCCCTTTATTATTCTCAGCCTTGGTATGTTTTTGCCATAGGTTGTTGTGGGCTGAAGCACCTTTGCGGGGCTGATGTGCACTTCTCTGCGGTTTCTTCTTAGGTACCACCAGTTGGAGTGTCAAGTTTGCCAAGCACCCAAAATGAGAAACACAGTTACAGCGCAGCAGGTGATGAATGAAATGCAGAAGGCTTTAGAAGGATTTAGAAAATAGACAACAAAAGGGCAAATTAACTTCAATGCTGAGAAATGCAAGGGGGTGCATTTAGGAAAGAAGAACATGGGGCAAGATATTATTTAAGTGGCATAGAGACTACTGAAGTCAAGCAGAAAAAAGATTTCGGAGTATTGATCAACAGCAACCTGAAACAGGAGTAACAGTATATGACAGCAGCTAGCAAGGCAAATAAACTCATAGCATGCAATAAAAGAAACTTTGTAAGCAAGCCAAAATACATTAGATATAGAATAATACATGGGATAGTGTGTATAATGAGAATTTTACACACACCTGAGGTGTTGGATGCTGCATAAACCCTATGAGCAAAGCTCCCGGGGTTTATACAAGCATCCAACACCAAGGGTGTGTGTAAAATTTGAGTTTTAAACACTACCCAGTGTCTTGTGTTTTATAATTGCAATGTAGCGTTTTCTCACCTTGAAAACACTACTCAGCAATTATACAAAACAGTAGTTTTGGTAGAGGAATCAGGTTTGAGCCCAATTTCACTGTTACTTATTTTTTAATTTTTACTTTTTGCACAATATCCCCAAAAGTTGACAAGAATGAAGTTAATAGCAACTATCTTTTTGAAGAAGCTTGTGAAAACACTTACTGGGAGTCCGTTTACTGTGCACCAATGGAAGTCTGTGCACGAGGGAGGTGGTCGCATGCATGGAGTGAGGGGATCCCCACACATGTTTGCTGTTATAACTAGCTGGTTACAATGGTGAGTTATAACTGGATTTCCCTTTGGGAGAAAACATTCCCCAGTTATTATAATACCCTTATGCAGCTCCTTTGGCAGGCCCCACTTTGAATACAGTGTCCAGTTCTGATCCTGATACTGTATCATAGAATTGTGCCAGCAGAAAAAGACCATTTGGCCCATCTAGTCTGCCCGAGATAGCCGCTCTCCCATTTACTTCCCACCCCTCTGCCCCCCCCTCCTCTCCATAGCCCCATATAGTTGTCTCATGCTCTTTTGAATTTCTCCACTGTATCAACCTCCACCACCCACTCCGGCAGCCTGTTCCATGGTTGTACAACCCTCTCCGAGAAATATCTCCCCCTCACATTCCCCTTAAATCTGCTCCCCTCCAGCTTATAAGCATGCCCTTTTGTTTCCACTCAGCCTAAAGATGCTATTCTCCCTAACCTTGTTTATCCCTTTCATATGCTTGAAGGTTTCCACCATGTTCCCCCCCATCTCATTTCTAGTGTATGAATACTGAGTTCTTCCAGCCTTTCCCCATATGTTCATCTCTGCACCCCCTGAATCATCTTGGTTGCCCTTCTCTGTCCTCTTTCTAGTCTATCCTTGTCCCCTTGCAGGTGGGGCCTCCAGAATTGAACTCCATACTCCAGCTGTGGCTGGACCAGTGTTTTATATAATGGCATGATCACCTCCCTCCTCCTACTCATGAAGCCCCTCCCGATGCATGCCAGCACCCTCGTTGCTTTCCAGCTACCCAATCACACTGCCTCCTAGCCCTTAATGTGTCCTTGATCCATATCCCTAGGTCCTTTTCCTGCTCTTTGGCCTGCAGTGATACCCCCCAGGTAGTAAGTGGCTCTTGGGTTATTTCGACCTATATGCATTATTTTGCATTTATCTGCATTAAACTGCAGCTGCCACTTTTCTGCCCACACCTTCAGCCTGGCTAAATCCTGCTTCATCCCCCTCCCCACAGCATTCACCCTGTTATAAATCTTCATGTTGTCTAGGAAAAAAACATGTCTTTCCATTCAGACCCTCCGCTAAGTCCTCCACTTACACATTAAATAGTATGGCCCCCAGCACAGACCCCCTATGCCACCCCGCTCCTCAGCCTTAGTTCCTCTGAGTGTTTCCCATTGACCACCACTCTCTGGGTCCTCCCATCCAGCCAACTTTCCACCCACTTTGCAAGCCTAGCTCCACCCCCAGACTGCTCAATTTGCTTGCCAACCTTCTATGTGGGATGGAGTCGAGTGCCTTCCTGAAATCCAGATAGGCCACATCCACTGACCCCCAATCATATACCTCAGTAACCCCCTCAAAGAATTTTATTGGGTTGGTCTGGCAGGACCTGCCACTTGCGAACCCATGTTGGTTATCATCAAACAGACCCTCCTCCTCTAGGTACCTCCACAGCCTCTCCTTTATGAGAGTCTCCATCAGCTTGCCCACAACCGAGGTGAGACTGACTGGGCGGTAGTTGCCAGGCTCTTCCTTCCTTCCTTGTATATTGGTACCACCTTGGCCTTTTTCCAGTCTTCAGGTACCCTCCCCGATTCCAGGGATATTAAAAAGCCTTGTCAGAGGCCCTACCAGATCCTCCCTTAACTCCCAAAGCACTCTTGGGTGTACCTGGTCAGGCCCCATAGCCTTGTCCATTTTTAGCTTTCCCAGCTCCTCCATCACCCTCTCCACTGTGAAGGGACTTGTCTCTGCTTCCTTGCCCTCCATCCCCTTCCTACTCAAATGTAAAAATGAATGTGAAATACTCATTTAGGAGTGTTGCCTTCTCCTCTTCTCCGATGACAATTCTACCCCTTCCCCCCTATGTGAACAAAAATACTGATAACAATGGAAAAAATACAGAGAAGAGCGAAAGATAGTTATTGGCTTAGAAAACATTGGCTATGGGGACTGACTAGCAGAACTGGTACTGTTTCAATAGAAATGACTCAGGGCAGACATTATTACAGCATTTAGTCATCTTAAAGGGGTAACACAATCAGATCAAGGGCAGCTCTTTAAGAGGCACCAGAAGAAAAAGACAAAGGGCCTGATGTTCAAAACTAGGTAGAAGCTGTGCCAAAGGTGGCTTGCACTAATCACCGGTGCACCACAAACCCTACGCCTGATTCTCTATCAGGCAGGGTCCTGGTGGTAATGTCCTGCAGCTTGCAGTAACCATAACAGTGTGCCTAACAGAGGATGCACCTAGATAGGTTGCCACAAGCCATGGGTGACCGTGCATCGATGTCCCCAAGCAGTCCCTGGTGATCTAGCAGACTGCCCCAGACCCACTCTCCCATTATAAAAATGAAAATACCCCTCATCTAGCATCCCCCCCAAGCTTTGATCTTCCATTATAATAATTAGAATATCCCTGGTAGTCTAGTGGACCGCCCCAGCCCTGATCCCCTGTTAAAAGAAATTCTGAAATTCTTTGCTGGCCCAGTGGTGCTGAGGGCTGAGGTGCTGGTGCCTTACCTCGTGCCACACCAGCAACCCGGGTTTGGGAATTACTTCAGGTCACCAGGGAGCCAGCTCGGGAGTTGGAGCAGGATTGAGCTTTGGCTGTCCCCTCCAAGGGTGGATGCCTACTCCACCTTAGTCCTGCTCCCATCGGGTGGAGGCCTGGTGGTATTCGTAGGCAGCAGGAGCGGTGACGCAAGTCTGGGGTGGGGTGGGAGAGGCCACCAGATCCTGGTGTGGGTGTGTACCTCCATGCGCTGCACACATGTGTACGCCAAGGCCCTGGGAGGGAGAAAACACAGAAAAAAGGTAAAAATGTATATGGAAAAAAAAAAGAAATTCTGAAATTCCTGGTGGTTTAGTGGACCCCCCGCCTCGCAGTGCCCTACCACCCTGCTCCCCCAACCCATAACTGAGCTGGAGACTGGCACAGCCCACTGCTCACCACCATGACCAGCCACCGACTGAGCTCTGAGTGAGCACATACTGTATACAGTATGTGCTCAGTGATTGACAGCTGCTGTCAAACTTTCCATTCACTCCCATGACACCCCCTTAGTGGTATTGCTGAAACTAAAGATGTTTGTAGGAAACCATGTTCTTTGCTTCTTAGACTTCATCTGTCTTTGCTGCTTTTCCTGCCTTGAAGTCATAGTCCTCTATTGTGACATCACAACCTTTTGCTATGGAAATTATTTTGTTGTCACAAGAAGAGTATTGTGACTTCACGTCAGGAAAACCAGCCAGAGCTAACATCCTGTTTTCTTGCAAAATGTCTTCAGTAATAAAAAACTGAGGATCCAAAATGTCAAATGTAGGGACTACTTTATTTTACTGTGAATTGTTTGCTTTTACTCAGAAAATCACTGTAAAGAGCACCAGTCATGCTCATTACTAAAAGGTCTGCCAAAAGACCCACCTGTAGCTTACCTGTACTGGAGTTCAGTGGCACCAGTTTTAGAATTTTAATTTGCTATTTTGTGAATGGGAAGGGATCGTGAATAAGAGCTGGCTGCACAATTCCTTCCCTTTCTTGGTCCCTATGATGTTTTCTCCACACCTCTGCCACCCCTGCAGTCTGGCATGTTGTGACATCAGAGTTCGTGGAGCATGGGGATGTACCCCGTTTATAGTAATGGGTGCATCATTTACAATATATTTTTTGTTTTAGAGGGTCACTCAGGGCATATCAGAACCAACGACCAACTAAGAAAAGCCTTCTTAGCTTATTGGTGGCTCTGATATGCCCTGAGTGACTCTCTAAAAAAGATGTAGTGAAAGACACTCCCATTGCTATCAATGGAGCATGCTCTTACACTCTGCAAACTCTGATGTCATAAAATGTTTGAGCATGGGGTGGCATGGGGGCAGAGCAGAATTTCATCAGGACCAGGAAGGGGAAGGGATTGTGTGGCCAGCTCTTATTTACAATCCCTTCCTGTTCACGAAACAGCAAATTAAAAATATTAAAACTGGTGCCATTGAACTTCAGTACAGGTAAACTACCAGTGGGTTGCTTTGACAAAGCACACAAACTGGTGCTCTTTAAGGAGCTTTATATTTCCATGTCACCAGCATAGGAATGGTACCAGATGTTTAATTCAGGAAAGAGGTGGTCAAGGGGAAGACATACACAGAAGAGAGAACACAGAATTCCAACTTGGAGACAGCATTGATAAGAAGGCTTGGTAGGGAAAACAACTATCAAAAGACAATAAGTAGCAGTGATTGTGGAAGTAGGAGTTGAAATAGGATAGGACACTACCAGAAACACCACACAGAGGTTTAAGCATTCAAGAAGGATGAGATAGTTGATCATGCCAAAAGCTATCAAAAAAATGAGGAGAAAGAGTGCCATCATCAGAAGATACAAGAAGACCACTGAAAGCTTGAAGAGAAGTCTTTGTGATAGTAGTGAATTGAGGCTGTAAGGAGAATGAGACTGCAGAGAGAGTTAGCGATGGATGCGGAGAACAAGTTCAAAATAAGGTACTTTTCTCATTTAAAGAAAGTATCATAGCTCCAGTAACATATATTTGTGGTGGCAAATTTAGCCATTGAATAGAATGTCAGGTCTGTTTTATCCATACAAGTTGTCATTCCCACCAAGCGCCCCATCAACTAAAAGCCCATGACTGGCTCCATAATCTTTGGAAGCAGGATGCATGCCATGGAGCCTGCGTTTACCCTGATTGTCCTTTAGATGCAGGGGGTTTTCTGCCTGGTACTTTCTCTCCCTCCCACAACCCTCAACCCCCCAATGATACTGCCTGCCTTTGAAGCTTGGCCTCATACATCACTAATAATCCTGGGGAGAGCAAGTTCCCAGGCCCTACAAAGTTATCTCTGTGGTGCTTGACATCACCATATCCCCTCCTCAGGCTAAGAAGCACTACCATCAGAGGCACTATTTCCCAACCTGGCTGTCTGCCCTTAGTCTGCTCTCACAAGTGTTCTATACATGTTACTAGCAGTAATTTCCACAGTTGTCTTGGTATTACCATTTTCTTTCATCATGTGTTTATGCCCTCTGTCTCCACTAGCCCCAAGTTGCTCCCTGCTCAACCAGCCCCATCACCTACAGGTACCATCGGGACTTACCGGGCTTCTGTCGATCTCCCACAGATTGTCCCTATCCCCTAGGTGGGGCCAGAGGACGGATGTCCATCCTTCCACCGCAATGACCACATCTAGATATGCTGGAAGCCAGGGCTGAGACAGTGGTCTAGGGCTTGTGATGGGTGGTGGGTGCCTTTTTTCTCTGTGATTTTTCCCTTACCCTGCCCATCTCCCCAATGCTGGGCCATGCCTCGTGAGATGTCACACACTCTAGCCTATTTCTGCGGGAGAGGCAAGCTCCTTGGCCCTCAGCAGGGGTTACTAGGGTGGTGGAACCTGATGTCATCCTTCTGTGGCTGGGAGCACTGCCACACAGCAGCACCTCCCCAGCCCTCATGGTCACCTGACTGGCTCCCTGGGCTCACTTCCAAACCTGGGTTGCCAATGTGGGAGCATGCAATACTGCTCACTGGGCCTTTGAACGGCACAAGTACAATAACTTTTAACTGGAGCAGATTTTTTTTATTTAAGTTTATGTAGCCCCTAATTTCATCAGTGAAACTTTGGAAAACACAATTTCCAGACACTGTTCTGCTTATAGTTCACATTGTTTCTGCATTTTGCTTCCCACCTTTCATAACAACTACGCACATTAACATCATTGCAGAAACACTGTCAGTTAGACTTCATCTGCTCTGGTTGCTTGTTTACATCTGACGTCACAATTCTTTGCTTGTGACCTTGAATTGTGTGGCTATGAAAACAATAATAATGTCACAAGTTGAGGACTGTGATGTCAGGTGTAGACATGCAGCTAAAGCAGATGAAGTCTAAGGGACGTTGATTCTGTTTTCATGTTACTAACATACTAAAATGCCAGCAGAATAGGCCTAACAGTCTTTCGTGTCTGCTCGTTTGGTCAGCCCCCACCCTGGTTGCTGACCTTGCTGCCCCCCCTTGCCTTCTCTGGCTTCTCCTTTCCCAGTTCCAGATATTCTTGCTGCATTGGATTTTGCTTCCAGAACCCTTCCCCTGTACCTGTCCCACCCCGTCTTGAACCCCTCCACTGTCTCTGCCTCCACCAGCCCCCTAGGCAGGCATTCCATGGCTCCACCACCCTCTCAGTGAAGTAGCACCTCCTCCTTTCTCCCCTGAATCTTCCCCCCTCCAGCTTCCACCCATGCCCTCTAGTGGCCCTCTCCTCCTCCTTCCTTCAAAGCACCCTGACTGTTCCTCCCCTATTTACCCTCTTCATGTACCTGAAGACCTCTATCATGTCCCTCCGGTCCCTTCTCTCTTCCAATGTGTACATATTTAGCTCTTTGAGCCTCTCCTCATAGGTCCTGTCCCCCAAGCCCCAAATCATTTTGGTTGCCCTCCTCTGGACCCTCTCCAGGAGGTTAATGTCCCTCTTTAAGTGTGACCTCCAAAACTGCACGAGTACTCAAGGTGCGGCCTCACCAAGCAGTTATACAGAGGGAGTATCACTTCCCTCCTTCTGGAGGTGATCCCCCTAGCGATGCATCCCAGCATCCTGTTGGCCTTGGCTGCTGCCCTCCTACAAGTCTCAGAGTTGTTCATCTTGACATCCACCACAACCCCCAGGTCCCTCTCAGCCATCGAGACTTGTTACCATTCGTAGTAATACACAAAAGGGAGAAGCTAAAGAAAAAGGATAGTAAATATAAGCAGAAATGTTTCTTAAAAATAATTTTTTTTTAAGTTCCCCTAAAATGTCAGGGTGCCTTACAAAGAGACTTTCATCACATGGAAGTTGAGTGGTCTTCTTTAGAATGCTATGACTGTGCAGGCAAGAAAGGTACATGCTAATAAACAGATGATAATGCACGGTTAACTGTGCACAACAAGGCTGTGCTTTCTTTGAAAGATTGTCATAACAACCAGCAGACCTTGAGAGTGAAGCTCAAGAGGTCTGCAGTTGTTATGATAACCTCGAGAATGAAGCGCAGCCTTGTCTGTGCACACTGACCCATACATTGCTCTTAATAGTATATGGGTCACTGTGAATAGTCTGAACATTTGGCAGTTTTGTAATAAGATGGCATCATTAAAGTGTCCCCTCCCACTACAGAAATAAACTGTAAATGAAATGGAAGTACCATACAGTCTCACCCCTGCCACGTGACTATGAGCTAAAAACACGTAAGTGCTGTTTTCCAGTAACGTGGAGAATTGATCCTACTTTGTGAGTACTTTCTCCTATTTCTTCTTTCTTTACTGATGGTGGACTGCCATCTGAAAGAGAGGAGGAAAAGCACTGTTGCCATGGCCAATTGCTTGCTTTGTCCAAAACTGACAAAAACAAGATGGTGAGTGAAAGTGAGAGAGAATGAAGCTAGCAATCAGTTGTGTATGCGGTGGTTTGGATAGGAACTTTCAATAGTGGTTTGCATTTGATGTTGTACTCTAACAGAGATATACTCAAGATGGTACAACAACAGTTCAATGTCACTATTAGGGTATAACAGCACTGAGAATTCATTGAATCCCATACACAATAACCCTTATCCATATTAACTTGCTCACTGCTGGTATTCCTTCAGTAAGGACCCAAATACAAGATGTTCTTTTTTTACTTAACTGTAACAAATAAATATTAAAAAAATCTATTAAAATCTTTAAAAGGCTAGGGAGCGAGTCTTGGCCTGACGACATGAAGACTGGACTGCCTTCAAAGTAGTACATTAATGCCCTTCCTCATGTTCCCACTAGAGGTGCTCTACAGAAATTTCCTAAACAAGGAGGAGGACCAGTTTTTGTCTGTTGTACTGTTTAGTGTTTTTCTGTTGTTAATATCTGCTCCACTAAGGCACTCAACACTTACTGACCTGAGCAGCTTCACCTTAAACATACACATCCATGTTTCACCCATGGTACTGTACTTGATAGTTGCTTCTTGAAGAGGCATCTGCATTAACCAAGTTATTTATGACCATGCTATGCAACTCATGCTTAAATGTTCTTTTTCCATGTCCCTGCTGCTTCCACAGCCATACTCCTTTGGGCTCTCATGCTGGAACCCTGTCCATCTGGCAAGGCAGCATCAGCTCTGCTGCATATCACTGCTCAGGTCTGACTGATAAGGCACACACAATGTGTCCAGCTGATCCTTGGTGGCAGTCTGATCCGGGGACGTCAGTCAGGAGGAGCAGGGATGGTCTGTGCTGCACAGAGTGGGTGGTATATGGAGGCCTACATGAGTTCATCACCTAGGACTGTGGCAGATATTGTTTCATTTTTCTGGGGCCCCATTCACCTTCCCTGCTATTCAACTGCAGCAGCGTCCTGGGGGCAGGAGTGTTCGGCATGTGGTTACCCTTGCCAAAAAAATCACCACAGAGCCACCGCCAGGAGCCACCATCGCAACAGCAAATAGCAACCCACCCACCCCAGGAGAGAAGCATCCAAAGGACTCTCTGAACTCCCTCCCTGCTGGCCTTCATGCTTGGCATCTGAGATCAGGGTGCGATTCCGGGTCACCAGCGTACTGGAGCGATGCCCCATCACTTGGTTCCATGGAAGCATAAATGTTCTAAATGTGTTAAACACAATAAAAAATTATACAAGAAAAAATTCAGAATGTAGGGCAAGATCTGAAGAGGGAAAATATAACCTCTGGAACTGCAGATGAGCAAAATGGAGGGAAAGCTTGGAAGGTGCAGGAAGGGATGGAGGCTGCTGGTACCATAAGGCAGATTCAGAAGGCCAAACCTAGGATGTGAAAGAGAAGGAGGTTATTTCAGGGGCAGATGAGGCAGCTGTGTGAGGATGTAAGTGAAACAACCAGAAACCCTAACCCAAGCAGGTAGCACAGAACAGGGTTAGGAGGAAAGGGGTTAATGTCTGCAATAGAGTATATTATGGTCCACTGTCCACCTACAGGGGTCAACCTTAACTTTATTTTTCAATAGCCAACCGGGCTACTGAACCAGAGATTGCACTAGCCCGCAGAAGTTTGCAGTAGCCCACAGTCAGTATGGTTAACAGTGATTTGTTAAATGAAAGGCAGATAAAATCACATTTGTCCTGCCAACAGTCTGGACATCTACAAAATGATTTTTCACTGTGCTTTTAACTGCAAACGACACATACACTATCTCGGCTTCTGTGCCTGAAAAGTCAGTGGTTCTGTCACTGATGACTGAAATGAACTTTATTCCCATAATTTTTTCTTGTAGCACCATGTGTTCAACCTCGGCTACTTAGTGGATAAAGTTGCAGGCATATTTGTCCTTCTGATTTGCTGAACTTATATCTAGCCCTTTCATATCATCAAGGCTGCACATCCACACAAAATTTGTGAAAGTACGTCCTTTCTTAGCAATTGCATGACATGTCTGAAACAGTTTGTCCAGACGGTTAAGCATTGCTTCATTCATGTTCTTTAGCATTCCCTCCACATTACTTGTCCCTGGAATAGCAGTGCTGGCATCCTCCTTTTCCTTTGCCCTAGTATGAGCTTCACTGATATTATGGGATGAGACAGAGTCAAGCTGGAAATTATCTGTATCGAAACAAAAATTATTGTTATCGCCCGCCTTACTCAACTGTATTTCATGTTTGATACACAAATGGCAGAACATCAGATCTTTTGCACCATCATACCCCAACCAGTCATATTTTTCTAGCCAATATTGCTGGAACCAGTGGCTTCGCTTTGTCTTTTCATACGCATGATCTTTTATTTGTTTGTCTTTGTCAGCATGCTTTCTATTAATGTCAGCAGGGTAACTGACTTCTTTAATATATTTCCACATTTTCAGATTTGTAGTTAATAAAGTTGCATCATGAAAAGTGTGAGTGTCTTTTTCTTCCTTTTTTTCTTCCTTTTCCCACACTGGCCACAGATCCCACAAATGCTTGATTGTCCCAGTTCTATTAAAAAATGTTCACTAACAAAAAAGTAAGGATAAATTCAACAGCATCAACCCATACTGCTATTTATTTATTTTTATTATTTGGCAAACAGATAACTCCCATTGGCCACAAGACCCATTTATAGGGGTGGCCCAGGAACACAGGCAGGTTAAGTGACTTGCTTAGGGTCACACAGTAGGCAAGTGGAGGCTGTGGAAATGTAAACCCAGATCAACTGGATGTACAAAGCCAATTCACAACATGTTGCTCTCTCTCTGTTAAACACCAGTTTTCCTTTCCATGACAGCTATATATTCTGATAGGCTTTGACCACCATTTTGATAATTGAACTATCAGTACTTGTGGTATCCTCAATACTACATTGTGCTCCCTTTACCTCATCAGCTACTGCTGTTTCTTTTCAGATGTCTAAGACATCACATTCCACAATTTCAGACACACCATTCCATGCGATTTATTCCAATGGCCTGTACACGTGTGTCTAATATCATGGAATGTTTGGGTTGGTAGTATAAAAATTAAAAGCAGCAGCTGCTGAGGACTTAGTAGAAAAATAATCAACACAGCAACAAAGGCAATAAAAATGTGAAAACTAATTTGAAAAAGTGGGTCTAAAACATATGAGAATATAAGAAAAACAAAAAGGAACCCATTACAGCATATAACGGCGTAAAAACTTTCCTAGCATGGCAGTAAATGACCATACTTAAAGTTCAGAGTTTAAAAGATTAGGTTGATTTACTGCTAATGGTCTTAATGGCCATACTTTACACCTCCTAGACAGACTGGTTTTGCAAACAAAGGCCTGTGACTAGTGACATCAGAACTTTTTTTGTAACCTGGGCATGCATGCAACAGTGAATGATTTGATACAATCAGTTTTAATACTATCTGAGCACTCAAAATGGCCCAAAAACTGGACTACATTTAATCAAAACAGGATGACCAGATAAGGACCCTGAAAACTGGATTATCCGGTCTACAACTGGACAGGTGGCAATCCTAGAACTGTGCTGCTCCTGGACACAGTCACAAATCTGCCTGCCAGGAGTACTGAGCTACACAAGAAAAGGAAAAGGAAATGGAAAAGGAGAAAGGATCTTTACCAGCAAAAAATAAAAGCAGTAGTTAGTATAAAATGAAACAGTTTGCAAATGCACTACACACAGACATCTAATTTTTTTCATTTCAATAACGCTAAAGCAGCACATAGTTAAACCTCCATGAAAAGGACCTGGCTTTAAATTAAATAACACTTATATTTATGTGCTTGTTTATGTATTTGATATCCGGGTTGAGAATGGAACTGCAGCTTTCCACAGGAAGAATTGCACTAGCCCAGCTGGGCAAGTAACAGAGATTCTACACTAGTCCGTGGCAATCTGCACTAGTACCCGGGCTAGTAAATGAATGTTAAGGTCGACCCTTGTCCACCTACCATGCAAAGGTTGTTATGTGCACCCTGGAGATCCTGGTTACAGCCAGAGGATATGTTATCACTGCTTGTATGTCCCCTTTCTGAACCTCAAAAACAACAAAAAGAATTAATCAAAATCATAGATACATAGTTAATGATGGCAGAAAAATACCTATTGGCTTATTCAGTCTGCCCATTCAACCTAACTACTGTGCACTGACTGCAAAAAGAAATATTTCTGAGCTAACAGTAAAGAGTCAGTGCCATTTAAGTCCCCGCACTTTGGGACTGTAGTGGGTCTCTTTGTCAGGGGGCAGAGTCGGAGTGATAGCCTCACATTTAAATATATTGGTCTTAAAGCAACAGTATACAAAGTCTCAGAGTGTGGACTAAAAAACACTCAATTACTCAGCTCATACAAACCCAAGGAAAAAAGATGCAAAAAGCATACAAATAATATATAAATCTTCAAGGTGTTTTAAAAGTACTACAGGAAAAGCACTTCCAGAAAAAATATCTCTGTTCCAAACTAATACATAGTTGAGGAAAACAGCACTACAAGACATACTAAAACAAAACAAAACAATAATGAAACAGGAGGGGGAAGGAGGTATATTTAGAAAGAATAGAATGAATGAAGTGAAACCAGGAGATGAAAAGGAGAAGAAAATGAGCTGGTTGGGGAATGGAGGGTGAGGAAGGGGGAAATGGTGTGGGATGGTATTAGTGAAAGAGGATAAGAAGCCATGCTGCATGGCAAGATGGTGTTCATCCTTTTAAACAGCTTCCAATCCCACCAGGTCAGGCCCCAGTCCCTGGGGAACTGAAATCCCTTCTTCCTGTGCCAACCCTTCAGCCTTGCAATGAAACTGGAACACATGGAAATCAAATCAAATTAAATTTATTTATAAAGCACAATTGATGAAAATGATCTCTAAGTGCTGTATAATATAATTCAGACATACAGAAAATAATCAATACAAGCAACTCAGTATAAATACAAGATAATAATATAGCAATGGAATAATGTAGCATATCAACAGAAGCAACTACCACTAACAGAGTAAACAGTATAGTGGCATTAGAGAAAAATGCAGACTAATAAGTTCCAATAAACAACGCTTGCATAACAGTTGCAAGTATAGTGTAAGTTATGTTGATAACACGATCCCTCAGATAAATCATGATAAAGAGGGAAAAGCAATTTAATTCTTCCCTGCCCCAATTCTTATACTTTCCCACTGAAAGTTGATCCAGCCCACATGGCCCCATCTGTTACCTAAACACCCTCTACATTCTGAAATCATACTCAAATCCTCTTGGCCATCTCCTAATATTTGAGGAAAGGGAAAATTCTGGTATATATTTTCATTATGAACCCTCCAAGATGGTATCTTGCCAAGATCTGTGACTTTGAGCAGAGAGAGGGGCTTGTGAAGTTTCATGGTGAAGCAGTGTTTATACCATGAACAAGCAACAATTAATAGGCACTTTTATATTTGCAAAAGGTATGCCATCTTTGTCAGACCAGCTGTGAAGTGAAGAGAAGTGATACGTGCTATTGACCTGAATACTGCCTTTATACTGGTGCTGCTGATACTGACCCCAGCTGCTGAATCAGGAGCTGAAGCAGTGAGCTGGAGTCCCTGTGACAAAAAAAAACAACAAGCATTTGTCAGTGCCGAATGTTGTCTTGCTGGCGTTGGCATTGGTAGTGCAGGACTTAGAGACATGCATAATAGGAATGGCAGTGAAGTATGGAAATGATGTCAACCCTACTCCACCCTGCAGAGACTGACAGGCATTGAGGTGTGCCTTTGGGTTGTCGGCCATAATGCTCATGCCATTTCACTTTACCCTACTCTGCAGACTCTGACAAGTGTTGTGTTGTGCCTTGGGGTCATCGGTCCTTATGCTCCCTCCATTCCATAAGGAAATATGGTGAGATAGATGCAGTGTAGGAGAATGGGTGGAACTTTGGGGACAAAGGGTCCAAGGCACACCTTGATGCCTGTCACTGGCTGCAGGATGGTGGTGGGGTGGAATGGCATGAGCAAGGCACAAAGGCACACCCCTGACGCCTGTCAGTCTCTACTGGGTGGGACATTATGGTTAGAAACCCTAATATCCCGGGCATTTGTTGGTATTAGCATTTCAAATTTTCAACACGGGCTTTTTGTGACCCCCACCTCATGAAAGCATTTGGGACTTCTGCTCATGAACAGTGGCACTGTGATTCTGTTAATCTGTCCCAAATGTTAATTTCCCACAGTGACCGCACCATTCTGCGCCAGATGTACGAAAACACATTTCGGGCAGGATACAAAAAATGACAGCTGTACTGTTCATAAGGAGGTGTGCAAAAATAGCAATGTTGAAAATCTGGACTGTAAATATTATAAATTCTCAAAGTTACGAGAGTGCGTGGAGACTGTGCAATGCACACTCGTAACACAGTAATTTTGTGGGATTTTGTCACCAGATTTTCAACATAGGCATTTTGGGACCTCCACTCATGAACAGTGTCACTGAGATGTTCTTAATCTGTCCCAAACATTGATTTCCCACAGCGACCGCGCCATTGTGCGCTAGATGTGCGAAAACACATTTTGGACAGTATGTGAAAAATGACCACTGTACTGTTCATAAGGAGGTGTGAAAAAATGGCAATGTTGAAAATCTGGAGTGAAACTATTAAAAAGTCTCGAATGTAAGAGCGTGCATGGAAACTGCACAACATATGCTCAGAACACAGTCATTTTTTGGAATTTTTTCACCAAATTTGCGACATAGGCTTTTTGGGAGCCGACCTCATGAGCAGTGACACTGTCATTTTGTTTATCAGTCCTGAAAGGTGATTCCGCACAGTGACCTCGAAATCACCTTTCTGGACCAGATAACGACATGACATTGATTGAGTTCATAACGTGGGGTCCCAAGAACCCATGCTGAAAATTTGGAGTCAGAAGTCACAAAAATGGCCAAGATATCCACCTAAGTTGAACCCCCCATTGATGCCATTATACAGCTTACTGGCATTTCTTCAGTTTGCAGTTGGCTTTGAAGAGTTCAGATGTGTTCCCGCTCCACCGAAGATCGTTGCGCTGGGCTCTGGAGGTAAGTATGGGGTGAGGGGGGGTTGCAGGGAGGTGGGGTGTGCAGAGAGTGGGTGTGGATTGGGGAAGGGGCTACCACAGACAGTGTGTGACAGTTTTCTTGTTTACATGTGATTAAAAAAAACCACTTCATGGGAAGGTTTTCTTTTTTCCAGGTTGCTTTGTGCACACTGGGTTGGGCTCCCAGTGTACCACCTGGGTGTTTTTGGGGGTACTGGAGCCAATGGGGATTGGACACCCTGTCAGCAAAGATAATGTGTCTGTGTTTGGGGGGGCATGATGCCAAGGGGGATTGGGCACCCCCCTCGGCAGACAGATTAAAGCAGGGGGACATTATGCCGATGGGGATTGGGCTCCCCCATCGGCAAACCAATTGAAATGGGGAGGGGCATGCCAACAGGCAGATTGGGCACCCCTGAAGTCGGCTTGCTGGGGATTGTGAAAGGCAGACGGTGACAGCCACTGCCATGCTTACTGAAATATTACACCAGGCAAGGCATGTCTTGTAATGACGAGGAGTTCTCTCATTGCAGTGGTGAAACTGTTTCAAGTTGGTGGCATGCTTCTGCAGTGCTGTCATAGACAGCATGCTGTTTCATTCATGCCACAGAGACCAGCCTGAAAAAGCAGTGGCACATTGGCCACAACACGACCGCACCTCCAAAACCTGCTACTCCACACTAAGCTACCACAATATGTTGCTTGCGCTGCACAAGCAAGACAACATAAAAAGGAGCCCAGATTGACTCAGAAGGCCGAATGAATGTGGTGCTCCTTGGCAGTGATATGCTTGTCTGAGTATTAGCAACAATTTCTGTCTCTAGGTCTGTCAAACGCTTTGAGCACTAGCTAATCAGTAGTTCATAGCAAGGGTCTCTGAGTGGGTACTCGGTTAAAATGTTGAATTAAAAACAGCACGGGGGAAAACTGTGATGTAACAGTTGTGAAAGAAAAGACAGCTACAGTGGCAAAACTGTTACAAGATATAATAGTGCAAGTAGCACTATCTCAGTAGCTCTTTGGGGACAGGGAGAAAGATTCTTCTGTGGGGTGTGCTGCCAACCAGCTGCTGGGGCATGGAGGATAGTGCATTAGCAGTGGAGGTTGAGGTCCATAGCCAGTAATTTTTTTTTTTCATTACTGGGTTTAGTTTATTTTCTCTCTCCCCTCCTGACTCAGGGCTGGGTTCCACCTCACCTCCCCAAGGACTCCCCCTTCCCCCATAGTTCCTTCCCATCTCTGAGTTGCCTACCCCCTGAGGTGATTATATTTAGATGGGGGGTTTGGGTGCAAATCCCCCAGTAAAGGGGGTTGTGGGGGTGGGGCAGAGCCCCCTGCAAACACATAATGTAGCTGGTTGTTTTGTATGAAGCTATTTTAGTGCTTGCTGTTTTTGGTAGGCGCTGTTTTCATTTTTGTTGTTTTTCTTGCATGGTTTTTGACCTGCGCTGATTTAATTTGAGATTTTGGCCCAGTGCCCTCTGAGCGTGCTCTTTAGTCTTTTGGATTGAGTGTCTCAAAGATTTGTGCATCCACTTTTATGTTACTGCTGTATACATATGTGTATGAGACACTGAGACACATGTGATACTGGTGATACATGTGCCACTTATATTTATTACAGTAGGTGGATGTATGCCAGCCATACATTTTTAATCTAACATATTGTTATGGCTCTTTTTAACAGCAGTGGCTTGATGATTTCATTATGAGGCTTTTACCCTAATTTATGCCATTCAGGCCATCTAGTTTTCAGGTGT
Source organism: Neoceratodus forsteri (assembly GCA_016271365.2). NCBI lineage: Eukaryota > Metazoa > Chordata > Ceratodontiformes > Ceratodontidae > Neoceratodus > Neoceratodus forsteri. The sequence continues at coordinate 552,953,664 of CM028137.1, read as the reverse complement.
TTTTTTATCATTGGTCTCATCATAGTTTCTAGTACATAGCTTTGCTAACCTTTATTTCATATATTTTATAATTTAATTTTGTCTGACTTACAGTATCAATGGAGATGCTGACCTGGTGTATACATTTTTGGGGCAATGTGGAAATGGTGCCTCCAATAGCACATTAGGTGATTAGTTGTATGTTGCTTCTCACTTGCATGTTGGAATTTAAAGGAAAACTGCACCCTGATATCCTATAAGTTTTATTTGTTTCTCTGTCGACACACAACCCTTTTCCTGGAACTGTCAGGGGATATATGTGCTTGCTTTAGTTTGTTTTCACTGTTTGTGCCTTTAGTTTGTTTTCACTGTTCATACTAATCACCAGTTACTATCCTGGGGGTCTCCATTTTATGGTTGTTGAAATCTCATTGTCCATAAGAACGGCATTAGCCTATGAGAACATGATGTCAGAGCAACCATTTATACCATATATCTCTATGCTGAAAGTACAAATATCCTGAAACAAACTCTCTGGAAATGCACAAATTAAATGCAGTTTAAAGGGAAAGCCCCTGTATTACAACTTATGCAGTTTGTAAAGCTAACTGAAGGTACATGTAGTATTTCACACCTTGCTGCAACTTGTTTCGCTGAACTCTAATTAAAGTTGTTTTATTGAACTTTAATTAAGATGAGTGAGGACACATAATGTTCTCATATGCTAATTCAGCTCTCAGGGACAATGAGATTTCAACAACTAGAAAATGGAGACCCCCAGGATAGTTACATGGACTAGTATGATAAGTGGAAACAAACTAAAGCAATCACATATATCTTAGACAGCTACATGAAAACAGTTGTCTGTCGACATGGAAACAAATAAAATTTACAAGATATGAGGGTGTAGTTTTAATTTAAACGCTCCTCTTCAGCCGGCCCAGTGGTGCAGAGGGCTGAGGCTCTGGACGCCACGCCTCACGTCATGCCAGTGACCCGGGTTCGGGAGTGAGCATGGGTTGCCATGGGCTGGCAGGGAAGGAGAGGAACTGAGCATCTGATGGACTGCTCTTCCTCTCTGGGGAGGGGGTCTACATTGGTCAGCGTCCGACTGCCCCCTGGTGGAGGCTGGGGGTCGGGGACGTACGCCATACACAGGAGAGGAGTTGAAGGGTAGACGCCTGGATGGGGACATGCACGGAGGCATGCGTGCCCAAGGCCGATGGTGTCATTGCATGCCCTCTCACTCTGGGGAATTTGAGAATAGGTAAAAACATGGCACCAGTCGAGGCGGCTTGATGGCAATTCGGCGGGACGCCCAGCTCCAAGGGCCCACTGAAACTGGATCCTGTGTCGGCGGAGATAGGGGGTCTCTCTGCCACCCCGCCATGGGGGGGCAAGCTGCAGGGGTAAACGGTGAGCTCCTGGTGGGAGCCAGAGCGGTCTGGGTGGTGGCCGGAGGAGGTGGATGCCTGGATGTGGTTTGCAGACCGGGGGCCAAAGAGGTAAGAAAAATTACCAACTTACAAAAAAAAAAAATTAGCACTCCTCTTCATTCCTCCTTGTGCTGGAATAGATGTAGCTATATTACACTGTCCACATCTTGCACAGAGGGAGTTGCTCAGAGATATCTGGGATAGGGAGCTGCACAATATATCCTCACTCCCTGTACCTCTTTTTTTTAACAATAATGTTATTTTAATGTTATGACTGATAGCTGTTATGCGTCTAGCCATACAAACTTAGTTACTTTAATTTTAACCAACCAAAACTCCACATCAATTTTTACTAAACCAAGTTGGCGCAAATAACACAGGATGGGGTGATTAGGTGCAGAGGATTGCAGCCAACAGCTAAAGACATGAGGTTTAGGAAATGTTTGGTCAGTGCCTGTCTGGCCATGCTTGAATAAGTTGTTTGGTATTTTGTTTTTTATTGTTGCTCCAGTTTCGCTCTGGCAGTACATTGCTTATGTATATCTTTTTACATATTTCTTTTTCGATATACTGATCTGGGAAAGTTCTTGAGTTACAAAGACTGAACAGAGATAACTGGTTTACTGTTTTACTTTTCACCAAATGTAATTACTTGAGAAATTTTCCAGTACTGCTAATATTGGCAGATTTAGCTAAATCAGACATACAAGGCTCCCCTGGGGTGAAAAAGACTCTAATAATTGTCCAAAATATTTTCTTCTTCAAATCCCTCCTATATTTTCCCTGAATGTTTCTTTTTTTTTTTTTTGGCTTCCCATGCTCCCTAACTGGCCACTGTTTTGGGTCACCTAGGCCCCCCACTGGTACTCTGTCCCTGTCTGCAACCATCACCCCACATTACAGCATCCCTGGCTAACCCAACGTATCCCTTCATCGGACAGGTCTCCCTCCAAGGGGGAAGGTGCAGGTGGGGCTGGCCAGTGCTACTTACTTGGCCTGGGTGCTGCTGGGGTGGTCCAGGCTGTCTGAGGCTTTGTGGCAGTGGGGGGCCAGCATCCATCATCTGGCCAGCCAGGGAGCCATTTTTCTGTTTTCCTTTTGGGGTAGCATGACATTCAGGACGTCAAGCCAAGGGCTGACATCTGTCACGCTCCCTACACAGCCTGACTCGATATGCTGCCATGCCTCCAGCCTCCACCAGAGGTCAGCAAACACAAGACTGCCAACCCCCCTACCCCGGGAGATGGCGAGCTGTCATAGGATGCTCAAGCTATCTTCCTCTGGCCGGCTGTCTGAGACCCAGGTCCATTCCCGAACTCAGGTCATTGGTGTTGCAAGTGGAAATCCAACCGCTGTGCCGGTGGGCCAGCCTCTGAATGTTTCTAAGTGCATTTTATAAACAAATATGGTTATTACTCATTAATAGTATTTCATGTATGTTGTCAGTTTTTCTGTCTTTGATTATAGATTACTAATGTGATTTCAGCCAATCCGCATGCAGATCCACTATACCGCTTATGCTGGGTACAGTGTGCTCTTGTGCAGGAGTGTTAGAGGAAGAATGGCACAGTAGTATAAAAATAAGACTCCAAACTTATTATAACTCATTCAAGCTAAACTTGAGTAACATATAGTAAGATAATTGGGCCTTTTCATTGTATAAGAGATTCCTCTTATGAGGTCAGGGCATTCAGAACAGCTGAGCTTCACTTCCTGGTCCTCTTGCCCTAAAATTACACTTGGAGTCTTTTCTACCACAAGAGACATCCCTCGGAGGCCCTATTAAGTTATATAAACTGTATAATATGAAGCTGAAACAAAACTACAGGTGGAGAAGGTACATGTGTGTGTGTGTGTGTGTGTGTGTGTGTGTGTGTGTGTGTGTGTGTGGAGGGGGGTATTTTGTAAGAGTCTCCCACAGCACTCTTTTTCAGTTTATCTCTCTGAGGTCTTGTGTGGCTATGGCATCTAACTGGCCTGGTGCTAGAAGTCTTCCAGATGAACTGGCAAAAAAAAAAAAAAAATCAAGAACCAGGAAAATGCTGTGAAACTTCAGCTACTGAAACATGGAGTGTGTTGAAACAGAAGAGCTTCTAACATCAGAAATCTGAGCTAACTTGAATCATGCTAATTGAGGTAACCCAAACGAAGAAGAAGAAGAGATGTTTTTAAAAGGACTGCAGATAAGGAAAAAGGGGGAAAAATGTATGCAAATGTAACCCCCCTACCAAGTCGGGAGCTTACCTGCAGCTCCTGCCTCCCAATGCTCCTTCTACAGCTGCTCACTTCTTTGCTCCCCTGGCCTGCTCTTGGACTAAAACTGGGCCAGGGAGCACTTAACTTTGTTGTGGCACCTCCTGTTCCCGATCCATTGTGGTGAAAGAGCTGCTAGCTTCCTCGCTCCCCTGGCTCAATCCTAGACTGCTGCCAGGGCCAGGAGTGCAACTGACTGTTTTTCGGTGCCTCAAGTGCTCAATAGAAGAAGTGGCCAGTGAGCCACACACTTGTGTTGCTCCTTCACCCCCGAACTGCCACACAGTGGGGCAGGGAGTAGGGACACAGGCCGCAAAGTTGTTCTGGTGCCTCAAGCACCCATAAGGACCATGGCAGAAGAGCCGCTTGTGGGAAGCATCTCCCTAGCCCCACCAGACAGCAAAGGGGGCTGGGGGGAACAAAATAAATAAAAATAAAAACTTTAGAAAGAGGCTCCTGACCCAATTCAACCCTCCAGTGGGTCAGGAGTCAGAGGACAACATGGCGGCCACAGGGACTACAAGTCCTGTGATGCATTGCGCCCAGAACTGCCATTTTGCCACACTGCTCCTCCTGGGGAGCCCATAAAATTGAGCTTCCAATGGAGCTCCTGTCCTCCAAAAGAGCCCCCTGGACCTGGCGACCACCAGTAGGGGCTAGGAGGGTGCTAGCTCTACAGCCAAATGCTGCCAACTCTGTGCCAACAATATTTTTTATAGTTTAGAGAAGAGACTGAGTTTGTAAGAACTGTAGAAGGGCAGCCATCTTTGCCGAGATTGCCTGAGGACAGTGTGAAATCCTGTTGGTAGCTGCAGTACCTCCAGTCAGGATGTGGAGTTTGAGAATAGTGTGGACCAATGAGGTGTTGAGATTCAAACCAAACATTCTGGGGTTTACAGTTTGACCTGGGGTCATTTCTGTGAGAGTCTGAAGAAGAAACAATTGATTTTGACAGCTCCTGCTGCTGTCACAGTACAAAACTGAAGTAGTTTGTGCCAAAACAAAGAACATTCTGAACGTGTTCCTAATTGTCTTGTAAATCCCAGAGACAAGGGGATTTACCTCTGCCTGGACTGAACTGCTGGTTTTTGGCAACCCAGATATCAGTGACTGCTGAAGGAGTCTTTTATTTGTGCTTGTGTGAGGTGACAAATAATCTGCCTCATTGTCCTGTCACAAGAGACTGTAATTCCTTCCAGGGGACCTAAGCTCTAAGGTCCTGCTTGCTTGTTCAACTGCCTACGTACTGCCAAGGTGGGTGAAGACAAGTCCCTCTGTAGGCTGAAGACTGCCTACCTACTGCCAAGGTTGGTGAAAACAAGTTCCTCTGTGGGGTGAAGACTGCCTACCTACTGCCAAGGTAGGTGAAGACAAGTCCCTCTGTGGGGAGAACACTGCCTACCTGCTGTCAAGGTGGGTGAAGGCGAGTTCCTTTGTGGGGTAAAGATGATGGCCTGCCTACCCGGTGAGATGGGTAAAGACAAGTCCCTCTATGGGGTGAAGTGGATCATCACCTGCATTCCACGCCAGTTTCCTGTTCTTCCAAAATTTTCTGAAAGGGGAAATGTCCCTCAACTCCTGCATCTCCTGTTCACCAAAAGGTCATGAGTACTGGATTTTACCCAACCAAATACTTTTCTAACTGTTCAACTAGCTAGTTAACTTTCCATCTGGGCTGCCTGTGCAACCTTAGTTATGCCCCACAACAACAGTTACAGCCAGGATAAACTGTATTCCTACACCCCCTGGTGTAGTTTAGTACTTTGCATTTGCAGCATCCAACCATTTTACCGTTGCTGCATCCAGTGTCCACTAGCCACAGGCCTGCAACTTCTCAGTGTGCACACAAGGCACTTGGGAGCTCCCATAGAGACTATGGGGTTAACTGGTGCACCAGTAGGGGGAGAGGCAATAGGACAGAGAATACTGGAGTGTACTATACTGTGTTGCCCGTTTATTCTGCCTGATTACAGTTTTTATTATAAGGTTCTTGTTGAATGTTTTATTACCCTTTGCTTCCTTGTCCGTTAACTAATTCTCCAGCCCCAAAATAAACCCCCTTGTTTATTTTACTACAATTGCTGAACTGTTTGCATTACTGTGTAGAGTAATATTTGCATGCTTAGAGTGATAAGTGGGAGGGAACTGTATATTGTTCCACCTGTTTCCAAGGGAAGGGGCTGTATTTCATTTCCTGTTGGGAAGCACCCTGGCAATACGCTGCTATAAGGATCCCCATAGGTGGAGGCACTGCACCACTTGCCAAGCCAACTATAACCACAAACCCAGGCGCCAACCTATATCTCTTAGGCAGCACCACTTCTTGGTGGGTATGCAGATAGAAGGGAAGGGGTGGGTGCACAAATTTATGGGAAAAGAGATGAGGACAGGATGTAAGGCTCAAGTTACTTTAAGGGCCTAAGTGAAAACTAAATAAATTATATCTTTCCTGCTACTAGGTTTTAGGTGGACTGGATGGGCCACAAGGCCTTTCCCTGCTGACAATATCTGTGTTTCTTTGTTTCTTTACTATTTGCTTTCTGGGTAGCACACTATTCTTCTGTACTATCTGATATAAAATATAGTGACAAGTTCCTTAATGTGCCAGTATCCTAGGGTGTGTAAAATATATTATAACTGTGTGCAGGACACGTTTTCATTTTTATTTATTGGTTTTCATCAAAAACATGACAAAAAAGATACACATCTGAGAAAGTACATAACAGTGATATCATACTTCTGGGAACATAATTTGGATTTAATGAGTCACCTTACCTGCTAATACTTCATGTTGAGGGCTTACACACTATAAGTACATATAAAAGTTTCCCTGGAGACCTCCTTCCCCAAAGTTTAATGAGATCATCTAGCTAACGTTAATGTACTCTTGACCATGTTAACGTAGTGTAGGGGTATGAATATACCTGATTCCTCGATGGAATTGGCCGCTGCCAAAGAGATACAACTACACTGTCAAGATATTCAATTTCTGGCTTAAGAGTCTCCTCAACCAACCAACCAACCAACAAGGAAGGAGCCATGTAGAGTTTCTCCACTGTTTTCTCCACACCCCACCGCAAGAGAAACCCACACAATGCTGGATCACTGATGGTCAGATATACCAACTTATAACCAGATATACCAGTTGGTACTTCATGGAATAGCAAAGTAAAATAAATGTTACTCTTGTGTAAATATAAAAATATAATTATGTCTGATCGATCTGTTGTCCTAAGAGCATGTAGAGTTGGTAAGGAATGGCATTATTTCTTCCAAGGAGCAGAACAAATAGTGCACACACCAAACGCATAAGACTGCTTATTTATTGGTGCAAGAAGGACAATAACCCCTTGAAGACGTCTCTCACAGAGGTGATATGTCGGGGCAGCTGGTCAGCGTTACCTGTCCTTCTTGTGCCAATAAATGAGCAGTTCTATGTATTCAGTGTCCACACTTTTTTCCTACTCCTTCACTTAACTATTCACACAGTAGTATCTTTCAGAGTGAAAGTCCTCTCGCCATTAGCTTTCTTTTACTATAATCTTTTCCATGTATATCCCTAGTGTATGAAAGAAAACAATAATATTAACTTGTTCAGGTGCCATTTTACTCACTTACCTCGCTATGCGACTCAAACAGCAATTAAACTATAAACTCTGTTAGAAACACAAAAGAATTTGTACAAGAAATATGAGTCATAATATGAGAATACAAAGTACACAATGAAATTTGTTGCAGTGGTGGGTGTTTTGGATTACAATTTGTTTAAAAAGTAGTTAGTCAATACCTATGTTCACAGTCCTTGTTCCTTCTCTGGATCTGCCTCTTTGTCCTTCTCCTCCTCCCAGCTGTCTCATTCCAGTCTGCCTATGCATGGCCATGCTTCCTTTGGGTCTGTAAACATGTAGCTTTTGTCAGAGGCTGTGTACTGCAGTGAGACAGGGAAATGAAGCCTGTAAGAAATCTCCAGATGATGGAGCATCCGTTTCATGCTATCAAATGCCTTCTAATCTGGGTGATGAAAGCAAGGTCCAGGAACATAAGAACTCTTGATCCATCCACCTGAATGGGTCCCACAGATCTGGCAGCTCACAGAATATAGTTCCACTCTCCTATTGATCCTGTAGGCAGAAGCATGGTCTGTGGTCCATACAGGTTAGATCTTGCCCTCCATGGTGTAATCCGGTAAGCATTGCACACTTTAAAATCTTGAACCCCTAGCTTGTCTGGGATCCAGCTGCTCAGAAAGGCCATCATCCCCAGTAGGCAAATGTTTGCTGGACGAACAGAGTTTTCAAGTTGTTCTAGATGGGAGCGAATATGAACCTGCTCTCTTACTGTTGTAGTTGCTGTAGTGAGGCCTTTATCAAAAGTCGTTCCGGAATCTTTCATTGAGTCTCTAGACTGTTAACTGTTGTTTCTGTTATTATTAACCATTCTGTGAGTGAGTTGAGCTTTTGGTGTATGTGCTGCACCAACTTAGAGTTGAGCAAGTCATTTGAGGGGACTCCAAAGTTGCAGGGTTCAGTGTTGCCATGGCTTGGCTCATGGTAGCAGGCTAATTTTCTGGTTGCATTATGTTGGACATTTTTTCTTTCAGTGCAGCAAGAAACTTTCCTGTCAACTTATCAAGGTTTGCTATCAGTGTGTAGGGTTTATTTTCAGTTTTCATCCAGTTGTCAGTATCAAATGCAGGAACTCAAAGGGAACACTGCTCCTGGCTAGTCAACTGGCTCTGCCCTCCAGCCAAACACATTTAAAGGGAAAGCTCCATCAACCTAGTTTCTGTATACTTGTGTAGTTTGTAGTATTAAACAATGATTCCCTCTCTTGCATCCCCATAATTTTATCCTAATTTAAATATAAATGAGGCTGCTTTACTCAGTCTGCCCTGGTGTGAAAACCTGTTTTTCTCAATTGCAAAGGTCATGACCCCACTCATGCAAGGCATCACGGGAGATGATGCAAACCTGCACAAGCCAGCAGAAGTTATAATCTCAGTGAGTTCTATTACAAGTCTTCTCTAAAAGCATTTTTTCTAACCCAGGAACATTTTAAACTACAGAAAACATGAGGGCACTTACTATACCTTGAAAAGTTTCATGGCCAGCATAAGACAAGAACATAGGGACTGCAGAGGACAGCAACAGCACTGAATGATACAGTATAAATACTGCAGGCTTTAGCAATAAAACATCATACAATTCCAGGATGCCTTATATGAGTTGAGTCATGATCTTTGCAATGGAGTCAAGCAGGTTTTCACACCAAACTTAAGTAACTTCATTTACATTTAAATACTGATGAAATTAAGTGGGTACATTAGAGGCAATCTGATGCAGTGGTTATAAAATAGTGACTTGTTCCTTTGGAAAAAAAGACAATCTCAAGGATTGTGAGATGTTTCTTCATTAAAAGTCCCTTTTATTGAAAAACACTTCTGCTTACACTTTAAACTGAAAACTGTAAGCTAATCCTCAAAGGTAGTCATACTTACTCCTGGCTGAGTACTGAGCCACAATTACTCTGATTCAACTATTGATGTCCTTGTATTTTCTTTTTGGAGGACATCCACCTGCCCCAGACACCATTTGCTCCACCTTTAGCTCAGTGAGCCTCTGCTCTTCTTTCAAACATTCGATCAACTTTCAAATATTCAGGTGACATGCACTGAGGTGGGAGTTGAACCCATGATGTCAACTTTCAAGCACTTTGTTTGTGCGGGCAATCCCCTCTGATAGTGGCATCATAGCAGTTCCACTGGTCTGGTGGAAATGCAGCTGTTTTATGACCAGCCCTTTCCTCTCGGTCTTCCCACGCATGTTGATTCATAGTAATCCAGCAGTGGTGTTAATAACTCTTCATTTGCTGCAAATAATTCCCACTTTCTGATCTCATCAAAGGACCCCACCACATCACATGCAGGTACAAATGCCAAGGAGAGTAGCATTCTGAGATTTAAGGCAAAATCTGGATTGGCACAATATTTTTCCTGTATGTCTGGATATTTCTGTATTCTGCGCCAGACCGCCTGCTCAAAATGGAAAAAGCAGCCTCTGACCTCTGTGCTTGGGAAGACAGATCTGAAAGCCTTCCAAGCTAACTTCTCAAAGACCATTATTGTAGTTTCAGGTGATAGTGTGTAGCCCAGTTCCTGCAATTTTGTGAACACTCTGGAATATGAAGTGCTTTTTCATGATGACATTAGCACATATACTGCTGTGCATATGGTACCTGCTCGCAAGCATGGGATGGTATACAGCTGCTCAAACAAAGTAGGGCATGACTTGAAAGTACCATCTAGCATCCAGTCATTGCTATCCCGGAGTAGCTTAAGGTTAACAACTGTACTGAAAATCAAAAAACGCTCTGGCTCACTGCCACTATCAAAAAGCAGGAATGGTTCACCTGATTTTGTTATAGTGAACTCTGGTGGAATAATCATTTCCTGAATAGTGGCAGACATTACTGGGCAACCTCTTTCAACCTGTCAGATGCATTGTACAGTCCATTTTATTAAAGGCACTGCTGGTAAACAGCCAGTCAAAGAATCCGGTGCACTGCACAACAACTTGTGATGTAGTCTTCTCACTGCTTCTCGCGCACTCCCAAACTTGAGCCGTTACTTTATGAGACCCCCACATCACCAGCATTGGGGACATGTGTGTGCTCCTTGAGCAGAGCTGAGACTTTGTTTCCCACTGTATGAATGTGGGCCAAGCAGTTAAACTTATGTGCATCCAGACAGTGCCAATATATTTTTTCTGGTGTCTCCTTGTCTTTCCAGTATACATATCCCCTAAACAAAGCTAGCGGACTACCTTTTTGACTAAGAATCTGCTCAAACTCCATCGGTTCACTCAACTCCACCACTCCTCCAGGTAACCAAGAACATGCACCAAGAAAGTAATGCTACGTTTTAAAGTATGGGTGTGGGAGGAGCCTGTGCTAGGCATGCTGGTAGTCACTTAGGTAAACGGAAATAGTGGAAGTACTGGAAGGAACATGGGGGGTCAGGACATGTAAGGTTATTGGAAGAAACATGGGGGATCAGGATATGTAAGGTATGCGATACAAATTTATTGAGTTACGATCGCAAAAAAGACATAGAAGTGGTAATGTATGTAGCTAGAATGTGCAGTAGCGATATTGCCAATTGCTATGAAATACTCGCCATTTTTCAATTCACTATAAAATGCTCACAATTTTCACATGGAGCCCCTCTGCTGGAGAAATGCAGTCCAGTTACAGACTCCGTTTTGATCAACAGGGTATTTTTAGACAAAAATGAATGGAGAACCATAATCAGAAATAGATACACTAAGAGAACTGATATCCCAAGCACAGCAAGCTTTTAGCCCTGCCATCACAGAAATACATTTGAGAGGACAGCTGCTTTTTTGAGAAGGAGAGAAGCTGCAGGGAACAGAGCTGCTGGTTTTTAGAAAGGGTTTAGAAAGTTTATATGTTTCTATGTATGACAGGTTATGTGATTCAAAGAGATATGGTGTAAAATTATTAATATGCACAGAGTTGATACTGTAAACTGGGTGGCTCGCGTAATTCATGTTGTACTATGCTACACAGACATAATAATCAAATAGTCCATAATATATGCATTGAGCAATGGAGAAAAAATCAAGGGGAACACCTTGTGAAGCAATATACTTCTCATAGAATGGTGACACCATAATAGGTACACACTGTATGAAGTTACTGTATTATGATGGTACCCAGCCATATACCAATATTGAGTTAGCTACAATATGGCATTTTATTTATTTATTTTTAATAATCCAGACATTGTCTACATAGTAATGATACACAGTCAAAGATGCATCTGACAATTTGCAGCCTTGTTTTTTTTAACCACTTTATTCATTTTTAGGAAATCACTTACAATGTGGCTGCAATTTTGTTCAGCTAATTAACTTTTGTTTCACTTATGCATGCCTTTTACAAGAGAGTACTGTAAGTATTAATGGCAGTGGCCCAATGTATCCTTAGGACAGGTTGTGGTGTGCATTTGAATAGATATAAAAATTGTGATGCTGCGCTACACGTCAAGTAAAAATGGTGTCCCTGATTTTGCAAATTTGTCCCTGATTTTAATGGTCAGTGTCCCTCATTTTGGTCCTGGCAGGGTGAAAGTTATGTATTCTGGGGTAGCCAGGTGTTGCAGCTGATACCCCTATAATTTCTTTGCAACCCATTAAAAATGACTTTTGCAATGCCTGGAAACCCCCAAAGCATTGGTTGCCTAGCATTTATTTATACAAAATGTGATAGGTGGAGGAGCTTTGTAACCCCTATGATTCTACAGAAATGATACTTTGTGTCACTGGCCCACTCTGGTGGGACAGGATTCCCTGGGCTACAGTGAATCCCCTTGTAACTGGTTCAGGAAGCCCCTCCTCTGTTCTTCTAGGGCACTCACTGGATTTACAACTGAACATTTGCCAGAGGATTCCAGGGCTCCTCTCTCTCTGTATGAGGGGTGAAAATACAGCCTCAAGTCTGTGTTCCTGAGAGAAAACTCTCTTGTTCACTGCACAGTGAACCAGAAAAGCCACAGGCATGTATAGGCCATAGGGGATGCCCTATACACCCTATATGTGTCTTTTCCCAGAAAAATGCAGAGACCGGTTCAACCCCACAGACCCATTTGAGAGAACTTTTGTATTCCCCCCTCCTTTTGTTCATAGTGTCCCTTCTTGGATTCTATTTCAGTAGCGTCTGGCCCTTGAGCATTAGACAGGTGTAGAATAGTTGAACAAACTTTCCCAAACCAACACACACAACAGATGCTGGCAGAGTTAGTTTAAAGTAAGCCAAAAGCTTTACTAATTTGTCAAAGGGTACTGTAAATATCATACAAAAAGAAATTATATGCTTTTTTTAATATTGGTTACAGGATATGAAAAGAAAGTTGGAAATATACAAAAAAAAGATATATTGTTTAAAATCCACCAAATACAGTTCTACCTTGGAAAAGTCCTTAGTTGCTGGAAATGAAAAGTGTTCTTAGCAGGTTGCTGATTCTCCCATCTGTTTGGTGGAAATTCAGACAGGGTTCCAAGTCCTTGTTGCTGTCGGTAGAGTCTTTGAAAAAAGGTGTATCTGGCAGGCTCTTTAGCCCTTAAGTGGTTTCCCTGATGTAGTAATTACTCTAGTCCAGGTGCAGAAGTCCTAAGACAACAGGAATCTAGACTCCATGGCACCTCCAAGCTGATTTTAAACCTAGGTCCTCTTGTAAGGCAATTATTTCCAGTAACCCAGGCTTTGCTAAATGGGCCTGTTAGCAACCTTAAATGACCCTCCCATTTAAAACAGGATTCTGGAGGCCCAAATCCTTTTTACAATGTAAAGCAATATTGTTTGAATGAAAAAGACAGGTCACCTAGTAAGCTACAGGGTTGTCCGCCCAAAAACATTGGGAACTGTACCCCTCCAGTAAACCATATTGGATATTTACCCAGACTCCCTTGAAATCAGGCTTATAAAATGGGCATCCAAAATCCAGAAACCTGATTGGCTACATCTTCTGAGCCGTGTCCTTATCAGAAGATATTGTAGCCAACCGGGACTACTGCCCAACAAGGTGCTCCATGACAAAAAAGAATCAGTGAGCTCTGACAAGCATAAACAAAAACGTTGACTAGCAGAGTTCACTGAAATGACAGCAATCCAGACCAATGGCACTTGTGGCAGCACACTAACCATGTTGGTCACGTACAACATCTCCCTTCCCATACATACTTAAAATTTCTTATTTTATTTTACTCACACAGCCTTTCCTCCTTGTATTTCCACCTCTGATACTGTATCATCCTCACTTGGAGCTCCGTACTATGCAGGTGACCGCCCTCCACAACTCAACTTTATCCTGTCCTTTAAATCAGTAGCCTCAACAAAACACAGATAACATGTGCAGCAAAATACTTCTCCCTATAAACCAAAAGTTTTCCCCCCGTCTGGTGCGGTTTAAAAAAAAAAACACAAAACAGTACTCTATGGCACTGGCGTGGTTTGAAAAAAAAAGGGGGGGGAATGCTAGTCTACAGCACCTGCTAAAGGACACACTTGCTGCCAGCCACAAGCAAAGAACACGCTCACTCCTCACACTCCTGCCAAGTCACTGACTTCACTATCTGTATTAAAAAAAAAAACACTGTAACAATCAAATAAATTAACCAGTTTTTATTTCTACCAATGTTTCCTTTTTACACTGGTTATTGGGAGTAGGGGACAGAGATGCAGCAACATAGGCAGACACGGTTGCACTTCTGACTCAAAACACATATTGGCTGTCATGGAAAGGACAGCTCACTCCATTTAAATATAGCAAAACACAATTTGAAAGAACAATGTATACTAATAAAAATAAAGAAAAATTAGCTGAAAAATCCAAATTAAACATATTTTTAGTGACTTAATGGGGGACTATTTTTTCTATTTGAACTATTAAACCCTCTTTTTTATATTTTTAACTTCTTTATGTTTTTCCTTTTTATTCATTAAATAATTACTAGATGTGCCCATTTTGTAAGTGCAATAACACATAATGAGGTGTGGGTTATCGCCTGATAAGAGCACGCCTAAGGACATAAGGCACTCTGCACAAGCGCCTCATGCCTTAGTACACCCTTGGGCATGATCTTATCAGGCGATAACCCACACCTCATCGTGTGTTATTGCTTGCATATACAAAGGGGCCTTTTTATGAATTAGATAAATAAACTAACATACATGAGATACATGAGAACACAGCAATGGGACATGGCATGATCCTGCCACACTCTTCTATTGGTAAGGTCTCCCCTTCCTGCAGAGGCCAGCTACCCATCCTACAAGTATAAAGTCATGAGAGTTCCAACTTGTAAATATTCCCAATTTACTAACTGTATTCTTAGACTACAGTATGGCATTTATTGCATCAAACTGAAAGTCACACAGTAGAAAAATGTTAACCTTAAAAAGGGCTGGGAAATAATTTAAAAATTCAGTTGACAAAACAAAATCAAAGAAGTTATCACATTTCATCATCTTCAGTTTTCAGCATTCCCCCGTATAATGCAATCTGGTTCCTAACCTCCTCACTTTCCCCTAGAAGGACACTTGTGAATAGTTATGAGAATAATTCAAGTCTGAAACAAACTTAACAGAATGCCACTAAGAATTAGATAGGTCCTGAAAGGGTTAACATAAACAAACCCTCCAGATAGGAGAATCATTGCCCCCTCACATACACACACACACACACACACACACACACACACACACACACATGCCAAACCTTTAGCATGACCTTTTGTGACCCCACCTCTTGAACAAGACAGGTGAAATTATTTAACTCCATATGACGTTTTGGGTGGGATTTGAAAATTTTCATCTACCAAGTTCATGAGGTAGGGTCATAAGAAGCCTGTGTTAAAAATATGGTATAAAAATATGGAAACATTACCAAATTATGTGTGAACATTGAAATATTTCAATATTCATTAATAACTTCAAAGATTTTTTAACATTTTGACGTTAAAATTTCAACATAGTCATTTTTCACACCACCTCATAAATGTGACAGGTGTCATTTTTCAAATCCTAGATAAGATATGTTTTCGAAGTCGTGGTATGAAATGACATTTTGGTCAGTATTCTATTAATATCACATGTCATGTTTATAAGGGGGAGTCATAAAACAACTGTCTTGAAAATTATTAAGGAACATTGTGTATAGTACCAGCCTTTATCCCAGCAGGTAGTGCTTTGTGATCCCGTGCCAGTGAGCTCAGTTCAGGGGTGAGCTCAAATGACCCAGCTGGATGGGTCGAAGCTGGGGGAATAGCACTGTCATGCTCCACTACCTGGGAAGGGCAGGTGCAGGGTTGCCCACATCATCCCAGGCAACATTTAATGATTATAACTCTTCTCTTGGCATACGGCCCTGCATCACTGCATCCATAGATGCCAGATAGTCCTGTGCTTTGGCTTAGAGATGGACTCTTGTCCTGTGCATCTGTATCTGTGGCCATATGGAACTGCAGGGTCCAGAAGGCCCTGTGCTTCCACAATCTACCAAGCAGCCCCATGAATTCTTCACATCCATTGTTGCATGGAAGTGCAGAGCCTGCAGGACCTTCCACTTCCATAGATGGGTGGAGTCTTCCCTTGGTGCGGAGGGCCCTGCCTGTCTGTATCTGTTCATATAGGTCCCAAAGGGATCTGCATGAATGATGATACAATTTCATTATCTCAAAACAAAAGGAAATTCTTTTGCAAAAACTGCATTAATGCACAAGTCCCCACCCCACCCTCCCAAACAGCAAAAGAAAATGCATTAGGGTTATGGGTCACCAGAGTCTTGGCAAATCAGTGGTGGGTCTTCCTTGGGGTTGTCAACCATAATGCCAACCCTCTACCCTAAGCAAACAAAGTTGGACGTAATCTCTTTTCTTCACACAGGGCCCTGCATGAAGAAAGCTACAATTGTGGCAAGACATACTCTTCTACCTTTGAAGAGTGTATCACTATGAGGCACTGGCGTGGAGCTGTACCTTGTGCTTCAGGCAGGAGGCTGCATTAGGGTTGACAATGCCAAGAACATTCCCACCACTGATTTGCCAATACTCCGGAGACACAAAACCTTAACGTTTTTTCTGTTTGCTGTTTGGGGGTTGGGGAGTTAGGGCTGGAAACCCTAATGCCAAATTTTACTACTTTTGTGATATTAGCTTGAACCCTAACTATTTGACACAGTAAATAGTAATATGACAAGTGCAGTCTGGCTGACAGATTATCAAGACATGAAAAGTTTCATGATGGCATCTTGTGCAGTTTCTGAGATACGGAATGTCGAATTTTTGAAAAGTGCATTTTCCTCACATACTTAATACACTTTTTTTCTTCTCATGTACAGCCTAGATGGTGTGGATTTTTTTCACTAAATGTTCAGGGTAGAAGCAGCCTTTACCGAAGAAGTGCCTTTCAAAGATTTTGTGAAAAAATATTAAATAGTTCCAGAGTTACAAAGATTTTTATTTTTTTTCTGAATCTGCTCAGTAGGATTTTGAGTTAACCCTCTGGTACAAACCAAAAATATTTGGTTCACAAGAGCATTTTTGGTTTGCATCACTTAGGTGTCATGGACCAAAAATGGTTCTCATGAACCAAAATGTTTTTTTCAGTTTGTGACAGCCGTCATCTTTTTTTTTGTTTTCTGTACTAAAAAACCTTGAAAATACTTAAAGTTGATGTATTTTCAAAAACAAAGATCTCAGCCTATGTAAATGGGACCTGTTTAACTAGATTCTGGTGTTAGTTTTTTGAAACTATGCCTGAAAGTAAGATTTCTGGGCATCCATAAATCCTGGATGCCCAGCTCGGCAAGAAGAGCCGTTCACCTGCACTTTATATATGAGAACAGCAGGACTTTCTTGTGTTACGCAGCCACAGATGGAGTCATGTTGCCAGCTAGAGTGGGAGCAATGAGCTAGCAGTCCAGTAAGCCAGTGGTCTGTCTGTCTGTCTGTCTCTCTCTCCCTTATGTATCTGTCTGTCTATCTATCTCTCTATTTTACTTATACATTCATGAAGTGGAAAAGGGTACCCACACCAGTACTGCTTGGGTCTACTCCCTCCCCTTCAGGTTGCATGTCCTTCTTCACATAATATAGGTGGTGGCACCAGGGTACCAACCCCTGGTGTCACCTAAGAGTATTCTGACAATGGGGTGCTCAATCCCCCATGTTGGCTGGGTCCCCTGTCAAAAAATAAAACCATCCCTCTTTGATTTTTTTTAAATGAAACCTGTAAGTAAGAAAACTGGTCTCTTGCTGATCTTACCCCAATGCTCCCATGCGCCTCACCTTGACCCCTAACTCAGCACTATCACCCACACACCCTCACTCACCTAAAACTGTCCCATGGCATAGATGCACTCTCCAGTCAAAGAGCTGTCTTGTTGCTGGAACCAGCAACTGTGATATGAGAGAAAAAAAGGTAAGTCCAGTTTAATGTATGTACTGTATATTTCAATGGGTTTAGAACTTTTACTCATAACTTTGTCATTTTTCAATATTTTTACACCAAATTTTCAGCATAGCCTTTTTTGCGAATCCACCTCATGAACAAAGTAGGTTACATTTTTCAAATCTATCTCAAAAGGTGATTTCACGATTGCATTGTGAAATCACCTTTCAGGCGAAATTAGTAAATTTTCAATTATTGTGTTCATGAGGAGGGATTATTTTTTTGTGTGGCTCCTGCCACCAACAGGCCATCTTTGGCCCTACGTCTGCTGGCCAGCCCCAGCATCAGCCCCAGATAACTTACCTACTTCTGTGTTCCCCATGGATGACAACCCCCATGGGAAGGGCCACCCGGAGCTGGACCCACAGTGCTTCTGAGTGGAGTTAGAGCATCAGTCAGGGAGACACAATCAAGGCAGTGGTGCAGAACCTATGATGAAGTGGTGGGCGACATCCTGCGTGGTCCTGGATTTTCCCATTTTTTTCCCTGAAAGGCATGGCATGCAATGACATTGTGACAGGACTGCCTACATCTGCCCCACCTCTCCATACTGTTAAGCTTCATGGTACTAGATCCCCTGCCTCTGCAAGGGGCCAGTCATGCACCAGGTGCTGTCCCATCCTAGCCACCAGAGGAGGATAGCAGTCTCTGGGAGGCACCATCCTCCTATTCCCCAGCCAGCCATCCAACAGCCTGTGCATGTTTCTGAGAGATGGGATTATAAGAAGGCTATGATGAAAATCTGGTGTAAAAATATGGTAAAATGACCAAGCTATGAGTGAACTTGTAATACTTACAAACAGAGGTGATAAAGAAATAAGAGTCTCAGCAGGGACATGAATCCAGGCCACCCAGAATACCATTCCATTCTGATTGTGCTGACCAGCCATGCCACTGAGACAACTGGAACCTGAGCTGTCCCAGAGCATGTTACTCTTTCTAAAATGTACAACCCAATGGCAACAAAAATATTTACTTGTAACAATCACACAGGAGTATGGTGTGCATATTTATGGAACACATGCAAACAGAGATAAGAAAGAAGTAAGTGCTTCAGCTGTGTCTTGAACCCAGGCCACCTGGAATACTGTTCCAATTGCACTAACGAGCTGTGCCACTGAGACAACTGGAACCTGGGCTGTCCCCAAGCACATTACTCTTTCTCAAATGCACAACCCAATGGCAACACAAATATTTACTTGTAACAATCACACAGGAGTGTGATGTGCATATTTATGGAACACATACAAATAGAGGTGAGAATGAAGTAAATGCCTCAGCTTGGACTTGAACCTAGGCCACCTGGAATACCATTCTGATTGCGCTAACCAGCTGCACCACTAAGACAACTGGAGCCTGGGCTGTACCCGAACACATTACTTTCTCAAACGTATAACCCAATGGCAACACAAACATTTACTTGTAATAATCACACAGGAGTATGGCATGCATATTTATGGAATACATACAAACAGAGGTGAGAATGAAGTAAGTGCCTCAGCTGGGACTTGAATCCGGGCCACCTGGAATATTGCACTTCTGTGCAGTGATGGATGTAAATAATTCATGGGGCTGTCTGGTGCACAGTGGAAATGCAGGGCCCTGTGGTCTCTGCTCTTCATTGTGGCTGCAGATATAGATGCACCAAGCAAAGACTGCATTTGTCAGTCAATGCACAGGGCCCTCTGCCACCCATGGGTGGAGAGGGGCAGGCAACTATGCCAAGAGGACAGCTGTCTTCATTATATGGTACCCAGGCCCATGTGGCCAACCCTGCAACTTTCATTCCTTGGCTGGGGGATGTTGCATAACAACACTATCACCCCACCCCGACACCATCCAGCTGGGTCACTAAGCTCACCCCCAAACTCAGCTCACCAACATAGTATCACAAAGTGTACCCACTGGGGTCAAGACTGGCACTAGACACAAAGTTTGTTAACAATTAAATGTTTCAAATTTTGACCCCAAATTTTCAAGATACTTGTTTTATGATTAGCCTTACAAGCATGCTATGTATCATTGACAGGAGGGGAGAAATGTCATTTTGCACCAGAAGTGTGAAAACACATCTCGTCCAGAATTTAAAAAAACAGATATGTGCATGTTTATGAGGTGGTGGGGAAAAATGACTATGTTGAAAGTCTGGAGTCAAAATATTGAAAATTAGTCAAGTTATGAGTGAACGTTGAAGTACTGCAGCATTCACTCATAACCTATAAATTTTAATGTATTTGTACATCAGATTATCAGCAAATCCTTCTTATTTACCCCACCTCATGAACACAGTAGGTGAAATTTTCAAATTCTCACTGAAACATCATTCTGCACCACCAAAATGTCATTCTATGCCACAGGTGCAAAAACACATCTTGGCTAGGATCTGAGAAATGGCAACTGTCATGTTTGTGAGGTGTAAAAAAAAGGCTATGTTGAAAATTTGGGGTCAAAATATTTAAAATTACCAAAGTTACGAGTGAGCTTAGAACAATTTCATTGTACATAAATAATTTTGACATTTTTAGCTATTTTGACCCCAAATTTTCAACATAGCATTCTTATGACCCCAACTCATGAACAAGAGTGGTGAAAAATTTTCAGACCTGCCAAAAAGGTGATTTTGCCAAGTGATTGTGAAATCATCCTTTGGGACTGATTTGCCTATTCCACTGCCACTGGTCATGAGGTGGGGTCCCAAAAAGGTCATGTTGAAAATCTGGGGTCAAAATATGCAAAACTGGCAAAGATATGCATCAAAGTTCAAAACCCTATTGAAATACATTGAACCATTCTTACCTTAGTTTCCCATATTGCAGTTGATGGTTCCAGCAGCAAGATGTGTCTTAGATCAGAGATTGGATCTTTATTGTGGGACATGTTCAGGTGAGTGAGGGTGTGTGTGGGGTTGTGGGTGCTGAGTGGGAAGTTGGGCCGGGGGGGTCAGATTGGTGAGCGACTGTTTTCTTTTTTGCAAGAAAAAAACAATGAGGGATGGTTTTCTTCTTTTCAACTGACAGTCCAAAACAGGGGATTGAGCATCCCAGAGTTGGGCTACTGTTTGTTAAATAGGGGAGGGTGACCTGGAGGGGAGGGGGGTCCAGTGAAGTGATAGCAGGGGTAGGCACCCCAGTCCACTTATATAAACAAATTTGAACATTGGTGAGGGATGGGCCACCTGGATAGGAGCGGGAGAAAGAAGTGGTAGTGGGGTGGGCACCCTGGTCCACTTAATAAATAAACTACAGTCAATTCCATTTGTGTGCCATTCGGATGTGTGCACATTCCACTTAAGTGCACACAATCACGCTGTCCCGTTTCATTTTCTATTCGTTTTCGTGTTAAAGATTTCGGTTCTGTGCACATTGTTTTTCGGTTGTGTGCACACATTTCAGGTTGTAAATTTGTATTTCAGCAGCACTTCTGAGATATTTGTCATTAATTGGCAGCTACTTGTCAGCTACTTGACAGCCTTGTAAGCCTAATTTATTCACTCGTATTGTTATTCCCCTCAGTCAGTCACACAGGTGTTAAACAGCAGCCTAATCAAGCAGGTTAATCAAGGTTAATCAGCTGCTACATTAAATCAAGCAGCTTAATCAAGGTTAATCAGCTGCTACATTAAATTCAGCCAACAAACCTTTCGGTATTAGAAGTCACAATGGATAAGATCACACAAACGTTTTTTTCATAGAGCATGTACCCCCACCCCCGGAATGTTACCCTCACAGTTCGATGCCTTGGTTGCTGTTGACATCAATGAACTAGCCAGTGGCGAACTGACAGACAGTGACATTTGTGATTCTGTACTTGGAGAGAGCGGTATGAAAACTGAAGAAGACGAGGACCCAGAGGCTGAGGTGCCTACCACTGCGGAAGTCTGGTGTATGTTAACAAAAATTAGGCACTACGTGGATTGAAGAGAGCAGAAAGACTTTGGGTGGTTTCACTCTTTCGAAAAAAAAATTGAAACACTAAGTAAAAGCAACACGAAGCAATCAAGCATTACTGACTTTTATACCAGTAACTACAGCATTGCAAACTAGCACTTTAACCAGTTTTACAGTTTTTTTTAATTTTTTTTACTGCTATAAAGTATATTACAGTGCAGTATATTGTGTGTGACATTTTATAAACAAAACTGTTCTTAACATCTTTCCGGCTTAAAGTTCTGTTGTTCAACGCATAACTTGTTAACCGCAATCTCACGATTGCAAATTGGGAGTCCAGATGTCATTTTCAGCTGTGTGCATTTTCAGATGTGTGCACAAATTTGTGAGTTCCCAGGCATGTGCACACATCTGGAATCAACTGTAATAGATAAATAGATATATAGACAGAGAAGGAGAGAGACAAGGACAGGCAGACAGAACAGAGGATCACTGGCTCCCTGCTGTCACAGCAGCCTGCAGCAGGACTCCAGCTGCAGCTAGCTATTGAATTCAACAAAGTCCCACTGTCCTCATACAGAGAACACAGGTGAATGGCTTCTCTCATTAAGCTGGGCACACTGGATTTTGAGGTGCCCAGAAAAGGTACTTTTGTCCATTATTTAAAAAACAAACATCAGAATCTAGCTAAACAGATCCAATTTAGCTAGGCTCAGGTGTTTGTTTTTCAAATTATACCATTTTGTTTTATAGAATTTTCATATTGTTTATTTCGAGGGGAAAAGAATAAGATGGAAGCTCTCATAGCACAAAAAACTTTTGTGCCGTGAGAAGCAAGTGGTGAGAAACCAAAAATGGCCTTGTGAAACAGAACTTTTTGCGTCATAGCACAATGTTATCCCAAAAACCCTACTGAGCATACTCAAAACTGAAAAAAACCAAAACTTTAAATCCTTGTAACTTTGGAACCATTTAACATTTTTTCATGAAACCTTCCAAAGACACTAGCTTGGCACAGCACACTTCTACCCTAAAAGTTTTGGAAGAAACTTCCATTCCATGTAGGCTGTAGGTGAGAGCAAACCCAAATTCTATGGTAAGTATGGGAAAACAGTTAGACGTCTATAGGAAAATGACATATCCAGAAACTACACAAGCTGCTGTCACAAAACTTTCCACAGATTTGGACCTTGCCTCCTAGATAGCACTTGTAAAATTTCAGCTTATTTCATGGAACACTGCCAAAGCTATTAAGATGCAAAGTTAGGGGATTAATTAAATAATAAGGCATGACAGGGTGTGTGTTATTGAGTAATAACATCATGCCTTGGCGGGGTTGAAGCATGAGGCCACAAGCAGAGTGTGTTCAACACTTAAGAAGTGATGTTACTATAGAATAACACTCCCTGGAATGCCTTATTGCTATTATGCAATGGTTCCTTTGTTGAAAAAGAAAAAGAAAATAAGAAAAATATATTTAAAATGCTTTATCCTCCCATTTTCCTTAGGGTAGGTATACATATTGAAAAAAATAGTCCATAGTTTCTCTCTTCTGCAGCAGGTGGCGCTGCTGCTACCTGTTTGCCCTGTATCTTGTTTTAGGTCTCTGTTTACATGTTTGTGTCTGTGTAAGCCTGCCACCATTTTCGTTCGTTGAACCCTGCCTTTTCAGTCCACCAATAAAGTGAAACTACTGTGCTATTTTTCTTAGCTGTGTTCACTTGACCACTATGTTCTGAGAAAGGGGTATGTGAAGCACAAAGCTGGCCATTCGGCTTTTCAAATACTGCTCACTCTGCTTATGTGCTTTATGTTAGTGAAAGAGCAAGCCTGACTGAGCGGGATCAATAATTGAAAGGAACAGCCATGTGCTGTCCCTTTTAAGGTCTGCTGTTTTGGCTTTTAAGGAAAACCTTAAAATATACTGTGTAAATATAAAACTTTGATGGCTAATGACCAACTGCAATTGGTACTGCAAACGGACAGGCATGTGTTGTCTCTTTGAAGAGTTGCTTGCTCAGTCCCTCCTTTACACAAGCTATAGTATTAGAGCAAGTTCCACTCTTTTTGCTTTTAACTCATTGTCTCCTAGCAGACACCTGTAGTCATCAGTAAAATACACTGGTGTGTCCTGAGGACGCCTGCAGAAGTTGGCTACTGACTTACAGTGTGCCTTTGCAACATCTGGAGAAGTCACTTATATATTTTAATATATAATGTAACAGAATATAATATATATTTGACTGCATAACACCATTGGAAAGGTAATTCTGTGCTGAACAACCTTGCCACTGATATTTTGTGTATATCATCTATACTTTAGGAGTTATTCGCATTTGTTTATGGTATGGTGTGTATGGCTTATGTTGCTTGTTTTACTGAAAAAAACAAACTTTTTTTTGCTGTTTCAACCAGCACAGAAAAAAAAAATTACATATTATTATTTGCATACCACCATTGGAAAGGTAATTGTGTGCTGAATAACTTTGCCACTCAAACTTTTTGTCTAGCACCTACGGTTCTTGAGCTATTAGGAATTGTTTGTGGCATGCTGATTTTGCTTAGAAAGGCCCAGGATTTACTGTTAACAGTAAACAGAAGACAAGTGGTGCAACTTCAGAGAGCTCCTGTGGAGGCAATGAGTTAAGGAAAACCTTAAAATACACAGAGAAAATCTAAAACTTTAATGGCTGCTGACCGATGGCTATTGGTACCAGAAACTGCCAGCCATACGCTGTGTCTTTGAAGAAGCACTTGCTTAGTCTGTCCTTTTCGCAATCTCCAGTGTTTCATTAAAAAGCAAAAATTAGTAAATCACAAGGAGGAGGATCAAGGGATGGAGTGTGTGTGTGTGTGTGGGGGGCTGAAGTCCTTTACAGCAATGGCCCAGAATGACGGTAAGTGTTGGAAGGGAGGCATGATTTTTGCCTCTGTCATGCGGTTGTGTGTGTACCTGGACTTCATACAGTGATTTTATTGTGAAATAACATCACTGTTCAAGGTACCCACTGAGCAATCAGAGGTCAAGAAATGTCCTTGCCATTGCATAATATGAAACAGCCTACTCAACTCTAACTACAGGGGTGCTAACACACCCCTATAATAGAGAGAGAGAGAGGTACATTTATTAGTTTTTGAACAGAATAGCCTAAAATTTGGCATGCATCTTCTGGGCCCAGGATCTCTGGATCCAGAAAATTTGGTAAAGATCGGTTCAGTGGAGTAAAACTTTTAGAAGCTTGAGAAATATATAAAAATTGCCAAATTAAGATATTTTTTACTCACCTGTAGCTCAAGAATGGCTGACAGTTGAAAGTTGAAACTTACAGGTTTGTCCGAGCTTGACCCAAGACAAGTGTCTTTGATTGGGGGGGGGGGGTCTCTGGAAAATGTTTAGTTTTTCAATTATTAGCATTAAAAATGATGTTTTTTTACATGTGCAGTAATTTTTTTTGCATAATATTTTAACACTTTTTCTTCAATGACTGGATACTGAGTACTGAAAATAACTTTTTGTTTTAACTTTTGGCCATAATTTGACCATTTGGGGTTTGATTGACTCTAAATTCTCAGCATGGGCATGTCAGCACCCTATCTTATGGACATGTGTCATTTTGTTAATGCTTCCTAAAATGTTTCTTTGAGGAGCATTAACAAAATTACACTTTTGTGTTCATGAGATAGGGTAATGATATGCCCACCCTCAAAATCTGGGGTCAAATCAGATTTCAAATGGCCATGTTGTGGTCAAAATAAAAAAAAAAAAATAAAACATGTAAACAATTGTTTCTGTGACATGCGGTACGAAACTGAAAATGAAACATCAAGCCATTCCCTTTTGTTTAGCCACCATGGTGCCAAAGTACAGTAGCACTTAAGTGTCCCCCTCAAGCTATTGTGTTTGTCACCTTCTTTAATTGGTCACCTGGGTGCCCAAGCCAAGTGGCTATTGTTTTTAAAGTTCATTTTCATTTAGCTACCAGGTTACCCAAGCCCGGTGGCTATCCTTAACACATATGTGACTACTAGGGTGCTCAAGCCTGTTGGCTATTTTTTTGTGTAATTCCCACTCTCTTCTAACCTTGTAGCACCCATGCCACCCACTTCTCCCCTCTTTCTACATTCTTTTACCTGTAACAAAGAAATCTGTTCTGCATAGTGACTGTTTATTCTTGGCCTGTAAAAAAGAACATGGTCCATCGTTGCGCCTCCCCAACCCATTCCCACAGCACCTTGACCCCTCTCTTGCACCCTGCCACACCTTACCTCCCTCCAGTAACTCACTTACTTGATTTGGGTCCACCATTGTAATCCTTTGAGTGATTGGTGATATGCTCCGTACTGCATTTAAGTCCTAACTGAACTGAATACAATCTTTTGCAACTTATTTTTTTTTCACATTTTTCCACTTTTATTCCTAACTTTGTTGTTTTTTAATGTTTTGGCCCCCACATTTTCAGCATAGTCTTTTTTCACCCTATGTCATAAACCTGACAGCTATAATTTTTCAGATTCCAGCTGAAGTGTCGTTTCATGGGCATACTGTATCAATTTCCTAAAACAGTGCCCTGCATGAAGCAAAGAATCAGTTATAATGTCAGGCAGGTCCCATCTTTACTTTCTTCACTCAAGGCCCAAGACCTGTAGTTTGAAGTAGCAGAATCATGGGGCATAGCA
Source organism: Neoceratodus forsteri (assembly GCA_016271365.2). NCBI lineage: Eukaryota > Metazoa > Chordata > Ceratodontiformes > Ceratodontidae > Neoceratodus > Neoceratodus forsteri. Next base: position 552,927,404 of record CM028137.1, on the reverse strand, counting down.
TGGACCTATAGCTTGACATTGGGTCAAGAGGCTAGCAGCTGGTGGGGGGGGGCGTCAGGTTTCAAAAGTTCATAATTTCCCTCTCTTTGTCACTTTGGAACCCAAATGATGCATTAAAGGAGAACTGTGCTGAAGGTGAAAGTAATTTCTCCTAGTAGAAGCTGTTTTTAAGTATGGTTCCAATTCTGTTATTGTTCCATCTATACAAGCCTGTTAGTACCCTCAGTGGTTGGTTCTGATTTACACACTGGTGCTAAGTGCAATTCTAGAACTAAGTGATGTAGTTTATGTCCCTCTCAGCCACTGAGTTCCACAGTACAACGTGGATGCATTGTACCAACAAGGGAAGCGCAGAATAAGGGAAATAAACTACATCAGTTTATATACAATGTGCAATCAGTGCTCAGACTCTCTGACCTTGTTTCCGTGAATGTTTTTAAAACATTGGTCAAAAAATATCTCAAGGAGGCCTGCCACTGTCAAAAGGAATAGTATTCTCATCGTAACTTTGCATTTGATTACCTAACACTTATCCCCCTCATCTCCCCGTACTCCCTTTCAGCTTCAGTATCCTCTTCCTCTGGCTGCTGGTTTGGCACCACAATATTGATCCTGACATAATTTATGTTTCCTGCCTGATCTTGTTTGTTTCTTACTGTTATTGTCTATGAATGCCCTGCATTATTTTTTACTTTCAAGTGTACACCCAGATTGTCCTCCTGGCATAAATTGTCATGTTTTCAGACTGCTCTTGTTGCTATAAATTGTTATTGCCTATGAATGCTCTGCCTGTTGTCCTTTTTTCATTCAAATGTATGTCCAGGTTGTTGCTCTGTATCCAATTGCACCTTTCTTGATTGCATTGTATCTTATATTATGAATGTATCAATTACTGTATAAAACATTGCACTGCTATGTGTGTATTGCTTGTATTGTCATTGTCCTCCTTGTGAATGAGCTTGCTCAACAGAGTATTTCCTCTTAATAAACTTGAACTTGAGCAGAACATGGTACTTACTATCTTTGTGTCCATGAGACAGGGAATAGTAACAGAACTGGGATTAGTTTTTATAAAAAATCTCTTTCTACAGGGGAAAATGACTTACAGGTTCGGTGCAGTTCTTTAGTTTCTAAAAATGAATGAATTATTTTTGAGGAAGTAAGTTCTAACTTCATTTGTGCAAGTTACGATTTTTCAATCCTAACTTGCTTTGCAGGAGCCATTTGCCCCTGCACAAAACAGGAAGTAGATTCTGCTTTACTTCACCCAGTGCCCTTCAGATGCTGTGCAAAGTATTATGAACAGGGCTCATTGAGCCTTGCATGAAGCAAGAGTTGAGTCCTAATTTGCTTTGCACTGGGCCTTGCACAAAGCAGGAGATGAGACATAATTCTCTTACTATTTTGGCCATGTACAGTATGACTTTGTACACAAGCATCAAAAGTTTGTGTTAATTTTGGGTCATGTCAGACTTAGAAAATTTCTTCTCCCAAATGATTTTTGTGCTTTAAACATTTTGTTTGTTTTCATGATGGTTTTTAAAAGATTTTGTTCATGTTGGCCTTAAAATCATTTTTGTGACAGTTTTTCCCATTTTGTCATGTGTTACCACTTGCTATATGTTATGGGCAGGCACTAAGTTTGTTAAAATCCATCTTGACAGCTTGCGGTTACAATCGTGGCAACATTTTTTTCCAAATGGAATAATAATTAATTAATATTTTTGTTGAAAGTCAGCTCAGATGTCTTGCCAGACTGCCTTCTGATGAACCATACAACTGTCAACTTTTCCCACTTTTAGCTTTTAAGGTTTGTGTTCATGATCGAATTTAACTCAGAAAAAGCTTTGAGTTTTTCAGTTATTTTTTCTGTGTCTTTTTATCTTAAAAAAACAAAATACAATTTTGTCTTTAAACTCCTCAAAATAGTACTTCCTTGGAATGAACTCTAATAAATCAGTAAGTTTCATAATTTATGTCAGTGTAGTTTTCTATGTAGCCATAAGAAATTAGATGTGCAAAAAAAAGGGGAGATTCTGCAATTGTCTTATTTACTAACTTTTGAATGGTTAAGCCAATTTTGCCAAACTTGCCATAATATTAGCCCCCAGGGCTGGGAATGTGCACACCAAACTGAGTAGTCATAGAGGCTAAGCTCATCAGGATATAAGGAGTTAAACACTTGATTTTTGATACAAACTCTAACTCAACCTTAACATACTGCTGCTACCATGCCTGTATAATATTTATAGAAGAGGCTATCTGAGTAGTGAATCATGAAGAAATGCACCCCCATCATTAATGGTTCAATAATCACAGGGCTCACAGTTCTCTCTGTTTTTCAGGGGCTAAGTACAGTTCTCTGTGACTGTACTTAGCTCTGGGAGGACAGCCAGACCAGAAAACAAAAGAACAGAGCTTATGAAAACTCTAACATCTACTTCCTGCTGTGGAATCTTCCACAGCTGCAGCCTAGCTCTGCCATCAGCTGGAGAGGATTTAGGGATTTCTTTTTATGGCAAATGTCAGCTTGGGAGTCAACAGGACTGGTCAGATATGAAAAAAATTGTTTTGCAACCAAAGTGTAAATTGGTACCAGCCCCACACATGGGTGTGAGGATCTTAGTGCTGACTGTTCCCATTTAATTGGGCCTAACTCTGATATCAGCAGCATCAGATTCTGGGATTCCTGGTTACAGCAAATATTAGGGTGGGAGTCAGCAGGGTCCACCAAATACAATATAATATACTGCAGTAACCAGGCAGTAACCAGGCAGTAACCAGTAAGTGAAAAAATAGTTTGCACGCAAACTTCAAATGGAGACCAGCCCTACACTTGGGTGTGTGGTTCATAGTGTTTAAGATTCAAAATCTCAGAGATAATCTAACTTGGAAACTGTTGGGACTTAAAGGGCTATGAAAAATTAATAGGACACAAGGATTATGTAAGAGTCCTATGGTGATACCACCATCATTTTTTCATTATTTGTTTGAAAGAGAAATCACTGAAGGACCAAGAGAAAATGGAGCTCACCCTTGCTTGGGGGAAAAATGTTAGTTTTACAGAGAGCAATCTAATATGGCTGTTAACATCATGGAATCCTGCTGTAATATTTGGAGTGACTTCCTTTGGCACTTGGGCCAGAAAATAAAATTTTAGGTGTCCTGATACAAACAGAGCTACCTTATTATTCTGGTAGAGGGATTCTCATTTCCTCAACTATGATGGTCCATGTTAAAGGACGGGCAGTAAACATAGTTAATCTTTATGCTTACATTTTCAGTCTTATTGTATGTATGTATCATAGGAATATTTTAATTACACTGTTTATTTTTTTTCAATTGTTTATGATCCTTGTGTATGAGTGTTATTTTGCTACAGCCATTGTAGCTATCTGCATGAATTTAGCAAACTATACAAAAGTCCAGAAACTCATAGTAAAGGTTCATCACACTAACTGCAAATGCTCTGCCTAGCTAAAGTAACAAAGTTGTATATCCTGAGGGACAACTTTTATAGCATGTCACAAAATCTGGTCTCTCTTACAAGAAAATTATGATGTTATCTTTTTTTTTAACATGTCAAAGTTTTTATTGGTTACAATTTCAGAAATCAATGTACAAGAATTACATCAATTTTTTATAATTCCCACATGCCCCTCCCCATGACATAGAAATGTTACATATAGAGGTATATCATTCTATATGTAGATAGGTTGATTTCATTGTCTTCCATTGTCATCCTCAGGCATTCTTCTTTAGGGATATGCTTATTTGCTTAACATTTTTATCCTAAAGTACTTATGGCTCTTATTATTCATGACAGGAATGCTTAGTCAGTTCTTCCCAAAATCATATTTTCATCAATGGATCTATATTATCTTGTATTAGTCTCCATCTAGACCCTGATATATCATCTACCCCTATATCAATCAATCAATCAATCAATCAATCACTTTATTTAACCAGGCATAAACACCATTGAGCAAGCTCATTTTCAAGGTGGTCCTGGGCATAAATACAATACAGTACACTTCATAAGATTACAATTACGGTGGACAACAGTGCAAAAAAAAAAAAAGAAAAAACATTGTGAAGGTGCCGGTCAATATGGGCCTATACATACCGGTCAACATAATTAACATGCAAAGGTACATAATGAGAAGCTTTACTGAAATGAGAAGAGACAACAATCCCATATAGTCTCCGCTGAGTAAGAGCTCATACCTAAACGATAAAAAATAAGGAGGTATTAAGGAATAGGGTAGAAATTGGGGTGAAAGAGTAGGCAGCCAAAAGGGAGGCCAGAATAGGTAAAAGGTAGAGAATAGGCAGGGTCATCTTGGATTAAGGGAACTAGGCTTGTAGGTCCTAGGTTTCTGTTGTTAGGAATGTGGGGTGGATGAGATACTTAGGCGTAGGATTTGAGAGTGGCACACGAGGCTCAGGGGTCATCGGCATCTGAAACAGTTGCATGATTCAGAATATCAGAATATCTATATCAGAATCATATATCAGTTTTTCATTCGGTAACATTTCTTTCATAATCATCCACCATCTACATAAATTGAATTTTGGCAATGGGTTAGATTTCCATTTACTTAATATTATTCTTTTTAATGCCATTGTTGATAGTGCTACAATTGTGTTGTTAATATCTGATAAATCTCAGGAGTCAGTGGTAGATCTATATTTAGCTGCTTTCCAATCATTTCTTTTAATTCTTACCACCATAATTTTATCTCATCATATTCCCAGAATCCATGTATGAGTGTGCCTCTCTTCCCACACCCATGCCAACAAAGATCTGAATATTCATTGTTTATTTTAAATATTTGTGTTGGAGTCATATATACTCAGAATTTTCATTTGTATTGACTTATTTTATGCTGATGCATGCATCTGTTTGCCTTTGATTCCTATATTTCCACACTGGGTATCTGAATAATTTATATATAGTATATGGTTACCCTTTGTTATGTATAAAAATCAGCCTGCTCAAAATCATTGTTAAGCACATTCTAACCCATTATGCACATTCTAAAGTGTTGTTATGCACATTCCAAACAGTTGTTATGCACAGTTCAAATGTCAATTTTAAATTTCTCATCTATGCTACACCTAACTACTTACTAACCACCCAATGCCCAAAGTCATACCTTTTACCTTTCAAAAGTATGGAAATTTGATTTTGATATGGGAGTAGAATGAAGAAATGGCAAGATTTTTTGTTTTCACTTCAGTGAGGGTCTGTTACTCTAGCGTAAAAAAACATATACTATAAAAAATAAAATGTGGTCAACCACACACAACTCGGCATATGTTTCCATCTCGGGGTTGAGATGACAGCATGGACCTCTTGAGCTTCGCTCTCGAGGTTCATATGCTGTCATCTCAGCCCCTCGATAGAAACACAGCCTTGTTGTGTATGGTTGCTCATACATTATTCTCTATTTAATTGGGTATTCCATTTTACATTTACCCTGTGAATATGGTTTCTTTCTTTTGGTAATAGATTTTTATAAAATCTTGATAATAATTTATCTTGTCCTGTTCTCATTATTTCAAACTGTTCTTTTTTGACTTTTTCAATATTGGCATTTAGTGAATGGAAAATATTTCTTAACTTCCAAAATGTATTCTTTAATGCATAACAGTGCAAAAAATTACATCTCTCAAATATTATGGTGCTATCTGTCTACTGATATATACTGAAGTGAATTCCATTTGGTACAATACTTTGTTACTATACTTATGGAAAGTATACTGTAACAATAAATTTGCATATAATGTCTTGATTTGTAGGTGTACTCCAAGTAAATCTTTCCCATTGTTTGCTGAAAGGATTTTTTTTCCAAATTTGCTTGCTGGTTTTATGACCTCTGGGGATCTTCATCTTCACATTTTTATAGTGTCTCAATTCCTCCTGTCCCAGTTGACTGTGATGCATCCATGACCACTGATTCAGGGAGTAGCAACTGCCACAGCAGCAATCTCCTTTTAGCAGCCTGATATTCTGGTTCAACAAAATAACTCTGTTTAATCCAAACGTTCTGTTTTCTAGATATGTGCATAGGCCTTGCCAGCATAAGTGAATGTTTTGTTTTTAAAGCTTTTTGTTTCATCAAACTAGACACAAAACCATTAAAAAACACACAAATCACCCAAGGTCACAAGTCCTGTAATTAGTGAAGACTCTAGCTGTTTCCTTATGGAGTACCCCACTCAATTATGCATCAGATGTTTGTCATCTGTAAATGTAGCCTTCATTAAAGCTCCCTGGACAAATGGAGTTGCTTAAAATCACAGCTCTATTATTGTAAATGTGACAAAAACAGCTCTTGTTGAATTAATGGTCCAGGATGCATCACTGTCACATGGGAAAGGAGGCATTGTAGGAACAAGAACAGCCATAAAAATGTGAACATGGAGATCTACAGGCGCCATAAAATCAGTAAGTAAATTTAGAAAAAAAAATCATTTCAGCAAACAAAGGGAAGGGCTCGCTAGGAGTACACCTACTAATCAAAGCACTCTGCACAATATTTCTTTTGTTTGTAAATTTTGACTTTAGTTTTCCTTTAATGGGAGAATTTCAAAGTAGAGACATCTTTTTCATGTTAGGAAACTGTCTTGTGCACTCAGATGATTCAGATGATTCCCTGTAGAGCAGACAGCAAGTAAAACAATGTATGAAAAATCCATGTGTTCAGTTTTAACTAATTTCTTTAGATGGGCTGTCCCAAGAGAACAAAGCACTGATCCTAGAAATGATGTCACCTAGTGGGGGGGGGGGGGGGGGATGTTGAAGGTGGGTGGAGTCAGTTTTGCAAGCAGGCTTAAGTTTCAATGTGAGAACTTTAAGTCAGTCTGTGCTAGGACTTCATACATATACCATCTAACAGTTGGAGTCTGCCACAGCTCGCTTAGGTATCCTGAGTGGTAAGAATTTTTCTACTCTGCTAAATTTAAGAAGCTATAGGGAAGTGTTTCTATTTGTTTATTCTGCCATGTACAAACCATTTCTTTTTAATTTTTATTGCAACCCTGTAATTCCAATGGTCTTGTGTATGTATGATGCCCTATAGAATGTGTAAATATTGTAAAGTAGCAAATATTATTTTTATATTAAATATTATTTTTGTTCACTTCATGCCACTGTGACTGAATTTTTTTGGGAAGAGATAACTATTGGTATTGACAAATCCATGATCCACCATCGAAGGGAGAGAAGACTACAGTTACTATATTCTTGCTATATTTTTAGAAGTTAAGTGTTGTCTTGGGAGTGAATGACAGGAGATGGCCATCTGCCCTTAGCCAAAGGAGTGCTATACTGTATATGTGTGGACAGTGGCTCTTGTGGGATTCATACCAAGATAGTCCTTAGGAAAGAGAATCACTTGTGAGTGAAGGAAGTTATTGAGGTACCCTTAGAGGTGTTGTGGGTTGAGAAACTTGGCAAGCTGTTGCAGACTGAGTCCTGAGTGAGGGCAGGTTGTGATAAACTGGTGCCAGTAATCTGGCCTGTCAATAACCTAGTTAACTATCAAGTCAAATAACAGCATATTATATAAGGGAACACAGTGCACACTACTGATGTTATTTTTGTTTTAAGCAAGAGTAGTTAGAGAGAAGACATTGTCTCTGGACCATATGAAAAGTGCACTTTGCTAAGCTTACAAGAGTTGTGCAAAAGGAGAGAGGTGTGCTATGAGGAAAGCCAATGAGGGGCAGAACTCATAAACATCCTTGAGGAAAGTGACCAGGAAAGTTGTGTAAAAGTGGTCACTGCTAGCCAAAGTTATGAGACAGAAGCTGGAGAGCATGAAAGTGAGCCAGAGCTGGAAACTGGGGTAGTGATGTAGGTACAGAGGTTGAAGCTGGAGCTTGCGTTGATTAAGGCAAAGACTAGGGTAGAGCTGCAGAAGATGCAACTGTAAGCAGAGGAGCTAGAGAAGGAGGAGAGGTGAAATACTGATGAGGAGAACTGAAAGGCTGAGGCAGAGCTGTAACAGATACAGCTGGAAGCAGAGGAACGAAATAAGCAGAAGCAAAAAGATAATATGGTGAAGCAAAAGGCTGAAGCAGAGCTGCAGCAGATACAGCTGGAAGTAGAGGAGTGAGAGAAAGAGCACAAGCACCAGATCCAGCTGAAAGAGTGTGAACATGAGAGAGAGAGATGGAGATTCTGCACCAGAGGAAAACACCATGAACTGTGAGTAATGGCATGAGAAATTTGAACTGGGAAGCTAAAATTAATTATAAAATGTTTCCCAGATACTGTATCAGGAGTGGGATGATCTTGATTTGTTTTTAAGTCTATTGAGAGAATCTGTGGGCAATATGAATTGGGTCTGGCTCTTGGGCAGCAAAGTTTTACCATTGCTTACAGGCAAGTCATTAGAAGCTTTCACCAAAATGGGCAATAAGGATGGCACAGACTATGATAAAGGTGAAAAATACCCATGTCAATTACTTTGAATTAACTCTCAAAAACTATAGGCACAAATTTATAACACCATGAACTGTGAGTAATGGCATGAGGAATTTGAACTGGGAAGCTAAAATTAATTATAAAATGTTTCCCAGATACTGTATCAGGAGTGGGATGATCTTGATTTGTTTTTAAGTCTATTGAGAGAATCTGTGGGCAATATGAAATGGATCTGGCTCTTGGGCAACTTACATTTTGCCATTGCTTATAGGCAAGTCATTAGAAGCTTTCACCAAAATAGGCAATAAGGATGGCACAGACTATGATAAAGGTGAAAAATACCCTGGTCAATTATTTTGAATTAACTCTCAAAAACTATAGGCATAAATTTAGAGTGTTAAGAAAGGCACTGGGAGATATCTCTGCTGAAATGTGTGTTTAGCTAAGTAATTTGCTAGAACACTGAGTAAAGGGTGCAAAAACTTGCTCTGTAGAGGAAAGAAAATATTTATTTCTTATGGAACAGTTCCTAACCGCTACCTGAGGATCCCAGAATATTGTTGTTTGATAGAACTCCGAGCTCTGCAAGGGAGGCAGCCAAGATCAGTTTATATCCAGTTGACCATAGTCTCATCACAAAGGTAATGGTGGAAGGTCATAAAGTGGTTTTAAGGGGACTGGGGGTGGGGCAACCTGAAGAAATCCAGCCTGTACCCAACCCAAAAGGGAAGCGAAGTGGTTTCAGAGGTAAAGAGTCTGGAGAATGCAGGTGTTATATCTGTTAGAAACTGTGGCATTTGTCATATGATTGTTTAAAAACCTGCAACAAATGGGGCTATTGCAGTTGGAGCTGGCAGCTTGGAAAGCAACCAGCAGACAGTGGCTAGTACACAGAGTGCAGAGCCTTCTAAGTTCACTGCACATATGCACCAAGTGGTGGTGAACTGATTGGTAATCCAGGGATTGTGGGACACTATTGCCTCCATTTCTATGGTGAAATAGGATTTGATTCATGAGGACCTGATCCTGCCTGGCCAGTTTTCTTGAATTAAAGAGGTGATGGGTCAAATAGTCTCAGTGCCAATGGCCAGGATCTTCCTAAACTGGGAAGGAAGCAACCCCTACTTCAGTAGCAGGGGAGATTGTAGCTGAAGGATGTGCTGGGAGTAGCAGTTCTGGATCACATGTACAGACAGAGGAGAGTCCAGCCATGGGCATCTCTCCCACAGGACAGTGTGTTTTGGGGAAGGTTAGGCATGCAGAGCTGGGGAGAGCTCTGCCATCTCTCCAGAAATTAAGGGAGTTCACCACCAGTATGGAAGTTGACTCTCCCAGTTCTAAACAAAAGGAAGGTGTACTGGGAGAATGGGCTCCTTTACTGTGACTGGTTTCCAAATGGAGGACCAGAGGAAGGGGTACTCTGGCAGATAGTGGTTCCTAAGGAATATAGGAAGCAGTTTTTGGCCTTAGCCTCTGACATAACCTTTTCTGGACACTTTGGAGTCAGCCATACAAAAAAGCGGCAGACAAACAATTTTAACTGGCCTAGTATTTTTAAGACATGGCAAACTACTGCCTGACTTGTCAGCAGTGCCAGAAGGTGGGAAAGGTTAGGAACAAGGCTACACTGCCACTGATTCCCCTGTCTACTACTGAGGAACCATTTTGGTGAGTTTCTGTGGACACTGTGGGGCCACTTACCACCACAAGTCACACTGGCAAGTGGTACATCTTGATGGTTGTAGATTACCCCACAAGGTACCCAGTGACAGTGCCCTTGTCTTCCATCGAGGCTGAGAAAGTGGCTAACAAACTGCTGTGGATATTTAGCTGGGTGGGTTCTTCTGAGGAGATTCTGTTGGACTGGGGCACCAACTTCCTGTCTGATTTGATGTTTAGTCTTTGGGAGAAGTGCAGAGTGAGGCAGATCAGAGGCTCCCAATACCATCTTCAGACTAACAGTCTGGTTGAGTGATTTAATGTTTTTCTTCAGGCCATGGAGAGAACATTTGCTGACCAGCATGCAAGAGAGTGGGACTAGTACTTACCACATTTCTTATTTGCATACAGGGAAGTCCCCCTGAGTTCACAGGGTTCTCACCCTTCAAACTCCTATTTGGATATTGGGTGAGGGGCACCCTTCATTTTTTAAAGGATGAATAGGAGGATGACCTTACTCCCCAAAGGGAATCTGTTGTGGAGTAAGGCCTGAATTTCAGGTCCAGACTCAATGAGGTCATGGGATTCACCCAGGGGCACTTAGCCTCTGCACAACAGAGACAGAAGACATGATATGACCATGGGGCCAGAGCCTGGGAGTACAAAGTTGGGCAACATGTGTCGCTGCTCATTCCCATCTAGTGGAAAAAACTACAGGCAGCTTTGAAGGGTCTATACTAGTGGAATAAACTATAGGTGACTTGGAAGGGTCTGTACTCAGTGGTCAGGATAATGAGTGATGTTAATTATGTATGTGGTAGAACTGCCTGACAGGATGCGCAAGCAGCAGGTAGACAATGCTAATGTTAGCAGCTACCCAGAGGAGGGGACAGAGGAACCCACTGGTGTATCTCTTGGAAGAGGGTAAAAGAATCCTCAGTGGACACTGTCAGCCTCTCTGAGAGGCTAACACCAGCCCAAGCTACTGAAATGTGGAGAGTGCTGCAAACATTCATGGGGAAGCTGGGTTATACAATGCTGGCAGAGCACCACATGGATACAGAGTCTCAGGCCACCCTGAGGCAGCCACCCCACCAAATTCCTGAGGCTGTAAAACATGCCATAGAAGGAGAGATCAAGGAGATGCTGGCTCTCCAGGTGACCCAGGAGTCTGGTAGTCCCTGGGACTCCCCATTGGCAATGATCCCCAAAAAGATGGGACATTGACATTCTGCATCAACTACTGCAAGGTCAGTAGCTGTATGGAGTCAGATGTATGCCCCATTCCCAGAACAGATGAGATCTTAGAGAGATTAAGGGAAGCAATATACTTGACCACCATGGACCAGACAAAAAGCTATTGGCAGGAGCTTCTGACCCATGAAGCCAGAAAGAGATACATTTTTGTCACCCCATTTGGGTTATTTGAGTCTACAGTAATGCCAGTCAGGATAAAGAATGCATCAGCAACCTTTCAATGGCTTGTGGACTGCATTCTGAATGAAGCAGAAGCTTCTGTGTGGGCATACATGGATGAAATCATCATCTATAGCCAGGCCTGGAATGATCACATCAGGCACATGACCAATGTGTTCCACCAACTTCAGGCTGTTGGGCTGACAGTCAAGGTGGAGAAGTGCCAGATAGGAATGGTGGAAGTGTCATACCTTGGTCACAGGGTAGGGAGTGGGTACATCCATCCTGAACCAGTGAAAATTGAGGTCATACAGGGACAGGCTATACCTATGACTAAGAGAAATGTACAGGCCTTCCTAGGGATGGCAGGGCACTACCATGAGCTTGTGACAAATTTCAGCAGCATGGTCAAACCTCTATTTGATCTCACCATGAAGAAAATGCAGGATAAAGTTCAATGGATGGACACTTGTGAAACTGCATTCTGCCAGTGGAAGGCGGCATTGAATTAGGCACCTGTGCTCACCTGCCCAGACTATTCTCCATGGTTCATTGTGCATGTGAATGCATTAGATCATAGGTTAGGTGTGGTTCTGAGGTAGGTTATGCACTTGGGACAGGAACACTCAGTCATGTACCTGAGCAGGAAGCTGCTGCCAAGAGGGGAGGCTATGCCACAGTCAAAAAGGAGTGTGTAAGTATTGTCTGGGTTTTGCAGAAGCTGCAACCTTACCTGTATGGAAGAGAGTCCACCCTGGTCACTGACCATAACCCTCACATGGCTGTATAGGACCAGCAGGCAAAACCCCAACTTGCTAAGGTGGAGCCTGGTGCTGCAGTCCAATAATATGGATACTAGGCACCACAGTGTGCAACAGCACAGAAACACTGATAGGCTGTCTAGACAATAGCTAGGACAGAAAAGAAAAAAGGGGAAGAGGTGCTGCAAGAACTAGTGTAGGGTTCACAAAGAGAGTGAACCGAGGTCATAGCAAGTGGAGCCAGCCAGCTCACATGAAAAAACAAACATCCTTTAGGGGTGCGAAAGGAATATGTTTTTCATTTCTCGGGGGATGTAACAATAATTGGGTACTTTTTAATTAATTCTCTCTGGACAGATATCAGCTAGGCTCTAATCAGCTGAAGGGACAAAGTGGGTTGTTTGTCCTGTAAGCAACAGGAACCCCTGGTCAGCTAATGGGAGAACTTCAAAGCAGAGAAGTTTCTTGAATGCCAGGAAACTGCTTTGTGCACTCAGATGATTCTTTGTGGAGCAGACAGCAAGTAAAACTTGCCATTGAGTACACAAAATCCATGGGTCAAGTTTCAGCTACTTCCTTTAGAGGGGCTGTCCCTCGAGAACAAAAAAATGGTCCTGGAAATGATGTCACTAAGCAGGGGTGAGAAGGGCGGGTGTAGCCAGTCTTGCATGCAGGCTTAAGTCTGAATGTGAGAACTGTAAGTCGGTCTGTGTAGGGACTTCATGCATACACCATCTAGGAGTTGGAGTCTGCCATGGCTCACTAAAATATCCTATGTGGTAAGAATCTTTCTACTCTGCAAGGGTTAAGAAGCTATAGGAATGTATTTCTATTTGTTTCTTCTGCTGTGTGCAAACCATTTATTATTAATCTCTGTACTAACCATGTAATTTCAATGGTCTTGTGTACGCATGATATTCCATAGAATGTGTAAATATTGTGAAGTAGTAAATATTATTTTTAGATGCTTCATGCCTCTGTGACTGAATCTTTTGGGGGGATAGATAACTGTTGGTACTGACAAATCCATGATCCATCTTCAAAGAGAAAAGGCTATGGTTTCCATGTTCTAAGAAGTAAAGTGTTTTTTTCAAGAGTGAGTTGCCCTTAGCCAAAGGAGCACTTAACTCTGTGGGCAGTGGTTCTTGTGGGATTCAGACTAACAAAGTCCCCAGGTAAAAGAATCCCTTCTGAGTGGTGGCAGTTACTGAAGTACCCTTTATTTACCTATTAGTTTTACACACTTCATGCCACTTTGACTGAATTTTTGGTGAATAGATAACTGTTGGTAATGACAAATCCATGCTCCATCTTTGAAGAGAGGAGGCTACAGTTACTAGATTCCTTACTATATTCTCAGAAGTAAAGTGTTGCCTTGGGAGTGAATGAGTGACAGGGGAAGGCCATCCACCTTTAGCCAAAGGATCACTATACTGTGTGGACAGTGGCTCTTGTGGAATTCATACCAAGAAAGTCCCCAGGAAAGAGAATCACTTGTGTGTGAAGGCAGTTAAAGAGGTACCCTTGCAGTTATTGAGGGTTGAGAAACTTCACAACCTGTTGTAGACTGAGTCCTGGTGAGGACAGGTTGTGACACATACACATTTAGGGAACTCTAATGTTTAATTTCCTGACGTTTGCTGTATATGTGAACCTTAAGCTTGTGGAAAGGGGAAATACACAATTTCATGACTAACATGAAATTAAATTAACATTGGGGTTTACATGCACAGTAAAAAAAGTCTAGAAACTGAAAGTTAGGGTTCAACACCTAACAGTACATACTGTAGTTACAAATTTGTATATCTATGTCATTCTATTTTATATATATATATATATATATATATATATATATTTAAGAATTTTTTTATTCCCCTGAGGCCACGGCGTACACATGCGTGTGTGCGCATGGAGGTGCACACACATGCCAGGATCTGGTGGCCCCTTCTGTCCCTCCCCAAACTTGCATCACTGCTCTGTACCACCTGCACTGCCCACCAGAACTCCACCCAGTGAAAGCGGGATTACGGTGGAATGGGCATCCACCCCTTTGGAGGGGAGAGCCACAACTCGATCCTGCCCCAACTCTCCCCCCCGAGCCAGCTCCCTGGTGACCCAAGGCTGTTTCTGAACCCAGATCACCAGTGTAGCATGAGGTAATGTGCCAGCACCTCAGCCCACTGCACTACTGGGCCAGCTATTACATAATTTTTTTATTAAACAATAATATTATAATGTTATCTAAAATTTTCTACAGATACCTGTATATACTAAAGTGAATTCCCTTTGGTATAATACAGTTAGGCCTAGCTATTCAAAGGGATTGCACCTGGCACAACTGAGTTGTACCAATGCAACCCCAGAGCTGCACCGGTAATAGCTCAAAGGGAATTGCACAACTCAATTCTCAATGTGCCGGGCACAAAGATAATATATGCAGCACAACTCCAGGGGGCATGCCCATGAATATGTGGCACATCTCAATATTCAGCCTGGGATATGTAGCACATCTGCAGGCACAACCCAGAGATGTGCGGCATACCTGGGCTCACAGTTGAGCCCATAAAAAAAGGCTCAAGTGCAGTCCACTCACTGGTGGGCTGCTGTATTGCAGTGTACAACAGAACAGCCACCGGCTGTGGGCAGCACCCCCCAACACCGTGCACAAGCACACACAATAGGCCCTGGTGGTCCAGTGGTTTCCCCCTCCCCATCCCGATACTCTGATCACCGTCAAAATAATGAAATGCATATCCTTGGTGGTCCAGTGGTTCCCCCTTCCGTGCCCAAATCCCCGATCACCATCAAAATATTAAACAACATTTCCCTGGTGGTCCAGTGGCACCCCCCACCACACCCAGACCCTCAGCCCACCCAGCTCCCCTGGTTGATCAGAGGGCAGCATACCCACCACGATACCACGCTGCCCAATCAATGATAGCTTATGGTAGTGGCTGCAAGCTCATTGGTACACATTGTGGACCAATGGGCTTGCAGTGCATACTGTAATAATTCACAACTTTGTGAGTGAATGACTATAACCATTTGCATATCGGTGTCTGAATATCAGGAATTTGTGCACAGTGTATCTCTGCTGCACTGGCACATTTCCCAGTCCTGGTATTCAGACCTGTCTGGGGGATGCGCCGGCACATTGTATTTGTACAGCATGCATTATTTGTAATATTCAGAGGAGATGCGCCATGGCACATATCTTTTGAATATATCCATTTGTTGCTCCAGCGCAACTCAGTTGTACCGAGCAGCCATTTGCGCCATTGCCAGATGCAATTTTGAATATCGGGCCCTAAGAGGTCAGCATTCAAACTCTGAATGTCCTGACTTATTTGTCTGTGTGTAAAATTAAATGTTATCTTAACAAAGTGTTTGGGAATTAAAAATCCATTCTATTTCAAATGCAAACTAGAAAAAAAAGTGTTTATTCTTAAACAGAACAACCACTATTATCTTCCAACCATTTCCAAAAATAATGTTTTTTAGATATTTTACGTTTGAAATTATATTTTGAAAAGTATAACTTTTGAAATGTCAGGCTTAGAAATGTAACATTTTTTATACAAGAGCTTGGAGTCCCACATGAATAAATCCTAATCTGTTGATACATGTATATACATGTCAAGTTACTGTAATATGTTATTAAAAATAGCAGTATTTCAAACATGTTTTAAACCATTTGTTTTTATGTATTGATGTATAGAAGATGCAGTGATGTCTTATACAGATATATCAACTTAGCTCACTTCAAGATGACATTTAAAAAAATTAAGATTCCATCCCTAACAGTTCCAACGTTATCCCATTTTAAATAAAGTGTCTTTCGAAAGGATTAAATTTGGAACTACTGTGACAAGAAATTTATTTTTCAATTGAAAGCCTGGAGTCAGGCCATTAAGGATCAGGTCAGCAGATACAGTTGTTATGTTTCAGTACTATTCTATATGTATCAATACCATTTGAAACCCCTGTTTTGGGAGGGCTGAAGCCCGAGGTTCAATGTGGGGGAACTGATCCTCCCACATATCAAATATAAGTCGGCCTCTCACAGCAACCCATGCTCAATGTGTTTTGTTCTGTGCTTGGGCAGCTGTGTGGTCTGTGTGGCTGTGCACTCCCTGTTCTTGTTGCCTGCCTTGCTCTTCACTGCCTTACCTTTTGCTCATCTTCCTTGCTCTTTTCTTGTGTCCTGTTTCCTTTCTTGGTGACTGCTGCTGCTGCTGTGTGTTCCTCACTCATGTGTCTTCTCATCTCCCTCCTGCTTTCTCCCTATTTCTCCATTTGTTCTGTGCCTGTTCTCCCCTCTTCCATTGTCTTGTGTTGGCATTTTTTTGTTTCTTGCTTCCTCACTCTTTCCCTGCCATTTCCCCTCCTCACTCCTGCCTCTCTTTCGGTGGTTCTCCACTGTTCCCTCCCCCCCACCTTTCTCTGTTTGTGCTTTTGCTCCTCTGTTTCCATTTTTCTTTTCAATCCTTTTTGGGCTTTTTTTTACTCATTTCAGAGCTACTGATCTGTTCCTCTGCTAGCGCTTCCAGGTTTGCGATGCCACCTTGTTATCAAACTAACCCTCAAACATATTGTAGTAGTTAAAGGAAAAGGTGCTCACTGTGTTTTCCAGTTTGAGAGTGGGAAGATCAGCAGGAATGTGCACACTCTACCCAGCAGCTTCATCTTGTTACAGTTTGAGGAGTAGCTCCAATGGAGGTAAATCATTAGAAGCTCAGTAAGACACCTCAAAAACATGTATTTCTTTAAGCAATGCAATGCCCAACAGTACTCTCTCAGCTCCAGGGCTCAAACATGGCATAATAAGTAAACACAGTGAAAGGTGGCTCCTCAAGCAACCGCAGACCTGAACCAAGTGGCAAAGTACTCACACAGAAGGAGGAACATGGCTTCCCAGTCTCCAATCCACAAAAAAAAAACACTCCTTGCTGTGGTACAGTGCTTTAATCCCCATTGCCCCCCCACACACACACATGTACGCATACACACACACACATATATATATTCAATGTTTTTAATATTTATTTTGCCTAGCCTTTGGTTGTCGCAATAACTGATGCTAATTTTTTTTTAAATTTATAATTAGTGCACTGTCATTTTAAGAAAGCACCCTCAAATTGGCTATCAGTTCTGCACCAACTTCACCTTGAGAAAGCACTAGTATTGCGTGAAAATGTTTGGTCACTGAGGGAGGGGAATATGGAACATCTTGCTGCTGCTTTTAATGAATAAATGGTTATCCTGTAACACAGCAAGGAGTGTTTTCTCATGGAGTGGAGAACGGGAAGCTGAGTTCCTTCTTCTGTATGGCTCAATAAGTATTCAGATTAGTAGAAAAAGGAAGCAGACTGAACTGCTGCATTTCCTCTTCATGTTCTCAATTTCTCATTCATTTGACTCCCCTACCTCTCAACCGATTGCCTCACAAATCAAGGACTAAGACCTAAACTCTGGGATACATCTTCAAACTCATTACTATGCACTCAGACAGCTATCAGAATAAGGAGAGTAATGTAAGGAGTATTTCTGCAGAAGAACATGTCTGTAACTACTAATTGACATAATTTGTGCTTTAATCTCCACTGTTCTGTCACAACATCATGACTGTTCTGAGGGACACAGGAATCTTTTGAGGAGACATCAGGGATATCCTTGAAACCCAGGGACAGCTGACAGGTATGCTAACATTGAACTTCACTGTTACTACAGGATACCAGTAATTGTTAACCTCATCACTTCCACTGAGTGAAAGAAGAACCCATTCATCTCTGTTAACGTTGAACCACCCATTTTCATTCATTTGCTCTCTTGGTGACAATGTTCCTACTCAATAGTACTGTTAACAAGGTTGAAGACTGATCCCATAAGTTATCCATTCTGGCTGCATTCAATCAATCATTAGATCTGATAATAGTCTACCATATTTTATCTTTTGGGCTCCTGTCAATGTCTTTACTTTAGAATATAATGCTAATTAATTGTCAGGTCCAGCCAGGTGGGGCAAATAGCATTTCCTGATCTGCTGAGCATCTCCTGATCCGTTGAGCATCTAATCTACACTAGCTTCCTAACTAACTAGCTAGAGCAAGCCAAAACAGTGTCGCTATGACACCACCAAGTTCAAAATGTTTTTCACTCTTATGACCCACATCTCCTCAAGGTTATGGAAAAGAATTCTAGCCTGCATATCTCACCGTCAATGACAATATCCAGATGGCCCTCATTTGGGAACCAAGTCATTAACCCACTACTCCTAGAGTTTCATCATAATCAGTAGCATGAACTCTAACTCAACATATTCAGTAATGCAGTAGCAGTTTTCTTTTCTTTACTTCTCACAGCCCTCACCAACAGCCCTCAGGGCACTGTCTCCCTAACTCATTCCTTCAGGAGATCTATAAATGTAGGTAGGTGACCTCTGTCCACCAGAAATGGGAGTCTCCAGTTCACTTCATTCATACCATCACAATTTATAAGCCAAAGGGAACACAGCCTCACTGGAGCTGTTCCATCTCTGACAGTGTCCAGTAACAGGCCTTCAGCTGCCTGGGGCTCATTTGCCTTCTCTGCCGCCAGGGGTAGACACTTCCCCATGAACTTCTGAGAGAATACATAGTCCCCTATTCTTCCAAGAGTCATAACAGGCTCTATTTCTCCTGCCTGGGGTTCATCCCTCTGAAGTGCAATATGTAGCCACATATTAGCACTCAGGCATCTGCACTCCTACTCAATCTTATCCTTTTGACTCAAAGAAGGTCTTTAGAGGTTCCCTGGATTTCTTCTTACATGCACCAATCTCCAGTGATGTTTCCACATCTATGGTCATTCAAGTTTCTACCACTGCTCTTGGTTTTCCTCAGTTTGGACTTGCACAGGTCCCCCTCAGACTTCAACTGATTCATGCCAGCCTTGCAAAAACCTCCACAGTCATACTCCATTGAACCTCTGATGCTACTTATGGTCTACTTCTTCTGATCAAGATGGTCCTCAGGGTCTCCCACAGAAGTCTTCAGATGCAACATCCTTTATACTCCATGCCTTTCCAGCCATCACTGTCTTGAGTTTTCTGTCTAACTCACATGCCTCATTATCCCCTTCCATATCCAGTAGAAGACCACATGACTTAGTAACTGGCAATTCTCAGTATGCCAGAGGTCTTGAACCTATCCAGCTCATTTTGCTTAGTTTCTGCCTTGATTTCTATGGATTTACAGATTCAGATTCACCCAGTGACATTCATAACACAGACATGGTAAGCATCTCTCCCATTGTAGTTTGCCTTAGCACTCTACTCCAGCTTTTTGACCATATAATACCTGCTGCCTTCCTTACACAAGCTCCATTCTTTCAACTGTCTGCCATCCATAGCACTCCTTCTACACTGGAACCACAAAAGTGATATACTTCCTCAAGTTATCCATCCCTTCTCTGCTACGGGTCACCTCTGTGGGATATCTGCATGAAATGGAAGCATGCAACAAGAAGTGCCATCCCAACAGTGAGTGGTTTCCCTGCTCTGGGTTGCCAGTATTCTCCTGCCTGTTATGCAACTTCTTTGAGTATAGTGTACCCTTTGAGGAAGTTGTATAACCTAGCACTCCAACTCAGCAAGTTGTCTCAATCATCAACCTTCAGTACTGTCAAACTGCATGGGTATTCTTCCTCTGATTCCTCTGTCTCTCCCAGAAACATTAGGATGAAAAGCTCACTCCTGATAATAGCTCTGATGGCAAAGCCTACCTGAGCTCCACTTCCTCTTCTCTCTCTCTGTTCCCATGAGATGCTGTGCTTTGTCACCATTCATCAGGGTCCATCCTATACAAGGTCAATCACTCTACTATTGCATTCACTCACTGAACTGGCATTAGAGGTTTCCAAGAACCATAGATGGCCTTCTTCTCCCTTTGAAGGTGGATCATGTATTTGTCAATAACAACAGTTATCTTTTCTCCCAAAAATTCAGTCACAATGGCATGAAGTGTGCAAAAATAATATTTAATATAAAAATAATATTTACTACTTCACAATATTTACACTAAATATCTGAAATTTGGAACTGGTGTCATTGATTCTTCTCCTTCTACCCCTCCCTCTGGAAGCCACTGCTATGGGAACATCTTCAGTCTGTGACATTGTCAGTCATCAATTAATCAACCAACCAGTGTACAACATTAATCGGGCAAGGCTTCATTGCATTCCATTGTAGCTACGTGAAGGCTGATTTCATAATCTTTAACTTAAACCTCCCACTGGCTTCTTATGTCCCACAGAAGAAATAGCTGTTTCTGTACCTTGATGCTAACCTTGGGATGTCATTCATTTATCCTCAACAACCTTCATCGTGACATCCCCTCCTTGAGTCTCTAATCTCATCAGTTCAAAATATAAGATCATCAGCAAGAGAAGCTTGATGAGGACCATCATGATGCCTGTTCCTAAACAACTCACAACATTGCTTGGAATAAATCTTTCTCTGTTTGTGTCATCCAGTCATACCCTAGGATAGTGGTGGCCAATACACCTTGTATCGGGATCTATTCTGGTGGATATCAAGAAGCTCCAATATCACCAGTAATAAAATGAGCAAAAAGTACAATTATGCTCATCAGCGGTAAGGATCTTCATGGATTTGAAAATGCATCTTTTGCCCCAAGATCCACCAAAATCTCTTGAGATCCACCAGTGGATCTAGATCAAAGTATTGGCCACCACTACCCTAGGAGTTCCTCTAAATACTCATGTTTTCCATTTTTCTAGGAACAAGCTGATGCTTTATCAGCTCTGTCTTAGCCATCTCCAGTCAGAAGCCATTCTCCTCAATTTGTGTCATCCTGCCTCCTCAGTTCATTCTTGTACTTCTACTCATAACCTGCTGCCACCATACCTCATTATTACGAGTGTCAGTGCTATTCATTAGGTCTCCAAGTTTTCCTCTCTTAATCAGAAGTGCCTTCTTTTAGTATGCCTTCATCATTCTCTCCCTCTTGGAATCAAGTGAACTCATCCAGAACCCTTTATCGATTCTCTGTCAATGACGTAGACACCAAAACTCATCAAAGATCTGTGTGCTAGCTGTCATCGTACCTGAACATGAACTCATGAGTCATCTCATCTACCTTCCTGCATCATTGAGTGGTATATTGTGTCAGTAAATTTTGCTTTAATCCTCTCATTCATTAGTATCTTTTTATCTCAACTTCAACCATTGTCAAACGTTCTAGATGAGTCCATATTCCATTTCCTGATGATGAAGAATTATTATTTATCAGCTCCTTCAGCAGCCTACTCTCCAACTTGCCCAGAATCTTCTCCATATCTTCTGACTTCTATCATCCAGCAACAACTACCATATTGTTCAAAGCATCTGAGATCTCTCCTATGACCACCCTCCAAGTCCATCGCTTTCTTCTTCTTCTTTGTTTTCCAATCAAAGCAACATCATCAGCATCCAAAACAACATCCTGCTCCTTCACTGAGATGGAAGATCCAGCATGGAGCATCCTCTCTAAATCCAGAACAAGGAAAATAATCAGGCATTTATGATTATCTCCTCTTAGTATGCCTAGAGGAAAGGCAGGTCAGTAACCATGGGTCCTCAGAGGTTTCCTCCGTAAGGGTTTTTTCCCCTCTCCTGCATGCTACTGTCTACACTCTCCATGAGTTGCAGAAAATTATCTCTTTTTGGGCCTTCTATTCCCTAAAATGCTGCCTGACTCTGCTACTGAGAGTGGGAATAGAGAAAGGCCAAATTTAAAGTGTATACAAGCACTATACTCTGTTCACAAAACATTGAATGGGAGAGCTTAAGCCCAACATTTCATGTTGGGGAATAGCTCCTCCCACAAACCAAATATATG
Source organism: Neoceratodus forsteri (assembly GCA_016271365.2). Classification (NCBI taxonomy): domain Eukaryota; kingdom Metazoa; phylum Chordata; order Ceratodontiformes; family Ceratodontidae; genus Neoceratodus; species Neoceratodus forsteri. Next base: position 552,905,253 of record CM028137.1, on the reverse strand, counting down.
TCCACCTCTCACAGCAACCTGTGCTCAGTGTGTTTTGTTCCCTGCCATCCTCCCCAGCCTCCTCCTCCAGCACTCTACTCACCTTTGGTCCTAGGCCTTCTATTCCCTAAAATGCTGCTCAGCTCCTCTACTGAGGGTGGGAATAGAGAAATGCCAATGTTAAAGTATTCACAAGCACTATGTTCTATTCACAAAACACTGAAAGTACATTATTGACGCATGTTTTAGTTGCTACAGAGCCAAAAAATGGCAAACAGTCTAGCAATACTATTTTTGTATAAACAGACTATATGGATATATTTTTGTAGCAATACATACAATTACATGAGGATTTTAAAAGCAACATTTTATCTATTTGTTTTATTTTTATTTTACTGAATTTTGGTAATACAGCACAATATTTAATCAGAAACTGAACAATTTACAACTTAATTTTCATTCATCTTATGGCCTTAATCACACTGCAAAATTTCACTCTCCACTCCAGCAACCCCTACTTTTTCTTGCCAGTGAAAGTGATGGAAAGGTAATAATTCATATACTATTTATTGTATTGAAGATGCCAGCTTGCAGCTGGTATCTTCAGTCCAGAGGATTAAAAAAACAAACATTCTGCTATAAAATATTAACTGGGCTATGAAATGTATTCAGGTAAGCTGTTGCACTGAATTGAACACAGCCAACATGCTCTACCCACTCCACCTTTGAACTGGGAAACTAGTTAACACTGTACATATCAAATTGACAGCAGAAGGATTCCTTATGGTTTACAGAGTCTGCTTGATGCACAACATCAGGATAAGGGATCAGATCAGGGAAATAAACCGGTTAATGAGTAAGTGCTTAGTAAGGCTGTATATCTTAAAGAATGAAAATTGGGGCCGTCAGAAGTCTATCCAATCATTTTGCTTGTTTTGTTTGTTTCTTTAATTACATTTTCATTGTTTTATTTGTATTTTGCCAACTACTAGTAAAACAAGAATCCAATGGAATTTTTGTATTATGTCAGAAGAGTTTTACAGAAAGGGCTGGCAGTGCTTTTCAACTGTAAACTGTTAACCTGCTTTCAGATTTTTATAACGCAATAACAATTTCTACCACCAAAATATTATATAGCTAATAGAAATATTTGATTTCTGATTTTCTTCATAACCAGATTTCACTTGGGAAGAAGAAAAGAGAAGTTAGTTACTGTTTTGAAAACTGCAAAATCATACAGCTGTACCACAGTAGTGCAAATATAAAAAATGCAAAGTTTGTTGCTGAAATAATTATCCATTTTTGCTGGCCCATCAGCACAGTGGTTGGATTTCCACTTGCGATGCTGGCGACCCAGGTTCGGGAATGGATCTGGGTCACCAGAGGGCCGGCTGGGGGGAGAAGGATTGAGCATCCCTGGACTGCTCTCTTTCTCTGGGTATGTCACAAAGCACTGACACCTTCAGATCTCAGGGGCTGGGTGGACGCTGGCCATCATTGCACGTCCCCACCCCTGCCTGTAGGGGAGGAAATTGCACTGGCCATCTCTATGAAGCCCTGCCTCCATGCTTCAATTAGTCTCTTAGCCTGCTCTCCCAGATAGGACCTAGTAGTGTGGCACTGAAGGGGAGATGGTGCCGTGACCCCAACCCCTGGGGGGTAAGCCAGGGGTGCCAGCGAGGGTGCAGGCATGACTGGAGGCGGAAACGTAGGGGATCTGTGACCACGGCAGATGTTGGTGGCTGGATGCAGCAAAAAGTCTAAATAAAAAAATTGAAAAAAGAATTATCCATTTCTTTTGAAAAATATAGAAAAATATATATGATTTCTCATTGAAATACATTGGGCTCCTAAGTACTTGCCAGTTTCTTGCACCACAATACCAGAATTCTATTGATTTATTTTTATTAGCAGTGTAAAAAGCAAAGGTCAAACCCCACTTTTTTTTACTGCACAAATATTGTATTATAAAAGTAGAAAGCAATTAGTAACACAATACATAAAACAGTCAGTTTTCTATTTATTAGAAGTGAACACCTGGGGCCCAATTTAAATGATCAGGAGTGGTGCAAGGGGCTTGCAGCAAGGAGAAGTGGCTCAAAGAGCTCCTTGCACCACAGCTTGCACCAGTCCCAATTCTGTAAGGCACCCTGTGCCAGTGGGGGGACTGCCTACACCCACTGGGCTTCCACCATCCTCGCACAGCTACACCAGTGCACCATAGCAGAAGGGGTGTGCAGGGGGCAACACTATTATATCCCCTAGAATGGAATTTTGCAAGCCTCCTGAATGGGTGCATGGACCCTGCTGTTAGATCAGACTGGGGCTGATCTGACCCACTATGCACCACTCCCAGAGCTGTTATTGGGTGGGACATGACCCTGTGCCCCTCTGGGGAAGGCATCATCACAGCCCCTGACACCACCCAGACCACCACTGGAGCATCTGGTGTTCCATGGCAGGTATGAGCCCACAACCCTCCACCCCCTGTGGTAGTGCTGGTGCATCTGCCCCCCCAGGGACTCACACTGCCTCTGCACTTGCCCCATTGAGGGCAGTTGCCACCAATCTCCCCTCAGCCTGACCAGTCCCACCCCCAGTGAGCCAGGACACACCCAGGATGACCTGCCGGCCATGAGGGTGACCGGCTGGTGGGTCCCCATTGCTTGCCACTGCTGCTGCAAGCCCACCCCATGGTCTATGGCATCCCCCCATGCTATTTTGTCAGCACAGCTGTTGGCTTGTGGCAAACTTGGGGACACTGGCACCAGGACCCCATTTTTTATAAAATCAGGTGCTGGGTCCCTAGTGCACCCAGGTTTGCCACAGGCAACAGTTCGGAGCACCATGCACTGATCTAATGGGAATTTGTAAAATTGAGCTTCTGCTCTTTAAGTCTGTTTGTGGCCTTGCATGTCTATAAAGGCACTATGAAGTTCATTTAGGTCTGAGTGGGAGCCAGTACAGGTACCATACCACAGGAATGGTGAGGTCACAATGACTTATAGCATTTTATACATCATGGAGCCTGAAAATGTGGGAATTGGGGAGTCCAAACAAAAAAGATATGATGTGACAAGGCGTGACAGTGACATGCATGAGAGATTGCACCAGTGCAGGGAAATCTGAGGAAGCAGAGAACACTAGCATACTATCTACTCATGAATGTGTGTAACTAACAAGGTTGTTCATATGTAAACTCTCCTATGTCAATTGTAGTAATGTCTATCTCTGTGACATGTATACATGATCAATGTACCATATACTGTAGTACAATCAAAAGGATTGGTTTTCTTTTCCCCTCTAGGTACATGTAATTAATCCCGGGTTGTCCCTGAAAAAGGGACTGTCAAAGTCTCAGTGGGCCTACCTGGTTACCAAAATTTAAATAAATAAATAAATTGTAACAGAGCTGGAGATGTGCTAGTTTACAGACTTGGCAGATGTGGAATGAGGAATGCTCTTAGTCAGATATTATAGCGATAACTGGAGTACTTGGCAGGCACAAATAGTAGCAATGAATTTACCTGTCAACGCTGTCTGTATACTAAAACATAATAATTTGCCAAGACCAAGGAGGAGCTTGAGAATCTGCAAAAAATAAGGGAACTGGACTCATATATTGATTTATCCATAAGGGGGATTAGCAACAATAATGATGTTATGGACTCTGGCACATCACCAATCCAAATTACAAACACAGGAACTCATAAAAGAAGCAGAGAATGCTGTACCTCAGACACTGAGGATGACTGGACACGAGTGGCATATAAACAGCAGAGAAAGAAGGGTAGGCATGCAGACCAACAATAAACACCAATATACCTATTTATTTATTTATTTGAAAACTGGTAACCGGGAGAGGCACATTGATGTAGTGCTCATTTCCAGGTGTGACCAAGAAGAATGGGGAAGGGGAATACAATAATACAACGTACACAGCATCAGTGATACAGTACAAGGAAAAGTGCAAAAGGTATATAAGTTAGCATGATAAAGGTGCAATGATAAGGAAAGGCATGACAACAGCAGTGCAATGAGCAGCACTGATGAGCAATAAAGTGCAGGTGCAGGTAGAAAAATAGAAAAACTTAAATAATAGGTTTGAGTCATTAGTTTCCAGTGGAGAACTATGAGGTTAATACTCCCACAGATTAAAAAAAGCAAAAGGAGTCTTGGTAGTAGGAGATTCCATCCTAAGGGGGCCTGACATCATACTATTTAAAAGTAACAAATTCAATAATGTGGTATGCTGTTTCCTGGAAGCAAAAGTGATCAATATCAAACAGTGTATTAGCAGACATATGAAGGACCTTGGGGAGGGATTTATTTATTTAGTTTCTGTTCGCCAGGTAAACCCTGTTTTCAGGCATGACCCAGGAGACTACATAAAAAAATACAGAGTTTGATACAGGGTAAATACAAGTAGTGTAACAAATTTAGGTAATTTAGGTAAAAATATCAGCAAACATTACAGTATAATTAGACATGAGTAGGACTAACATTTTATTTTTATTTATTTATTAAAATGTTTCACCAGGAAGGCACACTAAACAACAAGTTGCTCATCTCCTGGTGCAACCTAGGGAAGGGGGGTACAAAGGATTAAAAAAACTAGTATAGTACAAACAAGCAAGGAAGCATAATGTTACATACAGCAATAGTTATATACAGAGTACATCAGGTAAGAGTAAACATACTTAGCTACAATTAGAAGTGCAATAGGGGAGGTAACAGGAAGGGAAAATAAATTAAAAATGTATGCATAAAATAAAGTAGGGCAGTTAAGGGACAATCAGACTAGAATACTGACAACATATAATAACAGTGAATCAACCATATGACAGAGAACAGAGGGTAACAACACAAGATGGCAAACAAAGACAAAGACAGAATAAGTGCGGCAAGGCAGGGGAGAGGAGGGGAGAGTGCGGGGGGTGGAATTAAGTGCTGAGATTGTATTTGTGAGAGCTAGCGGGAAGGAAGATTTTAGGAAGGAAGGACAGAAATGCCAGAACCTGATTCCCCTTTCAGGATGCTGAGAACCCTGCAAGGGGGGCATGGAGCAGGCTTATTAATGGTGAGAGAAAGAGAAAAGAGAGAATAAGAGAGAGGGGAGTGGGGGAGAGTTGGGGGTAGTGTGTGTGTAGGGGGAATTATGTGCTGAGATTGTATTTGTGACAGCCAGTGGGAAGGAAGATTTAGGAAGGAAGGAAGGAGGAAATGCCAGAACCAAAATTCCCCCTTCAGGATGCTGAGAACCCTGCAAGGAGGGCATGGAGCAGGCTTGTTAATAAAGAGAGAGAATGAGAGAGAGCAGAGAGAGAGAGAGAGAGAGATAGGGAGAGAGAAGAAGGGAGGGGGAGGAGGAATAATGGGGAGAAAATTAGCGCCGAGTTTGAGATTCTGAGAGCCAGTGGGAAAGAAGATTTAGGGAGGGGAAAGAAAAGCCAAAACATGTTTCCCTTTAGGATGTTGAGAACCCTGTTTCCTTCAGGAACTGAGAACCCAGTGAGGGGCAAGGAGCAGGCTAGAAAATGAAGAGATAGAGAGGGGGAAGAGAGAAAGAGGAGAGGGAGAGAGAGAGAGAGAGAGAGAGAAAGAGAGAGAAGAGAGAGAGAGAGAGCGGGGGGAGTGTAGCAGGTACTGGGTAGAGGTAGAAGCAAGGAAGCAGGGGGTTAAGGAGGATCATAACTGGAGCAGCTAGAGGAGGGGTGGTTTTGTAAAGCAAGTGTGAGAGAGTAGAAAGAGGAGGAGTGCCATATTTGTGGAGTGAGGGAGTTCCAGATTTTGAGGAATCGGTGAGAAAAAACAGTCTGACCGATGAGGGTGGAGCAGTGGGGGATCACCGAGGTGCGGGTGTCAAATGATCTGAGAGAGTGAGGGGGCAGGGGAGTATGGAGGAGGGATGAACTGAGGTAAGGAGGAAGTTCACAAAGCCAAAATTTTGAGGTTGGTTTGGGACAGTGAGAGGTGTCTATTTGTAAGTGAAGGAAAGGACAGGGCACGGTAGAGATAACAGGGATGTGAGTGAGAGGGAGCACTGAAAGCAAAGTGACAGAATGAGTTAAAGAGGGTTTCCAATCTGGTCAGGGAGGATTTGGGAGCAGCACCATAGGCTATGTCACAGTAGTCAAAGATAGGGAGAATCATCTTCTGGACAAGTTTGGGCCTTGCTGCAGGAGGGATGTAGCTGCGGTTCCTGAACAAAGCCCCTAGCTTGGGGCACAATTTTTCAGGATGGTGAAGATATGTATAAAGAGGTTGAGGTGTTGGTCCAACCAGACCACAAGGTATCTAAATGAGGAGGTGTCCTCCAAAGTTGACCCATCAGGGGTGTGGAAAGCAGGCATGCCAGGGAGCCAAGAGAGTCTCTGCCTAGTACCAAAGGTCATGGAGACTGTCTTCTTGGCATTTAGGAAGAGTTGATAGGAAGCAAACTAGAGCTGGAACTGATCAAAATCCTGCTGAAGGCTAGATGCAACATCAGAGGGACATGTGCCAGAGGAGTACAAGACAGTATTGTCCATGTACATGTGTATATATGAGAAGAGGGAGCATACTGATAGGAGGTCATTTAAGAAGATGAAAAAAAGCATGGGGTAGAGCACTGAAAACTGTGGGACTCCTGTGCTGATAGGAAAGGGAGTGGAGATGGAGTCAGAGATCCTGACAGTTTGGGACCTGCCAGAGAGGTAGGACCTGAACCAGTTAGTGGCTGATGGGGTCAGCCCAGTTGCAGAGAGGGAGTCCATGAGAAGGGGGTGTGAGACTGTGTCAAAGGCCTTTGCAAGGTCGACAAAAATGGCTGAAGTGATTTTGCCATTGTCCATCCCTGTAAGGATGGAGTCAATGAGCCTGAGGAGGGAGGTGGCAGTGGAGTAATTTTCCAAAAATCAGACTGGAATGGGGTGAAGAAGGAGTCGTCAGAAAGAAAAGAAGAAAATTGGGAAAGAACCAGATGTTCTTGGAGTTTAGCGAGTGTGGAGAGAAGGGAGATAGGGTGATAGTTGCCGGGGGAAGACAAGTCACCACCCTTGGGGAGAGGGAGGACCACTGCATGTTTCCAAGGTAATGGGACCATAGCAGACTTAAAAGAGTAGTTTAAGATTAGAGAAAGAGGATTAGCTATTGTTGGGGCAGAACGATGGAGGAGTTTTGGGTTGAGGTCATTGGGAGAAAAACGTTTTGAAAGGTTGAGCGAGAGGGGGCATTTAAGGCTTTGTTAGGGGTGATCAAGGACAAGGAGAAGATGGGGAGACAAGATACAGAGGGAAGGGGTTGTGAGTGGAGGTGGGTGTAACAGAGGGGAGGTAACTAAGGAGGGCTGTGGCACAGGAGGTATAGTATAAGTTGAATTCCATAGCTCCCAAACCTGGGTCAGACACTAAGGAGTCATTTATCTTCAGAACTGGAGGGGAGGAGGAGGAGGATGGGGGGGAGAAGAGGGCTTGGACAACTCTTCAGAATTTAGAAGAGGTGTTTATATTGGAGAGGAAGGCAGATTTGAAATACTCAGACTTTGCTAATCAGGTAGCTTTTGTGCAGTAATTTCTGACATGCGGTATGAAGCATAGTCTATGGGGAGCTTTGTGGATTTATGCTTCTTCCAAGCATGGCCATGCTTCCCAAGACAGGCTAGCAGTTCAGGTGTGATCCAAGGAAGATGGAACCCCAGAACCACATACCATCTGAAAGGAGCAAATGAATTCCAGATGCTGATAAATTTTGCTGCAAAGTATGTGAGGGCATGGTCTGCAGTAAGAGGAGAGGCAAGGGGTGTCCAGTCAGTGAAGGTGAGCTTGTGGAGGAGGGGGTCATGATCTAGGGATTTGTATGAGCGCAGTTGGATGATTTTGTGTGAGACTTTGGGGTGATGGAGTTTACAAACTAGGAAGATGGGGTGGTGGTCACTGAGAGCATACAGTAGGATGCCTGACTTTATGACTCAATGGGGGGTGGGAAGTGAGAGCCCAGTCTTTCAGGGAGTGATTTTGAGTTTTAGGATTTAGGAGTATGGGTTCCAGGATAAGCTGGGATAAGTTTAGGGCGGATACATCATTGCGTATTTTGCACGACTTAGGGGACAGCCAATTTAGATTGATATCACCCATTATGAAAAGTTCCCCTGAGTGGGAACGGGAGGTAATGGATGTAAAGAGTTCTGAGGCCTCAGAATGTTTTATACCAGGACAGCAGTATATGCTGGTTATGAAGAGTGGGCAGGTGAAAGGTAGGGTAATTTGTAAAGTTAGTGCTTCGTAGGTAGTTGGGAGGAAGGAAGACCATATGGTGGTAAATTGTAGTAATGACTGGACATACATGGCCACTCCACCACCTCTACCTGAATGGTCATGTCTGGAGATGAAATAGCCAGGGATAGTAATGGAGTGGGCAGGTATTTTGCTACTGAGCCATGTTTCGGTTAGGATTAAAATGTCAGTTGTGCACAATGCCAGTAGGATTTGTACAAGGTCAATTTTGGGTAGGAGGCTGCATTTGCTTACATGCAGGATTTTTAACTCTTTTGGGAGCACAGAGGAGGCATTGTTGGGTAGAGAAGTCCTTGGCAGAACAGGCCTCTGGGCTTGTGCTTGGGGGTTGCCAGCTGATGTCCTCTGAATGGGTGCGGAGTCTGGGTGTTATTTTTGATGAGGGGCTGACCCTGAAGTCTCAGGTGTCATCCATCATCGAGACCTCATTCTATCATCTGAGGAATATTGCCCGGATTAAGCACCTGGTTCAACCTGGTGATCTTTAGACTCTGGTCCACGCCTTTGTGACCTCCCGCCTTGATTACTACAATGTCCTGTACCTAGGTCTTCCAGGGGTTGATATCCACCACTTGCAGCTGGTGCAGAATGCTGCAGCCAAGTTGTTGACTGGGCTGCCTAGATCTAATCATGTCACACCTGTGTTGAGCAGCCTGCACTGGCTGCTGCTTCAGTGGCGGATCACCTTTAAGGTTGACTTGCTAACCTACAAGACCCTACATGGACAGGGACCGAGTTATCTGCAAGAGCTCCTCTGTCTCTACTGCTCCCTCCAACCGCTCCGCTCTGCTGAGGATGGATTGCTAGAGATTCCCAGAGTTCGTTTGAAGACCTCTGGAGCCGTGCATTTGCTTTTGCAACTCCTGCCCTGTGAAATTCTCTACTGCCTCAGATAAGGGGGTGCCTGACTGTGGAGAGATTTAAATCCACTCTGAAAATGTATTTATTCTTTCTTGTCTATCCAGACTATTAATTTATGGACTCTGTCATTTTAAGTGTTTTTTAAATGTTATGGTTTTAGTTATTTTGTAAAAGCGCTTTGATATTCTTTGAATTGAGCTACATACAAATAAAATTATTATTATTATTATTTTTGTCACTGGAAGAACATGTAGCAGTGGAGACCGCAGGGGTGGTTGGAGTGATAGGGCCAGGGTTGGGATGAATATTACCTGATGAAAGCAGGAGGGCAGCTATGATTAAAAAGTGAAGTTTATAGCATTTGGAATGTGATGGGGGTTTTGAGGAGATGGTGGTGGGGGGATATTGAGAAGAAGATTAGCAGGCAAATAAAAGTGAAGTGGCTAGGAAGGGAAATCAGAGATGTGGGGGGGGGGTAGGGGAAGTGGCCCCAGTGAGCTAGAGAGGGAGAGGGGGAGATTGCAAGGATGAAGGTATAAGGAGGCAGTATGGGGAGAAGCAGGAATTATTTTTTAAAGTTAGTAGGTCATGAAGGTAGAGAGGACCAGATATATGTGAAAATAAGTTAGAGGGGAAGAAAGTAAGTAGTGCTTAATTTAGAACAGAAAGATGTTAGAGGATTCATGTTGATGAGTCACAATAGAGACTAGCTAGGGAAAGTTAGAGGAGATTAAACAGAAGTAAGAGGGAATGGGGTAGAGGAGGGAGACGCACAAAGTATTGAGTGCAGACTAAGTTGCACAAGGGTGAGGTGTGTAGCTCCTTTAAAAAGGAAATGATTTTGATTGGGTAGGGGGAGGAGCACCAGGAGAGCAGGTGTATTCAAGCTCAGTAAACAGTACAGCACAGCAATCCCAGTTTAAACAAGTAGCTTAATTAGCCTTGGGAGCTGTGTTTTTCTGGCCGAGCCTGCAAAATTGAAGGCAGCAAGAAGAGGGCTGGGATTCGATCAGGGTACAGCTCTGCACTTTTAAAACTCAGCTGCGCCAGTAAGATGGTGACCCTGCTTTAGGCACCAAGGATTCAAAAGAAGCACAGGTCCTAGCAGCTCCGTACCTTCAATTAGGGACAGTAGAGCAGGTCCAGTAGAGGGATTTGAACCACAGGTGGCAGTTAATTTGAGGGAAGACTCTTGGCCCGAGGAGGGCAACAGAACACCTAGGGAAAAAAGGGAGAGTTTGATTACAGGCAGCTCCACAGGGGAGGGTTATAACAGACAAAAGCCTACAAAAAGAGCGGGGAGGGGATAAGGGAAAAACAAAAGGCTGAATGTGCAGGGCTGGGTCTAGACTTAAATGCAGGGTGGGGTCGAAAGCTACAGGAGAGGGTAAACAGCAGGAAACGGCAGGGCGTGGGAATCAGAACAGGGAATTAGCCGAATTGTAGAAAAAGAAATGCTGGGGCTTGGAATCCTAACAGGGGCTTAGCCAAAAATGAAACAATAAAAGAAAGAATGTTGGCTATGAATAAACTGGCAAATTCAATAAAACATTTAGATGGCTAGGTGCAGTTACTCTAGCCAGATATAAAATGAACCCCAAAAATGCATACAATTCAAACAGAAAACAATGTGAAGTTCAAGTTCAGAAAAGCAGCCAAGAAACAAAAAAATTCAAGTTCAGTACAGAGTACAGCATAGCAGTCCCAGTTGAAACAAGTAGCTTAATTAGCCTTAGAAACTGTGTTTTTCTGGCCGAGCCTGCAAAATTGAGGGCAGCAAGCAGAGGGCTGGGATCTGGTCAGGGTACAGCTCTGCACTTTCAAAACTTGGCTGTGCCAGTAATAAGGTGGCCCTGCTTTAGGGGCCAAGGATTCAAAAGGGACACAGGTCCAAGTGGCTCCATACCTGCAGTTTGGGGGAGCAGCGCACGTCCAGCAGAGGGATTCGAACTGCAGCTGGTGGCTTGTTTGAGGGAGGACTCTTGGCCCGAGGAGGGCAACAGAACCCCTTCAGTTAGGGGGAGCAAGCAGGTTCTGTAGAGGGATTCAAACTGCAGGTAGCAGTTCATTCAAGGGAAGATTCTTGGCCTGAGGAGAGCAACAGAACCCCTTCAGTTAGGGGGAGCAGAGCAGGTCCAGCAGAGGGATTCGAACTGCAGATGGTGGTTCATTTGAGGGAGAACTCTTGGCCTGAGGAGGGCAACAAAGCCTCTTTAGTTAGAGGGAGCAGAGCAGGTCCAGCAGAAGGATTCAAACTGCAGGTGGTGGTTCATTCGAGGGAGAACTCTTGGCTTGAGGAGGGCAACAGAACCTCTTCAGTTAGAGAGAGCAGAGCAGGTCCAGCAGAGGAATTCGAACTACAGGTGGTGGTTCATTTGAGGGAGAACTCTTGGCCCGAGGAGAGCAACAGAACCCCTTCAGTTAGGGGGAGCAGAGCAGGTCCAGCAGAGGGATTCGAACCACAGGTGGCAGTTTGTTTGAGGGAGGACTCTTGGCCTGAGGAGACAGTGAGAAACAATGAAATGTATAGCAATATTTCCAGCTGGTACATGGGGATATACACACTGAACTCTACGTGATTATCTACTGTAGCATTACATGCAGGAGTAAATGATGTCAGTCAGAGAGCCGATGAGAGATTATAAATGACTTCCAGGAGATTGGGAAGGTCTGAATGGAGAAGATAATCAAACCTATAGTGTCAGAAATATTGCCTGTACCATGGGCAGGGTTTGAAAGAATAAGGACAGCAAATTAAATTTTTGCTTTTTTGAGAATTTGGGCCACAAATGAGGAGTTCTTTTTCAGAGGTATAGGAACTGGTTTAAAAATAGGCCAGAATAGTTTAAACAAGATGGACTTCATCCAAATAAAAAGGGCACACAGGTTTTAGCAAACAGGATTAGAAATTAATTGAAAAACTAATAAATTGATGGGAAGGGAGGAGGAGACTGCATATAATGAGACTGTAATACATCAGGTGGTTGAAACACAAACTGATACTAAAGAGTGGTTCCACCATGTCTGTTCAACATCACTTTAGTTGACCGACACTACAGCAACGGTACGATGCTGATGGTGGCCATGTCACCCGGCAATTGTGCCACCTGACCGCTGTCATGGCAAAGCACCGGGGCACACCCCATCTGTTTGTGGGGGGGGTCCACCTCGTGCCCCCACCATGTGGAGATTTGTCCCCTGCACCCCCCAGAAAATAAGATAATCACCTCCAGGTTGGAGGTGGGGGGGGAAGAGCACAACACCCATGGGGCAGCAAGACAGCAGGCGCTGCAAAATCCTGATCAACATAATGACGGTCAATCAGGTTGCAGCATCCACATTGCCATCGATGTAAGGGTTTGGCTGCTCTTATGGCACACCCTAAGGAGGTGGGTCATAGCTATAATAAGGAAGAAAAAGCAGCAGGAAACATTCAAAGAGATTAGGACTGTATAGTGATAAATGCAAGAACCAAGAATAATAAATCTTGCCGATCAGAGGCATTAGTAGACACTGAATACTGGACTTTATTGCTATAACGGAAACTTGGTGGCTTGAAACACACACATAGTATAAAGACCTACTTGGGTATAATCATTTACACAAGAACAGAAATGGGAAAAGAGGCAGGGGGATAGCAATATATATCAGGAACACTATAAGGCCTACTGAGCAACAGACACAAAGTAACGAACTGGAACTATTATGGTTGGCAGTATCAATAGGTAGAGAGAAGACTAACTGGCTGAACTCTAATAGGTTGGGATTAAAAGTAATTTATAAAACTGGCCGGAATACTATACCATTCTTAAATGTATTACTAGAGGGAATCGAAGGACAATGTGCCAGTACAAAAAAATTTAAGAAAGAAACAGCTTATAATTCTTATCTACATTACAAGAGCTCCCACCCAAAGAAACTTTAAAATTCAATTCCATACAATCAGTTACTGTGCCTTAGGAGAAATTGCAGTAACCTGGAAGATTTTAACATACAGGCTAAACATATGATTGACAGTTTTGTAGAAAGAGGTTACAGTATAAAACTTCTAAATAACGTTTTGAAAAAAGTAAAAAGCAAGGATAGAAAAGTTCTTTTGATGGGAGTAGAGAAATCATCAACATTGGGGTAAGAACATGTGACCCTTAGCTTAGAATATAATGCAATGTCAGGAAGATCGAGGCAATTGTTAATAAATACTGGCCCATTATAGTAAACAATGAAAAATCAAGAGAGACATTTGGGGAGAAACCCAATATTTCATTTAGGAGAGCCAAGAATCTTAAAGATTTAATTGTACATAGTCAGTTTATGCAAGGTACTGAAACTGTGAGTCATTTGTGGTTACCGCCCCCACCAATAGGTTTCAAAAAATGAAGAATGTGTAATATTTGTCAGTTTGCCATTGAGATGGATACTTTCATTCATCCTGTGACTACCAAGAAATACAGGATTAATGAATGCATCACATGCCATACCAGATATGTAATATATGTTCTGATGTGCCCTTGTGATCTATTATATATTGGGATGACAAAAATGCCCATTAAAGTTGTGCATACAGGAGCACATCAGAAACATAAGGAATGCAAACTTAAGCTGTCCAGTAGTGGCACATTTGTTTGAGCATCATAATGGTGACTCCCAAGGTATAAGGTTTCTGGGGCTTGAATGTACAAGAAACAGCATAAGAAAAAATGCACCACTAAATGAAAAATTACGACAGTTAATAGACTGCTTGGATTTGGCACCTAAAATGTTTAAAGCTGAGAGGTTTGAATGATGTACTCAATTTAAAAAGATATTTACAAGCCATGAAAAATAAAAACATTTGAATTATGTCCAGCGACTCTATGCTTAATACAGAGGGGGTTCACCATGATAGATCTTTTTTTTGTGTGTTGCCTCCCCCAAGGCTCAGCCCCAACTCACTCTGACTCCCCATTCACCCCCCCGGACTTACCCTGGAGCAGTGATCGATCCAGGCTTACCCCCTCTCGCTGGGGCTGTCAGGCAGTCATGGCTCCACTGGATGACGGTCGGGAGTCCTCAGTGGTGAGACCCTGGAAGGTCCCTTTGGCTTACCCCCAGGGTGAGGCCATGGAACTGGGGCTGAACTGATGGACACTTGTCACTAGGTCACCAGCCAGGAGCCAAGCAGGCAGCACAGAGTCAGAGAAATGGAGCATCACAGGTTGGGCAACAATGATTTTTTGCTGCTTGCTGGTCCCCAGAGGCAGGGCATGCAATGACATACAGGGGCCAAAGCCCATGTCTGCCCCACCCCCATAACTAATGGCACCAGCCATGGCAGAACCCCCAGCCTCCACCAGGGGTCCGTAGAGCACCAGACACTCTGCCCCTTCCCCCCGGAGAAGGAGAGCCATCCCTTGGACACTCAGTCCTTCTCCCCCTAGCTGGCCCTCTGACTTCTGAGTCTGTTCCCGAACCCAGGATGTTGGCACCGCAAGTGGACACCTTGCTGCTGCATTGGTGGGCTGATACATTACCATGATAATTCTATACTGAGAGTTTAAATTCATGTATAGTTTTTAAAAATGATGCATTTATATAATTTCTGTATCTCTAGAAATATGCAGTATTAGTAGTTAAATAGGTGGGGTATTCAAGTTCAAATGGGAGTGATAAAAGTATTGTATGAGGTGGAATTAATTAGCAGTACTGAATATATAAAAAATATGTGTAAATAGCACTATTAAGAAAAAAGATGTACAAATCAGAGTTGCTGAAAGGCTTTTTTTGTTTCTACTTCCGTAAACAGTGTATATTGTATTAGAAGGATTGTGCAATTCTGAAGTGATTCCTTCAAGATAGCAACAATGAAATCAGCCTAAAGAAGGAGCTAGTGAGGACACCAATGAAACTAAGATCATGCTGAATCAAAATAGTGAAGGACTTTAAGAAGAAGATGTTTTCAAGATGTACTTTTTTACTTATCTGTTTAGTGCTTCAAGAATGCACTGCACAGAAAACTACTTGAATAATAAAATTTAAGGCAGAACAATTGTTATTTAAGATCGTTAAAAGGCTATATAAATAGCTCCACCATAATGACATGTTTTTCTCTAGTTTATTATGTATTGCCAGCTTGATCTGATCTATCTAGGTAATACAGTTAGCAATGGATTTTACATTGGTAATCCTATTGAATCCAGTTAATTTATTGAGATCTATTATTAAATTATTTTTTTATGCATAAATAAGGATGTGTTCTCTCTTAAGAGGCTTTAATTAATTGGGAAAAGTTTTAGGAGACTGATTGTATTAAATTAATTTGTCATTCACGTGCACTTTGATGTATATAGAGGGAGGAGGCATTTACCCTGACCACACTCCCTGAGAAAGGAGTAAGCTGAAGCGCTGGGGTTCTTTGTAGAGGTGGTTGGCTTGTTTATGGGAATAGGGTAGGTCTGTTGAATATTTTTTTACCATCGATGTAACAATATATTGGAATCTGGCATTTTTTGCACTATATTGTCTGTATACATTCAATGATTTTTAATGGCACTTTGAACATGTTCCTGTTTGCTTTTATGAAAAGAAAATAAAGAAAGTAAAGGATTGAATATTCAGTTTGATGTGCCTGTTTTTAGACCTTAACCCTGTTGCTCACCGTATTCTGTGCTTGCACAGAGAGAAGACTATAACCTTTGGAGTCTGTTACTAACTGCCAGAACACACACCAGAGAGAGAGAGAGATGAATTAATACATAAGGAAATAAAATGTGAAGAAAATAATGGTGATATCTATATGGTAGGGGATGCCAATTACAATAGCATCAACTTTGAAAATCAAGCCTCTAGAGGAATGCAAGAAAGGATATTTGTAAAAACCCTACATGACAGTGGACTTAAACATGTACATAATGCAACAAGAGGTGACACTATCCTGGATCTAGTCATGACAACAATTAGAGTCAGAGAGCATTTTTCCTTAAGTGACCATAATATGGTGAAATTCATATTAAAAGTCAGAGAGAAGTGATTATAAATTGAACTAACAAAATAAACTTTAATAAGACCAATTTTTAAATGATCAGAAAACACTTATTAGAATGGGACTGGTTAAGTGACCTACAATTAGATACTGCCAGGAATTCATTTAGAACTAAATTAAACACTCTACTAGGAAATTCATAACAAGGTCAACAAAAAGTAATATTAATAAGAGACATCGTCCATGGCTTCACAAATGTATTATGAAGTTAATAACAAAAAAGGAGGCTATATTTAAAGTGTATAGAAACAACAGTAATTGAGCAATGTGGAACAAATATTTGATAATTCAAAAAAGGTCACAAATCAAGAAGGCAAAATTCACACATAAGAACAGATTAGCTACCTTTGTAAAGGATAATAATTTTTTTTATTATATTACTAGGTTAAGGGGACAAAACAGATTGGTGGGACTGCAAAATGAGGAGACTGGATTATAAGTGATGATAATCAGAACTGAACAGCTATTTTTTTTCTTTTTTTTCAGATAACGAGATGGGTAAACCAGTGGTTTATTCAGAAGGTGATAACATTTCCTTTGATATGTTAGAGGAGGATGTATTTGAGAGGCTAAAAGCCATACAACCTAATAAATTAGAAGGACTGGATGAGATTCATCCAAGGCTGCTTAAGGAAGCAGAAAAGGAACTAGCTCTCCTAGACATTATCTTCAATATATCAATAAGAGAGGGTAAGTGGGTGGAATCTGCAGTTCTGCTAGCAGCAGCATTTTTAGTGAGCTCCAGTCTGAGAACCTTAATTTCATTTATTTATTGTTCTGCCCTAACTCCCTGGTGAACCTCATGTAACTGAGAAAGGATTTAACAAGGATTATTTTGGTATCCCACCTGGAAAGGATGGGTAAACAAAAATGACTCAAACAGGACATTTTTGTCCCAAGGGGACCACCATTGAAGCAGCCCAATGTACTGGAGCAAGCCACTCCAACAGTAAATTCTGCAGCCACCATGTAAGACTTGCTACACTAATCCCTTGATGTATTAATCCAGCATGTCCAGAAAATGGATAAAAAGCTGGATGTGAAGGTGTGGGATAGATGACTCCAACGCCAGTTTCTTCAGGAATCAAAAAGGACCTTTCTTTCCAATTTATTTTAAATAAACAAAAAAAAATGGCAAACTGAACAAATAACACAGCAACAAAATAAACATCCAAGGAAAGTTCAGAAGAATTCCTCTAGAAAAGGCTAGAGGGCTGTTGGACCTTATGCTGCCCAACACACACTGACTGAATACTTTAACAACAGCACACTATGTCGCCAAGATAAGTCAGCTGACTTGTAAGCTCCTCGTCATTTTTAGTTAGTAAGTTTTATTTCTTTAAAAACAGCATTTTCTTATGGTTCACTATTTAACTGTTTATTCCAGTACAGAACCATGTCCCTTTAAACATAAGAAAAATAAATATTGTTCATTTAAAGCTTTTTTGCCCCTGTTCCAGGCACAAAGGAGCTCCTCCCACTTCATTCTGTCATAAATATACCAATACCATGGCCGGCCGGTGCTTTAGGAGACCGAACAAAGGTGAGAGAGAGAGAGAGAGAGCTGCATGCGTGACCATAGAAGATAAGGACAGCGAGCGACCCCATGTATAAAGGCACCATTTCTCTGCACAGTAAGCACACCATTGGTGTATTATTTCCCCATTCTAGACATCATACTCCAACTCCCTTAAACAGCGCAAAGTACATTAAATACCCTTTTAAGGCTTAAATATCCACATTGCAGCTCGAACATGTGAGCAGGCGTCTTCCAGTGTTCTACTCCATTCCTTTAATTAACAGCGCTAGATGTGCATTGCTGGATTTGGCTTGTGATACCTCTATTATTTGGTTAAAGACACCAGCTACCCACTCCACGAAGAACAGGGTTAGTGTACAGCAGGGTCTGTCATAATTTCTACAGTCCTAACTAACTGACAGTCTTTGCTCATGCCTACTTTTGCAGCCAAAGCTCCTCTTGCTGCTAATTGTGTGTGTGCGTGGGGGGGGGGCTGTCGCTCCGTTTTTAGACATCCCGAAAGGAAAATAAGAGAATACAAAAGAAAAGTACAATGAGTGGTCTGCTCGCCATAATGTACTAAACAGGAGAGTAGATACAACAAAACAGTAGTAGGAAATAAGAATAATAGGAAATTAGACAAAAAGTGAATGCTGTTGTGCAACAGTCTTAAAATGAAATAGAAGCAGAAACACAAATGAACGCGATGTCTCAGAGTTTCTTAAAGGGGACTTCTCCCTATGACACTGGATTCCATTATAGAATGACTCATCAATACTAATCAGTGAGTAGAGGCCACGGCAGATTCAGTAAATGATGCTAATATAATGGTGGGGAAAGCAATGGCAGTGGCCGCTATGGTGGTAAAAGCTCAAGCTGCAATCAACACCTGCTTGGAACAGTTGGAAAACCAAATATGGTCTGCCAACATTTGGATTGTGGGCTTGCTAGAGACTGAGGGTCCTGAAACAAGAGTGTTTCTCCAAAACTGGCTTGTCAGACAGGCTGCGAAGACTTTCAAATACTTAAGCATACTGTATCAACTCTCAGAGGGCCAGGACATCAGAGGAAGGGCCCAGGACTTTACTAGTTACTACGGCATCATCAGCTGAATAAGATGCCATTCTCAGAGCAGCATGGAGAAAAGGGACTATTCAAGAGGGGAAATGTAATATGCTCTTCCCTAACCTCACCTATGCTGCACAGACCAGATGTAAAGACTTTGATGGAGTGAAGAGGTGGCTCTGGGAACTAGAGATCCCTTTCACAATATTGTTTTCTGCACACCTGCATTTCTCCATTGGAAACAAACATTATTTTTTACTGACCCTAGAGAGGCTAGCAACTGTCTTCAAAGACTGGGAAACTGTCAATGTGAGATAGAAGAAGATGCTGAAACTTTGGAGGAAGAGACATGAATGGTGTACACAAGTTGGCTCTTACTGGTATGAACTGTGATTTAAGACTTTCTCCTTGGGACTATTACTAACATTCATTTAGGAGTCATGACATGTTTTACCATATCAATGTTTGGCCAGTGCGGACTTAGTGTTTTGGGAATTGCTAACTCTTTCCACTACAGCTCAGAATGTTCCTCATGTTAATCTGTTTAAGGCTGGCAATGCTTAGTTCTTAGCTGAATTGTTATGGCAACTGTGAATGAATACTTTATTTTGTTCAGTCGTAGACCTTTACAAAGTGCTAACATACAATAAATACATATCACAATACAATATAACATATAGATAAAAACATAAATGTCAAATAAAAATGGTCTCTCCTTGCAGAAAATTACAATATTAATCATATTTCATACGAATAAGTGCAATAGTTCTGAGATACTGTGCAACTATATTGATTATATGTACATCCTCTGTTGTAAACATAATAGTAAGCAGTAGCATTTTATCAGATGTAACAATTTCTGCCCAGAGTGGGAAGAATCATCTAGCTCTGGGAGTATTATACCAACAGCAAGAAAAAATGACATGGTATAAGTCTTCCCTTTCTTTAAAATTACAGGTCCAGCTTATTGATTCAATATCACTGTATAATGTATGGAGACAGTCAATTAACATGTGTTTTCTGCAGTTTTACAAACTGATAATCCCACCGATGTGACATCAGTATCTATAAACCCTTCATTACCACGTCACACTGGTGGGATTACAGGAGCGAATGTTGAAACAGAATTTTGATCATGAAAGAATTCAGCTGTCAGAACCCCCCCACCACTTCCCCATGACAAGCTTTCAAACTACTATAATTCTGTCAGTAACTGCTACTGTCGCGACGCGTTGTAGAGTGCAATGACGCATCAAAACAACCAACCCACAGCGCAGCTCAGCCAGGAAGCTTTTATCACTGAGCAGGACAACAAGCATACATTTAAAATTACAGAAGTCCATCCATTCTGTCTCAAAGTCCCAGAGGCTCCTCACATGATCTGCCAACAAACTGAAAGACATAAAAGACGTGACGTTCAACAACGTTCCTCAAGGTCACCAATCGGAAGCAGCAGACCAAATTTCACTAAAGACTTTGAACTGCTTTTATTTTTTTACTGCTGCCATTTTCGTGATCTAGTCTAAATGTAATATTTATTTAATATTAGCCACAAAATGCAGTTTTCCATTATGATTCAGTGTGTCTGAGATTTCTTGTGTAACCTCGTTTTGTTGTACAGCAATAAACCTCGCTGACTGGTCTCATCTGTCTCGGTAGGTTTTTTTCAGAATTTTTAGAATAATGGATCAGACCGCTATTTTCTTGTCAATACACTATAATAGATAATGGCTGGCTAGTGGTGGTCAGCCATGGGTGTAATTACCTCTTGTGGTTGCCAGGGCAACTGTAAACCTCTCGAGCTGCGCTCTTGAGGTTTACTGCATTGCCCTGGCAACCAGTCGGGGTAATTACATCGTGGTTAACCACCACTAGCCAGCCATTATCCTCTATTTTTCTCATACCTAGCTTTAAGAACATTGCTTTTAAAAAGCTCCCATTTGTACTTGGTATACAGTTTCCTTGGTGTGGGATCTGTCAAAGCATCCAAATAATATCTGAATGCATCTGCATTATCATTCTGGACCAGCCATGGTGCAATTTTTAGATGTCTTATAGAAATCATGTCTTTGCCCTTATTATATTTACTTTTTCTTTTAAGGCAGTATGATGTATATGTTACACTTATTGAATATCATTCGCAGCATAGTATTTCAGCATTTGTAAATCATAATCATGACGGATCTTATCAATACCAAGGAGCCACTGTGACTTTGCAAACTAATATTGTACCATTTGTTTTTTTCTGTTGAACATTGAAAGGGTAGCCTAGAGGAATTCACCTTAGTTATTTTGATCCAATAATTCAGCTACCTTGATATAGTCAGAGACTCCAAGCTAGTTAGGCTGAGTTCTGCTCTAATCAAGGCTAATGGAATAGAAGGGCCAACACCAAGAGCTGAATGGAGTAGCTCATCGAGAGGAATTTCCAAGGGATCTTAAGTTACCAGCTCCTCAGATTTCACACTGATACAGTGCCGTGGGGATATATTTAGCCTATATATCTTTTAATAGTGGAACTACTAAATTTCCACCATAGCTATGGTTGAATTTACTTAAGGCACCTGCTATTTGTTTAAGTATTGTGGGGTGCCCTTTTGTATGTTTTTTTTCAAAGTCAGTCATAAGGAGGGACCAGTCCCAGATACACACAGGAGCTTACAGATTTAAGCTTATTATTTCCCACCAACCATGTCTTTTTAGCATTTTTATGATCCAAAAACTATTGCCTGACTTGTTTTCATTGATTTTTAAATTATATTCCTGCGAGAACTCATGCAAAATTGTAAGCTTATTTTGGAGACCCGACTGAGACAGTGATATTATAGCCAAACCATCGGCATAGGCTAGGGCTGGGCAGACAAAATTATTAATTAATGGAGAATCATAAATAGAGTCTGAGAGTTGTAAGAGAAGGTGATTAATATAAATACAGAACAGGGTTGGGGCTGAGACACAGCCCTGCCTGATGCCTTTGTTGGTTCTTATCTCAGGAGAGAGCTGTCTACCCACCCCCAGTCTAACCTGTGCCCATGTGTCACTGTACAGTTCCTTGATTATACCAATCAGAGAGGGCTGAATATCTATTTAATACATGGCTACCCATAATTTAGTGCATTATATATTATGAAATGCACTACTAAAATCTATGAATGCAATATCCAAATTTTTGTTTCCGTAAAGTAACATATTTCTAATGAAGGTGCCAAATTATATAGCAATAATCAGTTGTAGAATAGCCTGCTCTGAAACCTGCTTGGAGTTCAGAGAGACCCCCAAGTTGGTTCAATTGCTCTGTCAGTCTATCTAGTAGAATGTTAGGGAAAATCTTACTTTGTATATCCAATAATGAAATGGGATGATACATAAAGGGATCAGCTTTATCACCCTTTTTAAAAAATGAAGACAATGATGGCACCTTTCCATGAATTTGGGAAATTCTTATGCATGATGCAAAAATTAAAAAAGATTGCCAACACTTTAGACCAAATTAAAGGAATTGCTAAATATATCTCGGAAGGGATTAAATCAGGGCCAGGTACTTTTTTCCCTTTTAGGTATAACTGTTGAAAAATAGACTTCAGTATGTGTAATTGTCTTAAAAGATTACCAATTTATATATTTGTCCCATGGCAGTATATCACTGTTAATATCAGGATCATAAAAAAGGCTAAAGTAATGGTTTGTCCATTGTTCTAGTGATATGTATGTATCCAGTTGTTGCCTACTATTATTTGTGTCCCCAGCAACAAAAAGCCAGAATGATTGACAGTCATTCTTTTTTATTGCCTCCAGCATAAGATCCTTTTTTAGATGATATTCTCTCTGTTTTCCCTTTAAATAAGCCTTATGTTCCTCTCTAGCTTTATTAAGAGATTTCAATGTATTCTTGTTTTTATTTATTTTTGTGGCCTTTATTTTTTGCCTTAGTTCTTTTTTCCTATACTGACAGTCTTCGTCTAACCAGGTATCAACTAAGTTATAGCTAGATCCCCTGTTAATGGGACATAGCAAGAGATTTCTTATTTCTTTCAGACAATCAGAAATAATTGTAATCATTACTGTTAATGTCTTACCATTATCAGTCATTGTATCATACCTAAGAATCTTGCTTCTAAAATAGAGGATACTTGTTGTAGATGATTGTCAGTCCATCTAATTTTGTTTGAGTTTCAAATTTCAAAACTACCTATGTTATTAGTTTTAGCCTGGCACAAAGGGTGCCATTTCAGGACAAGGGGAAGATGGTCACTTTCACTTCTAACATCTATAGATAGGGTAGCCCAAAAATCCATAGGTCCATTCCAAAAACAAAAATCGACAGTAGAAACCCCTTTGTTAACAAAAATATGTAAAATCACCATGCTCATCAGCAGTTATTCTGCTGTTAATGGGGGCCAGATTGTAGATAGCTAAAATTTCTTTTAGTTTATTGCCTGAATGATTAGTTCTGGTATCCAAAAGTAACCTATTCAAATGTTTGACATCACTGTGTAGCCAACTATGTACATCATTATCTGCGTATCCATCAGATTTTCCTATTCTCGCATTCAAATCTCCACATAATAAAATGTTTTCACATGCTATTGTAGCCCAACAATTATGAATAATATTCTCCAGTTTCTCCCACATAGTTACACTGTAGTATTTGGAATTTTTCAGAGGTATATTCACATTAAATAAACAACAGTTTAGCAGCTCTCATAACAAGCATTAGCTGCACCCCCTATCCATCAAAACCAGTCATGGAGTCACCCAGGAACAGGTTCAAGCCTTTAAGTACCTTGGAATCATTCTAGACCCTCACCTAACTTACAGTGCCCACACTGACACTGCAGCCAAAGCAACAAATACTCGCCTTGGCCTTCTCTTCTGGCATAGACAACATCTTACCCCAGAAGCCCTGACTGTCACCGTTCAGAGCTCTGTTGTCTCTGTTATTGACTATGGGTTTATCATCTATGGCTCTGCCCCCACTACCGCTCTTAGATGCATATCCACCTCCCTCAATAAGGCCTGCTGACTTCTCACTGGATCCCACCACCTCACACATATGTGCAACCTCTATGCACAAACTGGATGGCTGCAAATCACCAGTCAGATAAAGTACCTAACCTGCACCATAGTGAAGAAAATAACTATGGGCCTTGTGCCCCCTGGAGTGTGTGCACTCCTGCACCCTAGCAATAACCCCTGCTCAACCAGGAGTCTGAATCACAGCTCCTGCAGGTTCCACACTGTCATACCTCACAAGCTCAAAGATCTTTTGCCTACAGGGCACCCAGCTGGCTAAATGGTCTAAGCAGTTACATCTCCTCCATGCCTACCCTTGGTGCATTTAAATCAAGGCTCCACCTTTCTCTCACTGCCTCTAGCTCCTGTGACTGCCTCCACTAGCTGACCCCATGAATATTTCTCTAACCTTATGCAGCTTTCTCACCTATTAACACTTGGTTACCCCTCAGCACGCACTTCCCCATGTTATGTCTATGACAGTACTTCTAGCTGTACTCCTCTATTGCTCTCCACCCCTCTACTCTTCCTATCTCTTGTCCTCTATCCTCTCTGCACCTTATCTGCTATCTCCTTGTAACCTAGCCTTCAAAACTTGTTTTGTTTCTCAGATGCTTTGTAACTCTGTTTAGCTTACACTTTTGTAACCTTGTCCTATGTATTCAAATTGTAATCTGACTTACATGTCTTATGTTTTGAATTTTAACCTGAGTTGGAATCTTTGTAAAAGAGCCCTGGCTCAAAGGTATTGTAATCCTAGGCCTGATAAATAAAATTTTAAAAAAATCTCAACTCTGGTGATAGTAACAAAAAGACTTGAACAAATGAAGTGCTGGTAATAGGTTATACAGACAAATAACTTGAAATCTTTATCCAGGTCACCAGACCCCTGACAATCTACCTGATTTTGCTGAGCTATAGCCTGGTATCTGATAGCAAGAATAGCCATTAAGTGCAACATCAGTACCCTTTAAATGCCAGGTTTCCTAGAGACATATGACCTAATGTCTATAGATGTATTCCATCTAATTGGCATCAGCAAATTTTGTACACAAGCCAGCTATGTTACAAGATAATAATGATGGCAATGAAGATGCTGCTACAGTCTCTCCAGAAAACCTGTCTACAGTGGCTTTATGTCAGGCTTCCTGAGTTGTAAGTATCCCAAATCTATTTTCAACAGAAATATTAAATACCAGATTAGAGTCATTTAACTGATTTTCCTGCTCATTGGCACTAGTGGGACCCACTTCCCCATTAGTCCCATTTCTTTCCAGATTGGTACAGTCAATTATGGGAATCCCTAATTTATCTAATACGGTAAAGTTATTCATGAATCTGTTGTAAGTATCCAGGGAATTAATAGTCAACATAATTTGATCAGATTCTTCATCTTTTCCTATCCTCAGTGGGTCAAGAACATCATTATTCGTTATTGGAATATTTAGTATGAATTCAGAGAGATCTTTCAGTACTAATTTTAATTTAGTTTTACTCTCATTAGTAGTGCTACTTAGGCCAAACAGGGATACCATTCTACTATTTTCTTTTCTTATCTCCTTCAAACCTGGCTTTAAAGAATGTTGTTGTCCAGGGTCCAAGATAGCACTATCCACAATGTGTATACCGTTCTCATCTAAGATGATCCATTTTTGAAGAATTAATTCAGCTGCTTCAGTACCATGAAAGAGAACATCAATTTGACCTGATCTATCAGCAGTGGGCCATCTATGCACTTTTAAAATACTGACCTTTGTGGTAGGAACCTTCAAAAATTGGGTGAATAAATTGTGTAATACATTTATGTTAGCTTGCCCTCATTTTCATTCAGGACTGCTTTTAGCCCAAAAATTTTAATTTGTGAATGTTTTGTATCCTTAATTGTAGGCCTATAATTATGTTTAACTCTGTTAATTAAATCAGTAGAGTATCCAAACTTCCTTAGTGCTTCATTATTTATCCAAATATGATTGGCTATACAGTGGCGTGAAAAGGTATTTGCCCCCTTCCTGATTTTCTCTATTATTGCATATTTGTCACACTGGATGTTTTCAGGTCTTTAGAGAAAATGTAATATTAGATAAAGGGAACCTGAGTGAACAAATAACACTTGTTTTTTTTTTATTTCACCTATTTAATGAAAAAGTTAACCAACACCAACTGGCACTGTGTGAAAAGTAATTGCCCCTTTACACTTAATAACTGGTTACGTCACATTTAGCTGCAATGACTGCAACCAAACACTTCCTATAATTCAATATCAGTCTTTCACATCGCTATGGAGGAATTTTAACTCACTCTTTCCTTGCAGAACTGCTTTAATTCAGTAATATTTGGTAGGTTTTGAGCATGAACTGCTCGCTTCAGGTTCTGCCACAGCATCTCTATTGGGTTTAAGTCTGAAGTTTGACTAGGCCACCCAAAACTTTAATTTTACTTCTTTTAGCCATTCTGATGTGGACTTGCTTTTGTGTTTTGGATCATTGTCTTGCTGCATGACCCAACTATGCTTCAGCTTCAGCTGACGGAAGGATGACCGGACATTCTCCTTAAGAATTTTCTGGTACAGAGCAGAATTCATGGTTCCTTTAATTTTGGCAAGTCATCCAGGTCCTTAGGGCAGCAAAGCATCCCACACCATCACACTACCACCACCATGTTTGACTGTTGGTATGGTGTTCTTACTGTGGAATGCTGTGTTTGCTTTACGAGACATTATGGGATCCATGTCATCCAAAAGTTCCACTTTGGACTCATCTGTCCATAGAACATTTTCCCAAAAGGCTTGTGGATCATCCAGGTGCTTTTATAAATGAGAGACCAGCATTTATGTTCTTCTTGGTTAGCAGTGGTTTCCACCTTGCTACTCTCACATGAAGCCCATTTTTGCCTTAGTCTCTTTCTGATTGTGGAGTCATGAACACTGACCTTAGCTGAGGCAAGAGAAGCCTGCAGTTCTTGGATGTTGTTTTAGGATCCTTTGAGACTTCCTGGATGATTTTACGCTGCACCCTTGGAGTAATTTAAGCAGGCCGCCCACTCCTGGGAAGATTCACTACTGTTCCAAGTGTTCTCCATTTGAGATTATGGCTCACTGTGGTCTCGGCTGGAGTCCCAGAGCCTTAGAAATAGCTTTGTAACCCTTTCCAGACTGATAGAGGGCAACACATTTTTTCTGATCTTTTCAGGAACTCTTGATCATGGCATAAATGTGCTGGTTGAATCTTGTGCTGGCAACGTGACTCTGATGGTAAGGGTCAAAATAAGTGAGGTTTATATTGAGCAGGGCTGGCTTGCACTGCCTGGCTGTGTTCAATCAGCTGACTCTAATTATCCTTTTAATTGGGTTGATTTAACTAGGGGCAATTACTTTTCACACAGTGCCAGTTGGTGTTGGTTAACTTTTTTCATTAAATAAATGAAAGAAGTAAAAAAAAAAAGTGTTATTTGTTCACTCAGGTTCCCTCTATCTAATATTATATTTTGTCTAAAGACCTGAAAACATCCAGTGTGACAAATATGCAATAATAGAGAAAATCAGGAAGGGGGCAAATACTTTTTCACGCCACTGTACATGTAGAGGAACAAAAGATGTATAGACATTCCATATTATTCTCATCCCTATCTTTCCATTGTTGAATAATACCATTTTTAAGAATATCAGCTCTTTTCATTATGAATTGTTATGGATATTTGGAAGGGTTCTCCCAGAGGTGAATGCTTTATAAGGTTCACTGGGGCACCTATGTTTGCTTAATATCTTTATTACTAAGTGCTGTATGGTCCACGTGGCAGCTAAGATGATGTCTTCACTTTCCCTTTGAAATGTGGTGTGTGGTGTCAGTTCTTTGCTGTCCCCTCACTGTCCTGACTCCTATGCTGATGAATTTATTGCCATTTTTGAACTACTGCTGCCTTATACAGTCACAGATCTGGTGGGGGCAGGAGTGCTTTTGAAGGTGTTCCGGTGGCCTCTCCACCCACGACATTCGTAGGATTAGGTATGGTCTCTCTATATTAAAGGTATACTATGATACTTATCATTCATCAGGCACCCAAGTAACTGCTACAGGCTAGCATGGTGGATCTTGACATGGGGGACCACTGGATGACTAGTCAGTCTGCATACTGTTTGACACAGTTGCTACATTAGGATAATGTTTATGCTCCTAATTTTTATTGCTTAATAAAGAAATGTGTCACTGAGTAAGGCTCCACAGGGCTCCTGAAAGCCACAATAACAGTCTGTATAATTTAATGGAATCTATCATAGGACCTGTATTCAAGTTGGCTACTTTATACAGTATATGTTATATTACCCACAAGTGCTTTTAATAGTATTCAGCATTGACTGCAGTTGGCTTTGTATAGCATCCATTTGTTTTGCTATTAATTTTGGATTAGCCCTCAACAAGATGTAACAAATGTAAAGATACTCTTCATGATCTTATAATGTACTCCTTGCAATGAACAACAGATGGTACTTTTACAGAATTTATAATGTTCTGTAATATTGCAAAATTTTACAAATAAAGTAAAAAGAAAGAGAGGATAAGGTAGTTATGGAATTCAAAATTCACTGAGTAACACTAGTTTATAAAAAAGGAAACCGATTACAGGTGGGCAACTACAGACCAGTGAGCCCAACATTAGTTGTGTGTTAACTGCTGGAAGGCATCATTAAAGATCATATTATGACCTTTACAGAGTACAAGGCATTGAATGATAGGACACAGCATGGCTTTCTGTCTGGTAGATCATGTGTTACCAAGCTAATTACTCCCTTTGACACTGTCAGCATGGCATTAGACAGGGCTCCAGATAAGATTTTTTGGGATGAGTACTGTACTCCTCATTTTGAAACTGAGGTGAGTAAAATCAAATTCAAATGTGTACAAATGTCTGGACAGAGTGGAGTGAGGAGTACATTTTTAAAAACATTGTAGTTTTGGTTTTTTTAGATAAAAATTGATCAAGTGCCAGCAATGCTCCAGATGATGTTGGCAGATAGGAGTAATTTAATCAGTTTTAAAATATAGTGAGTAAAACTAAAATTGGGATGCATACGAGTGCTGTAAATCTGGGAAAAAAATTGCTCCTTTTGAATCACCAGTTATGTTATGAAGCACTATTCTTTGGCATGTGTGGTATTTACAAATGTTGGGTGAGTACTGGCACTCATTAAAAATATTTTCTGAAGAGTATTTCCTAAAATGAGGTGAGTAAAACTGGTCAGTACTCTCCTTACCTGGAGCCCTAGCGTTAGATATGGGCCATGCAGTAGATGTCATTTACCTGGAATTTAGGAAGGCATTCAACACAGTCCCACAAAAACATCTTACGGAAAAACAATTATTAAAGGGTTTAAACAGCAAAATCATTAGCTGGGTCTCAGACTGGTTGAAGGATAGAAGGCAAAGGGTCAAGCCATAGGGATCAGTGTTGGGTCCTGTATTTCTTAATATCATTATAGTGGATCTGCAAACCAAGAATGGGAGTTGAATAATCAAGTTTGGGGATGATATTAAAATAGGAAGAATTGTAGACATATTGAATGATAATGGGATACTACAAACAGATCTTGGAAGACTAGAGGAGTGGACTACGATATATTGGATGAGCTTTGGCATTGATAAGTGCAGAGCTATGTACTCTAGTAGCAACAACTCAAGTTGGCAATAAATGCTGTATAAAGATACTGAAGGAACCAGACAGTGATCCTCATCTGGGCATAAAAGTAGCAAATGCACTAAGCTTGATAAACATGGATTCTGCATTTCAAAAATGTAATAGTATTAGTGGTACTATCATGAGCCACGTATCAAGCAGGAATGATGAGGTAATGATGTCACTTTTTAAATCACTGGTATGACTGAACCTGGAAAAGAGAGTGTAGTTTTAGTTCTCACACTGGAAGGGAGATAGTAAAAGAACTGACAGAGTGCAGAGAAGGTTTATCAACAGGATAATAAGAATGGGTGGTTTTGAGCTGGCTCAGTGGTGTGGAGGGCTGATGTGCTGGGTACCTCACCTCCTGTCATACCAGTGACCTGGGTTTGGAAACAGACATGGGTCATTTGGTGGCCAGCTGGGCTCAGTAACATGGAGGGCTGAGAGGCTGGGCAGCTGACCTCCTGCCATGCCAGAAACCCAGGTTCAGAAATTAATGTGGGTTACGCAGGAGCCAGCCAGGGAAGGAGGCAGGACTGAGCATCCCAGAGGAAAGCTCTCCTCTCTTGGGGAGGAGAAAGATGTCTTTCTCAGTGGCTTCTACCTAGAGGTTCTAGGTGGCAACACAGTGGCACATCAGTGTTCTGCTCATTGGATACTGGGGAACACCTCCAGAAAGGTGGAGCATGGACAATGCATCATTGCACATGATGTGGGCCCAGGGATAAAATCAAAGTGGAAAAACCTTGATCCTAGCAGGATGACAAACCCTTACAGGACCCACACTGATGGCTGGGCTCTCTCACCATCCTCTGGCTGGGGACAATGGGGTAGGGATAAGAGGTAAGCCCGATAGAAGCTGGGTGATGGAGCTGTGGGGACCAATCCTGAACAGGGGCAGGCTGGCAGACAGGAGATAAAATACCGATGGAAGAAAAAGAATAGATGGTTTCAGTTATGAAGCAGGATTATTTTTTTTAATTATTTTTCACTTTGGTCACTGACATCCTGGGCATCTCTCTGGCAGGAACCCACTCAGCATTGCCTCTACCACCCACCATGCCCTTCCCCTGACCTTGGAATTCGGTGCTGTCCCCCCCCACAGCCCTGAACAGGACAAGTGAGGACCACGGAGAGTCAGGATTTGCACTGGCATTGGGCGTGTGAGCTCAGCCACTCAAGCCCCACCGTTGCCTCCCAGAAAACCTGGGTTTTCCACCTTGGTTACATCCCCAATGAGGTGAAGATGTGCAATGATGTCTGCACTGAGAACGTACCCTTAGCTGATGTCCACTGCCACCTCAACCCTGTAAGTGGCTCTCTACTGTTTTATCCCTGATCTCCACTGGGGGCCACTGCAGAGTGGTGCATCCCCAGATACCCACCCCAGGAGAGGAGAGCAGTCCTCTGGATGCTCAGTTCTCCCCTCCTCTGCTGATCCCTGATGACCTGAGTTTGCTCCTGAACCTGGGTCACCAGCACAGTGCAAGGTGTGGCATACAGCACCTCAACCCTCAGTGCCACTGGTCCTGCATGAAGCAGGATTAAAAAGCTTAAGTTTATTGCTAAAAAAAATGTTAATGAGGAGCACTCACTCTACCACATGACATGTCATGTGGTAGAGTGAAGTGCTATCATTAACATTATTTTGCAATAAACTTATGCTTTTAATCCTGCTTCAGAGTGAAGCATTTTTGGGGGGATGGGAGGGGTGTTAGTGCTGTTAGCCCAATAGCTCTCTCATTTTGACTATCTTTTTCTATCGTGGCTCCAACTTTAGTTCTAGTGGCTGCCTTCCTTCCTCAAACGTGGTTTCAGTAATGAACACAGAATGGAAAATGTGAGTCTTTTTATGCTGGAAAATAGGAGAGTCAGTCAAGTCATGTTTATTGGCAGGAAAAAAACTCCATTGAGCAGGCTCATTTACAAGGAGGTCCTATACAATTAGTACACATAGGACATATGCAATATAAATGATACACAATAAAAAGACAAAGAATAATTAAGATATATACAGGGTACAGGACTATTTAGAAAATATTTACAGGTAATACTCTAAGTATGTCTGAACAATGATGGTGATACATTTTAAAACACTGTGCAGTATACAGTACCATTTGTATTGTACAGAATTACCTCATATAGCTGCAATAATTAGGTAGGTAGGTAGATTGAGGAAGTTGACAAGGTACTGAATACAGACTGGGAGGAGGGCATTTGGCAGTGGAGGGAAGAAGAAAGCGAGTGACGCTGGAGGTGGATAGGAAGGCTAAGTCAAGATGGCAGAGGGTGAATCAGGCGGGATGAGGAAGAAGGGTGGGGTATTCAGGTAAGGAAGAGGGTAAGGGATGGAACTGGAGAGAAGAGAATGTTTGTTGTTTATTCAAGGAATAATGGGTCAGGCATCAGAGGAGAGATGATCCTTGTGTACAAAACTATAGCTAATAACAAACTGAAGGAGAACTTAGAGATGCAACTTAAAAACAAGCATTTGTCAATGCCAAATGTTGTCTTGCTGGCATTGGCATTGGTAGTGCAGGAATAAGAGAGATGCATAATAGGAATGGCAGTGAAATATCGAACTGACGCCAACCCCACCCCCACCCAGCAGAGACTGACAGGCATTGGGGTGTTCTTTTGGGTCACGGGCCATAATGCTCATGCCATTTCACCTCACCTCACCCTGCAGACACTGACAGGTGTTGAGGTGTGCCTTGGGGTCTTCGGGCCTTATGCTCACCCATTCCATAAGGAAATATGCTGAGATGGGTGCAGTATAGGAGAATGGAGTGAACTTTTGGGACAAAGAGTCCAAGGCACACCTTAATGCCTGTCACTGGCTGCAGGATGGGGTGGGATTGGAATGACGTGAGCATTACAACTGACAATCCCAAGTCACACCCCTGATGCCTGTCAGTCTCTACAGGTTGGGGTGTTATGGTTGGAAACCCTAATGCCCCAGGTGTTTTAACTCCAGTTTTTCAACATGGGCTTTTTGTGACTCTACCTTATGTACAGTGGCACTATCCATTCATTAGCTGAAAGGTGATTTTGCACAGCGACTGCGCCGTTTAGCGCCACAGGTGCAAAAACAGATTTTGGGCAGGATGTGAAAAATGACAGCTATACTGTTCATGAGGAGGTGTAAAAAAATGGCAACATTGAAAATCTGGAGTGAAAATATGAAAAATTGGTGAAGTCACGAGCATGCATAGAAACTGCACACCCATAATGCAATTATTTTGGGGATTTTTTTAACCAACTTTTCAACATAGGCATTTTGGGACCACTGTTCATGAACAGTGGCACTGCGATTTTGTTAATCTGTCCTGAAAGTTGATTTCCCACAGTGACCACGCCATTGTGTGCCAGATGTGCGAAAACACATTTCAGGCAGGATGTGAAAAATGAAAGCTATACTGTTCATAAGGAGGTGTGAAAGAATGGCAATGTTGAAAATCTGGAGTGAAAATATTAAAAATTGTCGAAGTTACAAGCATGCGTGGAAATTGCACAATACACGCTCACAATACAGTCATTTTTTTTATTTTTTCACCAAATTTGCAACATAGGCTTTTTGGGACCCCACCTCATGAATAGTGGCACTGTCATTTCATTAATCGGTCCTGAAAGGTGATTCCGCGCAGTGACCACAAAATCAACTTTCAGGACTGAATAACAAAATGACAGTGCATATGTTCATGAAGTGGGGTCTCAAGAACCCCATGTTAAAAATTTGGAGCCAAAATTCAAAAAAATGGCTGAGATATCCACCTAAGTTGTAACCCCCCATTGATGCCATTATACAGCTTACCGTGATTTCCTTCAGTTTTGGTCGGCTTTTGAAGAGTTCAGACGTGTCCTGCTCCACTGAAGATTGCCACGCTGGACCTTCAGAGGTAATTATGGGATGGGGGGGTTGCGGGGAGGTGGGGTGTGCAGCAGGTGGGTGAAGGTTGGGGTAGGAGGGGTGTCCTGATGGCAAGGGAGCATTTCCTCTTTTACAGGGACAAAAAAAAACTGATGTCCAGGGGAATGTTTTCTTTGTTTACAGGTTTTACAAAAAATACATTTGGGCACATTGGGGTGGGCTCCCAGTGTCCCACATGAGTTTGGGGGACTGAAGCCGATGGGGATTGGGCACCCCCATCAGCAATGACAGTGTGGGGGAGAGGGGGACATAATGCCAGTGGGGATTGGGCACCCCCATCAGCAAAGAAAGTGTGTGTGTGTGTGGGGGGGCATGATGCTGATGGGTACTGGGAAACCCCATGGGCAAACAAATTAAACTGGGGGGGCATTATGCCGATGGAGATTGGCCACCCTGTCTACAAACAAATTGAACTGGGGAGGAGACATGCCGATATGGGGATTGGGCACCTCTGAAGTTGGCTTTCTGGGCATTGTGTGGCGGATGGCAGGAGCCATCATATTTTTGAAATGCTTCACCAGGAAAGGCACATACAGGAGGCATGTCATCTCTGCCACTGCATGACGAGCTTGTCGCTGATTGTAGTGGCACATTTCTTTCAAGTTGGTGGCACTTTACATAATTCTTGCATCAGCACTAGCATGATGGACAATTGGGGAATGAGGGACACACCTACTAAAGTGTGCCCTGCATTCGCCAACACTGACACACCTCTCATTGTGCTATTACTACCACAAGATGTTGCTTGCACACATGCAAGACAACATAATGAAGCAGGTCATAAAACTAGAAATCATGACCTTCAACTTGCAGGGGGATAAACACAAAACAAATAAAAGTGCAACATTTTTCACCCAGAAAGTAGTTTTGTTATGGAATAAACTCTCAGCAGATGTTGTGATGGTGCTCACACTGAATTGTTTTAAAAATAAACTCGACAGATTTATGGATGCCAGTGGTATCAATAGACATAACCAGTGTTAGCATGGCCAATGGACTACATAGACATATATCTCCTTTGATCAGGAATTTAATGTTTTCATGTGCCATTTGTTCATGTGTACAAGGGAATAATGGCACTGGGCACTGTGGACCATGACTGAGGCTGGAAGAGAGGAGGTCATGTTCCACAGTGCCATTATTCTTGAGGACTGCTCTTCCCGTCCTCTCCAATTATAGCTATCTTACTAAGGTAAATTTACAAAAAGAAAACAAGATTGTAGTTACTGCTTATGAGTTTATTGTACTCACCACACAACAAATTCCTTCAAAAAACTGAACTGAGAAAGAACTGAATTGAAAATGGTCTGTATAGAATCAACCACTGCATAAAACATGAATGTTGGGTTAGAAACTGCTTGAATGCTTGGAATGACTCATGTAACATTTCAAGATTCCAAAGGCATTGACTGACTAATTTACATAATCATGAGTTGCTTAGAGTAATTTGCATATTTCTTAATAAAGTTATTGCCTAATTTGCATATTGCTGAGGCTATAACTGTTTGCTGCCTTATTTACAGGGCACTGTCAATACACAATGCTCTATAAGTAAGAGATCTGATTGGCTGCTAGGGGTTCACCTCAATATAATTTTGATTATAGCAGTAATGTTAGATAGTGGACATTGTACAGTGGCATCACTGTGCCCAGTAGATTAAAGAAAGGGTCTGGCCAAAAGAGCTACATTGCAGAATTAGAATCAGCATATTCCCAATAAGCCTCATACCAAAAATTAGACTGTTAAGTTACTTCATTTAAAAGTTACAAGCCATTTTATAACCCAGATTCCACTCCCTGTTCAAAAACCAGTATTAGTGAAGAGCTACTGGTAATGTCATTACCAGAACACAGCTGAGTCCTCCATGTCTGCAACCTTATAAAACTTGTTTATCTAAAGTTTAAGAAACTGTAGTTGCAGTAATCATTTGGGAAAAAAACTGACACAGGGTTGGGTGCAGTGCATCATTTTCCATAATGTTCAGATGCGTGGTACTGTGCTTCTGAATGTGACTGGAGGGTTTTTTGGAATGCAGCACTAGACAAAGCAATGAAATGTTAAGGTGGTGCACAATTTCAGAATGTTGAGGGGACATGCAGTCTCATAATGTGACTGGGATGTGCAGTCTCAGAATATGGCGGGGACACTCAATATCAAAATGTGACAGGGATTTACATCTTGGAACTTGGTGGAAACGGACAGTTTTGGAACATAACTGGGATGCGCACTGTAGGAATGTGACATACACCATTTTATTCTGAAATTGCTTGTCCCTGACACATTACATAATTGTACACACTTGCCACATTTTAAAACTGTGCATCGCATGTCCACCACATTCTGACATTGTGCATCCATGCCACATTCCAAAATTGCATGTTCCCGTCACATTCCAAAGTCGTGTGTTAAGCCCACATTCTGAAACTGCCACCATCATGTTCCAAAATTGTGTCACTGTGACCTCATGAAATTCTACATCCCTGCCACATTCCAAAATTGCACATCATGGCTACATTCCAAAATTGTATGTTCCTGCCACATTCTGGAATTGTGTAGCCTGGCCACCCTCCAAAATTGTGCATCCCTGCATCATTATGAAATTGTGTCTCCACTACAATCCAAAATTGTGCATCCCTGTCACATACTGAAAATGCTTGTCCCCACCACATTCCAAAATGATGTGTTTCCACCACATTCTGAAACTGAATTTCCAAACCACATAACAAAACTGTACATCTCCACCACATTCTAAAACTGTGCGTCCCAGCCCCATTCTAAAATTGTACCTCCCAGTCTCATTTCAAAATTGTGTCACTGCCACATTCTAAAAACTGCACATCTTCATCACATTCTGAAAATGTGGATCCCCACCATATTCCAAACTTACGCATCCACATCACATTCTGAAAATGAGTAGCACTGCCACATTCTGAAACTGCATGTCTAAGTCACATTCTAAAACTGCACATCCCGAAATTGTGAATCACTGCCACGTGTGTATCTACTGTCACATTCTGGAAATGCATTTCCCTGCCATGCTCCAAAACTATGCATACCACCACATTACAAGAATGTGCATCCCTGCCACGTTCTCAATCTGGCATGTGACCACCATATTCTGAAACTGTGCATCTCTGCAACAATCTAAGATTCCATCTCCACACCACATTGTGAAATTGCATGTTACCACAACAATCTGAAATCAAGCATCCTCACTACATTCTGAAATTGTGCATCACCACATGTTGAAATTATGAATCCAACATTATGAAACTGGATATCCCTGTCACGTTCCACAACTATGTGTCCCTCGCATTTTGAAATTGTGTATCTTTGCCACATTCAAAAAATTAATAACACTGCCACATTCTGAATTTCAGTGCCCCTGCCTCATTCCAAATTTGTGTGTCCCAGCTACTTTCTGAGACTGTTCACTGCTGCATTCTATAGTTGCAGCCTGGTGGCATTTTAAAATCTCATCCCAACAGTATTCTAAAAATTGACCACAACTTTGGCATTCTTAAGCCATGTTTGCTGCTGCACTTCAACACCCCACATCACATTCACAGGTACCTTGCTTATGCACATTATGGAAATGCATGTCCTGTACCCACCTGGTGTCAGCTTCCCTTTTTCAAACATTTACTACAACTGCAGTTTTATGCAGCATGGGTGAAAGAAGTCCTACAAGGTAGATTGCAGAGAGGACTAGGCTGTGAATTTTGGTTATGACATCATCAGTAACTCCACTAAAATTGACTTTTTTGAATGGGCAGTGACACTGGGGTTGCAAAATGACCTGTAACATACTTCTTCTTTAAGGCCGAGTCTGAAGGCCAAAGTCCTTATCTACTTGGCACAGTACTATTATAGAAAGGTCAAGAAATTTAGTGGTAAAACACTGTATGAAACTGGAAAACTATAGAAAGAAAGTGAACTATTTAGTTTATAGCAGTGTGGGACCACAGCAATGAAATGTAAGGGGGAAATGAAGAGCAGGTATAAGTGGTTAAGGGGGTCAGCTTCCCTGTTATTAAACAAATTAATTTGTGCCTCACTTGTTTTTAATGTGGAGACTTATGGCACCCTCCCTCCCCCACCTCGCACTGAGCAAGACATAAGACAGTACCTTATTTTTAATGTATTTATTTTACAAGCAGACGTTCCTGAAATATTTAAAAGCTGCTGGGTGACAAGAGAATCTTGAGGACTGAACATTCAATTTGGGACCTTCTGAAACAGAGCTGTGAGGTTCCATTGTTAAACTGTCTCTTTTATCTACAGTTCATGTGTCTCTTATGGTTATACGAGTTTTTTCTCAAGCCATTTGTGTGCCAGAAAAGCTCAGCATCGCTTCTCATTTCTCTCACCTAAAGAACTCAAGAATGCACTCTTATTATAACCACAAGAAACACAGTAACAGTACAGATAATATACAGCACTGCTTGAACCAACTGCAAGTTATGGAACCTGCTCATTTTAGCATTCATGCCTGGTCCCAAAGGGTTTAAAACCTGTTACTCTTTATCTACATTTTGTCTGGGTTTGCAAGACTTTTATAGGGGTCTACAATGGAACTTGTAACATGGCAATTTATGTTCCAGTGTAATACAACAAAGTGATTGGACAAAGTACCACACATGACCAAAGTTGAGGATGACATTAATCCCCTAGTAATGCTCACCTCGAGTTATAGTACCTAAAACAACCACTGTGAAATCGCCAGCTAGTAATGTGGGGGATTAATGCCATCCTGAACATTTGTTGTATTTCACTGGAACAATAATTGCCCAATTACAAAGACCACATTTTCTCCCATCCACCCAGTGGAACTCTAAGTATCCAATGAAGCAGTCACAATTGTTGCTGTCTGTCAAAATTCTGTAAAGTGTTTAATTGTACCTGTTCTCCAGATTGATGTTCCTGTCAATTTTTAATGCACCTCCTCAGATAGTTCCAGCCCTTCTGGGTGTTTGTTCCCCCGGCCACATGTCAATAAGCAAGGTCATGTCAGGTAAGCAGTGACCCCACGCAGGACTTCCCCACAAACTTGCCTGTCTTCTTCCTCCTCACCATCTGCAGCCACAAGAAAGTGTCTGTAGTAACTCCTGCACTGAATGGAAAAACAGAGTCCCCTTCTCCAGTGCTTGTGACATGTTCCAAATGACTGTGTAATTATTTCTTGGCATGTTAGATTACTCCCAGTCGTAAATGCAGGGCTCTCAGATTTATACTCAGCCCTGCATTTTACAGGCAATTGAAGGCATGCACATGAAAATGATCCCCAATCACTTGTATTGCCAATATGGGAAAACAGGGAAAAATATGCAAATATCTACTAGAAGCAATCCCAGGATCCAACGCGACATTAAACACTAGCATTTCAAGAATTTTGCAAGTGGCATACTGATAGGTTTATTACAATTTGTGCCACTTCAAAAGTTGTACAACACGTTAGAAGGCGTTATACTTCAATTAAAAGTGTGAATATCTGCAACTCACAGTTACACCCCCACAGTACGAATAAAAATGAGCAGCCTTATGGCATTTCATCTTCAAATGACACAGTAAAACTCTGCACAATCCCCAAAACTGTTGCTTCTGTTTTATTGTCTTTAATGTGTCAATAAATTGCTGAAACCATAATAATTTTTGACTTGCATGCATGCCATCTTACAAGCGCATTAAGCCACTCTGAAGGAGGCTTCTACTGGGGATTTAATGCATGGTTGGGTGGTTGTAGGCACTTGGCCTTCAGCTTCGTGCCACAACCCTCCCCCCCAAACCATGCATTAATTCCCCAGTAGAAGCCTCCTTTGTCATGGTTTAATGCTTACATAACTCTTAAAAGGCCACAGTCTTTGTTATATTAAATGAATACTGGTGCAACATTATCTGTGGCAGATGGAGTACTTCAGTATCATTATTTTAAAGAGAATCTCTACTTAAGCTCCCCATAGACATGTGTTAAAGATGATGAACCTAGGTGAGGTCTACCCTGGTGTAGAAGTAAAGGACTGGGAAGTGGAACTACTTATGCTCCCCATCAATTTTTATGTTTGCATGCACGCACGTGCAGCAAACATTTTGTTGCAATACTAGCTTTCAGAGGTGTGTCACTCTCAGGTCCAATGCAACTCAGTCTGCAGTGAGCTCGACAGTGAGAGGCCAACGATCAGAGAAGCTGATCATGACACTGTTCTCTGCTTGAGGGGAAAGAAATGTTGTTGTTTTTTCCAACATTGCTTATCCCCAGGGCACCGGTCAGGTCCTCTTCCACTCTCTGCCAATCCTGGATCCCACTCTGCAGAGATCCAACCACTCACCTGGCTGGGCCTCCAGGCTCACTCATGACACACTGCAGTGCTGCCCCCTGGCTTGTCCCCCAGGGTTGGGGTCACCTTCCACCACTTCAGCTACTTTCCCCACTGTCCATCTGGCCACCCACAGTGGAGGTGAAGACCTGGAGGGTTCCCAGTTGGGGTGGCGAGGATTCTACGGTGAGCATGGTTGGTGGCAGGCAGGGGTTTCATCTGCCCTTCCAGTCCCAATTTTTCCCCCATAGTCCCCCTTCCCCCCCAGGAGTGTGCTGCGTCATAGGATGCCGGTATGCTGACACATCCCCATGACCCCGATGCCTGCTCCAGGCCCCAGACTGATACTTCTCCCCTGCACCTCCACCTGTGGTCACCCAGGTGGCGGAAGAGCAGTGAAGTCATGAATTCTCCCTGGAGGACAGCATCCCTGGGATGCATGATCCTCCACCCCCCTGCTGTCCCTCTGACAGCCCTGGCTCATTTCCAAACCCAGGTCATTGGCATTGTGAACAGTAGTGCTACCACTGCACCGGCGGTCTGGCAGATGGAAACTTTGTGTCACTGAAAGGTGTGAGCTGTTCCTCTTATAGAGCAGCTTGATCCTTTCATCTGCATGTGACACTGATCAGCAAGCAGCTAAACAGTGTCACAATCAGCTCCAAGCTCTCCCCATGGAGAGGAGATGCACCACACACACACACACACACACACACACACACACTCACACACACACACTCACAACTCCCTCACACTGCCAAGTATCCCACCCACCCACTTCCTGGTCTTCCCTATGCCCTGTCCTTAGAAAAACAACTCCCTCCCACTGCCAAGTATCCCACCCACCTCCAAATCCTTCCCTGCGCCATGTCTGTTAAAAAAAATCGCCTTCCAACAGCCAAGTATCTCATCCACCTCCCAATCCTTTCCCATACTTCCTCTGCTGAAAAACAACTCCTGCCACTGGTAAGTATCATCCTTCCCCGTGCCCCATCCACTGAAGAATAACTCCCTTCCACTGCCAAGTATCCTGCCCACCTCTCGATCCTTCTTCACACCTGGACTGTAAATCTGTAAATGAAGAAAATGATGCAGCAATGACAACATTATAAAGCAACATTAAAAATCTTCAATGTTTATTCATAACTTTTGTATTTTTCCAGATTTTTACCCCAAATTTTCAACATAACCTTTTTACCCTACCTCATTAACAAAAGAGGTGTCATTTTTCAAATCCCTTCTGAAACATGTTTTTGCAGTCACACTGCAAAATCACCTTTTGGACAGGATTAACAAATTCCACTAGGTTCAAAATCTGGGGTGAAATCTTAAAAAGTTATAAAGCAACATTGAAATTTTTCAATGTTTTCTCATAACTTTGCTGTTTTTCTAGATTTTGTCCCCACATTTTCAAGGTAGCTTTTTTTTACCCCACCTCATGAACAAGGTAGGTATAATTTTTCAACCCCCCCCAAACATGTTTTTGCAGTCGCTCCACAAATTCACCTTTCAGATGGGATTTAAAAAATTCCACTTGTCTTGATCACAAGCTGGGGTCACAATAAGAGTGTTGAAAATGTGGGGTCAAAACCTCAAAAAGTTATAAAAAAAATTTTGAAATTCTTCAATGTTTACTCCTAGCTTTGCTGTTTTACCAGATTGTGACCCCATATTTTCAGCATATCCTTTTTTGTACACCACATTATGAATATGATGTGTCATTCTTCAGATCCTGCCCAAAACATCTTTTCATACATATGCCACAAAATAATATTTTGGACAGGATTTCATAAATGACATCTGTCATGATCGTAAGGCTGTATAATAAAAAGACTATGGGCCTGATTCTCATAGGCCCACTAGCGACACAAAGCACTTGCATCATGAATAGATGCAAAGGGCACCTTGCTTCAAAAGTTGTGCCCATCCCGATTTTTGAATGCAGGCTGCATCGAGGCCAGGTTTCCTGTGTCTTGTGCCAGTCCAGCACCAAACATGGAGGTGCAACATGGTGCACAAGGCCGTGCAACATGGTGCACAAGGCCATGCACCAGACATTGGCTACTGTATCCCCTAATGTGAGATTCTGCAAAGTTGCCAATGTCCTCAGTGGTGGTGCAGCATTAGACAGGCCCTGTGCTGGTCTAACGCCCCAGGTGCCAATAGGGGTCCCACCCATGGACTCCCCAGAGAGTGGTGGCAGCAGTGGCAGCACCCACTTGCCATATAGGGGTGCTGACTGTGAGCAGGCACTGCACAGGAAACATTGGGGAAGCATGTCAGGCACCACAGCAGAGTTGAAGTACCAGAGGATCTTAAGGTTAGATCACATACCCTAGTTGCAAGCCACAGCACCACCCCACTGTGTTGCATGCAGTTCTACAGGGAGTGCTGGTTTAAAAACTGGACTGAAAGCTCCGATGGGGGAAGGCACTAGGTGGCACATTACCACCCCACAGACAGGCAGGAAAGGACTAGTGAAGGGGGGGTAAGTGGCACCAGGGAACAGTTAACATTGCTGCATACAATGGGGTGATGGACTATCAGGTACAATAAGGCCTCAGACACAGCAGACCTTAAGTGGGTGTCATTGTGTGGTTTATGTGGTATGAGAACATAAAAGTGCCATGTTGCCAGGGAGATGTTTTTGGCACAGATCTGTTGGTGGCTTCAGATTACTGTGTTAGTAGTAGACAAAGCAGGTTTCCTCCCCCTAACATCTAGGTCCAACTAAATGTGCAAGGGTAACATCACTCCTGCCTGAACCCCCAATTTGGTATTGCAAAAATGGAATGGTGGCACTATAGGGCACTTGTGTATTGTAGCTCAGCATTGGTCTCAGATACTGACATTGCTGCAGGATTGTCCCACAACTGGTGGCATTCTCCTTCCATGTGCACAGGAGTCTTTGCTACAAGCTGCAGGAGTCTGGTGCTGGAACCCCTTTGAGAATCATGTGCAGGGTCCCTAGCACACCAGTGATTGACACAAGCTGCTGTTTGCCATGGTTTGTTCTGATCTAAGCAGCATTTTGAGAATTGGGCCCTGTGTTGAACATTTGAGGTCAAAATTGGAAAAAACAAAACATTATGAACATTGACATTTTTCAATGTTTACTCATAACTTTGCAATATTTTTACTTTTCCCCCCACATTTTTAATAGATTCATGTTTTTTACCCCCCAAAAATGAACGTGGCAGGTGTCATTATCAAATCCCCTTCCAAAACCTGTTTTTGTGGTTATTCCACAAAACGTTTTGGGTCACATTTCCTAAATGACACCTGTCCTGTTCACGTACTGGGGCAAAAATCTAATATTTTGAAAATTCAAGGTCACAATCTCAGAAAAGACATCAAGTGTGAACCTCTTCATTTTCCCAATTATGACAATTCCAGTATTATAACTCATGTTATTAATGTGTTAATTATCGCCTCTGCACTATCAATGCCAAACACCCACACAGCAAATACAAGTAAGCAAACATTCAGCATTAACAAAAGCTTATTTATCTGTTTCCAATTCTGTCCCTTTTCTCCTCTTTCTTTGGAGTCCCTCTCCTACTAGTATTCAATGGTGACAGGTGAACTTGAGCCTGAGTTTTAATTTTAGAGCAACTTTTGCTCAGATTAGGGTATTTTGTGAGCCCCAGTTTTGACTCTGACCAGGACACTTCCTGAGCCTTTGTACTGAATATGCTTTTTTCACAATTAAAATCTTAAGTGCGGTCTAACACATTAGACCTGCATGGAGTATGCTGCTTTTGCACTAGACCATTAATTACAGGTCAGTTTGGACATTTATAGATGTGCTTTGAGCTATTAATGAAATCAGCTATGAGTGAAGTGTCAAGCCTTTGCACACTAAAGAACTGCTTATGTAAACAAATGTTTTTAAAGATTGGTACTGGGATATTTAATAACTTAAATGATTTACTGTTTACAACGAAAACTCACTTTAATCACTTATTTAATACTCACTACTTGTAAGAAATTATTGGATTAATGTGATGTTTGCAAATACTTCATGAGTAAGTATGTATGTTTATCAAGCTGAAAA
The DNA here is from genome assembly GCA_016271365.2 of Neoceratodus forsteri. Lineage (NCBI taxonomy): Eukaryota > Metazoa > Chordata > Ceratodontiformes > Ceratodontidae > Neoceratodus > Neoceratodus forsteri. The sequence continues at coordinate 552,861,552 of CM028137.1, read as the reverse complement.
GTATCGTCTTGTGAGTCTGCACATTCCCCCTAATGAAGCCCCACATGAAGGGTGCTACCTAGAGTAGCTTGCATTGTGTCCTGCACTTTATAGCTTTGAAAATAAAATATGCAAGTTCCATCAGTGAGTGCTCCACTCTTTTTATTTTTGCAAGGTATGGGACATGTCATTTTAGTGATCTTTCCTGGTCTCAAAGGGTTTAAAAGCTGTTACTCTTGATTTATATTTTGTCTGGGTTTGTATGACTTTTATAGGGGGTCTACAATGGAACATAACCCTTAAAAAGCCACATTCTGTTATAGTAAATGAATACTGGTAAAACATTAACTGTAGCAGGGGGAGTACTTCAGCATCATCATTATTTTAAAGAGAATCTCTCCTTAAGCTCTCCATGGACATGTGTTAAGGATGTGAAACCTAGTTGAGGTCCATCCTGATATAAAAGTAAAGGCATGGGAAGTGGCACTACTTAACAGCATCAACCAGGCTGTGTTCATTTTATAAAGTGGGCAGTTTGCTCTGTATGTATCCTGGGCTGAATTCTAAACCCGTTGGTGATATGTGAAGATGATGCTCAGTAGCCTGATGTCTGTAGTCCATGCTGATACCTAAAGTTGAAACCTATGCTGAATATGTGAAAAACTGTCATTCTGACCAGCAGTCCTGTCAGTTCTATTTGTAAAAAGAAAGTATTACTGACAAAGTTAAGACCTCCTCAGTACAGAGAACAAAACAAATTCTTGTTTATGACTTTATTTTTTATTAGGCATTGGTTAGGGACTTGACTTCTCTGGGTGGCCATAAGTGATAGGGACCTTAAAGTCAGAAATAAGATATGGCTATTTTTCTCTACAGGGATGCTATGCCATGGATTGTAGGTAGACATAAGAGACCAGTTGTGGGAGGGGAGGTCAAAGCTGTGGGGCCCAGTTGCCAAAGGGTCTAGCTGCTGGGGGTGATGCCAGTGATGGAGGCTCCAGCTGCAGGAGTAGCCCAGAAACAGAGGGCCCAGCTGTTAGAAGGGACGCCAGATCTGGAGGGTCCCATTAGAGAAGGGGATGATATAGGTGCCAAATGTCCAGCAGCTGCACACAGTGGATAAAAAAATGAAAATGAACATTAAATACAGCTATGTCTTACCTGCAGTTTTCTTTTCGATTTCCACTCTGATAATTTAATGGCTAATTGCTAAGGTTATCAGTTTATTACCCCTAACATCAGTGTGCCTATCAGCCGCTCAGTGATACTCATTTTCTATTTTTGTGATGAGTGACCAACACTGATTCTGCCATTTGTGCTCTCTCTCTCTCTGTCTCTATCCTCTCACACACACTCTTCGGATTGTAAAGAACTTGGAATGCAGTCTGTATATGAAATGCAGAATATAAAACCAATTTCCTAATTTTCCTGTGTAATAGTATTATAACTGTCTTGTGAGGGGATAATACTATGCATGTCAGTATGCTTTCACTAAGTTCCTGCAGGACCTAGAGTTTATATTTGATAAAACTGAAAGGAATTGTACTTCCCATCGGAAATTGAAGCTACTTCAGCCCATCATGTTGCCCTATCTTGTGCTTTTTCCTGAAAACTGACATGTTAGACCTGATGAGATTTATAAAATCCTAACATCCCTCCACCATTAAAAATATACAGTACTTGTAATATGGCTGGAGCTCGCGAAAGTATCAAAGAACTATTTCTATTGTTGCGGACTGATAATACTGCACACCTTTGTTTATAGCCTCTTTCAGATCGTAGGAGGGGTTTATACAGATGCTGGGAATTAGGATCTAAGCAGCAAACAGGGAATTACCCATCTCTGAAAAGCAAAACTGACGTCTCTCTGTCTGTCTCTGCTAATCACAGGGACATATCCGAGATTCTAGAAAGCAACCTTGACGTGATGCAGCTAGCAGCATCACCGGAAATGTTGCATTCTTTTGTTTTGGGCTCAGATAGAAGTACTGGCGGAACAAAGAACCGTTCGAGACCGTGCACTTTACCCTGCATCTACAAATCGTGTCAATAATTAGTAACCACGGGGGAATAAAATCAGATAACATCACACTAGTTCTTCATGCTTTCAGAAGCAACAATGCCACCAGTGACAATAACATAAACACTGAAATGTGTTTCCACAACCGCAGACTTGGCATTATTGTTTCGCACCGGAGCAGCATTGTGAACAGAAGCTTTCGCCCTTGAAAAGAGAAACGAGATCACAAACAGACAAAGGTTAAAACGAGACTCCCTATTATCCTTCTACAGCCAGTCTCAGCCCGAACTGTTTGGAACTCTCTCATTAAAACCACCGGCGTTGTATCACCAGCCCACTGCAGGAGCTTCCAGTGGCTCCGTTTAGATTATTTGGAAGGACAGATCTTGCTAGCAGCCTGTCTTTAGTTACGTGTACTGAGAGGATGGACTGATCATCGAACCACATATTCAGGGTGAAACTGCCAACGTTATCTAGGGGCATTGGAAAGAAGGGATTCTAACCTGAGAAAATGTAATGGCAGAGGCGAAGGCAAACATAGAAGGGGAGGATGATGCAAACCGTTACGAGGAATACGAATGCAAGATCTGCTATAATTATTTTGACCAGAATCGCCGAGCTCCCAAGATCCTGGAATGCCTGCACACATTCTGCGAGGAGTGTCTGAGCACCCTGCACCTCCGGGAGGACCGGCCATGGCGCATCGCCTGCCCCATCTGTCGCCACCGGACCGCCGTGCCGGAGTACAAGATCCAGAACCTGCCCAACAACACCAAGGTTGCCGACGCCTTCCCGCTCTACATCGAGGCTGACCCCTTGCCTCAGGACTGCCTGCCCCCACAGCCGCCCCAGCGCCCCAACGCGCCAGGCCACCACCAGTCTTCCCAGCAGCACGGGGTTGGGGGAAGCAGCGTGCAACTAGGGTCCGCGGCGACGCAGCCCCTACCAGGCCCCGGCCACCAGTCTTCCGGCTACGAGAGCTGCCAGAGCTGCAAGCGAGCTGCGCTGACAGCCGGCTGCGTCTGCGTAGTCTTCTCCTTCCTCGCCATGATCGTGCTGCTCTTCACGGGCCTCATCTTCGTCAACCACTACAACAACTCGCCATCGCCCATCGGCCCCATCTGTCTGTCAGCCGCCAGTATCCTGGCCCTCTTCTCCGTAGTCGTCACGTGGCTCATTTGCTGGCTAAAATACCGCCCGGAGAGCAACGGACAGGGCAGGGGCAGTGGCAGGAGGCACCGTGCCGTGGTCTCCTTTCTGCGGAGACGGACGTAACGAGGAGTGCCGGGCCGGGCCAAGGTAGCCCACTTAGTCAACTCCCCACCACAACCTGCAGGTATCCTGCCATCAACTGAGGGGACCATACCACATCTGAACTGCCACTGCCAGCAGCGTCTCCTCCACACACCCTAACGGTCACAAAAGGATACCTTATACCCACTCGCCATTGCACTGTGCCCTTGCATTAATTTGTCCTAAGAGATTTTAATTTAGAGCCGCTGATCAAACGCAAAGATGCAATCTGGGACCCTACGCCCTCCCTCCCGAGTTTGGTCGTCGCATTATGTTACATTGATCCCGACTGACAGAAATAAGGTGGCACCTTGTGGGACTCTCAAAGAATGCAATTCTTGGCATAATTTGCGAACATCTGATCTGAATTAAACTGCCAACTACCTAAATGATCCCTTTGGGTGATGCACAAGTAACGTGGAGGAGCTGCCACTAATAATTTTTCAAGTAGTATATAGTGCTGGTTTAACGTGCTAGCAGAATCTGCTGGTTTTGTTTCTAAAGCATTCCTGGCTGAAGCATAGACTGCCCCTGAGGGTTACGCCCCAGAGAGAGAGACAAGTGTCCTGATGCTTGAGTTGCCAGGGGAGCTGCTTTGGAGATGTGCAGGTCGTCGTCTTTTGTGGAGGACAGAAAGAAGGATGCGGTCTGCCATTTACAGTATCTTTTTTTGTTTGCCGAGACAGCAATCACACTTTTTCACCAGGAAGCTTGCTGCGTTCTGGCTGGGCACCGCACTTGGGCTGGATGGGAGGAGAATGAAGTCCGAGATAATCTCTAAGGACTACATGCTTCAGCTATTCTTGTGTACCATGCCGGTTTCTTTGTTTAGTGCCTGAACAATACAAGTTTTTTAAATAAATATGTCTGTTTATAAAATGTATTGTACACTATTTGGAACCAGATAATATTTTCGTGCTTATGTCCTAGTTGGGGTCCACAGTTTGGACTAGTATGCAAGTTTTTTCTGCATGACTACCAACATTTTTTTCTTAGACTGCCACGTGACCACGTTCTTCTACTTATCATCTCTTCAAGCTAATTTATTATTGATCGCTCTCTGCGTGCTCATATGACAGCTGTGACATTGGGTTTATTTGGGATGTGATGTGGACTTTTCTTGCACTGTACTTATTATTTCACTAACTGCTGTCCCAAACTGTGGACAGATGTGCTGTGTTTATACAAAAATCAGTTTTAAAGAAATAATCTAAAAAAACAACAACACTGCAGTTTATCGTTGTTTTGTCTGGCCTTCTAAACCCTTGAGTTAATTAATAAATGTGAAAATGGCCTTTGTGTGGGCTTCACATATGAGTAGGAGTGACATATCACCTCCCACTTCCTTGCAGGAGCTAACAGAAGGCGGCCATTGTTATTGTTCTTTCTTATTTATATGGTATCAGTAGGCATGGTGGCACACTAACTGAATTACACAATGCCCAGTGACACCAATGTGTCTACAGCAGACAGTGAAAACTTACCAATATGGTTTAAGAGTATAAATCATGACATCATTCTTAGCCAGTCAGAATTGTTTATTTCTAAACATTTCCAGTATTCTTATAGGAGGGTGTCTCATGCACATAATAGTTTTAAAATTCTGAAGTTCTCTGTTCTGTTTGCACAGTTCATTTCCCACAGAGGGGATTATCTAATATTCTGCAAAGTAAAGCATTTGGTTTTAAATTCAAATTCAATTATTTAAATGCTTTTAACATTATTGATAATGTTTGTATGTACAGTTTTTGTCTCTTATAGTTCTCTATGTGCCAGAACTACTCAGCTTCACAGTCCTCTCATGCAAAGAACTCGAGAATGCACTCTTATAACCACAAGAAGCATAACTGTACATATAAACATATGTAAGAGTACCTGGAATGTTTCGAAATAAATATATGATGTTCTTTGGCAATATTTCATTTTCTGAATTGCTAGTAAAATTGCTTAGAGTCAGGATCTGGTAAAATATGCATTATGAATATCATTCAAAGACAAGATGATTAAAGTCACTTTTTCCCTGTATTGCCACACTGATGTTTAAATATTTGCAGCATCATATTTTTTTGCATGAAAATAAGGATCTAATTTGAGAAACAAGGACACATTTTATAATGTATGGACAGTGTCTGTTAACACCTGTTTTCAATCAGTTTATAACCTGATAATCTCATTGTTATGACATCATTGTGCTGTAAACCTTGCTTAACTATGTCATGATGGGATTACAGGATAGAATGTCACCACCTGTCAAAATTCTTGGAAAGGAAAGGTGATCTGCTGCTTGGACATTCATTCAAAACACATACATTCCCTTCAGACAGTTACAGACCCGCTGCAGTATAGATCACAATGGCTAATTTCAGGACTTCAGTTGCTCAACATTCAAACTAGGAGGCATTCATAGCCAAGCAGGAGAACAAACACACATTGAAAAAATTGTATTTTTGTTCCCACAGTGGCTAGTTTTTCCATACACTATAAAATACAATGCCTGAGTAATGGTGGTCAACCATGGACATAATCACCTCTTGCGGTTGCCATGACAACTGTAAACCTCTCGAGCTGCACTCTCGAGGTTTACTTGGTTGTCCTGGCAACTGCTTGAGGTGATTACATCATGGTTAACCACTTTTACTCAGGCACTATCCTCTGTTTTAATCACCATGTTAATTGGCTTATTTTCAAAATACACACACATATACACACACACACACACACTATACAGGAAAGACAAACATAAATGATCATACAATGAAGCTACCCCACAGAAATGCAATATTTTAAAGAGGGTCTGTAATCTTCAATTAAACGTGAACTTGACATCCACAGAACTCAGTTACAAAACATTCCAACAATGTTTGAATTGGGAGCCTTTCTTTATTTTTAAATGGACACTGTCAACTGCCTTCAGACTCAAAGTGTATTTAGTTTCAAAACACATTTTATGACTGAATACACTCTGTAGTGATTGCTGGTATAGCTGGTAATTTAGTTCTGATTCTTTTTTTCCTTTTAAAAGTGAAAAGCGTACTGCCCAACATACTTGTGTTACCCACATAAAAATGTGTTTGTTTACAGTCCTTGATCAACTCCCAATGCATCTTTCCTGGACCTAGGAACACCCACAACAGTCTATCCACTTATGATGCTGTAGGAAGAGAGGAGACTATTGCACCATGAGTGGCTGCACTGTTTGGGGTGTTCCAAATCTTCAGGAAGTATGCAATAAGAGTAGCTCAAGGATTTGAAACAAAACAAGGTTGGATATAATTACACTTTTAGCTTGCATTTTAGTTCTACTAAGAAATAAAGCAGATAACATGAACAGATACATTAATGAACTGAAGAGAAAGCAAGAGATCATAAAATGTGGGGTTTCAGCTAGAAATAATATGATGCACAAAGGGTTGACAGTGTCCCTTTAAGGGCATCAACATGGAATCTGGATCTTTGTCCATTACGATTCATACATGGTTGAATCCTGAGCAGAAGTCATAATGTCCTGCTCGTGCCATTATTCTGTTGCTGTGGGAATTATTATTGACTGCCCATATTATTTTTATGGTCATTATGAATTATAAATAGAATAATGCATGGGGCTGTGTGTTTAATGAGTTTTTACTCACACCCCGAGGTCTTGGATGTTGCATAAACCCTGAAAGCGAAGCTCGAGGGGTTTATTTAAGCATCCAACACTGAGGAGTGAGTGTAAAAACTCGAGTTAAACACACAACCCCATGTTTTATTTTATATAATTGCTGGGGAGCATTTTCTCACCACAGCAATTATGTAAAATAAAAATACACCAGTGTGCAGCTGTGGTCTGGTTTGGATAAAAAACATGTGATCCCCCATCCTTGGCTGCTGAAAACTTTCTGTTTTTTTGTCTCCTTTAAAAAAAAAGAAAGGTTTATTCAAGGACTTTAAGGTAGGATTCCGATTTGGCGAAGGTTACTGGTGACTGAGGTGAGTTCTTTATTTACTTACCGCTGGGAGCTGCTGGTGGCAAAGAAGATAGCACCAAGAAAAGCAGGACTGGAGGTTTGTGCAGGTGTAGAGCATGGGAAACCGGCGTGTGTTCACTGTTATAATCCATGGGTTATAATAGCGAATTATAACCCAGTTTCCCTGTGGGCGAAAACGCTCCCCAGTTATCATATAATGCTTATGGTACAAATCTTTGAAATGTTATTATGAAAGTCTGGGGAATCTTTGCGAGCATATTCAAGGTGTGGTACCTAGCTCAGTGCTTGTGCATACTTATGAGCTGAATGATATATGGTTGGTGTTTATGACTTGAGTTTTGGCGCTTCTCCATATCCACCCTCTGTAGGATACTGGGTAGGATTTTAGGCCCAGTGGAAAGGGTGAGACAGGAGTGCTGGAGAAGGAGGAAGAGGCAAGGAAGGATGATGGGTGCTGCCAAAACACTCAAAGCAGAGCGGTGGAGGCCTGATGTACAAGTAAGGGACGTGGGAGGAGCAATCCCCCCCCCCCATTGAACATCAGGCTAAAAGCCTTCCAATTGTTGTTTGTACATCTCTCAGGATACTGTTGTACATGAACTCCAGGTGGTTTTATATATCATCCTGGTTTATTTAAAGCAACAGTATTAGTAAGTTGGCAAAAATGTCATCACGTCTCTTTTTTTAGTAATAATACATTGCTGACATAATTAGATTACTCCTTAAAGGTTTGGCAAGCTCAGCCCTGGCTAATGCACAATATTTATCACATTTTACCACATTTTCTATACATTTGTCTAAAATTTTGCAGGGGTACTCCTGTTGTGTGGCCACAACTAATACAGTGCAAAAGTAATTGTTTGAATATAATTAGCTTCATCATCAGTATATACTTACTTCTTTCTGATGTTTTTAAAACAGCTTTTATTACTAATTCTATAATTAAAGACTCAAGTCCTTAAATATGGCTGCCACTAACTATTTCTTCAGCATCAGATGAACTGTTAGGGGAAGAACTCCTGTTTTCGTGTAAATATCCTCAGTCATAGAGAATGGAATGACATCAGTGTCAAGATTTTAGAGTGCAGTACTGCTGAGTTCTGCTGATGCCAACATATTGATTTGATGTCCCCATCTTTAAGAAAATGGTAACAGTTTTCTTTGCACATTTCCTCATTACCATTACTAAAATAAACTGTATTGCAATTCAGTCTGCTCTGGTCAAAAGTGGCATGCTGCTATGAACTGCAGCCTGTTACTTCCCTGTTAGGAGGCAGTGTGATATAATGGTTAGAGAAAAAAAGCTTGAGAACCAGAGGATCACATGTACAAACCCAGAGAGAGTCAAACACTCTGTAATATTGGGCAAGTTACTTAACCTCCCAGTGCACCAATCCTTCTAGCTGCAGAAATGAGTAAAAGCAGGCTCTCACTGCAGAAGACATGTTGCCTCTGAGATGGGCTATCCTGTGTAAATACAAAAGAGCAAAAATTTGCCACACACCCCAGTAAGTCACCCATTGTCACAACAAGCACAAAGGCAGTTGCTGAGATGCTGATAAATTTGTTCCAGATAACAGTGCAGGGGAAAACACTCCACAGGCCCAACTTGTCCCAGTATTTTGCTCATTAAAAGTTACTGCAGGTATTGTATCGCTGGGTGTACTGTCATACTGTGATACCCGTTAGCATTTCCTGCAGTGTCTACATGTTATTCTTTCTGAAATCTCCAGGATGCCTCTTCTAATTTCACAACCCATGGAATTACATTCCAAGATCTGCACTAAATAAAGTCCATGGCAGCATCAGATGCTCCATCAGGCAGTAGACTGTGACAGAGAAGGGGCTTTTCAGGGACAGGATACAAAACAGTGCTAGATGCTTGTTACCTACAGGCAGGGGCTGATGTAGAATATTTCTGAAGGGTGTAGCAGTCTTTTATCAATGGGGTTGCACTGTCCCTAGAAAAATGAATGTTTTCTTTTAAAACTCAGTTCTGTATTAGACCAAATCACATACTTTTGCCGGCCCAATGGGGCAGCAGGTACTGCTTTGATACATACTATAGCTGGAATCACTAGTGGCCATAAAAAAAATTGTATTTATTCCTTCTGCAATGGGAACACTGTGATGATAATAAGGCAACAATAATTATTTTTAAATATTACCATACTGTTGTGTCAGACATGTAAGAATGTCCACTGCTGTTAATAGATTGTTACTGTGACTTTTCAATCTAACTTCCATTCCTGAATTCTGCTACACTGCAGGGTATCTCCATCTGCTATTGGGAGAGGTCATGATTCTAGCAACTGGTGTCTCTTAAAGGAGTAGTATGCCCTCATAAATGTTATGTGTTTCCTTGTCAACAGACAATTATTTTCATGTAGCTGTTGGGTATGTATCTGTCTGCATTAGTTTATTTTCACTGTTCATACTATTGTCTGTAACTATCCTGCGGTCTCCATTTTCTGTTGTTGAAAGCTCATTGTGCCTGAGAGCTGTGTTAGCATATGAGAACGTGATTTGTTGGCACCCTTTAGACTCCACAGTATGTATGGCTGCTTACTTAGAATTCAGCAAAACAAGTTGCAACAAGGTGCAAAATACCACATTTACATACGATTAGCTTTACAAACTGTCTTACATATAATGCAGATTGTTTTCTCCTTCTAGAGAGTTTTTTTCAGATTATGTATACTTTCAGCATAGGGATACATGGTGTACTATAAACGGGTGCTGTTGCATCATGTTTTTACATGCTAGTACTGCTTTCAGGGACAATGAGATTTCAACAACCAGAAAATGAAGACCGCAGGCTAGTTACAGGGGCTTGTATGAACAGTGAAAAAAAATGAAAGCAAATATCCCTAACAGAAATTTTTACTTATATAAGTCTTTGGGAACTGGGTAAGTGCACGGATCCAGGGGAACGTTTTCAGGCATGAACCAGGCCATACAGGCAGCAGTTACAGAGGTAGTAACAAATTATACAATGAGTACATCCATGTGGATATACAGACAACATTGGTGAACAAAGTGGATATACAGACACCACTGGTGAACAAAGAAAGTGACATAAAAAGTAAAATTAATGAGAGGCTAAAAAAACAACACTCAGTATATCATGATAAGCAACAATTATTATACAATTATTTACTGTGGATAAGTGGCCAGTGCAAATTAATGCATGATGTAAAAAAAACAAACAAAAAAAAAAACAACATACAAGACAATAGTCAAGTGGGAGAGCCCAATAAGCAGGTAGTGAGGGATGTAAGACAGGTGTCCATAGAAATGAGAGTAGACAGGGGAGGCCAAAGCAGCCCAAGAGGGAAAAGTCAGAAAAGTGGTGGTGGTGGTGGTGGTGGTGGTGGTGGTGGGGGGGGGGTTGCCCAAGCTAGCAATGGCATGTGGCCTCATCAAGCAGCCAGGATTTCTGAAAAGTTTATGAAATATGAAGAGTTATTTGTTGACAAGAAAACACATAACATTTACAAGATATGAGGGTGCAGTGCTCCTTTAACTGTGCAATCCAGTCTTTGTTATTGCTTAACATAAATGGAAAAACCTGATGAATGTCACACTAAACTCATCCTGTGACAGCAGGGCTAGCCCAATCTGGTGAGTGGCAGGTTAATCTGGAACTATCATTGGCAGGGTAATCTGCTCTAAATAGCACAACCAGTTCTTCTGATGACAGCACTATACTCAACATGGCACATCAAAGCTTTATATTGAATACCAAAGAGAAATGTCATGCCATTAAGAGCAAAACTGGTAAGTTGAATCACAATGTGCCATGCAGTATTGTAGACTGGCATACCATCCCATAATGTAGTGGCTGAATGCATAAAATTGTGAACCCCCTTTGTTATGGGGCTAAGTTTTTATATAGAGCTCTAAATTCATGGACTGATTTTCTGGACCATAAAGTCCCCAACCAATATTTACTTGTTTTGCTACCTATCTTGGGCATGCTTTTTTGAAATACATATAGCTCTCCTCAAAAAACTAAGCCTTATTTTTGAAAACTTTAGAGTCCTATTTTAGTGGCTGAATTCTTGAACTATAGAACCACATATATGGGGCTAGATTTCTGTAATGTAGCACCCATGTTCTGGGTTTAAATACTGAAATGCAGAGCCCAGAAAGTGCTACTTTTTGGGATAACAAAATATAGGGTTTCTGATCGAAGGCTGAATTCCTAAAATAGATTTCCTGACATAGAGTCAGAGATTGTTTTAATACTGAGCTCCAAACAAAGTGTTAGATTAATGAAATAAAAAGCCCCCAACTAAGATTTGGAGTTTTAAACTGCAGCATGCATTATCTAGGGGCTGAATTCCTGTAACATACAGTATATAGCCCAATTTGAGTCTGAATTTTTGAACTCTAGAGCCTCCAATCCATTGTCTGAGTGCTAAAATTATAACCTATTCTAGTTATTATCAGTAGTTTAGTAGCTTGAATGCTTAGCTCTGGGTCAGAATATCGACTGGTCATGGGTTCTAGTCCTACACCAAGAATTTTGGCTAATACCCAGTACTGATACTGTAGTGTAGCATTAGTGGTCTGCTACACTGCTGAGGTGATTTCCTATGGGTGGGACATGGAACCAGGCTTCCTTCTGCTTATCTCTGACGGCTGTCCAGGTAGAATTTAAAGCAGCAGTATTTGTTAGTCACCGTATCATTTTTTGTCAGCAATTATGGTTGTTTTTTGGCAAAAATATCAAGGTACACATGTTCTTTTTGTTTTACTTCATTCCTGAATCAAGATATGGGATTTTGACATTTTTAAAAGTTCCCACTCCCTTACCATACCCGCCATGGAAAAAATGAAACATCTTGGTGCAGTGCTGTGCTATTTACCATCAGAAACATGTAGTAGCACCATTCTAATACATCCACAGTATGAATATAGTATGTAGCAGGTAAATCCAGAAGAAGAGATTTTTAGAAATTGTGAGTGGCAGCCATTTTTAGTGATGCGAGTCATTAATTAAAAATTTGCTATAAAAGCTGTTTTAAAAATGTCTGAGAAAATTGAAAATGCACTGAGGATGAATTTAAGGATGTCAGAAATACATTTCCACTGTAAAACTATATGGTGGCATTTTTTGCTGACAAAAATACTGCTCCTTTTAAAGATGACATGGCACTGATCATAAGAGATGGGGATGTTCCCTTGTGTCTTGGCCAACATGCCCATATCAATGAAACAGATTATGTAACCCAGCCACCCCCAAGAGGCACAGGGAATAAGTTGTCACAGCCCAGTGCACTTTTCCTGGATGCACCTACCCTCAGGATGCAACTGGAAATGAGTTGCCAGATTCAGTGTGCCTTTCCTGGTCAAACAAGAAATAAAAAAATACATTTAGGGGCTGATTTTTTCAAACTTCTGTTTTGTTTTCTTCGTTGCACCAATCTGAGTAGAAACATCTTCAGCTGATGTGAATGACTCATCCTGTCTAAAGAATCTCTGATGCAAGATTCCTGGGGATCATAGGGCACCATACCACAGCCCCTCACCATATTACTCACCCCCTGGTTTGAAGCTATGTTTTTATGCACATAGGTGAGTCCCATTATCCCAAAGCCAGCAATTGGGGGGGGGGCAAATGGGCAGAGGTACTTGGAGTCATCTCCAGGGGTGAGCAGGGAGAAGAAGGCCCCTGATGGAAGTCAGGTGGGGCTGCACTTCATGTACTTACCAGAAGACCTACTTTTTCTAGCTTTTATTCCAAGAAGTACCCACCTACAGGGGATGCAGGGATGCCATGTTGCTGGCACATCTGAAGCACTGGCATATGCATTCTCCCCTCTCACTTTAAAGTTTGTTTTGTGATTTCCCTGACTACATTATCCCCACCTATGGTCACTCAGATGGTGATAATGTAGTGTGTGCTGAAACTCATCCACACTGGAAAGTGGTATCCCAATCTCATTCCCAAACTCAGGTTGCCATGTGGCACGAGATGTGGTGTCCAGCATCTCAACCCTCAGCACCACTGGGCCTGGGGTTGTTTATTTTATCTGTAAAGTCTGAAATTTTGAAAAGCAGATTTCCTTAAAGAGCTTTTCCAGTTTTCAGGAAAATATTCACAGTTGGCATCAGCAGAACTCCTTAACACAAAATGTGATTTTCTGGTCCTTCCATTCTGTATTACTGAAGACATTGGGGGGGGGGGGTTCAAAAGGATTTGCACACAAATGCAAATACATGCTGCATCTGCGGCTGTGTCTGCATCCATCTACTAGTGTCCAGGCTGCTCCTGTTTCTGTTTTCAGAAGTTGTGTCCATTTATGACAAAAAATTACAATTTGTGGCAGAAAATGGGCACAGCTGTGTCCAGGTTTGACGCAACTTGGCAACTGCATCCATGTTGGCACAATAGTATCCATTTATAGATGCAAACTTTGGATGCAGTTAGGCCATCTAACAGATAACCTAGCAGGTTTGGACACATTTCTGCTTTGAAAATAGGGGCAGAGGCATCTTGGGAAGATTGTTTTGAAAATGCTGTCCCTTTTCATTAAAGCAGGATCTTTTCCCTTTAAAGTTTATGGGCTGGATATTCTAAGAATTGTAGCTAATTTGTGTGTTTGTGATACTGGTGACATGACAATTGAAAAGGTGGTCTAATTTCATATCGTAAGTGCTTCAAGTTTCGCATTGAAAATGATGCATGTGGTAAAAACATGATGCATGCATCATTTGTCTGCCACAAAGCACATAAAGTGTCACGAATGCACCAAAATGTTTGAAAATCACTCCCAGACATTTTGGCACATTTGCAGTGATGCAGCTACAGGAGAACAACTGCCACAAGTTGTGCATCGTTAGCTTTGAAAATCCATCTGCATCTGTTTAGTTTGCTGAGACCTGCCATGATGTCATAATCCTCTGCTTGTGTTGTCAGAAAACTGGTTGCCACAGACAAGATTCAGATGCCACTGCATGGGATTATGACTTCAAACAGGCAAAGCGGAGGGGGAGATGAAGTCAAAGGGGCAATGAGACTGTTTACATACAAATCTTTTCATCAATAAAGAATAGAATATCCAGATACTCATATTTTTTAATCTTATGACGTTTGAGTTCTGCTGATTCTACTAGTTACTTCTGTGTAGAAACCTGGTAAATCTCTTCCAATGTCATGTTCAGTTGAGAGCCCTGCGTGGGCAGTGAAAGATCATGCTATAAAAGGCATACAGGACTTCAGTTCAGTTTTATAATGCCAACTTGAAACCACAGCACACCAGTGAAAGCAGACACCACCTTCTTTCTACTGTATGAATACAGCACATCTGACCTCTGAAAAGCATGACTACTGTGCCATTGTGCTACAATAATTCACATGATTTAAGTGCCCAGAATGTTGTTGTCGGATTCTGACTCATGACCACATGATACAAAAAAAAAGTGCTCCAAGCAGAATTGTTCATCTTTGGATGTAGACTTCATTCTTTAAAATCTTTGAATAATGGTGATGACACACATTTGGGTTTCAGACAGGTCTCTCTGTGTGTTGTCTCCATAATTAGCTAGACACAAAAGTCTTACTTATTGGTTGGTGGAGGGGAGGAATCACCCTGGCAAGTCAGTCACAATGCAAATTACTTGGTCAAATATTAGTGACTGCAAAAGGGGTTTTTACTCATCAACATGCTGGCATGAAACAGCCATGAAGGTCTGGCAATAGTGTAGTGTCAGCTATGCCCAGTGGCGGAGCCAGGTTTGGGAGCATTTGAGAGCCGGGGGGCCATTCAAGTCAATCACGGGCTCCACAATGGGCACTAACAGTGAACAGAGGTGTTGGTGGGGCACCACTATTCACACTGGGGCAGCCAGGAGGAGTGACTGCCCCCCAGCCCCCCCCAGCTCTGCCACTGGTTATGCCATGTCCAGAGCCCTGGGCTAACAGAACTACTGCTGTATTGTCACCCCACCATGCTCTTCCAGCCCTCTCCCTTAGGCCTACTTCTGGGCAGTCAGCTTCTTAGTTTTCTAGTCTTCACCAGTTCTCAGCATTCAGTGGGACTCTGCCAAAGCCCCTTTGCAATATCGGATTCCTCACCAACTCCTGAAAACATCATGACAGAGTTGTGGCACCCCTACTGCCTGTCTTATATAGTTCTGGGGTAGAAAGGTGCAGCAAACCTCTGCAACAGTGTTTGTGAGTGTTGCCATGCTTTGTGAATGTCCCTGTGGGATGTTAGAATTGGTAACCCATCCCTTTCCCCATGCAGTTGCGATGTATTTACATATAACACAGAGAAGGGCTGCAACCCCATCTGTGCATAGCACAATGGAGTGGAACTCAAAAGACTGTTGCCAAGTGTCATTATAGCCATTTAGCAACAGGTCCTTGAGACTGTGTTTAGGATCCCTTGTTTTACAGAAAATATGATGTGAGAACTTCACATCCTGGCCTATTCGGGCAAAGTCTCAAACCATTTACAAAAAAAATAATACACTTAAGCCACCAGCTTATGTTTCTAGCCAGCAGGTATGTAACTGTGTAGCAGTCTAATCCAACACATGTAAATGTAAAACAAAAACTTTTGCTAGGACAAAAAAGGTCCACCAACAGCTGGCATGCCTGATGGTGTAGCTGTGGTTGCCACTTGTTATGCCAGTGACCTAAATTTGCATTCTAAGTTTAGGACATCACAGCGGACTGGCAGGAGGAGGAAGGAGCATCCTCAAAAGCTTTTTGTTCCTCTTTAGTGTGCAGTTCATGCTCCATGCTGCAGTACTGGATAACAATATATGCTAGTGCAATTAGATGAATTGTACAGTGAGGAAAGGAATTTTACACCAATGGATCAGATGTGACAGCCCTATGGACAAACCTTTGTCCTTGAAAGTGGAATTAACATAAGTAAACTGTGAAAAAGGTAATCCCTGACTGGGCAGATGATGCCCAGTTCTGCCCCCATGACGCTTGGGGCTTGCTATGTTTGGTTCTCTGGAGGACATCAGATTCCTTTTTCTTCCACCACTGGTGACTAGATAGATGGAGAGCAGATCAATGTGAAAATAGTGCAGTGCGATTAGCGCTTACAATAAAGGCGCGTTAAAAAAGCTGCAGCATTTTATTAGCACTGTTACAGTTAAGCGCAGCGATATAGTAGCGTGGAGACTAATTATTCACAGTGGCTTACATCTTTTCCCCAATTCTACTAATACCAGATTTTTGAAAGTAAAAAGCAGCCATTTTTTCCAGTTTTAGCAACAGACACACACAACACAGCTGCAGTCTCTACATTCAACTTGCAGCAATTATGGCATTTTTGTTTAACTTATTACTCCTCTCTGCACACAAAACACTTTATTTTTCTTGTAAAAACCCACAGTGCTAGCACAGACTTGTGTTTCTCACTCAGCGTGATCCAGCTACACACACTTTGAATTCCTATCACTTGCCCCCTGCCTGACTCTGGCCATATATTATTTATAATAGCCACACTCAGCAAAAAAAAACATAAAAGAAGCACTTTGCTTATCAAATATCAGCAGTTTCTCTTTTTATCGGCCATCTGTGAATAGTGCACACTACCGTCTGCAAACCGCTTGCCAAAAACAAAAGCAACAAGGAAACCATCACTGTGTTCCAGATCCGGACTTTATTTAATACAATAGTAAATAGTGAGTAAAAATATAGCCATATAGCCATTTTCTCTTAACTATTAAAACTATAAAAATCCTTGCTGTATTTAAAAATTCTAAAAAAGATGGCATAATAAAATGAGTTAAAATATATACTTTAGATGACAACTATTAAAACTATTAAAATCCTGGCTGTATGTAAAACTGTATGTACAACTTCATTTTTTAAAAGACAAAAACTCTACACTTGTAATTGAAAGTTGTATGCAATCCCCTTAAGGTATTCATACATCAACCTTTGTCCATACTCTGACACTACCCTCTCAATGTGTTTGGCAGTGTCCTTGTATTTTTTTTTGTGTGCCTGCAATCACCGAACCTGCGATTAATTGCTCAAGTCTGGCAGTATTGTACTTCTGCTCACATTTAATAAAATCAGTAAATCGCCAGATTGATGGGTGGTGGGCACCAACAAAGTGATTGAATTTACGGTGCCATGCTTCCACCGCATTGATTGTTCTTGGCAATTCCAATTGCACAGAATCGTAGCAATTCCAAAGATCTGTTGTGAAAGTTGGTCTTTGCCGCCCTCCTCTGCCCAGTGGTCTACCCAGCCAAGTGTCCTCGTAATAGTCTAATAGAGGCACAAGTATGTCAGAGTTACTAGTAAAAAAGTCCTGACACATCAAGTCTTCAAATGCTGAGATAATGTCAACTGTGGGGACATTAGCTAATGCTGGGAAACATCTAATGTGGAGGGCAAATACCGGTCGGACATATAGCGACTGCAAATCTCATTATGCTGCTGCACTTTACGCCATACTGATTGGCAAAGATGAAAAAACAGCCACGCAGCTGTGCTTCAGGAACACTGCCTAAAAGATTTAATAGCAGCCAGCTCAAAGTCAATCAACACACTTTCTGGTTTATGGGAGAACACATAGCAGTTATCTCTGTAAATACTTTATTGTAAGACGATGCACTGCAACTAGTCATGAGTACATACACCAAGGGATAACATTGCACAGTTTTATAGCATGTATAGTGTACAGCTGATTAAAATAGATGGGCAGCTTTTAAAATGTTCCATCAGCAACAAATGCTTACATTGCTTCAGCATTTCCAGATCTCTTGAAGAGGAGAATATAAGAAATTGGTCACTGACAGGTCCTGAATCAAAAACCAAGAACTTTTCACCATTTTCAGTAACACAGTACTCAGGTGGAAGTACAAGGGACATAGCGTCTAAGGGATCAGGTGGTGACTGACTGGTCACTCGTCGTGTCCTACGAACAGTTCTTTTCAGCAAAGGCACAGCTGGAAGCTGTGCTGCAACTTCAGGAGTGAGTTGAGTAAGGCCAACAACAACGATCTAGTGGGTGGTTTCAGTGGTGGAAGCATCTTTGCATTTCATCTGAGCAATCGCTTCTTTCTGCATGACAGTAACAGGGTCTGGCACATGGTTGTGTTCACCCAGATTTTTAACAATTATATCACCAGTGATATGTACCCTAGCAGTACAGTGTCCAGTTGCATACTGCAAGCATTTCCAGTACGACTTTTCACCACAAATGCGTTCTCTACACAGATGGAGGGAGGCAGCATTATGAATAATCGTTTCGTACTCCCGTACTGGCTAATGATCATTTGTGGCTATGAATGCGCTATTTAAGATGCGTGACAATTTATGCTACACGCTTTTATGTACCGCGCCATTAAGGTAGCGCTATTTTTTACAGTGCTATTTTATCCACGCTAAAATCACCGGATACCATGTAGAGTACATACCATGATGCTGAAAATTTGGAACCAGGTGGCGGGGGGAGGGGCTAGCTTGGGAGTTATTGATGGGGACAGGTTGAATGACATTCTGGGGTTCCTAGGATTGCAAATTGGAGTAGCTCCTTGGATGGGTAGTGGGGCTATAGGAGGCCCTGAGAAGGTGGAATAAGAAGTCAATAAAACAATGAAAGGTTTGCCATGTATGCCATGGCTTCCAGCTGCTGCTTTGGCAAGGAGTAGGGTTAACCTTGACCCCCTGCAAGGGGCTTTTGTGAGGCAGTTAGTCGAAGAACCCACTAGAGATGGGGCAGTGCTGAAGCTGGTACTTACAAACAGGGACAGCATTGAAGATGTTTCAGTGGGCAGTCCCTTTGGTACCAGTGATCACTGTACAGTGTGGTTCAACATAAAAGACAGGAGCACAGGAGAACCATACAAGGATGAATGTTCCAGACTTTGAGATGGCATATTTTAAAGAAATGGGTGACTGCCTAAAGAACAGTTTAAGAGGTGATGAGAAGTGCCATGGCGGAGTGGAGGTGCAGTGGGGGGGCAATAAGACAGGACATAACTAAAGCAACAACCTATACCTGAAGGAAGTAAGCAAAAGTGCAAGAAAGAGGAGACCATTATGATATTCCAAGGAAGTAGCAAGGGTGATAAAATAAAAAAGCGTGGCACTCAAGAGGTATAAGGAAACACAGACAGAAGAGGAAGGGGAGGCATACCTAAAAAAGCAGAATAAACCAGACAAGGTGTTGAGGGGAGTATAGGTGCACATGAAAGGATTGCCAAAAGGATCACTACAGGGGATAAAATCTTTTTCTGATACATAAGTGAGAAGAGGAAAATAAGGGCAGTGATAGTAATAATTAGAAGGGTGGAAGGGGGACGCTGTATAGAAGGAGACCAATGAAAAGCTTATATTCAAAACAGGTACTTCTGCTCAGTCTTCACAGTGGAGTGTGGAGGGGGTGGACCACCAGGGCAAAGCAGGGATAGGATGGGGAGGGGGATAGACATAGGTCTATTTTCAGAGGAAAAAGTGCTGAAAGGGTATGCTGATGGAAGAGCAAAACCCCAATGGTGAAATCCCCCTCAGCGACAATTTCAACAAGTTTCAAAATTATCGCTGTCGGGGACCAGCCGGTAAAATTTCACCCTTTTGCAAAGTTACACCCCTCCATGAGTTAACTCCAACTCGGAGTTAACAATCCTTTATAGGGGAAGTGGGGGGCACAACCCCCTGCATGGGGGGTTCCCCTGATTGAAAAACACTGATGTTTGTCAGGCAAAATTTCACCTGTTGACATTGGGATCACACTATGCCAAACCTCGACAACATTGTTGTTTCATCAGCATAGATATACCGCTGAAAGGAGTTGCAGTCCTGACGGTGGATGAGGTTATGGGACTGGATGGGATTCACCCCAGGATACTAAAAGAACTTAGGGAGATTCTAGTTATCCCACTAACAGCCTTGTTCAACAGCTCACTAGAAGCAGGAGTGGTTCCAGAGAACTAGGGACGGGCTGATGTTATCCCTTTACATATGAATGGCGGCAAAGAGGCCAGTAACTATAGGCTACATAGTCTCACTTCATTGCTGGGGAAATTGATGGCAAGACTATTGAAAGATAGTCTTCCCACCCTCTTTATGTGACCCCACTCCCTTGACAATGGATCTACATCCTGCATTCCTTCTACTCTTGTGCATTGTTCTAGGTAAAGACACTGTTTGTCCATGATTTACAGTCCTTGCTTGTAACCCTTACTCTGTATTTACCCAAGTATCCATGTACCACTGTTTTACTTTGAACCTTTGTATTTATGTAACCCTGTATTGTAAACTGAAGTGGAGCCTCTGTAAAGGAGTCTCTGACTAAAAGGTATGCAATTCCAATATGTTCAAATAAATAAAAATAAATAAAAAAGAAATGATGATAGAGTATTTTGAATCAATTGGACTTCATGACCACAGACAGCATGGGGGAGATCATGCTAAATGAATATGAGATTTCTTTGACAGGGTAACAAGCAAACTCAACTGGGGAGAGAAGTGGACATGGTCTACTTAGACTTTAGCGAGACCTATGACATGGTGTCACACAGAAGGCTAATTAGGAAGTTGACCTACCTAGGAGCGAGATTGACAGTGGTAAATTTTATTAGAAACTGGCTAAAGGATAGGAGGCAGAGGGTGGTGGTTAATGGCACTAATTCCAAAGAGGGAAGTGCTTCCAGTCCTCTTCAATATCTTTATAGGGGATGTTGCAGATGAGCTGGAAGGGAAAGTATATATTTTTGCAGATGATACCAAAATCTGCAATAGGGTGGACACTAAAGAAGGGGTGGAAAAAATTACCAGGATCTTGGGAAACTCAGGAAATGGTCAAAAATATGGCAATTGTGGTTCAATGCCAAAAAGTGGAAAATAATGCACCCAGAACATAGAAACCCTGATGCTGAGTATAGGATGGTATGGTAAGCACTAATAGTCACTAGGCAAGAAAGGGACCTTGGGGTTATCTTTTATCCGATGACTTCAAGGTGGCAGGGCATGTTGACAAAGGTAGTGGGTAAGGCTTGTGGAATGCTGGTTTGCATAGGGAAGAGTATCTGTAGCATGACGAGGGAGGTGGTGTTGCCACTAAATCACTTACTGGTGTGGCCACACCTAGAGTACTGTGTTTAACTTTGGAGACAGCACCTCAGAAAGGACATAGACAGAGTACAGGCAGTCCAGAGGAGGGAAACTAAACTGGCACATGGTTTGCACAAGAAACCCAATGAAGAGAGATTTCAGGATCTCAACATGTGTACTATAGAAGAAAGGAGAGAGAGAGAGAGAGAGAGAGAGAGAAGAGAGACAGAGAGAGAGACAGAGAGAGAGAAAGAGGAGGGATATGATAGAGACCTACAAGTACATCAAAGGGGTGAATAGGGTACAGGCAGGAAGTCTCTGAATGCAGGGAGGTGGAAAGATTGATGGAGACCAGATAGGGTCTGCAGAGACATAATAGGTAGGGACCATCTAGGCAGACTAGCTGGACTAAACCGTCCTTTTCTGCCATCAAATACTAGGTCTCTATGTAAAGGCATGATGTTAGCAAAAGTTCAAGTTTATTGTGAGGGATAAATTCATTGGCAAGCTCATTGGCAAGGGTATCCCTTATGATTAACATACATAAAATCATAATATACAACAGAAGTAAAAAAAAAAACACAACCCCCCCCAAAAAAACAGTGCATGATATGTACAATTTGAAAGCTTGTATCAAAACAACATCCAAATGTGCCTTGGTGAAATAACAACAGCAAATGTATACATGGTGTAGAAAAAAATGTAGGAGGGAAAATATACAAAAAGTGGGGAAAGACAAGTGTGGGTTTATGAATGCCTGCATGGTTGGGTAGAGAAAGTTAGTCCCAATTGTCTTGTTGAATTTGTGCGTTTAAAATTTGCCATATACTTCTCAATAGTTCACATTAAAGGACAAGTCATCTTCCATTTTATAATTTGGAACCCTCTGTCCCACATAACGTGTCCTGTGCTATGAATTGAGATGTTAAAAATGACAATCACATTAACCTGTGCTTCTCAACAGCAAATGTTATGGTGTTAAAAAGCCTTAAACAGCTAGAGGAACCAAAACAGGCAGATATGCAATTATACACATTTTTAAGAAGTAGTCTGTTGTAACTTCTTATTTCTGAAGAATTTTTCTTTTCCTTTTGCTTATTAGAAAGTTTTCTATGTGATAATACTATGCTGGGTGTGTGGAAGAGCTCTCAGCCTGGTGGCTGACATATCTATATCTAGTCCTTCCATTACATCATCAGAAGTGTGATCTCACAGACAGTGACATCACAGGTGACTGACCTGTCAGCTACTGAGCAGTGATGTCACCGTCACTGAGGTCACAATGCTGATGATGTAATGGAGGAACAAA
Source organism: Neoceratodus forsteri (assembly GCA_016271365.2). Lineage (NCBI taxonomy): Eukaryota > Metazoa > Chordata > Ceratodontiformes > Ceratodontidae > Neoceratodus > Neoceratodus forsteri. The sequence goes on along the minus strand of CM028137.1, from coordinate 552,838,936 downwards.
GCTAGATATGTCAACTGCCTGGCAGAGTGCTGTTCCACTTATCACACTTTCTTAGCATCAAGTAAACAATCTTCTAATTAACCAAAAGGAAAAGAAAAAGTACCTCAGATATAAAAGGTAATGGTTGACTGCTTTTAAAAACTAACATTAATGTTGAGGCCGTATGCTAGCTCTTTAATTTCTACAGTGTTCTCAGTTTTTGTCTGCATTATATGAAGATGTTTATTTATTTACTTGAAAACTGGTGACCGGGAAAGGCATACTGAGTGAAGGCTTATTTCCAGGTGTGACCCAGGGGAAGGGATTACAGGAAATATAGCGAACACACAGTACTTTCCATAGTACAAAGTAAAGTGCAAGCACAGCACAAATAAAATAAATACATGGCAGTCACAAAACATAGGTGCAGAAATTAATGTGCTACATTCCAGACAGTAAGTCAGCACTATACATGAACAAAAGAAGGATGAAAATGCTCCAGCATTGTATCACAGTAAGCTTTGCAAGATACTAGAGACCTGTTAGGTCTTGGAAACAACCCTGTTCAATCATTGTCATTAGAGATGGCCTCCAATGGGAAACAAGTGCAGGTGGGAGGTGGGGGGGAGTTTCAGCTGGTGCCTGAAAGAGCCAGGGGAGGTGGAATGGCAGAGAAAATAGGAAAGCAGGTTCCAGATTGTTCTGAGATGATAGGAGAAGGTAGATTGCCCAGCAGAGGAATGGGGATGAGGAATGGAGAAGGTTCACTGGTATCTGCAGTACAGGTAACAAGGAGCAGGTGGGACTGGAGAAAACAGGAGAGGTACGAGGGAAGGGAACCAAACCAGTATTTGGAAATAAAGGTGGTGCAGGTAACTGGTGCCAAGAAGGTAGGGGGGAGAATGGATAAGGAGGAGTAGCGAGAGCAGTGATGTGTATGAGGTGGGGAGCTTGTAGTGAAGTAATAAAAGGCATTGCAGTGGGAGTCCAGTTTGGCTAAGGAAGTGCAGGGACAGTGCCGTAGACTACATCCATATAGTCAAAGACTGGCAGCACCATTTTAGTGACCAGTTCCCCATGGACCAGCAAGGCTAAGTAGTCTTTATTACAATACAGGGCACACAGCTTAGGGTGGATTTTCACATGGATGGCATTGATGTGAGCTGAGAAGCTGAGCTTACTACCAAGCCACACATCAAGGTACCTAAAGGATTGCACTGCTTCAAGAGGGAAAGCCATTCAGCATGGAGAAGATTGAAGGGCTCAAGAGTCTGGTCAGTTTCTGGCTGGTACCAAAGGTCATAGACACTATTTTTTTGGTGTTGACCCAGAGGTGGTTGGTGTGGAACCAGAGCAGGACATTGTGGAAATCCTGCTGGAGCAGGTCCACCACAGATGCTGAAGAGGGACTGGAGGTGACGATAACTGTGTCATCTGCATACTTGTATATATGTGAACTGGCACAGGCAGAAGGCATGTCATTCAGAAAAATGGAGAATGAGATGGAACCTAACATGAAGCCCTGTGGGATCCCGGTCTGTGATAAGATGCCTCCAGCCTATACTGACAGTTGATGGCCCATTAGGTAGAAATGGAAAAGGTCAATGATGAGAGCTGAGAGGCCAGCAGAGCTCTGCTTGCTCAGGAGGAGTGGGTGGAACAAGTCAAAAGCTTTGTTCAGAATGATGAAGATGGCAGCTGTGATGTGCCCCATATCCATCCCTGAGTAGATGAAGTCAGTGACATGATGCTGGGAGGAGACTGTGGAGCAATGCTTTCAGAAGCCAGGCTAGAAGGGGGAGAGGAAACTGGAAGATGTGAGGTAGTGTAGCAGTCCAGAATAGACTAACATCTCTTGCAGCTTGGCAAGGAATGGAGGAGGAAGATGGGATGGAAGTTTTCTGGGGAGGAGGGATCATCCCCTCTGTGAAGTGGGAGAACTTTGGCAGTCTTCCAGATCTGAGGAATGGGGCAGAAGGAGAATGAAAGGTTGAACAGGTGAGTAAGTGGAGATGCAGTTGTAGGAGCTGAGAGGTGGAGAAGTTCAGGATCAAGCCCATCAGGGCTGGACTTTGGTTGTAGGAAAAAAGGGCAAGCAGGCTTTCCTGAATAGTGACAGGGGGAAGTGGAAACCCAGGGTGGGGAGGTAGTTGAAGGGGAAGTAGATAAGCCTGGAGTGGGTGAAGAGAAAAAGGCACCTGAGATAAAAAACTCACTGAAGCAAGCTACGACAGAGAAAGAGTCAGACACAGATGAACCATAAACTACGAGGACGAGGGGAGCAGACTGGGCCTGGGGGTCAAAAGGGAAGTGGATTATCCCCTTGAATTTGGCTGAGGATTTAAGACTGTTCTGGAGGCTGGCTTTGAAATAATGTGATTTTGCAGCCCTGACAACCTTTGTGCAATTGTTTCTCAGGGTGCTATAGCAGAGGAGACCAGGAATTGAGTGGGATAATTTACAGCAGGCAAAGTATGATCATGGGACTTGCATTGATGAATGATTTCTGTGGAGAGCCAAGGGAGCTGGGAAGATTTTTACCCTGGATTTCCTGAGATGGGTATGCTAATCCCAGACTAAGGAGAATTTGGAATGAAAAAGGAACAGGACCACATCAATGTTAAGAGCCAGGAGGATGGCAAACCAGTCTGTTGCAGCGAGGTCGCTCCACAGTGGTCACTGAAGGAGTCCAGAAAAATACCTGCTGCAACAGTGTGATGAGGTTGGGAGGAAATAATCCAGTCTAACAGGGTGTGGTTAGTGGAATGAGGACTGAGACATATGGGTCAGAGATGACAAATTTAGGGACTTAATCCTCTGGGTGGTAGAGCTGGAGGAAGTGGAGAGTCAGTTTATATTAAAGTCCCCAAGAAGAATGAGTTCACCAGTGGAGGAGAGTGATGTGATGTTGAACAGGAAGTCAATCAGAGAGGCAGGTGAGATCTTGGTGAGGCATAGAAAAGCCCAGTGAAGATGGGGACAGATGAGGGGAATGTGAGCCTAACCGGGAGAAATTTATGAGAGGCGGGTACAATCTCCCTGAAGAGCAGGGAGCAGGAAAGGCTCTGGTGACTGTAGAAGGCTATGCCTCCACCATGCTTTCCCCTGTCCTGCCTGAAAAGATGGAAATCAGGGAGGGTCAGGCTAGAGTCTGGAATCCTGGCAGAGAGCCAATTATGATGCATTCTGTGTGTTGCCATTTCCTTATTTTGTGAGATGGTGTGTGGGTGGCAAATGGTTGAGATGCATGTGTGTAAGCCTCTTACAAGGTGTGTTTTATTTGTTAATGTCATTTTTACATGGCTGATCTATTTCTCTCTTGTTTTTTGTCTGTACATGCACCATGTTTTTGATTAGATGCCACTCCTGTTTAATCTTGTTTACCAATCTGAGATATGCTCTTGCTCATTCAAGGCTGTGTAAAAATGTTGTGTCTTTTCAGACAAGTGGTGACATGAAGATACAACACCACTCAGCAGGTCAGGCCCTCTGCTCCCACAGTGCCAACCTCTGAGCGCAGTCTTGTGAACAGGAAACAGAAACATGGTAACCCTCCTGTCTGTTTTGTGGGTTCGAATCAACCTTTGGTCTCAAGTCTTGAAGGGATTCAAACTGTGAACCTCTTGTTAGCGTACCCAACGTACAGGCCCATATAATTCTGCTCTTCGGGGGATGCCAGATATCTTTCACCTAGGGCACCTAACCAGGTACAAAATGAACCCTTAAAAACTCTATGGAAGACCGTAGGAAAAATTCTTACCTTTTCCCAGTTTGGTATCACCATTAAGCTTTTACACAGTGTCAGCTTTAACCATATATGCTTCCCTTGTCAAAGAAAGAATTTAAAAGACACACCAGGTAGTCTATAAAAATAGAGTTTTACTTAAAATAGATAAAAATGTAAAATGTAAAACACAGAACCATATATCACAAAACATACGGGGCCAGATATTCAAAACTTTGTCCCGGGGCAAAATTAGCACTGCCCGGTGGACAAAATTTGCCCGGAGCAAAATCACAGCTATATTCTAAAGGAAATAGCCCGGTGCGAAATCAGCTGAATATAGCAAGCTAAGGAAGCCGGGCAAAGAGGCTGAGGAGTGCAGGGCAAAAATTGCCTGGGATCCAGACAGCACTGAATATAGCAGATAAGACAGCACTGAAAATAGCAATCAGACAGAGGCAGTGCAAACACCCACAGGAACAAAGTGTTAGAGGTGCAAGCAGCTGTCCAGGAACACAGGAAAGCAAATCAGCACTGCCAGACATAACTGCAGTACTAGTGAAAGGCATGGAATAACCTGGACCCACAAGTGAAACCAGAATACCACAGAACACTTTCAAATCCCGACCCCCCCCCAAAAAAAAAGACATAGGACACAGGAATGCCAAGCATAACATAGTATAATTCAAAAAGGGAACAGGTAAGGCACAACGGCAACAAGAACAAATAAACAGAAAAACAAAGCAAAACACAGCAGAATACAGCATGCAATAATGGGGTACAAGAAAAACACAATGAAAGGGAAAAGGGCAGGCCTAACAAAGGGACTGAAAACAATGGGGAAAATAGTAACAGTAGAAAAAGGCTATTGTGAAAAATATGTACAGTGCAATGGGGGAAAGAATGTGGAAGGGAGAGGGATGTGGACATAGGAAGCAATGGAGGGGAAACAGGATGGCAGACATAGGGCTAGGGACAGTGGGCCTGGGACAGGAAGCAGGATAACAATAGGAGGTAGGACTTAGGGGTGGGCAGGTGCTGGCAGATGGTCTTCAAGGATGGCTGCCACCCGTCTTACTTCTGCTATCGAAACAGCCTGCTGTTCAATCAGTGTTCACTGTTGGCGCACCACCTGCCTCAGCAGCTCATCCTTGCTCTCATCTTCCTCTGGACAGGTGGCCCACAGTGACGCCCGATGTGGACCTACAGGAGACAGAGGGACCATAGGACATGACGATAACACAAAGGCACCATGTACCACCACATGGTGGACAGCATGCCCCAACAACCATGCCCATGTGCCAGTACAGAACAAACCACAATGCACACTAACATGTGCCTGCAGGACAAGGCAGTATGTAACAGGCAGCATGCAACACCCCAATGTACATGGATATGCCTAGATGGATGCTGAGAAGCATAACACAGTGGAATCCAGCCAGCACAGCGGTGTGTAGACTGTAACAGTGCAAACAGACAGCCACCCCCTGAGATGCTAACAACAAGTGGACACGTAATGACATGCACATGGGATGACATATGGTAGGACATGCTGCCCACAGTCACACAGCTATGATACACAACATAGATTACACCCCCTGGAGAAGGTGCCACAGCCACACCCAGGTGTGTAACCAGACTTGTCTGTCCCATACTCCCCCAACAGTGACCCACCCTCACTGGTGCCTCCCCAACAACTGTAGAGACCCAGCCAAACTGCCACCCACAATGCTATAACACAGCAGCTGTACAAATGATGTCAGGAAGCCCTGAACAGGTGGGTGACTGACATAAGTGCGGAACAGTGGCAAGTGACACAGATAGAGACTCAACATGGACCACAGACAGCAAATGACCACAGAGGATAATGACACTGGCAACAGTACAGTAGGGACTGCAGGACAGGTAACCAAGCAGTACACAGACAGGGAAAGTGCAAATGCCCACCCACACCCACGGCCACAACAGAAGAATGATGAGCCCACACTGGGAAAGAGCATGGCATGGGGCTGTGCCACCACCCAAAGTGGTAGCACCTTGAAGGTGCACATGCAGAAGACACACACATGTGAAACAGGGACACAGGCCATGGTCACCAGTGGCAGAGGCAGTGGTAGGCCAATGATATGCACCGGACAGTGTCACCCTGGTGCAGGGCATGGTGAGGCACACACCACACTTGTGGGAGCAGCTTCTGCCATAGGATCTGACACCCAGCACATCATGCTACCAAGAACAACCCCTACAGCACACCTGCATAACCTATACACAATACCATGCACTGCAGGACTGAAGGACAGCACCTGTAGGGGACAATGGCCCCCAAAAGAGCTGGAGCCAACAGGCAGGGTGTAGCCAGGGTGGTCACAGCTGCACACCATGTGGACACACTGCTATCTCTTCCCCATCGTTAGGGTGAGCTACCCCACCCTGGAGTGTAGCCAGATACTATACAAACATACATGAGGACTTGTAGGTTGCCACCAGTGGCATAAAATACAACTTATGAAACACATGACAATGGGCGCTGCCCTGCATGGGTAAATACAAAAGCCATGCATAGCACCCCAAGACACTCCAGACCCAGCCCACAACCTGTACAGTTGTATTTTCATGGGAGACAAAGACAGTCATAGTGACAAGTCTCTAGCGTAGACCCCAATGAATGAAATCACAGAAAGGTACAACATTGTCTTTGTTAGGCTTCATGGACAAAGGAAGCAGTTCAGAGCCTATTTGCTACTCCCCCAGAAATAAAATAGCACACCATGGAGTGCTTGGAGGATGCCTGCTTACACCCATGCCGCAACAGGCACACATGACATGCACAGCCACACAGGCCCATGTGGCACCATAGGCCCAGAGGCTCCCCCCCAACAGCCCCTGTGCATGTACGCCACGGAGGTCAGACAAGGGCACACAATAACATACCCATGTCCTTACTACTATGGCGTTACTCTGGTAGGGAGATACAGGCACCACATGACACTGTGGCCCCCTGTTTGCCATAGTGTGAATAGCCCTGGCAGGCACTAACAACATGTCCTACATAGATAGGTAGGTTCGAGCAGACTTGATAGACCATAAGGCCTAATCTGCTGGCAAATAGTATGTTAGTATGTTAGATACTGACACATTATACATGGTACTGTGAATGAGACATGCCATGAGAAGTGGAGAACAGTGTTGCCATGGCAGACAGGACAACAGCAGCAGCAGAAACAGCCAGCACAACAGGCTGACCCCAGTAATCCCCCACCTCCAGGTATGATGATTGGCCTACGGCCATGCACAGACCTGCTGCATCCTGCCACAATGGTGGACATAACAGCAACATGTTGCACATGACAGTACAAGGCAGATAGCAGTGCACATGGCAGTAATGGCAACAATAGATCAGACATAGAGCCAGCCATGTCTTAGGCTTCGCAGCAGAAGGCAAGGCACTGGAGGCATGGAAGACAACACAAATGCACACAGCCAGCATAGCAGGCCCCACTGATGTAACGGTCATGGGTGCACTGCATGGTGCCACTGGTGTCAAGCATCTAGTGCCCCCCCAGCACAAAGTTAAGTGTGAACACTGTAGACCCAGGTGGATGTACATATTGTAGCCACGATGGCTAAGGGGTCCCTCCAAGTGAGCACCCTGGAATCCAAATGCAACGCAGCTGAATCACATCAGGCCTGGATTACCTAGCCAACTGTGCCACGACACCAGACACAGCACTCTAGTGCCGCAGTGGCAACTCAGACACATAGTAGAAAAGCACAATGCCACACAGTACTCACACAACACACTCCCATTCCCGTCACTGCTCTCTGCCGTGCGCTGCACCATTGAAGGCACCCTGCGCCTGTCTGTGGATGGCCTCTGGTCGGACAGCGGCTCACCCCTCCTGTCTCTGGTGTGGTCTCTGTGCTCTGCAATGGGAAGATGGTACAGCAGCATTACTACAATGTCAGCCACCACGGTACGCTAAAGACCACCGTGGACCCTGGTGGCATAGCACAACACACGCATAACTGGCACACAGGCGCAGTGTACCACCAAAGCCATGCCAAGCATGGCACAGGTCAGTGCAGACTGCACGGTGCATGGCCAATATGTGTCTGACAATGCCATCCTGTACACACAAGCTGCAACAGCTCCCTTCCATCACATGTACAGCCCTCTGGATGGTACCCACACAAGGCAGACTTTAAGCAGAGGAATCCCTAACCCGTAATGAGGGAACACAAGTATCGAACCCCTCAACAATAAATGTGGACACACAGACACAGCCCAGTGGCATACAACATCCCAAAGGCTACAGATAGAATGACAATGATGACAGGAAGGCATACAGGATGTGACATGCACACAGCATTACTGTACACAACCGAGTACAGTACGTGTGAGTCTGCAGCAGAGCAGGGCACCAATTCCAAGGACCTGTCACCTGAGCCACTGGCCAGTGTCATGGCACAGACACAGTAGTGATGGTGGAGTTAACCACACCCACACACATACCTCTCAACAGTACCACATTCTGAGGAACGCTCCTCAGTGTACGTCACAGAAGCACCCTGTACCACGTTGTGAGGACTCGACCCATATGCGTGGACACATACGACAGCACAGAGCCATAGTAAATGGTGCAAATCATATACCATACAATGGATCAACAGACCCTGGAACATAAGAGGCAAACATGGTGACAGTGTTTGGAGCAGCGAGGTGTAGCTATGTGTCAGTGATCCACAGTTGTCCCACTCATGCCGATAGTGAGAGCCAATGTACCACAAGTGGGTGTGATATGGTTGGGATGTTGGCCCAGACAACCCAACCCAACACACTGTGGATGTACAGAGTAGTTACTGCACGCTGCCCCCTGGCAGCATGGCAGAACCTCAGTGGATGTGGGGAAATAGTGTCATGTGTCCATGCCACCACAGTAGATGGCAGGCAGGTGTGCCACCACAGTGCAGTGACATTGCAGACAACACTCCCAAGATGCTTTGTCTCGGCCCACAGTACACACACACAACTGATAGGAGTTCCCATGACATAAGAGCAACATATCTGAGTAGTATTCAAAGTGTACTTTTTTAACAGGTAGCGAATAATGGTAAACGGCAGTGGATTTGAACCTATGTCCAAGAGTGACCCGAAGTCATATATCATTACACAAGGTGTACAACAGTAAATGCATGGTAGATTCTAGCTGGACCCCACCAGCACAGCAACACAATCCTCGATGGTATGTTAATGAGGGCATGACACACACATACACGCACACAAGCACACCACCGAACACACATCCCTACCACCCATTACATCAGCGTGGTGAGAGTCATCATTTACCTGGCACAGGCACAGTCCCCTCCCGAACCATTGCCCTACATCATTCCAGCAGTGGGTGCTGCCTGCACCTGATATCCACATATCGGTGGTGGCACTTCTCACCATCACGGGGTATACCCTTGATTGCTGTGAGGCGACGGGCAATTGAAGCCCAGACCTGGCTATGGGGATGGTCACCCTCCCAGACCGGTCCAAATAGGTGCCGATGGCGCTTTTCAGTTAGCTGAACTAGGTTGGCCATCTCCACCTCATCCCAATGCCTGTCATGGCCCACCACTGACCTTTGCCTACGTCTCCCAGACATGGCTGATATGAGAGGGGGGAAGAAACTGCTCCACTGGTGACTGACTGGCCACACACCCTGACACTCCCAAGCACTTCAGTCTAGCCCCGTGCAGAAGTATGCCATAGCGCCGTGCTAACCGGAAGTGTTCGCAATGCGCATGCGCGACCCCTACCATGACCCTGAGGACATGTACCATGCATGCGTATAGCGCTGTGCTATGCTGGCTAGTGCGGCACTACATTGCGCTATGACAGGGTGATAGCACAGACATGGGGGACCTCACAAGCATGCGTGTAGGCCGCGCTAAAGCACATAGTGCTGCGCTAGTTGGATAGCGTGGCGCTGCCCCTACATTAGCCCTGCGCTGGCCTTTGCACAGCACTGCTGTGCTAGCACGGTGCTAATCGGGGCCATATTCAACAGGTGTATGCAGAAGGGGGTACTTGTGTACGCATGGGGCAAACTGTGTGATTAACATATCATTATGTGCTCATTTACATTACTAACAGGCTTGATTGCCTGGGTGGGCTATAAAAGGGCAAGCAGTGCACCACCAGTGTTGTGTTGTGGTAATGCAGCGTAATAACGAAAGTGAGCATCAACAACAGACTGGTGGAGAGATGCAACAGGGGAATGAGCAGCGAGAGGCAGGTATGTATGACTGCCGTGGGACACTTTTGAATGCACTGTGCTGTGTGATGGTGCACAGCCCAAGATGGCTGCCTGGGAATCCTACCATCCAGTGCACTGTGCATGTTCCCCTGCAGGGAACTGTTCCACGTGGCACTGCCTGCACACTGTGTCCATCAGCCAGGGGCACTAGTGCACTACTGTGGTGTGTCCTGCAACATTGGCCCACTGACATGACTCCCTGGATGTGTGGCATGGTGGGCTGTGTTCCCCCTGCAGGACGTACACAGTGTCCCGGCGATGTGCCGTCCCATGCAGCATGGTGTCCTGACATTGCTAGCGCACTTGTCCACGCAACCAGTGTAGTGCTTAAGAGAGGCACATTACAGTGCAAGGTGGTTAGCATAGGGGTGGGCCCAGTCATGGGAGCACATGGCAGCCACAGGCGACAGCAGTGCACATGTGTGTACAGGGCTCACTGTCCAGACACGGGACGGACAGTGACTATGTGGCTGTGTGCACTGTACATGCACATGCAGCAATCTGATATGCCCATGTGGCCTGTGGCACTGTAGGGGGTGGCATCATGGTGTCTATGTGTAATGCAATGCAGCACTGACAGCCAATGACACATGTCCCCTTTCGACTATCCCATAGGTGTGGTAGCATGCCAGGAGCACATCCATGCCCACAAATTCTCACAAGAGGAGTTGAACACCCTCGTACATGCTGTTAAGGAGAGGGAGCAGGTGCTACGCACACACAGGGCCACTGATGCAGTGGTGCATCAAGCTTGGGAGGAGGTGACTGCGGCAGTAAATGTTGTGGGAGGACGTGGCAGAACAACAGAGGCTGTGCGCAAACGATGGAATGACCTTCTGTGATGTGTGAAGGAGGAGGAGGCACAGCGACTGAGGGACAGGATGAGGACCAGTGGTGGACCACCTGAACACCAGCAGCGGGTGGAGGAGCCACACATGGCTGTGGTGGCATCGACTCTGAGGATAGTGGGCAGTCACAGGTGTGCCAGGTGGTGGATGTGAGACGCCTCTCGCACTGCCAAGGACAGGTCTGTATTCGCATGTGTAAATCCTGTATGTTGTGATGGCATAGGTGCATGGTCATGCTGTTGGTGTCCTACACAGGGTGCACTATGTGCTGCCGAACAGCTGCCTGGCATTGCCATGGTCACTGTGGGTTGGGTGGGTGCATGTGGTCACGGGCTTGTGTGAAGGGGGTACATGTCCTGAGGTCTGCATGGTGTAGTGGTGGTAGTGGTGGTGGTGTTTGGGCACAGTGTCCATGGATGGGTGACTGACCCTGTCCCTATTGTCTCCACAGTGATGTCTGCCAGGCCTGCAGCACAACAGGAGGTGCCAAGGATGTACAGCCAGGTTCCAGAAGTCATGGAGGAGGTGGATGAGGAACACCCATCAACATCCAGGCTCTGTGAAGCTCATGGCCGCACAGACACTGTGCATGTGTGGCAATCACATGGACAGGGGTTGCAACTGCCTGGGTAGGGGGGTCACACCTCACTAGGGGGCTTGGGATACACTGGCCACCTGGATGCTGCACAGACAGAGGATGTTGGTGTAGGGGAGGTCCTACTGGTCACTGTCACCAGTGGTGATGACACTGATGTGTCAGAGTATTCACAACACCTGGCCATTCCTGTGCAAGGGGATGCAGGGGGGTGGGTCTGCTTGCAGGCCATGGGATGGGTGCCAGTGGTGTATTCAGCATCACCAGTGTGGCTGTACCTGGGCACACAGTGGTGGGCAGTGTGGGGGACATCACAGAACTGCAGGACATGCAGTTTCCAACACGTATTGGGGTCCACGTCCATACTGTGCCACAGACCACCACCAGTAGTCGCCAGCAGCAGGATGTGCCTGGTGTGCAACAGCATCCAGTTACTCCTGTGCCACAGACACCTCTGCCAGCTGTAGCTGAGGGTTCTATGCCCCATGGGCAGGATGGCCATGCTGTCTGCCCACTCCTGCAAGCTGCTGTCACCTCCCAGCAGGAGGCCCGTATGGACATGCATGGCATGCGGAGGGAGCTGCGACATGAGCTGGGACAGATCAGAGAGGCCATCTCAGTTGGGCTTTGCCCATGCTGAACAGCGGGCGGAGGACAGGCTGGGCCACTTTGGTGGGTGTCATCAACCATGGCTTTTCTGGTCTGACAGCTGCTGTGGTCGACATCGGGAATGTCCTGCGTGGTGTGCATGGTGGTTGCCAGCATGGGATGCTTGGTCGTGGTGCAGACAGCACAGGGGCACACAGGTAGGCAAACCATGGCCGCAGGGCTGCCAGTGGTTCCAGCTCCACAGAATCACACACTCTGTCTGAAACCCAGCGCCACTGTGGCCGTCCACCCACCCTGTCAGGCTCCACCGTCTCCCGGGGGCACAGGAGACTGACTCTGCCTGCCTCACCTTTCTCTTCAGTGTTGTCCTCTGCCCAGAGCACCCCAGGGTCTGTGTTCCACAGTACAGGTGCATGGTGCATGCATGGAGGTAGGCGTTGGTGATGCCCACAATCGGTCTGTGGCACTGTGCAGTCATCACCCACATGCACGTGCAGACATGCACACACACTTCCACTGCCACAGTTGCCCCTACCCCTCACAGCACACATCACACTTCCCCACCGACATTACACCCTTTCTGTCTGTCCCCCACGTGTGTCCTGCATACCTCGACCTCACACCACATGCACACATGTTGTCTGATCCACTGTGTTGGTTTACTGGTGTGATTGTTGGTGTCACTGTTCTGTTTCTTTGTGCACATTAAATAGATAATTAATTGTACTCTTTCAAGTTGTTGTGCAGTCTGTACTTACCCTCTTGTCTGTAGCAGTGTCCTAATGATGTTGTCCCTGTGCTGTATGGCTCTGCATGCCATGAGAGGGTCCCTCCTCTCAAGTTGCTCCACTATCCCCCTGACCGCTGGCTCTGGCTCACTGTCAGAATGTCCCTCAGGTTCAGGTGTCTGTATCCCATGGTTCATTGCCATGTTGTGCAGCATACAACAGGCTAGAAAGATACGGCATACCTTCTGAGGTATATACTGTAGGGCACTGCCTGATGTGTCTAGGCATCAGAATCACATCTTCAGGATGCCAAACACCCTCTCTATGATGTTCCTTGTGCTGGCATGTGCCTCGTTGTACATCTCCTCAGCCACTGTGGCCAGTTGGAGTACTGGTGTCAGCAGCCAGGGTTGCAGGGGATAGGCACTGTCCCCTGTCAAGAGATGTATACCTGTTAGTGCCGTACTGCAGTCTGTCAGCTGCTGTCCTGCACCTCTATGTAGCCTGCCCACACCCCTTCCCTGGCCTGCAATGCCTGCCCCATCCATGCTGTTGTGTGTATGCCTTGTATGCTACTACTCACCGACTAGTTGCCCACTGGGTATCCTGCCCTCCTCAAAAGCCTGGCACAGCTGGGACTGGTGCCAGATGAAGGTGTCGTGGGCACTGCCAGGGTACTGTGCATAGACATTGCTGATGCACCCAGCCGCATCGCACACCACCTGGCAGTTGATGGAGTGGTACCCCTTCCTGTTAACATACACGTCACTGCCATCGCCAGGTGGTGCACGGATAGGGACATGGGTGCAGTCAATGGCACCCAGTATGGATGGTAGGTGTGCAACTCGATGGAACTGCTGCATTGTTTCTCTGCACTCTGCTGCCATGCTGGGGAATACTATGAACTCCCCAGCATGTGGCAGGAAAGCCTCTAGGAACTGGGTCAGGAGGCATGAGGTGGCAGACTGCGTTACCCCAATAGTGTCCCCCATTGGTTGTTGGAACGTCCCTGTGGCATGGAAGCACATCGCTGCTGTCACCTTCTCCTCCACTGTCATGGCATGGCTGCGTCTGCTATTTGAGTGCAGCTGCTCAAGCAGGAGTTCACAAAGCTGCCTTAACTTTCCCCTGTTCATCCTGCACCAGCCAATGATGTGGTCATCAGGCAGGGTCTCGGAGGAGACCCTGGGCCGGCACCACCTGTTTGCAGCATACTGTCTCCTTGGCCTGCGTTGCGGCCCATGTTGTGCCTGCTCCCTCTCCTCCTCCACTACAGCTGCCATCAATGGCAGCATCACTGCTACTGTCACTGCACACATTCCCACTTCATGTGGTGGTCCCTCCTCCTCTGTGTTTTGCCCTGGGTTAAGACCAGCCTTTTATAGGCGGTAACTAGCGCCGCGCTACGTGTCACACTATGTATCCTAGCGCGGTGCTGGGCCTTTGAATATCCCCTTGCATGTCTCTCTTGGCCCCCCTTCCTTTGGCCCCTTGCATACATTAGTGGTTTGCCCCGCGCTAATGCTGTTAGCGCGCGCTAACTGGTCCTTTGAATATGACAGCTCTGCGCTATTCCAGCGCTATTGCTGTGCTATTGGTTTGCGTGCCACGCTATGCTTTGACTATCTGGCCCACAATCTTTTAAAACAATAAGGTTTAAAAAGTGCAAATTTCTACCAATAATACACTTAGACCTGTCTATCTAATGTATTCTTATCTTCTTATAGTGCTGTAGATGTTTCTTTTTTCAGAGTCCAAACGTGTGTGTCTCTAAAGGTCTGTTACAGCATAATTAAAACACTGTTTTGACCCTGCCTTCTCCATGATGTCACCCAGATCCTCCTATGTTTATTAAAAATTATACAATCAGGATGTCTTGTGTCAGGAGGTAAATTAATAGGTGACATCAGCAGAAAAAACTTGTTTCCCCATACTACTTCCCAATTAAGTCTGTAATTTTCCAAGTCCTTTCTTTCATCCATGAGCAGCATCCTCTCTCAAGGACATCAAAGGACTTTTATGACGTAGCACCTAAGTACTGTAACCTGTATTCTTCCTCTAAACGCCATAAACGTTTATGATTTCTAGCCTAGCAGCTGGCAGCTGCAATTAAGCTAGAAAAACAGGGATCCTTGATTTAGGTCTCTTCTAGCCTGTAATTATCTCCTGGCTTTTATCTTTTAACTGACACAGCATGTCTCATGAAAGACACTCAATAACACATTTTTATATTACAAAAAGCATATATTAATCAGAACCAGCTGTACAAGCATCACAGATGTCTCTCCTGTTTAATCTTGTTTACTAATCTGAGATATGCTCTTGCTCATTCAAGACTATATAAAAATGTTGTGTCTTTTCTGACAAGTGGTGACATTAAGAGTTTGGTGATTTGCTACAAATCTATGGACGAGGCAGTTAAAATCCTAGAAAACTGGATCAAAGAGGTGATCACAAAACATTTGAATAGATTTTAATTACCAAAAGGAATTAGCTCAGATTTATGAACAAGAAGTCTTGTCAGAAAATCTTGGTCTTACATAGTAACACAGCAATTTAAGGTTGGAAGGTACACTAGGCACATGAAGCCTACCCCCTGCTTCCTACACAGGGATAAAAAGAAGTACCTGTGCGAACATGCCTTGTTTGACAAAGTAAATAGTTAACAGTGTGCAGTGGACATTATCTTCCTGGATTTCAGTAAGTTCTTCAGGAGACACTAATAGATAAAGTTATAAAGCTTAGTACTAAAGGTACTATATCTCACTAGATTAAGAACTGATCAAGTAACAGGATGCAGAAGAAAATATTGTAGGGGGACACCTAAACAGCAAAATACGATCTGCAGTGTCCCATAAAGGACAATCTGAAGTCATCATTTTAAATTTTTGTGTATGCCTATTGCAGTCTGCCTTTCAACACAGGTCTTAAAGTGTGCTGAGTCCAGCAGGATCTCAGACCTGGCAAAAAAAAAAAAAAAGTGGTGTGAGGGGGTCTTCAAGAGTCCTAAGACAGGGCCCTCATCTATGTTGTTTCCCCCTTACTATGACTTCACAAGGGCAGGGACAGCGTGCAGAGGTATTGAGTACAGACAGTTTCATTTTTTTTACTTTTAACAATTCCTTTTCCTGCTCCATGTGGTCCTACCTTTGTTCCTCAGTGTCTAACAGCATCTTTGTGTGTGAGGTTTGGATTTTTATTGAAAAATGGATTAAGAATGAATTGGAAAATTATGCGCTATAAAGCAAAAAAGGAATTCCACAACTGAAGTCCATCTTTGTTCCGATAATTATGAATCCTACAGACCTGGCAGTTTTTCCATCATACAGTAAGCCCTTCCCTTGCCTGCTAGCCTCACAGAGATCCATCCATTGCCTTCTGCACAATGCTACCTGGTGCATCCCCCACTCCCAAGAAAGCCCCAAATTCTCATTGTTGGGCCAAGCATCTTTATGTGTTCTGGCTTAAGTTCATGTGTTTGGGGTGGGCTTAGGGAGAAGATGTAGACAAACATCCCAGGGCTGTAGCCTGGAAGGTGGCATATGTCATTTTTGACAGATTCTGTCATTAAGTCTCTATCTCCACCCAATCAAATTAAGCTGCCACCAGATGCCCCACCCGGCCTGGAGCAGAGGATTCTGTTTGGGTTACTCGCTGTACTGAAAGTTATTTGAACTCCCTACAGGAGGCACTGTTGGAATGTGAGGGCTCCCTCACCCCCAGGGTTGGAGAGTACTGCCTCCACAGTGCTCCTCAGACTCCACTGTCTCAGGAAAAGGAATGAGCTCACAGTACAAGCCTTCATCTCCCACATAGGAAGGAAGGGATGAAAGGCTTTGATGAGTCATTGTGCTGGACTATAGCATTTTATTAATATTTGCTTAAATTAACTTGAACAGGGTATACACACAATGACTAAATTAACAAATTAGAGAAACAAATTGATGAGGACACTGTCATTAACTCAGTCACTTGGAGGTGACACTGTCATTAACTCAGTCCCTTGGAGGTAACCATTTTGTTTCAGATTAAGCAACTGACTGTTCAGACTTCTAAAAGCACTGTTGGAAAGAATATGTTTTTAAGGAGGATAACCAGCAGAAACATTTAAATATCTTGGTGGGGGACAGAGATAATAAATTATATTAATTGTGGAGAAATACAAAATATTGCACTTTAGATTGCAAGAATCAACACACTGGTGACAAATGAACTGCTACAGATTAAGATGTGGGTTAGTCTTTGATGGTAAGTAGCAGTGCATGTTACAGTGAACATTTTAAAACATTACCTTTGTATTCTATTTTAGATCACCATTTTTCTACTGTCTTATAGGATAACCTTTTTCCTTCATTTGAATCTGTTTCAGCATTTTATAGATCTGAAATAATGAAAAGTAGGGCTTCTTGTAATATGGGTGTCCTTAAGGTTATATCAGCATTCTATATCTGAACAGCCACTGTACCATAAGGTCAAGGAGCATTGTCTGTTGCATGTTAACAGGACCATATGTTCATTGACTCACGGGAAGCATGTTTGCCACCCCAATGTTTTAATTCTTTGGTAACAGGTAAGGCTTTTTAGGCATAATGCCTGTTTTCAGGGGGTGACACAGGGGCACTGGGGAGGTTAAATGACTTGCTCAGGGTCACAGAACAAGCCAGTGGAGATTTTGAGAATCAGACCCAGGTCTGCTGGATGCTGAATGTTCCCATCCAACAACAAGGGCAGTGTGCACAGTGATGCAGGAGAGTGGTGTTAGGCAGGAGCAGCCTGCTCCCAGGAGCTACAACACAGTTCAAAACAAGCCAGGCACTACAGAATGGATCAAACGCTGAGGGTAAGTAATAAATCCACAGCAGCACCAAATATGCAGTTCATCCATTTATTGTGGACAACAGTCACAGTTGACTACACCAACAGAAGAAGGAGCTCCTTCTGCCACAACTCACCCTGGTGCTTCAACCATAGTCTTCGTCAGCGGGCTGGGTTAGTCAGGCTGCTCCACCCCTTTTAAGCCACAAGCTAGGCAGCACAGTGACACGAAGGGGACACACTGTTTACAGTTAATAAATGACTGCAACTGGATCTGGTAGATAAAAACCTAAGACAATATGCAGTGATTGCAGTGCTACAAAGATTAAAGTAATAAATAGTGGTTTGAAAAAATGAAAAAGTGTGTGTGTTAATCTAAACACTATGGGCTCGATTTTCAGAGCCCTGAGACTGATGCTCGGTGCTTGCATCAAAAAGAACTGATGCAAGGGGCCCCTTGTGCCACACTGTGCATCAGTCCTGATTTTCAAACCATGCCTGACTAGCCAGGCTTGTGTTGTGCTTGCAGCAGACACACAGCTGCACCATGGCAGAAAGGGGCTTGCACCACAACAGTGTTGCTGCGTCCCCTGAGTTGGGATTTTCTAAGCCTCTCCATGGCCGCAGGTATTGCTGGTGGGTAGGCCAGGCAGAGCTGGTCTAGTTGCCCTGTGCGCCACCCCCCTCCTTAGTGGAGAGACAGCTAGAGAGATGTGACAGGCAGACATAGTAGAGAGCACATGTTGCCAGTGTGGTAACAGGGGAAATGATGCTGCACATGACAATACCGGAAGGATGAGAACATAGATGACATTGTGCCATAAGCAGGGGTTGCACTCAGGAGCTATCCACAAGGTGGACTGTGTCTGAAGATGCCTGTACAGAGGTTAACAAGAAGCAAGACCTCACAACAGAGTACCCTGCTGCAGTCTTCAGGGTTGCATGGATGGTACTTTGTAGGCAAAGCCACAGCTGCTGGGAGGGCTGGTCATGGGACTCCAGAGGGTCACCCAAGCAGAGTTGCAGTCCCGCATGGAGGTGAGTGTCAGCAGCAGAATATCAGGGTACTGTGTGTGAGGGAGATGGGATGGGATGATGGGACAACATGCTAATGCATACCACGACCACACCACACATGCCTGGTCATAGCACCCAAACATGCTATGCACTATACGGGTGTGCAGGTGACTGCATTCCCATCTGCTACACACAGACATCCAGCACTGCACCATGCAGAGCTGGACACTGCAGCACAGTACACCATAGTGTGCACAGTGCACACAACTCCATGGCATGGAGTGGGACTGGGCATGCATACTGACCACCATCAATGTGTCATACCACACAGAGCACCCAGCTGTGTGCGAGACTGGTGTGACACAGCAGTGCCATAGGTAGTTTCTGCTTTCTGGGTGAAGCAGTAGGTTAGTGGCTAGAGTGGTTGAACAGTGGACATGGATCCCACTGCTGTTGCTATCCAGCGAATCTGGTTACATATTGCTGCACTTGCTAACAGGAACTACCCTATATCATTGTGATGACTGCTATTTTGGTGATGGCTCCCCAGGTCTACCATGGCCTTCCTACCTACTGTCTGTGAGCCCTGAGGCTGTGTCCATGCCCACATATATACTCTCACCTCACTGTGGTCACCTAGCCCCTGCTCACTTTCATCAGTATGTCAGGAGGGGGTCCTGCTCTTTCTGCCAGACACTGTACTGCCGTGGCCTGGGTATTGTTTCCCCAGGCATCTGCAGGGGACTGGACAGAGTGGATGATGTCTTCTACTGTGCTGGGATATAAACCCCTGCCATGCCCATGACTGTATAGCACTATGACTTTGCTGCTTCACTGCACTGTCTGCACTCCCTGGGCTAGCAGCCTCCATTAAAAGGGTCCCGCTGCTGTTGCTGTCCAGTGAGTCCAATTACATATTGCTGCACTTGCTACTGGGAACCTGCCCATAGCATATACACCTCCACCCTAAATCATCGTGATGACAGCTGTTTTGATGATGGTTCCCCAGGTCTACCATGGCCTCCCTACCTACTGTCTGTGAGCCTTGAGGCTGTGTCCATGCCCATATATGTACACCCACCTCACTGTGGTTACCTGGTCCCTGCTCAATTTCATTGGTACATTGGCAGGGGGTCCTGCTGTCTCTGCCAGATGCTGTACTGCTATGGCCTGGGTATTGTCTCTGTGGGCATCTGCACAGGACTGGATGGAGTGGGTGACATCATCTACCACAATGGGCTCTAAACCCTTGCCATGCCCATGACTATGTAGTGCTATAACATTACTGCTTCACTGTGCTGTCTGCACTCCCTGTGTCAGTGGTTTCCAGGTGGAGAAGTTGGCAGCCTCCATAAAATCCCCCAAGCAACATTTGTTTGACACATGGGAGATGTTGCAGCAACGTTTAAGTGTTTGGCACAAGGACCCCTTCTGTTCCCAAATCTGGTGCAGAGTCCCTGGTTCACTGGGCTCTGATGTAAGCTGCCATTTGCCGCAATTTGCATTGGTCTTACAGGCTCTTTGAAAATTGAGCCCCATGTATTCTACAAACACAGCAAGAAGAAGAGAGCCAAGGTAAGTTCTGACAATTAATTTACATACTTGGACTGCATGCCTTTAAATTCAACTGTCAAGCACTATGAAGTGAAGATAAACTAATTATGCTTTAAATACTCATTATGTTACTGAATAACAACAAAATAGACTGAATATAAGTGACTGTTTTAAAACATGTAAAGATCAGAAAGATAAACAGAGTACTGGCATCTTGTAGTAGCTGTGATCTCCCTTAGTTTTTGCGTCAAGTGCTGTAGGTCAAGGGATCTGTTAGAGTGCCACCTCTGACTGCCAAGATGTAAGCTGAAAGACAAGACAGAAGAATAGAAAGAAACAAATACCATGTTAGTAATAAATATGATAAACAGTTCAGTATCCAGTAACAGGGATAGTACATTACACCATAGCCAATGTACAAATGTATTACTAGTTCATTTCCTATAGTTACAGCTGAACAAAGAATTTACATCACAGGCATGGCTTTAAGTCCCAATCAGTATTCAAGCCCTGCGGTTGTAAGCATCCAAGAGAGCAGATCAAAAAACTTTCTTTTTGGAGAAGCTTGGTGAGCCTATCACCCCCTCAAGGGTTCCTACTCCCAGTCTCAAAACCCATGAACAGCACCCCACTGGGATAATTTTGATGATTTTCAAGAAAGTGTCTTCCCATTGAAGTGTCTGCATTTACTCTTGATTTCGTTGTCTTAAAGGTCTTATTGTCTGACCTATATACAGCAATGGCAGAAATAATCCCAGTGGGGTGCAGTGGTGATGGTGCACAATCTGAGTAGGAAGAGTCTCTGCATTGCACCACCACCAAAAACACAATGGCCAAACTTAGTTGCTAGTAGGAGGAATTCCCCTGGTGACTATGTCATAATCCAAATAACTTGGCAAGATGTTAGTAGATACAAATAGGATTTGAACTAACTAACATGTGGCCAAGCAACAGTCACTAAGGTCTGAGCCATTCCCTGAGCCCCAGGCAAATAGCCCTACTGCCATAGTCATTCTCTTTCATCTGCCTGTCCCTCACCTTTAGGCCCATTTCTGGGCTAATGGAAATTGAATTTGGGCAGCTGCTGCCATTTATTCTGGCTGGGCATGTGGGAAATAAGGTAAATTAAATAGTTTATGACACAGTTTGACGGTGGCACTGATGTGAGGGTATCCAATTGCAAAGGATGCTGTTACATGAGCTCCACCCCCAAACCTCATAATTCATGATTGAGCAAGCCTTATCTCCTGCCTATCCAGCTATCAGGCAGCAGACTTCTCCACATGCTGCTTCTCTTAAATAAGGGGACCTTGGGAAACAAATAACTGGAGGTGAAAGGTATTGGAGGGTTAGGATACAAGTCAGCTGTCCCTCCCCTAAATTACTCCCAGTTTCATTTTGTTTTTGAAATACAGTGCACAGGACTCAGATTGTGTTAAAGTCATTGGAATTTCTTCCCTCCTTATGGATGTCAGAAGAGGGGGAAGAAAAGACTTCAAATGATAAGGGGGCAGGAGCAAAAAGGGGGTTGAGGTTGGGGGTTCACTACTATGCCAACACTCCACCTAATGCAAAATTTCCTTAGAAGCAACATCCTCAAACAAGTTAATCATATAAAATTATGCAGTATAATTTTCAAGAATCTGCAGAAAATGTATAGGTTTGTGCAACTGTTTTTAGTATAAGAAAACAAATCCAGAAATCTTCTATTTAATATGAAAGTAAAACATGTTTTACACATTTCACTTTTGCAGCATTTTTTAATTAATTTACTAACTGTGGACATTTTTCAAAGATTTGTTTTTCCACACTCCACAGACTCCCTGAAAGTGAAATGCAGAAAAGCCCCACAGCTCTTATTTTGAAATAAAAAGTCTAAAAGATCTAAAATATTCTTATTGTAACACAGTTTCCACAGGTCCCTGAACTGGTGTGTATTTGTTAGTAATGTCTTGTTCCTATAGTCTCCTCAGAAGTCTATATATTGTATTCTTTTTTTTCTGATAATAGAGAGATTATGGTCTGGTTTAGGAGAAATGGATATTTTACGATGTTATCGTGCCACTTTGGAAAGGTACAGCCCACTGTAAAATTATGCCATTCTATGCTGAATGGAAATCAAAAATCAGAAAACATTTTTTTTAATATTCATTGGAAAAACATGTCAATATATTGAATCTATAAAACATATCAATCAGTTTAGTCCATATCAATACATAGTGATATACTCAGTCATCTAGTGCTGACCCCAAGATTAAATTTTTTAAAATGGAATTTCCTAATCCCAACTGTTTTAAAGTTATACCTTCTGAAAGATATTTCTTAAAGAGGAATAACTTTATCATTAACACTTATTAGGAGAATAAATATAATTAAAACAGACATTCTTCCGAGATTACTTTTTCTGTTTCAAAAGCTTCCTATATGGATTAAAAAAATTGACCATATAAAGACCAAAATAAAGGTGTTTGGCTAGCAGAACAAAAAAAAAACAAGACTCATACTTCAAAAACTATCACCACCATCAAGGAATGTAGGTTTGGTTTTACCAAACTTTCTTTGGTATTATCTCTCTGCTCAAGTAGAGCAGATTAGTAGATGGTTTAATTCTGAAGAAATAGTAAACTGGACTAAGACAGAAGAAGCTGCCTCACCATTCAAAGATATATCGGGGCATTGTATTTCGATTTAACAAATAAACAGTTTAGTTCTTGTCTTTCTACTACAAAGGTATCAGCTATAGTTTGGCAAGAAGCTCATAGTATTATAAATAGTAAAAAAAAAATAGCTCCATTTTTATACATAAGATATATTGAAAAAATACCTATATAATAAAATAATATCTTTATTTGAATTTGGGAAAATAAAGCGATATCTCAGTAAAAACATCTCTGTGAAAATGGGTAGCTGCTAGATTTTATGAATTTAAAATGACAATATGATTTGGAAGGGGGTCATTATTTAGCATTCTCCAAATTAGAGACTTCATTGGAAAAAAAGTAAGGAATCTTCTGGAAACACCATTATCTCCAATATAGGATATTCTCATTAATAGAACTTCACATAAAACAAATTAATAAGGAAACTATAAAAAATCATGGAAGAAAACATTTCCTCATTAGAAAACCTATTTCAATCTTGGCAAAAGGATATTGGTGAGAAACTAGATGGGCAGAAATGGACGGAAATGAAGTCAACAATCCTCAAAGTGTAAAAAATAAACTGAAACAAATCGAATTTAATATTATACACAGGGGGCTGGATATTCAAAAGGGTTGCGCCATGCGCAATAGGGTTGCACCTTCGCAAGTCCAAAATTGTGCCATTCTGCCATATTCAGCAGGAAGCAGTTGCGCCCCCCAAGGCAAGCTGAGCAACAGTGCAATGCAAATGAATGCATGTTGAACTGGAGGGGGAGGAACCATGCATAAACTGCACAGCCCGATATTCAGCGGACTGTGCAGAGTTGTGCAGGTGCAACCCCCAACCTGTGCCTGCACAACTTTGAGCCAAAAAAAAGGAGTAAGTCGAGGGCCACCCACAGGTGAGCTGCCGCATTGCAGGGTGCAACGCAGCAGCTGCCACCTGTGGGTGGCCCTCAACCTACTTCCTGTGCTCTCTGCAGCCCAATCATGGGGTATAGGTAACCCTCACCCCGGATTGGTCCGGTGACGGCAAAGTGACAATATTTCATTTTTATTAGGCCTGAGCGCGGGCAGTTGGAGTAACCTCAGTGATATTTCTGGTGGCCGTGATTGTGAGTTGACAGTGGTAGCAGTTTTCGATTTCTGTTATCTTGTGGTCCAGTGAGTTTTCATGCGTGGGCAGCAAGTGATTAAATCTCCCTCAAAGACCAAATCCCTGGTGGATCATGGCAGCAGTGATAGCCTCTCCATATTACTCGGTGAGCCCATGTTCCCTTCCACCCACCCATGAAGCTGACCCGCTTCCCCGCAACCAGTCAGTTGGTGGGCAGCGGGCGCAGGCAGGTGGGATGCTGCTGCCCGGCCGCTGCTGGGGAGCGGATGGTGGGACTCGTGGTGGGTGGGGTGGGGGACACTAGATCTCCAGGGATATGGTCTTGGGGGTTAATCACTTTGCTGCCCGCGATCGGGCTTAGCGTCTACTGACCACCAGGATATGTTCTTGGGGTTGGAAACTTTGCTGCCCACGATCGGCTTAGTGGTCCACTGACCACCAGGGATATGTTCTGGGGGTTGAAACTTTGCAGCCCGCATCGGGCTTAGCGTCCACTGACCACCAGGGATATGTTCAGGGGTGGGATTTCACGCTGCTGCCTGCGATCGGGCTGGTGTGGGGACATTTAATAATTATGCCCGTGGATCGGGCTGGTGGGGGGTTTATTTAACCTTATGCCCGCGATTGGGCTGGTGGGGGGAGACATTTAATAACTATGCCCGCGATCGGGCTGGTGGGGGTGACAACCTTATGCCCGCGATCGGGCCAGTCAGGGGAAGGGGATTTTCACACTTTTGCCCGCGATCGGGCTGCAGGGGGCGTCGGTCCCCGATGGCTGCTGCCTGGCAGGGCACCAGGTGCAAGTCCTAGGGGATCGGCGCACCTGCATGCTAATGGCATGCAAATGAGGCCATAAATAGATGCAAATGGCCCCCTGCGCCTTGCATGAATTATGGCCCCATTTGCATGTCACCTTTTGAATATGAGAAATTTGCGCATGGTGCAATGGTACTTGCGCCACCGCAACTTGAATGCTCCACTCTGACCACTTGCGGTGGCGCAAGTTCCACTGCGCCATGCACAGTGGCTGTGCCCGGGGGGGTGATATTCATAGCGCAACTCCTTTGAATATTGCCCCAGCCACACCCCTGCACAACTATTTTGTGCAGTGCAAGGGTTTGCACCACAAAATAGCGTCATTTGAATATCCAGCCCAGGGTATATTATACCCCATAAAAATTACATATATTCTATATCCAGTTATCAGATAGGTGTCCCAGATGCCCCAATGCTGTTGGGTCCCTTCTACAAATGTTTATCCTGTGTCCAGAGTTTAGTTATTGGACTAAAATCAGTTCAATAATCAGTACAGTGCAGGGATTGGATTTTTCTTTTGCTCCTGCTATATTTATATATGGTGAAATTGTTTTACAGGCAGAAGGCAGTAACTTTAAACTTACTTATCTTTCATAATGAACCCGTGATGACCATGGCATGTATTTCTCAATTTTGCCTTGACTAAATTGATGCTGATGACTAGCTGTCTGATGCCTGCCATGAACTTGGATCTTGCTGCTTATTTGTCAGGTAAGTATGCTTGTATTTCTTTTTCTTTTCCCTAAGGTCTAGCATTTCTCTTCAAGCACATACTTTCATATTTCAGCATTTGTACATAGTCCACTACTGAGTGGGTCATGTTTTTTTAAACCACCAACCTAATTCTGTCTTTCATTTCTTCCCAACAGGCAATTGGCAGTTAGCTCTGATGCCACCAGAAGTAACAGCCTTCTTCTGCTGCACTCGTCCAGTCTCTCCTTATGTCTATCATTCTTCTTAGAGTCCTTCTCCCTCAGACCTGGGCCCTGACCATGACCACATTAACTTTTCTACCAGTCTAGCAACATTCATTGACTGTCCTCCACTCCAGCGCATGCCTTCAGTATATAATTATACAGTCCTACTCTTCTGACTTATAGACGGTTATGCAACCAAGCCCATAGATGCACCACATGGTTTGCCACCTTTAGTGCTGTCAAGGGATGACTTGGAGAGGATCTAAGATGGCTGTCTAGGGCTTTTTCTTTAGCTCCTACTCAGTCTTTGGTATTTTAACCAAATTTGCTTGATTTGCTTATCTACTCTTTTAAATATGGATCAAGTAAAACAAACAAACAAACAAAAAATGGTTTCCTCTGCATCTTCAAATGAGTTTATAGATCTAAATCTTGGGTCTCTGGACAAGTTCATTGGCGGTGAGGCTCCTACCCTGAGACTGACCTGTGATAGGGTTCAGTGGTTGCTTCCCCTTCACCTGGTGTTGGATCATTGGTGTTGGATTTATCAGCTGGAAAAAAAACATTTTTATATGGAAGATATGGAAGATACATCCAAACTGCCTGCAATATTACAGAAATCTCATCACTCAGACAGTATGAAATTCTTTGAAAAAAGTAAGACAAAACAAGAAAACAATATGGATAGTTTGTTTTCTGCCTTTATCAGTATTAAATAATGGTTGGCTAAATCCAACAGGAAATTTGAAACCTGAAATGATAAAATGAACTTTCTGCAAAAGTAGATGGTTAACACCAAAACCTGGTTGAAATCTTTAACAGAAAATAATTCTTCACTCGATTCCAAAGTGTTACTGCAGGAGGTATTGTCATTACTATAATTTCTGAAAATGTGGCTCTGAATCAGAAACTGTAAAACATAGATATAAAAATATACATTTGGTTGGCTTGCCTTCCTCAATGGCTATAGTTTTTTCATCGTTTAGAGTCTGTTCGAGAGGTACACCCCCCAAATTTCTCTCTCCTATGTGAGAAGTCTTCTTTACTAGTGAAAGTTTACAGACTAAAACATACAGTGAACTTTTGAAGAAAATAGTAGTGTAGCTCATGAAACTACATAAAGATGCAAAACAATCATAATGGAAACTTTTGTCTTTGATTCAAATAATGAGATAATCTTTAAATTAGCTTGTTTGAATGGTTGTTTGTTCTACAGTTGGCACCAACATTACACTGATCTGGACTTTGCGTACTCTACTCAGAAGCATTAGAGATGCTTCCCTCAATAAGGATTGGGGTCTTAAAAGAGGCAACGATCATATATGTTTCTTTCCCAGTCAGCCATACTTTTGTAATCACTGGACTTTTAAGATCAGAAAAAAATGACAAATTATGTATATATCTATATCTATATCTATATCTATATCTATATCTATATCTATATCTATATATCTATAGTATTTTAGTCCCATACTCAGACCTGTTGACTACCATTGACAGGATTGATCCCTCACAGCCAGCTACTCAAACTGAGACTGGCTGAACTTTTATATTTATTTATTTGAATAATCAGATTTACAACCTTTGAGTCAGAGACTCGTTTACAAAGGTACCTCATCGCAGGGAGGGTGGACAACAAGTAAGTGATGTTTAGACAGAGGTTACAATACAGGTGAGATACAGGCATAGATAAACAAACACAGTTTGTTATAGTTATACATGAAGAGTCATTCTCTGATCCAGAACCAGTGCTTAGTCATCCGTGGAACCCAGTGAAGTTTGTGAGGGACTAGATTAGACAGAATACAGTTCCACTACAGGCAGTTACAGCACCGACTATCAACAATGTGTTTTCAGAGGGCTATTTTTAACTGGCCAATCCTGGGAATATCTGTGATTCACTCTGGGAGGGAGTTATACCAGGCCGGAGCTCTATGATGAAAGGATCTTTGGCAAAGAGAGGTCCTTGCTCTGGGTACTCGGAAGGTGGCTTTAGTGGAGCTATGGGTTAGCACAGGCCGGGTGGCCTGTTGCAGGGATGCGGAGACCCCTGGAGGGCATAGCCCAGATAGGGTCTTTTTTGCCAGCAGGCAGATGTGGTATTTCAGCCGTTTCTCAAATGTGAGTATGTTTGTGACAGAGTATAGCAGGCATGTGTGAGTTCTGCTGTGGGTGCCGGTCAGGAGCCTGCAGGCTTTGTTAATAGAGGTCTGGACTTTACTGAGGGTTGTGGGGTCTGCTGCTGCATAGATCGGGAGTCTGTGGTCTGCCAGTGATAACACGGATGAGGTGATGGCCAGTTTTAAGGCAAATTCTGGGAGGCAGTCTTTGTGGCGGTAGAGGAGACCAATCCTGGAGTTCATGGCTGATGACAGGGTTTTTAAATGGGTGTGGAAGGTAAAGCCTGTGTCAAAGGTGATGCCCAGGTACTTGTATGTTGTTACCTGTTCAAGTGGGTGGAGTGTGCTGGGGGTGATGAGCAGGGGAGAATCCTTGGCATTGTTTTGTCGGTGTGCAAAAAGCATTGATTTTGTTTTTTTCAGATTTAGGACTAGCCGATGGTTGTTGAACCATTTTTCTGCTTGGTGGAAGGTGCGTTGCAGTGTGTTTTGAAGCAGGAGTGGGTCCGAATGCGATGCTATGATCGCTGCATCATCTGCGTAAAGAAGTATTTTGTCAGAGCAGGAGCTTGGGAGGGTGTTTAGGAAGAGACTGAAAAGGGTGGGCCCAAGGATGGAGCCTTGGGGGACCCCAGAGCGTACTGGTAGGTTGCTGGACAGGGTCCTATTTAGCTTGACTCTTTGGGATCTGTTGTGTAGGTAGCTTGAGAACCAGTTCAGTGGGCCAGATGAGAATCCCAGTTGGCTAAGGGAGTTTATCAGCAGGGGGTGACACACAGTGTCAAAGGCCTTGGATAGGTCAATGAATACTGCCCTTGCAAGTTTCCCATCATCAAGCACAGAGTGGATATGGTGGGAGAATTCCAGAAGGGCTGTGAATGTGCTGTGGCCCGGGTGAAATCCATGTTGCTCAGGGCATAGAATGTCATATTTAGATAGGTTTTCTATCAGCTATGTGGATACTATTTTCTCCAAGGCTTTGGGGGGGGGAGATGGAGATGGGCCTGTAGTTATTTGGTAGTGTTCAGTCCCCGGACTTATGGATGGGGGTGATTTCAGCCTGTTTCCATGCTTCTGGGAATTGACCAAGGCATAGGGATCTGTTAATGACATTCGTGAGGGGGATTAGCATGACATCCAGTGTGAGGCGGAGTATCCACCCTGTACACAACATCACTTACTTTAATTCTTTTTTTCCTTATGTTTATCTTTTTGACTGTGTGTAACCTCCCCCCACCAGCCCCCCTTGTTTCTACTAGAAGGGCTGCTCCTCTCACCTCTAGGTGCCACTGAGAGAGGGTGGAGGTAGTCACTACAAACATCTCACAGTTTTTGTATAACCCATTACTTCTACTATGGAGCCTGCCATCCTCAGACAGGCAAACCAAGTGTGGCAACTGCCTGGCTCACACCTGGGGGGACCATTTACCATGGCCATACACCTGGGTCTCTGGGAGAAAACGTTTGCTCAGCATTATGCTAGGTTTGTACTTCTGGTCAGGAGCACCCAAGTAATTCCAGACACTGTAAGCAATAACAGTAGTGTCCAAACCAGGTTGGGATTCTAGAGTGTGGCTTTTATTCACATAACACAAAGAATAACAAAGCAAAGATGGACCCCCCACAAGGCTACTCTCACTAGTAATGCAGATTACAGAGGTACAGAGCACACTTCCTCACAATGAACCCTCAGGTTCTGAATGGATCTGGGCACACATGGCCCGAACTGGTACACTTCTCTTCTCTTCTCTTTTTCCTTGAATTGGCACCCTGGCCAGTACTAGGACACTTTTTCATATTGCATGGAGATTGATGGTGGCTCCCTAAACCACCCACGAGCACATTCTGGCTCTCAGGGAAATCTAAATCCCATGTCTGGGTTCATTCCACAGGCACTGGCCAAATGCACTGAGAGAAAACATAGGTGCCCAAACTGAACCTGGAGAGGTAAACCTGGTTACTCCAGATGGGGGAGTCTCCCACCTTTCGCTCCCAAATCTATAGTCAGCCATTCATCTGGTTACAACACCTTTCTTCGAAACACTGTTTGTAGATGCTCTCTAGAAATGTTTTGCACATTTAACATTCTACAATTCACTCTATGGAGGTGTTCTGTGGCTATGTCTTCACCCTAGACCCCCACTGTTGCAGATGCTTTTAAGTCATACACAATCTAAAAGTTCTGTACTTGGCAAGTCTTGCTTTGACCCCACAGAAGGCAGACACTTTTACTTAAACACAGTCTTGGTGAAAATAGTCTCTTTGTCAGAGCAAAACTCACCACAGTATTGCAGGTGCCCCAGAGCTTTTTCCACAGAAAGTCTTAGCTACTAACAGAACAAAACGACTCTCAGGCAGCTTCACCTTCTCCAGGCTGGACCAGGGGATTGCCCCTGAATACTGGAATTCCCCCCATCCCTCTGGGAATGGGGAACTGGAACACCTCACAGGTATGGTCTTTACCACTTCACAAATGGTCTTCTGTGTTCCTCTCTAGATTGAGAACACACAACCCCTTTTTCTGAGGTAGCTCTCTCTCAGAGCTAGGTCTGAGGAGGTGCACTCTGCAACACTCCTCACCCTCCTGAGTCTCCATGCAGACTAATTTCTGAAGACTGAAAAAATTCCCCAACGTTCTACTGCTAACCCCTGCAGCTAGCATTCCATTGTGGCTTATGCTGCTGTGAGAATTCTAAGGTGACATCATCACTCCAGCTCAGCAGAAACTGAAAACAGAGTGTGACAGTGTGAAACCCATTTAACTGGCATCTCACAAGCTGCCTCTCCCTGCCTGCCACAGATTCTAAGTGGGATTCTAGTAACCCCTGGGAACAAGGGGGTTACATGTGAATTTAGTGTTAGAATGCTATGCAATATATTTTATATTACTAGGCTATAGTTCTACCCCTTTAATTTAAATAAAATTGATTACATTTGATTTTGTTGCCAAAACAATAATATTCTAACACCATACCTTACTTTTATATTCTGAATAAGTATTACATTCCAGACAGCTCTATTGCACTTATCTTATTAAGCAGCTTTAAATTAGAAACTTAGTAGTAGTAATATATTTTATTCATAAGTTATAGATGAATAAGGATTACGCAGTTGAGCAAAGCTCATTTTCAATGACGTCCTTGGAGCAGAACTGTTTCAAAGTGTGCAATCATAAACAGTATACAATATACAGTAAGACATGTATCAAAAGTACAAAACCATGTGTCAAACATTATAAAAACATAATTATCATAGTGCAATTATATGTTGTATGTATGTGTGTGTGTGTGTGTGTGTATATATATATATATATTTATGCAATGGGGGTGAGTATAAAAAGTGGCAAATAACAGCAGCATTTATGCCAACACAGACCTACAGTGAGAATATTGCATTTATTCTCACTGCAGGCCATTTATTCTCACTACACTAATAACCAGACAAGTACTGCACATAAGCAGAGCCCCCCTAGAAAGTCTCCCATTGGTAGATCACAGCCTGCATAAGCCCTCTTTCAGCCAACCACATAGCACACACAGGTGTCTTCACTCTCCCTATCAGTACAAGACTAGCACAAGACATTCCCTCACGAACAAACTTCAAAATTCTAAAAGGTCACACTCGAGCTGTAACTGCCATGAAGACCACATCTAGCGGGCGAACAAAACAACGGCAAAACCTACTCCTGTGAAGAAAAAAAAAACCACAAAATGGCATGAGGAAATATAAGTTTTGAGGTAGAGTGTGACAACCTCATAGAAGCCTTCACACAAGACGACCCTCTCCTCTAAAAACACACAATAGAAATAATGGAAAACAGCCATGAAACTACTGACAGCACAACTTTAATGATGCATGACCTCACAACTCTAGAAATAGAAGCCTACATAAATGCCAGCAAAAACAAAAATGCTACAAAAAAATGGCAGCAGATGTCTCCCTAATACAGCACTATCTATCAGACCACTACTCTGAAGAACGGACAATGGACAGCATCCCACCCAATGAACTAAACACCATCTTAGCCAAATACTTCATGGAAGCCACAAAAAAAGACAAAACACCATACAAGCCATTAACACTACGCTCCCACTTCCAAAGCATAGAAAGACACCTCCGAGCAAAATTTTACCCAGCCTCACTATCAACAGACCTCATATTTGAGAAAACCAGACAAGTCCTATCTGCCAAGCAAAAAAAACTTAAAACAGCTAGGCAAAGGATGCAGAGAACACGCTGCTGCTGAACTAACTGATGAACTAATTGAAACTCTGTATGAAAATCATCACCTAGGGCCTTATAACCCCCAAGCTCTACTCAACACCATGTGGTTAATCTGCACCACATTTTTTGGTCTGCCAGGAAATACTGAAGTAAGGGACTTAAAATGGGGAGATATCACATTAAAAAAGATGCAGACAACACCGAGTACCTGGAATACAGCCGAGAGCAACACACAAAAACAAGAACTGGCCAAAACCCAAAGGACATCCATAGAATAAAACCCCAGAGCACACAGCAACCTACAAAATCAGACAAAATGGCCAGTCTCAAACTACAAACTATACAAAAGCCAACGACCAGCAGTCTGCTTACAAGACGAAACCCCATTCCTCCTATCTATAAATACCAATCAACAACTGTACAAAACATCATCTTGGTTCAAAAATCAACCACTCTGCATCAACAAAATTGGAACAACAGGAAAAAAGATGTTAGCAAGCAGCGACATTTTAACAGAAAAGCGCCTTACAAATCATTCAGCACGAAAGTACTTAGTCCAAAAGTTAAACAATGCTGGAGTCCCACCAACAGAAATATTGCAAGTAACTGGCCAAAGAAGCATTGTAAGCATAAACAACTACTGTAAACTAAACGATGACCTGCAAAAAAAAATTTCTTCCATACTACATAATCAAGAACAACCAGGAACCTCTTATCAACCCACACCATACCTGTCTACCGCCAGCAACATCTGTGCATCAACCCACACCATACCTGTCTACCACCAGCAACATCTGTGCATCAACCCACACCATACCTATCTACCACCAGCAACATCTGTGCATCAACTCACACCATACCTGTCTACCACCAGCAACATCTATGCATCAACCCACACCTTACCTGTCTACCGCCAGCAACATCTGTGCATCAACCCACACCATACCTGTCTACCACCAGTAACATCTGTGCATCAACCCACACCATACCTATCTACCACCAGCAACATCTGTGCATCAACTCACACCATACCTGTCTACCACCAGCAACATCTATGCATCAACCCACACCTTACCTGTCTACCGCCAGCAACATCTGTGCATCAACCCACACCATACCTGTCTACCACCAGTAACATCTGTGCATCAACCCACACCATACCTGTCTACCACCAGCAACATCTGTGCATCAACCCACACCATACCTGTCTACCACCAGCAACATCTGTGCATCAACCAACTACAGAAGCAGGCCCCGAAACAGCCTAGAAACATACTTCACAAATCCAGTCTTTAATGCCACAAACATCACCATACAAATAAATCAAGATAAGTACAAATCTACACCCCCCATCCACCCACCTCAAAAAAATTCACTTTTTATAACCATTACCATAACATTAATAATCCTTCTATCCACCCACAGATAAACCAAAGGTTGCATAAAAAAGAATCAATGTGATTGAAGACTCCAGCAGTAACAGTGACTAAACTACAAAGGTAACCCCAACCCAAACCCAGCCATTAAGAGTACATTATCAATACCCACCCACCCCCAACTCCCTCACCACCCCAAAACATCACACAGTCCCACAACAACTAATCTGGTTCACAAACTAATATTTTCTTCCTTCTTCCACAGGTAAACAGACTTGAATAAGAAAGACATCTTGAAAACCTGGAAAAAAGACATGGAAGCAATGTGGACTTCATTCCTACTTCTCCACACAGCACAACCCAAACCCGAAAGCATGTGCTATGGACTACCAATCACATATGTTGGACATTTAAAAAAACAAACAAACACTAAACTGTAAACTACCCAACAGACAATGTGTTTGTTCTTAAAGAAAGCAAAACCCAAACAAAGAAACTGTGGACTACCCATTAGACAATGTGAATATTTCAACAAAATAAAACAAAAAAGAACCCTGGACATTGTGGATCCTATCTGAAAGGAAAGCAAACCTAAGCAAAGGAACTGTGGACTACCCATTACACAATGCGGACTTAATGTAAACAAAAGGGAGGCAGTATAGCGCAGTGGTTTAAGGCTCCGAGCTGCAAATCTGGTGACATCCAGCAGACTAGACCTGGGTTTGAATCCCACAGCTTCCACTTACATACTGTATGACTCTGAGCAAGTCACTTAACTTCCCTGTGCTCCCAGGTCGCTCCTGTAATAAAGCTTTCAGCTTAGTGTGCTACTCCTGGTTAAACAACTAAAAAAAAGAAATACAAAGACTATTAATGGTAAAATAAATTACATAACTTTCTAACAATTAACAGAAAAAAACAGTACTACTTCAATACATTACACCACTTGTGTTTGCCATTTAAAACATTTGTTTCTGTACTAGTTAAAGTTGCATATCTTATAAAAATGGTTCTAAAAGATGTAAACTAACAAAGATTCTGAGCCTTACCCTACCCTAACACCCCTACCAATCCTCAATCAAACAAAATGTTCTCTTCCCTTTCGTTGCACTCATTCTGTATCAGTGTTTCAGTTCAATTACAAAAATTAAAGTTCCTTGATGCAAAATGCAGTTGTCCTTCACTTTATTCCACCTGAGAAAAAAAAATCCCAACACAAGCCGCAATAAACAATCCAGCATATAGACACAATGCCACTGATCCTTCCTTCACCCCATGACACCAAGAACACCATGTCCATCGCTGACTCAGACAAACTGACCCATTTAGTAAATCCATCGATAGTTGACAATGCCGATCCTCCAAAATCACGCCGAACATCGCGCACTCCCATTGCACAACCTTCAACGATCACCCATTGGTCCACCAACATTCATGCAGGCTCGAACTTCCATGGTGTCATCCGAACACAGAGCAACCACATGCAGCCACACTCCTCAAGACCCTATGGCCAGCAACTGATGAAACTACGCAGTCTCTGAATATATACCCAGCCCAATCGACAAACACACCAGTCACACACACGCACACCTTAACAGTCACGCACCCCCGACCAATCACATCTCACCTACCTCTGACCAATTACAGCACATATCCCAAGTGGGACTCATCACCTCCATCCAATCACAGCATTTTTTCCACGGTGTAATACCCAATCACGAACAAGCTACCCAGAAAATTCCTTGTGCCCAAAATTTAATACTCAGAAAATAAAACTACAACTTAAAATACCCTTAAAATCACATCACAAACCGTAAAAACAAACTGCACACCATAGCATAAATTGAATATGCCCCATGACTCCAGCTAGAAATATCTAACAATGTTGTTATACATGCCATGTAGAAATGTAAATCACTGGTAGCTCGTCACTAGAATAACATACTTCACACGGCACTTGAATAAATATCATAGATATTTGAGACAGAGTCATGGCATATCCTATATATATATATATATATATATATATTTATAATATTTCATTCACTCAGAGTGTTCCAAACAACAATCTAGATGGATATCTAAATATGAGTACTTTACTTTCTAATAATGACATCTAAAAGACTAATTAACATAATGGCAAAACCATATAGATGGCAGAGCCTTAGAGGGAGTCAGCCCACATCATGTCCAGGGCAACATGGCAGATATTTCTTTCCTGAATCTATTATCCTTTTTTAAAATCTTTTTTTAGAATCACTGGAGATGACACAAGTGGCACTTTGAGTCATAGTTGGCAGCAATTCTGATTTTCAAACATGGGCTGCGGCAAAGTCAGGATGCCATGCAGCAAATCCCCACTGCACCACCCTTGTGGCAAAAATGCATCTACACCAGGTCACAAAAGGGATTGCACCATGGCAGGGATGCACCATTCCCTTATTTACTATTCTACAAGCCGCACTGTGGTCCCAACAAGGGGCTGTCTTTAGACCAGCCAGGAGGTGGTCTAAGGGCCATGCACTGCTGCCTGGCAGGGTGGCAATAATGGGGCTGCACGAAGGAGACCAGGGGTAGAAGAAGCAAAGGGGAGATCTTAGAGGCAACGGGGGCATGGTGGCAATGTGTGAGGGATGAGGTGGCACCCTGTGGGAGTGTCCTGAAGTACTACATAAAGCCAATCAGACCAGGTACAGGGGGTTGGCAGAAAGGGACCAGGACCCAGCCTCAGGAGTATTCAGCTCTGGCACCTGTCCCATAGGTGCTACTGACTCCAACACCATCAGTGGGCAGCAGTGGCTGCAGGTTGTGGGGTGCAAGTGGTGGCTGGAAATGATCCCTGGGCACCGTGGCAGTCCCCTGGCACCAGGCACCCATGTGAAGGTAGGCTGCTGTCCACCTATGGTGTTGGGGTCAGTGGCATATATGGGGCTGTTTACTCCAGAGGCCAGGTCCTGGTCCCTTTCTGCCAGCCACCTGTATCTGGTCAGATTGGCTTTTTTTAGTACCACAGGGCACCCCCACAGGGTACCACCTCATCCCCCGCACATTGTTACCATGCACCCATTGCTCCCCATGCCACCACTCATTCTCCTTATGCCTCCGGTCCCCGTACTGCAGTCATATGCATCTTCCCACCTTCTCGGCCCCTCAAGTGTTGCACCGGATGTGGGAGGATTATAGATCCTTCTGTTACATCCTGCAGGTGTGCTACTTCATCAGTGCAAACCTGCAGATGTTGCAAATCTTGGGTCTCAGGCATGGGGACTCTCATTTTTTTTAAATATGATGCAGGGTTCATGATGCACCATGAGATTGCCATAGCTCTTGATCACTGCAACTTGTGGCAATCTAAGGGCTCTTTGAAAATCTAGCCCCCTATATTTATAGCATGAGTACATAAAATTAACAAGATGCATATATCTTCTTTCATTCAGTCTTAAGCAGCCCAGCTCAGAATACATTTGACAATGGTGAGTCCACTGGAAGGGGTTGAGGATGAAGGGGCAAAACTGTTGGTGCACCACATCTATCATTGCCAGATCCCTCCCCAACACCCCCATAAAAAGTAGGTTCCCACAATCAAGTACTGGTAGAATCGACAATAGACTTTTGTGATTCCTTTAGCAAATGCTTTATAATTCCATACAGCATCCCCAGCTTCCTTGCAGGACTGACATGGTTCTGTATACATGAACTGCCTCACGGGAGGCAGTATAGTGCAGTGGTTTAAGACTCTGAGCTGCAGATCTGGAGACCTGGATTTGAATCCCACAGCCCCCACTTGCATACTGTGTGACCCTGAGCAAGTCACTTAACTTCCCTGTGCTCCCAGGTTGCACCTGTAAACAAGCTTTCAGCTTAGTGTGTCTCACCTGGTTAAACAATTGGAAAAAAAAAATGTCCCTGTTTACATCTTTCATCCAGCCATATTCCTAAGTATTTATAGGACTAGACCTGTTCCAGCACTGCATTGTTGTTTGTTACAGTGTGCAAGGATTCCTTAGCCAGATTAGGATTACAGGCTCTTTGAAATAATGTTTTGAGATTTTTTAGCATTTAAAACTAATTTGTTCTTGGTGAGAAAATGCATTTTGCAAATGTAAGTCTATTTGTTTCACAGAGTCTATTGAAGTCTATATAGCAGTATCATCCACATACAGATGTAATTTAACATCAGAGTTATATAGTGTGAGGTCATTCATGAAGACAATAAATAACATGGGCCCCAATATTGAAACTTTGGGGACCCCTGACATTTTTTGTGCTGTTGTCTGAGACAAATCTTCCAGACTATTTGCTGTCACCCCTTAATATAATCTTTAAACCATTTCAAGTGGGTGCTTGAGAAACTCAGGGCCTGGAGCCTGGACAGGAA
Source organism: Neoceratodus forsteri (assembly GCA_016271365.2). NCBI lineage: Eukaryota > Metazoa > Chordata > Ceratodontiformes > Ceratodontidae > Neoceratodus > Neoceratodus forsteri. Next base: position 552,801,172 of record CM028137.1, on the reverse strand, counting down.
GGGCTTATGGTCCAGAGATTTAGAATAGTACTTTCCTCTGTAGAGGAAGTCATTTAGTTCTTATTTGTATCTTTCTTAACTATAACTTTGCAGTAGAATGTTACATGATACATCATTATATTTTTATATTACCTGGCAATAATTTAATCACTACAATTTAATTATCATAATTTAATTTGGTTGCTGAAACAACCAAACTATTCCAATATAATTTCTTAACTACTGTTATATGCTGAGTAAGGCTTAATCTCCCAACAGAAGTAAAACACTGATTTTGTTACCAAGCTTTTTTTCAAGATTGGGAATTTAGATTTAGAAAGCTATTTTGTCTTTTATGTCTTTTTGTTAATCCAATTTATCTCCTTTATAATTTTTCCTTTTTTTAGGTGTTTATTTTAGTTTTAGTAAATACTGCAGTATAAATGCTCTTTTGTTTTGTTTTAGGTGGAGGTGTTCTCCTAATATTTTCCAATTCCACTGTGCGGTGCTTAGATTGAAGTTAGTTTCTAATAAATCCCATTTCGTTTAAATCTCTGCAGATGGCATATATAAATAGTGCAGTATTGATTCATTAGATCAGCGGGGAACTCTCAGCTCCCCTGCAGTAATGCTATGGAACTTTTAGGTCCTGATTAAGAAACCACATGAAAAATAAATATTTTTTTATATACTTACTGGTTTGGTTTGTATTTTTGTTTCTTATCTGGGTGATCTGGTGACCCCAACCACCATGTTAGTAAACTATCTTTCCCAATGTCCCCTGCGGCCAGCCCTCTGATGATGCAACCGCGGGGGTTAAGCTATGTGCTGGCAAGGCACTTATATTTGTACTTCTAGATGGCTTCCCGCTTGTCAGATACAGCTTTTGCCACCTCCTTGATGAACAGCTGGGCTTTTTGATCTTTGTTTTCTTACTTTTGATTTTGGTACCCTCGCTAGTGGCCTCTATCAGTCTGTCTTTTATTATTACCCATTTCTGTTCCACATATATCTCCTTTCTGATCCCAGCAAGGTGTCCAGAATTCCTATCAAAGTCAACCCTCTCAAATCCAAAATCCTTGTCCTGTTCCTGACTACCCACCCTGTCCATGTCTAGGTGGTACCACATCATGTGGTGGTGAGTACCTGCAAGTGACATTTCCACTTTCATAGCCAGAACATGTTCACAGTGGGGCAGGACCAGGTCCAATGCAGCCCTCTCCCTAGTGGGTTCTGTGACACCCTCGGCCAGGAGACCCTCCCCGAAATGCATGCAGCAGTACTTGCTCCCTAGTGCAGGAGGTAGCCAAGATTTTTCCAGTACACCCCAGGTAGACTGAAATCCCCCAGTATTACTACCTCCCTCTTACTGGGTTTTTTTATTTGTGATTTGAGACCCCAGTTCCCTGTTCAACTCTTCCTCCTGGGAAGGTAGCCTGTAGATCACCCCAATCTTTTGTTTCCTCCCCCTAGTGGATTATACCAATACTCACAATGCTTCACTCTTACCTTCCTCTGGCCTCCTCTCTGTCTCATAACCCAACTGTTCCAATTCTGGTAGAAGAGCTGTTTCTTCTGCTGCCAGTTCCATCTGGAACAACTTAGCTATCTCCCTTTGCATTGTTATCTGACCCTCTGTCTCCAAGTCTTGCTTAAAAAAGTATGTGTCTTATTTTCCTGTCATTCCTAGTTTTCCACAGTACTGGTGGCATCACAGTAGTCTACTGTAGCACTGAAGCCAGAAGCTGAAATTAAAGAGGAACAGTTGCAACTTTAAACAATCAGCAGAGTTAAAAGTGATAAATTGTAAACCAAAGTTGTATAAATCAAACATGCAGTTGGTTGACTCAAGATACACAGTTTTTCATTATGTGTGAGAGGTCAGGACTTTCAAAACTCACTTATGGCTTTGCCTCTCAAGACTTCTGGGCCTGTCCACTAACACTTTAAAAACAAATTGCACAATAAGTGACAGGAAATTGCTTATGCCCTATATATTGTCCTGTTATACATTTTTTTTCATTGTATTTTACATAATTTCCTTCTGTGAGGTTTTCTGTACTTTATTTTAGTCTTTGGTAACTGGGTAAGGCCCACTAGGCACAAGTGCCTGTTTTGGGGGGCAACCTGGGAGCACTGGGCAGTTAAGTGACTTGCTCACTCACACAGTATTCAAGTGGAGGTTGTGAGAATCAAACCAAGGTCTGGCCTGCTGGATGTACCAAGCTTGTTCACAGCTCGTTACTCTAACCTCTAGGCTATACTGCCTCTTAAACATTTTGAAGTACACTTAATATGAATGATACCATACAAAAATTTAGCTAAAGTGACATGCAGCACATATATGCCCCATGGCTCATTCAGTTAGTTTGTCATCAGAGGGCTGGCCACAGGGGAAATCAGGAAAGACAGTTTGCTAACACGGTGGGCTGGGGGGAGGGGGCTCACAGAATCAACCAGATAAGAAATAAAAAAAACAGGCAGTAAGTAAATAAAAAAACTATTTTTTCAAGCATTTTCTTGCATTCTTCTTAATTGTGACCAAAAGGTCCCACAGCATTATTTCTTGGAACCTCTCCACTTGAACGGATGATAGCATATATTTTTCTATGTTTTTTCTGTGTATTTCTTTTGATTAAGATCTGGGGCCACAGTTTCAAAGGGTCCTTAGACCAACGCAAGGTACATCAAACAACCACATTGTGTTAAATCCAGGTGCACCAAATACTGTGCACCATATTTTGCAAGAAAAGCATTCTCTGTGGCAAAGTCCCCAAAACTGACACAAGAGATCCACTGCACTAAAACTAAGATGCATCGGCCGGCTCCATGGTGCTGAGTGAAGGGGTTCGCATGGCACGCTGGCAACCCGGGTTCGCACCCCGAGCCTGGGTACCAGGGGCAGAAGACTGGCAGGAAGGGGGTTTACAAGCATTCATTGGAAGCTTCCCTCCCGGGGGCATTGAGTTTCACCTGGGGCCCTGTGGGTGGATTGGTGACATACATGGGGATGTGATGCCTCGCCATGCCCCCCTCCATACGTCCCCACCCCAGGCTACCCTTGCTTGTGCAAGGCCAAGAACTGTGTGGATGGGTCACAGAAACATGGAAAATACACCCCAACTGGACGGATGATGAGCGTCTGGCTCCTGCTGCCCGAAGCTCGGAGCCAGCCCTGCAGTGCCTGGAATACATGCTGTAGGCCACCAAGGCTCTTTCCCCTCGGAAAAGAGGGACCCTCCCAGCAAAAGGGATATGCCAGGATATCCAGGTAGGCTGTGGTGGCAGGGGTCAGAGGGTGGTAAGGTGGGTGCTGATGCTTTGAAGGAGTGGCCGGTTGGGTGTGGGGAAGGAGCATAAGGATATTACACAAAAAAAAACCAAAAAAAAAAAACTAAGATGTATCAGGTGAAAATGATGCAAGCTGAGTCAAAAATATTATAATAATAATAATAATCTTTATTTATATAGCACTCTCCATGACGTATCAGAGTGCTGCACAATAAACAACAATTAAAACCATAAAATATTAAAATACATTTTCAATGTATACCACAATTCAATGATAAAAAAAAAAAACAGATACAAGACAGCACCAAAAGCAAGCTCAAATAAATAAGTTTTAAGGCAATCTTGAAGCTCTCCACAGTCAGGCACTCCCATATCCAACAAGGCAGAGAATTCCACAGAGTAAGGGCTGCAAATGAAAAGGCTCACGAACCAGATGTTTTTAATTGTATGCAGGGAATCTCCAGCAATCCCTCATCAGGCGAACTGAGCGGTCGGACGGGGCAATAAGAATGCAGGAGATCTTGCAGGTAGCTCAGTCCCTGTCCGTGTAGGGCTTTATAGATCAGCAAGCTGACCTTGAAGGTGATCTGCCACTGAACTGGCAACCTGTGCAGTTTGCACAGCACCGGCATAATATGGCTGGATCGAGATGATCCATACAACAGCCTGGCCGCAGCATTTTGCACCAGCTGTAAGTGGCAGATATCAACCCCCGGAAGCCCTAGGTAAAGGGAGTTACAGTAGTCCAGGTGTGAAGTCACAAAGGCGTGGATTAGAGTTGGAAGGCTGCCAGATGGAACTAGGTATTTAACTCAGGCAATATTCCTCAGATGGAAAAAAGAGGACTTAACCGCAGCCAACACCTGACAAAGTGTCAGACCATCGTCAAGTATTACCCCGAGGTAGTTCAGAGGTCGGTAACTGGGACCCGCCAGTCCAAAGTCCTGAGGAGCAACCCATTCCTGACCCCTCTATCTGGTGACCAGGATCCACCACCAACACCTGTCTTGTCAGAATTCAGTTTCAGCCAGCTGGTATTCATCCAGTCCTGGATTTCTGCTAGGCAGTTGTTAAAGACCAAGAGCGCACTATCCTGGTCAGAAGCAAAGGACAGGTAGAGCTGTGTATCATCTGCATAACAATGAAACCTCAGCCCATACCATCTCACAATGTCTCCTAGCTGTGGCATATACACAGGGAGCAACATAGGAGACAACACCGAACCCTGCAGCACCCCACAAGGCAGAGAGAATGCCTCAGAGGAATGAATCCCTGAGACCACCCTCTGTGATCTGCCAGTGAGGAATGAATGGAACCATCTAAGGACTGTACCAGACAGGCCACAGATGACCTGCAGGCATTCCAGCAGCACCCCATGGTCCACGGTGTCAACAGCTGAGGAGAGATCCAGAAATTCCAAGATGGTATGGGATCTCTGGTCTCTTGCAGTCAGGAGATCATTGAGCACCTGAACCAGAGCGGTCTCAGTACTATGTTCTTTAAGAAATATGGACTGGAGAGGGTCATAGATGTCATGTATGGTAAGATGGTTCTCCAACTGTAGCACCATGGCCTTCTTAATTACCTTCCCCACAAAGGGAAGAATAGAGATCGGTCGGTAGTTGGCAGGGCAGTCTGGGTCAAGGAAGATTTCTTGAGAAGGGGAGTCACAACTGCTTCTTTCAGGGAGCAAGGAAACTCACCCATCTCCAGTGAACATCAGACTATCTCTGCAAGGGCCAGCCTGATGACATCAATGCGCCTAATAACAGGCAAGTGGGGCCCAGATCCAAACTACAACAGGTCGGGAACATATCCCTGAGAATCTGCATGACATCCTCAGTCCCCAGCTGGTCAAACTTCATCCAGCAAAACTGCAGTGTAGTGACATTCAGCTGACCACCGCCCCCACTCCCCCAGAGAATGAGCGGAACAGATCTCTGACCTGATGTCAGCAACCTTATCGGCAAAGAAGTGAGCAAACTCCTCACACTTTTTGTGAGAAAAGGTTCTCCAAACTTGCAGACAGGCTGGATTGCACAGTCTGTCCACAGTATGAAAGAGCTGAGCTGGTCGATGCTGAGCTGCAGCAATCTCCCTGGATAAGAATTCTGCCCTGTTACGGGAGATTGCTGACTGATAGTCTTTAAAATGTACCATCAGTCTAAGTCTGTTGGTATCTAGACTGATTCTCCACCAGCTACGTTCTAACCTTCACCCCTCTTGCCTCAGCTCCCTCAAGGCCCCATCAAACCAAGGGGGCCAATGACAGAGGGTGAGAGGGTGACCCTAGAGAGGAGCCAAGGCATCCAGAGCCCCCACCACAGCCTGATTATAGGCTTGTAGAAGGTTCTTGAGATCTTCGCTTGTACCTGGTAATCCTGATAGGTCAAATTCTGCCAAAAGATCATCTGGGGTCACTCTCCACAAAGGGCAGTACTGGACCATCTCCACAGGAACAGGTATATAAGGGGGAGCAAAGAAATTGAACCCTAAGGAATGGTGATCAGACCATCTGACCAGTTCCACCACCAAGTTGGAGATTTCCATCCCCAGGAGGAAAATCAGATCCAATGAGTGGCCTTTAATGTGAGTCGCAGAGGCAACTTCCTGTGTGAAGCACAATGAAAGCATAAGTTGGAGGACGTCCTGACCAAATAGTGAAACTCCGTCATCCACCCAGGCATTGAAGTCACCCAGCACCATCAATCTGGGGGACTCCAATACCATATTGACACCTGCAGCCACTACACACTCAAAGAATCTGATTCCCTCAACTGGCACATCCATAAGGCTCAATTTCAGTTTAAAATAAATTGCTACAACCTTGCCCCTGAAATCCAATCTCACATGGTGTATCACCGAGAAAACGTTCGGAATTGTTGCTGCCAAAATAGGGCCAGCATTCTCATCCAGCCAGGTTTTGGTGATGCAGGCCAGATCTGCTGACCCAACAAGATCGGCTATAATAGCCGTCTTGTTCTTGATAGATCTGGCATTGTACAACACCATGAGAGTTGGATGAGATACTGGGACCAGCCGAGCTACTGGCCCACTTAACGTGGAGCCCTTTGGTATGGGCACCAGACAAGGCAAACCTTGCTCAGGATTCCATTTCACCCCAGGGTGTCTCTAGTTCTCACTAATCCTCTCTGGCCACCCTGCTCTTCCCCCTCCCTTAACCAGGACCCCTGCCCCTCTGTCTTCTGCTCACTATCCCCAACACTCTGCAGCAGCCATAGACCTCCTCAGACAGTGTAGGGCAGCTAAAAGGGCAGAGTTCCTGGAGCTCGGAAGGGCAGTAACACCTAACATAGCATAATATGATGTATAGGGTGAGATGTAAGCTGAGTTAAAAAGACAATGCATGGGGTGAGAATGACATAAACTGGGTCAAAGATAAGATGCATTGAGTGAGATAATACAAGCTGAGTCAAAAATATGATGCATGGGGTGAAAATGACTCAAGGTGAGTCAAAAAATATGGCAGATGAAATGACCTAGATAATGGCATTTAAAGCCCCTAAGATGCTCTGAACTAGTCCCACAGGAAATATTGGCTCTGTAACCAAACTTCTACATAATTTACACTCTCCATTCCTTTTTTTTTTTTTGTAATTCAACATAATTATTTATTTTGTCATACGGAACCATCAACATACATGCAAGCATCTTGCAAGGAATGTTCTATCTTCAGATAACCTATACAAATTATAATAAAACCTTTAGCCCTATCCCCATCCCTCCCACTACTCCCCACTAACCCCCCCACCTCCCCTGGAGTGTGCCAACTAAAACCAACCATACGGGCAGTGAAACAGAGAACAATATACAACCTATAATCAGTATACAAAAAAGATTGAGACATAAGAGTATTAGTTACTAGTGCAAATATAAAGTGTATAATTTGCCCCATTTTTTCTTAAATATTTTCATATTGTTATGGGAGCTAGACACCAGTCTTTCAGTGTTGAAATAAGCTGATGTATCATTCAACCATTCAGTATATGAAATGACCAGCTGGTCCATCCAGTGTTTAAGTTCCAATTTCTTAACCACTATTGAAATTAAAGCGATGTGGAATTTACATTCTTGAACCTCAATGTTGGAAAACATTCCCAAGATACATATCTCTATAGTGAAAAGCTCCTCCAAGCCTAGTATTGGATCTAGTCTGGATTGAATTGTTTGTCATAAAGGGGCAATTTTTTCACATTGCCAAAATATATGTATCAAGTTCCCTTCGTCCTTACTACACCTGGTACATATAGGAGTTGGGAGTCTGCCCATTTTAGCCAGCCTTACTGGCATGTAATACATATTATTTAGGATGTGATATTGGGTGAGCCTGAGTCTGTCTTGGATGAGATATTTATGAAGATCCTTCCAAATTTGACCCCATATGGGGTGCTATTTGGCAGAAGAGAAACCCAGACTTTGGAACCTAGAAGGGCATCTGGGAACTTGAGGTCCAAAAGGTAGGAATATATTTTTGAGACCCCATGGGGTTTGTTAGCATATTCTTGCAGCTGGTCTAGAATGGGCCTAACCTGGGACTCTTTGGGTGTAGTACTAAAGAGAGAACAAATTACATGTCTTAGTTGGAATGTTTTGAAAATGTACTTCTGAGGTATCTTGAATCTGGCCAGAATATCAGGAGAAGAAAGAAGAGAGTCCTGAGAGAAGAGGTTTTCTATAAGGGCTCCTTGCAGTTAAGGAAGCCAGTCTGAAGAAAGCGGTAATCCTCCTATCTTTATATTAGGATTAAGAATAAGAGGTTGACCGAGATCTAACTAAGGGAAGATCTTGAAATAAGACCACATTGGGCCAGGACTTTAATCGAGGTACCAATAACTGAGTTTTGTAATGGGGTCGGTAATACCGAGTTGGAGAGATAGAATATAGTAGACGTCTTGAGATTATGTGATTCCAGAAGCAGTCTTTCGAGTTGGAGCCAAACGGAAAGATATTCATTATCCCCAACCGAAAGCCATCTTCCCACTTTGACTAAGTGACTAGCCCAATAATATAAAAGAAAGTTAGGGAGACAGAGACCACCCATTTCTTTGGGAAGACTAAGGTTAAGAAAGGAACGTCTAGGAAGTTTACGCTGCCAAATGAATTGGGAAATGATTGAGTGAATATGCTGAACATAGGATAGTGATAGCCACAGATTCATTAAATTTAAGGGATAGAAGAGACAGGGCAGAACATTCATTTTGATAATACTAATCCAGCCCCGTAAAGAGAGAGGGAGATTTGCCCATCTTTGGAGATCCTGTTGAATATTTACCAGTAAATCTTCAAGGTTAAGTTTCCTAAAAGACACTGGATCTTTAGTAAGATGTATACCTAGATATTTAATTGATTTTGGGGACCATTTCATCCCCAGATGGGCAAAGTTAGCTCTATGAGTGAGGTCGTTTAAGGGGAAGATTTCCATTTTTAATAGGTTCAACTTGTAGTTAGAAAGGTGTCCGTATTGTGCAATAGTTTCTAGTGCATGTACTAGAGATGTATCCAGGTGTTCCAGATGGAGAAGGATGTCATCAGCATAGACTGAGAGAGACAAGGTTTGTTGAAGTACTGAAATACCCTGTATTTGGGAGGAGAGTTTGAGGTTGAGAAGGAGAGGTTCTAAGTATAAGTTAAAGAGGAAGGGAGATAAGGGACAGCCCTGCCTGGTACCTGTATACAAAGGGAAGTGAGAAAAAAAGACACCATCGCAGTAAATTGTTGCTGAGGGAGACATATATACAGTCTGTATCCACCGGATAAAAGAAGAGAGGAATCCCATCTTCTTAAGGGTTAACCACAGAAAATCCCAAGTGACTCTGTCAAAAGCCTTCTCAGCATCAAACAAAATCAGGGCCATGGGGATCTGAGAAGATTATGCTGTATGGAAAATGTGTGAGAGAGTTCTAAGATGATCAGCTGACAAACAGCCCTGTACAAACCCCACTTGTTCAGGGCTTAGTAAATGGAACCAAATCTTTTTAATCTGAAGGGATAACATTTTTGTTAGCATTTTAATATCACAATTTAAAAGGGAGATTGGTCTGTAGCTGGCAGGATCCGTGTGTGGTTTGTCTGGTTTAAGAAGTAAAAACTATCATAGCTTCTAACAGTGTGGGATCTAACATATCAGCCTTAAACATATATTCATATAGATTAAGAAGCAAGGGAGATACTTCCTTACAGAAAGTCTTATAGAAATTTGAAGGAAAGCCATCAGGCCCTGGTGCCTTATCCAGTGCAAGAACCATAATTGCCTCCTCCACTTCCTTCAACGTGATAGGGGAAGATAGAGAGGACCTGTGATATGCTTGTAAACAGGGAAGGTCGAAAGCCTCCAAGTATCTTTCAGTGCTTGAGGAGGGAACTGGAGAAGTGTTTTTGCTATAGAGTGTGCTATAGAAGTTCTCAAAGACCTGGGCTATATCCCGAGGTGAACTTTTGGTGGTACCATCCAGTGCTTGTAGAGAAGGGATTAGCCTTGAGCTTTCTATTTACCGTAGGCGAAGGGCCAACATTCTACCAGCTTTTTCTCCTTGGCCAATTTATTTAGATTTTGTTTTTAAGATGGCATACTCTGCTTTCTCCCTTAGTAAGTCCGCGTATTCATTTCTTAGAGCTAATAGGGTTTCTAGGGAGTTTGGTGGAGAGGTTGCAGATTCAGAATTTTCAGCTTTTCTTATTTGTGCTAACAGGGAAATCGCCCTTGCCTCTCTTTGTTTTTTCCTTCTGGATGCTAATTTGATGAATTCCTCCCAAAGATAACACTTAAGAGTGCACCATAGTAGGTCTTCCTTTGTTGTGGAACCTTTACTAATATCTATAAAAGAGGGAATTAATGTTTTAGTATGGGAAACTATGTGTTCCTCTTTGAGAAGTTGAGTATTTAGTCACCAAGTAGTGTCCCTTTGGGTCTGGAGCAGGAGAGATCAACAACCATGCCACCGAATGGTCTGATAAAACAATAGGCTCGATTCCCACCTGACAAAGACTGGGTAAAAGGGAAATACTGGTTAGAATATAGTCTAGACGGGACCATGACTGGTGCACTTGGGAGTGGAAAGAGAAGAGATGGTGGGAGGGATTGAGAAGGTGCCAGGGATCACATAGTCCGAGAAGCCCCATAAAAACTGCTAAGGTCTTTTGTTAGGAAGATAAAGATTTTATTGGCAAATAGGATCTATCTAGATCTTGGGATGGCAGGATGTTCCAATCGCCTCCCAAAATAAATGGGGAGGGTAACAGGCCTGCTATCCTATTAGCTAGATCCATTAGGAATTCAGGATCCCCACCAACTGGACCGTAAATGGAGCCTAACACTACCGTGGTGCTATTATGATCTATTAGTTTCTCTTCTGCCTAGAACAAAATGTGTCCCTTTATCAATATGGCCACACCCTGGCTTGATGGGGACTCACCTTCGGTGAAAATTTGGGAAAACCCTTGTCTGTGTAACCAGGCAGCTTCATTGGCTAGAAGATGGGTTTCTTGGAGCAAAATAATATCAACATTTAATAAAGCACAATTTTTCAAAACTTGATATCTCTTCATTATGTCTCTAACACCTCTAACATTACACGTGGCAATTTTAAGTGGTTTGTTAGCCATTGTCCACACCTAAAAAGAAGGAACAATCATAAATAGGTAATTGAACAAAGTACTTTAAAAGGCACACTTCTTTCCTTTCCCCCTCCCCTGTTCTGAAAAAGTGAACCAGTAGTAAAGCTGTTTCTTCCCCTGATAATCCAAACATTCTGGATTCTTGGCACTAACATGACTAACTTTACCAACCTATCCCTAACATCTATAAGCAATGTCAACAGGAGAAGTATCAGATCCATGAAGCCCTCCCCCCAGCCCCCCCAAAAACCCTACAACTATATACAAGAGGTCCCCAAGTGCAGATAAGAAATAACCATAGCCCCCATGCAAAGGCCCTTGGAGACCAACCCCTATTGGCAGTGTTTCAGTGAATATCTGCCCAAATACAATTAATCCTATCCTGAATGGGGAATCTAAACTCTGATTTGGGAGGGTGACTAGCCAGACACCCGATGCCAGCGTACCCTATTAGATTCCCCAGAAATATGCCATTCCTCCCATCTACTGGTACACTATGCAGTTCTCCCCGAGCCTGCTCCAAACTGGAGCCCCTCCCACCCTCTGCCACCCCATCCAATTAGCCAGACCGTGTAATACCCCAAAATTAAGCACTTCAGAGTAGTAAGGGAAAGAACAGGGAAAAAATACCAGGGACCATAACAACCAGCACTGTCATTATCCTGTGAGTGAGACCTTCCCCCAAACCAAACTCGAGCCATCCATTCCACCAGCATTACCTAGATATATGAATAATGACTTACCCTTATGTGGCTTGCTAGTTCGAATTGGGGCTTGCAGGAACCTCCGATGAGGATAAACTTAGAAAGACCAATCAGTTGTAAGGCAGCGACCCCCAAATAAACTAGTAATATACATCCAGAATCCCAAATAACCCGGGCCTCGAGAAATCGAGGAAATAACAGGGGGACAGTATATAGGATGGGACCAAAAAATTTCCTTTCCTAAAATTGCAGCATGGAAACGCCCCTCCTGCCAAAGGTTCCTACCCCCCCAGCACAAAAGTGAGCAAGCAACACCACGAGGAGAAAGTCGGGCCTACCACATGCCACCATGGCCTACCCAACCCTCCCAACTCCACCGATCAAGAAGAAGAAAAACCAACCTGAAAAACAGGTAAATAACCTAAATCATTACAACCAACTTTAGGAGAAATTCCCCCTTTGCACAATTGAGACCCAGATTAGTCTTTGAAAAGTCAGCCTGCTTTGAAGAGATTGGGAAGTTTGGAGGTGAGATATGTAACAGCCTGTTCAGGAGAATCATAGGAGTGCCAGGTGCCTTTGATTGCCACTTGTAGCTTAGCAAGGTATAGCATTTTGAAGTGGATGCCTGCAGCTATCAGCTTGCTAACAGTTGGGTACAATGCTGAATGCTTCTGGTGAGTCTCAAAGGGGAGATCTTGTGTGATTCTTATTTTAGAACATCCCCAGGTTATTGATTGCAGCTCTTTAGATTTTGTTAAAATGTACTGTTTCTCCACAAAGTTAAGGAATTTAACGATGATTGGTCGGAGGGAGGGCTCCGGATTGAGCTTTCAGTCTGAGGGAGCGATGAGCTCTTTTTATGTGGTATTGTGGGTTCAGTGGAGAGGGGCCCACGATCTTATTTAGAAATTTCTGCATAAAGGCAATGGTGTCAGCTCCCTCCTCAGCTTCAGGTAGCCTGATGATCAGGACGTTATTTCTTCTGCTTCTCCCCTCTAAGTCTTCCATTTTAAGCTGGAGTTTGTGCACTTGTTGACGGAGTTGAACAATCTCGGGGTCAATTTTATCTTTTCACTTCTCCAGAGATGAGGATATGGCCTCCAAGCCCCCCATCCTTGTCTTGAGGCTAGTCAGGTCACCTTTGATAGATTTCAGCTCCGTAGAAATGCCTTCCAAAGTTTCCCTGAAGGGTAAGAGCGCATGGAGAAACCGATCTTCAGTCAGAGGGATCGCAGGAGAATTGGGAGTATTTGTTTTAGCAGAACTCCCTGTTCCTTCACTTCATGATTTTTGGGGGGTTTTCTCCGGGGTGGAAGGCAGAGTATGCTTGATCCCAGCCTGCCTCATCTCAGCATCCATCGCTGCTGAAAAGCTATTTGCGATGTAGAATTCAGATAAAAAAACGATCGCTGAAGGCAGGGGAACAGTAGTGGTAAGTAGAGCTAGAAATCAGTGTTTAGCCCTTCCAGAAATTAGTGATTAGGGCTTTTGCAAAGGGCGGTAGGCAGAAGCTCCAGTCTAGTGCTGCTTCTAGGTGCTCCGCAACACGTGATCTTACACTCTCCATTCCAAGCATAGCACTCACATGACAGTACTGGCAGGTATTATATGAACTTGTCTGGATACAATATTGTTTTGTTTTGTTTGTTTTGTTTTGTTGACTTTTGTTGACCCGGTAAGCCCACTGGGCCTTGAAGTCCTTTTTTCATGGGCGACTGGGGGGTTGGGGGATACAGATGGTAAGCAACTGAAATTGAACCAGATTAAGCTGTTGGTGGTATTTTTTTTTTTTTAGTGAATGAGGGAAATTTGGCCAGGACACCGGGGAAATTCCCCTACTCTTCGGACAGAGGGTGATGTGTCTCTGTCCATCGGGGTTCTGCATTCTGTGATGGCTGCCATTGGAGAAGGAAGCTCTGTTCTATCGCAGGAGATGGCTCATGAGATGACTGGATTGCCCCTGCAAAGCGGTCAGCAATTGGTCTCGAGTGGTGAGCCTCTCGTCCTGCATGTGGATCTGCCAAATTCTGGAACAGACGCGATTTTCACAACTCCCCAGCAGCCCGTATTGGGCCTTTCTGTACAGCTCTTTGATGCTTTGGAAGAGGAGTTACTACCCTTGGCGGCCTGCCTTCAAGCTGCTGGATTGGAATATTTTGCTGCTCGTCAAAATCTGAGGAGGAACAAGCGAAACGTAAGCGTTCACAACAGCCTTCACCCTCACAGATGCCTGCCCAAAATAAAAAACTTTTTGTTGGTTCTACCAGTTCCCCCGATGTACCAGTACCTGCAGTGGCTTGCACAGCTTCGCCTCCTGCAGATTTCCTAGATTCTTCCTCATGGTCGGCTGATGTGGCCTTGCAGAATGCAGGTTGGACCCGGCGAGCCTCCAGTACGTTGACTCCTGACCCCACGGTGCCTCTCCCTGGATCTTATCCGATGTCTCCGGTGGTTGTTGAGGCCTCTGCAGTTGTGGGTTTGGTTCCTGCCCTAGCAACTCATGCTATTCCCTCTGATGTAGACCATTTGCCTATGGAGCTCACTTCATTGGATCTCCCAACTGATACAGGTACTGTTCCCTTTTTACTGCTACTTCCTATTGATGTGGGTCCCAGTGCTGACTTTTCTGCAGTTTCTACTGGACTGTCTTCTCAGAGGGAGGACACAGGGGGATCTTTCTCTTCCTGATGATGTTACTACACTGGCTCCGGTGCAGTTGGAGGCTCCCACTTATGCTAGCCTTTTGAAAAAGCCGGTTGACTTGGCAAAGCGGTGTTATGCTGTTCGCCTTCATTTTTCGGGGCTTGTGGATGATACCCCAAGTAGATTTTATGTGGGGAAAGTCCTCTTAAAACCACAAATGGGATTTTCTCCTGCTGAAGTATATGCACTTATCCATTTATCTGGAGAACGGTCCTTTGACATTAGTTTTCACTCTTCTGACATTTTGGATAGATTTTGGTTAAAGTATGCTACTATGAAAACAAACCCCCTTATGGAAAAGTTCCAAGTCATACCCCTCACCAAGCAGACTTTTAAAGTCATTACTGTTCTTTTCTGTAATGAGGGAGTCAATATCACAGCTGTTTTGTACTGGTTGGAAAAATGGTGTAAAATCCAGGGCAACCCTGACCCCATTCTTGATGACGAAGGATTCTGGACTGGGGGGGTGGAGGGTGAAAATTAATTTGCATCAGGATGACTCTGGTTTACAACATCTTCCTAACTGTTTCTATATTGGTTGTGACAAAGGGTTTATTTTTTATCCAGGTCAGCCCCATCACTGTTATAAATGTGGCTCTCCTAGACATTTGAGTCACACATGTGATATTGTTAAATGTGCCCAGTGTGGGGATTTTGGTCACTCCATGTTCCATTGTCGTGGCCCTTTGAAGTGCAGCTTGTGTGACTATGGTCACTCATTTGCTGACTGTCCCTGGGCTTCTCATAATACTTCCAATAATGATTATACCATACAAGATTATTATATTAACTCTGCTTTGAAACAGGCTGCCAGACCTCCATCTAATTCCCAGCCTTCCCCCCATGGGAACCCTTTCCAGGTCCTGTGGTTCTGGTGATGGTTTCACCCACCTCTGCCCCTCTGATAGTTCCACAGGTTACACCGGTTCCCCCTGACCCTTTACTTGTTGATCCTGTACCTGTGTCCCTCCTGGTGATCCTTCCCAGGCTATGCCCCCTCTCCTTCAGGTTCCTGATCCATTGCAAGTAGTTAGGAGGTGTAGGAGTGCTAGACGCAAGGGTGAGAATGTGTCATTACCTCTTCCTGACCCTCTTCCCATGCAGAATACATTTGATGGTCTCCTCCCTGAGGATGGTGACATGGGCTCTGAGTCAGATTCTGTCTCCTTTCATTCTTCCCAGATTGATGGGGGCTCTGAAGATCATGACCACAAATACCAGGCTCGGGAACTGGGTTCCAGGACTCAGGTGTGGAAAAAATGCTGATAGGCATTTCCTGCCTCTGCTTCATTATATAACATTGCTGTAGCTTCTTTGAATGCTAACAGCATCAAATCTGGGAAAAATTGGCTATGACTTATGCACAGTTGTCCTCTATCTCCTCAGATATCTTTTTTTTTTACAAGACATTCAGTTACATTCCTCGGAGGATGTGTCTTCTGCTAGCTCAGCGTGGTTATTTGGTGCTTCCTTTTGGTCTATGGGAGAAGATGAGTGTAGCAGTGTTGGATTTGTCTGAATAACCCTGATATTACTGTTGTACACCAGGTAGATATAGTCCCTGGTAGGGCTTTTCTGCTGGATGTTTTATTGCATGCAGCCACCTTTTACTGTATAAATGTTTAAGCACCCCAAAAGAAAAAAGCACGGATTGACTTGTTTCAAGCCACCCAACCTTATTTGTTTACCTCCAGTTATATTCTCTTGGGTGGTGATTTCAATTGCAGCAGGTATAAGACTGACAGAGGGTCTCAGACCTCCAAAGTTTTTTTCGATGTTTCTAGCCTAAATACTCTTCTTACCAATAGTAGCCTGATAGATGTTTTTGATAGGCCTGGGTGTATTCCTCCAAAAACATATTTCAGAGGGGTTCTCTCCACCAGAATTGATTACTGGTTTATTTCTCAAACTCTGGATATTATTCAATCTGCTACTATACCGGTACCCTCTTCTGATCATGTGCTTTTAAGCCTTACAGTTTCTAATTTTGAGAAAATGGGGAGGGGCCCGGGGTACTGGAGAATAAATCTCACATTATTGAATACTCCTTTTCTTTATGACGGCTTTCAGAGGCTTTTACAGGCCAGAAAGGCTGTCTGCTTTTTGTATGATGAGGTCCAAATTTTGTGGGAGGATACTAAAACTGACATTCACACTTATTTTAAACTGATAGGGCAGCGTATTGGCAGACACAAAACAGACCAGTATCTTTTATACAAATCGGAGTTACACACCTTTTTTTCTCAACAGGTGACATCTACTTTGGATTTATCTGCCCAGATCTCTTTGGTTAAACAAAAGATGACTGTCATTCAGTACGATAGATATAAATCATTATTGGCGGAACAGAGGTTTGGGACTCAGGGGTCTCGAGCTTTCTCTAATCCCTTTCAATTTGGTCTTTCCCAACATCATAAGAAAGTTATGCCTCTTATTACTACAGAACAGGGTACCGTGTTTACTAAACATTCTGATATTTTGGCAGAATTGGATAGGCATTTTTCTTCTATGTTTCAGGCTACCATTGGTGTTGAAAGTGGTATTGACTTATTGTTGGAGAACTGTGATCTGCCCTGTTTGTCTCCCTCACTATCAGCTTCATTACTTCAGCCTGTTATGGCTTTGGAGCTTCAGGGAGTCATTAAGTCTATGAAAGTAGGCTCCGCACCTGGTCTAGATGGTATTCCATACGAGCTTTACAAACATATTTTAAGTATTTTACTCCCAGAATTAGTATTATTGTTCAATACTATGTTGACTACGGAACAGTTATCACCCAGCATGTGGGAAGGCCTTGTCATATTATTATGCAAAACTGGTAATAGGTCCCTGTTGTCCAACTGAAGACTGATTTTGCTGTTGAATACTAATTATAAGATTATTTCCAAATTGTTGGCAAATAGATTGACATTGGTGGCCAGTGATCTGATACATTCATCCCAGACATGTAGTATCCCGGGCAGATCTATTTTTGATAATTTAATCTTACTTTGTGAAATCTGGAGTAGAGTTCAGTCTGGTGAACTCACAGGGTTCCTTTTTGCATTAGATCAAAGCAAGGCCTTTGATAGGTTCTCTATGACTATCTTTGGAAATGTTTGCAACGTTATGGCATCCCTCCAACATTCATCAATTGGCTAAAATTGGGTTATAAGAATGCCATAATTAGACCTTATTGTAATGGTTGGATTGGTAAACCTATTAAGGTGCAAAAAGGTTTACGTCAGGGTTGTCCCCTTAGCCCCTTATTGTACATTCTTTCCTTAGACCCCTTAATTTGTAGATTAAACCAGGACACAATGATTATGGGCCTATCTTTTTCCAGTTTAGATCCTGAAATCTGATCCATTGCTTATGCTGATGATTTATGTTTTCTTTTAGCAGACATTAAATCCTGCCCTACTGCTGGCCACATATTATCTTTGTTTTCTCAATGCATGGCAGCTCAGCTAAATTTTCACAGAGCAAATGTCTATTGATTGGTACCGCACACTTTGATCAGACTGAGATTATTGGTGTTTCCTTATACTCTGAACCCTGCAGCATCCTTGGAGTGCTTTTTGGGAAAGGAGACATGGCTCTTCTGAATTGGCAAACCAAAATTCAACAAGCACAGGCCAAGGTTGATGTCTGAAATAAATGGAGAATGGCTAAGGCGAAGAGAATCTATATGATTAAAACATACTTACTCTCTCTCTTTTTTTTTTTTACATATTAGCATTGTGTGCCCTTTACCACTGCAGCTTGAAACTAAGATATATGGTTTGTTTTTATTCTTGCATATGGGGTAGTGGGCTTAATCCTGTAAAGAGAGGCATTTTATTTTTGGACAAGAAACACGGAGGCCTTCACATGGTCCATCTGATCCTTTTTTTCTTTTCCATGTTTGCCTTTAAGAACCTGAGTCCGGTTTTATTGACTAAGGACAAGTTATGGATCCCATGGGTCATGGACAACCTTAGTCCTATATTGCCATTCTGGCCTTTACATGGTGTATTCCTAGATAAAGAGCCTTACTATCTCTCCCGGGTGTTTTTTCTTCCTGTTTTGGTAAAATTAAGCTTTGGTCTTTATCACAGGATCATTTTATCTTTTTGACCAGAAAACAGTTTTATCAATTGATTTTGGAAAACATTTTTCTGGAACCTTCCACCTTTGTTACGTGTACTATTTTGGAAAGAACCCAAATAGGTAACACATTGATCTGTCCTCGTATACCCCCTCATATGTGGGATGTTATGTGGTTATCTGCCTTGGGTAAATTAAATGTTAAGGGTAACCTAAAACACAAAGGTTTGAAAGATAGATTTTACCCTCGACTCTCGTGTTCTACTGAAATAGAAACTGTGAATCATTTATATTTTAGTTGTCCATTTATTTGGTCCTTTTGGGTGTTGGTAGGTCACAAATGGAGATCTTCTCCTTTTATAGACATCAACTTTGACATTTTATGTTTAGGTATTCTACCTTCCCCTTGGCTGGTTTATAACACTCTACTATCTGGATAATTCTAGCATGTTTTAAATATTTTATTTGGAATGTCCGATGTCGTTTATCACTTCACAACTTAATCTTACAGAATTACAGTTATTTCATAGGATTGAGTCTGCCATCTTGACAATCAAGTCCTCTGAACAGACTCTTTTACCCCCGCAAGTATTTCATGCCCTGTGGGGACCCATTCATTGGATTCCCTAACCTGGTTTATTTTGTCTTGTGACTCCTGTTATGACTTGGTTTGATTGTTCTCCTCAGCCATTTGTTGTATATGTTTTCCCTCTTTTGAGGGGATGTGTTGGGTGTTTCATTTCTCCTTTTCCACATTGCAATTTTTCCTTTTTTTCCCTAGTCTATGCTCACCTTGGTGATGAGACAGGCTCTCCTGCACAGAAGAGTATCCGCTGGACTCAATGAGTGGGATAAGATGCCGGGTGTAAGTGGATTCTGCATTGCCATGCATTTCCAGAGCCTGAACTTGAATTTAAGATACATTCTTCTTCTTTTTTTAAGTTCCTTGATTTGGTTTTTGGGTCCTCATGGTTTACTCTGGAGTAACCTTGACAGTGTATTACTGTATTAATTTTTCGGGTTATCTTTTTTTAGGATTTGTTTCTTATTTTGTGTAAAGTTAAACACAGTTTTTGTATGTATTTTTAAAGTTCTGATACAATCTCCCCCACTCTTTCAGTGGGGATGGGGGGCCTTTTTCATGTATTGGGATAAGCTTTGGGCCTTACTGATCTATTTTGGATTGTGTATGAATATAATACTTATTTGATTTTTTGGGGGGTTTGAATCTTTGTTTTGTGTGACTTAACACTGTTTGTATTTATTTTTTTGAAGTTTATTATAAATATTCCCCATCTCTTTTGGTGGGGGTGTGGGGGAGCTTTTCATGTATTAGGATATGCTTTGGGCCTTACTAATTTATTTTAGGCATTGTATGACTAAAATACTTATCTGATTTTATTGTGCTTTGTATCTTCTTTTAGTGTGAGTTAACACTATCTATATTTAGTTGATTTTTGAAGTTTATAATAAAAATTCCCCATCTTTTTTCATGGAAAGGGGAAGGGGTATGTTTATAATAATTTAATTTCTGTATGGATTTACTGTATGATGTAATACTGTATTATGATTTCCTTTTTCCTTTTTTATGCTTATGTATGATGCAATACTAATTTGTTTGTATGTTCTTTTAAGTTATGATTAAAAATTCCCCTGCTCTTTTCGATAAGTGCCATAGTATCTTTAACATCCACCTGAACTACTACCAATCCAGGCAGATGGGACCTCAGTTTAATGTCTCATCTGAAAGATGGCACTTCAGAAGTGCAGCACCCCTCTCATGCTGCACTACAGTGTCAGTACTGGGATATTAACCAAAGTACCAGATGTGGGAACTGAACCCACAGCACTCTGATCTCCCGGCCTCAGAGGCGAGTGTACTACCTACTGAGCCACTGACACTGTTATTGTACATGCTATAGTACTTGAGAAAGCATGACCACATATACAGTGCAGAATTCTTGCAGCAGAATGCTATTGATAGTACCACAGTCCAGTCTGCCCACCTGCTGTGGGCCTCATTATATGCTCTAGTGTCAGTTAGACCAATTCTGGCTGGTTTAACAGTGGCACCCGGCACAAGGACAGGACCAACATTCTTTGAAATCCCAAATAAGGAGATGGTGCATCATTTTGGTGATGCAGGTAATCCTTCTGACATGGTGCAGGCATTTGTTTTATGAAAGCATGGTGCAAGCCAATCTGGCACATTCAGACCTATTTTTGATGCAAGCACTATTAGAAAATCAGAAATTATGCAAGTTTTGACACATCTTGTTCCTTGCATCTTTTTTTTTTTTTTTACATAAGCACCCTGCATCATTCTCTGGCCTTTGAAAATCTGGGCCCCAGTTTATAACGTTATTTGTAAAAGAAAAAGTAAAACCTTTCATAAATAATAAAAAAAAAGAACAGTATGCATTGTGTGCATCAAATCTTCTTCCCAGCACCACTTTTCTTTATGCTACTAATTGTGTACTATTTGCCACTGGATTTGGGAAAAAAAGCTGGTTGGTAATTGAATATTAGGGGGTTATTGAATGGAACCATGGGAATTAATCAAACAAAAAACTATATGGAAATATGCACTAGGTAATAGCAGACCTTTTTTTACTGAGTACCAGTTAATGGATACAGTACTGAGGTCCAAATGACTGACACAGCAGCTGGATCATGAGGTATGTGGAGGAGTTTTTGTGACCATCATGTTGGTTAATGGGGACAGAGTACTGCAGGTATTAGGAAAAGGGGATACAACGCATATGGCAGGATCAACCAGATTAAAAAACCTTTGGTTGAGGGGCTGGTAGCATGAATGTTAACCTCAAAACACATTTTGGATCATGCTTATAAGGTTCTACTTACACAGTTGTCACGTGGGGTGGTGACATGGCCACCTGAAAATGTGGGCTAAAACTTCCAAAAAATGGCTAAGATGGGAACAAAAGTAAGAAAGGCTAACAACATTGTATGTTTGTGTACATGTATAGCGTGCACTCTTAATTCGAACTCCAGCAAACATTTTAAAACACCAAAATGGTCAAGGGGCACTGGAATGATTTTACACGGAGCCCATGGAGCTTGCTCCCCCTGCCTTGCACAGGGTCCAAAGGGCACTGGGTCAAGCAAGTTAGCACTCAGGGATTTTTTGTGCAGGTTCAAAGGCCCTGCAAGAAGCAAGTTATGACTCTACTTTTAAAAAAAAGTAAGGAAGTAAACTGCAACTAAATTGCAAATCTCTACATAAATGCATTGTTAGTGTTGAAGTTTGAAAAATAGGGAGGTAAAATGTTAGGGTGAACATTCCATGGAGCCTTAGACAATCTATGTTGTGGTGTTTGTCAGATGAATAATCACACTATGCAGTATTGACATTACTCTGACTTCAGCACCCCACTATGCAAACCTTACTGTTGACAGTGTTTTACTTCGTGTAACAAGACAGTGCCAAAGTTAGGGTCACATTAGCACGGGGTTGTGTGATCATACAAAGTATGAGGGACACCACACTCAGATTGTCCAAGGCTCCATGGAGTTTTCACTCTAATGGAAAAACTTTCATTGCCAAAAAAATAAAAAAAACAATGTTAATGAATGTATTAGGGTTGAATCACAATGCATTACAAGTAAGGAAATAAAACAATAGATTGAAACGTCCTTGGAGTCTTGGTGACTTTATCATGTGTTTGGAGTTTGGAGAATCCTGTGATCCAGTGTTGATGTTTCCCTAATATCGGCACCCACTATGCAAGCATTGCTGTGTCGCTATTTTAGTTTGTCTGAGTAGACAGTGCAGATACTAGGGAAATGTCGACACTGTGTTGCATGATCATTCAAACAGTGAGAAACACCACACCACAGTTTCACCAAGGTTCCAGGGACTCTTAACCCTAATGTTTTATTTCCCTACTTTTTTCACTTTGTGCTTCAATTCTACTAGAAGCATTAACATATGTTTGTTTGCAATTTAGTTCCTTAATTTTAGAGAAAGGTGTATAACAAATTACACCTTTAGCTTTTGCCTTTTAACACCCCATGGTAAACACTGCATAGCGATGCTCACAGTGCCAGACCTGCAGCTTGCTTTGTGAGTTGCACTATAAGTCACTCACAGAGCAGCTGCATCCTCACATGCACTGCACAAGACCTGTACCAGTCTTTTCAAATGGCCTTGTGGGCCAGTCATGAAGCAGCTGCATCATCACACACTTAGTGTTAGACCTGTAGTGAACTTAGTAAGTGAGCCTGCAGGCTACTTACAAAGCAGCTATGTTATCATGTGCACTGCCATAGACATATATCTTGCTTTGCACATGGCCCTTGAAAGTCATCTATATTTTTTCTCATTCTGAGACTAAGTGTCATGAAAGCAGAAGCTTTGTCTCATTAAAACAGATATATGAGTCACAAAGGCAGGTTTTTAGGTTACAAAAACAGGCCCAGTTTCCATGTCACTAAGCAACCTAATTTCATTAATAATGTAAAAATTAATGATTTTTTAAAGCACTTGAGCAAATACCCTTACACCCCACTCTGGCAACCACACAAGTTTCAGACTACAGCTCCAAGAGGTTTTGTTTGTATTAAATGTGCAAAGTGTTCAGTTATTTTACCCACTTTCATGACCACTAACTCTCATAAAAATGGGCTTGGTACTCCAGAAAGGTATCCAGTGATAATAGTGATCATATATGGGTGACTGTCAAAATGGTGACCCATATTACGGCGCTATTATCATGGCCAACCTGCCAGGGTAGTGAGGACTATGACTGCGAGGGGAGGGAAGGGCTAGCAGAAAAGGAAAATAGCGAGGGGAAGGGGAGGGATAGGGAAGAGGGTTATTACCCTCTAGTGCGCCTGCTGTACCGAGTCAACTGTGTAGTGTGGTGGGTAGGGAGGCTGGCTCCGACAGAGCAGGTCCTGGGTTCAGGGCTGGGAGATTGTAACAGTTTTTCCGGGCCCATGGCTGCAGGACATCATTTTTTTTAAACTAGGCTGAGCCCCTCCTAACATGCATCCTGTAGAGTTGACAATCCATAATCAGGAGGGTGCAGGGGCAAACCTTCCTGCGGGGGCTTGGGGAGCACAAACCCCCTGCAAATGCACATAATCTATTGTGTGTGCTCGGTCACCTGCAACTGTATTGCCAAATTGCTTTTCGGCATTATACACTTGCCATAATAGCAATCACCATAACGCTTTCACTATTATGACATGGAACCCTCAGGAAAACAGATGCTTGATTCATAAAAATAGGCCCTGTTATTGTAACTCAAAACAGACACATTTCATTAATAATTTAAAAACTATTGCTTCTTTCTAAAAACATCAGTTGTATGATCAACATTATATCCCACTTTGTCAGTCACGCCTGTTTCAGATAACAGTTCATTTTTTTTCTGATGCGCAAAGTTTTCCCTTCCTTTGTTCACTTTCATGACCACTGAGAATGATGAAAACAGAATTGTTACCTTACAAAAATGTAACTACTGTTATTGCAAAAAAATAAAATACAAAATACCCTATGAAGCAATGAACAATGCATGACTGAAAATGACACTGTATTTTCTTAATAGTTTAAAAACTACAAAGGTCTTAGTAAAGCCACAAAGAATCATCCTTAGGCCAAACATTAACTAACCTAAAAATTTCAGGTTTAGATTCACAGCCATATTTGCACTATTGGTGAGCAAAAAAAAGTCTTATACAGATATTTTTCATGCTGTCATCTTTTTACAATCTTAAAGCAACTGAACTGATACTAAATTTTCAGGATACAAAGATCCTGGAAGTAAAAATGTGTTATGTTGTGAAACATTGGTTTATTCTGTGCAGGGATGTCTGCAGTATTAAAGTTCAAGAATCAGGGTTTAACATGGAAGTGCCTGCTGGTCCCTAATATGAGTGCAATTGTGCCCCTAGTATACCACAGCAGTGGTGAATAAATTGGATAAATAAATAGGTGATATACAATAGCCTGAATTAACATATGCCATTTATTTCCATGAGTGAGGGGGCGGGATCATAACTTACGAGTGGCAAAGCCACGAGTGAGTTATGAAAGCCCCACCCCCTCATGAATGGAAATAAGTGGCATATTATACAATAGCATAGAAGATTTCCTGTCCTCTGGCTGGTCACCGGCCACCGAGAGCAGTGATGTTATCCCACTACAACATCACTGTACCAAGGTCAGGCACAACTGACTGCAACAAAAAGATAATGAATCACTCCATCATGTCCCCCTCACTCCGTCAGATGGGGCAGCCCCATGCCCACCCGTCCTCCCAGTTGAACCACTCATTCATTGGAAAAAAAACCCGAAAGTTCTGATTGTCTGACTGCACTGTATAAGCCTCCAGCAATCCAAATCTTTAATTAAAAAAAGAAGGCTGCCACTGCAAGTGCCTTCACAGCTCCTCACTGAGGTGCACTTCACAAAGCCTCATGCTCAGCTTCTTCCACTTGTTCCCTGCTCTTGTAACCAGTCTGCCTCTTATCAGCAAGGTTTACCAACACTGGAAAAAATAAGCAAGTTTTATTTTTTTTTTTAATCAAACTAACCTTTGCCTTTCTCCGATTGCAGCATTTGACTACCAGCGATAACTTCAAAGTTGGCTGCACACATATTTCACTGTACAAATGATCATTTTGGGAAACAGTAGCAGGAAAAAAACTGAAAAACAAAAAATGTGTGTGTGTGTGGTGGTGGGGGTGAATGACTCAGAACCAAACTGGAACAAGGAGCTCAGGGAAGGCAACTGAGAGAGAGCCATAGCATTAACACAAAAGTCAATCAAAACAGCTCCACCTACTGGACAATCAGTAAAAGGAACTACTTTGTCACACTATATACCTCCACACTGAAAAATTAGAAAAAAAGATGTGATATCTATCTATTATATCTCTAATGTAGGGAACATTTTGGATCTTGTTTTTACCTCACATGGAATTAAAATTACTACTGTGGCAGTGAAGCAACCCATATTTGGGGACCATTCCTCTATTACCTGTGAAGGTGAAGTGATTGTCAAAGGGGGAGTTTCTATAAATTTAGGTCCTAGAATAGTAAGGCGTCGAAATTTCAAAAAATATAATAAAGAAGCCTTTATGTATGAACTAAGAAACATCAGGTGGGACAGGCTGTTCCTAATCCCTGAACTGGATTGGGCTATTGAGGAATTTGCCAACTTGTATGTTCAGGCTTGTGATAAAGTTGCCCCTTTTGAAACTAGTGTATGTAAAAAAACAAATACACCTTGGATTGCTGATAAAATAAAACAATATTAGATATAAAGATAAATTATGGAAAAAAAACAATAAAACATTGGATTCAAAGTATTGGGAAAAATACAAAAATGAGCGAAATAAACTTAAATCTAAAATTAGAAATTTGAAAAAACATTATTATAAAAACAAGGTTGAACAAAGCACTGATCTCAGACAATACTGGAATTTGATAATATCCTTTGAAACGACAGTGGTGAATAAGCAGCCAATCCAGATCAGGGAGGGAGACACCTTGTTGCTACCATTTGATTCTGCAGAGAGGTTAAATCAATATTTTGTTTCATTACCTGACTTAGATATTCCACACCAGACTCATACAGAGATTGGTAAGAGGGAAAACTGGCCATCAAATAAAATAAAATAAAGTTTAGGTTTAAAGTTTTTACCTGTAGAGTTCAAGAATGAACTGAGGAAGCTCCAATTAAATAAAGCTCCAGGATTAGAATAGTTAGGGAATAGGTTTTTAAGAGACTCTTGAGGTAATTGCCCCAAATATTAGTCAGACTCCTAAATTAGAATTTGATGGAAAACAGGTTCCCAACCTTGTGGAAACAAGCAAAAAATCATCCCGATATGCAAGGGATCTTCCCCTGTGGAGCCAACAAATTATAGGCTGATCTCATTACTGTCTGGTCTGTTGAAGGTCTTGGAGAGACTGGTCCAGAGACAGTTGAGCAGATATGCAGAAGAAAATTCCCTCCTGTCCTATTACCAGTCAAGATTTCGTAAAGGACATTCCATGGACACCGTGCTCACTGACTTAATAGATAACATCGCTTCCCATTTAATTGGGGGCAGGTTGGTGGGCGCGGTGTTCATGGATCTCTCCAAGGCATCTGAAGCTATAGACCACAGAATATTATTTGAAAGAATGATGGGTTTAGGGTACAGCTAGCCAAGGCTCAAGAAAGAAGCCAGAGGTTGCCAGAGGTCGTGAGGGACTGCTGGAGCTGCCCTCCCCCACCCCCGAATCCAAAGCGCAGAATTTCAGCTAACAAGGCTCAACAAAGCTAGCTGAGGTCGCTGAGGTCATGAGGGACTGCTGAGCTGCCCTCCCTCGCCTCCCGAATCCCAAGCACAGAATTTCAGCTAGCCAAGGCTCAAGAAAGAAGCCAGGGTTGCCGGAGGTCATGAGGGACTGCTGGAGCTCCCTCCCCCACCCCCCAAATCCCAAGCGCAGAATTTCAGATAGACATACTGCCTGCATTGCTCGGCTGCTCTCGAGGAGGATCTCTGTGTGTTTTTGGTGCCATTTTACTTTGAAAAAATAAATAAATAAATGAGGACTTCAGACCAAACTTTAAAAACTTTGTCTTAAGAGCACTGCCTTTTCAGTCGCCACACAAGTGGAGATAGTTTTTTTTACTGAGTTCCTTTTCTGAAAAGTAGTACTTTTTACAGCAGCCCTTAAGGTTCCCTTAATTACTGTGCTCTCTCTGAGTTTTACTAAGTTCCTTCTCCGAAAAGTAATACATTTTACAGCAGTCTTTAAGGTTCCATTAATTACTGTGCTCTCACTGAATTTTACTGTGTTCCTTTTCTGAAAAGTAGTACTTTTTGCAGCAATTTTTAAGGTTACCTTAATTAATTACTGTGCTAAATTTCTGCAGCAAGCTATAAGGTTACCCCAATTAATTACTGAGCTCTCTCTCTCTCTCTGATTTACTTGTTCTCTTTAGCATCTAGAAGGTTAATCTGAATGAATTACTGCAAATACAAGGGAACCATTGCTAAACTAAACTGCTTCCCACTGCTAATCTGTAAAAGTCCCAGCGATAGCCTCTCCCTATCGCGGCAATCACCGACTAAACTTAAACTCCGAGACTCTTACTAGACCTTCCCCCTCTATCCACTGGTGCTGCGACAATATAAATTAACTCACTGACTCCTTGTCTTTTCCACAGCTAGCCAAGGCTCAAGAAAGACGTTGGAGGTCGCCGGAGGTCATGAGGGACTGCTGGAGCTATCCTCCCCAACCCCCCCCCCGAATCCCAAGCACAGAATTTCAGGTAGAAGCACTGCTCGCATTGCTTGGCTGCTCTCGAGGAGGATCTCTGTGTTAGTCCCCGCCGACGCAGAGCATCAGCTCCCCACTGCCCCCACCACCACCCTTGGTGGGCACTGTACTATATAGCAAAGTGGCTCCCTCCCACTCGTGACTTTTAATCAATCAGCCAGCTTTCCTATCCGCAGGCTATATTTTCCCACCACCAGAGGTCCTACCCACTCCTACGATCTCACTTCCTATTTGTTTCAATCTAAAACTTGACCTCTCTTGTTCCCTATTTGTTAAGGCTATAATTTTCACCACTCCAGGCTATCATGTTCCTGCCCACTTTCCTCTCTATCACCCTGCTGCTCTCCCTTCCTTCCCAGACGAAGTGGAACTTCACGTGTGTTTTTCATCTGCAAGCAGACTGGCACTCTTCCCCTTGCACTTCCCTCTCCTGCTTACTCATGAGTGGGGAATTAGCACAATGACTCACAGGTACCCATCTGTCTGCACCCCCCACCACAAAAATGCAACCTTAAACTGCCCTACCATCTACCTCTCTACCAGTAGGCACCCTTATGGGCATTGGACTCTATGTAGCCCTGCTCTCTCTTGCTTACCCCCAGTCACACTCCCACCACCATACCCCTTCCCCCTGCCCCACTTGCTCCTCCTCCTGGCCGCCCCCCAAACCCTTAAATTCCCAATACCCACCTTCCATCCAGCCACAGGGTATATGCTGCGAAAGTGTCATCAACTATATGCACAAACAAGACACAACTGCCTCAGGTCCTTTGTACTATTACTACTTCTTATGGGCAAAGTCCACCCCAACCCATGGCCCGCAGACTGCCCCCCAGCCCATCCCCTTCCCCACCAGTGGGCTGCGCATCGCCTCACTTAACATATGCAGCCTGCAAAAAAAAAAATGGGACCCCTTTCAGGGGTGGGTACTCCAGCACCATCCTGATGTCACTGGTCTGGGTGAAACATGGCTCTCCCCTTCTGTACCAGACTCTGCTGTTAACTTCCCTGATTACCTCCTCTATTGCTCTGATAGAGTGGGTAAGCAAGGTGGTGGCTGCGCTCTCTACCTTAAGGACTCACTGTCAGGCCAACTACTCCCTACACCACAGCAAGCATTGAGGGCACAAGCTCTAACACTAAAATTAACTCTAGGCAGGTCTACTTCCCCTCTCCTACTCACCATTGTCTACATTCCTCCCAAGGAACACAAACTTGCCTTCCAGGC
This sequence comes from Neoceratodus forsteri, assembly GCA_016271365.2. Taxonomy (NCBI): domain Eukaryota; kingdom Metazoa; phylum Chordata; order Ceratodontiformes; family Ceratodontidae; genus Neoceratodus; species Neoceratodus forsteri. The sequence continues at coordinate 552,772,254 of CM028137.1, read as the reverse complement.
CAGCTTGAATTACCTCTCCACTCTACCGCCTCATTATGAAAAAATAGTCATGGGTGACTTCAACATAAACTGGCTGGCAAAGACAGCCACCCCATATATTGATGATGTCACAGCGCTTAACCTTACTCAGGTTGTCAATTCTCCCACCCGGGTAAATGACCTTACAGGGACATCCTCCCTCCTGGATCTGGTCTTCACAAACCACCCCCACAGAATAACCAATACCCAGGTACTCCACAATGCTCTAAGTGATCATTCTCCTGTCCTCTGCACTTGGTCTGTAGTGCCCCAAAACTCCCCCTCAAAATAACCTTACAACGCAAGCTTGGCCCTGGCAAACTCTCCCAACTCAAGGACCACCTAAAAAGTGAGACTGGACACCCCACGTAAACACCCCAGACCCAGACCGTGTGCTTGATCTATTTATCTGCACATTCAAAAGAATATGTGATAAATTCACCCCACTTACCAAGAGAATGACCAAAGGTAACCAGGTTCCCTGGTTCTCTGATCACCTCCTGGGCCTATTGCGACAGTGTTACTCCCTTTGGCATATTGCTAATGAAACCAAACTGCCAGCTGACAGGTAGTGATACAGGGAGCTTCACAATAAATGCACATGGGCCCTCCGCACTGCCAAAGTGGACTACTACAAAGCGTCCTTAACATCCACCTGGGGAGATGGATGCAAATTCTGGAATAATATTAAGGAACTCTGCGGTAAAGCCCCAAACCAGCCCCCGGACCAATTAGTTATAGACGGTAACATCTCCACAGATCCCCTTAGCATAGCCTCAGCCCTAAACTCCACTTTCACAAATCTCAACCATGTTCTCATCCCTAATTTCTTTGAGCCCCCTGCTGGTCCAGACCCACCCCCTCCCCTTGTTCCTCCCTTACACCTACGCATTCTCTCCCCCGCAGCTGCCAAACCCTACCTAGCCTTAAGCCCTTAGCCACTCACTAAACTGCAGCGATTCCCTAGACATGAGACTTTTACGCCTTACTCTCCTGGAAGTCCTTTACCCTCTCACCCATAATATAAACTGCTCCCTTTGTCAATGGAAATTCCCCTCCCGGTGAAAACTGGCCTCTATTACCCTATCTATAAGAGTGGACCACACCTCCACCAACAACTTCCACCCTATATCCATTCCCCCCCCATCTAAAGCCTTAGAGTGTATTGTCACTGACTAAATCACTGACCACCTCACAAAATACAATCTTCTCTGCAACCAATAACATAGCTTCTGTAAGGGGCATAGCACCACCACCGCCGCCCTCCCAGCTTTCACCTCACATACCCACTCCACCTTGGATCAAGGCCACCTCACAGGAGCTATCTTCGTGGACCACTCTAAAGCTTTTGATACTGTCAACCACGCCCTCCTCCTCCTAAACACACTCTCCTCCAGTGGCTTCTCCAATGATACCTTAAACTGGTTTACCAGCCATTTGTCAAATAGAACACAACAGGTCAAGGTAGGCACTGTCCTATCCCCCTTGCCTCCCTGTCCACTCTGGTGTTCTGCAAGGATCAATTCTTGGCCCCCTACTCTTCAGCCTATATTTGAACTCCCTCCCATTGGCCTTCTCCAGTATCATGCTTCTCTATGTGGATGCTGCCATCCTGTACGCCTCCAATTCCAACCCACTTAAACTCCACCAAACACTCCAACACAGTTTTCAACAAGCAGAACATTGGTTCTCTACCCAGTGACTAATAATGAACTACAAGAAAAAAAAAAGTCATGATCTTCTCACACCCTCAGAACCCCTGCAAGAACTTCTGTCCCCCCACATCTCACTGTCAACCACACCCCTCTTGAACAAGTTAGCAACTTTAAATAGCTAGGGATCACTCTAGACCCAGCCCTCAACTACAAGCAACATATTCTACACCTAGCCTCTGCCCTAAACTCAAGATTAGGTGTGCTCTATTGGTACAAACACTGCCTCACTCCTGAGGCTCTATGGCTCACCATCAATTCCTCTTCCCTCTCCCTCCTAGACTATGGTATCACCATATAAAGTGCAGCCCCAACTTCCACACTAAACAGACTCTGCCTTGTACTCAACAAAGCCTGCCATCTCATCCTCGGTTTTGATCATCTTACACACACCTGTTCACTCTACAACTCCACAAAATGGCTAAACCTAAATAGCAGAATCAAGTATCATACCTGCCTAATGACAAAGAAGATACTCTTAGGTCTAGCCCCTCCTACTTTCTCCACTATTATTTGCTCAGCAACACCAGTCAGATCCACACAAAACTCATACATGCCGTTACTATGGGTACCCCACCCTTGTACCTCTTAATTTCAAAGATCCTTCAGCTACCAAGCCCCTTACTGGACTAACTCTCTTCCTATCCCAATAGGCAACAAAACAAGGCTAGGTCCCTTTAAATCTAGACTAAGGAGCTCCTCCAGGACTCAAGTGTATGTGATTGAACCTGACACTGTCCTGCAGCATGTTGTCCTATACCGCACCAAACTGTTCCTGATCATGGTTCAAAATCCCCCCTTTAACACCATTTGACTATCAGCCTGTTGCAGTTCTCCTGCAACTACGTTTCTGTGCTAAAATGCACATCAATTACTATCCTGTCTTATGCCTCCTACTGATCAATCATTGACTGTCATGTACTGTCATGTAATGTAATGACATGTATCTTAATAAGTACTGTACTGTCCTGTCAGCTCTGTCACAAATGACTGCCATGTACTGTAATGTAATGTAATGTAATGTATTCTTAATATGTACTGTACTGTACCATCAGCTCTGTTAACAAATGTTGCTGTGTACCTTAATGTATGATGTGGAACCTCTGTAAATGAGTCTTTGACTCAAAGGTCATTCTGAATATTTCCAATAAATAAAATAAAAAAAACACTTCCTTGGTTTAAATCATACCTGACAGAAAGAGCCCAACAAGTACACATTGGCAAAATTTCATCAAATCCTGTCCCCGTTAGGAGAGGAGTCCCTCAAGGCTCGATACTGGGCCCCTTATTATTTATAATGTATGTGAAAAGCTCCCAAAAGTAGTAGAGAAGACGGTCTTGAGAATGTATGCAGATGATACAGTATTACTGGCTTACGGCGATTCATTTCAGGAAATGGAGAAAAGTCTTCAAAAAGACTTTAGTAGGATGGAAACATGGCTATATCAGTCAGGATTGGTTTTAAATAATAATAAAAAAAAAACAATTCTATGGTTTTCCAGAGCAAAGGGAAAACCATTAATACTTTTCCTAAGATCTTAATTAAAATGGCTAAAAATGAACCACTAAACCAGGTTGAGTCATATAGGTACTTGGGGGTTATTGTGGATCAAAATTTGACATTTGATTCCCACATAAAAAATCTTGTCTGGAAAACAAATAATAAATTAGGGACCTTCCAGAGATCAATATACTGCCTAAATCAGAAAATGAGAAAAGATATAATAAATCGGTTGATCATTCTGTGTATTGAATATGGAATCAATATTTATGGTATGGCTAGTAAGTCAAACGTAAGAGCCATTTAAGTTCTTTATAATAATTTGGCTAGATTCATCTTAAATTGTGAATATCATACTCACCATTGTGAAATGTTTATGATATTAAAATGGGAACACTTAGAGCAAAAAGTGGACCTAAAATGATTAAAACAAATTCATGGAGTGGTACACAACCAAAGTCCGAAGTATCTTGTTGATAAAATTCCATATTCAATGCATACTCATAATCATAACTTAAGAGGTAAGGGGGGAAATAAATATGCTGTGCCTAAAATATATAATAAATATTGTCACATGACCTTTGGAATGAAGGTTATTAAACTTTGGGCTCCAATTGATGTAGAAAAGAAGCAAATTCTGAAAACTAAATATTTTATGAGATCAATTGATTATGGTTTGAAAATGAAATGTATGTGCAATGGTTGATACATCCATTTCCGGATGAATATATCAATATGAAAAAGTTTAGCCAGAGGTTTTTCCAAAGTCTTAGGAACATAGCCATAACTTAAGTCTTGAATTCAAATGTATACTGTCTTGTTAAATATATGTTAATATGTGGAATAACTTTGTAAGTTGTCTAATGTATATTTTTTACAATGTATGTTGTAACACTAAATTGTTTATGCAAATATGTTATTTTTAAACCTAAATGTAACAGGTCCATCTTGAAAATGGGTCTGCAACCCAATGATGTAAAACATTTCTACCTGTATAAAAATAAACCTTTTACCTAAAACAGTATTTATTTAATTTTATTTATCATTAATGTAAAAGTGCTATTGTATAATAGCAATAGTGCACTCCAGGGTGTGAGTCATGCTGGGATAAGGTAACTTCTCAGGTGTGGAACTCATTCAGCCTGCATCCTTGTGCCCAACCACCTGAGGCATAATGTTATCCCAGCATGACACACACCCTGTCATGCGTTATTACTTAATTTTAACACAGGCCATTGTATGTTCTGTGTATACAATGTATACCCCCAAACACACACAGACACATGAACAATAACTTGCAGACTGGAGTTGCCCTACTCAGAAGCAGACTTTTCTTTCTTTTTTTTTTAATCTGGTTGATTGTCCCCCCAACAATGGTGTGCAGACTCGAGTTTCCACTCGCCAAAATCCCACCCCCCACTAAATTAAAGCATTGTATTTTCTCCACTTAACTAATAAAGACAAGTACTTTTTTCTTGTTTCTGACACTTCTTGGCACAGATTGTTTCCCTTCTTTTCTGTGCATGGTTTCAAGTGAGCACAAACCATGGCCAGCCAGTCTCAACCTGTTGACTGTGAGTGTGAACTACAGCCATCCCATTTGTTGAAACTACGAGTGACTGTGAAATGATGCCAGCCAGTTGTGTTTTAAAAAATTAGTGTAGGAGTACAAAACCAAAAGAGATACCATGGGTGGGAAATGAAGATACTGGCAGAACATCACAGTATTAAAAATTGCAGCTTTCTAATACAATTGCTAATTAGTGCAGCGAAACAAGGAAACAAGATGATGGCAGGAGCAGGGTTTTGAATTGAAATGGAATATAGTTATTGGCTGCAATTGGGTGGAAGCTTCATCATGGGACTGGCTATATTAGTATGTCAGTCAGAGTGATTTACATTTTAAAAGAGATGATGGTGTAGGCAAATGAAAAATGAATGGTGTTATTGATCCAATGAGTAAATAACACCATTTATGTTTTTCACTTGGGTCAGACAGCTGGTAAAAAAAGATTAGTTATTTGTCTAGTGTTAGTCTGATTGCTACATGCATGGTATACATCCTATTCTGGGATGAAACATCTTTTTTCACTTGAAACAAATTTTAGTTTAGAACATGTTACAGTGTTTATACTTAGAATGTGTAATTTCCTTTTAGAATCTTAAAATATAACACAAAGAACAGAGGGCCAGATAGAGTTTACATTGGAATGAAAAGCAGTTTTAATCTTAAACACCAATAAAACATTAAACAGTGTGGCATTTTTAAAATGCAGAATGGCTTGTAGTGGAATAACACATTCATCCCACACAAGTGGTTAATAGTGCCACATAAAATTTGAAAAATCAATTGTACAAACTTCTCAGTAAATTATGCATATGTTACATAATTTTATGCATTTTCATGAACTAGAACAGTATAGTTAAAATGGTAATTTCTAGTTAAAATCCTCACTTTTTCATTTTTAAATGTACTCTTTAGAAAAATGTTGCTATTTGCTGAGCTTGCTCAGTTTGAAAATTAGCATTTTTCAAAATGCACAATTTTTGGTACAAAATGTGCTGCTTGAATAAAAAAGTGATGGCAAAATTATGTCAGGTTTTGGTGCAATTTTGCAAAATTGTATGAATGTGAAATCAGCAATTTTGTAAGCTTAATAAAATGCTGCCCAGCACTAGTGGGAAAACCTTCATAACTAACTTGTGGCTTTGCTGTACATGGGCTGTAGATCTTAAACTCAATAGGTGAAGTAAAGAGATAGCACCAAACATAGCAGGCAGAAAATGTTATTATTTTTTAAAAGTAGTCAGTTCTCACTTTTTAATTTTTATTGTTGAAGTGCTTGTCTATATCCATCTGCTCATCATAAGGTTTTCTACCTGATAGTATTAGGTGTGATGTGAAGAGCAGTACTTTACTTGGAGACTGATGTATCTAGTTGTATTCCTCATCATACCTCATCAGCATTGTGACCTCACTTATTGTGACATAGCAAGTGATGGATCTGGCAGCAGGTGATTGCCTCTTCTTGGTCAATTGTGACATTACTGTGAGTGAGGTCACAATGCTATATCAGCCTCCAGTTAAAGTATTGTTCCACACATCATACCAAGTATTGTCAAGTAGAAAATTTTGTAATTAGCAAAAGGGAAAAATGCTTCAGACATAAGCAGTAACAGTTTATAATTTTTATTTCTGTTTATTCAATTTCAATGTGGAAACATACATAGAAATGAGAATAGTTGGTTCATACATCCCAAGTTAATGCATAAGAATATTACAGGAGGATTTAGTTACTCATGTTCCCTTGATACTGCACGTGAGGGGAAGTGCAACCCTAAGTCACCCTCTTCTGCAACTACCTTGGATTTGATTTTTACTAATTATCCCCACACCTACAGAGAAGTAGGTACCATGGCAAATCTAAATAATGACCACCATACTATTTTTTGTATCAAAGGGAAGTTTCAGTCTAGGGGCCACAAAAGATAATATCCTATACATTAACTAAATGTTTTGACTATAGAGATTTAATGAATGACTTGGGTAGACAAAATTGGGATGGACTGCACTTGATACCCGACATTAATAATGCTTCAGATTATTTGGTGATGGAATTAAGTGAAATCTATAACACACATTTCCCTTTAAAATTAAAAAAAAAAGAACTCAGCTGTATGATTTAATAGTTAATTGATGCAGTTAAAAAGGGAGAAAAATAAGCTTTGGTGGACAGCTAATAAAATAAATGGTCCAAGAAATTTGACTAATTATAGGGCAGCAGGAGATAAACATGTGAAAAAGGTGATGACTGTAAAGACAAATACTTTAAGAACAAAGCTGGGGAATTGACTGGTGATTCAACAACTTTTGGGATACTATTAAAGTTCTAAATGGAAAAAAAAATAAGATGGGTGGAGATATAGAGAATAATGCATGTGTAGGTGTGTGATATGCAGTTTTTTAATACACCCAAGGTGTGTGATAATATATAAACCTCGAGAGCGAAGCTCGAGAGGTTTATATTTTGTCACACACCAAGGGTGTGTAAAAAAAACCTGCAGATCACACACCTACATATGTGTTATTTTTTATAATAACTGGTGCTAAGTAAACGCAGCTAAGAGTTTTAGCATTATGTGCTTCCTGCATTGCCGATTTGACCTCTGCATGGGCTCCATGGCATGCTGGTTGTTATGACAACAAGGTGAAGAAGGTTCAATGGCTTCTTCATTGTATAAAGTTAAAAAACTGAATGGTTTACTTTTCTGAGTCAGTAAATACCTTAGCATGGTACACACAACCTGGCATGGGACAGTAAAAGCCATATCAACTCGCAGGTTGATATGACTTTGCCATATCAACTCGCAGGTTGATATGACTTTTTACAAGTCTCAAAAATAGGTTGATATTGGGAGTCACCAGTTATTAATTTAAAATAATAGATGACTATAACAACTTTATAAATGAGAAGGACCTGCCAGACAAGTTTAACAAGTTTTTTATTTATAAAGGTAGGGGCTTCTGACAGAATAGCAACTCAAATGGAAATTAAGGACACTACACAGGGTGTTAAAGAGGATGGTAATTAAATTGTATTTAAAGAAATAACAGTACAGGAGGTTTGTGCAAGTTTGTTAGAATTTAAAATTACAAAAGTTGTAGACTGGACAACCTTACACCAACATTTTTTAAAATATGCAGCATTACAGATCTCAGAACCATTAACCTATTTATTCAACTGGTCTCTGGAATCTGGGGATTTGCCTTTGGGTTGGAAGAGGCACAGGGTTGTCCCAGTTTTTAATGGGGGAAGCCCTGGCCTGATGACAAACTATAGTCCAATCTCTACTTTCAGTGGTGGCAAAATTGCTGGCGAAATTGGTGGCAAGAAAATTGCAGACCATTCTGGAGGATTATAGGAGACTGGATAAATTTCAGTTTGATTTCTGCAGAAACCACGGTATGGTGTCTGCCATATTGAAGGTCTTGGATTAAGTTAGCAGGGTATCAGAACTTGGAAAAGTTACTGGGACAATTTCTGTTGACCCCTTCAAGGCCTTCAGCATGATGAACCATAAGATATTATTGGAAAAGTTGAGAGAGGTCAGTCTGAGGGATAGGGCCATGCTGTGGTTTAATAACTATCTTGTTGACAGAACTCAAAATGTTTTGGTGAATGGGAAACAGTCTGGCAAGTTGTTTAATAAAAATGGAGTTCCACAGGGGTCTGTATTACACTCTTTAGTATTTAAATAATATTTGAGGGGTTATGGGGACAGCATTGGAGGTGTGGACTACCATCTGTCTGCCGATGATATGGTGGTCTACACCTCTAATGCCTCCACTGGGGCAGTGAAACTACTGTTGCAAAAGGCCTTTCATGGTCTACAGTCATTTTTTCAATCAGATTTCCCTAAAGATAAAGGAAAAGAAAATAAATGTCATGTTACTTGGAACATCTCAGAGATTAAACATGTTAGATAATAACTCGCTGGTCATTTTTTCGAATGAGGGTAATAAGATTGAACAAGTAGAGGGGTTAAATATTTAGGTTTTTGGATAGATACACAGGGATCAGGAACTTTACATTTCACAAAATTTATAAACAGAATTGGTAAATGTCTTAAAATGCTTCTTATTGAAACAAGGGGTGTACGGATTTTGACACAAGGTTACATGTGGTTCAGACCAAAATATTTCCCATCTTTGACTATGCTGATGCAGCTTATGAGTTCTGTGCAGCAGATAAACTACACAAGTTGGACATACTGTTCACCAGAATGGCACACTTTGTTTTTAATTGCCCATATGATATCCATAGTTGTGATTTGTATAAAAGATTAAGTTGGATATTACTTTCATATAGAGGCTCGCTGCATAAAATGCCCTTTGCACTTAAATGCATATGGCATAAAGTCCCAGACTATCTGATGAGAGGTTGATTTTTGGGGAAATCTTTGAGAAGCGCATGTTTTTTTAGAATTGGTTCCTCTGTTGACTGTTACTGCAAGGATTGGATATTTTTTTAGTTATTGGGTGTCTTCAGGGTGGAACTCCTTCCTGGAGATTCATCATATTCAGGGAAAATAAAACTTTCCATTAGGAAATTAAAAACATGATTTCTGTTGACTAGTCAAATGTGCGTTAAGTGTAGGGATTGGATAATGTAATAGCAATACCTTGATTTACTACTACCATTTGTTTTGCATATCAGTATGAGAGGTATGTACTGTATATGGTATTGAGACAGTTATCTTTTTAAAGTAATTTTAACTGTATCTAAAAAATGTTTATGATGTAACAAAAAAGATGTAACATTGGTGTGAATAGGTGTAGGGATGTCATATAGAAACATAGAATCTGTCGGCATATAAGGACCATACAGCCCACCTAGTCTGCTCATTTCCCTACTCATTGCTGCAGCCCCAGATCCTATTTGATCTGCGGCTCTCCTACTCTGCACATCTTCGGGGTACCCTTATGTCTATTCCATGCAGTCTTGAACCCCCATATTGTTTTCACCCCCACCACTTCTGCTGGAAGGCTGTTCTGTGGCTCCACCACCCTTTCAATGAAAAAATATAATTCATAGCATTACCTCTGAGCCTTCCACCCTTCACTGTAAATGAGCCTTCCACCCTTCATTGTAAATGAGCCTTGGCTCAATGATTTAACCCTAAATAAACCTGAACTTGAATTTTTATACAATTCCATATTAAATCAAAGAGATCCTATTGCAGCAGTAACCAGGGACTTGAAGCAGTTTTTGTCCAAAAATGGCAATCTAAGTGCTGTTGCACTAAACAGAATGTCACTTATTGTGATGGTAGAATCCATGCCCCGAATAATAAGCGAGTGTCCAAACATACTGAGACACTCTCCAGAGGAATCCCATATTACTCAGCTGAGTAAACTTTACCTACGAACAGGGAGAAAAAAAGTATAGCAAATGATTCACCGCTTATGCTTATAAAATGGCAGGGTAAAATCATGTAATCTGATTGCAGGGTTTTACATAGCCGGTATTGCATCACATTTTGTGAAGCAAACTGGCTGGCCATGCGAATCAAAACATGGAATGGATCGCAGAAAAGTGCGATCCATTTTTCCATCGCTTTCTACGCTTTGCTTTCCCTGCTGTTTATGGACGCAGTACTGTTTTTTTTTGCAAAATGGGCATCATTATCCCTATTAGCTCTGCCCACCTCCACAGTTATTGGCTGCCTAATCCCATGTGTCTGGAGAGTGCTACTACAGAAAAGAAACCAACATAACAGAAGCCCGCACAGCAGTGAGAAGAGCAAGGCGTGAAAGACCCTGCGGAGCTACAGCCAGAGAGAGACAAGGTGGGTAAACTTGCTTTGCTATGAATGTGGGAAGCCAGTTCAGAGGCAATTGAGATGGGTTTAGGGGCAGGTGATCTTTACCAGTGGAAAATGAAGTCAAGGCCTGGGCCAGCTAGGTTTAGGTTACCACCCCCCTTCTGGTTGAAGACTGCAGAAGAGACCCCCCCAAGATAAGCTTCCAGGACCCACCTGATTGAATCTGTGGGCAAGAGGTGTGCAGAGTTTGGCCCCCTAAGATGTGCTGGCTCCACCAGCATGACCTCTGAGCAACAGAGCAGCAGTCCGTCTGGACCTGAAGCTGCGTAGGAGGCCGGGGGACAAGTTTGTGGATGCTGGGCCTTGTCAGATGTTGATGGCCACGAGTCTAGTCAGCAACAGTTCTTAGACTCACTGTTCCTGTGTCTCATTGTTCACTATGGCCTTAAGTTCGATGAGTCAGTCACTGTAGCCCCATCCACAAGTTCTGCAGCCATTTGAGATAGTCTCAGTCGTTCTCCATGTTGGTTGCAAGCTAATCCATCTCCACGCACCACACGGCCAGTGTCCCAATCCAATTTGGCCGAAGCCTGTGAAGCCTGTGAAGTGGTGATTCAATTGGGGGCAGCAGGACTGTAAGCAGATGCGCTTGCTTGGTGGTTGTGACCATGTTTACCTCTGTCTTACTCTGACAGCCCCCCCACTGACAAATCCGCTGCAGCGCTGTGCGTACCACCATACCTCTCAACTGTCCCAGGAACATCCCTGATTTTGCCTCAAAAGTTTCCTCTGTCCCTTTTAAAATTTGCGTTTTTGTGACAGAACAATGGGGAATGTAAGCACAAAATAATGTCAAACATTACTGTTCTTCTTCACTAATACCCTTTCAACTTTCTGAGTGACTTACTAGTACCAATATGTCCCTGATTTTGTCCCTGATTATTTTAAGCCTTGTCCCTGATTTAAGAGGTTGAGAGGTAACTGCGCCACCATCCCTGATTTTGCCTCAAAAGTTTCCTCTGCCCCTTAATTTGTGGCAGAATAGTGGGGAATGTAAGCACAAAATAATGTCAAACATTTCAGACTTGTTCTTCTTCAATACCCTTTCTGTCAACTTTCTGAGTGACTAGTACCAATTTTTAAGATGTGTGCCTGATTTTGTCCCTGATTATTTTAAGCCTTGTCCCTGATTGAGAGGTATGTGCACCACCAGAGGGATCATCCGTCTGCAACTCTTGGGGGATAATTAGGATCTCCTGTTTTCAGGCAGAACAGTCTCAGGTGCATAAAATTATATGCTGCAACTCGGGGGACAACTACAGTTCTGTTGGTGCCAAATCTCCAGTTGTCCATTATCCTGGGTCACCTTGTTCTGACAGCCTCCTCCATAAATCTACTGCAACTGCTGTGTGCATGTGACAGTCTGTCTGATGCTTTGAGTATGCTCTCAAGTCTGCAACTCGGAGGGGGAGGGAGTCTCTTAGCTAGCACTGCAGTGAGTTTTTTTTGGGTGGGGCAGTGCTGTTTCTGAATGGTTGAGTAGTCAGTGCAGCGATTCTGGGCAACAGTAGAGTGAGGTGCCTGACTGGGGCGGTGGTGCCTGAAGCTCGGTCATGGGCCTAATCGGGTTGGGGGGGCTGTTTTTTTCTCATTTGACTTGGCCCTGGACCACCACAGAGGCACTTCTTGAGATGGAGTAAGGTGCTGGGAGGGGGAGGGGGTTAAGTTTTTCTCGAGGGCACTGGTGGTGGGGAATTAATGGTGCTCACACTAATTTTTGCTACATGTGTGTTCAGTGCTGCTTACCCTGGCTAGTCACTTGACTGTGGGTGGTGTGTGACTGAGCAGTGCTGTACGCTCTGTGTCCTGCTGGTGGGACTGGACCAGTCAGAGAAACCCTATCTGCAATGAGCCCTTGTCCCACAAGTTGCAACAACAGGGCCCTGGGAGTAACTACACTGACCTTGCCCTGTGGAATGTGTACACAGCCTGATCTGAGGGCAGTCACTGACATGGGCACTCACTCACTCATGCAAGCTGAGCATGTCTAGGCCTGACACTTTCTTGTGTGCCCCTACAGTCACCAAGACCACTGTGCCCTGTGTTACTGCTCGCCACTTGCAGTGATGTCTCATCACCAGGACAGTTGTCAGGGGGTGTTGTGATGCAGACTTTTTTTCTGGGGAATAGGTATGGTGGGGAATGGGCAAATCATGATCCAATTTTAAATAAATTCTGTTTTTTTTCAGGTCGTCAATAAAGAGTCCTCTCAGTGGCACAAAATTAGTGAGTGACTATGACTGCACTGCCGGCAAGACGGCAGCCCAGTGGTAAGTTACGCCTCAACTCACTGTGAATGAAGTCATGCAGGTCAGAGCTGTTTTCACAGACACACTAGGCAGTACTGTACTTAACTAACTAGCTACCGACCTGCCCCATTCCACTCCCAAAAATGATCAAGTTTTGTCTAGCAAGTCTTGAGTAAATTGGTCCTAAGACTGTACTTACTTGTCCTGTTTTGTTTTGCAGTGGGTGCTGCTACAGTGGATTCATCATCCAGCCAGCGTGGCTAGCCAGCTGGACATCCCAGTTCGTCCAAAAGGTAGGGTAACTGAATTCTGGAGGGCAAGCTAGCGTTGGAGATAACTCTGGGGATTCATCAAAAATTACTGGTGAGTACAAACACTCACTTGACACATTCATTGTTTAGTGTTTGTAGGTCAGAGAGGTCCAAAACTACAGCTGCAGGACTAAAACTGCGTACTTAGCCAGACAAAAAAGGAGCTCTCAACTGGTAGACAGGTCTGAAGGGAAGAAAAAGCAGAGTGACACAGTCATGCAGGAAAGTGCCAGGAAGGAGCTCAAGCTGATGAAGTGGATTATTTTGTCAAACTAAACCTGTCTCCAGACATGCCAAAAACAGTCATTTATTAATATTTATCTCATTGGATGCCATGTTGTTTGGCGAGGGCTAGCAAGGTCTGCCTGAACAAGGAAGTGCATTTTTGGGGGTGGGATGGGACAGGTTGGTGGCTAAGTACTGACTAGTTTGTCTGTGAAAACAGCTCTTGCATCAGACTGGTTAAATACTCATCAGTAGTCACTGTTGGAACTGTGTTGTTTTGAGGCTGCATCTGCTTGATGTGTCAGCTGGTTACAATAGCAGCACCGAGCACTTCTCTAGGTCAAAATGATGACTGATGACTCTGTGTTTTTTAGAATTACTCCACCCCCCCTTCCCCCACAACCCAGATTTGGTCATCAGCCCTGCTGGGCAGAGTTGTGCAGACAGCAGACTGACATAACTAGTTAAGGTACTGACCTTTAAGTTAGAGGCCCAGACCAGTACTAGTAGGGTAGCTAGTGATTGACCTTCCTCACCATTTCAGTTAGAGGTGCTGAGCTCAATCACCCCCCCAACATTTTTTGGTCTGCCCTGCACAGCCCTGCAGTGTTGTGTGCTGCAGACGACATACTTAGTACTGGTCTGTTCCGTTTAAGTTAGAGGCTCAAACCCGTACTAGTAGTTGGGTGATTGACCCTCCTCACTGTTTCAGTTAGAGGTGCTGAGCTCAATCACCCTCCCCAACCAATTTGGTCTGCCCTGCACAGCCCTGCAGTGTTGTGTGCAGCAGACGTCATACTTAGTACTGGGCTGTTCAATTTAAGTTAGAGGCTCAGACCTGTACTAGAAGTACTACTGTATAATACCGTACTGATTGAGGTCCGTTTGAGTTAGAGGCTCAATCAAGTCACCCCCGGTTGGTCATCTGCCCTGCCCAGCTGAACTTAAATGTTGTGTACAGCAGACAAATACATAAAACTGGGTGGTGTGACCATTGGATGCTGAGCACTCACCCCATACTAGCTGTTGGTTAGAGTACTCTGGGTAACCAATTGACCATATACTAGAGGCTCAGTCTTGGGTAACCATTCTGATTGACCTTAAGTTCTAGCATCAGTTTCCACACACACATACACACACACACACACACACACACACACACACACACACCACACCAACTGTTCAGCTACCTGATTGGTGGTGTCTCTGCAGTAGTTTGCATAAATTTTACAGTAAAAGAACCACACAATTTGTTGTTCAGTACTTTTATTATACATTAAGAGTGTCATTTTAGTGCAAAGCTACAAGGCTCACTCGAAAAGAAGCAACATCACTTGACTGACACAAATTGTTCAACTACTCAAAGTGTAGTTGTAAGTGTCCCTGACAACACAGCTAAGTGAACCCAAAAGAATAGACAGCAACCGGCATGGCAACCACCACCAAAAAAGTCAGGAGGCACACTGTTGAAAAATGGAAAAAGGAGATTGATCACCTCAACGAATGGTTAGTGTCTGAAACAGACAATGGTGGTGGTGAGTTTGTAGACCAGGTAAAATGTTCCCTGTGTGAAAAATGGGCAGACCACTTAAAGTACTGCAGAAATTTTAGTGAAAGTTTCATTGTTGGTATCCGAGGTGCAGCTTTGAAAAAGGACAATGTTGCAAAACACTGTCAATGTGATGCTCATAAACGAGCTGTTACACTCAACCGAAAACCAGAATCAATTGCCTCCATATACAAAACTACACCAATAGGACATGCACTATTAGGAGCAGAAGTAAAAGACAGAGCTGTAGTTTGCCGTCTAATTGAAATCGCTTATCTGCTCTCTAAAGAAGAACTTTCATTTACTAAATTTGAATCATTTGTTAAACTTGAAAAAAGACATGATGTTGATCTCAGAAGTGCATATGCAAATATTAACGGTTGTCGTATGTTCACGTCAGTTGTTGATGAATTTTTACAGGACAATCTACTCACGGCCCTTTAGAAAAGTCTGTATTTTGCAGTTCTTGTAGATGGGGTGACAGATGAAAGTTTTTTGGAAAAAGAATTACCGTATATTATGCATTTTAACGAGCGTTCTTGTTTAACAGAGATGACCTTTTTCAGACTAAAAGACGTTCAGCATGCCACTGCAGAAGATTTGTTACAAACTCTTCAAGAAACCTTCTTTGAGTTAGGCATTTTAGACTTGAACAGTCACATGGTTGCAATGTGTGCAGATGCTGCAGTAAACCTGGGGAAAAGAAAAGGGCTATCAGCTCTGCTAAAAGTGGAAATGTCATGGTTGCTGTTTATTCATTGTCTTAACCATAGACTTGAATTGGCAATTAGAGATGCACTGAAAGGAACATTTTTTGATCAAGTGAACGATAATCTCATGACATTGTACTACCTTTATGAAAAAAGTCCAAAGAAACTTGACGAGCTCAGAGAATTAACTAAAATAGTGGGCGTTGAAGTCAGCAAACCAGAAAGAGCATTTAGAACAAGGTGGGTAGTTCACAAACTTCGTGCCACTCAGACACTGGTAAAATCCTACACAGTTACGATTTATCATCTTGAAAATCTCGCAGAAACTGCCACTACACCACCAACAGAGCAAAGCAGAGTTAAGGGCATTTTGACCAAACTGAAAACTGCCAAATTTGTCACTCATTTACTCTTCTATATCAACCTTCTAAGGCCACTGTCACGACTCTCCTCGTTTACAGGGTTCTTTTGCTGACTTGATCTTAGCTTTGGCTTGTGTTGATGCAACCTTATGGCAACTACAGCATCTCGCAGATAATCTTCTTGGAACATGCAACTCTGTACTTAAGACACTCTTACAGCAACATGATCATGACGTAACTGACAATGATGAGTCTGACAATTCTGAACTGGTCGTGTTTAAAGATGTTAAAGTCTCGAATGCTAACAACAGAATCAGGCACCTTATAACACAGGTACCTAATTATGTCAGTAGCGTACAACAGTGCATTTCTGATAGATTTTCAGATATCACTGATTGTGACTGTCAGGACCAACACCCAATTTTTAGGACTTTAAAACTGTTAGATGTTACACAGTGGCCTAGGAGTGCTGATGAGCTAGAAATGTTTGGGAACATAGACTTGGACAGATTTGTTAATTACTATGGACAGATACTCACAAAACATAATGTTGACCTTGCTGCTTTACCAGGAGAATGGTCCGAACTTAAAACTTTATAGAATAAGTTTTTAAGTCACTTAAACAGGGAAGACTTTTGGAACTGTATTCTGAAGTCCTACAGAGAACAGTTCTCAAACTTCTACCACGTTGTCGTTATTTGTAAGCTCATTCCAGTGTCCAATGCAAAGCTGGAAAGGTCATTTTCAATAATGCAGCATATAAAAACTGACTGGAGAAACAGACTGAGTGAAGTAATGTTGGAACACCTGGTTAGAAGTTCAGTTGTGGGTGACAGTCCAGAGACATTTGATCCTGTTCCAGTTGTAGATAGATTCTTCATCACCCCAAGAAGAGTTTGTGCAAAAAAACAAAGGCAGTCAGAAGCAAAAAGGTCAGATTCATCTCGCAACACAAATACTACTAGTTCAGAAGATGCAGCAAATATGTCTTACACTACTTCCGAGTCAGACAGTGACAACAATGACATGATCATTAATCAGTAGCGAGCCCCTGTAAACTGAGGGAAGTACACTTTTGGCTGATAAGTTGTAGCCTAAGTGGCAGTGAGTAAGTGCCATGGGGAAAAACTTCAGGTCCTCAGTGTTGGTAGTTGGTCACTGGAGGGAAGTGGGTGTGAAAATCCATGCCAGTCAGCAGAGCACCTCTCTTCATGTCTGCCTGCCAGCACCAATTCCTGTACTTAGACGAACAGATCTCCAAGCAGGGGGAGTGCATTGGCAATGGGGGGTGCCCTACACTCTCCCTGCTTAGCAATCTAGATCATCTGATTATGGGGGCTGGCACAGGCATGCAGATGTGGAAGTGGACACTCGGAATCCCAGTTGACCAGGAGAACTCGGCTGTTTCAGAACTTTGTTTACCAATCCGCACAGAGGACTTTACTCACTTCAGCAAATGGGCTCACTGCACCTGTCTTGAGTTCAGCAGGCACCTGTACATGCCGGGGCACCAACCATGCCACGAGATCAGACATGATTGTTTAAAATTACACTTTTGTCTTGTGCTCAGCTGACTTCATCACAAGTTTACTAATTCTACTGAGCTCTCAGAAGTGGCCTTTGTGGTATTTGGGATCACTAAGTCTCACTATAAGTTTAGCATTGACTAAAGTGCTGCTTATGAAGCAAGTAGTTATTTAAGGAATTAGTTTTCCAAGTTAAACATTTATAGGGCTTTTAAGTCCTCAGGTTCATTCATTGGCTGGTGGAGACTCACATGTATTTTTTTCAGTGGCTCAAGTTGAAGTCCACAGTTGTTAAATTTCTTCATTGTTTGGTGAGAATGATATCAGTGGCTACAAATGTTTGAATAACTTGCACTGTGACTAATTAATCACAAATCCCTCTCGCTCGACTGTGGGGCTCAGGGGTGGGGGGAGACTGTATGAGCAGGCTGGCTTCTCAGGTGGGTCAAAAAGCCATCATCATCTTTTGTGCTGCCTGGTCCTGGAAATAAGTCAAAGAAGTTAAATGAAACAGTGATCTGACACAGTGCTTGCAGCCTTAAACTGGTGCTTTCTGTTCTAAATTGTAAAATCTGCACTTACAGAAAAATAGTCGGATCAAATCTGGCCACCAGGTTTACAGGCCTGAGTAGACAACAACTGACTATTCCGAACTGCATCCATTGACCGTTTAAATTAGAAGCTCAATCCAAATCTGGAAGGTGGTTGGGAACTGCAGTAGTCCAAGGATAATTAAATAGCAGCTCATGTTTGTAAATCAGTTTGGTTGCTGCAGCTGCTTATTCTCAGTTACCGGTGTAATCCTACAGATTGCTTCCCAGCCACCTCAATTAAATTTCTGTGCCAGCACAAGTGACAACTGTGCACCACAGGCTTTAGGATTAAGGTCAGGTTTGGTACCGAATAACTAAATTTTGTTTGAGACACTAGACATCCCCGACTACTGTTTCCACCCACCCATCCATTTAAAATTGACCATTTAAGTTAGAGGCTCAGTGCAAAATGGATGGGAGGTTGGGAATACTAGTCAGTTGTACTTGTGTCTGTTGTTAAATTACTTTTAGGGTACAGCTGCAGCTGTTTATTCTACTGCCCTACTTTTAAGTAGTCAGTTGTCACACTTAGGAAGGTTGGCAAGTGGAAACTACATTTAACAAGGCTGGTCAGAAAATGTTCGGTACGTACTGAACTCTTTATATTTTGTTTCAGACACTAGACTCCCGACAACTTAGTACTGTTCCCAACTGTCTCATCCATTTAAAACTGACCGTTTAAGTTAGAGGCTCAGTGCAAATGGGTGGGAGGTTAGGAATACTAGTCAGTTAGTTGTACTTGTGTCTGTTTTATTACTTTTATGGTGCAGCGGCTGCAGCTGCTTATTCTGAAACTTATGACTGTTCCCTATGTAGTCAGGCTTGGGAAGGTTGGCAAATAGAAACTACATTATTTGAAGAATCAAATCTGTTTTTAATACTAGTAACTCATGTCAGAGTTTACTATGAACTTGAAAAATTCTGTTTGAATTTCACTCAGAGAGGCACTGATGGAAAACAATTAATAAAGTGACTCAGTGACTGCACACACTCCTGTACCAGAGTCTTTTTTCCCTCTTGCTCCACACATCAAAGGAAATCAAAAAAGTGTTTATCAGGTGAGAAATAACACCAATCATATTGTGTCTAGTAAACATGACAGTTTTTTCATTTTGCTAATCAATTCGATCCAACTGCTACACATTTGCAACATTGAGTAGCACTTTTCCACGTGAAAGTGCCAATCAATTTAAAATCCTTATTTAAAACCCCGGATTGGCTCTTATTTATGTGTAAAAAATGGTTTACACATGGTTAAAAAATGGACTGTTCAGCAGAGAAGAGTCTGCAACACAGATCAATGGGCATTTGGGAACACAGGCATTTCAGTTAGCCCTCTACTGCCAGAGCTGATCTTCCACCACAAACATGGCTGCTACCTTTACACTGTAAAAAAAAACTTCAACTGGGCCCTAAAAATAAAACTACCTTAAATAAAAAATAAAACACATACATTAAATGCTGTTTTCCCTGATTATCACACTCTCCTTACCTACATAAACAAATTAGAAACAATAAGTGTTGTTTATAGTTTTCACTACAGCTGTTTCTTTGCTGACAGTCAAAAATTCCCCTTTCTATCTTTAACTGCTTATCAGGGAATTCTCTTCTTCTTGCCCTGACAGTGAGATAACTGAGTCTCTGACTGTAACAAAGGCCTTTGTCGTAAGTGTGTACAGTGTGTTGGGAGAGAAACATTCTGTTAGTGGAACTGAGCAGAATTTTGAATCCATGTATTCCATGGTAAACATTCCATGATAAACATTCCATATCTTGAATGTGGGGAACAACAGAGAAAAAAAAAACAGGAAGAAGAAAGTAGGCAATAATACATAGAGGATAATGTATGGTCCTCTATCGGTAACCGGTCAGTTAACTGTCGAGAGGTTGCCAGGGCGACCGTGTAAACCTTGAGAGCGAAGCTCGAGAGGTTTATTACGCCATGGCAACCTCAGACGTTAACATTGACCTGTTGTGCCGAAAAGAGGGACCATACATTATTTTTTATAGTGTAGTGTCCCACATAAAAGGCTGCTTACTTTTTTGCTAACTAGTCACCGCCGCGGCTCTCAGTCCTTCCTAACCGCTGCTGTTCATCCGTCGGTTCCCGCTGAAAAAAAAACGCCGACATGTTTAGACTGATCAAGCTGTTAGCATTCCATCGATGTGACGAGCATCGATAGGGTTAACAACATGTCTACGCTACATCGATAGGTTAACAACCTTAGGAAGTGATGATTTCCTAAGGTTAACAGCGTTCTACTATACATTATAATGACATTATCAATGACATCACTTGCAGTGGGCAGAAGGATTATTTTATTACAAATGCACAAAATAAATTTATTTTTCTACATATAAACATGCTTTTCCCAATAATCAAAAGTAAAAAAAAAAAAGGAGTCAATTTTAAAAGCTCAATAAGGCACTCAGGGGTGTGTGTAAACACAGCATGGCCAGCAGCTGAAATCACTCGGCCATTGGCCTCGTGCCTTACTACGCTCCTGGCCGTGCTGTAAAATATGGTTTACACACACCCCTTTGTGCCTTATTGCTTACCTATCAACCATCAGAGGCAAACATTTAAACAGTTTGAAGGTCTTTAAATTCAGTAACCGCAGTGGCATTATGGTTAATTTGTAAGTCAACTCTTGTGGTGCAGATACTATTGTATCTGGTAGCAAAACATTAAGCAACAATGAGTATGAACTTCCCACACCACACAATAGAGAACAACAGGATTAAAAAACATTACTGCAGCTCAAATGTGATAGCAGCTGCAGACTTATAAAATTAGAGACTGCTCAGTGTTGAGCTCACAGACACAAGGGCATATAGCTTGTTGTCTTTCACCGTGTGGTGTTGGCCATCTTGTTGCCCGTCTTCTGGCTG
Source organism: Neoceratodus forsteri (assembly GCA_016271365.2). Classification (NCBI taxonomy): domain Eukaryota; kingdom Metazoa; phylum Chordata; order Ceratodontiformes; family Ceratodontidae; genus Neoceratodus; species Neoceratodus forsteri. The sequence continues at coordinate 552,751,220 of CM028137.1, read as the reverse complement.
ACTCCTAAATCCCACACCACAAGGATGACAGAATTACTCACCAATTAATAAAAAGAAAGCTAGGATTTGGACATATGCTAACCCCACATCGGCACCCCAGTGCCCCAAAATATCAAATGTTTGCTTTTAAAACTATATAGTCTGCCTAAAATGCTAACAACATATTTACATTCAAGTCAAAGGAAATATCAACACTTATGTTACAGTGTCAGAGCAGTCCGAGAAAATGTCAGTCATCTCCCTCTGCATCCGGAGCACCTTGCTTAGCCACAGAGTCCTTTTTTATTGCTTCAACTCTCTTGCCGGCCTCAGTTGATTATTAAAGATACACATTTTGCCTGCATATGATAGTCTGAGTTTGACTGGCATTTGTAAGGCATGTGCAACACCATGGGCTCAAAGCTCTGAACAGACTGAATCAAATCCCTTGCACCTTATTCTAGTAGTGTAACTCAGGTCTGGAAAACAGTGGATCTGAGTACCATCATCCTTGAAAAATTGTCCATTGATCCTTACTTTGTTTAAGATTCTATCCCTCACCTGAGTCTGCTGGAAATGATAAGGATGGTGTGTGGCTGCTCATCATTATTTGGGTGCCTCCTGTGTTTTTTTCTGAACTTTATTTTCAGAACTTCACTGTAAACAACACAGCTGAATGTCACATAGGTAGACATTTTTGCAATTGATTATACTCACAAGTACATCTGAGAATAGAGCAGAAAAGAAAAGAGACGCCACACTGGGCCAGGGTGCAAATGGGCAATCCAGATAAGACAGTCATTCAAAAAAGTCCTGCACTCGCCATCCAAAAACCCAAAGCTGCTCAAGATGTAGCACAAAGTGAAATTTTATTTTATTTGAAAAGCGCCAGTGCTAAAATACACAGTGTCCTAACACATTTTGGAAAAAACAATTTCCTTTCTCAAAGGATCTGTGTAAGGTAAAAATGGCTCAGTATTTATACATCAAGAGCATGATGTCATAACCAGTTGCCATATAAAGTTAAAAAAAATTCCTAAAGTGCAAGTGAAAAAAAGTATACAGAATATGCCAATAAATACATATAATCATGAAATTTCATCATTGTTAACATTGTTTTATCATAAATAATTCCAAGTGTCATAAAAGGCAATGCTTCTGAACCCTTAGAGTAATAATTATTCATGGTTCCAAATGATGCCCAAATGCCTCTCTCTTCTTTTCAAACACTACAGGACCAATATCTAAATAAAGAGAGGAACATATGACTAGTTATACCACAGATTTAGAAACAAATAAAAAACATTAGATATAAATATTCCACAGATTTAAGGGTAGCTGTCAGTACCATTCTCAAAGTGCAAGGGTGGTAAGACATGCTAAAAATGACTTGTGTCTATATTTCAATATGGTGTAAGTTCAAACTGATTATTCAATCCTGGTACTTTACAAGCACCCAGGGTGAAAATCCAAAAACCTTCTCTTTCCAGAATCCAATGAGAATCTGAGACTACATAATTCTGACGGTAACAAAAATGTCATGCCCCAAACATTGGTACTACGCCTGTGGGAAGTCCATTATAGTACAACTAAGTGTACAACCCAGATTGTTAAAGAAACAGCCAAATGTTGCCATGAGCAGGGGTTAACTTACATTTATAGATTTCATAATATTGTGTACACTAAAAGAACAGTAAGGCTTAGTCCCCCAAAGCCTGCTTATTATTAAATCGTAATAGGCATCAAAATAGGAAGCTCACTGCCATCGAAGAGGCAATAAGTAATTTAACCCTAAATTTAACCTTACATTTAATTAGTGTAAAGAAATGTAGGGAACAAATATTTGTGTAATAAATCTTCCTTCATGCTCTTACTGATATTACATATAGTTTTAAATGTGCACTTTTGACAGAGGACTCTTCCCCTTATAGCACTGGCATGTATTTCTTCCAAGAATTAGATTTATCACAAGAAATATTCATGAGAGTCTCACAGTTTCCTCATGGGGTCCAAAAAATGCTCCGCCAAGGGTCTAGCGGTGATCATTTATAAACGTGAAATTAGTCCCAACTCACTCTCATGCCAAAATGGAGAGAACAGTCTTGAAGGCATGAAAGAGAAGCTTCATGGAGAAGGAAGGAAAGTGGAGCAGCTGCCAATATTAATAAACACCATGCAGCAATGCCATTTTAATTACAATACAGTCAAACTCGGAGCTCATAAAAAGAGAAAACACAGTTCCAGATGCTTATGCAATATGTTCAATTATTGCCCCAGAGCTCTCACCACAAAACCAACATTAGTAGCCTTTCAGAAAGTGGTCAGCTGCCCCTATCTTCACATCCCTTGCAGAGTGCTGCTATACAAAACCCAGATTGTCAGTTAACTTCCTCTTCTCCCTTGGACTCGGTCTCCCTTTGCCAAAACTTCTCTATTTTATAACAAGTTTAGCCGTGTCTTTGGGGTTGGAAAATTGATTGTCGTTATCCCCATAGGATATCTTCAAACTCGCTGGCATCAGTAATATGTGGTGTACTTCTAGTTGTCTCAGCTTGGTACAGATCCCATCAAACCCCTTCCTCTACTGCTGTGTCTCATAGCTGAGGTCAGGGAAAAGATTGATTTTACATTCTCACTATTTGGAGGGGCCTTTCTGCTTTGCTTTAAGCAAAGGTCATCCTGTTTCAACTCTGAGCCTAGCACAATCTGCACCGTCTGAGGCAGGGGAGCATTATTGTGCAAACGTACGTGATTTCCTCTGGGAGTGATCCAGTAAATCTTGAGACTAACAGAAACTGAGGTGAGTTGATAATGTTCACAAAGCCAGTTCTTCAGAAATTCAGAGAGAAACATGAACATGAGCTCCCCAGAGTTCTTTAAGTTTTCAAGCCTTTTCCTTATGAGCATATTTGCTTTAGTTCACCTTGTGGGAATGTTGAGAGCTCTATAAGCAATATGAGTGGTCTTTTGAGTTCCAGCAGTTAGAAGACCCATTTTACTGTCTATAGACTTTATTTTCTGTTGGAATTCTTCCATTTGTTTATCAATGGACTGAACTGCTTTCAACAGCATTAGTTGGCTGTGTGGTATCTCCATCTTTACCAGGAAATGGAGCATTGATGCTGCTGCCCGGCTGCTGTTCTTTCAGCCAGGCTCCTTCAACCTCGGCTCCTGCTTCCTTATTTGACCTTCCCATGCTGGCTCTGTGTTTTGACAGGCTGGAAAGTTAGATGTCTCCAGACTGTACTCAATGTCCTCTTTCTTTTTATAGTATTTTTGTGCCAGTAAGATCATTTAATAAGAAGTTTTAGAGTGTTGCCTGTGATAGCTGCAGATCTCCTAAGAGTTGTTGCTCTATACTTGTCAGTTGGTCACACCCCCACTTGGGTGCCTCCTTGGTGTGATTTTAGAAATGTTGTATATTTTCCCCATCAGGTCTATGTTCAACTGGTTGTTAAAAAATACTGTGGCAAACTGTAAGAGATGCTGGCCTTCCGCTTCTTCAGGAAATCCGAGGAGTCGGATGTAGGACATCCATGCCTCATTTTCTAGGTGCTCAAGCCAGAGGTGTAGACCTTTGTTCTCTGAGACTAGGCCTGATACCTTTGCTGTGGTCTTGTTAGTTAAGTCTGTAATACCTTGCAGATTAGAGGAAACGCCCTCCAGTTTGGTCTCCATAATGATGCATCGGGATGCTAAAAGTGTCCACTTTCCAGTCTAAGTCCCAAATTGCTTTTAACAAAGCTTCCTTTGAGGGCTCTAGTTCCCCAATGATCTCTGTGCTCAGGTCACCCTTTGCAGCTGTTTCAGGTGGCTTCTGCTGCTTTCATTTCCTGGACTCCTGTGGAGGCTGCTGGTGTGGTTTTGACATAATAGAATTACATCAATTTGATGAATAAGATAATACTATAAGGTAAATACTTTTATCAAATTACTCATGTTTAGACTAAAATAAGTCATTATTTAAGTTAGTTAAATAGTGGCACACAAGGCCATGCACAAAGCCCACTATAGAGCTGGGGCAGTATGTGGAAGCAGCGGGATCAGATCTCACATTGGCACAGTAAAATTTAAATTTAAAAGATGAAGCCAGAGAGTGGTTTCCACACAAGAAAGAGAGAAAGCAGTGGGACTTCAGCTCATATTGGGATGCTAAAATTTAAAGTGCAGATTCTTGACTGATGAGTGGTCACCTTTCCATCAGTGGTCAGGCTGATCACGATTCGGCCAAATAGGAATTCCTTGAAATGTTAAAAAGATGGCATGAAAATCAAGTATGAAAACTGAATAGACTTGAATGAATTGCAGGCTTTCAAGCAGTTTTGGTACTATAACTGGATTTTGATTTTGGCCACACACTAGAGGCACCACTGTAAACATTAAAAAAAATTAAGAAAAAATGTATAGGAAATGTGATAAAAAAAAATCTCTGTTTATTAGCCAGGGTTGAGCTTGCTAAACCTTTTTTTTTCCATAAAGATATTTCTGCCCTCGGAGCTGGCATACCTTCAGCCCCAACTCATCCCCAGCTGGCACATATCTCACCCAGGACTTTCCAGCTAGAGTCCCCCATGGATTGCACCCCCTTGATGGGGACAGTAAAGGAGGTATGTCCTCCCTCACCTGTTATACACATCTAGAATCACCAGGCCTGAGTGGCAGTGCGTGCCAGGGAATGAGTCAGGCTTTATGTGGCAGCTCCATTTTTCTGTTTTCACCCTGCTCACCTCCCTGACATTTGGTACATTCCACAACCAGCCTTGCATGCTACTGATATGCCCCTGTAGAGAAGCAAGCTCACAAGGGCTGACAGAGTGGTGGATCCCAACACCTTACCTCCATGAGCAGGGAGCACTGACACATGGCAGAATCTACCCTGCCCTCCTGCCTGCCTGACCCAGTTTCTGAGCCTGCTTCCAAACCCAGGTTGCTGGCATGGAGGTACAAAATGCTACCTGCTGGGCCTTCAGGCAGCCCCACTAGCTAAGCCTTTAACATTGAAGTATGTGATGGGTCAGCTGCTTTTTATATGATCAGCAGGGTCATACACAACATCCACTATAGGCTCAGGGCCATACACGATGCATCAGGTGCTTTGTACATGACCCATAAGGCCATGCACAAAGCCAGCAGTAGGCCCTGGCCAGTGTATGATGGTTCAGTTGCTTTGTATGTGGCCCAGAGGGCAATGCACAAAGTCCACTATAGGCTCAGAGCAGTGTACAACAGTGCTTTGTGTGTGACCCACAGAGCTATACACAATGCTCACTATAGGCCAAAGGGAATGTTTAAAATCCCTTTTTAAAAAGTAATTAAATTGATTACAAAAAAGAAAACTAAGTAAAAATAACAGTTAGGGCTGGCTGGCAGTGCTGCATCCTATGATCATTTAAACCCTGAGGAACACCACACTACAGATTCACCAAGGTTCAGGGAACATTTTATGCTAACATCACATTTCCCTTCTTTTGTAGCTGTAAGCTTTAAAGATCAAATGCACACCTTTTTCATAAAAATCTTGAATTCACTTGAATACATGACCCTGTGCCATCATTAGTGTTTCCTAAAAGTAGCATGTTGTTTGGTTTTGTGGTTTTGTTTAAATTAGCATCTGTTAATGTGCTCTTCAGTAACTGAAACAGTGAAGAAACAGTGAAGATGCTTCTGTCCCTGTAAGTGAGCAATGACATCATACCTGTCCAGCCTGCTGCTTCACCAATTAAATCCCTGATTGACTGAATAAGCTGTTGCAGTTCCTAGTTAGAGCAGTCTGTAGAGCTAATTTTTTTCACTCAGAGTTTGTTACCAACCCATCTGGCTTGTGTTTATAGAGATATGCTTAAAATCTATCTTTCTGTTCTCATAAAAAGTTGATCATTTGGGGGCAGTGCTGGATTTTAATGGCATGAAGGAATGTCTATGAGAAATTACCTTGTCTGTATCACAGATGTCAGTTCTCCGTTATCAAAACTCTGCATTCTATTCTGGCTATATAACACAGGGTTGTTTAATGGATATAAAATAAATCTGCATTCTGTTAATTCATAGAAGCAGTGTGTCTTTGATGTAGCCTCAAAAAATAGGTTCATGTGAGAACAATTTAGTTTTTATGTCAAATTGACAAACATGTGTCTGCCACACTGCTATTTCAGGAACATGTACTGTATGAACTCATAAAATTCAGTTCTTTGTGGGGTTCTGTGTGAATATACATCATGTACGTGAAGAACTAGAAATACTATATGGCATCCTGATTCCCCTGTCTCCTGTCTGTCAGTTGAGGCTGCTGCACCCCACTTCCCTCTGTCCCCCACCCCCACAGTCAGGGCCAATGCACACTGTTGCTCCCTTTTCCTGTCTCCACAGACAGGGTTGCTGTGTTCTGCTAATCCCTAGAGTCTCAGGGCCACTGCCTTCACAGTTTGGTCTGCTGCACCATGCTTCCCCATGCCACCAAAGGTGGGGCTTTTGCTGCACCCTGCTACCCACTTCCATTGTCCCAAATGGGCAGGGCTGCTGCACCACATGCACCCCATCACACAGTCAGGGCTGCTGTACCCTGATTCTCCACTCTGTCCTGCACCACAGTCAAGGCTTCTGCACCATGCTGTCCTCTGTTCCCTGACACCCATGAGCCCTACTGCACCAGACAGCCTCTTGCCCCCACAGTTAGAGTTGTTGCACCATGCTGCTCCCTGCCACTAGAAGCAGATCCTTTGGTTCGCTGCACAAAACTACCCAATAGAAAATACAAAAAATACTTTAATCTTGTGCTATAGGGTGGGGAACAAAGGGTAGCAGGGTGCAGCAGCCTAAACTGTTTGTGCAGGAGGCAACAAACTGCAGCAGCCCTGACCATCTAGAGAAGACAGTGGACAGCAGGTTGCAGCAACCTCATATGAGGGCAGGAGACAGGGGGCTTTTGGGGCAGGGGAAAGGGGAAAGGGGAAGCAGAGAGCTGCTGCCTTACCTGTTGGGCAGGAGACAGGGGCATCCAGATGCCATATAGTATTTCTAGTTATACTCATACATGATGTATTTTCACACAGAAACCCTCAAAGAACTGAATTTTATGAGTTCATACAGTTTATGTTCCTGAAATAGCAGTGTGTGGCAGACACAGTTTTATCAATCTCACATGTAAACAACATTGTTATCACATGAACATATTTATTGAGGCTACATCAAAGACACACTGCTTCCATGAACTAATAGAATTCAGATTTCTTATATCCATTAAACAACCCTGTGTTATAGAGCCAGAATAGAATGCATAGTTTTGATGACAGAGAACTGACATCTGTGATACAGACAATGTAATTTCTCACAGACATTCATTCATACCACTTCAGTTCAGCACTGAACCCCAAATGATCAACTGTTTATGAGAACAGAATGATTTTAAACTAATCTCTCTAAACACAAACCAGACGGGTTAGTAATAAACTTTGAGTGAAAACAATTAGCTCTGCAGACTGCTCTAACTAGGAACTGCAGCAGCTTATTCAGTCAATCAGGGGCTTAACTGGTGAAGCAGCAGGCTGGACAGGTATGATGTCATTGCTCACTGACAGGGACAGAACATCTTCACTGTTTCTTAAATGTTTTCAGTTACTGCAGAGCACATTAACAGATGCTGGTTTAAAGAAAACTACAAAACCAAACAGCATGATATTTTCAGGAAACACTTATCATGACACAGGGATGTGAATACAAGGGAATTCAAGATTTTTATGAAATATGTGCATTTGATCTTAAATTCTAATTGATGTCTTAACATACTTTTTGCAGTGAATAACTATAAGCTGAAATTTCCTGAGACAATATGTGACCTTCAGTGGGAAGAGAAGGAAATGGGTTGGATAAGGAGAAAGTGGATCGGGGCAAATGAATTAACGATAAACAAGTAAACAAATACTGTAGAAAATAAATGAGACTGAAAGTCCCTCCTGGGACATCATTTTTTATTCAAGAAAATGTATCCTGGGGAAGAACAAATTCAGGTCAAGGGCTTTGAGCAGTAAAAACATCTTTACAAATCTAGAACAAACAATTTCACCATGACTGTGTTTTAAAATGTTGTCATGGAATATTGCTGGCATTGTTAAGAAATTTTTGATTTGGAATAGAGATGTGATAATGAAGGACTCGAGCCTGTGCATTTTCAAAAACACATGGTTTGAGAACATAATGGTCTTTAAGGTCTTATCGGTTTTTTTTGTTCTAGCACAAGGGTACAGACATTTTGGGAAGGGGATGGGATAGATTACTAATCATGGTCAATAGTACATTAGACTTTAAACAAGTAAAATTCCTAGTAAAAACAGCTTTATTTAGGAATCTAGCTCAGAAGGTACCCTTTTAGTGCCTGTATTATTCTAAAAGTTTATATTCCTCTGAAAAACCCAAATTATTGTAATGAGGAGGCCTGGGTCCAATTAGAGGACATCATATAAAGGATTAGAGTGTCATTTGTTGAGGTTGGCCAGTTAGTGCATTGATAGCTTACAAGACAGAAGACCAGGGTTCAGTTCCTGTGTCTGGGCATTTAATGCTGACTGGGTAGGCAGGGTTCCAGTATCCACCTTGGATGCCTCCTATCTTGGGGAGGGTGGGCAACTCCTTCCATTGAACAAATGTCCCTTGGTGGCCCGGGGAGAGGGGTATCAAAAGGAAAGAATTGTGTTCCCATAGGGAATGGACATTCATCATCACACACCCACTTGCTTGGTGTGTGACATGAAGGTGTCACATGCCCAGAGTGGGGCAGGGGAGTTGAGAAGGATGGGAGGGACTCATCCATCCCTCAAAGGACATGACTGGTTCAAGGCTGGATCACTCCATAGGAGCATGCTGTATTGGTGCAATAAGAGGTGTAGCTATTATGCTCAACTGGGCTGAATGGCCTGCCTCCTCCTTACCACTCTACAGTTGATTGGTAACTCTCCATGGTCCAACCTGCAGAGGGCAAAACACAGGTTACCTGCCCAGGGGCCAGAGTTAGGCACAAAGGCTGAAATTGGATTGTCAGACCCCAGGGGATCCATGGGTGGAATAAAAGGACACTGAGTATTATGGATGATGGTTTCCATTCAGGCTTGGGGATGCAAGAAAAAAGTGTGTGTATATATAAAGTTTATATTTAAAGTTTAACCAGCAAAATATTCTGTGGTGATTTGCATATGCAGCCCATGACGCTTTGTATTATGGGGGCATGTGTGATTTTATATACACACATATATGTATGTGTGTGTATATATATATATATATATATATATATATATATATATATATCAAAATGTGTTAGCACTCTAGTTAGGGATAAAGCCACAAAAGTAGGGAAATGTGGCATTAGGGTTTCGGCTAACACCCTACACCCACCCTGCACACACTAACAGATGTTGGGGTGTGCCTTGGGGTTGTCAGCCCTAAATATCACCCCATTCCATAAGTAAATAAGCTGAGATGGGTTCAGAATAGGAGAATGGGGTGAGTGTTAGGGCCAATGACCCCAAGGCACTCCCGACATCTGTTGGTGTGTTCAGAGTGGGTGTGGGGTGTTAGCTTTGAAAACCCTAATGCCACATTTCCCTACTTTTGTGGCTTTATCCCTAACTGGAGCATTAAAACATTAGGTTTTTTTTTGTAATTTATTTCCTTACTTTTTGACATAGTATAATTGTATCCTTATTTGCCTGTGGTATCGCAGGGCCCTCTGGGCCCTGCCCTTCCATCCTTCTACAGATGCCTATATGTATGTAGCTGTGGAAGCACCGGACCCTCTGGGCCCTGCACTTCCATTTATAAGACAATATTGACCAAATTGACAGCATAGCCATCTTATTAGCCAACCTCATGTACCCAGTGCAGAAAATTTTCAAATCCCTGCCAAAACATAATTCTGCACAACTGCAGCGCCATTCCATGCTAAATGAGCAAAAACACATTTTGGCCAGGATTTGAAATATAACAGCTGTGACATTCATTAGGTGGGGGTAATAAGATGGCTGTATTGAATATCTGGGGTGAAAATATTGAAAATGTCCAAAGTTACGAGCGTGCGTAGTGAAATTGTAACAAATGGTCATAACTTTGGAATATTGACATATTTTGACTCCAAATTATCAGCATAGCTATCTTATTACCCCACCTCATGTACCCAATACAGAAAATGTTTGAGTCCCCACCAAAACATAATTCTGTGCAACTGCATAGCCATTCTGCACCACAGGTGCAAAAACACATTTTGGGCAGGATTTGAAAAATGACAGCTGTGACATATATGAGGTGAGATAATAAGAAGGCTATGCTGAAAATACAGGGTTAAAACATTAAAATTTCCAAAGTTGTGAGCAGGTGTAGTGAAATTGCAATGAATGGTCATAACGTTGGCATTTTTTAATATTTTGACCTCAAATTTTCATCATAGTCTTCTTATGACCTCACCTCATAAACCCCATAGCTGAAACTGTTCAAATCCATGCCAAAATGCCATTTCATGCCACAGGTGTGAAAACACATTTCGGACAAGATGTGAAAAATGACAGCTGTACTGTTCATAAGGTGGTGTGAAAAATTGGCTATGTTGAAAATTTGGAGTCAAAATATTGAAAATTACCAAACTTATGCACATACATAGGAAATTTTCAACAAGTGCACTTAACGCAGCCATTTTTAGGAATTTTTTCACCAAATTTTCAACATGGCCTTTTTGGGACCCCACATCATGAACTATGGTGGTGAAATTTTGTTATTCAGTCCCGAAAGGTGATTTCATGCAGTGACCAAGAAATCACCTTCTGGGCCCAATTGATGAAATGACAGTTGCAGTCTTCCTGAGGTCGGGTCCCAAAAAGGCCACGTTGAAAATGTGGTGCAAAAAATCCAACAAATGGCAAATATATCAACATAGCATCAAAATGACATTGAAATACATTATGTGACACTTATCTTGATTCCTCAGTTTGTGGTTTAGCTTTGAAGAGTGCAGACATGTCTCAGTCCACAGAAGATGACAGTATTTGACCTCTGATGGTAAGTATAGGGTATGGGGAGGTGCTCAGTGGGAGGGTCGGGATGGCAAGGGGGTAGTGGGAACAATGAGGGACAGTTTTCTTTTTTTAGGTTAAAAAAAGATGTGGGAGAGACTGTTTTCTTTTTTTTTAGGTGACAAATAATATTATAACAGTATTTGAGGACACTGGGAGTGGGCTCCGCTGCTGGGGTAGGTAACCAAATATTAAAAGTATTTGGGGACACTTGAAGTGGGCTTCCCAGTGTCCCACACTGCTGGGGGGACTTGTTAATGCCAATATGGGGATTGGGCTCCCCCAGTGTTGGCAGTTATTATTAGAACAATGGGCAAGGGGCGGAGAGGGGCATCTGACACTGGTGGTGAACATCCCAGGGTCAGATTATTATCAATAGAAAAGGAAAAAGAAGGGGGATACTGATTGATTGGTGGAAGGGTGTTTCTAGACACCAGGGAAAAAGAGAGCCTATAGCTGAATCTGCCGCCTTTAGCAAGAGTTCCAGCTGTAGCTACAAAAGTCAAGAAAATCCTGCTGTTCTTATACAGAGACCACGAGGAAGCGCACCTCTCGCTAAGCTGGGCACCCAGTATTTTGGGTGCCAGTAAACTTATATGTGGGCACATTATTTAAAAACAAACATCAGGGCCAGCTCGGTGGCACTGAGGGTTAAGGTGCTGGATGCCACACTTCGCACCACAATGATGACTTGGTTTCAGGAATGCACCCAGGCCATCGGGGGTTGGATGGGAAGGGAAAGGATTGAGCATCTGATGGACTGCTCTCCTTTTCCTGTGGGAATTGGCACTTCCATTGCTCTGTGGGGGCCCCTGGTGGAAATCTGATATTGGGCAGAAGCGGTGCGCTTGTTAGTTGAAGTGCCGCGGACATCGGCATGTAGTGCCTTGATGTCATTGCATGTCCACACTTCATGGGAGAAAACTGTAGGATAATGGCAGTCGACTGGGCAGCTTGATGGCCATACTTCTCCACCCAGAGGGCCTGTCATGGAATCGTACTCTGATAGTGGTTCCCAGCCCATCAAGAGGGAATGGGGGTCCTCTTCATGGGCATGGAGTGCCAGCTGGATGTGAGTGAACCTGCAGGCTGCATGGGGAGAAGGCAGTGGCTGGATGTAAGGCAGGTCAAGCTGCAAGGAGCAGAAATAAGAAATTAAAAAAAAAATCAGAATCTAGCTAAACGGGCCCCGTTTAGCTAGGTTCTGATGTTTGTTTATTAAAGTCACAGCATTTTTGTGTTTTGTCCATGTTTGTCAGTTCATGGAAGAAATCAACAAGATGGCAGTTGGCACAGAACCAAAAATGTTTGGTACCCTGCCAATTCAGTGGTACAAAACCAAAAACCAGCATTTGTGGCATCAAATATTTACTTTCGCACAAAACGTTATCTTAAAACCCCTACTGTGCATATGCAAGTCAGAAAACACTAAAGTGTAAAGCCTTATAACTCTGGAACTCCTTGAAATTTTTTCACCAGACCTGTCAAAACTACTACCTTGGGACATGGACAACAATTTATTTCCATGTAGGCTGTAGGTGAGAGCAAAAAATCGATGCTAAGTATAGGAAAAAATGTAGTTTTTTTCTACAAATGACATGTGCATCTCAAAAACCACACAAGCTGCCATCACAAAAATTTCCACACATCTTGCCCCCTGAACAACACATACAAAATATCAGCTCATTTCATCAAAGGGAGCCAAAGAGAGTAATGTGCAAAATTTGAGGTTTAACATTAAACAGGCTACTCAACCCTAACTATAGGGGTGCTATCGTGCCCCTATAATATATAAAAGAAAATGTCATATTTTAATGCTGAAATTATTATAATGGAAGTTTAAAGGCAAAACATAAACCCTATTTTGAAGAACCCAATAATGAGGAAGGGGATATTTCTGAAGCTTTGCAAATCCCTAAAAGTCATGCTGGCAATATTATCTTTGATCCTTTAGGGAAGCAATTTGCTATTCCTTTGAGATAACTAAATCTGATGATCATGAATACTTATTGCAGTGAACTGTATAATAGTGGTAGTATCAATTACTGTACCTAGTGGAGAAAGGTGGAAGAACAAGGATAAAATAGATTTATATATAATAGAAAAAAATAAACTACAATAAGTTGGATAACTTCTGAGTCCTGAAAATATTAAAGAGTGGTCATGTTCCAATGCTATTGATTTAGAAAATTCAATATATGAGTCTATATTTTTGTGCTTTTAATTGTTGTATTTATGGGATTTGGTAGAGAGGGTTTTGGAGTGCTAAAGTCTCCCCTCCCATACATGATTGACTAGAATAAGGCTTTGTCCCACTGGGGAGATGACACCTGTAGCCAATATGGTCTTTGTCATCGAGGTTTAGGTCAGGAAACATGTAGACCAGGAGAAGTAGAAAAATTTGCAATTAGTGTTTTATTATTATCAATAACAACAGAAGAAAAATTAAAAAAAATGTATGGAATGGTTTCAAACACAGGCAGTCCAAACAGAGTCCACTTTCTGAGCTCAAAACAAAACCCAAAATAAAAACCAAACTATCCCGCTCTCTCTCTCTCCTTTTATAAGGTCTCTTTTTTAGCAGCTTAATTGGTACTTCCTGTTGGGGACAAAGTGTCTCTCTTGCTTGTATAGAATTAGTCACTTTCCTTCCTGCAGGAAGCTTGCTAAAAGAACACTGTGATCCAAGCTGCAAGCTGGCCTCTTGCTGAGAGCTAACGAGGCAACAAAGGTCAAACTGTTATAACTTGGCTATATTTTCCAAGAAACCCCAAATCTTTCTGCAGTCATTTAATAGCTATATATATTTTTTATAAACCTGGAAACTCAAGTTTCATATAAATACCCACACATACTTGTATAACTATATATAAGCAAGGTAGAAACAGCAAGAAACAAAGGCATGGGGATAGCGGGGGGATGAACTGTCAGAGTGATCAGGTCCTACATGTCACATGAAAATTAGATTGCGCAATCAGACAGACAAAAGACAGAAAAAGAAAGTGCAGAAATTTTCCTAGCTTTTAACACTCTTTCTGCATAACCATTGGGACAGGGCCTTTTTCAGCCCTGTCACCGTCTTGATAGAAATAAAGAGGGTATGGGCATCTGTTTTAAATTTGGTGTTTCATCTAATTTCTTGCTGAGTTATAATAATAAATGTTATTGTTATTATTCTCCAAATGGCTTTGGACCAGTTTTTTAGGTCATCCAAGTATGTTCATTACTCTGTTATGGATTGGAGTCCAGAAAAGTTAAATAGAATGTGCTTCAAGCTGAAATATTGTATCAAAAGATTATTTTGCTCCTGGTTACTTAGGCGTGTGATGTTCATTTTAACCCTGCCCCTTCTACTACTGAGACCCCTAACCTGCTTAATGACATTTGTAACATGGGGAAGAAAAAGAGTTTGATTTGACTGGACAAAGAAGATCAGGTGGGGATACATTAATTCTTAATTAATGTATGCCCATGCCGGAATTAATGTATGGTGTCATTCTCAGTATAGCCACCAGACGTAGGATTTGTGTACTGCAATTCCCAGCATACTGAGTTTACATAGTCCCTGGCATGAATCACAGACTACAGTGTGTCAAATAGGAGCGTACTAAATGAAATGCACAACATAAAGTTTCAAACATTATTAAAATAAAATATTTTTACCATTAGGTCTTTTCCATGCACTCTTTTTTCCCCCATAATACATGTACATGCGGCCATGCCCCCCTTTTGAATACATTCATGTGGTATGAGTACAAGCTGCAAACCTTGCAAATAAAATGGGGAGGCAACGGTCCTGGCACTACTGTATTACAAGAAAAAATAAATTCATGCTACTTTTAAACTGGTTTGGTGATTTATTTATTAGTGGAAATCAGTGGTGTACAGTATAAGAGGAATACAGCGGGAACCAGACAGTAAGGCTGGATTGTAACACCTACCCCTGCCATGCAAGAGTGAAGAGAAGGGCAGAGTGTATATGCTCCAGTCGCAAACATACAGAGACACAAGAGTTTGAAATAATAGTGCACCAAACAAAACCGGCATTAGCAACTTTCAAGTTCTAGTAAAATAAAGGTTTTTCACCTTTACGTGTTCAGTATGCACCTTTTTTCCTTTTTTCTCTGTCTGTGCAGCAGTATTGATCTTGCCATCCACCCACCCGAATGGACTCCAGAGCCCTAGCATGTCAGACATTTGAAGAGGAGAGTAGATGAGCAGAGTCTGCATCATTCTTGCGAGGCGTTCAATAATGATTTAGTAAATGATGCAGGTAAGTTGTAAAATGCAGAAAGTATCTGTGGTATGCCAACTATTTGGTAAACAGAAGTCTCAGTGAAAAATACATGGTTTCCTGATGCAGTGTACAACAGCACGCCCATGGTGCTTTTCCCCATGTGTTACGGCAGTGTATTTCTGAATGAGCATATGTTGGGCACGAACGAGAAAAATGAAATAACACCGCAGCACCTTTTCCAGCAACAATCTGAGCAGAACAGTTCAGTATAGCATCCGATGCAGACACCACGGTAAGAAAGGAAATTTTGTAAACATTGTGGTGAAAACGGATGATTTAGAATCTGACATCTACTACTATTCCTTCAGGCACAATAAAGCTGGAAGTTTAACACCACCACATAGCAGTGGAAAACTAAGGTATTAAAACCTGTAACATAGGGAAGAAAACATTCTCAAAAGTGAGCTGAACCATTTTTCTTCCCCATGTTACAAGTGAATTAACTCACTCCAGAGCGTGGGTCTACTTGGGAATTAATGCAAGCCTGGGTGGTTGGAACCACTCGGCTTATGGCCTCATGATCCAACCCCCCCCCAGGGATGCATTAATTCCCAAGTAGACCCACACTCTGTCATTGGTTAATCCTTACTTATTTTTCAAGGAAAAGTTATTTTTTTGGGTTACACCAATGTTAGGAGTTTATCTCCAAAGTTGGACGTAATTAAGGAATGGGTCCTCTAAAAGCAACCTGGTTTCTTGGTTGTTACCAAGAACTTGCTAGTAGTGGCTAAGTGAGAAACTTTAATACTCTTTGAGTTCAATTGATAATTACCCCTTTTATTATCAGGACCAGGGGAAGAAGATTGTGGGGTAGGGTAGCTATTTATTCTCATGATAACTTTAAAACCAAGCAAATTGGCAGACTGTTGTGAGTTACTTGCTCTCAAGATTAGTTTTTCTTTTTTTTTCAAAAGTATATATATATATATATATATATATATAGAGAGAGAGAGAGAGAGAGTAGTGTATGGAATAGTGCAACAAGGCTGTTTCACTGAGAGTTATCATGATGACAGTGTGACCACGAGGTCCCTGTCATCATGGTAACTATGAGGTGGAAACTCAGCCTTGTTGTGTATTGTTCCCTATACACTTTTCTGTGTCGTGTATGGGATAACATTACAGTGCTGTTTTGATCATCACACCACTTGCACAGAAGAAAGAAAAAAAGCAGTGTCAACTCTCTTTTTTTTTTACTGTTTTGAAAGTCTGCTCCCTGTCTCCAGTGCATCTTCAGTTGTGGAGATTTGCAACAACAACAAAAATACTAAAACTCAAAATAAGAATTACACAAATACAAACAAAAGCAAAATTCTTATAATCGGGGATTCCATGATCAGAGGAGTAGAACACCACCTAACACAAAATGTTAAAAGCGACATTGTGGCAAAGTGTCTACCAAGAGCCTCTGCAAGCAGGAACACTAACTGCATAAAGACAATTGTGCTGGAATCAGGGGATGTTACACATATAACAATACATCTTGGTACCAATGACTTGGCAAATCACACAGTTCAGGAGGCCAAGAAACACTTTGAGGACCTGGCTGACAAAATGTCTCCCCTTCCATCCAAATTAACCTTCTCAGAAGTGCTGCCAGTGTGGGAAAAAGGAAAAAGCATTAAGTGAGTCAAAGAGATTGAAATAGGTGAATTCAACTCATGGCAGCATGATTGGTGCCAAGACAAGGGATACCACTAGACTGGGAACTGGCACAACTTTTGGGAAAGAGCATTTTTTTAAATATGACAGATTGCACCTAAACAGAGAAGGTGTGTGAGCACTAGGACAAAAGTTTGATGTCTATACAGGTAGTTTTTGCAGCTCACACCTCTGCCATCGGTGGGCTGGTCGTCACTCCTCAAAATGCCAAATGCGTGCATACATCCTCAGAAAACAAATCAGAGCCAACATCCGCCTGAACCAACAACCTCCATAATCTCTTGGCCAGAAGGAGCAAACTGAAGCAGTCCAGGAAGAGGGTACAACCTCGCGCCAAGGAGGATGTACATTCCTGGAAGGCAATGGTTGCAAATACTAGGAGCCTAATCAACAAACTCCCCGAACTAACAGCCATCTTGGAAACAGAAAGGTTGGACTGGGTGGCTGTAACAGAAACGTGGTTCTCGGAAAACCACAGATGGGATACGGCCATTCCAGGTTACAGTCTGTTCAGGAAAGATAGGCAGGGCAAAAAAAGAAGGGGGGATGATGAAGCATTTACATTTGGGAGGAAATAAAAGCCACAGAAGTAAAAGGGCAACCTAGGGACTTCGAGTCACTGTGGCTAACAGTAGACATAGGCAAGGGAAAACCTTTCAAAATCAGTGTTGTGCACAGGCCCCCAAATCAAAGAGATAAAGGAGACAAAGATCTAATAGAGGAAATTCACAAAATATCTGATAAAGGTGAAGTAATACTGGTGGGGGACTTCAACCTACCAGATATTAACTGAAGCACACTAACGGCAGCAACAACAAGAAGTAGGGACTTCTTATTGTCACTACAAGGCATGGGACTGTGCCAACTTGTTAAAACCCCAACAAGGGAAGATGCCATTCTCGATCTTGTCTTCACAAACTCGGAAAGGATCAAGGACATCAAAGTGGGATGTCATACTGGCAACAGCGACCATCACATGGTAAGCTTTAAGACAAACATAACACAGTACACCAGCAACTCAAAGATTAAGGTGCTAAATTTCAGAAAGTCTGACTTCCAAAAAATGATGAACATCATAAGCAGTCAGTTAATGGAAATAGAAGTTGAGGAGGTGGAGGTCATGTAGGGCAGACTCAAGATAGCAATAAAGACTGCCACAGATCAATGTGCCAGATGGATCAGCAAAGCAAAAAGAAAAAGAAATCCTCTATGGTTTTCCAAGGAAGTGGTTACCACAGTCAAAGAAAAAAGAAGGCATGCAGAATATACCAGGAAATCAAAACTGAGAAAGACTGGGAATCATATTAGGGAAAAATGAGAGAGTCAAACAAACACATTGGAAAAGCAAAAGCCCAGACAGAGGAAAATATAGCAGAAGGGGAAAATAGAGGAAATAAATAATTTTTAAAATACATTAGGGAATGTAGGAAGACAAAAGGGGGGACAGTAAAGATTGCTGCTGAAGAAGGGAAATGCACCAAACATGACCCAGAGAAAGCCAAAATCCTCAACAAATACTTCTGCTCAGTGTTAACCAAAGAGGACCCATTGGTTGGCCCAGCCCTGAAAAAACACAACACCCCAGGACCAGGGGTAGACATGAGTCCCTTTACAGAAGCCAAAGCATGGGAGGTGCTAAATAAACTAAAAGCAGACAAAGCCATGGGACCAGATGAGATGCACCCCAGAATTCCTAAAGAACTGGGGGTAGAATTAACAGCCCCTCTGGCACTTCTAGTCATGAAATCCTTGAAGGGCAGTGTGGTACCCGAAGACTGGAAAAAGGCAATAGTGGTTCCACTTCACAAATCAAGCAGTTGCAAAGAGGCTAGTAATTACAGACCGGTGATCCTCACGTCTATAATAGAGAAACTAATGGAGACACTACTCAAACAGAGGATCATAGCATTCCTCAAAACTAGTGGCCGACAAAACCCTAAACAGCATGGTTTCACAGCAGGTGGATCATGCCAGACAAATCTGCTCAAGTTTTTTGACTACGCTACAAAAATAGAGGATGACAGTAAGGCAGTAGATGTGGTCTACCTAGACTTTAGTAAGGCCTTCGACTTGGTTCCAGACCGAAGGCTGGTAAAGAAGCTTGTCCACACAGAGGTTGGTTCAGAAGTAGTTAGATGGGTACAAAACTGATTACAAGGCAGATCCCACAGGGTACAGGTTAATGGAGTGGAATCAACGGAAGGCAGGGAGACCAGTGGGGTGCCCCAGGGCTCAGTGCTGTGGCCTGTGCTCTTCAGTGTTTTTATAGCAGACATCACTGATGGACTGGAAAGGAAGGTGTGTCAGTTCGCAAATAACACCAAGATATGTAGCAGGGTGGACACCCCAGAAGGTGAGCACAAGATGGAAGCTGACCTCAAGAAACTAGAAGAATAGTCTGGAGTGTGGCAGCTGAGATTTAATGTCAAAAAGTGCAAGGTCATGCACATAGGAAAGAAAAATACAAGAAAGGAGTATTACCTAGAAGGTGAAAGACTGGCAGCCTCAAACCAGGAATGAGATCTGGGAATCATAATCTAAGATGACTTGAAGGTTAGTAAGCAGTGTGAGAAGGCAACAATGAAGGCCAACAGAATGTTGGGCTGCACTGGGAGGGGAATCATAAGCAGAAAGAGAGAGAGATGGTACTACCACTGTATAGATCGCTGGTCAGGACTCACCTGGAATACAGAGTCCAATTCTGGAGGCCTCACCTCAGGAAGGACATTGACCAGGTAGAAACAGTACAGAGAAAGGTGACAAAAATGATATAGGGTCTGCAGTACATGTCCTATGAGGAAAGACTTAGGGAAATGAATATGTGCTCCCTGGAGCAAAGAAGAGAGAGAGGGGACATGATTGAAACATTCAAGTACATAAAAGGCATTAACAAGGTACAGGCACAGGAACTTTTTCACTTCAGGAAGAGCTCCAGAACCAGGGAACATGACTTCAGACTGCAATGAGGGAGGTTTTCTACCAACACCAGGAAGATTTTCTTCACAGAAACAGTGGTGGACGCTTGGAACAGTCTGCCCCAAGAGTTTGTGAGGGCCAACACCGTGGGGAGATTCAAGAATGCATGGGATAGACACAAGGGAGCCCTGACTACAAAGGGCAACTAGAGTGTCAAAATAGGTCTAAAACAAATGGGCAGACTAGATGGACCTAGCGATCTTCTTCTGCCATCAACTTTTGTTTCTATGTTGTTCACTGGCTTATGCAGCATCCGTTTATCACCCCCCTCTTAACTTTTTAACTGGTGATAGTGAGTGTTTATTATGATTCATTGTGTTTTTTTACTCAGGCTGTGGTGGGACAAATATGCCTGCTTTACTGTCTGAATTTTCTTTTTTTAAATGAAAAACTCATACAGTTTTTTAGCGTGAGCTGCTGTTCTGATTTGGCCAGGCTCTGATGTGATGGTCTGGCAGCACACAGTAAACGATTTTGACATGTTCCTACATGATGTACCTGATTCAGCACAGTGAGTAGTCATTGTGCTGCAGTAGGCACGTCACTACTGAAGCAGAACAACATTTTCAGGGGTATGGATTTCTATACACAATAAAGGCACCTCATATGCTATATAGAGGATTGTGTATGAACAAGGCTATGACTGAATTGAGAGGTTTCCTTGGTAACAGGTTACCTCGGGAGTGCAGCTTGAAAGGTGTCCTGTTACCAAGGAAACCTCAAGATTCAGTTCGCAGCCTCATCTGTGTATGCCTGCTCATACACAGTCTTTTATAGTGTATGAGCAGGTATCCCAGCTTAACACCCAAATTAATAAAGGGAGACAAAAAATGTAAGCACATCACTGTAGGAACACAGATGTCTTATTTAATACAACCGAACATGACAAAGCACAAGTAACTAGACACGGCACAGTGAAAAAAAAACAGTAGCATTGTTAAACTAGCATCAGAACCACTAGAACTGAACAGAATAACCAGATAATTCTTTATTACGGGAAACTGATTAACTGGCTTGCCTGAGCCTCAGCTGCCTTACTTTCTTTTTCTTTTCTGCATTAGCACTGTCACAGTCTGACAGAAACAAGCAAATGACAGCGTGAACAATGACAACAGCATCTTGAGCAAATTTCAGCACGAGATTTAGTTTGATGTTGTACTGCAGTAGTGATGTACCTAGTGCAGCACAACAGCAATTTGATATCACTACTGCAGCACAACAAGATGATTCTAGTAGTCGATTTTCATACATACCCATGTTCAAACATACACTATAATTTTTTTCATTTTATGACATAAATACATCAATGCATAGAATTTCACATATTTAAGTGTATATAAATACTAGCAGGGGAAGAGCTGACTAGTGCACATGATCGACAGCAGGCACGGCAGACTCTAATTCCAGTAGTGGTTTAGTAGTTTCTTGGTTCTTGTTTTTTTTTTTTTTTGTATCAAAAAAAGGTTTGCTGTCTATAAACTATTGAAATGAGTCAAGATTTTAACTCCACGCAGTAACCGAGAGCTGTGAACAATAAGTGACTGGTGAGTTCCTGGCAGGCAAGGCAGTTACTACTTTTTCTCATACTGATGCTTCCCCTAGAAAAAGTGAAAAGGCTGGCACCTGAATATGAGGCCTACAGTGCATGATCATACTGCAAGTGAAGTGTGGCATTTCTCAGGTGGGATACTTGCCGCAGGGTATATTCCATGAGAAACTTGAGCACGTCAGTGTAATAAGCAATAGCGTTTATGTTACGTGACCCACTCTTTAAAACATAACAAACAGCAAACAGTAAATGAACACTAACTGAATAAATTAAAAGAAAATAAGACAACTGCAGATGATAAGCCACATGGGGTGCTGCAAAGAGAAAAGATTCTAAAGTAAAGCAACAAAAGAGGAAACTAATAGGAACAGCAGTGAAGGGGAGAGAGAGAGAGAGAGTCAAAACGTGTACAGCTGTGGACCTTTAGATAAATTGAAATAAATGGAGTATTGCATTAGACCAAACATTTAATGGAATTTACATACGTTTTCATAAATTAAAACCAAAATGGTGAACAGCACAGTTTCAAATTAATTTTTCTGAGTATAACAAATGAGTGGCTTTGATAAAAAGCAATCCTGTTTATATTGTACAACATTTTCTATGGACTTATAAAAGGGAAAGAGTAACACTGAAGCAGTAAGTAATTTAAGAAGCCAAACAACATACAAGGGTATAAGCTAGTGCAGAAACATAGAGAGGAAAAAGCTGAGACTTCACACGTATACAGTAAAAAGAAAAGCACAAATGATAACAAACTTTAAAAAAGAACCAAAAGACAAAAAAGGAAAAAAAGCAAAAAAAAAAAAAAACAGAATAAAAAGGATAAGGCTGAAAAAACAGATAAATTAAAAAGACTGAAGGAACTGATAAAGGTGAACCCCCAGAAAAAGGGGAGACTTGAGGAGAGTGGAGAAAAGGTTGAAACATATAACACCAGATGCAAGATTCACAAAAAAAGCACAAAGCACAGCCCAAAAGTTTGCACTGCATTTTGTGGTTGCACAAGTGTGAAATCTTGCTATTCACAGTCTGATACTGTACCATGCTATCTGACTGTGAATAGGACCAGGATGGGGCAGCGCTAACCCAATAAAACTACCACTAACCCCACTAGCACAGCTCAACACAGCCGCAGTCCATGACGACTAGTGTTCCCTCCATTCTCCCCCCATGATTGCCAATGGCAATCGCCAGCACTGCATGAAACATATAATGGCTCCCTGGTAATCTAATGACCCTCTGTCACTAATAACCGGCTTCATATAAATGAAATATATTCCCTGGTGGTCTAATTTCCCCCCCATCCTCCATCGCTGATCGCTGTCGCTTTAGCAATGTAAAAGATGCTTCTGGTGCTCTAGTGGTCCCTCCCCCTGCCAATCACCGATTGCCTACCCTGACACAGTTAAAACATACAGTAAACTCTTCCCTAATGGTCCAGTGGTTCCTCCCCTCTCC
This sequence comes from Neoceratodus forsteri, assembly GCA_016271365.2. NCBI lineage: Eukaryota > Metazoa > Chordata > Ceratodontiformes > Ceratodontidae > Neoceratodus > Neoceratodus forsteri. The sequence goes on along the minus strand of CM028137.1, from coordinate 552,728,248 downwards.
CGATCGCCAATCACCAGCCCCAAAGCTGTAAAAACATGCAGTACACTCTTCCCTGGTGGTGTAGTTGTCCCTCCTTATCCCCAAATGCTGATTGCCCTCCCATGCATAAGGAAAAAAATATCCCTGGTGGTCTAGTGGTCCCTCCATATCCTGCTTGCCAACCACTGTACCTATAATAAAAAAAAACATAAAAATGTCCTGGTGGTAGTGGTCCCCCCCACATCCCGTGACCGCCGATCACCAGACCAATATCAAAAATTTTTATTCCCTGGTGATCTAGTGGTCCCCTTCACCAATTGCCCTGTCAACCAAAATGAATTAGGTCATGAATGAACCCTGGTGGCTAGTGGTCCCTCACCCCATCTTATCACCCACCCAAGATAAGAAAGTTTTCTGGGTGTCCAGCGTAGCACTTCCCCATCCTGATCCAGTGTAGATGAATTGAAAACATGTCCCTGCTGCTCTAGCAGATCCCCCCATCCCCAATCCCCTGTACAATGCATTGAAACCATACTCTGGTGGTCTAGTGGACCCCAACCCCTCCCTGCCCTGGCAGGGAGTGACCCTCACCCCACTCCCCCAACCTGACCTGAGCCAGTGATGTGCATAGCCCTCCTTTCACCATCAAGGCTGGCCACGAACTGAACTGTCACAGAGCACAGGCTGTATACAGTATGCGCTCAGTGATTGACAGAAACTGTCAACCAATGAGTATGTATTGTAGACAGCCCATGCTCAGTGGCAGTTCATTTGGTGGCGAACCATGGTGGTGAGAGGAAGGCTGTGCCAGTTCTGGCTTGGGTTGAGTTGGGGGAGCAGGATGGGGGTCACTCCCTGCCAGGTGTGGGGATTTAAGGGTCCACTAGACCACCAGGGTACAGTTTCCATGCATTGTACAGGGGATCGGGGATAGGGAGGGGGTGCACTAGACCACCAGGAGCATGTTTCCAATTCATCTACACTGGATCAGGATGGGGGGATGGGGGGGCTACACTGGACACTGGGGAAACTTTTTTTATATCTCGGGTAGGTGATCTGGTGGGGGGAGGGATCACTAGCCACCAGGGTTCATTCATGATCCTTGTTTATTTTGATTGAGATGGTGATCAGCGAGGGGGGACCACTAGACCACCAGGGAATATCAATTTTTGATATTGGCCCAGCAATCATGTAGGGGGAGCACTACCACCAGAGCATTCATTCTGTTTTTTTTAATTTTTTTTAATTATAAGGATAGCGGTCAGGGATTGGGACAAGGAGGGACTGCTAGAGCACCAGGGACATTTTTTCCCTTATTCATAGGAGGGCAATTGCCAGTGATCGAGGACAGGGAGGGACCACTACACCACCAAGGAAAAGTTTATTGTATATTTTTACAGTGTCAGGGCTGGTGATTGGAGGAGGGGAGGGACTGCAGGATTACCAGGGAAGAGTTTACTGTATGTTTTGACTGTGTCAGGGATGGTGATCTGCAAGGAGGGGGGACCACTAGACCTCCAGGAGCATCTTTTATATTGTTGAAGGGATGGTGATCGGCAATGGGGGACAGAGATGGACCATTAGACCACCAGGGAATATATTTCATTTATAAAGGTCCGGCAATCGGTGAAGGTGGGATTATTAGACTGCCAGGCAGACTTTTCTTGGTTACTCGAGCTGGCGATCAGTGATGGGGGCCTGCAGTACGTCTGCCAACCACTAGGGCTGCACAGAGTAAAGAGGAGGTTTTCCTCAGCAGTGTTTTCTCCATGCAAGGGAATCCTGCAAAAGGCCCATGAGTGGTGAAATGCTTTGTGAATGGGACTCTGCCAATATGCATGTCCCCTCCCCCTCATTTGCATTGTGGGCCCCTGAAAACATTGCTCCAGCACAAACCCAGTTTGTGCCTGCAAACGGCTTTTATGAAGACTTCTTGGGTGCAACACCCTGTTTGCACCACGCAAACCGGGTTTGCGCTGAGGCAAAGTTTCGTGAATGTAGCCCCAGATCTCAGGTTAATACAATGTAGATATCAGGCCAAACACCAGGAGGAGAGAAATAGGGTACTATTAAGTGACCTATGATAACACATAAATTGAGGCCATCTATACAATTGGGCATAGTCTTTTCAAATTCCATGAGGAAGAGATAGGAAATAAGCACAACACAATAATAATGGCAGAAAAAATTACTGCTGGTAGCTAGGGGACAAATGATGAAAATAAAATCAACCCATTAACTAAAATAAAAATGCAGAGAGCCCTCAAGAAGAATTATTAGCTCCTGACCCCCTCCTACTTGGGCTCAGGCCCTTTTGAACAGTCTGCAAGATATTCAACACAGACTTATAAAGCTGGAAAAGTATCAGAGATACAGAACTCAATGAAAACAATAAATTCTAACTTGCAAACTGAAACAAAAAGAATAACAGAACTTGAAGCAAGACAATCAGATCTAGAGGACAAAATCAACCCTGTGGCAAAACAGCTTAATGAGATACAGAACAACCTAACAAGTATCAGTGTTGAACAAGACAATCAAGAGAACAGATCACGCAGAAAAAAAGGTAAGAATATACAGTGTACTGGATGAATGGGATAAAACAGCTACTCCTAACCAAAATATTATGGAGCTCTTTTGGGATGTATTGGGACAAGGGTTAACACCCCCAAAATTGACAGAGCACATAGGCTGGGAAGCCCATACTGTATGCAGTAAAATGAGGAATGACAATCAGCAATCAAGAACCATAGATGTCAAGTTCATTCACAGTGAATAATACTATTGTATCAACAGCAGGGAGATGTAAAGCAATATGGAATATTAAGCTCCTTGGCACAACTAAAGTGAATGTTTCAGTCCATCAACACATTTTCTTGAAGGAGTCCAAGGTAAAAAGACTGAAAAGGAACTGGATGGGTGAGATAATATTTTCTAAAGGTATGAACAAGAGTAGGGGTGTGGTTATATTAATCAGCAAATATCTACCATACAAGATTATAGAAACATGGAGCAATGCAGAGAGGATGATAGCCCATGCCATGGTACTTCTCTTTGGACAATAACTGTTAATTGGAACAACGTATGTAATGTTCCAAAATTTTTGAACCTTCCTTTTTTTTTAAATTAGGACATATTTTTCCCCAAATGCCGGCGAGGCTTGCTGGTGGCATACCAACCATTTGCTCCGTACCCCCGTACGGGGATCACAAGGCATGGCAGGGGGTGTAGGCTTTTTCCATTGTTGCTGAAGTAGCACTGGAAGCCCTGATCCCCGAGGGCATGAAGGACCAAGGTCCGGGTGGGAAGCCATACAGAGACACAGCTTCCGCCAAGCACCTTACAGCGCCCTTCCCTCCCAACACTGTTCGCTGGTTGGATCTGTGCCCAGCCCTCCCACAGAGAGGACAGCTGCCTGATGGTGGCTCGATCTAGCTCCTCCTTCCCCCCGCTGATGACCCGAGCTCATTCTCAAACCTGGGTCACCAGTGCAGCATGAGGTGTGGCATCCAGCACCTCAACCCTCTGCGCCACAGGGCTGGACCATTTTTTAACTTTTCTGATTCGTATGATGAATAAGCTATCTATTTGGGATTCAACGGAAGTCATCATGGCTGGAACGCTGAACTCCTTAGAGGACACATGCAAGACAAAACCTCAAGGGACATTGCCATCCTCCCTTTCTTTGTTCTCTGGTTACTAGAACCATAGTCTGCTCTTCATCAGTATCATTATAATTTTTCCTTTGTCTTTCTTGTTTTTCCTTGTTGCTTATTCCCTGCATTTTCTGTATGGAACTGTGTGCTGCTTGTGTATACCTGATGTTCAGTAAAAACCTTTGAAGTTTGTAAAAGGTTCTTTTCAATGTACTTAGTTCCATCTCTGGCTCCATTATATTAGTTTTTAGGACCTTGATTTACTGGTATTGATCCCATGTAAAAGAAAGTCAGTGTTTGACTGCAGGATAAACTTACTGCAGGCAATGCTCAGGGTGCTTGTCTCCCCACTGGCCAGTGTTACAAACCCCATTTCCTTGTCCATCGTTAGTGACCAAGAGTGCTACCTTTAATTTCGCAGATAAACATTTTTTTTATCTTCCTGTAAAAAGATGCAAAATGCCTGGACCTCTAGCTGTCCCTGGCTGACGCTGACTGACACACTTATCTCTGCCAGCTTGTCGCCTCCACTAAGTGCTCGATGTTGCCTACTCTGGCTGGGATTAAAATAACTGCCAGTCCAGAAGTGCCTCAGCCACAAACTTCCAGTTTGACAGATTTGACATTGGAGCCATAAAATTGCAAAACCCACTAAATAGGGTATTTGCAGCACTAACACCACTGTCGTCTTGTAAACATACTCCCTTCAGGACTTTTCTGTGCCCCAATGCAGATGCAGGTAGCTGATTTACTGGCAGACATCCACAGTAGTGGTGTACGAATACCTTATTCTGAATATTTGGTTCAATATTCATATTTGGATCACCAGACATCCGGTATTCAGTATTCAGCCCCTATATAGGTGTTTTAAATAAAACAGTGTAATGCTGTTAAACTCCACTATTTCCTTTCCTTTTCAAGTACAACATTCAATTCTGTTCTGAACACCCTCTAATAACCTATGTGTAGCCCAACAAGGTAACAAACTATTGCTCTAGTCAGTGGTCAGGTGGCGGGTGGTCGTCATAAATTGACTGAAGGCTGTAGTGAGGTGACATCTTATGTCTTGTTGAGGGCAACTAAAATGGCTTGGAGGTTACATGAGAAGCCCTATGAGGAGAGATTGGAAATCTCAACATGTACACCCTGGAAGAGGGAAGAGTGATATGTGACATGATAGAGATCTACAAGTACCTCACAGGAGTGAACAGGGTACATGAAGGGAGTCTCTTTCAAATGAGAAATAGCACCAGTACCAGTACCAGGGGGCAATGTGGACATGCAACAAAGTTGGGGGTGAGTTGAAGGAGACATGAAAAAATATTTCTCTACTGAAAGGGTTGTAGACGCCTGGAACAGACTGATAGCAGGAGGTGAAAACAGAAGGGGGTTTCAAGCATACAAGAAATAGACAAAGGGGCATATTAGAAAACAGACAGGGTCTGGCTCCATGGTGCTGAGCAATGAGGGATCACTCTGCGATACTGGTGACCAGAATTCATGCCCTGTGCCTGGGACTTCAGAAGCAGAAGCCAGCAGGGAGGATGAAGAATGTCCAGTGGACACTGTCCTTCTGGGGGGTGGCTTGCAGTGTCATTCTCTTGTGCCTCTTGATGCTGGCTGATGGAGGTGTTGGTGAAAGTGTTGGTGACCACATGCCATCAGGCACCCACCCAGGCTAGCTGTGCATGTGTGCAATCAATGAAGGGAGGGCGGTGGGATAAGAACACAGAAAATGCCACACGATTTGCTGGATGAAGTCCTCTCCTTCCCTCCCCTTGCCTGGACTCTCAGCAGTGCACTCAACAGACACATCCCCTCTGGGCACAGCAATGATGCTCCTCCACTTGACAAGGCATGGCCCTCACCAGGACAGGCTGGCCAATGGAGAGGGATAGTAAGGAGCTCTTAGGTGTATGTTCCATGACAACAGTCAGGGGAGACCCCGGGCAGGGACAAGCCAGCTCCCCAAGTGTCCAGAGGTCTGGAGTGAATACGTGCCCAGTGGAGTGTCATTGGAGGGGTGGGTCTGATGGGTAAAAGAGGTGGCGCTATGGGGCCTTAAGGAGAGAGGTGACAGTGGGCACAGAGGAAGTAAAACCAAAAAGAAAAGGGGCAGATAAGAGGGAGGGTTGATGAAGACCACTTAGAGTCTTCTGAGACAGATTAGGCAGGGAACATCTGGGCAGAGTGGGTGGGCCAAGTGGTCCTTTACTGCTAGCAAATTCTATGTTTCTAAAACAAATAAATCCTCCTTATGGGACTGTTATAAATCCAGAATTTTAAATAAGTTTTTAAATGATAAAGTACCATTGGATGTATGGTGGGAACTACATCCAAAAGAAAAAGAATTCACATACTCCTCCTCTGTACACCAGATATCATCGAGACTAGGCTACATATTTATGAGTAGAGATCTGACAAGACAAGCTGAAGGGCACGCTGCAGAAATCCATTCAGCATATGTCTCAGATCATAATCCATTATCAATGTTATTTCTGCTCTCAAAAAAGTACTGCACAAACAATTTGGAGAATGAGTAACAATGTACTTAAACAAGAGTTCTGTAAAAAAAAAAAAAAAAATGAAACTAAAATATATTGGGAAATGAACCCAGATATGTAGGAACAGATTTTTAACAGTCGGGATAATTTTAAAGCAACACTTCATGCGGTGGTTATCTCTTGGGCAATGCTGCTAAAAAAATATAAAATAACTCAAAAAGGAATTGCAATATTATGAAAGAATGATAAGAGCGGAATGTGAATTTTTTGGAGGAGTATGAGAATTCAAAAGAATTGTTGAAAAAACTGGATATGCATATACTGTAACTGAAACTCAATGGAGAAAGATAATGAAAGACTGGTACTTATGAAGTTTCAGGCCAATATTTAGCTCGACGGATTAAACATGATGAACAAAAGGCAGAAATGTTGGCAGTATATGATACATAGAAACATAGAATTTGATGGCAAAGGACTGCTTGGCCCACCTAGTCTGCCCATTTCCCTACCTAACGGATAAGCTGCAGATCCTAGTTAATCAACAGCCTACTTCCTCCTACCCCCCACTAGAATTACCTTATGTCTGTCCCACGCATTCCTGAATTCCCCCACTATTTCTGACTCTATGACCTCCTCAGAAAGGCTGTTCCATGCACCTACAACCCTGTCTGTGAAGAAATACTTCCTCACATTACCTTTGAGCTGTCCCCCCTCTATCTTCAAATTGTGCCCCCTTGTTCTTGCACATCTCTTTTTCTGAAAGATGCTACCCTCTTGGACTTTGTTGATTCCCTTGAGGTATTTGAAAGTTTCTGTCATGTCCCCCCTCTCCCTCCTTTCCTCGAGGCTATACATCTTAAGCTCCTTTAATCTTTCTTCATATGTCTTCTGGTGCAGACCCTGCACCATTTTAGTTGCCCTGCTCTGGACAGCCTGTACCCTGTCTATGTCTTTGCGGAGATGGGGTCTCCAGAACTGTACGTAGTACTCCAGATGTGGTCTTACCAACTGTCTGTACGGAGGGCCAACAACTTCCTGTTTTCAGCAGGTGATGCCTTTCCTTATGCATCCCAATATCCCCCCAACCCTCCTTACCACCTTCTCACATTGCTTGCCCACCTTCAGGTTATCTGATATGACTACCCCCAGGTTCCTTTCCATTTTTGTTGTTGTCAGTATCTCACCCCCCTTTTTGTACTCTTCCCCTGGGTTTTTGTTTAACAGATGCATTACTTTGCACTTCTTTGTGTTGAATCTAAGCTGCCATACTTTTGACCATTCCTCCAACCCTGCCAAGTTGCCTTTTTTCAACCTTTCCACCCCACTTTGTGTATCAACCCTGTTGCAGATCTTTGTGTCATCTGCAAAGAGAAATACTTTTCCTTCCAGTTCCTCTGCAATGTCACTTATAAAGACATTAAAAAGGACCGGCCCCAGTACTGAACCCTGTGCTACCCCACTAGTAAACCCCCTTTCTTCACTGTGGACTCCATTTACTATTATCCTCTGTATCCTGTTGTCCAGCCAGTGTTTTACCCAGGCTACCACCCTGGGGCCTACTCCCAGGCTGGCTAATTTGTTTATTAATCTTTTGAGCAGGACTGTGTCAGATGCCTTGCTACACTCTAGGTAGGCCATGTCCACAGCCCCTCCCTGGTCTACTACTTTGGTCACCCAGTCAAATAAATCAATTAGATTTGTCTGACATGACCTTCCTGCTGTGAATCCTTGTTGCCTTGGGTCCTGTGCCCCACTGACCTCTAGGTACTCAACAACTCTTTCCTTCAGAAGTGATTCCATAATTTTCCCTACCACAGAGGTCAAACTGACAGGTCTGTAGTTTCCTGTCTCTGTCTTGCTCCCACTTTTGTGAAGGGGAATCACATCCACCCTCCTCCAGTCCTCAGGTACCACATCATCCTCCTATTATTTATTAAAAAGGGTAGTCAGTGGTGTTACTAGTTCTTCCCTTAGTTCTTCTAGAATTCTGGGGTGAATCCCATCAGGCCCCATTGCTTTGTCCACCTTCAGTTTTAAGAGTTCTTTCAGAATCCTTTCTTCTGTAAAAGGACTACTATCAACCCCCCCATCCAGAGTTTTTCTATTGACTGGATTAGGTATCTCCCCCTGCTTTTCCATTGTGAATACTGAGCAGAAGTATTCATTCAGTATCCCTGCTTTTCCACTGTCACTCTCTGTCCAACCACCTTCCTCTTTATTCAGCCTTAGTATCCCTGACTTAGTCTTTCTTTGCTTCCTAATGTACCTATAAAAGGTTTTATCCCCCTTCTTAACCAAGTTGGCTATCTTTTCCTTGGTTTGGGCCTTTGCTATTCTGACTGCCTTCCCTGCTTCTTTCTGCTTTAACTGGTACAGTTCTCTGTCCTGCTCCTTCTGTGTTTCTTTATACTTCCTCAATACTATGTTTTTCTCCCTAAGCTTCCCCGCCATTTCTTTTGAGAACCATAGTGATTTTTTCTTTCATTTTGATTTGTTTGTTTGCTTCACACAAAGGCTTGTTGCCTCTGTGATAGCAGTTTTGATGTTTTCCCATTGTTGCTCCACCGCACCTTCTTGCCTGTTTGCTAGTGCTTTTCTGAAGCACTCTCCCATTTTGACAAAATCAGCTCTCCTGAAGTGCAGTACCTTCACTTTTGTATGGCTTACCTCTACAGCTAAGTTTATTGTGAACCACACTGTTTGGTGGTCACTGGTTCCCAGATGGCTACCCACTTCTAGATCTAAGATCCTCTCTCCATCCCCATTTGAGAGTATGAGGTCTAAGATTGCTCCCTCCCGAGTGAGTTCCAAAACTAGTTGTCTGAGGCATGCCCTCTGTAGGGCATCGAGAATGGCCCTGCTCTTGGATGTGGCTGCAGCAAAGGTGCTCCAGTTAACATCTGGCATATTCAGGTCCCCCATCAGTAATATTTCTCCTTTCTCTGCCATCCTAATTATGCCTTCTATCATTTCCTTGTCCATTTCCTCCCCCTGAGACGGGGGGTCTGTATACAACCCCTGTGTGGATTGTGATGCCATTTCCAGTCTACAGGGTGACCCACAGTGCCTCCTCTCCTCCCTGTTTACCCTTTAGTTCTGTTGCTTTGATCCCTTCCCTTACATAGAGAGCTATTCCTCCTCTTCCTCTTCTTCCCTCCCTGTTCCTCCTGTAGATTGTGTACCCTGGAATGTTGACATCCCAGTCATGGTTCTCTGTGTACCAAAGAGACTGCAAACAGATACAAAAAGAATTGATGAAGTATTTATACTTTTCCAATTTGTATCAAACTAATTTAAAGTTACAGAGGTTGAAATAGAGAACTTTTGTCAAAGAATGATAAATACAGTACCTCAGAAATGAAGGATAATTGTGCCTCATTAATAACTTATACTAAGGTAAAAGTAAAAAAAAAACTGTAGCTAAAAGATGCTGGACCCAGATGGCTACACTCTCAAGTTCTAGGTTCAATTCAAAGATATCATCATCCTATACTTTAAAAAACTGTTCAGGGCAGTACAAGTACAAGGAAAATTGCATTCATAATGTAATGATGCCTTTATTACCTTAATCTTACAACCTGATAAAGAATCTACCAATGCAGACAATTTTAGATCAATTGCAATTTTGAATTGTGATTACAAACTATTAAAAAATATTAATTGATTATTTACAGTGTATTATTCATTCAGACTAAAATTGTTTCCCTCAAGGAAGGATGATCCAAGTAGACATTCAGAAGGTGATGATGGCATTAGAATATGCAATATTCAGCAATGTTGCCATATGTGCAGTATCGCTAGATGTGGAAAAAGCTTTTGATATGGTAGAATGGAGATATTTACCAGTAATTACTGTACATCATTATGTTTACCAAACACATTTATGCAGATAGTAGCAGCTCTCCATAAGGAGCCAAAAGCCAGACTCAAACAGTTATATCTCAGCACCCTTCTGTTTTTTTAAATTTTATTTTATTGAAATAGTTGTTTTTTAAACAAACGCATCAACATTTACAGATTTTACCTGTACAATATTCAAAAAACAAAAGGGAAAAAGCACACAACATTTAATTAGATATGACAATGTACGTGTCCTTAACATAAGAAGGTGACAAAAGAGTAAAACAATAAGAAGAAAAAAAAAGTTACAACCCATGATTTAATATAAATTACTGGCCAGGAGTTTATGACCATAAGTTAATAGTTCCATCTAATACAGAGAAGTTCCTTATATCTATATGTACATATATATAGAGAGGAGAGGTTTGATACATTTTTAATAAGGAATATGGAATATGGTGGGGGGGATTGGCCTGCCTTCAAGTCCCTAAGTGATTCATTTTAATTCTCAATTTGCTCTCGGCTACCCTTGGTCTGCTAGGACATCTACTGTATTTCAGTTTAGTTTAGATGCCAGATAGTGAAAGAAGGGTAACCAGCGGCTCACAAATGTGTCTTTTTTTAGTCGTAGTTTAGCTGTCATATGTTCCATGACTAGTATTCGTGTACAATTTTCTAGCCATGCACTGGTGGTAGGTGGTGTAGAGGTCAACCACATTTGGGTCAGAGTTTTAAGAGCCGTTGCCACCAAGATGTTGTATAAGTAATGTTGTGCCTTTGAGCATATTGCTATTGATGGTAACCCCAATATCCAGTACTGAAACTCTATAGTGATTTCTGTTTACAGAATATTCCCAATCTTCACCCCTATCTTGTTCCAAAATTTGGTTACCATAGGACAGGACCAAAACACATAGATATACATGCCTGTCTCTAGACATCCTCTCCAACATTTGTCTGATGGGTGATCTCCAAAGTGTTTGGTCATAGTTGGTGGGCAAAAATGCCTAATGGCTACACGCCATCTAAAATCCCTCCAGGATGGGGAAGCTGTTGTGGTAAACACGCTGATCCAAACCTTTATCTAATCTTCCTCTGACAGAACCACTTTAGCTTCCAAATGCCATTTTTCCTTTATTGATTTCACTACATCTGGTTCTGAGTCCATAAAAAGCCTGACAATCTTTGAGACTGTGGCTCGTATATTCAAAGTTTGGACTAAAGTCAAAATTTGCTGTGTTAATTTGTTTTGTGTATCATTTATCTGACTATTCTGCATCTGGTCTAACAAGTAATGTCTAATCTATAAAAAATGAAAGTGACCTCAAGGGGATAGATTAAACTCTTAGCACAAATGCACAAATGATTTCATTGTTGTTCCTAGGAAAAACTGTCCTATACAATATAGACCCTTATTCCTCCACCTTTTAAACCCTGTATCCAGTTTATAGGGTATAAAGTCTATACAGGCTTGCAATGGCATATTTATAGAGACATTACAGACAAACTGATACTTTCTACAGACCTCCACCCAGATCTGTTTGAGGGACAAGGCCCAGGAGTTTCCCGTATCCACCAGCCTTAGTCTTCTTTCATTCATATATATTATGTCCCCCATCTTTGCAATACCCCTGGTGCCTCATTCCAGTATCACCCATTTGGGGAATCCTCTTTTTGTAGGTGTGGTATAAGATGTTGCAACTGGGTGGCCCAAAAATATTGTTTAGAATCTGGGAGGGCGAGTCCCCCCTTGTTTTTCCGGAGCAATTAGGATGGTCCATATGATTTTGGGCTTCCTCGTTTCCCATACAAATTTAGTTAAAAAGATCTAAGCTCTTTCTAAAACATATTTGGAGGTCTGATAGGGATTGTCGAAAAGAGAAACAAAAAAATGGGGCAATAGATTCATGCGTATCACTTCAATTTTTCCAAACAGTGATAAGGGGAGTTCTTTCCACCTTCCACAGTCTGTCTGCACTTCTCAAAGTAGCTTGAGATGATTAGCCTGGTAGAGTTTTTTAATGTCTGTCAGTATTCACACCCCCAGGTATCTAAACCCATTCAAGGCCCATTTCAGTTTGCCAATATTGGGTAATTTAAGGTTCCCTCCCTGTCCCACTGGGAGAACCTCTATTTTGGTCTCATTAACCTTAAAACTGGAGACAGAGCCAAAGTAATTTGGGAGCTCAAGGGTCTTAGGAACTCTTCTACCTGGATTTGAAATATGTAGAAGGGTATCATCTGCATGTAGGGATATCTTAATTTCTTCCCTTCCCACCATGATACCCTCGTATTCAGGGGATTGGTGAACCAGAACTGCAAGAGGTTCAATACTCTGGGCGAATAACAAGGGGGGTAATGGGCAGCCTTGTGACTGCCCCTTCGAGTATCAGAAGAATTAGACACTATCCCATTTACCTTAATCTGGGTTTTTGGGAGTTATATAAATTAGAGAGCCAAGACCGGAACTTGGACCCAAATCCAAATCTGTCCAGGGTCTCATCCAAGAACATTCAGTTGAGATGATCAAATGCCTTCTCTGCGTCGACTGACATCACTGCCACAACATCATCTGTGGGAAAGGATCTTGCAGAATGTAACACATTCAAAAGTAAACGGATATTATCCTGGATATGTCTCCCCAGGATAAGCCCTGTTTGATCATGATGTACCGGTGAGGTGATTATTCATGGAACTCTTGAGCTGATTGCCTTAGCAAAGATCTTGGTGTCCTGGTTTAGAAGGGAGACAGGGCGGTAGCTAGAGCATAAAGTGTAATTTTTCCCTGGTTTGGGCAGCACTGATATTATTGCTGCATTCCGGGTGTTTGGCAAGGAATCTTTTTTATGTGCCACATTACAAATCTTAGTGAGTATTGGGACCAGTTCTTTGGAGACAGTGGTATAAAATTCCACTATAAATCTGTCTGGGCCCAGGGCCTTGCTCCCCTTAAATGACTTAATAGCTTCCATGACCTGGGCTTCTGTGAATGGGGTCTCCATCAGCTGCTTTTGTTCTTCTGATAGTTTAGGAAGAGCTATGCTCTGAAAGAACTCTGCAATTCTATCTGCATGATCCTCTTACCTTTCCTGGTCATAAAGCTGTTAGTAGTATCGGAGAAATTAATTTGCTATCTACGTAGGGGAGACTGCAACACTTTTATCTCCTTTCCCCTTCTTTATTCTGGAAATGTATCTATCTACTTCTTGTTTTTTAAGACAGAGCATGAGAAGTCTACCCACTCTATCTCCCCATTCATAATACTTTTGCTTAATAAAGTAAAGTGCATTCTCTGTCCAACGAGATATAACAAATTGTTTACCTCTTCTTTCACTTTTTTGAGTTTAGGTAAAATTGTCGGGTCCCTGGTTCTTTTATGTTCAGATTCTAACTACCCTAGCATCTCCTCTGCTTTCAATAAAGCAGCCTGATGTTGTTTCTTTTTATATGAGGCGTATGAAATAGCATGCCCCTTCACCACTGCCTTAAGGCTGTCCCATATAAATTTAGGTGTGGTACCCTTTTCTGTATTCTCCCTCAGAAAATCATTAATAATATTTCTAGTGGACACTATGAAACATTCATCATGCAGTAGGTCCACACTTAGTCTCCACTGCCCCCCACACTGGTTAGCTCCCCACCTTAGGTCATACGAAACCATATCATGATCCAACAAAGACATAGGGTGTATTTTTATGTCATGGATTACATGTGCCCATTGTTTTTGCATATGTAATCTATCTAATCTAGAACAAGAGTTAGAGACTGTTGAGTAGAATGTAAATTCTTTCTGGTTTGGGTTTTGAAGTCTCAGTGGGTCCATGTATCCCCTTCAAATCTCAATAGTTTTAATAATTTAGAACCTGCCCTGTGCTCTTCCCCCTTGACCAGTGCTTCTATCCAAAACTGAATCTTCTACACAATTCCAGTCCCCTAAACATAACACTTATCCCTCTGGAAATGTAGAAAGTAACTGAAACACCCTTCTAAAGAGCTCACCAGTGGGAAGGGCCAGGGCATAAATCGTAATTACGCATATAGGGTATCCCCTGAAGATCCCAGAAAGCTGTACCAGTCTTCCATTTCTCTTTGTGTGTATCTTTGTTTGCCCCCTCATGGGAATCAGTGTACACATTTCCTAACCACATCCTATGAAATTTCAAGTGCTTCAACATCTTCATTAGTGACCTTGCAGATGGACTAGAGGGTAAGGCTTGTCTGTTTGCAGATGGCACCAAGATCTGCAACAGAGTAGATGATCCAGATGGGGTGGGCAGAATGAGAAGAGATCTGGATAAACTAGCAAAATGGTCAGAAGAGTGGCAACTGGGATTTAATGCAAAGAAGTGCAAGATCATGCACATAGGGAAGAGAAACCCTGAAGCCACCTATAGGCTGGGAGGGGAGTTGCTAGCAGTCACAAAGGAAGAAAGAGACTTGGGCATCATCATCACTGATGATCTGAAATCATCCAAGCAGACCTCTAAAGCAGTAGGTAAGGCTAAGGGGGTGTTAGGGTGTATTAGTAGGGGTATCACAAGTCGTAAGAGGGAGGTAATAATCCTCTTTACAAGACACTGGTTAGGCCCCATCTGAGTACTGCGTACGTATTGGAAGCCACACCTTCACAAGGACATTAACCAAATTGAGGCAGTCCAGAGAAGGGCACAAAATGGTGCAGGGACTGCATCAGAAGACATATGAGGACAGATTAACAGAGCTCAATATGTATACCCTTGAGCAAAGGAGGGAGAGGGTGATATGATCGAGGCATTCAAATACCTTAAGGGCATTAACAAGGTGAAAGAGTCTAACATGTTTAGATATAAGAAAAATAGCAGGACAAGAGGACACAGCATGAGATTAGAGGGGGGCCGATTAAGGGGGAATGTGAGGAAATTCTTTTTCATAGAAAGGGTGGTGGATGCATGGAATGGCCTACCTCAAGAAGTGGTGGCTATGAATACAGTGCAGGGCTTCAAACAGGCATGGGATAGGCATAAGGGAGCAATACAATTGAGTATGAATAGATAGGCCACTGACAGAGCAAAGGCCAATGGCACATTTATAAGGTAGAAAAAGAAATGGGCAGAGTGGATGGGCCTTGCGGTCCTTATCTGCCGTCAACTTCTATGTTTCTATGTTTCTATGTTTCAGTTGCAGATAGTTTGGTCTCTTGTATACATGCTATATCACATTTGGTTCTTTGTGACTCCTGTAAGATTGTTGTTCATTTTATCACATTATTTACTCCTTTAACATTCCAAGTGCATATTTTTAACTTATCCATAGTTAATGGGTGATAAAGTCCTTCTGTCCCATTCCCAGTTTCTTCTCCTATCCTTCCCCTTTCTCCTGTTTTCACCATTTCCTGGACCAAAAACAGAAATATTAATAAAACACACAACCATACACATGGACAAACATTTAGCTTAACTTGAACCATGAATCTTACCCAACTGTCTTGACCACAGATAGAACAATAACAAAACATTTAACAACTAATGTACAACAGAAGGCAAAAGTCTTCCAGAGGCATCAGGCAGTGCCTTTGTGAAGGCTTGCATCCTCGAGAGGGCACCCTGATTAACAGCGTATAGATAGCAAGTGGATTGCAGTGCCCACTCGCTTGTCTTCTCATGAGGTGGACCTCTGGGATCCCATGCATGAACACCTCAGTGGTTATTCAGCACTGGAATTAAGAGATCACACAGACCTTGAAAGCTGGGTCTAAGGCCCAGAGGTAATCATCACACCCAAGTGTCTGTGTACAAATTGTGTCTCTTATACTGGTCTGGGAATACATTTATTATAACTTTTAGATTTTTTCATTAGTATACTGACTCGCCAATTTAGCGAGATTACAGTTAGTGACCAATTTTTAAGTCTGATGACTGATTGCAGTAGATTTTACAACTGGGCATTCAGCTCTTGGAAACATGCTTCCTTAACCAACATTGATGTCACCAGAAGTCAGCATCCTTCTGTTTGGGCAGACAAGTGAGATGGGGTGTCCCTATCTCCTTCGTTGTTCATTATGAGTCTAGAAATCTTTTTAACACATATTGACACATATTGGAAATAATCAGAAAATAAAAGGGGCACCAATAGGCAAATTAGAAAAAACCTAAATGCCTACATGAGTGACATGCTTATTATTTTAATGTGTAATCTGATAGAAAGTATAAAAAAACTTCAGTAGTGCTGGGTGCTATCTGAAAAAGTGTGGTCAAAAACTGCCTCATTTGTGAGATGCAAAAAAGCATGGCCAAAAACCATTCAGTCATGGATATACAACCTAGCACACTTCATTTACCTTACTATCAAAATACATAGTTGGCACTCCAATATTCCAATGTGTATATTTTGATAATAAACTAAAGGAAGTGTGCTAGGTTGTATAGCAGCACTTTCACTATTTCTTCTTGCATGGTTACCACAGCGTGGTTTTTCACCGTGTTGTTTCGGATTCACAATCTTAACAGGATACTGTGCTGGGGTACATTATATAAGAGGGGAAATCGGAGCTATTAACTAATGCTGAAAATATAGTTAAAGAAATACAAAATATATTCATAGTTCAACAAAAAGAAGATTATATGCATTATTTGGGGATACATTTTACTTTACAAACAGTAAACATATATTCACAAAATGTACTATTTTACTAACAAAAATAAAGACAAAACTTCAGGTCTGGTCTAGAATTCATCTAACTTTATTAGGAAACATACACTTAGACAAAAATGGTGATGATACCACAGGTTGGATATATATATATACTTCAAACTATTCTCAATGAAATCTCAGATAAGTGGTTTAAAGACTTTGAAACAATCATTGAGAACTTAATGTGGGATAACTAAAAGCTCAGAATAGCTTGGGACAGGCTATGCCTGCCCAAAGATATGGGAAGCTTAGCTTGCCCCAACATGTTAACACACTGTCAGGCTTGCATAGTTAAAAAATATTAATGTGGGCTTACGTGGAAGGAAAGGATACTGTACTGGAAGATTAAATAATCTGGATGATCAAAGGAAGTCTATCAATTATAAACATATGGTTTGCCCCAACAAAAGAAAGTACAATAGATAGCCACAAGCAAAAATAGAACTGCACAGGGGTTTTGGGGTGCTCGGTGACAATATCCAACAGTAGAAGACAAAAGACATGGCACTCACCATGCACACATAAAGAAAGAGAGAGAGAGAGAGAGATACTTGATTCAATTCAAAAATGTCTCTTGTCTTTACTTCAGCCAGTACAAAACAGGAAATAGGGTGCAACAAACTTCCTATGTATCATCCAGTCTTGGGCTTTCTCAAGGATCTGTTGAGAAAGCCCAAGACTGGGTGATACATAGGAAGTAGACAAGAGACATGTTTGAATTGAATCAAGTCTCTGTCTCTTTCTTTATGTGTGCATGGTAGGTACAGTGACTTTGGCTTTCTACAATAGATAACCCCACATTTAAAAATATAATGAAAGCAATTTTGTGTAGCAGAAAAAAAATACTAATGAAGCAACAAACTAGTTTGTATAATAGATTTTGGAAGAACCCTTTATTCCTAAAAGATAACCGAACTATTGTATACATTTTAAAACATGGGCAGCAAATGGAACACATTGATTTAAAGACATAACAAGGAAAGGAAAACATTTTTCTTCGGCAGAATGTGCAGAAAAATATAGTATAGAGCTATTTCAATTTTTCAAATGCACATAATTCTATATCTATTTTATAAAACTTAGGTGGGAACAGTCACCATAGAAGGTAGAAGAATGTGAAAAAGTATATTAGTTTTAATACAAATAAAGACTGGAGGCCAGATTTTTGAAGGCCAGAAAATGTCACACGGTACATGCATAACAAAATAAAATGATGCAAGGAGCAGGATATGTCAAAATGTGCATGAATTCCAGTTTTCTAACAGTGTTCACTTCAAAAACAGGTCTGCATGTGCCAGACTGACTTGTGTCATGCTTGCATCAAAAAAATGCCTGCCCCATGTCAGACGGGATACCTGCATCACATAAACGATGCACCATCCCCTTATTTTGGATTTTCAAAGAACTTAGATCCTGTCATTGTGCCTAAGATGCATGCTGCTGCTGTTAGACCAACCAGACCTGGTCTAACTGACACTGGAGCATATATAGAGGGCCCCCAGTAGACGGGCAAACCTGACTATGGTATTATTAATGGCATTCTGCTGCAGGAGTTATGCATTGTAGACATTGTAATACTTTTTTAAGTGCTGTAGCATGCAAAATATTGCTTCCAGAAGGCATTTAATCAGCCATAGTTTTTGACTGAATTTGCGTCATTTTTTCTCCATACATCTTTTTGACTTGAGTTGCATCATTTTCACTCCATACATCTTATTTTTGACAAAGCTAGCCTCATTCTCAGCTTGCATCATTCTTGCTCCATGCATTATATGTCTGATGCAGCAGACCTCTTGCACCATTTTTGGTGGACTTTGCCACACATAACACATTTCTTGCAAAATATGGTGCAGAGAATTTGGCACACCTGGATCTCTCACAAGATGGATTTTTGACACATCTTGCATTGGTCTAAGGGCCCTTTGAAAATCAAGCCTTGGATGTTTTGCATGGCTAGCAAAACACTTAGCCATAAAAAACAAACTCTGGTCAGAGCCAATATGGCAGTGCAGAGCATTTTTGAGTGCTGCCGAAGAATGCAGCACAGCAAGATGGCAGCAGTGATGAAACTGCGCAGTGGCAGCCATAGACATGGTCAGATATTTCCTGAAATGTCTGTGATATATCTGGAAATTTCTTGCCTGCCAGCATTACCACTATTGGCCACCAGAGAGAATTTCTTTAGATATTTTGCAAAATTTCTGGAAATATCTGACCATATCATGGCTGCCACTGTATTAGGCTGTCCACAGAGACAAAAGCCCAAGTGGAACCTTTTAACTCTGTTGCTGCCAAGTACCATTCGATTCCTCCTATAAATCTAATAAGGAACAACAATCATTTACAGTATGTATAGGGGAGATAAAAAGTAATACAAAGTTGATCCCAGTAGTTGTCATACAGAAGAACAGTACACAGTTAAAGAACACTGAAGTCATAGTGTCCTGTTTTTCCTTTTTTTGTTGCTCTGATGCAGAGATCCTTTATAAAAAATATAGTCTGCTGTTTGTTTTTATATTTCTTCTAAATCTTATTCCTGCCTATCAGAAGAATCTATCATTCCTTCCTCTATGACTGAACACTGAAGTTGTGGCATGCTACATTAAAGGAATAATGCATGACAGGGTGTGTATCATGCTGGGATAACTCCACGTCTGGAGGTTGGGCACAAGGCTGCGGGCTGAGTGCATCTAATGCCCCAGGCATGCCATTATCCCAGCATGACACACACCCTGGAGTGCATAATTCCTATTATACAATGACTTGTGGTTATATATAGAATAAAAATAATTTTAAAGATTGTTTTTATTAGTGTGGAAAAATATTTTTGTTTCTTAACAGGAGATGGAAAAAAGAAAAGAAATAAAAGCCTGACCATAGAGTTGTGGTGTTATGCTGGGATAACGCCATGGGTCCAGCCCCAGATTGACCAATCACAGTCCAAAATTCTTTCTTGCCATTGTATAATATATGATATATGCTCAGACACGTTGCACCTCCTGTTGTTTACCTCTGACCCTGCTGAGCTGACATGAGAGGTTTAAAAATCCACATTATGTCATAACGACTGCTCCAAACAGAGTAGAGCTACCAGCAGCAGGGTCATTGAAAGCAAAGAGATTATTTTATTGGACTCCCATAAACACAGTTACAATTCACCCAGCTGCCTTCTTGAGTATGCTAAGTGTGATGTCCTTGGAAGATTGTGTGGGAGCAATTTCATGAGAGCTAGCAGGCAGTACATACAGTAGATCAGAGCTCTCATGTCACAAGGAAGTCAACTACTTTTGTGCCCAGTGTGCACTCACAGTGGAGAAGGACTGATGGACCAGCCTTTCAGGTAGAGCTGTCCTGAGTTGTCAGTCAGTCCCTCCTCTTGCTGCCTCACTCCCCCATCACTGCGCATGTCTGTCAGAGTCAGTTAGTTCAGTGTGCACAGTGCAGCATAATACTGTAGTGCTGCTCTTGCAGCATGCATCTTTGTGTGAATTCAGGATAACCTTTTCGGGTTTTGACATCAAAACCTGGCCCAAATGTTAGGGTTGACTCAGTTCCCAGCTCTACTGATATGCTGCTAAGATACTAAAACCATATGGTCACACTGAGCACAGTCAAAGTTGCCTTGAACATGCAACACCCATTAGTGCAATGGCACTTCAGATCAGCTACGGTAACAAAATTAAATCAGATTTGCAGGTTTTGATTTGTAGCACATTAGAACTATACCTTTTGTGGCTAAGACCCCTCTCTCTCTCTCTCTCTCTCTCTCTCTCTCTCTCTCTCTCTCTCTCAAGCACAGCTGAGATCTCTCTCACTCTCTGTCTCTCTTGAGCAATCCATCTGCCTGCTCTGGCAGTAAAGTAACTCCATAGCATAACAAATGAAACATTATCAGAACTGTCACCATGCACTGCAGCAGCTGTACAGAAGCTGACCAATATAACAGAACCGTGCATGCATGATACTCACACATGCGCAGTTGGCTGTGGTTGCCATCTTTGGTATGGCACCAGCAGTGGTGTAATAACAACACAAAAAGTAGAGTGCAGGTGAAGGGGGTGTGCTTATGTGGAGCGTGGAGTGGAAGTGCTGCATAAACTGCACTAGTGGATTTTTGTCACAGCACTGTGAAAGAACACCAGACAGCGGTCCAGTCATGTGCTTCCACAGTGCTATACTAAACTCCTATGTTGTCGTAACAACTGCGGAGCTCTGCCCCTGCAGCCAATAAAAGTGATTATAAACATAAAAAAAGGAGATGAAGCATACTATAGATGAAGAGAAGTATGAGCAAATGTTAGCATTAATAAATCACATAGTACAAGAAGCAAAACTATTCAATATAAAATTGTAAGCAGAATGTATCACTCTCCGTTAAAGTTATATAAAATGAAACTGAGTGACAACTCATGCTGCTGAGATTGCAAATGACTAGAGACAGATTTAATCCACGCTTTCTGGTAATGTAAACTAGTACAAAAATGTGCAACTGTGAGCTGCTCATTATAGAATGAATAACAAGTATGAATATACCATTTACAGCAAATTTTGTATTATTTTCTATTATACCTTTGCCAAAAAAAGAAAACAAAACAGCAATGAAAAGAAAAATTGCACTTGTATATTCGGCATTGATGATCATAAGAAGAAGAATTATTCTTAAATATTGGAAAGAACTGGACATAAAAAAAATTATTTCCCATTCAAGAATGGAAGATGTCTTCTTTTAAAAACATTATGGAATGAGAATTTATATGAATCTTTTATACTAATGACTATAACACCAAATCAAATATGTAGAACGAAGAACTGTTTTAGTGAATGATATCATACAGTCATAAGGGCCTATGATAATAATTTATTATTATGACAATTTCAGTTGTTGTTTTTATTAGGTTATGTTGCCACCCAATCAAATAAGACACGTGTATAAGCTAATTCAATTTTTGTACACAATGTACATGATTGTTATTTATATGTACTGTATGTACGTTAAATAAAGATCATTCAATTATAAAACCTTTGATTTGCAAAAGAAAAAGCATATATGAATACTGAATATAAATATAAATATATTAATTCATACTAGAGTAACAGCACATGTTAAATATGACAGTAAACTGTAAACAGTGAGGGAGTGTACAAACTAAAGAGGGAGGAGACACTATCTGTTTATATTCAGCTAGGTGAACATAATATCAAGTAAAAACAGGTCAAATGCCTTCACATCAGGTATATCCTTGGTAAGTAGGAGAGGCCACGTTTAAGCTAAATTACATAATAGTCAGGCAGAATGTACTGTACGTGGTTCCAGTATGTGTCCTGCATATCTTTGCTGTGATACAAGTATGTTCTATCCTTCTTTCATATGTTAACATTTCATTAAAATATACAACCATTCATGTATGTTGCAATTTCCTATGTCTCTTTATTTACAGTTTGCTACAGTATATGATCTTTTTGTAGCCAGTACTAGCCATACTATCTAAGGTATAGATTCATTTTTGGATTTTATCTAGGTTAGTATTTGCAAAATCATTAACTAAAAGTAGCTGAACTCAAAGGGAGAAACAAGCTCCAGTATTTTCTCTGGCTGGTTTGTTTTTTCACTCCATCAGTTGTCTAATTAAGGACAATTACATAGGCAGTACATCAATGATTCATGCATATGACATCCATGCCAGCATGAAAAGTATTTTGGGTTCATTTTGTGTATTCTCACAGAGGTGACACAAACATATCCCATTATCTTATGATGTATGGATCTATTTTTCACAGATACTAAACTACTTATTACATGTCTCTGTACATCAACCATATTATCTTAATATTGGGATCAGCAATTTTGTTCTACCATTTACCTTCTGTAGGTTGTCTAGGCGCATTTCCTCTATTACTGTTAGGAGATATACAACTAGTATGTATCTTTTCAATGTTTTTCCTTATATTGTCATTACATTACTACATGTCTAGTTACTGCATTTTGTCCCCAATTTATTACAGCATTTAGTATCCGTTTTCTTTTGAATTTGTTATACTGTATCACAATACATTAGTATTTATATATGTAACCCCCTTGTTCCCAGGGGTTACTAGAATCCCAGTTAGAATCAGTGGCAGGCAGGGAAGGCAGCTTGTGAAATGCCAGGTAAATGGGTTTCACCCTGTCACACTCTGTTTTTGGTCTCAGCTGAGCTGGAGTGATGATGTAATCATGGTACTCTCGCAGCAGCATAAGCCAGATTGTTCAGCTGGCTTTAGAGTGAATTAGAATGTTGAGTGAGTCTCAGAGTGGAGTTCTAAGAGGAGGCTGCAGCTGCTGTGCAGCTCCTCAGTTTAGCTGTGACAAAGAGCTACTCCTTTTGTTTTTGTGGTAGTTCGTTCGCAACCTAGAAGAAGAACAAAGAAGGCAGTTTTTCTGAAGTGGTAGAAACCAGTGCCAGAAGGTTTTCTGCACCCCATCCCAGGAGGGATGGGGTTGAACTCCAAGATTCAGGGGCAATCCCCTTGATCCACTTGTTTGGTGAAGCTGCCTTGGACATCTTCATTTGTTGTGAGTACAATTTATCTGTGTAAGCCCAGGGACATCTGCAATATCTAGGGGTGAATTTATCTGGCAAAGGGACCCTGCACCTACACTTTCTGTTTAAAAGTGTCTGCCTACGTTGGAGTCCAGCATGTGACCATCCAAGTACAGAAAGTTTAATTTTCTGACACCTCTTAGGTGTGTGAAGTAGTATGTTAAGTGTGATATACATTTCAAGACAGCATCTACAGTGTTTCTACAGTTGTGTGGTGTTATTAACCAGACGAATGGCCGAGTGTCACTTCCCTGTGTCTGGAGTTACTTGGGTGCCCCGTCCAGAAGTGCAAACCTAGCATAACTGTGAGCAAACATTTTCTCCCAGGGACCTGGGTTGCTGGCCATGGTAAATGGTCCCACCAGGTGTGTGCCAGGTAGTTGCCACACTTGGTTGACTGTTTTTTTTTTTATAACAGTCTGGTCCACTGAGTCTAATGGTGGACATCTCTCTCTCTCTCTTCTTTATGTCTTGAACAAATTCATGTAAACCCCCATCCCTTTCTGTTGTCCCTAGACATTTGTGTGAGAGGAGAAGCCCTGCTGGCTAAACAAGGGGGGCCAGCGGGGGGTTACATATATTATACTGAAGAAAACCGTCTTTAAGGGATAGAGACCCAAGAGACCCTTTTTATTGTTCATAAATGTCCATTTTTAATTCCTAATTTTATGATTTCCTTTGATGTTAAGTCTTGGGTTATATTGTTTTGGATCTAACCAGATATTAGAAAACACCATGGTAAATGACACTCTTTACTGTGCTGTTTCCATTTGTTAACTGCAGTAGCTAGAGATAGTATTATTGAATTCTTAATTTGATTAAAAGAGTTTGGGGAAAAAAAATAGGGCCCAGTTCTTAAAGGGATATGCCTGGTTTAAACTGACTTGCCAAAAACAATGGTGCAAGTAGCAGTGTACTCCAGGAGTTGAAACATTCAGCATTCTGTAAAGCAGCCTGCAACATTACGTAGGCTGCTTGTGCCAAAGTGAACTTATGCCACCAGTTATGCCATAATCCCCCCGTGACATGGCGCTGGGGGTTAACAGCAGCAGTTGTGCCCTATTCTGGAAAGGCAGCCTCTGAGTCACCAATATTGCTATTCTAAACCCCCAGAGGACATCCGTCAAAGTACAGTTACACCAGCTAATAGCTGGTGTAAGTGTATTTTGCATCTTCTGGAGGGTGTGCCAATGTGCCACCTGCCCCAATCCCCCATTATATGCAACCCCCATCCCCATCTCCCAAACAGTAGAATAAGCCTCCTGACCCCAATCACCAAATAAGGTGTAAAATAGCCCTGTAGGGCTATGAGTCCCTCCTGAACCTAGTCCGCTAATGTGCAAAACAAAGCCCCTCAGGGCTATCGGACCCCCACCCCCAGTCTCCCAATGTGTAAAATGAAGCCCCTCAGGGCTATCAACCCCCCATCTCAATCCCCATAAGGTATCAGTAGCAGCTCCACAAGGATGATCTCGCCCCCCCAAGCCCCAATCCTTGAACTTAAGTCCTGGTGGTTGTGCCAGTTATCCCTGGTAGTCTAGTGGCCTCCCACATGTGCAATGAATGAAACATAGAAACATAGACTTTGACAGCAGATAAGGACTGCTTGGCCCATCTAGTCTGCTCATTTCCCTACCTACAGGATAGGCCACAGATCCTAGTTAACCAACAGCCTATTTCTTCCTACCCCCCACAAGAATTGCCTGGTGTCTGTCCCATGCATTCTTGAATCCTCCCACAGTTTTAGACCCCACAACCTCCTCAGGAAGGCTGTTCCATGCATCCACTACCCTCTCTGTGAAATAATACTTCCTCACATTGCCCCTGAACCGCCCCCCCATCTTTAAATTGTGTCCCCTTGTTCTTGCCGTCTCTTTTTCTGAAGATGCTACCTCTTGGACTTTGTTGATTCCACTGAGGTACTTAAAAGTTTCTATCATGTCCCCCTTCTTTTCTCAGGGTATACATATTAAGCTCCTTTAATCTCTCCTCATATGGCTTCTCTTGCAGACCCTGCACCATTTTAGTTGCCCTCCTCTGGACTGCCTCTATCCTGTCTATGTCCTTGTGGAGATGGGGTCTCCAGAACTGGACACAGTACTCCAGATAGGGTCTCATCAACTGTCTGTACAGAGGGATAACAACTTCCTGTTTTCTGCTGCTGATGCCTCTCCCTATGCATCCCAGTATACTCCCAGCCCTCCCTACTGCCTTCTCACATTGCTTGCTAACCTTAAGGTCATCTGATATGATTACCCCCAGGTCCCTTTCATTTTTTGTTGTTGTTACTACCTCCCCCCCATTGTGTATTCTTCCCCTGGGTTCTTGTTTCCCAGGTGCATTATTTTGCACTTCTTTGCATTGAATCCTAGCTGCCATACTTCTGAACATTCCTCCAACCTTGCCAAGTCACTTCTCATCCTTTCCATGCCTCCTTGTGTATCAACCCTGTTTCAGATCTTTGTGTCATCTGCAAAGAGGCATACTTTTCCTTTCAGTCCCTCTGCAATGTCACTTATGAAGACATTAAAAAGGACTGGACCCAATACTGAACCCTGCAGTATCCCACTAGTAATCCCTCTTTCTTCAGAGTGGATTCCATTTACAATTACCTTCCGTGTCCTGTTGTCCAACCAGTGTTTTACCCAGGCTACCTCCATGGGACCCACTCCCAGGCTGGTTAATTTGACTATTAATCTTCCGTGTGGGACTGTGTCAAATGCCTTGCTAAAGTCTAGGTAAGCCATGTCCACAGCCCCTCCCTGGTCTACTACTTTGGTCACCCAGTCAAAGAAATCTATTAGATCTGGTCTGACATGACCTTCCGTTGTGAACCCATGCTGCCTTGGGTCCCAGCCCCACTGGCCTCTAGGTACTCAACTATTCTTTCCTTCAGAAGTGACTCCATCACTTTCCCTACCACAGAGGTCAGACTGACAGGTCTGTAGTTTCCTGCCTCTGTCTTGGTCCCACTTTTGTGAAGGGAATCACATCCGCCTTCCTCCAGTCCTCGGGTACCACACCATCCTCCCATGATTTATTAAAAAGAGTTGCCAGTGGTTTCACTAGTTCCCCTTAATTCTTTTAGAATTCTGGGGTGAATTCCATCAGGCCCCATTGCTTTGTCCACCTTCAGTTTTAGGAGTTCTTGCAGAACCCTTTCTTCTGTGAAAGGACTGGGATCGACCCCCCTATCAAGAGTGCTTCCGTTAATTGGATTAGGCACTTCCCCCTCCTCTTTTGTGAATACTGAGCAGCAATATTCGCTCAGTATCCCTGCTTTTTCACTGTTCCCCTCTGCCCACCCACCATTCATTCTGTTCAGCCTCACTATCCCTCCCTTTGTCTTTCTATGCTCACTGATGTACCTATAAAAGGTTTTATCCCCCTTCTTAACTGAGTTGGCTATCTTTTCCTCAGTTTGGGCCTTTGCTATTCTGACTTCCCTCCCTACTTCCTTCTGCCTTAACTGGTACAGCTCTCTGTCCTGCTCTTTCTGTGTTTCCTTATACTTCTGGAATGCTATGTTTTTCTTCCTGACTTTCACAGCCACCTCTTTTGAGAACCATAGTGGCTTTTTTTTTCATTTTGATTTGTTTATTTGCTTCACACAAAAGCTTGTTGCCTCAGTGGTGGCAGTTTTGATGATTCCCCATTGTTGCTCTACACCTCCTTCTAGCCTGTTTGCTAGTACTTTTCTGAGGCACTCTCCCATCTTGCCAAAGTCAGCTCTCCTGAAGTCCAGTACCCTCACTTTTGTATGGCTTGACTCTGTAGCTGAGTTTAATGTGAACCACACTGTTTGATGGTCACTTGTTCCCAGATGGCAACCCACTTCTAGATATGAGATCCTTTCACTGCCCCCATTTGAGAGTACGAGGTCTAAGATTGCTCCCTCATGAGTGGGTTCTGAAACTAGCTGTCTGAGGCCTGCCACCTGTAGGGCATCAAGAATGGCCCTGCTCTTGGATGTGGTTGCAGCAAATGTGCTCCAGTTAACATCTGGCATATTCAGGTCTCCCATCAACAGTATCTCCCCTTTCTCTGCCATTCTAAGAATGTCTTCTGTCATATCCTTGTCCATTCCTTCCCCCTGACATGGGGGTCTGAACACAACCCCTGTGCAGATTGTGGTGCCCTTTCCAGTCTCCAAGGTGTCCCACAGTGCAGCCTCCTCTCCTCCCTGTTTACTCTTTTGTTTGGTTGCTTTTATCCCTTCCTTTGCATAGAGAGCTACTCCTCCCCCTCTTCTCCCTTGCCTGTCTCTCCTGCAGGTTATGTACCCTGATATGTTAACATCCCAGTCATGGTTCTCTGTGTACCATGTTTCTGTGACTGCTACGATATCCAGGCATCCCTCTTCCATCAAGGCCACCAGCTCAGGGAGCTTGTTGCCCAGACTATGGGCATTGGCACTCATTACCCTCCATTTCCTGATGGCCTTACTCATTTTTGCCCCATCCCTGTCCTTCTTGCCTTTGTCACTTTCTCCATTTACCCCTGCCCTTCTCCCTATCAACACCTCTATGTTGGTGTTTACCACACTTACTACCATGGTTTTGGGGGGGCTAGGATTTCCCTGCTCCTTTCCAGTGCCTCCCCCCTTGGCTAGTTTAAATGCTTGCCAATGAAGCATTTAAACCTATCATCTAGGATCCTGGTTCCCCTCCTGGACAGAAGCAACCCATCATGCCAGTATAGGCTTGCATCACTCCAGGTGGACCCCCAGTCCCCAATGAAGCCAAATCCCTGAGCTCCACACCAGTTTTTCAACCACTGATTGAATCCCATGGTGCAGAACACCCTAGTCTCTCCTATGCCATAGATGGGCTGCACCTCCGAGAAGGTTACTGTGCGTGCTACTTGTCTAAGGCCCTTCCCCAATTCCACAAACTCTTCCTGCACTTCTCTAATCCCTTTCTTAGCCAGGTCATTTGTCCCTAGGTGGACAGTGACATCCAGCTCCCTCCCCTGTGCAGCTGCTCTGGCAATCCTGAGGATTCGCTCCCTGTCCCTCCAAGCCATGGCGCCAGGCAGGCACCTTACCTCCCTCTCCCCTTCCTTCCCCAGGTCTACCTTCCTAACAATGGAGTCCCCCACCAGGAGTTGTTTCCTTCCCCTGCGGGGTCCCCTGCCACCCTCCTGTGGGTCTCCTTTGTGGAGGTTCCCAGCATCCTCCTTGGTCTTCACTGTGGGTGCCTCCATAGAGAAACCACACTTTACCAGAATGGCATAGGAATTGTGGAGCGGTACAGCTGGAGGGATACGCCTCTGTTCCACCACCCTCACCCTCCCTGAGCCCACTGTGGCCCAACCGCTCCTCTTTCTTGGCAACATCTCAGGCAATGGCAGTGGCACTGGTGGTCCCTGGATGGAAGAGGAGGTCCCACAAATCCTGGCCAACTCAGCCTGGAGATGAGAAACCTCCTCCTTCAGCCCAGAGAGGTGTCTGCAGATGGGACAACACCATATCCTCCAGAATGTCTCCCGGAAGACTGCTGCTCCACAGCCACTGCACTGCACCACTCCCATCATGTCTTATTTCTGGCACCTTAACTGTTTGCAATCCTTACTCTTTCCTCTGTTTTTTTTCTCTCTCTCCTTACTTTCTGCCTGTGTGCCCTTTAAGCTCCTGATTGTCCTGTTCTGAGACAAGAATATCCTATATTTCTCAGTAGACCCCTTACTTGTTCAGAGGCAGACCTCCAGCAGCTAGAGAGGACCAGAGAGCTACTCTTGCCCTTCTAGGATGGTGGGTCTTTGTTGACTCTGTGGTCACTCACTTCCTGCTCCCAAACAGGAAGTTCCTGTTGTCAGTCAAATTCTGTGCCTATAAAAGTAGAACTAGCTTTGGGTGGGAGGGTGGAGGGAAGGGAAGGAGGGCAATATAGTCCAAGTAGAGAAGTCCAGTCACACAGTAGTCCTTTCTCCTGGTGTCTTCTGC
The DNA here is from genome assembly GCA_016271365.2 of Neoceratodus forsteri. Lineage (NCBI taxonomy): Eukaryota > Metazoa > Chordata > Ceratodontiformes > Ceratodontidae > Neoceratodus > Neoceratodus forsteri. The sequence goes on along the minus strand of CM028137.1, from coordinate 552,699,075 downwards.
CAAGCTACTAGCAAGATTTACACCTAGATAACTGTTCAGAAAACCATTCAGTTCAGTTAACTCAGACAAACGCACACTTTTTTTGTTTTGTTTGTTAGTTTTTTTACCCTAAATTAAAGTTCCAAGTACAAGAGTTCTACTTCTTTAGTCCCAGCAGAGAAGTCCAATCACACAGCAGTTCTTTCTCCTGGTGTCTTCTGCCAAGCTACTAGCAAAATCTTTCTAAGGCAGTCTTTAAATGTAGCTTCCTTCTAGCTAAGCCACTCCCCCTACTTATTAGATCTTTCTACAAGTAATTTAAACCTCACAGCTATCAAGTCCTTTCAATCACCTGAGATTTACACCTAGATAACTGTTCAGAAAACCATTCAGTTCAGTTAACTCAGACAAACGCAGACTTTTTTTTGTTTTGTTTGTTAGTTTTTTTTTACCCTAAATTAAAGTTCCAAGTACAAGAGTTCTACTTCTTTAGTCCTAGCAGAGAAGTCCAATCACACAGCAGTCCTTTCTCCTGGTGTCTTCTGCCAAGCTACTAGCAAAATCTTTCTAAGGCATTCTTTAAATGTAGCTTCCTTCTAGCTAAGCCACTCCCCCTACTTATTAGATCTTTCTACAAGTAATTTAAACCTCACAGCTATCAAGTCCTTTCAATCACCTGAGATTTATACCTAGATAACTGTTCAGAAAACCATTCAGTTCAGTTAACTCAGACAAACGCACACTTTTTTGTTTTGTTTGTTAGTTTTTTTACCCTAAATTAAAGTTCCAAGTACAAGAGTTCTACTTCTTTAGTCCCAGCAGAGAAGTCCAATCACACAGCAGTCCTTTCTCCTGGTGTCTTCTGCCAAGCTACTAGCAAAATCTTTCTAAGGCAGTCTCTAAATGTAGCTTCCTTCTAGCTAAGCCACTCCCCCTACTTACTAGATCTTTCTACAAGTAATTTAAACCTCACAGCTATCAAGTCCTTTCAGTCACCTAAGATTTACACCTAGATAACTGTTCCTGGTGTCTTCTGCCCAGCTGTCATTCATTGAGCACACACTGTTTATAGTAGTATATGCTGATATGGAGCTCAGTCAGTGGCTGGCCATGGTGGTTAGAGGTGGGCTGTGCAAGTTGCCAGTTGGGGATAGGTTGGGGGAGTGGGTGGTCTGTCACTGCCAGATGGTGGGTGGGGGACCAGTAGACTACTAGGGATAACTTGGATATCATTATCATTTTACTACAGTTTGCACAACTGCCAGGACATGGGTTTGGGGATTGGGGCTTGGGGGGGTAAGATCAGCACTGTGGGGCTGTTACGGATATATTATGGGAGTTAAGATGGGGGGTCAATAGCCCTGAGGGGCTTCTTTTTACACATTGGGGGACTGGGGGTGAGGGGGTTTGATAGCCCTGAGGGGCTTTGTTTTACACATTGGAGGACTGGGGACATGGGTCCAATAGCCCTGAGGGGCTTTTCAGGCTTGGGGACTGGGGCTGCAGGAGGCACATGTGCCCTGCCTGTGTGCATGTTGCAGGCTTGTGGCCAACCATTCATGTATGCCCTCTGTTTGGTGTACCTGTGCGGTTGGTGCAAGTTGCAGTACTTAGATTCGGGGACCCTGCCCCTTACAGAATCAGGTGCAGGGTCCTTGGCATAACAGGATTTGGTGCAAGTTGCCTTTGGCCCATAATATTTGATAGTGTCAATACTGGATTCTCATTATTTAGAAAACATTGCTGGGATGGATTTTGTTCTAAGGTGTTTACAGCCTCAAGGTACAGTTTTCCATTGCTCATGTGAATGCTTGTTTAAAGCAGCAGTGCAACAAAATTTGTCAAAAATTTTTCATTCTAACATTTTTTAGGCATCTTCCAGTTTTATTTGCTGGTACAATGTTCTAATTCCACCAAAATATGAGTTTTTAAAAATGTTTTATTTAGTTCTTTTTATCAAGAAAAGACAGCCAATACATTTTGTATAGCAATTCCATTGTAGACCTTGCAAAGGTTAAGATCAAGAAAATAAAAAAGACTAATGGTGTACAGCATAGGAGGTACCCAGACACATCCATTTGATGGGCATGCTAATATTTTTATTAACTGTAGCTGACACTAGCTTTTTTGGAAAAACATTTTTTCTTTGCACTATTGCTTTAACTTTGCTATCCTAATAATAAAGTATGGATCAGATCATCCATTCCTCCAAGTTTCCAATCTAAATGTAACCTAGACCAAGCAATCCTAGGAGTGCCACCTCTCCATAAGAATTTGATAATTTCCTATCTTTAGCAAACAGGAATCTCCTATCTCACCTTCCAATGACTGAATTAACAAATTCTGGTCAGAGCCAATATGACTGTGGAGAGCTTTTAGGAGTGGCAATAGCAGTGAACAGAATATGCTGTGCTCCGGCTGCACAGTAGTCAGCTGTAATACTGCAGTGATTATAGTACTGTGCATGCGTGATACTCGCACATATGCAATTTGCCCCGGAGTCAGCTTTGCGCAACATGGCGGTGCTGACATAACTATGTGTAACAACGCAGTCCCCATGGGTTACTAGAATCCCATTAGTACTAGTCTTACACAGGTAGGAAAAGGTAGCTGGTGTGGAGCTCATTAGGGGGTTTTCTACATAATAACATCATTGTTTACTCAGCTAGCCTGAGAGAAGGATGATTATGTCATTTAGAAGTCTCACAGCAGCATAACCATTTTAGAGTCAACTGCTCTTGGGGAGCTTAGAATGTTCATCAGTAAGTTCAAATGTGGCAGTCAGAGTGGCAGGAGGTCTGCCATTGAGGCTCTGTCAAAGGGAGCCCTGTTATTTCTCACCCTACTTTGGTAAAATCTTCAGTTTGCATGCAGGACTCTTTAGTTTCACTCCAGGGGGAGTGAGAGGGAATGCAGTTCTTGTGGATCCAAGGTGCAAGCCTCTGAAGTTCCTGAGGTTCACAGCTGTCTTACAGAAGAACAATGAGTAGAATCTGACAGCTACCAGAGAAAGAAAGGTGCCTTTTGTTCTTTCCATGACTGGAAGGAAGGAATAACTAATCTGTGAGTACAGAAGCTGAGACTGTTCTCTGAGGGAGTTGTCTGAGGTGTGTGTGCCCTAGCTAAGGCTAGATCACACTGGTCAGGACCCCTTTCACCACAACTGTGCTGAATTTAAAGTTAAAGTTGGGAGTCTTTGGTAATTCATTGGGGATCGGAGACTCATTTGGTGTAATCCTGAAGGAATGGTAGAGGATGTTTGGGGCAAAGGGTGGGAGGAATGCCATCTGGAGTTTCAGGCAGGGTTAAGTGGTTCATGGACGGGCACCAGTGTTCCCTGGGCAAAGACCATGTACCAGGAGGATTTTAAAGTGTGTGGCACATCCCACAGATATACATTTTGGAAATGGAAAGGTGTGGAAAATGTTTAAAGTATGTGGCACAGCCCACAGATATACACTTTGGAAGAGGGATAGAGATGTTTTTGTGGAAAACAGTACTTACTCCCTACTTCAAGTCACAATGCTTTGTTGTGACATCACAGTCTGTTGCCATGAGAGTTACTTTGATGTCACAAGCAGTGCATTACAATCTCAGATAGGGAGAGAGCAACAGAAACAGATGAACTCTTCAGGAACAAAAATCCTGTTTTCATGCAAATGCCCTCAGCAATAAATAATGGGGAGGAGGAATAAAGAACTAATGTGAAATACAAGCTGAACTCTATCTAAATATTACGCTTTGCTAAGGTTCTCCTGAAGGTGTCAGCTGCACTTTAAGCTTATTTTTCCTTGTGTTTTTAATCACTGTCATTTACTAATGCTAGCACAGAAACACGCAGATGGTTTTAAAATGAAGCTTCAGTTGGTTTATAGTTTTTCTTAGGGAATGAACTTTTTAGTCAGTGAAATTTGACCTTGGGATAGCTTTCTGTTGATGGAACTCATACTGTCTTGACTGGCATAGTAATTTGCAAAGCTGAGGCTGTTTAGGAGTACAATAGGGGTTATGCCAAACAAATGTAAATATCCCTAAAAGTATACAAGTTACAGATAATAAACCTGCATGAAAGTTGTTCAGGACAAAAAGACCTTTCAAATGAATCTATTTGTTAAGCTGCAGCAATTTTATTTTTTAAACTATGGCAATCTGATCATCTCAATTTTCATTTTTCTTAGGAGTTATGCCAAACATATATACATATCTCTAAGAGTATATGTGTTACACATAAACCATCATATGAAAGTTGTTCAGGATAAAATACCTTTCCAATGAGCCTATTCATTAAGCTGCACTAATTATATTTTTTAAACTATGGCCATCTGATTACCTGAATTTTCATTTTTCTTCACAATGTTCACCTTTCAGACGGCTATATTTAAAAAACTCTAATGAATTCAGATTAGTAACTACCCTCATTTGAAAGGTTGTTTTGTCCTGAACAACTTTCATGTTGGTTGTATATTGGTAATTGCTATACTTTCCGAGATATTTACATTTGTTTGGCATGACTCCTACTGTGTTCACTCAGAGAGAAAAAAATGAGGTTGTTTGGAAGACCATATTTTACAAAATAGAAAGAATTACAATTAGTGACTACCCTCATGTGAAATGTCTTTTTGTCCTGAACAACTTTCATGCTGGTTATTTTGTGCACCTTGAATACTTTTAAAGATATTTAGATTTGTTTGGAAGGTGTGCACATTTGCTCTCAAAGAAAAGCTCTTAAGAAAGAAAGGAGTATTTTTTAACTGCCATAGGGATTTGCAGTTATGGAAGAATACACTGAAAAGTACTAAAAAATGTGTTTCACAGAAAGCCCTTTTCTCAAGCTAAAGCTGGATGACAGTAGGCTCCACCCACACCATAAAAAGAGGGTATGAGGCATTACATCATCTTAACTGTATCAACATTACTCCACAAGGATAGCGCTGGATCCGAACCTCGGAAGGTCATGAGGGCTACACCAATGCCATCCCCCACACCACAGGAGCCGACACTGAAGCACTGGATCCGAACCTCAGGAGGTCATGAGGGCTGCACCAGTGCCCTCCCCTACACCACAGAAGCTGACACTGAAGCACTGGATCTGAACCTCGGGAGGTCATGAGGGCTGCACCAGTGCCCTACCCCACACCACAGGAGCCGACACTGAAGCGCTGGATCCGAACCTCAGGAGGTCATGGGGGCTGCACCAGTGCCTTCCCCCACACCACAGGAGCTGACACTGAAGTGCTGGATCTGAATCTTGGGAGGTCATGAGGGCTACACCACTGCCCTCCCCCACACCACAGGAGCCAACACTGAAGCACTGGATCTGAACCTCGGGCGGTCATGAGGGTTGCACCAGTGCCTTCCCCCACACCACAGGAGCCAACACTGAAGGTACATAGCCATTGAAATCACTGTGGAAGCATCCAAAGTTGTGACTGAGCTGGTCTTGGCACTGTTTGAACTGCAGCTTTTGGCACCTTTTCTCTGCTCTGCTGTAGTTTTAAATGTTGACACAGCAGTGGAGATAATTTTCTCCACTAACTTTTTGCTACCTGCTGCCTTGTTAAAGCAGAAACTGAAAGATTCCTTAAGTATATTAGAGAACCTGGCTGCACTTTAGTTTATTTTATTGTAGGTACCTTAAGGGATAGTTTCTTTAATTGTAGTCTTGCTCCCTGCTGCCCTGTTGAACTGGAAAATGCATGTTTCGTTGAATAACTAAGAGAACCAGCTTTAATTTATTTAAATGCATGTTTCATTGAGTAAGTGAGAGAACCAGCTTAAATTTATTTCTTTGTGGCTAGTTCTGCAAAAATTTAGACTATTTTTAGTCCTGCTGCCTGTTGCCCTGTTAAACCGGAGTCCGCAAGCTACTAACATGTTAGTGAATCCAGGGTGCACCTAGAGTGTAAGAGGGGATTATTATTAATTTCAGTCTCTCCTGCTACTAAGTTGCTCTATGCAGTATAACCAAACAGAGACTGTGCTAGATCACTCAATTTTAGCAGGCTGCATTTCAGAGGCAAATCAATTCTTAAAAAAAATAAATAAATAAATAAAAGGAGGCAGAGATGTAAGCACTCTAGCTTTTTGTCCTGCCCATCCATTACCTTATTTAACCAGTCTCCATTTCCTCCCCCTCTCCATAGCACTGGATCTGAACCTCGGGAGGTCATGAGGGCTGCACCAGTACCCTCCCCCACACCACAGGAGCCGACACTGGAGGTAAGCAGCTGTTGAAATCACTGTGGAAGCATCCAAAGTCGTGACTGAGCTGGTCTTGGCACTGTTTTTCCCCGCCGCTGCTTCACATTGGCTGCCTCACCACCCCCACCACCACCCTTGGAAAACTTCATAATATAAAGCGTGGGTCACATGGCTGAAATAACCTATCAGCCAACTTTCCCATTTGCAGCTAATACAACTCCACCACTAGTGGCCGCTACTCCCAGACATCACACACAATATTAGGAACAAAATTATTTCTCCCCTCATAACTTTACTCCTTCTCACCATGCTGATCACATCCACAACCCTACCTAGTTCCACCAGCACGGGTGCATTGCCTGCAGGCTGGTCTAATAGTGAATATCCCCTACCAGGCCCCCTCAAAATGCTCCACTTGGACCATAATTATGCCAACGCATATGACCACCCATGCAGACAAATAAACCATTGGGCACACATACCTCGTAGCTCTACTACCTTGATGCCAATTGAGACTCACCCTCTGACCCCAGCCCACAGCTACCCTCCGGGGGAACAGTTTCCTTTGTCTCCAGCCCTTGTAGTCCTCCTCTTACACTTCCTCCCTATCCCAGTCATCGTAACTAAAACTAATACCCCCATAGCAGCCCTAAATAAACCAAAACTACTCAGACAGGCACGTCTCCGGAATGTACTCCTCCTTCTCCTCATTTCCAGGAATGTTCATCTTAACCCGGTTCCCCCTTCCCATGGAGCCAACCAAAAGGGCATAAATGGAAACCTAAAGCTGGCTGCACTTAACATATGTAGCCTGCAGAAAAGTTCATCTCTCTTCAGGGTCGGATTGCACAGCACTCCCCAGACATCCTGGCCTTATCCGAGACCTGGCTCTCAGAGAGTATCCCAAGTGGATCCATTGCCCTTAATGATTACACCTTACATCAGGCTGACAAGCTTAGCAAGAGGGGTGGAGGCTGTGCCATCTATACTAGATCCTTCCTTCATGCCCTCCCAGTCCCCATCCCTCAACCCTCATATGGAGCTCAAACCCTAGCAATTAAGATAAGCTTTGGCATACCAGGAAAAATACTATACGTGTTGTCAGTATATATTCCCCCCAGGAACCAAAAGCCTGCTTTTGAGTCAATACTGGAGAGCATTGCACACCTACCTCCCAACTGCGCAGTCATCTTACTGGGTGATTTCAATATAAACTGGTTATTTCCTACATCTTCCACATTCAAAGAAGCAGTGCTCACCCATGACCTCACACAAATGGTCCCATCCCCAACCAGGTTGGACCCCAAATCCGGAACATCCACCCTTATCGACCTTATCCTCACTAACCACCCGCATAACCTTTCCCATATCAAGGTGCTCCCTGACTCGATAAGTGACCACTCTCCAGTTACCTGTTGGTGGTCTAATAAAATTCCCCCAAACCCCCCTAAAACTACAGTGCAAAGATGCCTAAGGAAAGGTGCCCTCCCTCGCCTGAAGTCTTGTCTTGCCTCCTTTGACTGGTCTCCCATCCACACTGCCCAAACAGTTGATGATGCCCTCACCTATTTCATCTCATCCTTTAACTCTGCTTGTGACCTCTTGGCCCCCATTCAAGACAGATAGTAAAAACACTGGACACCTCCTGGATTTCCCAGTCACTACTAGACTGCATGAAAAAGAGGGATAATTTATGGCACAAGGCCCTTGCCTCTCAACTCCCCCAAGACAGACAGAAGTACAGGGATGCTTGAAACAGCTGCACATGGTCTATCCGTCAAGCCAAAGCCGAGTATTACAACCAAGCCCTTACCTCCTCCTGGGGCTCAGGAAGTAAATTCTGGAGAAACATAAAGGAATTGACAGGGAAAAATATATCCCCAACACCCATCCAGCTTTAAACAGATGGGGTTATCTCCCAGGACCCAAATTTTATTACCGAAGCCCTCAATACTGCCTTTACAGATCTCAGTCATATTCTCCCCCCTAACTTCTTTAACCTGATCAACAACCACCCCATAAACACCCCTACCCATTTCAGCCATCCTCCTTTCCGCCTTCATATCATCTCCTGTAATGAGGCAAAACGCTACCTAGACAAAGCTTTGGCAAATACACGTTACAGTAGTGATAGCCTGGACCTCAAGCTCATCCGGCTAACACTGGATGGGACCTTGCCTCATCTCACTAAAATATTTAACCTATCCTTATGTCACAGCCAGTTCCCCACTTCTTGGAAAGAGCAGTTATAACTCCAGTATTAAAGATTGGGGACCCCACCTCCCCCAGCAACTACAGGCCAATATCCATCCTGCCCCCTATCTCAGAAGCCCTAGAGAAAATAGTGGCGGACCAGCTCACAGACTACCTGACCAAATACAATCTCCTCTGCCAAGAACAACATGGGTTCTGGAGGGGTCACATCACCTCAACAGCCCTTGTCGAATTCACCTCCTATATACATGAGGCCCTTGATCATGGCTCAGCAGTGGGGGCTCTCATTATCAATCTGACCAAAGTTTTTGACACTGTCAGTCATGAGCTTCTTCTCCACACTCTTCCATCACTAAACATCTCTACTGAAGTCACCACCTGGCTCAAGGACTATCTCTTAGACAGTACGCAGCAGGTAAAAACTAATGAAACCACATCCTCCAAGAAAACAGTCTGATTAGGGGTCCCACAAGGGTCCATACTAGGCCCATTGCTTTTCACTCTCTTTTTGAATTCCCTCCCCAAATCCTGTAGTGGGAAGCTTCTGCTATATGTTGATGATGCCGTAGTCTTTTGGAAACATCATCATCTCAACTCTCTACAGGCTGCCCTGCAGACCTTCTTTGGTGAGCTCAAAACCTGGTTCTCGGAACACCACTTAATACTTAACTATAAGAAGACAAAAGCCATGATCTTCACGCACCACCAAAACCCACTCGGTAATATGCCATTAATCATCACAAACTCCCGTAGCACCACTCTAGACCAGGTCTACAGTTTCAAATACATGGGTGTCATGTTGGACTCCTCCCTTACCTATCATGCTCACATCCAGCAAGTATCCTTCTCTGTCAATGCCAGGTTAGGGATCCTATATAGGCATAGGCACTGCATTCCGCCACTTGCACTGCATCTAGCAGTATCCTCCTCAATACAACCCCTGGTGGACTATGGCATAGTAATTTATGGGTCTGCTGATCATACTACCCAATGCAGCATCAACCTCACCCTCAACAAAGCCTGTCACCTGGTCTCGAACTGTCACAGACTAACCAACACTTGTGAACTTTACAAACTCAATGGCTGGCTAAACTTCCAAAATAGGGTGAAGTATCACACCTGCCTTCTAGCACGGAAGTTAGTACACAAATAAGCACCGACAGGCCTCCACCCTCTTATCAAAACTGCTTCGCTCAGAAGGGCCCCAAGACACTAGACAAACACACCCATACTTGTGCCTCACTGTAGAACCTCCCTTGGGCAATGGTCTTTCCGATATCGAGCCCCTCTGTGGCCTAACAACCTACCATCCACAATCTCCCCTACATCCAGTTTGGGGCAGTTTAAAGCTGGTCTTAAGACACTCCTCAACTCGGAAACCTGTGACTGTAGATAACTCTAACCGGGTTCCAGTGCCTCAATTATTGCCCCCCCCCATGACTTCTACACTTCCCCTAAGCCACAATCCTCTATTCACACCTTAAACATATCTTGACACAGGGCCTACTTTGTAAGACCCTCTGGAACTGAATTACTGTCATGTGAATCAAAGTGTTGACCAGGGACCTCTATAAAGATCCCAGATGATGTAACGCCAGATCCTACATGGCACCAAATGTTGAAGTCCTCTATCAATGTTTCAAGCTAGTACCGTACCATATGTTTGGGTTTGTATTGCTACCAAATGTAAAATAGTTTGCACCTAGTGTTTAAGTTTGTGATACCTGATGTATGTTCTTACTGATGTGGAGCCTTTGCAAAGGAGTCGTTGACTCAAAGGATTGTAATTCCGATATCTTTCACATAAACAAACAAACAAGGATATTGTTAATTTCTGCCATCTCTCTAAAGGGTTCTTGGGATAGCAATTTCAAAAGGATCTGTCCAAGATTCATTTGTGACTATTTTCAAAAGGAAAATGTGCCCAAACCTGCTAGACCATCTAATAGATAGTCTAGCAGTATCCAGTTTGCATACAAAAACAAACGTAAATGCATCCAAACAGTTGGCATCAGCAGGGCTAAAATCTCATAACATTTCACATTTTTTTGAATTTCAGGAAATTCCATTCTCTATTACTAGTTCTATCTTTCCCCATTTAACTAGTCACTAATCAGCTGCCATACTGGCCCTCGGAACCTTGGCACCTCTTTTTCTACTCTCTTGCCGCCTCTGAAGCAGGAGATACAGTCCTCACTGTGGGTCCCTCTGTAACCTAGGACCCTCACCCAAATACATAAACAGTTACTGAGGGCTGAAATGAAAATAATTGTACCCTTCCATGTAGGCAAAAATAAACATGATGCCTCAACTTCTATGCATATGAAGGTTGTAAATACTGCAATAATATTATGTAACACATATAGGTTCTCTGTGAACAATTGGAATGTATATATTACGCCTAACATGTTGTTGTAAGATTGTTTTTTTTTTGTATCCTGTTTATCATTTTGTATACTGCACCTTATTGTATGTATGTATATTTGTCCTTGACCACAGCAGGTCCACCTTGTAAATGAGCTTGCTCAGTGGTGATCACCTGGATAAATAAAGATTTGATTTGATTTGATTTGATGAAGACATTTAAAGGTAAACATGTTTTTTTTGGTGTCCGGTCAAAACCGCAACAGTAAATACATGCAGTCAAAAAATGTGCGGTCACAACAGTTCCACATGGTTTTGAAGTTTGCATATCTAATCTAGCATGGGTTTGGACTGCATGGTTTTGTACTGACTGCATGGTGCAGTTATTTACCACACAGTCTTGACATAGCACCTGTTTTGTTTGCCTTATACATTATCTGTTCCTGTTAATCTTTTTGCTTTGAAGTCATAATCTTCTGCTTGTGGCATCAAAACCTGGCGCTACAGAAATAGTTTTACTCAATAGTACAATTGGTGTAGAGATAGAGGAAGGGAATTTACCCATTGAGTCCATTTCACATGTCTCAGTGATGGAAACTCTCAGTCATTCCCTCATTGATATATTTTCCAAGTTGTTCTTAAATTTCTTTAGAGTTTCAGATTCCACTGTCCATCTAGGATTCCATTCTGAATGTCCACCACTATTTGTGTAAAAAAAAAATCCTATTATCCTTTTTCTATGGTTTACTTTATAGTTCCCTACTTTGTGTGCACTTTGAAAAATGTTTATAATTTTACAAAATCTTCTCATAATTCAAATATTTTTAAGAATTGCAGTAGGATGGTTTTCCTACTTTGTGTTTGCTGAAGGACCCATGCAGTAGGATGGGTTTCCTACTTTGAGTTTACCAAAGGACCCATCTGGGTTATCTGTACAAGTCACTGTATTGGTTAAATTTAAGAGACAGGAGGAATATTTATATTGTTGTGTATATGTTCAAGTGTTATAAGATTTGGGTACCAGATTATATTCAGGAAAATGTGTATCTAAGAATTATAAAAAAATGGTCGTAGGTTGGGGGGGTAGCATTTTTACCACCCCCAAAAAATTATAGATATTGGGAGGACACATTTTTTTACTATGGGTCCCAATTTGTGGAATTCTATTCCACATTACTTCAGACCCCTTAAGGGTAAAATTCACCTAGGCAAGATAAAACAAGCACTTGTCAATGCCAAATGTTTGCTTGCTGGCATTGGCATTGGTGGGGTGTGCCTTTGGGTCATCAGGAATAATGGCCATGCCATTTCACCACACCATACCCTGCAGACACCGACAAGTGTTACGGTGTGCCTTGGGGTCTGTGGCCCTTATGCTCACCCCATTCCATCAGGAAATATGGTGAGATGGGTGCAGTATAGGAGAATGGGGTGAACTTTGGGGCCAAAGAGTCCAAGGCACACCTCAATGCCTCTCACTGGCTGCAGGGTGTGGGTGGGGGTGGAATGGTATGAGCATTGCAGGTGACAATCCCAAGTCACACCAATGATGCTTGTCAGCCTCTATAGGGTGGGGCGTTATGGTCGGAAATCCTAACACCTCAGGCATTCATTGGTATTTTCACTCCAAATTTTCAACACGGGTTTTTTGTGACCCCCATCTTATGAACAGTGGTAATATCAGTTTGTTAGTTGAAAGCTGATTTTGCACAGTGACTACGGCATTTGGCACCACACATTTCGAACAGGATGTGAAAAATGACAGCTGTACTGTTCATGGGGAGGTGAAAAAAATGGCAATTTTGAAAATCTGCAGTGAAAATAGTAAAAAAACTGGTGAAGTCACGAGCGTGTGTAGAAACTGCTCAACGCACACCCTTAATGTAATTACTTTGGGGATTTTTAACAGCAGATTGTCAGCACAGGCATTTTGGGACCTCTGCTCATGAACAGTTTCACTGTCATTTTCTTACTCTGTTCTAACATACTAACATACTAAAATGCCAGCAGAATAGGCCTAACGGTCTTTCGTGTCTGCTTGTTTGGTCAGCCCCCACCCTGGGTGCTGACCTTGCTGTCCCCCTCGCCTTCTCTGGCTTCTCCCTTCCCAGTTCCAGATATTCTTGCTACATTGGATTTTGCTTCCAGAACCCTTCCCCTGTACCTGTCCCACCCCCTCTTGAACCCCTCCACTGTCTCTGCCTCCACCAGCCCCCTAGGCAGGGCAGTTCTGAACAGTGGTTTCCCACAGCGACCACACATTTCTGCTCAGAAAGTGTGAAAACACATTTTGGCCATGTTGTGAAAAATTACAGCTGTACTGTTCATAAGGAAGTGAGGAAAAATGCCAGTGGTGAAAATCTGGACTGAAAATATTACAAATTCATGAACTTACGAGGGTGCTTGGAAACAGCGCAATGCTCGCTCGTAACACAATTTTATGGACTTTTGTCATCAAATTTTCAACATAGCCATTTTAAGACCTCTGATCATGAACAGTGTCACTGTAATTTTCTTAATCTGTCCCAAACATTGATTTCGCACACCGACTGCACCATTGGGCGTTACATGCACGGAAACACATTTTGGTCGAGATGTGAAGAATGACAGCTGTACTGCTCGCAAGGAGGTGTGGTAAAATGTAATGCTGAAAAATCTGGAGTGCAAATTTTAAAAATTCAAGAACTTCTGATGCATAGGAACTGCATGATACGCAGCTCATAAAACAGATCATTTGGAAATTTTTCCCCAAATTTTCAACATTAGGTTTTGAGGGGCCTACCTCATGAACTGTGACACTGTCATTTTGTACATCAGTTCCAAAAGGTGGTTTCATGCAGAGACCTCGAAATCACCTTTCCGGACTGAATAACAAAATGATAGTGCAAGAATTCATGAGATGGGGTCCCAAAAACCCCATGTTGAAAATTTGGTGAAAAAAATTTCCCAAAATGCCTGAGATATGCATCAAAGTTGAAAAAAACCTATTTATTCCATTATACAGCTTACCGGCATTTCCTCAGTTTGTGGTCAGCTTTGAAGAGTGCAGATGTGTCCCTGGTCCACCGAAGATCGTCACGCCAGACTTCGGAGGTAAGTATGGGGTGAAGGGGGTGTGGGGAGGCAGGGTGTGCAGAGGGTGGGTGTAGGTGGGGAAGGGTGTCAAGACAGTCAGCGAGGGAACGTGTTTACTTTCTAGGTTTTTTTTTCTTTTAGAAAGATGATGCGGGACATTTGCCACACTGGGGTGGGCTCCCAGCATGGCAGCTGGAAGTTTCTTTTGGGGGGCAGCGGAGCCAATGGAGCATTTGGCACCCCTGTTGGCCATAGAGAGGTTTGCCATGCTGGGGTGGGCTCCCAGCGTGGCACCTAGAAGTGTGTTGTGGGGGAAGCAGACAGACGTTTGCCATGCTGGGGTGGGCTCCCAGCGTGGCATCTCGATGGCTGTTTGGGGGGGCAGTGGAGCCGATGAGGAATTGGGCACCCCCATCGGCCTTATAGATTTTTGCCATGCTGAGGTGGGCTCCCAGCGTGTCACCTAAAACTCTGTTTGGGGGGAGCGCAGTGCAGCCGAAGGGGGATAGGGCACCCCCGTTGGCCATACTGTGTGGGTGGGGGGGAGCGCGTAAGCATGCTGGGGTGGACTCCCACCGTGTTACTTGTTTGGGGGGGGTAGAGGACACAGTATGCAAATTGCCTACACACTGCAGTGCTTTTCTTTCAACTGTACACCACTGCATTTGCAAAGCCTGTCATAGATAGCTCTTACATTCATTGGCGTAGTGGGGCCATGCCTGAAAAAGGCAGCAGGGCATTGGAAGTAGGGAAGTACACCTACGAATTCTTGTATGGTGGCACTATGTTTCTTGCTCATGCATGCAAGCAAACATAATAAAAATGGTTTTACATGGAGGCATCTCAGATGTCATCATGTATGTTTTGTTTTCTACATTAATTAGTACATTTCTTAAATGTTTTTGCAGTGCTGTCTTAAATCTTGTATGTACTTTTATGAAGTAAAATAACTTGAGTAATCTTGTATGAAAGGATCTCATTGGAAATGAGCTTGTCCCAACTGAGTCTCCTAGTCATTAAATGATAAATAAAAATGTTACTACTACTTTGTGTGCACTTTGAAAAGTGTTCATAATTTTACAAAATGTATACAAAATATTACTATTTTTAAAAGATTTGTAGTAGGGTGTTTTTTATTATTATTTTCTGAACCCTTTGAAAGGTGTTTGTAATTTTACAAAATGTACTCCAAATGTAAATATTTATAAGCTTTACAGTAAGATGGTTTTCCTGCTTTGTGTACACGTAATTGTACAAAATCTACTCAAAATATGAATCTTTTTAATGTTTGCAGTAGGATGGTTTTCCTACTTTGCGTTGATTTAGACAAGTGTTCATAATTTTACAAAATGTACTCAAAATATGAATAATTTTAAGATTTGCAGTAGGACAGTCTTCCTTCTTTGCGTGCACTTTGAAAAATGTTCATAATTTTATGAAATCTGAAAATATGAATATTTCTAAGGTTTGCAATAGGATGTGGTTTGCCTACTTTGGGTGCACTTTGAAATGTGTTAATAATTTTACAGCACCTACTCAAAATATGAATACTTTTACTATTTGCAGTAGGATTTTTTTTGCATTGCGTACACTTTGAAAAGTGTTTGTAAGGGATGGTACAGTGGAGGGAGAGATGGAGTGATGAACAAAGTTTTCTAACAATGCATAGCAGTCAATCACTACACTTCTACAATTATTTCATTATAAGGAGAAAGGGAAGGATGGGGTGAGGGCTAATGGGTGTGTTGGGTGGGGTAATGCTCTTATCCAGTGATGGTGGGGCTTGATCATGTTGTGCAAGCGTAGGGGGATGCAGGATTTTGGAAGGGGAGTGGCAGCATCTGGAGACGTGGCCTGCATCACTCACTACAATTCTTCTGCTATTTGATTATAAGCAAGAGATGGAGGAGGCAGGGGCTGGCTAGTGTGTGTGTAGGGTGGGGTTTTTGCTCTGATCTAGGGATGGTGACTTCTTATATATTCTGGAAGGCCGGGGGAAGTAGAACCTAGTGGTGGTGGTAAGCATTAACTATTTTATTATGAGGAGGGAGAGATTTCAGATTTTTTGATATCGGATGTTGGATACTCCAAAATCCTGCATCTGATTTGACATCCAGGGTGTGTTTTTTTTAAGGATATATCATATTTTGTGGACCAATATCCTAAAATCCTAATATCCTAACAACACCTATTGTCTTAACTATCTGTTTTTAAAATGGATGATCTTAGCAACCCTGCTTCTAATTACTCTTAGCTGTATGCATTCTCTACAGTTGGACAGATATAATCTAAAAATAAATATTACAAATGTATATGAACAAACAAAGAAGCCAGCAGAATAAGGTCATTTGATCTGTCTAGTGTGCTCTTACTGCAGGGTCCATAGCTTAAGCTACTGACTTTGCCCCCTCTTCTATCCTCCCAGCCTTTTCGTCCTCCCCTACGATGATCCTTACTTTCCCCTTATGTCTATCCCAGCCTTTCTTGAAGCTGCCCACTCTTTTCAATGAGACCACCTCTTCTGGCAGTGCATTCCAACTGGCCACCACTGTCTCTGTGAAGAAGTGCTTCCTAATTTCCCTCCTAAACCTCCCCCTTCAGCTTAAGACTGTGCCCCCTCATATTTCAGCAGCTACTTAGCTTAAAGATACCCTCCTTATCCACCATAGTTATCCCTTTTAAGTTTTTGAAGGTCTCAATCATGTTTCCTTTCTCCCCCCCCCAGTACTGTATGAATGCTTCCTGTCATCCCATACAGTGACCAGCCAAGGAGGTGAGAAGAGGGCTGTGCCAGTCAACATCATGGGCTCTCCACATGGCACCGGCTGCAAAGGTATGGGGTGGTTGGCTGGATGGTGTGCTGGGTGTAGGCGGTGAGGGGGGCCCTGAACCACCATTGTTTGCTGGCCCAGTTGGTGATCAGCAGTTGGGGGGGGCACCACTGAATGACAGGGATTACCAAAGCCTTATGGAGATGGGTGTTCAGGGGTTGTGGGGTACCACTAACCTCCAGGGACCACATCTGCATCATGGGGCTAGTTGATCAGAGGGTGGGTAGGGCCCCTAGACACCAGGGCACCATGACACCAGACTGGGGCAGGTGATCAGAGGGTGGGGGGGTATCACTAGACACCAGGGAGAACATGTGAACTACCAGGGCAGGTGATCAGAGGATGGTGGGTGCCACTAGACACCAGGGAGTACGTTTACATTAAGGGGATGGGTGTTCAGGTCTGGGCAGGTTGGTCGCCACCATGCCTAATGTGGGAGGCAACCACAGGATGGGTGCAAACCTGTCACTGCTTCCCATGCAAATGAGCCCATATTGGGCATCATATGGCCCCTTAGCACCTTGCATGCCCAATGGGCTCATTTGTATTCTACAGCTGAGTATCATGCCTCGGCTCCTGGTGGAATCCAATCAGGGGCGTAAAACCCTGTGGTCTGCATACAGCCCAGGTCCATGCTAGGGCAGTGCAGCTTGCCTTAACACTGCACTGATGTGGCCCTATATTCATTTGGATAGTGCCGGTGCGCTATCTGACTGAATATATCATCCTGCAGGTCCTGTCCAAGTGTAGTGCAAACCTTTATGCTCTGCTTTTGAACATATATGAATATCTAGCCCCTAGACTATAAAATTTGGCATGCATCATAGCAGTCCTATATTCTACCAATGTGGAAAGTTTTATAGAACTCGGTCCATTTTGGATTTAGAGTGTGTTGAAGTGATGTATTTTTGCCCATTTTGGAACCAAACCTTTTTGCCTAAGGATATGGAAAAACACAAGTAGTTACAGTAACTTGTGACACTCACAGGTTTGTTAGATGTTAGGGATGAAAAGGTTCTTTTCATGGTTTGGTGAAAAAAATCTTAATTCATTTTGTAGTTATTAGTGATATTTGATCACACATGCTTAGTCTACTGAAACAATAGCTCAAAATATCTAGAGTTATGTTTTGAAACTTACAGATCTCACTGTTACATGTTCTGGAGTTATAGGTCCTTTTGGTGGTTTGGTAAAAAAATGGTGATATATTTTTGTAAGCAGTAAGACACAATATGGTGTGCATTGAACAGATCTGACTGCACGTCCAGGGGCATCCTTCAGCCCCTGAAATTGTTGTCAGATCTGTTCAATGCACAGCCCAGAGTGTCTTGTTGCATTTATAAAATAGGCTCTGTTTTAAAATATATTTGTAAAATGAAATAAATATGGTTACATGTGTAAAAATAGGTAGAACTACATGAATTAACTGTAAAACAGTCCTTCTGTCTTTTGCAAAACAGTGCCTTTTTTTTTTTTTTGCTTCAGGATGTTTGTCCTTTTGTGGCATCCATACTGGTAGTTTGTGAGAAAGCATGGTGGAGCAACTGCCCCCTGCCTCCACACACAGATATCGCTTTTGTACTATGCAGAGGAGCAAAAATCTTATTGTGTCTCTTTCTTGTTTTGAGACGGACTGCTTTCTAAGAGATATTTGTGGTCCTTTTGACCTTCTCTTTTTACTGTGATCGCAATCCAACACACTTTTCTTGACAGTACTAGGGAGAGAAAGAGAGAGAGAGAGAGAGAGAGAGTGAGAGGTGCATCCGGGGGCCAACAGCATTGTTAGACATACAGCATCTCAGCACTGATGGACCACGATCTAACATAAAAATTGTTGGACCTTTTCTTTTTAGAGTGACTGCCATCCAGCTGATTTTATTTTTTGCCAGTTCCAAGGACAGAGAGTGAGCATGAGGTGAAAGCGAGGGCGAGAAGCATCATAAGACACACAGCGCTGCTGGTGACATGTGTCTAGTAAGAGGCAATGTTTGTTGTTTTATACCGTTTCTTTCTTCTTTTTTCACTGTGACTTGTGGCAGGTTGCGTGACCAACAATACTTACAGCAAGCAGGCATTAGCAATGTTTAGGTTGGCCACTTACTTTTGTTTTTTTCTTGCTAACAGAAAGAAAAATGGCAGCATTTGTAAACTGAGTGTTCTATATGGCACCTTAATTTTTGCTGCACTGTGTCCCGATTTGGGGCTACTTGTTTTTACCCATGCAGAGATGATGCATGGATATTAACTAATCAGGATGTAGGATTCTCCCTGCCCATTTTATAAGATGTTAATGATCTATTGTTCACACATGTTCACTTCACTGAAGAAAGAAAAAAGCTAAATACCATAGAAGCTGCCTTTGAATAAAAGCCACCCTTAAATATGCTGCACATCAAAATGAATGCTTTTAATAAAAGCCACTCTCAAATACAAACCACAGCTTCTAGTCAGGTTTGAGGTCATGTCAGGTTAAACACTGTGGCCCAGATATTCAAAAGGGTTGCGCATGGTGCAACAGTGTCGCGACATGCACAAACCACTGATGCACCCCGGCGCGATATTCAAAAGGGAAAAGTGTGCGGCACAAATCCCGATGCGCCAGAGCGCATCAGTAATGTATACAGGCACAGGTGGGGGGGGGCGTGCCCATGCATAACCTACACAGCCCGATATTCAGCCCGGGATATGCAGAGCCATGCATGCACAACCCCTACCTGTGCTAGCATAAAGTTAAGCCCAAAAAAAGAGGAACAACTGATGGCCAACCACAGGTGAGCTGCCGCGTGCGAGGCGCCAACACGGCAGCTGCCACCTGTGGTTGGCCACCCAAGTTCCGGCTGCACCTGGCAGCGCCCCCGCATTGCCCGATCGTGGGCATTTGTAAAAAAAGTTTTTGTCCTACATTCCTGGTGGTCCAGTGGACTGCTTTCTGCCCGATCGCGGGCATCAGTATTAATAAAAAGGTCCTATATCCCTGGTGGTCCAGTGGACCGCTTTCTGCCCAATTGCGGGCATCTGTAGTAATAAAAAACCCTGTCCAATATCCCTGGTAGTCCAGTGGTACCCCCTCCCCACCCAACCACGAGCCCCACCACCGCTCCCCATCAGCGGCGGGCAGCAGCACCCACCCGCCTGCCACCCGCTGCCTGCCAGCTGACACCTCGGTAGGGCTGCACGCCCATTGGTTCTCAGTGTGAGCCAATGGGTATGCAACCCATACCACTACTACACATTCAGATATGCGAATGAATCACATATCTGGAATGTATAGTCTCGGTATGGGCTGTACGGCCATTGGCTCACGCTGTGAACCAATGGCGTTCGCTACCGGGTGTCAGTCAGGCGGCAGGGTGGCAGGCGGAGTGGGGTGCTGCCCGCCTGGAGGGGGAGGTGGTGGGGCTCAGTGGGCGGGTGGGGAGGAGGGTACCACTGGACCACCAGGGATATTGGACGGAGTTTTTTATTACTACAGATGTCCGCGATCGGGCAGAAAGCGGTCCACTGGACTACCAGGGATACTGGACGGGGTTTTTTATTACTACAGATGCCCGTGATCGGGCAGAAAGCAGTCCACTGGACCAACAGGGATATTGGACAGGGTTTTTTATTAATACAGATGCCCGTGATCGGGCAGAAAGCAGTCCACTGGACCACCAGGGATATAGGACCTTTTTATTAATACCGATGCCCGCAATTGGGCACATAGCGGTCCACTGGACCACCAGGGATATATGAAGGTTTTCTATTTTTACACAGATGCCCGCGATCGGGCTGCAGGGGGTGTTGGTCCTCGACAGCTGCTGCCTGGCAGGGCGCCAGGTGCAAGTCGGCGGGGTGCAGTGCATCTGCATGCAAATGGGGCCATAATGACATACAAATGGCCCCATGTGCGCCTTGCATACATTATAGCCCCATTTGCATGTTCAGTTTTGAATATCACGGTTGCTGTGCATGGCGCAATGGAACTTGCGCTAGCGCATTTCCATGCTCCACTCTGGCCACTTGCGCTGGCGCAGTGCCACTGCGCCATGCACACTGGGTGTGGCCAGGGTGTGATATTCAAAGCTGCTGAGCCATGGTGCAGCTCCTTTGAATATCACTTAGTCCACACCCTTGCGCAGCCAAGTTGAGCTGTGCCCAAGCTTGTGCCACAGCCTGGCGCAGTTTGAATATTTGGGCCTGTGAGTGTGACTTCACACTGATTATTCTAGTTGATTTATATGAAGTAGCCCTGTAACAATAAATCTGGTCAAATCCAAGATGGGTAATATTTTATTTTTAGCACTTAAAAACTCTGATTTTGCAAAACAAACCACCCCTGAATATAAGTCACAGGCACAAATACAAATTAAAAAAAAGCTGTGCAAGGTGGTGTTTAGATATCTTCTTTTTCTATAAAGGTGTTTATTCTCCGCTGCCCCCAGTTGGAACCACCTCCCCATGTTTCACCTGTCAGCCACGTGGCCCCACGGATTGCACCCTTGCCCCCCCTCCGTGGCAGGGCCAGAAGGCAGAGAGCCATTCTCCCTCTTCAGAGCCTCTCATCCAGTTTCTGACAACAGGGATCTTGGCAGTGGCAAGGGTGAGGGGTCACTACCAAACATTGCGTCATGTATGCCTGCCCGGCCATTCATTTTCTTCTGCTTTTTTATCCCTTCCCTGTAGCTGGGGAGCACATGTTGACATGTACTTGTGGAAACATACATGCTCCTCAGAGTCCTGCAGCTCCCTTCCTTCGTACTGCTCCAGGCCCACACTACCATCAGGCCTCAACCTCATGACAGCCTTGCAGCAGAGCTGACAAGCCTTCCCTCCCTGGGAAAGGAGAGAAGTTAATCAGATGCTTGATCCTCTGCCCTAGGCCAGTCTCCGGCAACCTGAGACCACTCTTGATTTTGGGTCACCTCACCGGCATGGTGGGTGATAGCTCTACCACCACATCCCTGGGCCAGCCTGTTTTTTGATATCTTTAATTAAAGGGCCATTCTGCTTTCAGATATCATTAATTAAAAAGCAAAATGTCTGCATAGAAATCCATCACAAATGTTTTGAAAAAAATCTACCTTCTGCTGAAATATTTTAAACAGCTACACAATGATTTCAAAATATTAATGAAGTATGGTTTTCAAAATCTACCTGCTGCATGATGAGTTTCAGATCTATGTACTGCATGATGGTCTCCAAAACCTTTGTGCTGCATGTTGGTTTTCAAACTCTACCTACTGTTCAATGGTTTTCACAAAATGGAAATTGTACATGTAGGTTTTGAAAATATACCATCTCTATCATCAATTCTCAATCCTCCGCAGGTGAACTCATCCTGCTGGGGGTCTTTAATGACAATTGGTCTATGCAGTCTCCAGGCCAGCCATCCACAAGGTTGATTCCCAAAATCTTAAACAGATTATCACTGAACCCACCCGGTTCAACCCCCACTATCATAACCACTCCCTCCTGGACTGGATGCTTTCAGTGACCACTGCAGGACATTCTATGTCAGGAGAGTCTGGCATCAACCCTCCTTTCACTAAATATATCTGGACTAGGTCCCTCCACTCACTCAACACCTCCACTCATTTGAGTGACCTTGCTGCTGCAGACTGGACAGCCATACCCTCTGCCATGGATATCAGTATTGCCCTTTCCCTGTTTCATTCCAAATTCTCCTGTGTATGGGACATTCACACCCCACAGAGAAAATCCAAGGTCAAAAATCACCAACACCTCTGGATTACTTCTGAAATAATTGCTGATTGCAAGTCCCATGCCTCACCTGGGCATGTTTCAAACTATCTCACTCCTTTCCTGACCTCCTCTTATACAGCACTATCAGGAATTCCTATACTAACGCTCTCTGGGATGTGAAATTGCAATTTTTCATGGCCAGCCTTCAGAACAACCTTAACACTCCCTCAAAGTTCTGGAAAGTAATTCACTCACTTTTTGACTCTCCCACACAGTCTGCCCCTCTGGAACTTCTTGTAAATGGTTCACCAATGTCTGACCCCCTCTTGTGTTGCTGCTTCTTTTGATGAGTTCTTCTGGTTTTCTCTTTCCACTGTTACTAGCCAGCAAACCTTCACTGCCCATTAATCTATCATCCTGCACAAATCCAGTCCTGATAGACTTGATCCTAAACAACTCAACATCTCTGCACCTGCTATAGCACATCCATTGACTCAACAACTCAACCTCTCTTTCTTCCTCAGTTCTGTCCCTCAGTCCTGGAAGTAGGCCAAAGTACTTCCACACCATAAGGGGGGGGGGGGGGGGTCTCTTCCTATCTGGGTAACTTCCAGACAGTGCCTGTCCTCTCTTCCCTTACTAAACTGCAAGAGAAGCATGTTTATGCTAGACTCTCCAATTTCCTATCTTCCACTGATTTCCTCTCCCCATTCCAGTATGGCTTCTGGAAGTATCACTCCACTGTCTCCTTCCTGCTGCATGTAACTGATTCTGTCTTCTTAGGGATGGATCAGGGGCAAATCACAGCTGTCATCTTCATCAATCTGGCAAAGGCCTTTGACTTGGTGTCCCACCCTCTCCTCCTGGATAAACTGAGTTCTGCTGACCTTTCAGCTCCTGCTGTAGACTGGTTCCATTCTCACCTCTTTGGCCAGCTGCAGTCAGTGCAGGTTGGTAGTGCCCTGTGACCTCCCACTTCCCATCCAGACAGGGGTCCCACATGGCTCCATCCTGGGGCCCATTCTGTTCTCCACCCTCCTTAATGACCTCCCCATAGCTTGTGCCAACTAACATAACCATGTGTATGCCGATGACACAGTCATTTATTCCTCCAGTCCCTCCACTATAACTGTGGAAGGTGTGCTGCAGGAAGACATACATAGTTTTCTGAACTGGTTTCAGTCAAACCAACTCTGGGTCAACACAAAAAAGAACCTATGTCCATGACCTTTGACACCAGTCAAAAATTGGCCAGACTCCCAACCCGGCCTATCATTTTCACCTTGGATAGCACCCCTCTTAAAGTGGTTCATTCATTCAAATACCTAGGTGTCTGGCTAGACAGCAAACTTGACATCCCTGCCACATTAACACCATCAGCATCAAACTCTGCCCCAAACACAGTGCCTTGTACTGCAAAGACTGTCTGTCTCCACAGAGATGCCGTGAGCTTGTCATTAAAATGGTGCTCCTGGTCTTTGACTATGCAGATGTGGTCTATGGCATCACTCCCTCCACCTCCCTGATCAGACTGGACACCCTCTGCAGTGCCTTTTGTTGTTCTGCTACCAGCTCCCCCTCTTGTACCCACCAGTGCTCACTCTACTCCTTCTTATCCATTCTTCCTCTACCTTTACATCGGCAGAACCACTTTGCCTCATTCATATCCAAATTCTCATTTGGGTCCCTTTCCTCTTACCTCTCCTCACTCCTCTGCTCCATTCCCTCCGCTTCCTGCTCCCTCCACTCTAGGGACCCTCACACTTTCACCATACCTTATTCTCGCACCTCTGCTGGGCAATCAGCCTTCTCCTGTTACCTGCCTTTACTCTGGAGTTTACTCCCACCCTCCCTCCATTTCATTGCCTCCTCTGTTTTCCTCAGGTACCAGCTGAAACTCCTTCCCTCCTCCCTGCTCCTACTCTTCCTCTACCTGACCTTCCCCTGTGATGGGAATGTGACCAGGTTAATTTAATCTCTGTTTTATTGGTGTAATTATTTTTTGTTTCTACTCATTCTCATATAAAATCTTTCTTTCTGATACAACTTTTTTTACATAGGGCATACAAAATGGATTCAAGGTCACATGTCCCAGCAGCAGACCGTGGGAAATCTTAGGGAAAAATATGATCAGATGGGAGAGTGTGAGTTTTCCCACAAAGGCATCCTGAGCAGGCAGATGCAATAAAGTAATAAAACAGATGTGAGGAAGTGCTAGGTGGGAAAGACAATTTGGCCTGGAGATGTGAATACACACACACACACACACACACACACTCTCTCTCACACGGGTGGGGCATACTGGAGGATTGCCATTCCAGGAAGAGGTCCCTCCCTACAGCCCTGAGCACATAAATTGAGGTGTTGGACCCCTGCTCACTCTTTCTGACTTGCTGCAGCCTTTGAAGAGGACTGGATTCTCTTGGTGAGTGTCCCAGAGAAGGGAGAGCCCTGCTTGATAGCTAGCTTATCTGTGTGAGGGAAGAGCAGTCTAGATAACATAGTAACATAGTAATTGATAGCAGATAAGGACCGCTTGGCCCACCTAGTCTGCCCATATTTTCTGTCTGTACCAGCGGCCGCTGACCCTACCTGATCATTGGCTTTTGCCTCTCCTCTCCTCTCCTCTAGCATTCCCTTATGCCTATCCCATGCGTGTTTGAAACCCCCCAGTATGCTAGCTCTTAGCAGTTCCTGGGGTAGGTTATTCCATGCATCCATCACCCTTTCTGTGATGAAAAACCTCCTCATGTTCCTCTTTATCCTGCCCCCCTCTAATCTCATATTGTGTCCCCTCATCCTTGTACAACTTCTATTATGAAAGATGTCACCCACCTGCACTTTTTCAAACCCTTAAGATACTTGAAAGTTTCAATCATGTCTCCCTGTTCCCACCTCTCCTCCAGTGTATACATATTGAGGTCTTTCAATCTCTTCTCATATGTCTTCTGGTGCAATCCCCACACCATCTTAGTTGCCCTTCTCTGCACCTCTTCCACCCTATCAATGTCCTTTCATAAGTGTGGCCTCCAGAACTGTACACCATACTCCAGATCGGGTTTCACCAGCGTTTTGTACAGCGGCATCACTATCTCTCTTCTTCTGCTAGTGATACCTCTTCCTATGCACCCCAACATCCTACAGATCTTCTCACAGACTTGCTACACTGTTTGGCCACCTTTAGATCATCTGAGATGATTATCCCTAGATATCTTTCCTCCCTGGTGACCATCAGCAACTCTCCCTCCATCCTATAGTTCTCCATTAGGTATTTGTGCCTCAGGTGCATGGCTTTGCACTTCTTTGCATTAAACTTCAATTGCCACACTTTTGATCATTCTTCCAGCTTTCCTAGGTCCCTCCTCATTATTTTGACCCCTTTTGGAGTGTCTACCCTGTTGCAGATCTTAGTGTCATCTGCAAATAGGCAAACTTTTCCCTCTAGTCCTTCAGCAATGTCACTAATGAAGACATTAAAAAGGACTGGCCCCAGGACTGATCTTTGTGGCACCCCACTGGACACCCCTCTTTCCCTGGATGTGCTCCCACTTACTACCACCCTCTGCTTTCTTTCCCTTAACCAATTTCTAACCCACTTATCCACTTTGTGGCCCACCCCCAGGCTACCCCACTTGTTAACCAGCCTTCTGTGTGGAACGGTGTCAAAGGCCTTGCTGAAATCAAGGTAGGCAACATCCACTGCTCTTCCCTGATCTACCTCCTTCATCACCCAGTCAAAAAAGTCTATCAGGTTTGTTTGACAAGACTTTCCCGCTCTGAATCCATGCTGCCTCTGATCCAGTGCTCCACTGGATTCCAAGTGTTCCACAATCCTTTCCTTGAGTAGTGCCTCCATGATATTGCCTACTACTGATGTGAGGCTGACTGGGCTATAGTGACCCGCTTCCTCCCTACTTCTACTCTCGTGACTAGGGACCACATTTGCCCACCTCCAGTCCTCTGGGACCACCTCTGTATTGAGCGATTCACTGAACATGGCTGCCAGTGGTGCTGCTAGGTCCTTCTGGAGCTCCTTTTGCACCCTGGGGTGTATGCCATCTGATCCCATTCAGGTCACGTAAACTCATCATAAACGATTCAAAAACCAAATCAATGCTGTTTCATGGTACTCATGGTACTCACAACAAACACAGACTCCAACAACTGCTAATCTACAATAGTGGTGGCACTCTGCTGGAACAGGTAGACCAGTTCAAATACCTGGGAGTGACCCTTGATTCCACTCTTTCATACTCCACTCATATAAATAACCTAGCTAAAGCTGTGAATATACGCATAGGCCCAGCCCTTCAGATAAGTCTATTTTGGACGTATTTTACGTCCAAGAGTGAGCTCAAAATGTCCAAAAATGTAGCCTCTTGAGTCATTGATGTCCAGTAACATTTCCCTTTGTTTAAGACTGACGTCCTTTTTACATTGTGTGGAAGTCACATCACTGAAAAAAATGATGACTGTAATTTTTAAAATTAGTTCGGCGATTAACTGAGTTGGCTGTGGGTGTGTGTTGGTGGGGTTACGAAGTGAAATAGTGGTCATGAATGAAACACAAGTTGCTGTGAGCCTGTGCTTATATACACAAAAGCGTGGCATCATTCACTGAAGCTGCGATTCTAATGGTTTGGTGTTTTTGCATGCAGATTTCGGAAGCAGTCTAAAATCAGAGTCACTGACGACAGCCTTTTGAAACTTGGCACGCGCTGACTCAGATTTTAAGAAAAAAAAGCTGTGAAACCAGCGAGGGGTCCAACCGTGAGGAGCAGCATGGTAATATGTATTTTAAGCATATACAGTAATGACAAACACACAAGGAGACCAGTTCTTGATGTTTATTATTTATTTAACAGATAAAAACCTCAGCAAACCATTCCCCATCTTCTTTAAAGGGCTTGATTGATCACATCTCCCATTGTGGATAGTTTGTGAGTGGTGTGCTTGTAGTTGTGTGGTGCCCCTGTTAGTGTTTGCTTGCCCTGGTCCATCTGCCCTGACCAGTAGTGGCTTGATCAAGGTGACAGCAGGTACTGTGGTGGGTGCCTTCTGATGACTAGTGCCAGTTCCATCATATACCCAGTGGGTCAGTGCACTGTCACAGACAGATAAATATCTGTAGGAGACTCCTGAATATACAAAGGCCACAAACAGGTGGCAGCTTCCTGTGCCTATGTTGTAATTTATCTTGGTACTGTAGCATGGGAACTGTTAATATTTAACAACTTTTTTCTGCTTTATCTGATCATTGATTTATGCTTTTAAAATTAACCAAACCGTGCACTGCACTGTTAATCCTGATACAGTGAATGCCACCACTACTAGTAAAGATGTCTGCACATATTATAGGTGTTGTATAGCCCATTTCCAGCTATTTGCGGAGGGGGCACTTGTTGCAGCCAGAAACACTGTTGCAGAATGTATGTAAGTCACTAGCTGGATACTGCTGAGTTGTCTCTTGGGTGTGTGTGTGGGTTGCTTGCACACAACAGAGGAGGTACCAAGGAGTGCAGGCAGCTCATTTCTTCTATGTTGCTGCTGACAGCTGCAACCTGCATGGGCAAACTGTTGTTTACCAGAATTACACTACTGATTACTGTGTCCTGTACATTTTCATTTCCTAACATTAAGAAATGTATTTATGTGAGTGCAGCATAGATTACAGTGAGGTATTCATGCGGCCAATGAGTTGACTTCTAAAACTATAGGACTTGGAGTATTTTGACTGCCAAAAATTAACAGATGGAGTATTTTGACTCCAATAAAACTGAAATGACCTCCAAATTTCAACCCATGGAAGTATTTGACTTCCACCCCAAAAAAATTATCTGAAGCCCTGCATAGGTCTGCTATATAGGCATAGGCACTGTCTGACAGATGAAACATTAAAACTTGCCATCCAGAGCTCAACCACCTCTTTAATTGACTATGGCCTTGTAGTTTATGGATCAGCTACTGACACTGCCCTCTGGCGTATAACCATAGCCTTAAACAAGGTCTGCTGGCTCCTCACCACAGCCTCTGGACTCACACGCACATGTGATCTCTATGAACAGGCTAACTGGCTACAACTTCAAGGCAGAATGAATTGTCAGACCTTCTTACTTGCTAAGAAGACAGTGCTAGTCCTCCCAACAGGGGTTCAGTCTATACTTTCCCCTCACTGTGCCACCTGCCTTACCAGGAGTTCTGGAACACTAATCTTCGCAGTCCCCTGCTACCAAACCACTCAAGGGCAGTGCTCCTACAAAGTTAGGGCCTCTAACTGGTTCAACACACTTCCAGTGGATATCTCCAATGCACCAAACCTCAGCTCCTTTAAGCACAAACTATGACAGCACTTGGTGGCCAGTACCTACTGTGACACTGCTACACTTAAATTCCCTGCTCACCCTCCTGGCCTCTCCATTACTTATGCACTCTCACAACACCCCACTCCCTTCTTATTAACTCCTTCCAATATCTCATGTCAGCCACCTCAGCCTTCTCCCTTGCCCCCCCAGATTTCACTCCTCCCTCTCTCCATTCCCTCTCACACCCTTGTCCCTCCCCTCACCTATTACCCCTGCACCTCCTAGCTTTTATATTCTCTCTCTCTCTCTGCTTTCTCCTCTAGCCCTCCTTAACTCCCTTCTAGTTCTCATTTCTCTCACCTTTATCCTCCTTGCCCATACTAACTCTTCTCTGCTTCCCCCACCCATCCTGTTACCCCCACTTACATCTCCCGTTCCTTCTCCCCTCCCCTCCATCACCACCTACTCCTCTCCTTCACCACCTAGCTTATCCCTCCAATACTCCACCCTCTCAGTTCTTACCTGTCCCCCTACTACCTTATCCTCTCACCAACTACCTCTGGCCCTCTCATGCACATGTTAGATCACCTGACAAAACCTTTGGCAGCTCATGCATTCTGTAATGTTTTACCTGTTACTAATTCTTTTGTCTTGTCTTGACAAAGCCACTGGCAGCTCATGCACTGTAATTGTATTAGCTGTTATCTACCTGTCTGTTCTTGTCTATTCTTGTCCATTGTCCACGACATGGAACCTTTGTAAAAGAGAACTGTTTGCTCAAAGGTGTTATCCAAAATTGTCATAAATAAATAAAAATAAATAAATAAATCCCATCACTTTGTCCACCCTTAGTTTTGTTAGTTCCTCCAAGATTTTCCTTCTGTAAAATGACTGATGTTTAGCTCCTCTACCCCAATGTTTCCACTGTGAACTTCTGGTCCTTGTCCCTCCTCCTCCTCTTCAATGAATACCAAGCAGATGTACTCATTCAGTACTGATGCTTTGTCTAGGTCTCCCTCCACCCACACCCCTCCCTCCCCTCTGAGCCTTACAATTCCTCCCTTGGCCTTCCTTCTTTCACTAATGCACCTGTAGAACATCTTTTCCCCTTCCTTTATCATCTGTGTTAACCTCTCCTCTGTCTGCACCTTTGCGCTCCTTACCACTTTCCCAACCTCCTTCTGCCTCTTTAGGTACACTGACCTATCCTCATCCTTCTGTGTCTCCTTGTAATTTCTGAAAGCCACTTTCTTGTCCCTCACCTTCCCTGCCACCTCTCGTGAGAAGCATAGTGGTTTGTTCCTTCTTTTGCCCTTTTTCCTAAGCCTTATGCACCGATTTGTTGCCTTCACTACAGTTCCTTTTAGTTGTCCCCACTGCTCCTCCACCCCCCTTTTGTCTCCTTCCTCTCTAGGGCTTCCTTGATCTTTCTCCCCATCCTTGCAAAGTATGCCCTCCTTAAATCCAGGACCCTTGCCTTTGTGTAACTTGCCTGGGACACTGTACCAATGTTAAACCACAGTGTATGATGGTCACTCAACTCTAGGTGACTATCTACCCGGACTTCAGTAATCCTGCCCTCATTGGTCTGTACTAGGTCTAGAATCACCTTGTCCCTCGTGGAGTCCTACACCAACTACCTGAGTCCTGCCCCTGCACGGAATCCATGATGTCCCTGCTCCTGGCTATGGCTGCTGCCGGGATGGTATAGTCCATGTCTGGCATTTTGAAATCACCCAGCAGCAGGACCTCCCACTTTACTGCCTTCCCATGTATTTCCTCCAGTATTTCCCTATCTACCTCTTCTCCCTGAGTTGGTGGCCTGTGGATCACTCCAGTTTGAATTACTGCACAACTGCCTGACTCAAGGGTAACCCACAGTGATTCAACCTCCCCCGCCTACCTTGTACCTCCGTAGCTTTAATACCTTCCCTGATGAAAAGGGACCCTCCCTGTTTTCCTTCCCTATCCCTCCTAAAGAGAGCAAAGCCTGGCACAATTACCTCCCAGTCATGATTTCCTGTGTACCACGTCTCGGTAATTGCCTCCATGTCCAAGCTTGCCTATGCCATCAAGGCCATCAGATCTGGGATTTTACTACCCAGACTGTGGACATTTGTAGACATGGCTGTCCATGTTTCGCTGCCTGACTCCCATGTAGTTTTACTGTGATCTTCCTATCCCCTCTTTCCAGTTCTGGTGTTACTCTTGCTTCCTCCCTTTCTCTCTTAGGCTGATATTGAGTTGTGGAATAATTGTCCCCATCTCTTCCCCTCATTCCCACCTTGCTAGCTTTTCTGACCTGTGGGGGTGGGCTGCTTAAGTCTTCTTGTTCCCATCTGCCCTACCCCACCCTTGGTAAGTTTAAATGCTTGTCAATGAAACATTTAAACTGTTCATTGAGGACTGTAGTCCCCTTCCTGGATGGATGCGGCAATCCCCCTTGTACAGGCCCCCATCACTCCAGGTGGGTCCCCAGTCCCCAGTGAAGTCAAAACCCTTTTCCCAGCACCAGTCCTTCAACCAAGTATTGAAATTTATGATGCGGAGATTCCTAGCCTCCACCCTGCCGCGAACTTGCAGCATCTCTGAGAATGTTACAGATCTTGCTACTTCCTCAAAGTGCCCACCCAACTTCCTGAAATCCTCCTGTACCTGCTCCATCCTCACCTCTTCCTTGGCTAGGTCATTTGTCCCCAGATGGACAATTTATTTATTTATTTCAATCTTGGATTAAAACCTTTGAGCTATTAGCTCTTTACATAGGTTCCACATTATGGGATACAAAACAGACACTACAGGCAGACAAGATGTAACAAACAATATACAGCACTTAGTACATTACAAGGTGAGTAGAGTAACACTAACAAAAGAAAACCCAAAATATAATGTAGAAGGAGCTAAGAATTGTTGACATTGCAAGTGTACAAGTTGGGCAAGGAGTGTGGACAATGACCTCCAGCCCCCTTCTTCTTGCTACTGCTGTGGCGATCCTCTGGATTTCCCCCCTTCCCTCCAAGCTGTGTCCCCTGGAAGGCTCTTGACCTCCATCTCCTCCATCCTCCCTGTGCCTAGGTGAGTGTCCTTTCAAGTTAGCTGGCAGGTAAATATGGAGCCTAGTGTGAGACTAGACAGTGAACTTTTTCTTTAAGTCATCTGTCTGTTTAACTGCTTAATTCTTCCTTTCCTGTAAATGTGTAAATCTTCTTGGTTGCTGTATATGTCCTGTTTGTAAACATCTGTACTATTTAGTAGTAAAGAATTTTTTTTTATAGACTCGGTAACTGTGCATCCTTATTGGAAAGGTAACTGTAGCGTTTCTGCTGACAAGGTGAGAATTCTGTTTAAAGTTTGCCATCTGAAGTACACTCTACCATACTGCACTGTGTTTGACCTTCCACATCCATGAGCAGGACAGAGGTATTTGCTGAGATAATGAGGTGGAGGTAGCAGAAGAAGTGAATCACCCCCAAACTACCCGGTAAGCTAGTATGACCCAAAGGGTAGTTTGTCACACACCCTTACATTATCCTTATACCCAGGCATAGGTGTGGCTAAACTGACTGTGTTTTGGTGCTTGCTCTTATTGTACTTATTCCTGTTTTAATCACGTACTTATTCCACTTTACTATAACTATGAACCAGTCAGTGTTATGCAACTGCATTTAACTGTGTACTGTGTTTATGCTATGTATTTGCTTCCCTTTTCCCTTCTCCCGGCTTGCACCTGGAAATGAGCCATGCCCTTGACTCAGTTTGTCTTTCCCGGTCACCAAATTTCAAATCAATCAATCAATATACCAACTGTGTGATGGTTTTAAAAATCTACGTTCTGTGCAATAGTTTTTAGAATCTACCTGCTGAGTGAAGGTTTTTAGTTAGTGTTTAAGTTTAACATGACTAAGAACTTTAAGCTAAGATATGATACAATGGTGTTGGTGAGGGAGAAGTAGAACATTACACACTATGACCCAATATTATGAAGGTTAGTGTAGCATTAACAAGCATACCCCCAAACTAAGTAGACTCTGTGCATCTGGGCCAGTTGGGGGACCATATCCAAAAGGTTACCTGGCACTGCACACAAAGATAGCGCTGATACGCTATGTACACCACTGTGACCTTGTAAATGAGGATGCCCTCTTGCATACAGGATGCAAAAGTATCAATCAATCCCTCAATCAAATCTTTATTTTACCAAGCGAAGCACTGTTGAGAAAAAAAAATTATTTACAAGGTGGACCTGGGTAGGTCAAGGTAAATACAATGGATTAACATAGTAAAGTAGCTTGTGAATACATATGTACATATGAAACAGGTTATTTACAATGAGTCGCTGTGGAGAGAAGACATACAATACTTTGGGAGCCAGCAGGTGGGTTGGTCTTGATGCAGCCAACTGGAGGGCCGAGCCGCAAGCCGAGGGTCAGCTGGAATGCCCAGTCATGGGTGCTACCTGTTTGCTCGGTCTTGGGAGCTGGTGGGTGGGTTGGTCTTGATGCAGCCAGCCGGAGGGCCAAACTGCAAGCTGAGGGTCAGCTGGGATGTCCAGTCAGGGGTGCTACCTGTTTGCTGGGTCTTGGGAGCTGGCCGGTGGGTTGGTCTTGATGCGGGCAGCTGGAGGGCTGAACTGCAAGCTGAGGGTCAGCTGGGATGCCCAGTCAGGGGTGCTACCTATTTGCTGGGTCTTGGGAGCAGGTGGGTGCATTGGTCTTGATGTGGCCAGCCGGAGGGCTGAACTGCAAGCTGAGGGTCAGCTGGGATGCCGGTCAGGGGCACTACCTGGAAGGGGATATATTCAAAGACTTTTGTAAGTGGCAACAGGCAGCTGAGGCAACCCTAATTAATGCTTATGAAACCCTGATTTCATCAAGGTGCACAATGGTGTGCGACCCCTGTTCCCCCAATAGTACTGGTGCTGGCGACATACACTTTCAACCACCACATTCCATTTAGTACAAAGCTATATTGCAGACCCAAACACTGGCAGTCTAGAGGTTGCCTCAACCCAACTGCTGTCAGTACTGTGCAATATTAAAGCTCCAAACCCAGGCAATCTAATAGTCACCCTTCACTCGCCCAGTCTCTGACAATATTATAGAACTGTACTAAAGCTCTTTCCTGACCATGTAATGGACCCCCCTTAATTAAACCCTGTCAGTATAGTGGAACTGTATTAAAGGCCTTCCTCGCAGCCAGGTGAATCCTCATTTCTCACCTGTCAGTATTTTGGAACTTTATAAATCCTTTCCTTGTCAGTCTAGTGGACCCCCTCCCTAACCCTATCCAGTGTTATAGGAATGTATTGAAGCCCATCCCTGGCAATCCAGTGTTAACCCCAATGGATTGCTGTCACATCCCTCTATTCCATGGCTCACCCACTGAGCACCCACCAGCCACACCCTGTTGACTCCCTCTACAGCCATATGTCCATAGGTGAGCTGCCATCTGGTTCTAAGATGATAACTGGCACAAACCCTTCTCTCACCACCTTGGAAGGCTGCCCTCTGACTGACATGGAGTGAATGCATGCATATTGTAGAAACAACTGTTTCTACGGTATGTGCATGCTCACTACCTATCAGGTAGATTGCAGGTGGCTGAAATAATGAGCAGGGGGGGTCTGTGCCAGTCAATATCTGTGGACTTGATGGCAGCTCAACTATGGATGGATGGATGAATGAGAGACTGACAAGGGTGGAAGTAATGGTTGTTCAGTGGGTGGGCTGCAGAGGGGGACTTTGACAGTGATTGGTATGGGAGTAACACTAAACTGGGCATCAGGACATTTTCACAACACCATATTAGGTGAGGGAGGCTGTCCACTAGACCACCAGGGAAGGGCTTTAGTACAGTTCCACAATGCCAACAGGAATTAGGGTGAGGAAGCTGGCTTTGTTAGACTGCCAGTGATTGCATAGGTGGGAAGGACTCCTGTGTGGTGGGGGGGGAGGGCCGAAGGTATGTACAATTGATTCTGAATTTCTGTATGGACTCATTAGGCATGTTTACATGGCCTGATCTACATCGTTGCAAGCAGAACACATGAGCTGCACTGATGCAGATCATGCTACGTAAACAGTCTGCAGAGCTTTTTAGGTTGCTCCATTGTAGTGAAGTGAGTTTGGTGTTTTGATGGGATTGTGTACCAGTGCAGGCATAATCATTGGCTGAGTATGTGCGATAGGCACATACCCAAGCCATGCATACTCACATCCCTTAACAGGCACATGGGGAATAGGATTCACGACTGCCGGCCACCAGGAATGGCTGTCTGCGGCCCCACCCCCAGCATGCTGGTGCACTAGATGCAGATCAGTGGACATAAGCCCATCCTGTTCCAAGAGCGGATCCCCTACTTTGCATGGAGCAACACACTGTGGGACACCATGCATTCCTTAATGTTAACAATGTTGGTCAAGTGCCTGAATAGCTGCCCCCAGACCTCTCTGCCTTACCTGAAGGATAGGGCAACATGGCTGGAGGTTTTGGTCCCACTGCAGCTAGTTGGTGCACTTCATAGGGGCAAGCAGCAGCTATGGCAGTATACCACTCATGTAGCCTGCACCCCCTCTCACCCAGCACTTCACACCTTAGGGAATGGTGCAGAGTGTGAGTATGCCCCCGGCCACTCTCCCGGTTCATTTGTGCACTT
Organism: Neoceratodus forsteri; assembly: GCA_016271365.2. Classification (NCBI taxonomy): domain Eukaryota; kingdom Metazoa; phylum Chordata; order Ceratodontiformes; family Ceratodontidae; genus Neoceratodus; species Neoceratodus forsteri. Next base: position 552,663,769 of record CM028137.1, on the reverse strand, counting down.
GGCTGGACAGGGGATCTGATGCAGAAGGGATGCACACCCTTTTTGTGAATGTTGTGGGGGTCTGTGGGACCCTAATGCACAGCTCTGTAGCATAGAGTTGCCTATGTACTGGGGTACATGGTATGTAGGCAATCCACACATTTGTGAATAGGGCCTATCTGAGTGTTGCTCCCCGACAGCCATGTGCTTTGTAGTGCAGCATTGGGCTTGTGCAGCACAAATGACCATAACTGAATATGAGGGCCATTATGTGCTTTTTTATATTAATTAATGTTTAGTTCAATGGACCAACACGACCAGTGCAGCCTCATGCTTGTGCAACTGTGATAACTGTTTGGTCATTTGCACTCTCTATTCCATAGGGAATTACCACCCTGTAGGGATATCGAAAGCAAGGAACCCTCAAAGAGGGTTCCACCCCTAGAGGTACCATAGGAAGATTCCCTTGGCTAAAGGTACCTTAGGAAGGAGTCTCCCAAGGAGAGAGGCATGTCACTGGAGGTGGAGGGGAGGATGGTGGGGCAAAGAAAAAATGCTTCAGAAGGAGGCTGGGTGGAACAGTTATATAGCTTAGGAAGGGTGCATGGCTGGTTACTCACCCCACTGAACTACAGACATAGATAGCCTTTCAATTCAGTGGGCTTATGCAACCAGAGTAATGTTATGCTTGTGCAACTGTGATAATTGTTTGGCTGTTCACACTCTCTATTCCACAGGGAATTACCACCCTGTAGGGTACCGAAGGCAAGGAACCCTCCAAGAGGGTCCCACCCCTAGAGGAGCCGTGGAAAGGTTCCCTTGGCTAAAAGTACCTTAGGAAAGAGCCCCAAAAAGAACATTAAGCAGTAAACATTGACTACGAGGTAGAGAGGCAGATTGACAGCAATGAGACAGCTTGATGAAACACAAATGAGAAGCACAGGTTGTCAGGATAGCACTAATAAAATGGATTGCACTGATGACATCAGTGGGCTTCCTAAGGAGAGAGGGAATGGCAAGTACAGCCATCATCCATCTCCATCCAACAGCGGATATCTACCTAAGGTAACTAGGGACTATACTATGAACTAGCTACATATTATGACCTTTGGCACAGAGGAGAGGAAAAACCCTTCCCTCCAGGCTAAGGGGTATTTTGTTTAGTGACGGCTCAGCTACTGCAATTTGGAAACCCAGTTTTGGGGAGTTTTCAGTTTGGAGGAAATCTCTCACTCTATCCCTCTACAGGAAATGCCATGTCTGGCTGCAAAGATAGCTCTGCAGCATAGGGAGACTGTCATACAGGAGGCCCTCGCTTAAGGTGGGAGGAGGAGAGCAATAACCACTGGAAGTCACTCACCTGGCCTCCATGCAGGAGACCTAAGGTGGAGGTAGATGTTTGAGGGGCTTCCCTGAGGACTGTCTGAGAATTGAGCTGTGCAGGGAAGAAGAGGTTGAGGAGACCAGGTGAACCACAGGCAGTCATAGGGAGAATAGCTTTCGAAGATGCCATGGCAAAGTCATAGCCAAAGTGAGCATTCTTGGGGTTGAGTGCTCCACCTTTTAGCAGCTGAAGTCTTAAATTATACCTCAAGAGGTGCCGCCAATGAGTTAGACAACTGAAGCTCCTCCTGGAGCGAGGACATTCCCACTATGGGCCAGATGAGAAGGAGCCAGCCCCGAATTTCACATGCTCAAGATGTGGACTTCATGGGTGCAGAGCAAGACCATCACCACAGGCCAAGCCTTGTGCCAGAAAAAAGTAATGGTCATGGTTGGCATGCCTCCAATTTATTAGTGAGAGCAGGAATCAACTTAGATATGCTAGCTAGGAGGAGGCCTGTGAAGCCGGTGGCTGTAGATTAGATAGCAGGTTATTGATGAGGAGGCCTGACAAGCCAGCAGCTATGGATATTAATGAGGAGGTGGGCCTTGACAGGTTGCAAGTGAACTCTGCGACAATAAGAACTACCAAGGCAGGGCTTGAAAGGTTGCAAGCAATGTCTGCAACAATGAACTACCAAGGCAGGACCTAGGTGAGGTAGAAGACTGCAGTGCAAGCTAGTGTTTAATGGTTTGATAGTAGTAGCAACCAGTTGAAAACAAGCAAACCAAGTCTATTACAGAAGCCAAACTGATGGTGAAATAGAAGGTAGGTGTTTAGGTAATGAGAGGCTGTGATGCCAGTGATTGAATCAATGAGTTAGCGTAATTGAATTGATGAGGTTTGGCAGAAGATTGCCATGGTTTCAGCATGAATAGTGAATTTATATGATTGGCATGAATACCTTAAATGCTAGTAAGGCAGAGTTAGGTTATTCCAGTAGGGAACATGTACAGGCAGTAAGTGTCTGCAAAGCAGTAATGAAATGCAATGAATATCTGAAGCCATGTAGGATGTGAGGTAAATGTGTCGAGCATGATAACTGAAAAGCCATGAAGACAAAGGCAGGGAGCAGGGCAAATATATAGCTTACATAAAAGCATGCTTATGCTACTTGAAGCCATGGTGCCTCTCTGTGACATCACAGACCCCAGCCGTGGGAATAACAGTGAAGCTACACGCTGAGCACCATGAGACCAAAAGCAACTGTAATGCTGGTAGGGTAGGAACCCACAAAAATAGAGGCGCATGTACAGGCAAGGTCCTAGTTAAGGACAGAGCCATATGATAGCAGCTGCCAGTGTAATGTGAACAGCTGAAACAAAATAATGACTGAAATGTACAAAAAAATAAAAATCAGTGATGGACTACCAGGCTGCTAATGTAAAAGCTGAATGTTTTTGGTATAGCAATTCAGCAGTTGGCAGAGTGAAGCTAGCACTGAGGGAATTAAGAGGAGAGCTATTAAACTCACATAGTACAACAGGGAGTGGCAGCTGGCTGAGCAGGATGAAGCTTGGACCAGGTGCAAATAATTGAGGTGGAAAGTACAGGAGACAGCAAACAGGGAAACAGCAGTGTGAGCTGATGCATACAATAACAATGCAGTTGACTGAGGCCTTGTAAAATCTAGTGAGTAAATGGGAGCCTAAGAGCACAGGCACAGGGAAGCTTAAGGTAAGGAAACAACAATATGTAATCTGAAGCACAAATAAGCAATGCATACATAGGGCACTGAAAAACTAGAAAAGTCCAAAAGAAACAAACAAAAGCAAACACAAGTACAGGAGCAGGAAGGAAACAAGCACACAAGGAAGCATGTAACAGCCGGAGGCAAAGCAATATTAACCCAAAGCATGAGAAACACAATGAACAGAAGTCCAGCATGACCAAGCAGAGCCCAAGCACAAGCAACATGGTGTGGGGGGGTGCAAAGCCTTAGCAGACCCCAAGGGAGAAGACAGACTGACAGAGCCTTTGGCTGGCAAAGAAAAAATGCTTCAGAAGAAGGCTGGAAGGAACTGTTTATATAGATCAGGAAGGGGCATGGCTGGTTGCTCACCCTATTGAACTATAGGCACAGACTTTCAATTATCTTTCATAAAAATACAAACATTTGCACAAGAATCATTCACAAATTTTATAAAACACTACACGCTGCATTAATATTTTAAACATCGATAGTATGGCTTTCAAACTCTTTATTCAGTAGGATGATTTTGAAAATCTGCATGATGCACAATGGTTTTCGAAATCTATCTGCTGTATCATGGTTTTCAAAATCTATGTACTGCATTAGGAGTTTCACAAAATGTTCACACAGAACTCTTTAATGAAGGTTTTGAAACTCTACACGCTATTCCACAGTTTTCAAAATCTATGTTCTGTGAGACAGCTTTCAAAATGGATGTGCAACCCTCCTTTTCATGTTTGCTGTGAGCACATATGTAGCAAACATTTTGTTAGGAGAGTGGCTTGTGAGGGGTGTGACACTGTCAGTCCAATGCAGAGTGGTCTGCAAGTGGCTCGCCATAGTCACACCAATCATCTGCCAGGCTGATCATGACAGTATTCTGGCTTGCTGGGCACAAACTTTGTGTATTTCAAAGGAAAGAGCAGACCCAATCATTTGTTGGCTCTTTCCTTTAATCTACACTGCCCAGCAAGTACAACTGATTTGTCATGATCAGCCTGCTGAGGAATTACACCCTGTAACCAAAAAAGTCCATCAATGTCTGCTGCTGTTGTTGCCCTTACTGTTCCCCCACCCGACCCTCTCACTCAACACCCCCAACCCACCCCCATCACAAACATAACACTGACACTGGGTGCCCAATCTAGTGTCACCACCTGAAATAAAGAAAGCCATCCCTCATAGTTTATTTTTTTTAAATACACCCTGTAAAAAAGAAAGCCATCCATCGATGTCTGTTGCTGCCCCAAGGTAACTGTCCCCCCAAGCCCAACCCATGTTTGTCTTCTGGCACAGGGGTGTCCAATCCCCTATGCCAGCTTCTACCCCCCCCAATATAAGACTGACACTGTGGGTGCCCAGTCCCCCAGTGTCTTCACCTGAAATAAATAAAACTATTCCTCATAGTTTTTTTTAAATACACCCTACAAAAGGAAAACATCCATCAATGTCTGTTGTTGCCCCACCAAAATGGCCCCCTCAAGCCCAACTCATGCTAATCTTCTGTCCCGGGAATGTCCAATCCCCCTTGACAGCTTCTACCCCTACCCTGCCCAGTAGAACACTGACACTGGGGGTGCTAATACCCCCAGTGTAGTGACCTGACTCTTCCAGCATAGAGGTTCCCAATTCATCATGCTAGTTTCTACCCCCCCACCCTGCCCAATATAACACTGACAATGGGGGTGCTTAATCTCCTAGTTTCATGACCTGAAATAAAGAAAACCATCTGTTATAGTTTGTTTTTAAAAATGAACCCTGTAAAAAAGAAAAATGTCCATTGATGTCTGTTGCCTCTGTTACTGTCCCCCAGCCCAACTCTCCCACTCAGCACCCACTACCCCACACTGCCCCAAGCCCTTACTTACCCACCGCGGATCCAATACCATAATCTTCTGTGGATTGCAGACACGTCTTCACTTTTCAATGCTGGACTGTGAACTGAGGAAGTCTGGTATTCGGTTCAATGTATTTCAATGGGGTTTTGAACTTAGTGGCATAACTTGGCCATTTTTTTTATATTTTTCGCCCAAAGTTTTCAACATGCCTTTTTGGGGCCCCCCCCCCCATGAACAACGGCAGTGAAATTAGGCAAATCTGTCCCAAAAGGTGATTTGGTGGTCGCTGGCCTGAAATCATCTTTTGGGCAGGAGTTGAAAATTGTCTCTACCCTTGTTCACAAGGTTGGGTCATAAGAAGGCTATGTTGAAAATTTGGGGTAAAAACATTAAAAAACAACAAAGTTATGAGCCTACCCTGAAATTTATGAATGCAGCTTTGTAAATGGTAATTTTCAATATTTTGACCCAAAATTTTCAGCATAGCCATTTCTTCACAGCACCGCATAAATGTGACAGCTGTCATGTTTCAGATCCTTACCAATTTTGCACTTGTGGCACAAAATCATCTTTTGGGCAGGTTTTGAAAATGTTCTCCGCCTTTGTTCATGAGGGGGACTCATAAGAAGGCTATGTGGGGTCATAAAAAGGCTATGTTGAAAATATGGGTTAAAAATATGAGAAAACAAAGTTGAGTCTACATTGCAGTTTTTCAATGCATGCTCATAACTGTGGCAATTTTTAATATTTTGACCCCAACTTTTCAGCATAGCCATTTTTTCACACCACCTCATCATTGTGACAGCTGTCATTTCTCAAATCCTGCCCAAAATGTGTTTAAACACTTGTGAAGCAAAATTATGTTTCCACCATTGTTTTATAAATGACACCTGTAATGTTTAGAAGGAGTGATCATAAAAAGATTGTGTTGAAAATTTGGAGTAAAAATGTAAAAAGTCACCTGAGCAAATGAACTGTTTCAACATTTACTCATAACTTTATTTTTTGCAGATTTTGCCCCCTAATGTTCAATATATCTCTAGTGTTACCCCACCTCCTGAACATGGCAGGTGTCATTTTTCAAATCCCCTCTGAAACTTGTTTCCACAATCGCACAGCAAAATCACCATTTGGATGGGATTTTAAAAATTCCATCTGTCTTGATCATAATGTAAGGGCATAAAAAACTGTTGGACATTTGGGGTCAAAATATGAGAGCCCACTTAAAAGTAGATATTGCTTCTCAGCTGCCCTATCCTGGGTAATTACAATCTAACAATGTGTCAAAGCAGGGCACCACTAAAAATGAAATACTGCATCTCATCTGCTCTATCTTGGGTAAATATATCATAAAAATGTGTACAAGCAAGACCTGGTACAACAGCAATACCAACGTTGAACATTCGGCATTGACAAATACTTGTTTACTCTAGCTCTCCCTCTGGTCCCCTCACTTCCGTTACTAGATGGAATGCAGTCCAACAATCTCTTTCAGCTGTGGTTGCTGTCCTTATTCTTTTAGTTGGGGGCTGATACCATATGATAACACTTCCTTGGTATCAGGCAGAGATTAGATTAGGGGTATGCATAACTCCAGGCGTACCCTAGGGTAGGTATGACTGCGCACCAGTTTCAAATACACTCAGTCTTTAGCTATTTATAGTTCCTTCCTTTTCTATTCACTCCTTGATGAGCTTTGCTCAGTGCCCCTTTTGTTATCATAGAACCATAGAAACTTGACAGCAGAAAAGGACCTCTTGGCCCATCTAGTCTGCCCCTTTTCCCCTCCGACTGTTCATCCCTCCTTCTTCTGAAAGCACCCATCTGAATGCCCTGTAACCCCGTGTGCCTGTCCTATACTCTCTTGAAGCCCGATACTGCTTTGGACCTTACCACCTCCTACAGAAGCTTGTTCCATGCGGTCATCACCCTCTCAGTGAAGAACCATCCTCTCACATTGCCCCTGTAGTTTCCTCCCTTCTGTCTCAACCCATGCCCCCTCAATTTAGTGCCTTCCTCCCTGTGAAATAAATGCCCTGAGCACACTTTGTTTATCCCTTTGACATATTTAAAGGTCTCTATCTTGTCCCCTCTCTCCCTTCCAGTCTCCAATGTGTAGAGTCCCAATTCCCTACATCTCTGTTCATACGGTTTGCCCTTCATCCCCTGTATCATCTTTGTCACTCTTCTCTGAACCCTTTCAATCATATCTATGTCTCTGCACAGGTATGGCCTCCAGAACTGGACTTTGTACTTGAGGTGCAGTCTTACTGTGGCTTGGTATAGGGGCATCAAGACCTCCCTCCTTCTGCTAGCGATTCCCCTGCTTATGGATGCCAGTATCCCATACGCTCTCCCCACTGCCCTACTATGCTGATCTCCCACCTTGACGTTACTAGACACTGTTATTCCAAGATCCCTCTCCTGCTCGGTAACCCTGACTCCCCCCCCCTCCAAGTCTGTACCCTGCCTTCGGGTTTCTGTGCCCTAGATGCATGACTGCACACTTTTTGATATTGAATTTAAGTTGCCAGGTCTCTGCCCACCCCTCCAGTGCCCTCAGGTCCTGTCTCATGTCCTCAACACCCCTGCAGAGTGTACCCTATTGCAGATTTTTGTATCTTCTGCAAAAAGGGACACCCATCCCCTCAGCCCTACTGCTATATCACTGATGTAGATATTGAAAAGGAACTGTCCCAGAACTGACCCCTGGGGGACAACACTCATCACCCTCCCTGCCCTGGAGTTGACCCCATTTACTACCACTCTCTGACTTCTGTCCGTCAACTAGTTTTCTACTCATCTAATTATTTTGTCCCCCACCACCATACTTTCTAGCTTGTTGACCAGTCTTCTGTGGGGTACAGTGTCAAAAGCCTTGCTGAAGTCCAGGTAGGCAATGTTCACCCCTTCCCCCCCGGTCAATTGCCTGCATCACCTAGTTAAAGAACTCAATCAAACTGGTCTGACATGACTTCCCTTTTGTGAATCCATGCTGTCTGTTGTCATCAGCCCATTTTCCTCCAGATAGTCCATCACCCTCTCCCTGATGAGTATCCAACCTTCTCCACCACTGTGGTGAGGCTGACCAGGCAGTAGTTTCCCTCAACTCCCTTCTCTCCCCCCCCCTTGTATATCGGTACCACTGTTACCTCCTTTCAGTCGGCCAGCACCCTTCCAGATTCCAGAGACAGGTTGAATAGCCTAGCCAGTGGGGCAGCCAGTTCATCTCTCAGTTCCCGAATCACTCTCGGATGCAACCCATCCAGTCCCATGGCCTTGTCCACCTTCAGCCCGATGTCAGAAATAAATCACTCTGCTATGTGATGGGTTGTTGTCATGTTTCCTAACATGTTTACAGTAACACACATGGTAACACGGTCCCAAAAATCACTGTCCTTACAACACTGCAAGACAAACTCTAATCTGACCCTGGTCATAAGTCAAAACCTCAGGGTACCTTAAAAAAAGATTGACCTGGCCTTTACACATCTCTTATATGATCCAGGGTCAGCTTTACCATTGTTCCAATTGTGCACCTGCATGGGATCCCAGCTCAAAGGGGCCCCCTATCAGCTGAGCAATCTTTTAAGCAGACACAAGCATCATACGCAATTACACTAGACTGGCACATCTTTTCAACTGAATGCCTCCCCCTCCTCCTACCTGACAGGTTGGGAGGAGATAGAGGGTAACTTCCTGAGGCCCATTATCACCCTTCACTGTGCTCCTGTCATCATTGTCACCTCACTGCTGGTTTCTAGAAACTGAGAACTGATCACCCCATCACCACACCCTGTCTGTGCAGCTTAGAGTGCATATTATGAACATAACCACACAGTAATGCACAATGTAACATAATAAATATTTCCCCCACACTCAACACTGACTGCATAGGAGTAGATTTTGTATTTTATATAGGTTTATTTGCAAAAGTAGGTAATGGGTGATGGAATACAGTCTGGATAGTATTGTGCCATTTGTTCGAGGTGAACTGCAGCAGGTTCAAGGTGGTGACAGGCTGGACAGGAGAGCTCACTCTCAGATAAGGGTGCTGGAATTGGGATGCCAGGGGAGACAGAAGAGGCATCCACCCAGATTGCAAGTCTTTCATAGCCCAAAAAGTAAAAGTCGCAGTCAACAGAGTTCAGCTCTGTGTGATAGCATTGGGCAAGCAGGATGTGGAGCTCTTCTCCCAGGATTTGCAATTTGCAGGCCCACATTGAACAATAGGTAGGACAGGAGCAACTGTAGGAGGTGGGTGAGGCTGCTGACCCCTGGATGATGATGTCCTGCTGTTGCCCACCCCATGCTCCAGACACACATAGTGCCAGGTAGTGGGAATAGCAGCAGGGAGCAGCAGCAGTGTCCTGGGAGCAGAGATTCCAGTCCCACTGGGGCTACGTCAGAGTCAGAGTGGCCAAGAACGAGGGCTGATAGTGACTGACTCTGTTTAAAGTTTGGTCATTCTCACTGGCTGGCTTCTTTATCATTCAGATATATCTCACACTCAGCCAGCCTGCCATCTTGTCCTCTTAAGTAGTGTTCTAGTCCTGTTCAGCTGCCCAGCCCAAGCCAGCTGTGTCTGGAGTCTGGTAATGCTGTTTAGCTGCCTAGTCCAAGCCAGCTGTGTCTGGAGTCTGGATAGAGGAGACCCCTGTCCACCTGCTCACACGCACACACATGCACACCATCACCACCACCAAAATGAGACCCAACCTGACACTCTTGTGTTGCTCGCAACAAGCAACAAGCCTTAGCAGAAAGGACAGCTCCACAACTAATTCTATAGGCTCAACTTCCAATCCTGACCTGGCTCAGGCTGTGGAAAAGTATCCAGCTCAGCTGACCTGGTTCTGTCTCCAAAGTGCTTGTTCTTCAACGTATAAGGAAAATCGGGGGGGGGGGGGATGTAGGGAGTACCAAATCAAAACTAAGGAAACAAAGAGAATAATGAGGGAGGCAAAGGCAGACATGAAGCTCTGTACTGCAGGTGTGCTCAAGGGTGGGTAAAAACAATTCTTCAGATATATTAATTAAAAAGGAAGCAGGAATGGGGTATTGTTGGGTACAAGAGAGGGGAGGGCATTTGGGACAAGTTGTGTCTCTGCAGAATGTGCAAAGCTCTGCAGCAGGGTAGATAGCGAAGGAAGGATCAGAGAGTTGCAGAGGGATGTACAAAGACTAGAGAGGAGGTTTACATTTCTGCAGCTGAAATTCAATGATAAAAAATGCAAGATTATGCACCTTGAGGGAAAAAAACAGGTCACAGTACTGGATGGGAGGGGTTACGCTGAGCAGTGCAGCAGAGGAACGGGACCTTGGCATCATCATTAGTGACTCCCTCGAACAACCAAGCTAGTGTAGCAATGCCTATAGTAAGGCTAACAGGATGCTGGGGTATATCAGATGGGGTACTTGACAGCAGGAAAAAGGAGGTACTACTGCCTCTACATAGGTCACTGGTGTGGTCACACCTGAAATACTGTGCTCAGCTCTGGAATCTTCACCCAAGGAAGGACAGGGGCAGGCCAGAGACAATGCAACACAGAGTAACCATGATGATTTAGGGCCAAGAGGGAAGATCTTAGGAAGAGTGTCTCAAGGCACTGAATGTGTACTCACTGGGGACAAGGTGAGAGAGGAGGGATATGATAGAGAAGTTCAAGTTCCTAAGGGGAATAAATGAGATGAACTGTGGGGAACTATTTAGCAGGAGCACAGAATCAAGAACCTGAGGTCACAAGTGGAAACTGGTGGGGAGAAGGCTCTATTTTATTTTTTTTTAGATTCCATTTATTTGCTCAGTTGGACTAGGGCATCTCTCAGAAGTGCCCAGTTGACCGTCGCCTCTACTCCCCACAGAGATCTCTTTCCTCTGGGACCCTCTTCCAAATACCTTCCAGTCCCCCGGATCACCCCCCAGGGGAGGGCCTGCCCCACCTACCTGGTGAGCTTTCTATAATTAGAGGGTCAATCCTGGTCAAGGGCCTTGGTGGACCATTAGAGGGTTGGTCCAGTGCTGAGGATGTGGGCTAGATCCCTGGAGTCTTCATTGTCTCCCTAGTCCTCCAGAGTATTTTATCATATGGTTTCCCCTCTGGAGCGCAGTAGTGCAATGATGTCCTGGCACTGATGTGCCAATGTCCACTGCTGCTCCACCCCCTAGTCACAGCACCACAAGTTCCTTTCACTGCCCCCGATCTCCATCAGAGGTTGCTAAGGAGTGATATTTGGCCTGGATCCCCCCCAAGGAAGGGAGAGCAGTCTTCTGGATGCTCAATCCCTTCTCTCCCCTGTTGACCCCTGGTGACCCAAGTCCGTTCATGAATCCAGGTCACCGGTATGAAGCGAGGTGTGGCATCCAGTGCCTCAACCCCCAGCACCACTGGGCTGGCTCAGAAAGTTCTATTTTATGGAGAGAGTGGTGGAGCCATGGAACAGTCCGCCAGTGGAGGTGGTGGGTGGCAAGATTGTAAATGGTTTCAAGCAGAGCTGAGACAGAGTGAAGGGTCTGGTGGTTGCTCTGGGTGTTAGCAGTAGGGAGGGGAATGGGAGAGTGGACTGAGAGCAGTAAAATCCTGTATGGGCAATAGGTCCCTGGGCATATATGGAACTTTGGCAGACTAGATGGACCTTTGATCTTTTTCTGCTGTCATTGTCTATGTTTCTATGTTTCTATCTATTCTAAGTATGCCTGATTGCTGAATGTGCTGTTTATTTTAATTTAATTATATCATACTCTCTATGTGGCAATGGCATGTATATGTATCTGTATGAGGTAAGTGACCATGGCAGCCAGCTGTGACACAGCAGCTTAATGTAAGCTGACCCAGCTGGACTGACAGTCAGTCTATACGTCTGTCTTGCATTATTATTTTTTAGGTCAGACTGTTCTGACACTGCCACCAGAGATCAAACTCCTTGATGTTGTCAATATCTCATATTGGAGGCTGTGCAGTAATTGAGAAGGGAGAGAATTATGTCTATGACAGTGTTTTCCCTGCTTCTGACATCTCCTCTAATGCATCCGGACAGTTGTAAGCATGGAACAATTTTTTTATTTGAAAGATTCCGCTGGTGCTAAGAACTTGCTAAATGGGCAGGCACCAAGTGATCTAGTTACTACATCTAGGCCTATTATATGGGGGGGGGGGCGATAATAATAAAGGGGGTTTCCTACATTAGTGCAGGATAGCTGTGGAGGAAAACTGCTGCTGCTGCACTACTGTACCTCATCTGAAAGAGAGAAGACTTATTGGACACTGCTGGAGAGCTTACCTTGCCTTTGGGGACTAGACTTAAACTTGCAGGAATCTTGGAAATAACTGGTGATGACCTGGTCTGTCAAATTATTGGGAGAGAAATTAAAAGTATGTGAATTAGTAATTTTAAAGGGAATGTTTCCTGTTCCGCTATCTCCAGGTGGGGATCCTTTAAAAAAAAACAGAATCTGCTTTCTGCTTGTAACTTGAGTTTGAGAAGATCTGGGCATGGTGAAAAACTCAACAAGGGGGAAGGTTAAAGATTTAATTTGTTGTTTCAAAACTGTGTGCATATATTTATGTATGGAAAGGCACTCTAAAACTACTACATGATGAGAACATATTCTATGCATCAATGATTCTAGAAGAAGGTGTGACCTAATGCTACACTGTTGAGGAGAATCAGTGGAAGCAGGACTGTGTAAGGCACCTTTATGAAGTACTGAAGGTATGCCATCATTGCTTAATTTCTAGTAGATTTACTGGGATTTATCCAGTTTAACTAGATAGACACTCCCTACACATGTTTTTCCAGTCTAGCTTGTGTCACTCACTTTTTTTGTGTCCAGTCTGTGTGCTCTGTAAATACAGCCCAGTGAGAGGAGTCCATGGTGGCAGGAGTCCCGCCAGGGTAAAATTCACTGTAAACTCCGCGGAGGATAAAGGCTGCAGAGTTGGATACAACTGAACCAAATACTGCCCATTCTGGACACTGACAATATTGAATGTTTCCTCTCCTGAATCCTCATTGTCTTGGAAATTGAGTTTTGAAAATATAAACCTCTTGAACTGACTTAGAAATATTTTGTATCTTCTAACATATGGGCTTTGGGCTGAGCTAAGAAAGTGAATTTACTCAGCTACCGCCTGCTATTTAAAATTGTGCAGAATTAATTTTGTGCATTTGGCGTTGTAAAATCCTTGCAAAAATGCTCTGTCTGTATTTGTGATTTATGCTTCACATACCTAAGGTGTATATTTGTGATAAATAAGTTTATAAGAGCAGATTTTAGAGAATAGTATGTTGAAATATGCTTGTTAGCAGAATATTTATACCCATCATCGTATAAAACAGCTTACCACCTGCAAAAAGTCAATATTTGGTAAAGATCCTTTGTCATCTAAAACCCAATAAAACAATTCAAACAGGTGAGACACCTGAAGAATTGATTAAAAGTTCAATGCAAGTTCATTATAAGATACTTGATTAATAACATTTAACCACTATACTATATGACAGACTTTTTTTCTGTAATTGATGATTGGTTTTAAAAATGTGATTAGGACTGTACTAGTCTTAAAATCTGACTAGGACTTGAACTGTGATTGGGAATCAATTGAATCAAAGCTCTCTATTATTTGAGGGTGGTTACTTTAAGTTAAACAGTTTGAGAGCCGACCTATTGAAACATTAGGTTCTCTGGCCCAGATATGAATGTTTTTGCTTTTTCCTTTACAATTTTAATTATTGACTATTTTCCAAGCTGCCTTCAATCTTATTATAGGCTGTTTAACAATTGGTATTAGACTGAATTTGAATCGAGTACCTCTAAACACGTGATTGCTGACATGTCTCTTCACAGAGGATAACTGCACAGGCGATGGCTTACTTACTTCAGCAGTGCCATTTTGAAATTGAGTAAGAGATGGGCCACATCAATAGTGCAACACGGTAGTGCTTTTCTGAATATCCTTAAAAAGTTTGAAATCAGAAAGAAGCCAAAAGATAAAATAACTTTTAGTATTTTAAATAACTGGTTCAAAACAGATGTTCTACTTAGAATATTCAGTGACGAAAAGCTGGTGTCTTATATGTCATGTTTTTTAGATGCTTGCACTCATGGGAAATATCAGGCCAGACAACAAGTCGAATCTAGTCAAAGGATATTTTGCATGTTGTCCTGCCCTGTTGGGGTTTGAAACAGTGCACTCTAAAGAAAATATAGGGATTCACTGGAATCTAAAGGTAGACTACCCAACTATCTAAATTAAGTCTTAAGATTTATCCATTGAAATGGAATAAAACAGAATATAACAGCTATTTTTAACTGGATATATTAACTGTATTTAGGGGTTCCTGTTTTAGTAAATGCTTGTAAATAGTGTCATCAATTGACTTTTCTTATTAGTATTGCACTGAACCAATCAGCCTCTAACTAGGTGATAAACAAAAAGTTGGTTAATAGTTAGCAAACTGATTCAAATATCAAAGAACTTAGAATCTAGTACATTTGAACATCTTGGAATATCATTTGCAGTCTATTTTTCTAATTAAAGTTACCAAAGGTACTTAAGGTGTCTTTTCTCCCCAGCACAACCAGAACCCTAAATATAAAGGGGCACAAGAAGAAGAGTGGGGGAAAGGACATATTTAGACCTGGGGGGGCATATTCAGAGCTGGCCAGATGCATGGCACAAATGGATGTGCTGCACACAAATGTGAGCTGGCCAGCACTGAAAGGATATTCAAACAGGATGCGTGATTGGAATGGATTGTGCATTCTGTGTGAATATTGGCCCTGAATGCTCAGAACAAAATGGGTGGCCGCCATGTTAGACACAGTGCATCCAGGGTCGGGGCCAAAAACTGCCAATGGGTGAATGTGCGGTGCATACCTCTATGTGCCATGTCCCCCAAGGGCAATATTCTGCCAAAATATTCTAATAAGCCCATTGGGCATGCCTAGCACAAAGGGGCCTCATGCATGCCCAATGTTGGCTCATTAGCATGACTGCGCCCAGTGGTATGTGCTGGGCCAGCCCCCTCCCAGCCCCGAGCCCTGATGTAGATATGCAACATATGACTCCCCTTTTTCTTAGTGAAGTGAACCCCCCACCAGCCCTGATCCCAGATATAGAATATCACATTATTAGTCCCCTTTTCCATAGTATGTGCATATAATTTACTGTACCTGCTCAGGTACCAATCAGTCAGTGGCTGGCCATGGTTGGGTGAGGAGGGCTGTGCCAGTCACTGGCACAGGTCTGGTTGGGGGGTGTGGGGGGGTTTACTCCCTACTGGGGTGGGGGACACTGCACTATGGAAATGGGGTATGTGTGTGGTATTTCTTACATTGGGGTTCAGATCTGGGAGCAGGTCCACTATACTATGGAAAAGGGGACTAATAATGTAATATTCTACATTGGGGATCAGGGCTGGGTGAGGGGTCCACTACACTATGGTAAAGGGTAGTCTTCTGTTACTTTTCTGCATTGGTGATTGGGACTGGGTGGGGGATCCACTATACTATGGTAAAGGGGAATCTTCTGTTACTTTTCTATGTCGGGGATAGGGGCTGGGTGGGGGTCCACTACACTATGGAACAGGAGACAATGATCATAATTGCTGACATCGGGGTTCAGGGCTGGGAAGGGGGGCCACTACACTATGGAACAGGGGATTCATCATTTAATGTTCTATAAGGGGACTGGAGCTGGGAGGAGGGGATCAGGTGATTGGCTCTGGCCATTGCATGGGGCACCACCCTGCCTGGCACAAAGTTAGACCAGGGTTTTGGATGTGTAACTTTGTGCTGGTGCATCTGATGGGATCTAGGGATGTGCCGTGCATGTCCTTTGAATATGTGGCCCTGGGAGTTCACTTATTGCTGGAATTTTTGGAATTAGCAGAGGAGGACAGCTGAGACCTGCTGAGATTTGGACTTAAGTAGCAGCACTAGAAGGGTAATTGACCCACAGCGCATTATTGTACTCACAGACTTTCTTTTCCTGGCTCCTGTTTTGGGAGATTGATAGCCAAGAACGTGTGGAATCTTCATTTGGGTGATACAGAACTGTGGACTTTGGACTCTGATATTATATATTTATTAGAAAGATTATGTCACAGTTTGGTAGACCATAAATTGGAAGGTCATAATTTATATAACCTTTTCCACCTTTCTTAGGTGAATAGTACCTATAGTACCTATAAAGTTTTTTATTGACTCTGATAATACGTTATATGTGTCGGAACCAGTTTTACCTGGAGCAGGACTGGCATATTTTATCTTATGCTTAGAAAGCTGTCAGTTCATAAGTGTTCACTACCCATTATTTATTGACCCTGAATTTTGTATTTAATATTAAACAGACAAAACTAAATTGATGTAGGAAAATGATTAATTATTTAAAAACACTTGGTACCCTATCAACTTAATATTCTGGATTTATAACATCTATAGGTGTTTACTATAAGTACTGGCTGTTTACCTTAGCTATTACAACAAGCATTGTCAGTGCCAAATGTTGGCTTACTGGCGTTGGCATTGGTACTGCAGGAGTTAGAGAGATGCATAATAGGAATGGCAGTGAAGTATTGAAGTGACGCCAACCCCACCCCCACCTTGCAGAGACTGACAGGCATTGGGGGTGTGTCTTTGGGTCACTGGCCATAAAGTTCATGCCATTTCACCTCACCCTACCCTGCAGACACCGACAGGTGTTGCGGTGTGCCTTAGGGTCTTTGGGCATTATGCTCACCCCATTCCATAAGGAAATATGCTGAGATGGGTGCAATATAAGAGAATGGGGTGAACTTTGGGTCCAGAGACTCCAAGGCACACCTTGATGCCTGTCACTGGCTGCAGGGTGGGGGTGGAATGGCATGAGCATTACAGCCGACGATCCCAAGTCACACCCCCGACGCCTGTCAGTCTCTACAGGATGGGGCATTATGGTTGGAAACCCTAATGCACCAGGTGTTTGTTGGTATTTTCACTCCAAATTTTAAACATGAGCTTTTTGTGACCCCATGTCATAAACAGTGGTACTATCAGTTCATTAGCAGAAAGGTGATATTGCACAGTGACTATGCCATTTAGTGCCATAGGTGCCAAAACACATTTTGGGCAGGATGTGAAAAATGACAGCTGTACTATTCATGAGGAGGTGTAAAAAAATAGCAATGTTGAAAATCTGGAGTGAAAATATTAAAAATAGGCAAAGTTGCATATGTGCAAGCAAACTGCACAATGCAAGCTCATAATGCAGTCATTTTTTGGAATTTTTTCACCAGATTTGCAGCATGGTTTTTTTGGGACCTCACCTCATGAACAGTGGCACTATCATTTCATTAATCCATCACAAAAGGTGATTCAGTGCAGTGACCATGAAATCCCCTTTTGGGACTGAGTAATGCAATTACAGTCACATGTTCAAGAGGTGGGGTCCCAAGAACCCCATGTTGAAAATTTGGAGCCAAAATTCCCAAAAATGGCTGAGATATCCACCTAAGTTAACCCCCCCCCCCACTGATGCCATTATAAAGCTTATCTTGATTTTCTTCAGTTTGTGGTCAGCTTTTGAAGCTCAGACATGTCCCGCTCCATCAAGATCACAGCCAGACCTCCAGAGGTAAGTATGGGTGAATTGGGGGATGCAGGAGGTGGGTGCACAGAGGGTGGTGCGGGTTGGGGAGGAGGCGGGATGATAAGGAACCATTTTCTTTTACAGGAAAAAAAACAGATGGCAGAGAAAGGTTTTCTTTATTTACAGGCTTAAAGAATACTTTGGGGCACACTGGATGGGCCCTAGTGTGCCATATGAGGTTGGGGTGGGGGGACTGATGCCGATGGGGATTGGGCACCCCCATTGGCAAACAAGGTGGGGGGACATGATGCTGACAGGGACTGGGCACCCCTGTTGGCAAACAAATTAAACTGGGGGGTGACATTATGGCGATGGGGATTGGGCACCCCTGTCGGCAAACAAATTGAACTGGGGGAGCATGCTGACACGGGGATTGGGCAGCCCCAAAGTTGGCTTTCTGGGGATTGTGTGGTGGACGGCAGGAGCCACCATATTTATTGAAATATTTCACCAGGAAAGGCACGTAACAGAGTTTTGTCATCTGACACTCCAATGAGGAAACTACACCACATTGGAGTGGCAGATTTCTTTCAACTCCGTGGCTCTCTTTGAAACTACTGTCATTGGCAGCATGCTCACTAATTAGGTGGCTGAGGAACGCACCCACTAAAGCATCCCTTGCATTGGCGACAACACTGACACACCTCTGAAATGCACTACTGCTACAAGATGTTGCTTGTGCACATGCAAGCCAACACAAAAATGGTGTCAACAAGGAGTGGCAAAAACAGCTCAACAATGTTGGACAGAAAAGGTGAGGTAATGGAAGAAAGGTAAAAAAAACTCTAAAAGATAAGAAACAGGGGTCCATAAAAATAGCAAAAGAGGTTTAAAGTAAAAAGAACAAACAACCAAAGATAACTGAATTTTTTTGTGAGCAAATAAATACCCCAATAATTCTTTCCACTCATATACTTGTTATGCAGAAACAGCACAAGAGCTTGGAGATTATAAACCTAGATCTTACAGAAATTACCTCAGATAGTATAAAAATAGATGCCTATGAAAGGCCGCTGAAAGAAAGCTCACTCCTTGCATGTGGCTGGAAGTCTGTAGACTCCCACATGTTAGATCTGGATAAAACCTATTCAAAAACATATGGTGCAATCGTCTCCCCATAGGAACCAACTCAAGGAGACATAACTCCAAATTTATCTTTTAATTCAACCTATATTCCACTGACCTCGCCACCTCCCTTATCTCAACGGGAAAAGAGACCAGGAATGGTCAGGACCCAGGAAGCATCGATAACCTGGCCTCAACGATGCAGGAAATAAGTAACACTATAGCTGAGTTGAAGAAGCTGGATGCAGCACATTGTTTTGCAGTTAATATTTTCATTGAGCTTTCAAAGTTATTTATTTATGTTTTTTTTTCAACCAGGAGGGACACACTAAGCTGAAGCTTGTTTACAGGTGTGACCTGGGAGCACAAGGAATTTAAGTGGCTTACTCAGGGTCACACAGTATGCAAGTGAGGGCTGTGGGATTCAAACCCAGGTCTCCAGGTTTGCAGCTCAGAGCCTTAAACTACTGCGCTATACTGCCTCCGTTATATCATTACATACATCAGAAATATTTTTTCTACAGATGCTTTTCTTTGTTTCACAAGGCTCTCACATTACAAGATGTTGTTTCACAATTTAAATGACCATTGGAGGTACGTAAAATCATATTTGGACATCAATTGAAGCATATGTTCTAGGCCTACCCTGAGACATGTTATTTGCACATTGTTGGCTGAACATTTATTTATTTATTTATTTTTTTCGTATTTGTTAACCAGGTAGGTGCACTAGACAAGAGATTTTGCCTATTTTCAGGCATGATCCGGGAGGGTTACACATCAGAAACAGCACCTACATAGTGTCCACAACAGAATACAAAGCATCTAGTTGGAAGGAAAATACAGTAACACATGACAATTTGGAATACATGGCACATTCAGGAACAACAAGTAGAATATATATAGCATGAGGATAAACAGTAATCACAGTTACATAAACTTTTATAGAATTTTGAAAACAGTATAATCGACTAAAAAAATACATATACAGCAAACACTGGAGGAACATAAGTGCTGAGAGGAAGCACCGCTCTCAAGATGGATGATCAGCGGTAGTAGTGCAAGTGAGTGGAGACAAGCAAGAGGTAGAGCAGGAGCAGAGACCTGAGTTCATAAGGTGAGTTCTTAAACTTTTTTGAAAGGCCCGGTGAGTAGCCGATTGTTTAACATAGAGTGGAAGGGTGTTCCACATTCTGGGAGCAGATATAGCAAATGCAAGTTCACCCTTCTTTGTGAGACATCTAGGTGTAACAAAGGAAATATTTTGAGTAGATCTCAGCATATAGAGCAAGTCAGGTTATTTTAGCAGAGTTACAAGGGATCTTGGAGTACTAGTCTGGGTTAATTTATCGACCAGACAACCAGCTGTGTACAGACGATAGAAGGATGGGATGAGCCAATTGAGAGAAGATTGACAGCGATGTGTTAGTTTAGAAGCCGCAAGGGCAAAGCGGAAGATACTATTATAGCAAGTGCTCCATTTCTGGATTACTTGCTTGCTAGCATTAAAGTAGACTATAGAGCCATAGCTGAGGCAAGGTTGAAGAATTCCCTGAGCAATGGCCAGCCCGGCTGTTGAATTTAGGGAGGATCTTACCTTGTAAGCCAGGCCAAGTTTACTGTTCACTGCCTTACAAGTGGCTGCAACATGAAGATTAAAGTCCAGTGAGGAGTCAAGAGTCATCCCAAGATATCTGAAGGATGTGACTGTATCCAGGGTTATGCCATCAGGTCCATGAAGGGAAAATCCCTTATGACAAGCTTTTAGCCTAGGAGAAGTCCCAAAGAGCATTGACACCATTTTGCTAGTGTTAAGTAGGAGCTTATTTTGTTTTAGCCAAGCCGAGAAGCAGTCAAAGTTAGATTGAAGGGAGTTGCGAACTGCCGAAATGTCATTAGCGGCAGAGTAGATAACCATATCATCCACATAGAAAAGAGACAAAGTCGATTCAGATGGTGGGGAGATTATTTATAAAGAGACAGAAAAGGAGAGGACCAAGAATAGAACCTTGGGGAACACCAACTGAGGTAGAGACAAAATCGGATGCAACGTTCTCTATTTGAACAAATTGTTGTCTACCCAGAAGGTACTGCCAAACCAGGCTGTGGCAGAATTTGAGAGACCATGAGAGGATAGTTTGGAGAGCAGAAGAGAGTGGTCAACCAAGTCAAAGGCCTTTGTGAGGTCGATAAAAAATGGCCCCAGTGAGTTTTCCTTTGTCCATGTTAAGCAGCACATCATTAGTAAATTGTAATAGTGCTGCAGTTGTGCTGTGGCCAGACCTAAAGCCATGCTGGGCTGGGGATAATAGATTGTTTTTATGCAGATACTCCAAGACCTGAGAAGACACAGCCTTCTCTAGGATTTTATCCAAGACAGATAAGATGGCAATTGGTCAGTAATTACTCATCGTTACAGAGTCTCCTTTCTTACACACTGACACAACACGTGCAATTTTCCAGATGGATGGCACCGTCCTGGTCATAATAGATAAGTTGGGTATTCTCGCAACAGGGGCTGCAATGTCAGCAGCAATAACTTTAAGGAACTTAGGTAATAATCCATCAGACCGAGGACAGCCATGGTCAGGAATGGCTTTTCATAAGCCTTAATACATCAATAGTCGAGACTGGTTTAAAACTAAACTGGGTGGATAAAGATTTGGCAGGGTTTATGATTTCTTCAGAGGGTAAAATAGAGTTAACCAGGAAATCTGAGAGATCAGAGAAGTGAACATTAAGCAAAGTAGCAATCGTGCTTTGGTTATTGCAGTTAGCATCATTTATAGTCATTTCAGTCAGAGGTGGGGATGGGCATTTCCTTAAAAAACTTTTAACATGGTTCCAGAAACCCCTAGCATCGCCACAGGATTTTTGAAGAAGCTTACCACAGTATGCTGTTTTTGCTGCTTGGATGTCTTTTTTACATGTTTTTCTCATGGATCGGTACTTAGACCAGTCATCAGGTTGGTTAGACATTTTGGCAGTAACCCATGCTTTATCTCTACTCTTCATTGCTGAGAGGAGATTCTTATGCAACCATCTAGTTTTAGCGCCCCTAATTCTCCTTCTTTTGAGAGGCACATACTTGTTTTGGAGGGGGAGGAAATTTGATAGTAAGTAATCGAGAGCTCTGTCAACATTAGTTGTGTGGTATAACGGGCACCAATCAATGCATCTTACTTCCGACAGAAGTGCTGCAATATTTAATTTTGAGAAATCCCAGAACTGTATGATCTTAGGAAGTAGCTTAGGACAGCTGGCATTCCAGACACAGAAAGTGGGTGAGTGGTCACTGATTGAGTCAGGCAAGGTACCAACTTCAAGAATTCTACTGACACGGTTAGTGACAATCCAGTCGAATGTGGATTGGTGTGAACTGCTGGAAGAAATATGGGTAGGTCCAGTAATCAGCTGGGAGAGGTGAAGCTTTGCAAGAGTGTTATTATATACACCAGAGATACTACTAGACCAGTCAAGGTTAAAATCACCAAGTAATATAATTTCTTTAATCCCCTTTAGAGAAGACGGGTGGTCAATGATTCCATCCAAGCCAGTTAGCGCCCCCTCTGGAGGATTATAGACACAGACTAGGTTCCATCTATTTTCCCCACCAAAAGTCAGTTCAACATGAAGTATTTTGCAGGAGCTGTGCATTCCGCAAAATAGTACTGAGACCTTGAGGTGATCTCCGGAGTAGAAAGCAACCCCACCCCCCTTCACGAGGAGGGACAATCAAATCTTACTAGGTTGTATCCCATTAATTTAAGCACAGAATCAGGAATATCTGGCTAAGACAAGTTTCAGAGAGTCCAAGGATGTCTGGGGAATACAGTTTAACCCATGCTTCAAGTTCAGGGAAATTAGAGGAAATACTTCTGATATTCATATGGGCAATGTTTAGGCCCCTCGATAGAAACCACTGCGGGAAAGTGAATGGATTTGCTGCATCAATTGGACCCGGATGGGCTCAATATCACCAGAGAGGGGATATGCAAATTTTGTTAATCCAAGAAACAAGGAACAACTGAATAGGATACTTGCACGTATTTAGATCGGGAAGGGTGACACAGCTAATGTCGTACCCAAGTTTAGTTTAGTTAGTTAGTTTTTGTTGACCCGGTAAGTGCACTAGACAAATCCTGCCTATTTTCAGGCATGACCCCGGGGAGGGGGATACAGATGAATGCTAACTGACCTTGAACGAGATTAAGCTGTTGGTGGTATTTTTAGTCTGGCAGGGCAGATGAATTTAAGGGCCCAATTACCAGTAATGTGAGGCCTGTCATAGGCCAAGAGATTGGAGTAATGAAAGGAATCATTATGTACATTGTGTATTTGGGTGCCATGAGGAATCATATCCACCAGAGCATACGGAGAAAGCAAAAATAGGCACATTCCCAACAGCACACCTGAAAGCACCCAAGCAGCTCCTTTGTGAATTCATAGTTTCAAGCTCCTTCTTACAGAAATTGTATAGGGTAGTGTAGCAAACTTGCTATCATAGTGGAATGTAACTAACAGTGAACACCAAAGTCACCACTAGTTGTAAGACCCACCCCTAATTGCCCAATAAATCAATCAGAGAAAAGCTGGGGCAGAGTCTGGGTGCATTTAAGAAAGGGAGCAGGAGGTGAGGGATGGGAGGATGGGTGTAAAAAATCTAGCAGGCAGGAGCTTAAACAAGGAGCTCCCTGATTTATGTAAAGCTGTGCCTGAAAAAGATGCCAGGATTTAAAATCCGAAATAACTAGTGCACAGTGTGAATCTCCGAGTCCCGTACCTTGCGATGATAGATTTCGGTGGCTTGCAGTGAGGGGCTGTGGAGGGCTATCCAGATCAAACCCTCAGACCCTAGAAAGGAAAGAGAACAACAGGGAAAGCATTAAATAAGGGAATCAGAGTAAGTTAGAAGCTGAGAAAATGCAGGGGAAGGGGTTAGAGAAAGTAGGAGCGGTGCCGAAGGGGGGAGAGAGAGACAAGCAGAGCTGAAGCTGCTGCACTATAGCACCATTAACAAATCAAAGGAGAAACCCCATATATGTATATAAAGAACAGACAATTCACTTAAAAAGTCACAATACAGGGTCAGTAAATTAAATCTATTTTGCTCATCAAATAATCTAGCAAGCAGGAGCTTAAACAATGAGCTCCCTGATTTATGCAAAGCTGAGCCTGAAAAAGGTGCCAGGATTTAAAATCTGAGGTAACTAGTGTGCACTGTGAATCTCCAAGTCCCGTACATTGTGATAATAGATTTCGGTGGCTTGCAGCAAGGGGCTGGGGAGGGCTATCCTGATCAAGCCCTCAGACCCTTGCGATGATAGATTTCAGTGGCTTGCAGCGAGGGGCTGGGGAGGGCTATCCAGATCAAGCCCTCAGAACCTTGTGATGATAGATTTCAGTGGCTTGCAGTGAGGGGCTGGGGAGGGCTATCCAGAACAAGCCCTCAGACCCTTGCGATGATAGATTTCAGTGGTTTGCAGTGAGGGGCTGGGGAGGGCTATCCAGATCAAGCCCTCAGACCCTTGTGATGATAGATTTCAGTGGCTTGCAGCGAGTGGCTGGGGAGGGTTATCCAGATCAACCCCTCAGACCCTTGCGATGATACATTTTGGTGGCTTGCAGCGAGGAGCTGGGGAGGGCTATCCAGATCAAGCCCTCAGACCCTAGAAAGCTAAACCAGTGTTACCTCCAGGATCAATAATTGTTCTAGTTTACTATTTCTTACCCTGGGGTGACCTTCCTGGTAGAGTAGCACAGCATTCCATACCTTAATTCCAGCCGCTAACTGGCTACACTCACGGGGGCTTTAGAAAATCCTTGCCTTGTGGGACCAGAGATGATGAAGCTCTGTCTTGTATGTATGCCAGGTATGGGGACCATTGTACTGTGAACTTCTGTTTGAATTTCCCCACATAGTGTGACATTCTTGAATACATAGCCTGCCTTTCCATTGCTGCAAGCCATTCCTTCATGGATACTACTTCAGTGGACCTCCACCTTTTGAGGAGTAATTGTTTTACCTCTACTGAAGCTTGCATCAACCAGCGAGGCTGGCTTAGGAGAAGGGGGGATTGATGTAACCCCAGGAGGATCATGGCTGGTGACATGAGGATGGGTCTCTTTAGTATTTTTGTACATGTCTGGATGAATTGGGCCCACAGCGGGTGGATCAGCTTACACCTCCAAGAGAATGTGCAGAAGATCCACACCGGGTCCCTGCTATGTTGAACATTTGGGATCAAAATATTGAAAATTATCAAAGTTATGAGTGTGTGTTGAAAAATTCCAATGTAATAATAATAATTAATTTATTTGTATAGTGCCTTTCCATTGCCAAGGTGCCTAACAATATAAAAACAAGTCATACAACATCAAATGACAAATTAATGCAGTTAAAATCAGATATCATACAACAGTTGCTCATTTCAGTTAACTATAAAAGCTTTTTGCCACAGGTAGGTTTTTAAATCCTGCTTAAACTCCTCCACAGTAGCACACTCCCGTAACAGGAAAGGTAGAGAATTCCAAAGGGTGGGGGCTGCATATGCAAAAGTTCTACAACCTGATGACTTCAAATTCACCCTCGGAATCTCTAACTACCTCTCGTCGGCCGAGTGGAGCGATTGACCAGGGCAGTAAGGAACCAGAAGCTCTTTCAGATAGTCCAGGCCCTGTCCATGTAGGGCTTTAAAAGTCAGTAAACCGACTTTAAAGGTGATCCACCACTGTACTGGCAGCTAGCGCAGTTCGCGCAGCACCCGGGTAATACATCAGGATCGAGGAGATCCTGTCAAAAGCCATGCTGCCACATTCTGCACCAGCTGCAAGTGATGGATTTCATCCCCAGAAAGCCCTAGATAAAGGGAGTTGCAGTAATCCAAGTGCGAGGACACAAAGGTGTGGACCAGAGTAGGAAGATCGTCAGACGGAACCAGGTGCTTAATCCTGGCGATATGCCTAAAATGATAAAAGGAAGTTTTGATGACAGCTGACACCTGAGAATGTAGGGTCAGTCCATCATCAAAAACTTCCCCCAGGTTACGCACCCATTCAGAGGTCGGGAGTGAGACACCACCAAGAAAAATTCCAGAGTGCGCACCAACACCCGACCCCTCTATCCGACGACCTGGGTCCACAACCAGTACCTTAGTCTTTTCTGAGTTCAACTTCAGCCAACTGGAATCCATCCACTCCTGGATTTCCTTCAGACAGTTGTTAAAGACTGAGAGAGCTGCATCCTGGTCGGGTGCAAAACAAAGGTAGAGCTGGGTATCGTCTGCATAGCAGTGAAACCTCAGCCCGTACCTTCTTACAATGTCTCCAAGGGGTAGAATATACACCGCGAACAGCATGGGTGATAGCACTGAACCCTGAGGCACCCCACAAGACAAAGCAGTTGGGCCTGAAGAAAAAAAACAGATACAACTCTTTGTATTCTACCCATGAGAAATGATGTAAACCATCTGAGGACTGTCCCTGACATTCCACAGATATGCCTCAGGTGTCCTATCAACACCATGCGGTCCACGGTATCAAAGGCTGAAGAGAGATCCAGAAGAACCAAGATGGAATGGTTCTTTCAATCTCTCGCCATCAGGAGATCATTGAGCACCCGAACCAGTGCTGTCTCAGTACTATGTCTTTTACGAAAACCGGACTGGAGTGGTTCATAGATGTCATGGATGGTCAAATGGTCCTCCAGTTGAGCTGCCACTACTTTCTCAATCACCTTCCCTACAAAAGGAAGGTTAGAAATAGGTCTGTAGTTTGCGTGGCAGTCTGGGTCCAAGGTGGCTTTCTTCAGGAGTGATGTCACCACCGCCTCTTTCAGAGAACTAGGAAACTCTCAGGATTCCAAGGAGTACCAGACTATCTGCAAAATGACTGGACTGATGATGTCAATATGAACCAAAATTAGGGAGGTCGGTCCAGGGTCCAAACTACAGCACGTAGGGCGCACACTCTGGATGATCCTCATGACATCCATGAACTCCAGTCGACTGAAGGTACTCCAGGAAAACCGAGGTACGGTGACCCCGTACTGATCATAAATGACTCCCATAGAGTGTGCTGGCTGTAGAACCACCCTGATGTTGGTCACCTTATTTGCAAAGAATTGAGCAAGCTCATCACACTCTAATTGCGAAAAAGCTTTCCGAACATACAGACAGGGTGGGTTGCACGGTCTGTCCACAGCTCGGAATAGCTGAGCTGGTCGATTCTGAGCAACTGCAATCTCCCCGGACAGGAATTCTACCTTCTTATTGGTAATTGCAGATTGATAGACTAAATAATGGTCCATCAATCTATGGTGGTCGGTATCAAGGGCAGACTTTTGCCAGCAACGCTCTAACCTTCGCCCTAATCTCCGCATCTCCCTCAAAGTCCCATCAAACCAAGGGGACCTGGGGCAAAGGGAGAGAGGGCAAACACGTATCAGAGCAATTGAATCCAGAGCTGCCAAAATGGCTAAATTATAAGCCTATATGAGGGTCTCTGGATCATTGCTTGTGATAGGGAGGGACGAGAGGTTGAGTACCACTGCAAGGCCATGGGGACTTATGTCCCATAAAGGGCGGTACTTAACCATCTCCATGGGGGTAGGCCTATGAGGGGGGATGCTAAAACTAAACCCCACGGTGTAATGGTTGGACCACCCAACTGGTTCCACCCCCAAGTCTGATGTTTTAATCTTTAGGAGAAAGATTAAGTCGAGAGAGTGTCCATGTTTATGAGTAGCAGTGGAAACCACCTGTGTAAGGCCCAGAGATGTCCATTAACTGGAAGAAGTGCTGACCAAATTGAAAGAGTTCATCGTCAACCCAGGCGTTGAAGTCACCCAGAACCATAAATCTGGGCGACTCAAATGTCATGTCGATGACAAAGTCCGCCACTTCCTGAAGGAATCGCTTTTCATCACCGGGTAGACAGTAGATGAGGGCAATTTGATAGCTTACACCTGCTACTGAACACTCAATGGACTCAATCTCCTCAACTAATACCCTTGTGAGGTTCAGTTCGGTCTTGAAACAGACCGCAACCCCCACCTTACGATCCAATCTCGGGCGGTGTGAAACCGAGTACCCGGCTGGAGTCATAGCCTCCAAAACGGGGCCAGAATTTTCATCCAGCCAGGTCTCGGTAATGCATGCCAGGTCCACTGTTTCAACAAGACCTGCAATAATTGCAGTCTTATTCTTAAGGAACATGGCATTGCATAACACCACCCAAGTGCACTCATAACATTGTTGTTTTTTTTTTTTTTATCATAGAAAGTTTTATTGAATATTTTAACTTTTTTGGTACATTCCAAATAGTATATATCTTTACACTACAGTCCCATCCTAGTCAAAACATTGACAAAAACCAAGAGATCTTATAGTCCATGAATCAGTAACGTACATGTCACATTAAGAAGCCATTAGACACAGAAATGGATATGCTAAATGATAAAAGATCATTATGACAGTGCTAGTTATAGTTTCCTGTAAACAACTGACAAGTGCAGGTATGATAAACTACATCTTATCTTATCGGGGGGGGTTTCCAGGAGGGACAGGAACTTTACACAGTGGAGAGTGAAGGTAAGCTCCCCATTTCTTATAGAAGTAGGTTAGCTGTTTTTGGTGGGCATAGGACAACCTCTCCAATAGAACCAGACGAGCCATGACTGCAAGCCACATATCCGTAGTTGGATTGTTAATCTGTCTCCAATGCATCAATATAAGCCTTTTAACTTCTAGGAATTCTGACATAATCCATTCTGCATGTGCTCTGGGGAGAGGAATTAACCCAGATGAATCCCCTAAAAGCAGTGCAGTGTCTAAGGGTATTTCTTTAATGGTAAGTACTCTTGAGCATTCGTGGGTAACCTTAGTGCAAAAGGAGACTATTTGAGGGCAAGTCCATAGTATATGGAGGAGATGGGCATCTGGTTGTTGGCATCTCCAACAACTGGAGTGAGGTATAATGCCCCTAGAGTACAGAAAGACTGGGGTTCTATACCACCACAAAAGGATTCTGAGTTGTAAAAATCGACTCTTAGAGTCTCTATACCCATGATGTGCATTCATAAGACAACGGGACCATGAGTCATTAGAGATAATCTTGCCTAGGTCAGTTTCCCATTTAGCCTTACAGTGTGCAGTGGGGTCTGCCTGAGCTTCTCTCCAAGTGGTATAGAATTTGCCTAGTTGGCCTTTTGAGGAGAGGGACTTATGCAAAGTGGCAAGCCAAGCCCATTTACTATCTGATTTATATTGAATTGAGAGGTCCTTAATGATACTACGTATTTGAAGAAAATGCCAGAAATCCATATTGGGAAGATGGAAATGTTGTTTCAACTGAGCAAAAGATAACATAGTGTCTGAATCAGGCAGCATCAGGTCTTGTACATATCTTATTCCTTGGACCTCCCATTCCGGCCAATTAATAGGTTTCAAATCAAATAGTGATAAAGTTGTTCTGCCATAACTTGGCATATTTCAAAGGAGGATGCCAGGCTGCTTTAGGGGTATGGGATAAAACCATACAGCGGTGCCAGACATAACGGGATTCAGAAGTTAAAGGGGACAGGCCCTTATTAGACAGGCCACCTGAGCCTAGCAGATATCTGAGTGGAGTGGGGGCTAGCATATCAGCTTCGACAGTAACCCACAGTGGTTGAGACATGGCCATAGGCGTAAATCATTTTGTGGCTTGTGCGGCCACACTTGCCAGATGGTAATCTTGAAACCAGGGAACCCCAAGACCTCCCTTAGACCAGTGTGCTCTTAATTTATGCTTTCCCCACCTATGAGCATTCCTTTCTCACAAAAAGAAGGATACCAATTTCTCAAGGGAAGAATACAGCTTGGGAGAGAGGTGTTTTGGGAGATTATTGAGCAAGTATGTATCTCTAGGGAGAAGGAGCATACGTATAGCTGCCACTTTACCAGGAAGGGAAAGGTGTAGCTTACACCAGTGCTCTTCTTCTGTACTTAGTTTTTTTAGGAGAGGGTTGAAATCGGAGGGCTCAAAATCTGCCCAGTTTGTAGGAATAAAAATCCCAAGATAAGTGAATCCTTGTGGTGCCCAGCTCAAGTCCGTGCCTTGGAGACAATCCTGGGTGCAAAGTGGATTAAGTGGGGCCAGGGTAGTTTTCCGCTGATTGACTTGCAACCCAGAAAGAAGAGCAAAGTCTTGAAGGATGGTGAGAGCCACCAGGAGGAACTGTTGGGGGTAATACAGAGTGAGTAAAAGATAACCTGCGTATGCCGCCACTACATGTGACTTACTATGAGTTGTGATGCCTGTAAGACTGTTAGCACTGGCTAGCACCCTAATCTGTGGGTCTAGGGCAACCAAAAACAGGAGAGGGGATAGTGGACAGCCTTGGCAAGTGCCTCTATACAGAGGGTAAGATGGGGAAATATCCGAATTCGTCAGTACTCTGGCCATAGGTGAGTTATAGAGTGTTGAGACCCAACTTCGAAATTGAGGCTCAAAACTGTAGAGAAAGAGGACTTCATATAGATAGTTCCATTCAATGGAATCAAATGCCTTAGCATAATCAACAGCTAGGGTGGTCATAGGAATCTTGGATCTCGCTGCCAGCCACTTCAAGTTGAGTAATAGTCTGGTATTATCGGATCCCACTTTCCCAGGCATAAACCCCACCTGTGAGGGATGGATTAGGGAGGCAAGGACCTGGTGCATTCTAGAAGCGAGTATCTTGGCCAAAATTTTGGTATCTACTGGTAGTAAGGATATAGGGTGGAAATTTACACAATTAAGGGGGTCATTAGATTTCTTGGGCAACAGCGTAATGAGAGCTTGTCTCATTGTAGTAGGGAGGAATCATGAGGAGTGAGCGTTCTGTAGCACCAGGAGCAGCGGATGGGCAATCTCCTGCTCCAAAGCCTAATACAATTCAACAGTCATTCCATCTGGTCCTGGGGCTTTCCCTTTGGCCATCTGTGAAAGGGCTTTTCTTATCTTGGATACAGTGATTGAGGCCTCTAAAAGGGAGACTTGTTCTGGTAACAAGGTGGGAGTAGTAAAGTGATGGCAAAACTGATTCAGGCTTTGGGACAGCGTGGCTGGTGTTAGGGAGGATTGAGACTTATATAAAGATCAATAGAAGAGACTCATATTATCATTGATACCTACTGGATCCTTAGTAATTAAACCAGAGGGTGTACGGAGTGCATGTATTCTGGCAGATGCCTGCTGCTTACGTAACTGATAGGCTAAAAGCTTGCCTCCTTTATCCCCCCCCCAGTATGCATGCTTCAAGTGAAGCAAAAGCCACTCTGCTTTATGATGTCATCTGGCATTAATTTGGTATTTAAGCCCTACTATTTCCCGGGACAGGGAGGTATCTCTGGTTGCAGTAGGGGAGGCTTTAAAGTGGGTCTCTAGTCCAGAAAGCTCTGACTGTAGTCTATCCAAGGATTTTTTCCAGGCCTTATTCCAGTGTGTAGCAAAAGCAATAATGTGACCTCGTAGGTTAGCTTTAAAAGCCTCCCATACTATACTTGCAGGACTCCGCTCTCGGAGTTAAGGGCAAAGTAGTCCTGGGTAGCCTTCAGCATAGGACGTTTAAACTCAGGGTCCTTAACTAAAAGGGGGTTACACCACCATCATGTACCAGTGGGCCAGTGTCCAACGGGAGTATAGGTAGTCAGTATAGGTGCATTGTCTGAAATATGAATGCTACCTATAGAATTATTCGTTACTCCACTAGAGGCTGCAGTATTGGCCAGCCAATAATTGATACAGCTATGTACTCCGTGAGAGGGAGAGAAGTAAGAATAATCTCGCCCAGAAGAGTTGTCCTGCCTCCATACATCTATAAGGCCCCATTCACTTTGCAGCTCCTGTAAAGAGGTGTGGGCTTTAGGATGTGTCTGGGGGGTGGGTTTGGACTTATCCAAAAAAATGTTGGATACTAAGTTAAAGTCCCCTCGTAAGATTAGGGGTGCAGTAGCATTATCTTGTTGTAAGGTAGAAATGGCTTGACTGAGGCTAGGAAAAAATTCTGCTTGGTCCATGTTAGGGGCATAGACATTACCCAGGATCTATTTCCCACTTGGGGAGGTCAGTTGGACCAGAACCCAGTGGCCTTGTGAATCGGACTTAGTTTCTTCAACCACCCAGGTGCTAGATCTGTGGATAAGAATAGCAGCACCTTTGGATTTAGTACTGGCGGAGCTGGCATAAACCGCCCCAACCCAGGATTTCTTGA
Source organism: Neoceratodus forsteri (assembly GCA_016271365.2). Lineage (NCBI taxonomy): Eukaryota > Metazoa > Chordata > Ceratodontiformes > Ceratodontidae > Neoceratodus > Neoceratodus forsteri. Next base: position 552,631,944 of record CM028137.1, on the reverse strand, counting down.
GCCAGGCCACAGACTTGCTAAGTAGGTGTGTTTCTTGTAAGAGGGCTATGTCTGTATGGAGAGAACGAAGGTATTGAATGATCTTAGTGTGTTTAATAGGGTGGTTAAGCCCTTTAACATTCCACGATACAAGACATAGTCCTTGGGGGGAGCCATATTCCTACACAAGTTAAATGCCAGGGTACTTACCCAGCTTAGGACAGAGGAAGAGGAAATCCCAAAATGAGGTAAGGTTCAGGGAACTGCAAACCTGTTATATGACCGCCATTAATGAGAGCCAGGAAGTTAGGACTGCACTGCCCAGAAGGGAAACCACTCAAAGGTGTACCAGGAGAGATAACACTGTAATGAGGTCCAAGAAAAAAGAAATAAATTGTATGCAGTGACACTAGCAATAATAATCACAATACACTCTAGAATTAACAGCAACTACCTAAATAAACCAATATAACAATTTGAACCAGCGTTCCTATGCTAAGAGTGATAGAAGCCTAAACGAGAGAAGGCACTAAACAGAAGGTAGTACCCTCAGCTACACTAGCTTCAACACTCAAAACCAGGGGAAGGAAGAAGGCAACCAGAAAAAACTTGCTTCTCCTCCTGTGGTAACAATCCTCGGGTATAAGGCACAACCCCAGGATGGGGTGGGGGAGGGGTAAGGAGGGAGGATGAATGGGGGGGTGTGGGTAACCGCCCCAGCTGAACACTGTAAGGGCCATAAGCCGAGGACTACAGCTGTGCCCAATAGTATGACCACTCTAGCTGTGATATGATTCGGAGGGTCTGGTTCAAGTAGCACTATTCAAGTGCTCCAAAGGGAGGAGAGATGGTATAAACTAACCCCCTATTAGTAGGGATGTATGTTTGTCATGGCAGTCATACACGTCATTAATTCCATGACATTTGATCTTCATTTAGAACTTCCATGACTTTCACTAGTGTCATCAGAATGTAGCAATGATGACAGTGCCACAACATTTACTACTGTTTACTAATGATTTCATGAACAAACAATGAGTCATTAAAACCCCATCCATGACAAACTTACATCCCTACCTATTAGATATTGCCAATAAGCAATCATGAGCAATACATTAACGCATTAGTGCAGACACATAAAGCCCACTGAAGGAGAATCTTAGTGTATGCAGACTGAGTATTTAATGGAGATCACTTATTGCAGGAGTGACAGATCAGCCAATAGGGTTTGAGTTGCAGATTGAGTTGAGTTGAGTTGATTTTAAGATTATTCTGAGGGACCACACTGATTGTTGTGGGGTTCAAAAATGGTGTCAGGACAGCCGCGGCATATGACTTTTCCCCAGGTTTAAGTGATCCAGAAAGATCGACTGCCTCTACTAGAGAGGAGTCCAGTAGGTCTGCACAGTCCATGGAGCGGTCAGTAGCTGTGGGTGTCAAATCCGGGAAAGGAGAGTGACAGTCTATTGGAGTTGAGGGGGATTCATCTCTCGATATCTTAGCCAGGGGGCACTGCACCCTATTGATCCGAGGGTAGCTGTAGTCCACTTCTCGGTCGCTTTCCGCTGACGAGAATTAATCCCCGTACATCTGGGAGGCAGGAGTGTTTGATCGAAAGGATTGGTAGGACTGGATGTAGCTAATGGTACTGTGCGAGCTGAATTCTTTGGTCTGGGAATCAGAGAGAGATGGACCTGGTCCCTGTGTAAAACGGTCCTCCAAGGACTGTCTGCTAGAGTTAGGGTTCCTGCGTGGTGTAGCTGTGCGATATGGCTCCCAGAGCCTTCTGGGAGATGTAGGCTGAAGAGGAAGGTTAGGCAAATGCTGAGATATCCAGTGTTCCACTTCACTAGGGGATTCTGCAAGAATTTCCCTCCGCTCTCGAGACACTAGAAGTTTGGTGAGTCCTCTGAACCTACAATATACTGAAATGTGTGGGCAGCCAAACATTTTTTCAGGGGTCCATAGGCACACCTTTTGTCAGCTCTTGTGCAAAGTCTCTATAGATCGAGATTATTGCTCCCTGCCAGCTGATTTCACCCAGGTCCTGAGAGGCCCTCAGAATACATTATTTTGTTGAATATCTGAGCAAGTAAGCCACTATTGGTCTCAGAGATTGTGCAGCCCTATCTCTCCTTCCAGCAATGCGGTGTGCTCTCTCAACTTCCATTGGTCCTCTCCACCTATCCCCTAACATTATAGGGATCTGTTCATTGAGGAACCTTTCCATGGTATTGCCTTCAGCTCCCTCTGGGATGCCAATAATTCTAAGGTTATTTTGGCGCCCTCTGTTCTCTTGATCCTCCACTCTGGCAGTCAGTGTTTCTATTCTGTCATCTTGCACTTGCATTTTTTGCTGAAGTTTAATTTGCTGCTGCTCCAAGGTTTCTACCCACTGTTCTGACACATTAAGATGGTCTTGAAGCTGGTGCACATTAGGTGTGGTGCCCGTGAGGGTAATGTTTATATCATCCACACGAGACAAAACCATCTCCAGCATAGGGGTGATGTAGCTCAGTGAGTCTCCCACTGAAAGAGCTTGTGGAGCTGTATCAGATAAAGCTTTTGGAACTGCCCCAGGATCCATCTCAAAGGGTGTAGTGGATGCTAGAAAGTACGCAGTGAGGCCCGTTTAGATGGGTATTCTACAGGTCTCCAGCAATTTAGTACCGCGGCCTCTATGGCCTAAACAACCAATCGACTCGTGAGCACCGGCGCCTGTCGCAGCATTAATGCACCAAAGAATCTGCAAACTAGTCACACCAGATGGTTGAGGGATGGTTACCTGATGATTTTCAGTGTTAGGTTCTGAATAACGTCCCGGGCTGGTCAGCCGCGGATTGTCACCGCACACGGAGGAGCTCAAGAGTTAGGCTGCCATTTTCTCGGTGGCCAGACCATGCCCCAACTTTGTTGTTTTTTAATATATTTACCCCACATTTTCAAAATAACCTTCTTATGACCCCACCTCATGAACAATGGTGGAGAACATTTTCAAATCATGCTTGAAAGGTGATTTTGCACAGTGACCACAAAATCACCTTTTGGGACAGATTTGCATAATTTCATTGCCATCGTTCGTGAGGCAGGGGTCCCAAAAAAGCCATGTTAAAAATCTGGGGAAAAACTATTCAACGATTAACAAGTTATAAGGACGAGTTCAAAACCCATTGAAATACATTGAACTGCATACCTGATTACCTTAGTTTGTGGTCCAGCATTGAAGAGTGAAGACATATCGCCGGTCCAGAGAGGCGTACGGCATTGGACCCCCAGTAGGTAAGTAAGGGGTGAAAGAGTGTGAGGTGGTGGGTGCTGAGTGGGAGGATCGGGGTAGGGAATCGGTGGTGGTGGCAACAGATATTAATGGACAGTTTTCTTTTTTACAGGGCATATAAAAATTTTTAAAAAGATTACGAGGGATAGTTTTCTTCATTTCAGGTATCAACACTGGGGATTGGGCACCCCAGTGTTGGTGTTGCATTTGGTGGCACTGAGTTTGGGCTCCCTGGTGTCGCACAATGAAAGCAGGTGGGGTGGGGGTAGTAGCTTGCACTGGGGATTGGGCACTCTGGTGTTGGAAACTTAACAAGGAAGGGGTGGAAGGGATTGAGGAACTGTTTTCTTATGTTTAGTGGCACTGGGGGTGGGCTCCCCAGCATTGCACAGTGAAAATAGGTGGGGTGGGGGTAGTAGCCGACATTGGGGATGTATTGTACTCTGCATCAACATATTCCTGGGATATCCTTAGGAAGCATGTGAAGGTGACTGTCAATGCCCTATAGGAAAGTCAATGGGAAGGCAGAATCAATGTACTCAAGGCTGTACAATTCCAGACAGCAGATATTTGTAAAGTGCTGTGTGGAATCAAGGATTCAACTAAAGGAAGGTATAGTAGGACCTTTATAGAAGCATAAAGCCTTGAAAAGGAAGTGAGCAGTTTCATTTTTCTTGTCTGCCCCGTGCTCTGGTATGATATACTGAGTATGATAAACTGTATTCACAAAATCATACAGGGTGAAAAGATGCAAGTGAACACAATTATGAAGCTCATTGAGAATACCAGGGACCAACTAGTGGCCTATTGAGAAAATGGATCTGAACAGGCATTGCACACTACAATAGGGCTTACTGATCAGATGGGCATGAGTCAAGAGTTTCCACAAAAACACAACTGAAAAGTTAAAACACCAATTTGATTAAGATTATCATAGAATCATAGAAGGTAATGGCAGAAAAGGACCTCACGGCCCATCTAGTCTGCTCCTTACCCTGCTATCCCAACTTACAGTAACTTGAGGCACCCTCCTTTCCCCTTAGCCCCATGTGTTTGTCCCAAGCAGTCTTGAATCCCTCTACGGTCTCTGAGTTCACCACCTCCTCTGGAAGTCCATTCTAGTTCTCCACCACCCTCTCCATGAAAAACTTGACCTCTCGCATTGCTTCTGAAGTGCCTCCCCTGGAATCTCAGTCCATACCCCCTCGATATGTTTCCTTCCTTCTTGTGGAATAACTTCCCCATGCCTCCCTTGTTCATCCCTTTGATATATTTAAAGATCTCAATCATGTTCCCCCTCTCCCTCCTGGTCTCATTGTATATAGCCCCAGCTCCTCACATTTCTGTTTGTATGGTTTGCCCTTCATTCCCTGTACCATCTTGGTCACCCTTCACTGAACCATTTCAATCGAGTTTATATCCTTGTGCAGGTAAGGCCTCCAAAACTGAACACCGTACTCAAGGTGTGGCCTCACCAGGGCTTGATACAGGGGCACCAGGACCTCCTAAGCCTGCTAGTGATCCTCCTGCCAATACTTGCCTGCATCCCATATGCCCTCCCCACTGCCCTTGAGCATTGCTTCCCTACCTTGAGGTTGTTGGAGACTGTTACCCCAGATCCCTCTCGTCCTCTGTCACCCTAAGTCTCTCCCCTCCCGGCATGTACTCGGCTCTTTGATTCCTGTTTCCCAGGTGCATAACAGCATATTTCTTGATGTCTCCACCCACTCCTTCACTACTCTCAGGTCACTTCTCATGTCCTCCACCCTCCAGGGGAGTTAACTCTATTACAGATTTCCATGTCATCTGCAAAGAGTTTGAATCTCTGTTTAAATGTTCACAGAGCTATTGTGCCTGTTCTTTCTGCTTGTTGTGGAGAGAGGTAGGAGGGTGAGTTATGCTGTTGATTTGCTGTTGATTTGGGATTGGCTTAAATCTTTATTTAACTCTGTAACTGATTTTTTGCTGTGAGTTTGCTGTTGGTTTGGGAGTAGGTTAAAGCTTTCTTTAACTCTGTAACTGATTTTCAGGAGGACTGTTGCAGGCTGGAGTATAGCTTTCTTTGACTCTGTAACTGATTGTCAGGAGGACTGTTGCAGGCTGGAGTAAAGCTTTCTTTGACTCTGCAACTGATTGTCAGGAGGACTGTTGCAGGCTGGAGTAAAGCTTTCTTTGACTCTGCAACTGATTGTCAGGAGGACTGTTGCAGGCTGGAGTAAAGCTTTCTTTGACTCTGCAACTGATTGTCAGGAGGACTGTTGCAGGCTGGAGTAAATTCTTTGACTCTGCAACTGATTGTCAGGAGGACTGTTGCAGGCTGGAGTAAAGCTTTCTTTGACTCTGCAACTGATTGTCAGGAGGACTGTTTCAGGCTGGAGTAAAGCTTTCTTTGACTTTGCAACTGATTGTCAGGAGGACTGTTGCAGGCTGGAGTAAAGCTTTCTTTGACTCTGCAACTGATTGTCAGGAGGACTGTTGCAGGCTGGAGTAAAGCTTTCTTTGACTCTGCAACTGATTGTCAGGAGGACTGTCGCAGGCTGGAGTAAAGCTTTCTTTAACTCTGTAACTGATTGTCAGGAGGACTGTCGCAGGCTGGAGTAAAGCTTTCTTTAACTCTGTAACTGATTGTCAGGAGGACTGTCGCAGGCTGGAATAAAGCTTTCTTTAACTCTGTAACTGATTGTCAGGAGGACTGTCGCAGGCTGGAGTAAAGCTTTCTTTAACTCTGTAACTGATTGTCAGGAGGACTGTTGCTGGCTGGCTGAGGGATGAGATTCTTTGCCCAGAGACAGAGCAGACAATCAGGTTTGTTTGGAATTCAGTTTGAATCTCTATTTAAATGTTCACAGAGACATTTTGTCTGTTCATTCTACTTGTTGTGGAGAGGTAGAAGGTCAAGTTTTGCTGTTGATTTGGGATTAGCTTAAATCTTTAACTCTGTAACTGATTTTTTGTTGTGAGTTTGCTGTTGGTTTGGGAGTAGGTTAAAACTTTCTTTAAAACTGGAGGAGGGGTGGATGGAGGGGCAATGAAAAAATGCTTGTGTGTGGAGTGAGGAGAACAGCCATTAAATAGGCCGAATGGGAGTTTGGCCTGTTGCGCCGCCCCCTTGAACTACAGGCTGTAGCCTTCCAATTCAAAGTTCCTATGTAACTGGTTTCATGCTTGCGTATTGTAGATAATCTTTGGCTGTTCACCTCTCTATTCATGGGATATAGCGCCCTGTGAGGGTACGAAGGCAAGGAACCATAGAGAAGGGTTCCATCCCTTGAGGTGCTGCAGAAGTGATTCCCTTGGCTAAAGGTACCTTAGGAAGAAGCCCCAAAAGAGTGTCAAGCAAAGCATACAAGGTGGTGAACACTTATTGGGATCAAAGACTTGTACGTAGGTTAGTTGGTAGTATGGGTTGAGCTGGTAGCATGGGTCGGTTGGTCATATTGTTTGAGTAGAGTAGGCAGAAAACAACAGGTGAATAGTCACCCACTTGGAGGTCTGCCTCTAAGGCATGGAGGCCTGGATTCCTAAGGAGAAAAAGAACAGCCAAAGGGGAGAAGGGACAATTATGGGGCAGCCACCCAACTCCATCCAACAGTGGAAACCTGAGTGATCTAGGAACTACAACTACGCCTATCTAGTATTATGACCATTGGCACGGAGGAGAGGAAAAAAAAACCTTTGAGGAGGAAACCTCTGGGGATCCAAGACCTAGGTTGCTTTCCCTCCAGGCTTTGGGACAGTTTTGTTTAGTGACAGCTCTGCTACTACAATTTAGTAGACCAATCCAAGGGAATTGCAATTTTGGGGAACACTCTTGCTCTATCTCTCTAATGGGAACACTGTGGAGGGTTGTGAGTGAACTCTGCAACACTGGGGTATCTTGGTGCCAACCTCCAAGCAGGAGGAGGAGAGTAACAACCTGCCGAGCCGCTCAGCCAGCCTACCGATCTAAGAACAAACCAGGTGAACCAGAGGCAGTTGTAGGGAAAATAGCTTTAAGGGTGCCTCTGAACCCGCTCTCGCTAAAGGGGCCCTTCCCATGAGAACCCCACCCCTTCACTGCTGAAGTATTCAGTGTTACATCGAGAGGTGCCGTCAGTATGGTTGATGACTGAAGGACTACCTGGAGCGAGGACATTCCCAAATATGGGCCAGGTGAGAAGGACCCCGCCCCAAGCTTCACATGCTCAAGATGCAGACATTTGGGTGCAGAGAGAGACCATCAGCCACAGGGCTAGCCCTGAGACCTGGAAGTAATGGATACAGTCAGCAGGTCTCCAAAATGTGGAGGAGTGAGTTGTAATGAGCGTGGGACCCACACGTGGGTCATGATGGATGATAGCAGACATGGGGAGACCTGTACACTGGTCAGACTTGGCACTGTGTACCCTCTCATGGGTCTTGACTGGATGAGCACTGACAGGGAGAGAACTGTACCTAGGTCAGGCTGGGCAACATGGACCCTCTCGTGGGTCTAGATAAGGCAAATAGCATTTGTGAACTACAGGAATGCATGCCAACCAAGTCCATTAGGAAGCCAAATTGGGAGTGAATTGAATTGTATGTTATGAGTAAGAGAACAGTGAGGCCAGATGAAGTACAAGGCCGACGGTTGAAGAGGAGGAGACTGTGAAGTTGGTTAGGTAGGAGGAGGCTGCAAAGGCAGTATGGTAGGAGGTGCAGTTTGAAGCAAGTAAACATGATATGCTGCCAGACTTGGAAGGGGATGAGCATTGCTGGTACTGCAAGGGACAGGAAGGCTGGGATGACTGGGAAAACCAGGTGCATAATATTAGGGAAGGCTGGTAGATGGCTGGGTAGAGCCAGAAGCCCTTAGGTAGAGAGCTGCCTGGAATCGCTAGTTGTGTAGTGCCATAAAGGCTATGCAGAGTAGCAGATGGAGGCTGGGCGAGCCAGGGTCTTATACAATACATGATAAATGGGAAGCTGTGCCCGTTTCCTAGGGCCATTATGCCTGCTGTAACTTCTCAGTCCCCTGCCATAGGAAAAAAAAAGAAGCAATGAACGTGGTGTCATGACACCAAGCAGCTAATGAAATAAGTTAAATACGTGCCAGCCATGAAAGCAGGATTAGGTAATCATCAGAAACAGACTGCTGTGGGTTTGGTAAAGTAAGGTTTAGTAAAAGTGGAAGTAGCAATAAATGAGCCTAAATAACACAAACATAGACGTGAGGAGCAATGCAGTAGAGCAGGACACTGCTGGAGCAGGCAGGGGAATGAGACAGAGTGATAGCTGATAAGGGGAGCCAGTACTAAAGACAGATCCAAACAATTAAGGTGATAAGCACAGGGTCTACAGCATGGAAACAGTAATTGGAACTGAGAGCACACAGGCATCTAGTACAGAGAAAGAAAAATTGCTGAAATGTGATAAATGAACTCAGAGCTTGATTATCAATGCAGTTAAATATAACACTGCAAACAGAGGGGCACTAGCATACCAGAAAAGCCCAAAAAGCAAATGAAGCAAACAGGGCCACAGGAGCAGTAGGGAGAACAAACAACTGAGACAGAAGCACAGACTGCAGCCAGAGGCAAAACACAGACTGAGAAGCAGAATGCAAAGGCAAAATTACTGACCCAGAAGCAGGAGAAGTACAAACCAGGCAAGGAGTCTAGCACAGCTAGCAGATTCCAACAGGAAGGAAGGAAGGAATGAAGGAAGGAAGGAAGGAATGAAGGAAGGAAGGAAGGAAGGAAAACACAGCGAGGGGGGGAGGGCTCAGGGAAAAAGTGGGCCCAGAAAGAGACTACGGACAGAGCCTCTGGCTGCAAGGAAAAAATGCTTGCGTGAGGAGTGAAGAAAGCAGCTCTTATATAGGTCGAATAGGAATGTGGCCAGTTGCACCACCCCCCTTGAACTATGGGCTGTAGCCTTCCAATTGTGTGTGTGTGTGTGTGTGTGTGTGTGTGTGTGTGTGTGTCTGTCTAGCTTGATGATATCTCTCCAGGACAAGAAACACACAAGAGTCTTATCACACCACAATAGATTAGCAACATTATTATTATTATTATTATCATAACACTATGAAGCCAGTCTGTAGGCAACAAAGAGAGTCCCCTGGTAAGATGGCTACCAGGATCTGCAATTGTGCAAGATCTCAGTGCCATGTGCAGCCATTTTACTGATATAGACTTGGGTCCCAGGTAAGATGACCCCTGAGAGTGACAAAGTCTCATGAGGATTTTGTGCCATATTGGAAACAATGTGCGATGAACCGTTTAAACAAAGGGCTCTGTAAATATCAGGAGCATGCAATTAAGGAGATGAAAATAAGTATGGGAGCAGAGCTCTGCATGGCTCCCATGCTGCACATGGCAAAAATGTATATCCAATCGCCTGTGAACCCCATGCCTCTGCTGAGGGGGTTCCGAGTGGATAGGGGAGCAGACATTCAGTTGGACACAACGCTTTGTAGGAGGTAAGGTGGCTCAGTAGGGAAGTGGCAGGGCTGCAAATGTCTGAACTGGCCCCACACATTTGTGACCATGCTTTGCAGGCAGGGTCCCCTGAGCAGTAGCTGGAGGGAGACCTTCTGTTGTAAAGTGCTTTGGAATCCTCTACGTAAGCAGAGGCGTCAGAACAGCTGGGGTGAATTCTGCAGTTACCTCTGCAAATCAGGGAAGTTGGAAACCACAGCATGCAAAAAACAGCAACAATATTAATGAGCTACTGTGTAATGATGTTAATCAGGAAAACAACAGCTGACAACAGGTAATCACTATCTGCCCAATCCAAACAAACTCTGGCCAGAGCCCACACAGCTGTAGCCACACTCCCCAAGCGTATGGTACAACAGTCCACCATGCCCAAGATGGCCATGGTGCAGTCACGCATGTACAACTACTCGTGCATGTGCACTACAGATTGGGACGAGCTCACGGCAAAACAGTCCACCATGCCTAAGATGGCAACGGTGTAGTCACGCATGCCCAACTACTCGCGCATGTGCACTATATATCGGTGGCTATCTTGAGCATGGCGGTTGACTGGCAAACAAAATAGTGTGCCTGCGGGGGGGGGGAGTGAGCGGAATGTTTTGGAGTTGCTGAATGATTGTACTGCAACTCCAAATTGGAACTGCTCTTCAGTGTCAATCTGGTGGCCACGTTTTTAGAGCTACCGCAGGATGGCTTCAGGCTCCACCCACTGCTGCCGTAAAAACAAAACTTAATGTCTAACTACCAGAATCCATGGGGCAGGGTGCAGGGTGGGTTAGTAAGCAGAGATGGGATGGATCACCTATATAGACTTACACAGGCAACAAACCCCCATACTGACTCGGGAGGAGGGGGATTAACCACAAACAGAACAAAAAAGGCAGTACAAAGTCATGTAGCTAGCACCCAGGGGGCACTTGTTTCATAAATATGAGGTTATCATAAGAAACATTTACAAAAAGCCAGAAAAACTGGCTATTATTACCTAATCAAGGATTAATTAGTAGGGAGCCAACTTAAAATGCAACCAGCCTAGCTCAATGCACAAACTGAACTGAAGAATGACTCACAGAAAAGGGTGGAGACAGGATCAGATTCAGAGTTCTGTTTGTGCATCAGCCTATCACAGGACACTTCAATAACCCTATGGTCATGGCTGGGAGTGCTGTAAAAAGGTGTGAGGGATATTCCTGGTATGTCGGTAGGCATCACATGGAGGACAGAGGCAAGAAATCCTGGATAGACATAGGGAACGGCAGCACAACTTGGAGAAAAAGTGAAAAGACAGAAAAAAAATGAGATGTGAATCATAAAGAAAAGGCTTCAACTGATAAGAAAGATAGGAGGGACTCAATACAGAGCTTTATGCTTCATCCTCATCAAGGAATCAACCCTCACAGCCTTCCAGACTGGAGCTGATCCCACATGGGAATTTTTCATCCATTTGTGTTTCATCCACCTTGATAGACTACAATGTTCCAATGCCTCCAACGTTATGGTCATCAGGTTCATCTCCCTCACCACTGCCACTTTCATGTGGTTCGAATGCTGAGATGATTGTGTAACATTGCATGTGCACACATTCATTTAAATAAATGTTAGCATGCCAACATTTTTAGGTGACAGATTTGTGCACCTGTCCCTTAAAATGTCCCCTGCTGAACTGAAGATGCGCTCAACACTGACACTCGAGGGTGGAAAGCTCAGGTATTTTATGACTACTGAGGTCAGTGCTGGCCAACTAATGAGCTTGCTACTCCAGTATAGAAAGGGCTCAGTAATGCTAAGGTGCCTGGCATCTGCCAAATATGCATCCACCATGCGTTGTGCTGCCTGCAGTCCTGCTGCATCATCTGCCTCTTTCTCCTCCTCCTTTTCCTCCACGTCTTCAAGTTCAGTCTGGTACAAAACATCCCACAGTGGATTTGTTGAGGTTTCTTCTTTTATCTTGCATGTTTTGTCAGTTGGTTTCCTATACGAGGTGGTAGCAACACTTGATCTCTGGTGAGGTTCAGCTTGTGCCTCCTATAATGCTTACTTTATCATCTGTGCCTAATGTACCCACCTTATTAGAAGGCATGTCAAATTTTGCACCTGATCATGCCCTCCTTCAATTACTGATACAAGGCCATGCTTATAAAGTAGATCCGGGCCCAGTATGGTAGTTCCAAAATCTGCAGACTGCAGAATGCCTAAACTATGTCAGTCAGTCAGTCCATCAGTCAGTCAGTCAAAAAGCATTATGGACTGGCAATATGCCATTATAGCTTAATACAAGTGTAACAGTGTCCTGTTATGAACATGAAATGTTCAGACAAACGTCCTTCCAGATGCAGTAACCCCCCCACACTTTGTATTGTTTCCTTGTTCACTCTATCCTGTCCTCTTCTATTTTCAATAACTAATCTATATTTCTTGTCAGGGTGGCCAACCTGGCAATTTTATATCTTTACTGTACTATCCCTTTATGCCCAAACTTCTTTATTTCTGCATCTTTTAAATATTTAAAAACTGAGCAGTTTGCCTGTGATATAGTTATGTACCCTTACAGTAGGCCCTTGTAGAGAGTTATGCAGCCAAACCTCTGTTCTACTTTTATTGTACAGCCCTTGCTGTGTAATGGTAGAAAAACTGTTTAAAATGCCTAAAAGCAGTGCTTTGTGCTTTGAAATCAGTGAGTGAGTGGTAGCGGCAGCGAAGTGTGCGGACAATCGCACATTTGCATGCTCGCACCCTCGCGAGGGACCCTGCGCACGTTCGTGCTGGAAAGGATCCCTGAAATGGAGCTGTAATGCTTCAGAATCGCAACCGCTTGTTGCAATTCACCAAAGAAAGGGAATGACGGCTCAGCTGCAAGAGAAGGATGCAGCTGTGTACTGTTGCCATGGAGCAGCTCCTCTGATTCCCTGATGTACCGGAAATGCATCCGCTCCACGGATATGATTCAAGGCAGGCTGCAGATGTAAAACTAAAAGTAGGACACTACAGACAGGTGGAATTAAGTCCTGTAGTGCCCTCAGAAGTATTTAAATAGGTTTTCTTGTTGTTTTATTGGCCTCAGCGTTTAAGAAAAGGCTGTAGGTTGGCACCAGGCCAAAATGAGAGGTTTCAGCCATCAGGCTGCAATACAAGCCATCAGATAAGACTGCTACCCCAGAAAGTAGTCTAAATGTAACAAAATGGTTAGTGCAACCTGAGAAAATAATTGTATGCATTTTACCAAACGCAGATATGAAAAATAAAGTTATTTTCAGAACAAAAGCATTTTTGTCTTTGTGGAAGTGGAATCTTAACCTTGCAGGAACACAGATAGGGAGTACGCCCCTCATCTGTTGTTCTCTGCTCAGGTTAGAGACTCACTTAAACTAATTAACCATGTTTTTTTTCCTTCTGTATAACAATCATAATCTGACAAAATACCTGAATTATGTGTTACCCTGGAAGTTCCTATTATAGGGCTGGCTGCCCATGAAATGGTTGACTTTATAGGGACTAGAGACTAAGAGTCACACAAGAGGAAGGGGTTTAACTCCAAATCTCGCCACCTCCAGAAATTAAGGTCTCTATAAGAGTTATAGGACCTATTGTGTGACTGGTCTTAAGAATTATAGTAATAGCCACATCTATGTGTCCTGATAGTGTTAACAGACCAGTGTGAATGTTCTAGGAAAGATTAGAATAGTACCATTTTTTCTTAATTATGGTTCACATGGTCATGATGTCATAGCCTCAGGCACTATATAAACTGTCCTCTAGGGAACAGATTTGTAGAGGTGGGTCAGTATTCGAGTGACCACAAGTGAAGGAGGTTGTGTGCAGGCTTTTCACACAAAAGTGCTTTACTGGATGAAAGGAAAAGACATTGTTCAGGAGCTTGAATCAAGGCATATTTCCTGTGTTGGATAGGTGTGAATTTAACACCAATGTTTTCCTTTCTGTGAACATTCATTTTTATTTTTTTTCTAAAAATAAAATGATAAATGCATTTGCATGCATTTTTTTATGCACCTTGAAAACTGTCTGGACATCTGTTATTTCCCACGCCTCTACACTGGTGTCAGAAGTGGGATTTCACTGGCTCGTCTAGAACTGATAACTGATTCGGAGACATTGTCCAGGGGTACTGAAGTAAGTACCCTGACAGATGGAGAAAAAGGCCCAGATAGAGCAAGATGTGTTGCACATGACATGATCAGTGACTGAGAAAACTGGAATTCAGTTACTGCCTGGCCTGGAACCTGGAGCAAGGTCCAAGATGAAGAGACCTGAGGATGAGACTTCGGATGATGAGTCCCTGAAGCAGGAGGTAGCCCAGGAGGCTCCAGCACCAGATGACCCCGGAGAACTACTAAAATTACTGTGTATCTGCCAAGTAGAGATGGATCTCCAGAGGGATGAAGATCATTGCCAGGGGGATGAAGATCGGTGCCAGAGGGAAGAGGACAGGCGTGTCCAGGCAGAGGAACATTGGAGACAGGACAAGAAATGGATGGACACTCTGAAGGCCATACAGGCCCTTTCACAGGGTCAGACTGCTCATACTGTACCTAGAGACATTAAGTTAACAAAATTATCTGAGAGTGATGATATCGAGGTATACCTCATTACTTTTGAGCGTATCGCCCAAACCTGCATTTGGCCCCATGACCAATGGGCCATAAGACTGGTTCCCTACTTAACTGGTAGAGCACAAATGGTCTACAGCCATTTAAGTGGAGTGGATGCAAACAATTATGATCGAGTAAAGGAAGAAGTGTTGAGAAGATACGACATCAGCATAGAGACATTTAGACAGCGTTTCAGGATCCAGCATATGACAGTACATGATACCCCAAGGGAAATATATGCTAAATTAAGAGATTATGGAGGGAAATGGTTACAACCCCTAGTCAAGACTAAGGAACAGATCATGGACATGAATATAATTGAACAGTTTATTCAAGTGTTACCGCATTATGTTCAATTGTGGGTTAAAGAACATCAACCTGAGTCTGCAGAGGATACAGTAAAGCTGGCAGAGGATTACCTAGCTGCTCGTCTTACAAGGCCTAGATGGCCACAGACCACCCCACAGCAGACTACTGAGTTGGTAAGACCTTTTTATTCTGATAATCATCAGAATAATGCCAGTAGAAGAGATAGAGGGGGAAGAATACCGTATGCTGAACTTATCTGCCATGGTTGCCTGGGCAAGGGACATATTGTCCGAAATTTTCCAAACAAGAGAAGGCCGGACATTACACATCTGCCTTTAGCAAATATTGGTTATGTTACATCAGTGGGGATTGGTAACCAACAGACTATGGGTTTATTGGATTCTGGAAGCAGACAAACATTATTAAGAGCCGATTTGGTATCAGATCTTACAGTCAACCCAACTGATACTACTGTCATGTGCATACATGGAGACATTCACCAGTACCACACTACCAAAGTTGATTTAAAGGTCAATAATGAAAACCATTGTATGACTGTAGGACTAGTACCTAAACTCCCAGTACCTGTAATAATTGGGCAAGACTTTCCCCATTTTGACACTTTAATGAAAACTCATTAAGAGTTCATGCAGTCAGTCAATGTGGTGATGCGCTCACAGGTTCAAAGACAATTAGAGCAGACATTTCCTTTTGAAGATGATTATTTTGAGGATACAGGAAAAAACAGGAAATCCAGACAACAAAAGAAGAAAGAACAAAGGAAATGGGTGGAAGAACAAAAACATAAAGTCACTGGCAATGCTCCAGGTCTGTCTTTGCAGGACATTGTTACAGAACAAAAGGCAGATAAATCTCTGGAACCTTTTTATTTACAGGTGCACCAGAAATCAAATCCTGGACAGTCCCATTTCATTGAAAATAATGATATTTTGTATTGTGTGACTACTGACCCTGTACTAATTGTGCCTGTTGAACAATTAATGGTACCAAAGGTATATAGGGAGAAAGTCATGCAATTAGCCTATAATATACCTATGGCAGGACATGAAGGAAGGGATAAAACCTTGCAAAGATTACTAGCACATTTCAGTTGGCCAGGGATACATCAGGATGTGGCAGAGTTTTGCCGTGCTTGCCCGGAATGCCAAATAGTTGCCCAGGGTGGAAAAATATATCAGGTGCCCCTTCAGCCCATACCTTATGTTACACATTTTGAATGAATTGCCATGGATGTTGTTGCCCTCTTTTTAAAAGTTCAAAGGGTAACAGATTTATATTCGTAGTGTGCGATTACGCCGCATGATACCCTGAAGCCATACCCATGTGTACTGTTACTGCCCCCCTTATAGCAGAAGAACTGATTAAAATATTTAGCATGATGGGTATACCACAGGAGATCCTCACAGACAGAGGCAATAATTTTACCTCTGTCATGTTGAGAGAGTTGTAACATCTCCTAGGGGTTTCTGCTGTTCGTACTTCACTTTACCACCCCCAAACAGATTGTCTTGTAGAGCGATTCAACAAGACATTAAAGAAAATGTTGCAAAACTACGTCTAGGAAGAAGGCAGGGATTGGGACTAATATCTCCCATACCTCCTCTTCGCTTACAGAGAGGTACCCCAAGCAACAATTGGGTTTTCACCTTTTTCAATGCTTTATGGAAGAAATCCAAGGGGTCCATTGGATGTGGTAAAAGAGCATTGGGAGGAAGGTACAAATGTTGGGTATTGTAATATCCTAGATTATATGACCACTTTGAGAGAGACTGGTTAAATATGTCACCATGGCTCACTTGAATGTAACCCAAAAGCAAATGGAACAAAAGAAATCTTATGATGATGGTTTGAAAAGCAAATGTTTTATGCCTTGTGAAAAAGTTCTGTTATTACTGCCATCAACTGATAACAAGTTGTTAATGTGTTGGCAGGGCCCTTATGATGTCACTCACCAGATAGGGCATGTGAATTTAGAGATAGAAATACCTGGCCATAGACCCACTAAAAGGATATACCATACAAACCTTTAACAAAAATGAGTGGAGAAACCAGCAGTACAGTCCCTTTACATACACCAAGAGGCAGAACAACCTGACTTAGATGCTGCTTATGAGCGACTTGACCATCCCATAAGTGAGATAGGTGTTTTTATTAATCCAGAGCTGCAACCTGAACAAAACCATGAGATAGACCAGTTACTACTGCATTTTAAAGATACATTTACAACCACTCCAGGACAAGCTAAGGGAGTAGTACATGACATTAAAGTAAACCAGACAAAACCTAGCCATCAAAAAGCATATAGGCTGCCAGAAAGAATCAGGCAGAAGGTGATAGATGAAGTTAAGAAAATGGAACAAATAGGTGTCATAGTTCCATCAAGAAGTGCCTGGTCCTCCCTGATGGTAGTTGTGAATAAGAAGCAGGGTGGAATAAGGGTATGTTTGGAGTTTCAAAAGATAAATGCAGTTTCAGATTTTGATGGGTATCCCATGCCTAGAATAGACGACCTGTTGGATAAGATTGGAAATGCCCACTTTATCTGTACATTGGATTTAACCAAGGGATATTGGCAGATTGCCATGGCCCCTAAAGCACAGGAATTAACAGCCTTCCCTACCCCAATAGGATTATACCAATTTACAAAACTGCCATTTGGACTCCATGGTGCCCCTGCCACCTTTCAGCGCTATATGGGCCACATTTTAAGATCCCATGCTCAATGTAGCTCTGCCTATTTGGATGATGTGGTTATTGCTCATTATGTAATTTACCTTTGTCTGTCATACATAATGATGACTATACTGCCTGTTTGTTTTGTTGACTCAATGTACTAAGTTACAATACTGTACTTGTTTACTTGCTAAGCTGTAATGATGTGTCTGTAATACCTGTTGTACTCTCCCGGGTCGTTCCTGAAAATAGGCATAGAACTTGTCTAGTGTACCTACCTGGTTAACAAAAGCTAAATAAATAAATAAATTTTCAGCCCTGATTGGCCCACACATTTGATCCATTTGAGTGCAATCATTCAAGAAATCAAGGATGCAGGTTTAACCATCAATCCTGCTAAATGTGCAATAGCAAAAACACAGACCAAGTACTTAGGTTTTGTGATAGAAGAAGTATCCCTAAAACCTGAAATTGATAAAGTGGAGGCATTAGCTAAGAGTCCCAGCCCTGTTACAAAGAAGCAAGTGCATTCATTCTTGGATTTAGCTAACTGTGATAGAAGATTTATCCCTGACTTTGCCACCTTAGCTCCACCATTAACAGAACTAAGAAAAAACATATACCCGAATAAGGTACAATGGACACCTTCCTGTGAGGAAGCCTTTAGGAACATAAAGGCAGTACTTTGTTCTGCCCCAGTTTTGACTAGCCCAGATTTTCAGAAGTCATTTGAAATTCAGACTGATGCCTCTGACACAAGCTTGGGAGTGGTATTCACACAACATGATGACAAGGGTGAACATCCCGTGTTATATATCAGCAGAAAGCTGCATGAGCATGAGCGCAAATATTCTGCCATTGAAAGTGAATGTTTGGCTCTAAAGTGGGCCATAGAGTCCCTAAAATATCACCTATGGGGTAACGATTTCATGGTAATGACAGACCATAATCCGCTTTGTTGGTTACTTCATATGAAGGATAAGAACATGCAGACTATGCAATGGTATCTGTCATTACAACCCTATCGCTTTACTGTGAAACACTGGTCTGGTACAAAACACCAAAACACAGATAATCTTCTAGATATGGTGCTGACAGCAGGTCATTGAAAACAAATGGAACTGTTTTGTGATCTTATTCCATATGTAATGTGTTTATGTTAAGCACTTACAACCTCAGGGAATAGTCTGTATAGTAATTCTGTTAAGTACGAAAAGTACTGCGTTAATACAGAACTACTTATTAAGGGTCCCTGAGGGGAACTTCTAGAGTGGGTGGGCGGAAGTTCAAACCCTTCCAAGGGTGAAGGGTCTTAGCCAACAAATTAAAAAAATATTACGTTGTCTTCTTATGGTGGGAGGTGTATAACAGAGTGTCCTGTTATGAACATGAAATGTTTAGACAAATGTCCTTCCAGATGCAGTAACCCTCCCCAACCCCCCTTTTTATTGTTTCCTTGTTCACTCTGTCCTATCCTCTTCTATTTTCAATAGCTATTCTATATTTCTTGTAAGGGTGGCCAACCTGACAATTTTATATCTTTTCTGTACTATCCCTTTATGCCCAAACTTCTTTGTTTCTGCATCTTTTAAATATTTAAAAACTGAGCAGTTTGCCTGTGATATAGTTATGTACCCTTACAGTATGCTCTTGTAGAGGGTTATGCAGCCATACCCCTGTTCTACTTTTATTGTACAGCCCTTACTGTGTAATGGTAGAAAAAGAGTTTAAAATGCCTAAAAGCAGTGCTTTGTGCTTTGAAGTCAGTGAGTGAGTGGTAGTTGCGGCGAAGTGTAGCATGATCGCACACTCGCACCCTCGCGAGGGACCCTGCGCACGTTCGCGCTGGAAAGGATCCCCGAAATAGAGCTGTAATGCTTCAGAATTGCAACTGCTTGTTGTGATTCACCAAAGAAAGGGAGCGCCTGCTCAGCTGCAAGAGGAGGATGCAGCTGTGTACTGTTGCCATGGAGCAGCTCCTCTGATGCCCTGATGTATTGGAAATGTATCTGCTCCTCAGATACGATTCAAGGGAGGCTGCTGATGTTAAACTAAATGTAGGACACTACATGCAGGTGGAATTAAGTCCTTTAGTGCCCTCAGAAGTATTTAAATAGGTTTTCGTTTTGTTTTATTGGCCCCAGCATTTAAGGAAATGCTGTAGGTTGGCACCAGGCCAAAATGAGAGGTTTCAGCCGTCCACTGCAATTACAAGCCATCAGATAGGACTGCTGACCCAGAAAGTAGTCTAAATGTGACAAAATGGTTAGTAAACCTGAGAAAAGAATTGTATGCATTTTACCAAAGGCAGATATGAAAAAAAAAGTTATTTTCAGAACAAAAGCATTTTTATCTTTGTGGAAGTGGAATCTTAACCTTGCAAGAACACAGATGGGGAGTGCACCTCTCACCTGTTGTTCTCTGTTAAGGTTAGAGACTCACTTAAAATAATTAATCATGTTGTTTTTCCTTCTGTATAACAATCATAATGTGATAAAATACCTGAATGGTGTGTTAATAATAATAATAATAATCTTTATTTTTAATGTGCCTTTCAAAAATCAAAGCGCAGAACAGATTATAAAATCACAAGATAAAACATCACAATACAAAACAGTAAAATACATCACATCAAACAACATGATGAAATAATAAAATCAAACCAAATCAACCTCTTCCCCATAAGCCTTAGTCCATAGAAAGGATTTTAATGCTTGTTTAAAACCCCCCACTGTCGCACACTCTCTAATCCAACGTGGTAGAGAATTCCAGAGGGTCGGAGCCACGAAAGCAAAAGCCCGGGCACCCAAAGATTTCAGAACAGCCCTCGGAATCTCTAGCAACCCCTCGCTGGCCGAGCGGAGCGGTTGCTCCGGGAGATAGGGAACCAGGAGCTCTTTCAGGTAGTCAGGGCCCAAACCGTGCAGGGCTTTATAAGTCAGCAGGCCAACTTTAAAGGTGATCCGCCACTGAACCGGCAGCCAGTGCAGTCTCCGCAGCACCGGTGTAGCATGGGAAGAACGAAGGGTCCCGGTTAACAACCGGGCTGCAGAGTTCTGCACCAGCTGCAAGCAGTGAATATCAACCCCAGGAAGCCCAAAGTAAAGGGAATTGCAGTAGTCCAACGCGAGGTCACAAAGGCGTGGATCAGCGTAGGTAGGTCCCCAGAGAGAACAAGGTGCTTGATCCTAGCGATGTTCCTAAGATGGTAAAAGGAGACTTTAACGACGGCCGACACTTGAGCGCGTAGTGTCAGCCGATCATCAAGAATCACCCCTAGGTTCGGCACCTGTTCAGAAATGGGGAGCTCAACATCCCCCAGGAATAAATCTGAGGGATGATTTGTCCCCCACCCTCCATCAGGCGTCCAGGATCCACGACCATCACCTCCGTCTTCCCGGAATTCAACTTCAGCCAGCTGGACCTCATCCAACCTTGGATTTCGCCAAGGCAGTTATTAAACACTGAGAGTGCTCCATTCTGGTCAGGTGCAAAAGACAGGTAGCGCTGAGTATCATCGGCATAACAATGAAACTCCAGCCCATACCGTCTTACAACATTTCAGAGGGGAAGCATGTACACTGCAAACAACATGGGGGAAAGCACTGAGCCCTGAGGCACCCCACAAGACAGAGAGACAGGATCAGAGGAAAACACCCCCAATACCACCCTCTGAGTTCTACCAGTGAGGAAAGAAGTAAACCATCTGAGGACCAAACCTGAAAGCCCGCAGATGATTCTCAGGCACTCAAGCAGAACCCCATGGTCTACAGTGTCAAATGCTGATGACACATCCAAAAGGACCAAAATGGACCATTTTTTCTGGTCTCTTGCCATCAAGAGATCATTGAGCACACGAACCAGCGCAGTCTCGGTGCTGTGCCTCTTTTGAAAACCCAATTGAAGGGAATCGTAGATGCTATGGATGGTCAAATGATTGTCTAACTGAGTAGCCACTACTTTCTCAATTACCTTCCCAACAAAGGGAAGGTTTGAGATAGGCCGGCAGTTACCGAGGAAGTCGGGGTCCAAAGAAGCCTTCTTCAACACTGGTGTCACCACGGCCTCCTTCAGGGAGCAAAGATATTCACCAGAGTCTAAGGAGCACCAGACTATCCTCGCCAGAACCGGGATGATAATCTCCCCACAGCCCATAATCAAGGCTGTGGGGCCAGGATCTAAACTACAGCATATAGTGCGCATACCCTGGACAATCCTCATAACATCTTCGATTTCCGGCCTTTTGAAGAGACTCCAGGAAAAAAGAGGGATTGCGACCGGGGTCTGGTCCACGGCCGTTCCCATAGAGAGTGTAGCGCAGGTCTCCACCCTGATGTCTTCCACCTTATCTGCAAAGAACCGAGCGAGCTCCTCGCACTGAGATTGCGAAAAAGCTCTACAAACCTGCAGACAGGCTGGGTTGCACAGTTTGTCTACGGTTCGAAAGAGCTGGGCCGGTCGGTTCTGAGCAGCAGCAATTTCCCCAGACAGGAATACTGCCTTCTTACGGGCAATTTCTGACTGATAGAGTTGATAGTGCTCTAGCAGTCTAAGGTGGTCAGCATCTAAGCTGGATTTCCGCCAACACCTCTCTAACCTGCGTCCTAGTCATCGCATCTCCCTCAAGTTCCCATCGAACCATGGGGACCGTGGGTGAAGGGAGAGAGGATGCACACGGATGGGAGCAATAGAATCCAGGGTATTGGTAATGGCCTTATTATAGGCCAGAACCAAGCCCTCTGGATCCAAGCTCATCACAGGAAATTCTGATAGGTCAAGTACCGCAGTTAGACCATTGGGAGTCACATCCCATAAAGGGCAGTACTTGACCATCTCCACAGGGGTAGGTCTATGCAAGGGGGTGCTAAAATTGAATCTCACAGTGTGATGGTCAGACCATCCGACAGGTTCCACCCCCACGCCAGAGGCTTCCATCCCCAGGAGGAAAACCAGAACAAGGGAATGGCCACATTTATGAGTGGCAGAGGTAACAACCTGTGAGAGGCCCAATGAATTCATCAATTGGAGGAAGTGCTGTCCAAATTGCAAGAGTTCATCGTCAATCCAGGCATTGAAGTCGCCCAGCACCATCAACCTGGAAGACTCCAATACCAGGTCAACGATGAAGTCCGCCACTTCCTTAAGGAATGGCTTCTCGTCCCCGGGTGGACGGTAGACCAGAGCCAGTCTATAGCCCCCACCTGCCACTACAACACATTCGAATCATCTGGTCTCCTCAACTGGAACACTAGTGAGACCCAATTCGGTGTTACCCTGGAAGTTCCTATTATAGGGCTGGCAGCCCATGAAATGGCTGACTTTATAGGGACTAGAGACTATGAGTCACACAAGAGGAAGGGGTTTAACTCCAAATCATGTCTCCTGCAGAAATTAAGGTTTCTGCAGGAGTTATAGTACCTATTGTGTGACTGGTCTTAAGAATTATAGTAATAGACACATCTATGTGTCCTGATAGCATTAACAGACCAGTGTGAATGTTCTAGGAAAGATTAGAATAGCACTGTTTTTTCTTAATTATGGTTCACATGGTCATGATGTCATAGCCTCATGCACTATATAAACTGTCCTCTAGGGAACAGATTTGTAGAGGTGGGTCAGTATTTGACTGACCACAAGTGAAGGAGGTTGTGTGCAGGCTTTTCACACAAAAGTGCTTTATTGGATGAAAGGAAAAGACATTGTTCAGGAGCTTGAATCAAGGCGTATTTCCTGTGTTGGATGGATGTGAATTTAACACCAATATTTTCCTTTCTGTGAACATTTTATTTTTATTTTATTTTCTAAAAATAAAATGATTAACGCATTTGCATGTGTTTTTTTATGCCTCTTGAAAATCGTCTGGACATCTGTTATTTCCCACACCTCTACAACAAGATACATAAATACAAAGACAAGTTCAAACATACATACCTAAAATGTAGGTATTGCAGTTCAAGACATGGAACATGTGTTCCATCAAGGTACAACTTCCAGTATTACCACCTATCTCCAGCACCTGGTGCACATTTAACAGCACCACCTCAGCATACGTAGAAGTGATATGGCTTGACTGATACAGGCAGTGTTCCTATTCAGTGCCTATTCTGTATGCTGGAATGGCCTGAGAATCATGATCAGGCCATCCATTCGTTGCCACTAGTCTGTTGCCGGAGACATACAGTAGTTACTCTGGCACTGTCACAGCTTGTATGTAGCAGCAGATATTCTTAGATGACCTTATACTGCTTGTACAAGAACTTGATCATATACAGTGTCGAATTCCATCTTGTGACAACCTTCAACTTCATACAGTGCTGAGGCAGTTTGTTCTGTATCTGCAGCTGCCTTGGCTGGTCACAGGCCTTTCAGGAATAGGCAATGCCAGTACAGATGTGATGGACTACAGTCAACATGAAAGTAATATCAAGATAGGTTAGAAACTCCTATACCATGAGATTAAGACAGAGTGACAGGCATGGCCCCCTGAAAAAAACACTATCGCTTAAGCATTTGACTACATTGGAGCCATTATCACTCGCAGTGAAACACACTTTCAGTGAATGGGGGTGAAGCCACTTATCAGTCTTGGTCAGCAGTAATTCTAACATTTTCTGACCCATGTGTGATCCAGTGACACTCTTCTTTGCCAGTGTAGCATGCTGTTGAATACCTGGAGTGTTGCTACCGCTACAGTTGGGCTTATTGCAATTTTACCCTTCCCACGAGTCAAATACTACCCTAGGTACCTGTGCCCAATGTGCTGTAATGCATAGATAGGAGCTACCAGCTATTTGGCCACTGGTCCACATATCCATACTTGGATTATGTATGTATGGTGATGCTGAATGCTGCAAGGCATGGCTTACCATGTGTGACAATGTCCCATACATTCTGGAATGGCACGTGTAGAGAAATATGTTCCTGAAGGAATCTACCATTTGGGACAATCATGGGCCATCAACCTTCTAAATCCAATATTCTCCACAAAAGAGAATGGCAATAGATCTATGGCCAGCATTTCAGCTGTTGCTGCATTTAGTTCACAAGCAATGGCATAATTTGATGGGTATTTTGCCTGATGCTCAAACATGCTGTGCAGTATAGGCTGGAACGTTTCTGGTGTTGGGCTACCAGACAGCTGGACACTTTGAGGCAGCACTGTTGGTGGGGTAGTATTTTACTCCTTGGGATTCACATGTGCTGTTCTAATGAAAGCAGTGGTTTTGAGGGTGTTCTGCAATGGCATTAGTATAGTTTGGTGCCTCTGGGTGGTACTACTCAACCCACCACTGCTGCTATGCCCACTACTTGGCAGTCCAACAGACTTCTCCTCCTCCTCTCTGTATTCCTCCTCACTCACCCCTCCCTCCACCTGGGCTATTTCCATGCCATGTCAGACTGCTTTTGCTAATAATGATAAGGTAGAGAGTTCCCCTGCACCTGATTCCTTCTGGTGTTAAGTCAAACTTAATAGGGGCCTGGACTTTTGGTGTGTGTTGCTCACCACTGCGTAGGTGGTTCCCCTTGATCCCCCTACTAATGCGAGCTTGACACAGCTGACAGATAGCAACTGTTTCATTAGCAGGTCCAGTATATAGAAATCCCAAACTAAGTATTTGGAAGCCCTTGATTTTACATGGTGGTAGTGGGAGAGTGGAGGTGAAGGGGTGAAATGGGTGTTTTTTGGGATGTTTTGCAAACCTCAGCACTGGATTTCCATGTTATGGGCTCATCACTAGGAGAAAAAGCAGGTGCAGTATTGAGGGGGGAAAACTTTGGTAGTTGGGTGTAAAGATAGTGTGAAAACCCCCACAGCAGCAGCACCATCCTTCTTCTTTTGTGGTTCCCATAGGGGATCCATATCACCATCCCCACAGCTGCTGATATCCTCCATCTCCTGAGCTCTGTCTTCATCAAAATCACTTTCTTCAGGCTTTCTCTCTCCCTTTCATCATCATGACTGACATTTTTAAATATAGTCATTTCTGATGGCACAACAGTGAGATGTCCCTCCTCTGACTCATGCTACAGCTCCACACTTTCATCCAGGAATGGGACACTATCATCAAGATCAGGCTCGATGCCAGCACCACCAGTAATCTTGGGGACACCAACAACAATCTCTTCCTCAACCACTGTGCCTGAGCCGGAGGTTTATGCATCTCTTGTACTGCTCCTTTTGTCACTACCACCCCCAGCCCCTACCAGCATGGAGCATGGATGCCACAGATATGGCAGAGAAAAATGTGGCTATGCTAAGTCCACCGCCACTGCTACCAACTACTCCTTTGCTGCTACCAGAAGCTATAAAAGAGGCTACGGCAGACATACTTTTTTTTTTTAACAGCAGCACCCTATTGCACCACAGAACTTGAGCACTTCTTTGTTGACTCCCTGGCACCTTTCCCTTTAGTAGAGTGTCTCCTCCCAGTCATTTTTTTAAATTTTATAATATTTTGATCCAGTACCAATGCATTGAACATTGTGAATAGGTAGTGGGCTTAAAATGATAATAATAATAAATATAAATGGATTACACTAAGGGGTAAATAACTATTAGTAAAAGTAAAAAAGGGGCTAAGCGAGACATATTATAATATTATATCTTTCAAACTAATAGATTTTGCAATAAGCTCTTTATTGTTGACTGCCTTCTACTGCTTCCCCAAACAATGGAATTCTCTCCCCCTCTCCATCCACTCTGCCTTTTCCCAATTTCTCTTCTGTCTCCTGCAACTGCACCTGACCCCCCTCTGCACCTCTTACACCCTCCTTCCACTCCCTCCACCTCTCCCACTCCTCATCTCCTTCCTCCTCTAACTCTAAGTCCTCACCCTATCTCCTCCTGCCAACCACCTTTCAAATAGGCTCTTCTTGAATATCTACTGGTTAGCTTCACTTCCACCTGCCTGCATTATCTGCACTTTGCACTTAATTTGCATCCTGCTGTTTGTCCACCAATTGTATCCTGCTATATTCATGCCAATGTAGATAGTTTGCTTAAATGTCCTTCATTGTTGCTTGTGATATGAGGCTTATTTGATGCTTAGTAATGTTTTTACCTGCTATGTAAATACAGTTCTGTTTGTTATTTTTGACCCTCCTCTACCCCTTCCCCCCAGGACACATCTGGAAATGAGCTGTTATCAGCTCAGCATGTCTTTTCTGGTGAAACTTTTGAAATAAATTGGCACTTATAGATATGCATTGATCCTGTGGTGCACAAATTTACTTTAATAGGCAGGTAGGGTTATTTCAGTTTCATTGTTGTTTTATATCGTGAAAATTATTTAGCATTTTATCTAAGTTACTTCATTTAAAGCATTAATGTTTAACAAGGGGCTACTACTTAATTATAGTTAATGGGTTTAGTTGAAGTTAAAGGGATGGAATAGTAAGGGGGGGGGGTCAGGAGCTGCTGGTTGGCAAACAAGAGCCAATCAGGTAGACATCTGAAGTCAGGGTGGGATAGCAAATTGACATATTCCCTATCTGGGGTAGGCCTGTGAAAGCAGGTGGGGGTACTGTTTTGAACTACTTCCTATCTTGAGTAGGCCCGCAAAGGCAGGTGGGATACTGCTTTGAACTACTCCTGGACCCGGCACTTATAAACAGAAACAGCATTGCTGACATCACAGTGGGTAATCCCCTGGATACAAGTGATCATCGTACTGTGTGGTTTGGTATACGGATAGGACAGGGAAAAAAAACACATTAAGATGAGGGTCCTGGACTTCAGGAGTGTGGATTTTGAAGAAACGGAAAACTACCTCAGAGAATGCCTGGGGAGGGAGGCAGAGGAGGTGTGAATACTCAATGGAGAAAAATTAAGGCGGGTAAAATCCAGGCAACAACATGTTGTTTGAAGGAGGCTCAGTGGAGAAAAATTAAGGAGGGTATAGCCCAAGCAAAGGCATGCTCCCAAGGTACGCACTATTCAGGAGGGACAGAGTAGGAAAAAAGGAAGTGGGGTGGTTCTTTACATGAGAGAGATCATTAAGGCCATGGAAATACGGGGGGGGGGGACAGAGTAAAGGGGAGGCACTGTGGGTCACCCTGGAGACTGAGGGGGGCAACTATTAGGATAGGGGTGATCTACAGACCTCCAACACAGAGGGAGAGGGGGATAAGGATATGGTAGATGAAATCCAAGGGATGGCTAACAAGGGCAGGGTATGACTAGTGGGATATTTCAGTCTAACGGATGTGGATTGGAGCCTCCCTATTGCAGCATCAATTAGAAGTAGGGAAATCCTAGAATCTCTGTGGGGGGCATTCCTCAGGCAACTAGTTAAGGAACCCGCTCATGAGGGGGCTTTACTGAACCTGGTACTGTCAAACAGGAACAGTGTCATTGACATCACAGTGGGAAGCCACGTGGGGACCAGTGATGATCATATGGTGTGGTTCAACATAAGGACTGGGTCAGAATCTAATCACACTAAAATGAGGGTCCTGTACTTCAGGAGAGCTGATTTCAAGAAAATGGGAGAGTGCCTCAGGGAAGCCCTAGCAGAAATGGCAAATAAGGGTGGAGTAGAGAAGAACTGGGCAAACATAAGAAAGGCCATTGAGAAGGCAGCAAACCTCTGTGTCAGGCAGGATAAGAAGAGCAAGAGAAGAAAAAGGCCACTATGCTTCTCGAAGGAAGTAGCAGAGGAGGTTAAGGAAAATAAGCAGGCATTCAAAAGGTGCAAGACGACACAGAAGGAAGAGGACAGGGAGAGTTATCAGGAGAAACAAAGAGAGGCAGGGAAGGAAGTTAGTAGCTAAAGCACAAATGAGAAAAAAAAATTGCCAAATCAGCAAGTGGGGGGATAAAACATTCTTTAGGTATATAAGCAAAGAGTGGAAAAGCAAGGCAGGGATAATAAGACTAAAAGGGGAAGTGGGGGGGATTATGGAACAGGACCAGAAGAAAGCTGATACTGAATAAGTACTTTTGTTCAGTATTGTTTGTTTAGTTTGTTTATTTAAAATCTGGTAAATTCATGGGCCAAAGACCCATTTTCATGGGCGACCAGAGCCACATTCAAATATAAGTTAACATATCAAACATAAATTAAGAATACGGTTTAAGCAATTCAACCAACAATCACTCTGGCTAATTAAAACAGTTACATTGATTCCTGGAAAATAAGTAATTTCTTAATACATGTCCAAAACTATGGATAGAGACATTAATTCAATCAACTGCAGACAGGACAGTATTAAACGAGCATTTGTCAATGCCAAATGTTGTCTTGCTGGTTTTGGCATTGGTAGTGCAGGAGTTAGAGTGACACATAATAGAAGTAGAAGTGAAGTATAGAACCGACATCAACCTCACCCCACCCTGCAGAGAGGTGACAGGCATTGGGGTGTTCGTTTGGGTCACTGGCCATAATGCTCATGCTATTTCACCTCACCCTACCCTGCAGAGTCTGACAAGTGTTGCATTGTGCTTTGGGGTCATCTGGCCTTATGCTCACCCCATTTCATAAG
Organism: Neoceratodus forsteri; assembly: GCA_016271365.2. Taxonomy (NCBI): domain Eukaryota; kingdom Metazoa; phylum Chordata; order Ceratodontiformes; family Ceratodontidae; genus Neoceratodus; species Neoceratodus forsteri. The sequence continues at coordinate 552,603,133 of CM028137.1, read as the reverse complement.
GAAGTAAATTGAGATGGGTGCAGCATAGGAAAATGGGTTGAACTTTTGGGGCTGAAGAGTCCAAGGCACACCTTGATGCCTGTCAGTGGCTGCAGGGTGGAGGTGGAGGACCAGTGGCGTGAGCAGTACAGTAGACAATCCAAAGACACACCCCTGATGCCTGTTAGTCTGTACAGGGTGAGATGTAATAGTTAGAAACCCTAACGCCCTGGGCGTGCGTTGGTATTTGCACTCCAAATTTTGAAACATGGCCATTCTGTGACCCCACCTCATGAAAGCATTTGGGACCTCTGTTCATGAACAGTGCCCCTGTGATTTTGTTAATCTGTCTCGAACGTTGATTTCCCACAGTGACTGCGCCATTCTGCACCACATGAAAATGTCAGCTGCACCATTGATAAGGAGGTGTGAAGAGATGGCAATGTGGGAAATCTGGAGTGAAAATATTAAACATTCTCAAAGTTATGAGCATGTGTGAAAACTGCACATTGCACGCTCATAACACAGTCACATTTAGTGGAATTATTTCACCAAATTTTTAACATAGCCATTTTGGGATCTCTGCTCATGAACGGTGGGATTATGATTATCTTAATCTACCCGAACATTGATTTCCCACAGCGACCGTGTGATTGTGCACCAGATGTGTGAAACTACATTTTGGGCAGGATGTGACAAATGACAGCTGAACTGTTCATAAGAAGGTGTGCAAAAATTACAATGTTGAAAATCTGGAGTGAAAAATATTACAAATTCTCAAACTTACGACTGTGCATGGACACTGCGCAATGCATGCTTGTAACATAGTCATTTTATGGAATTTTTTCACCAGATTTTCAACATAGGCATTTTGGGACCTCTACTCATGAACAGTGTCACTGTGATTGTCTTACTCTGTTCTGAACATTGTTTTCTACAGTGACTGCGCCACTGTGCACCGGATGTACGAAAACACAGTTCAGGTAGGATGTGGGAAATGAAAGCTATACTGTTCATAAGGAGGTGTGAAAAAATGGCAATGGTGAAAATCTGGAGTACAAATATTAAAAATTATTAAAGTTATGAACGTGCGTGGAAACTGCACAACTCACGCTTGTGAAATAGTCATTTTATGGACGTTTGTCACCCAATTTTCAACATAGGCATTTTAGGACCTCTGCTCATGAACAGAGTCACTGTGATTTTCCTCATCTGTCCCAAACACTGATTTCCCACAGTGACCATGCTATTCTGAGCCAGAAGTGTGAAAACACATTTTGGTCAGGATGTAAAAAATGATGAGGGTGTGTGAGCACTGCGCAATGCATGCTCATAGCACAGTCATTTAATGGATTTTCGTCACCAAATTTTCAACATATTCATTTTAGGGCCTTTGCTCATGAACAGTATGACTGCGATTTTCTTACTCTGTCCCGAACACTGATTTCCCACAGCGAACATGCTATTCTGCGCTGGAAGTACGAAAACACATTTCGGCCAGGATATAAAAAATGACAGCTATACTGTTCATTAGGAGGTGTGGGAAAATGGCAATGTTGAAAATCTAGAGTGAAAATATTACAGATTCACAAAGTTACAAGCATGCATGGAAACTGAGCAGTGCATGCTCGTAAAACAGTCGTTTTTTTTTATTTTTTTCACCAAATTTGCAACATAGGCTTTTTGAGAGCCCACCTCATGAACAGTGGCACTGTCATTTCATTAATCAGTCCTGAAGGGTGATTCCGCACAGTGACTGAAAAATCTCCTTTTGGGACCAAATGACACTATGACAGTAACTGAATTCATGAGGAGGGGTCCCAATAACCCCATGTTGAAAATTTGGTGGCAAAATTCCCCTAAATGCCCGAGATATGTGAAAAAACCCTATTTATGCCATTATACAGCTTACCAGCATTTATTTAGTTCGCAGTCAGCTTTGAAGAGTGCAGATGTGTTCCCAGTCCACAGAAGATTGTCGTGCCAGGCTCCAGAGGTAAGTATGGGGTGAAGGAGGATGTGGGGAGGTGGGGCATGCAGTGGTGGGCGCGGGTTGGGGAGGGGCTGCAGACTACGAGGACCATTATCTACTTTACAGGGTAAAAAAAAAGACATTGTGGGAAGGTTTGTTTTACAGGTACATTTGATACGCTGGGCTGGGCTCCCAGCATGTCACCTGCATTTGTTTTGGGGGGACTGGAGCCGATGTGGATTTGCACCCCATTGGCAAATAAAAAGAGTGTTGGGGGGTGATGCTGATGGGGATTGGGCCCCTGTCTGCAAATGAACTAGGGAGGGGTCACCTGTGGATTTTGGGGGGACTGTAGCTGGCGGGGTTTGGGCACCCGTTGGCAAATAAAAGTGTTAGGGGTTGATGCCAATGAGGTTGGGCTCCCCATTGGTAGATGAATTGGGGAGGGGGGATTGTAGCCGATGGGGATTGGACACCTCATCAGCAAATAAAGAGTGTTGGGGGGAGTGATGCTGACAGGGGGATTGGGCACCCCTAAGTCGGCTTTTCTGGGGACTGTGTGAGGCAGATGGCACAGGCACTGCCATGTCGCACTGAAACTTACACTAGGAAAGGCACGGCCCTGCAATGAGGTGGAGCTCCCTCATTGCAGCGGCTAACACCTTTCAGGGTGGTGGACACGCTTTTGTACTGCTGTCATCGACAGCATGCACTCTAATTCGTGCCATGGAGCCCAGCCCCAAAAAGCAGTGGTGCCACAGGCCACAACAGGACTGCACCTCCAAAACCTGCTATTCCGAAGTTACCGCAACATGTTTCTTGTGCAGGTACAAGACAACATAAAATTGTAGGTAGGTTATAAGACAGAGTTCTTTGCCCAGCAGATGTTTTCATTCTAGGAACACTGAAATGTTGATGAACAGATGAACGAGCAGCAACAGAGCTGTTGTGTATTTTAAAAACAGAGTGAAAGGAAGATGGAACCTTATTTGTAATCACTTTTTTTTAGCAAGAATCCCTAATTGAAACTGAAATCAAGGGAGAGCCATCCTACTTTTTTAATAACTCACAGTGATGGGTCCTATATGGCAACTGTGTTGCAAAACGTGCAATGTGATTCAAAAGAGTCTTTGTATTAAGAGTATTCACAAAGGAAGGGGTAGGTGATGGGCCACAGATAGTGGAGAAGGGCATTAAGGGGAGGGAGGTGGGCACTAGCCCTTCTACAGAGAAGATAGCCCACAGGGAACTTCCAAAACTAAAAGAAGACAAGGCAATGGGGCTGGACAGGGTTCAACCCAGGTTACTGAAGGAACTAAAGAAGGTACTGTCTGCACCTCTGACAAATCTGTTTAATCTATCACTGGATATGGGCTCAGTTCCAGGGATTGGAGGAGGGCAAATATGGTCCCACTACACTAAAGTAGGAATAGTGAGGAAACAGGAAACTACTGACCTCTATGCCTGATTTCAGTGGTGGACAAGGTCATGGAAGCACTTGAGGAAAGGATTGGGGAATACCTTAAAACCAGTGGATTGCAGGATCTGAGGCAGGATGGGTTCACAGGATGGTGATCTTGTTAAACAAACCTGACTTTTGACTGGGTTACCAGGGAGGTGGTTCAGGGAGGATCAGTTGATGTGACCTACCTGGTATTCAATAAGGCCTTCAACACTGTTCCACACAGGAGACTGGAAAACAAGCTAAGCAGCCTCAGTGTGGGTCCAAAGATAGTGAAATAGATATGAAGTTGGCAAAGTAACAGAACTTAGAGGGTGGTGGTAAATGGAGTTAAATCAGAGGAAGGTAAGGTAACCAGTGGGGTGTCTCAGGGGGTCAGTACTGGTACCAGTCCTCTTCAGTATCTTTATTAGTGATATCATAGAGGTGCTGGTAGGAAAAGTATACCTGTTTGCAGATGACACAAAAATCTGCAACAGAGTGGACACACGATGGGGGGTGGAAAAAATAAAGAACGATCTAAAAAAATCTGGAGGACCGGTCAAGGGTATGGCAAATGGGCTTCAATGCCAGAAAGTGTAAAATTATGCACATGGGGCACAGAAACCAAAAGGCAACATATCAGTTGTGGGGAGGTGTTAACAGCCACAAAACAGGAAAGGGATCTTGGGGTCATCATATTTGATGACCTGAAGGCAGCAAAGCAGTGTGATAAGGCAGTGGGAAAGGCTAGTAGGATGCTGGGGTGCATAGGGAGGAGTATCACCAGCAGAAAAAGAGAGGTAGTTCTACCCCTGTATAGATCAATGGTGAGGCCACACCTGGAGTACTGTGTCCAGTTCTGGAGGCCCCATCTCAGGAAGGACATAGATCTGGTGGAGGAGGTACAGAGAAGGGCAATCAAAATGGTGCATGGCCTGCATCAGAAGCCTGACAAGGAAAGACTCAGGGAATTAAATATGTACTCACTGGAGGAAAGAAGAGAAAGGGGAGACATGATAGAAACATTCGAATACCTCAGGGGCATCAATAAGGTACAGTTACTGGTGCTATCATGGTTGATCTCTCCAAGGCCTTCAACACAGTCGACCATCAGTTACTAATGCAACGTCTTAGTGAGGTTGGTTTTAGAATGGTTCTGTTCTTACTCAACAGAAAGATACCAAATCACAGTTGTAAATGGTGTGGAGTCTTCCCCCCTGTTGGTTGAGAGAGGTGTGCCCCAGGGCTCTGTCCTGGGGCTGCTTCTCTTTTTGATATATCTAAAAGATCTTGGTTGTAGAGTGGGTGATGCCCGTTACCATGTATATGTCGACTACACTATAATTTATTCTTCTCAGCCCTTTGTCTGTTGTGTCCAAAACATCCTCTAGGACAGTTTCAATAGTCTGCAATCCTTTGTTACTAATTTTAAATTAAAATTAAACACTTCCAAAACTAAGTGCATGATTTTCAGCACAACTTGTAGAGTTAAATTGGTTAATCAGATGGTGATTTTGGATGACAAGGGAACTGCCCTGGAGAATATTGACACTTACAGATATTTGGGATTCTGGCTGGACCAAACAGGGTCTGGTAACAAACATTTAGATAAACTTACAATTCAAGCTGGTAAAATGGTGGGACGTCTCTGCAGAAATCAAGATTACCTTGAACCAGAAACTCTAAAGCTGATTTTACAACTACGTATTTTACCATTGATAGATTATAGTGATATTATGTATAATAATGCCACGTCTGACAGGCTTCATAGGTTAGATGTTTTACGAAACCATTTGGCAAGACTAATCCTCAAATGCTCTAAACATGTCCATCATTGTGATATGTACCAGCAATTAGAATGGTTACCCTCGGCTAGCAGAAGAGAATTCCACAAATGTATCTTTTCTTACAAATATGGCCTAGGGCTGGTTCCGACAGATCTTAGTAATAAAATAACTTTTAGGAATATTGATCTTCCTTTGTGAAATAGTCACCTAAAGGAAATGCTGGTCCCATACACAAAAACTAAATGTTGAGAGCATTTCTTTGGTCAGGTTGTACCAAACTACTGGAATAATCTCCCGGTAGAATTTAGAAAACAAGTTGGTAAATTTCCATCTATTTTTTCATTGAAAAAGCATTTATATTCTCTTTCTAGGCCTTGTAGTTGTTTTAGGTGATATTAATTATAGTATGTGATTTGACTCTATTTGTCTTTTGTATATTATGTATGCAACATTTTCGTAAAATGCTGAGAAGGTCACCATTGTACACGAGCTTATGGTCAAGATCACCATTGTAAATGAGCGTATGCTCTATGGTCTTAACCTTAAAACAAACAAACAAACAGAAGGGTGACATTGCACAGCAAGAGATGCTCAGGGACAAGGGGGCATAATATAAAGCTGGAAGGGGGAAGACTTAAAGAGGATGTGAGGAAATATTTTTTCAAGGAGAGAGTGGTGGACATCTGGAACAGCCTTCCAGCCAAGGGGTTGGGGACCGAAATGGTTACAGTTTCAAACATACATGGGATAGATACATAGGGACCTTAGCAACAGGGCTGGTGGTGGTGGTGGTGGTGGTTGGGGGGGGGCTAAGGCCAGAGATCAATTATGGTCTATGGTGGCACAATAGGCAGGGACTTGAGGGCAAACTAGGTGGGACAGGAGGTCCTTTTCTGCTAACTGCATCTAAGTTTCTGTACTATTTGAAGGGAGTGAGCAAGAGAAAGAGGAGGAAGTGGCTACTGTGGCTTTCTAAGGAGGTGGCAAAGGCAGTGAAGTAGAAGAAAAACAGCATTTAGAAAGTACTAGGAAATCCAGAAGGATGAAGGTAGGGAGATGTATGTGGCAAAACAAAGGGAAGCAGGATCGAGGTTGGGGGCAGCTAAAGCACTAACAGAGGAAAGGACAGCGAAGGAAGCCAAAAAGGGAGACAAGACCTTCCCCAGGTATGTGGAGGAAAAGAGGAAGGCAAGGGGAGGGATAATGAGACTCAGGAGGTCAAGAAGGTGGGAGGGGACTGTGAAGAGGAAGATCAAGAGAAAATGGAAATACTAAACTATTACTTCTGCTCAGTCTTCATGGTGGGGGGCGCAGACCAGCATGCTGAGCAAATACCAGGGAGGGTGCACAAGTTCATTCTCAGTGGAGAGGGTCCCGAAGGGATTGGAAGCCTTAAAGGAGAATAAAGCAACAGGGCTGGATGGCATTCATCCAAGGATCCTATAGGAACAGAGCACGGTGCTGGCCACCTCTCTGGTGTGCTTTTTAGCATCTCAGTGGAGATGGGTCAAGTTCCATAAGACTGGAGGAGGGCTGATATGGTCCTTCTGTACAAAAGGTGGCAGTAGGGAGTTTGCTAACAACTACAGGTCAGTCAGTCTCACATCAGTGGTGGGGAAGTTAATGGAGACACTACTGAAGGAGAGGCTTGTGGAGCACCTAGAGGCAAAAGGTCTGCAGAACCACCGGCAATATGGTTTCACAGGGGGAGAGGTCATGTCAAACTAATCTTATAGATGTCTTTGACTGGGTTACCAAGGAGATGGATCAAGGGAGAGCAGTGGATGTGGTCTATCTGGACTTCAGTAAGGCTTTTGACACCGTGTCCCACAGGAGGCTAGTTAAGAAACTAAGCAGCCTGGGGGTGGCGGAGGAAGTGGCAAGCTGGGCATCAAACTGGTTATGGGATAGGAGGCAAAGAGTGGCGGTAAACAGTAAGTAGTCACTTAGGCAAAAGAAGAGTGACTAGTGGGGTGCCACAGGGTTTGGTACTGGGACTGGTCCTCTTTCCTGTCTTCAAATATGACACTGTGAAAGAACTAGAAGGTAAGGTGTGTCTCTTTGCGGATGATACAAAAACTGGAATAGCATTGACACTCAGGAAGGGGCAGAGAAAATGCAAAGGGATCTGAAGAAAATAGAGAAATTGTCTAGGGGTGGCAGCTGGGTTTCAATGCCAAAAAAGTGCAAGGTTATGCACTTAGGGCTGCAAAATCCAGGGGCTGTGTATAAGATGGGGGCAGTGGAGGTTAAAGTCACCAAGCAAGAAAGAATCTTGGGGTCATCATATCTAATTACCTCAAAGTCACTGAACAGTGTGACAAAGCAGTGCGAAAGACTAGCAAGATGTTGGGGTGCATTGGGAGAGGGATTTCTAGCAGGAGGAAGAAGGTGGTTCTGCCATTGTATCACTCACTGGTGAGGCCCCACTTGGAGTACTGTGTCCAGTTCTGGAAGCTGCACCTCCGCTAGGACATTGAAAGGGTGGAGGCAGTATAGAAGAAGGCAACCAAAATAGTGAGGACGTTGCTCGAGACGCCATACTAGAAAAGGCTGCAGTAACTCAACATGTACTCCTGGAAGGGAGGAGAGTGAGAGCGGACATGAATAAAAAATACAAGTACCTCACAGGAGTGGACAAGGTACAAATGGAGGGTCTATTTTAGAGAAAGGAAGTCACTAGATCAAGGGGCATGCAGTGAAGCTAAGAGGGGGAACTTTAGGAGAGATGTGTGGAAATACTTCTTCATGGAAAGGGTGGTGGATGACTGGAACAACCTTCCAGAGAAGGTAATGAGGCAAAGACTGTGGGAGCTTCAGGCATGTGTGGGATAGGTGTATGGGGGCATACTAGGTAGAGGAATGGGGGAAGTAGTGGCACCTATGACCACCTAGAGTCAGTGGTGATGGAACAGGCAGAGACAAGGGGCAGACTGGATGGGCCTAAAGGTGCTTTTCTGCTGGGATCACCGCCCCACAGGGAGAGGAAGCATAGGGAGGTAGGATGGAGAACAGGACAATATGGCGGAGAGGATGGGCTTAGTGGGGAGAGGGAAGGACAGGTGCATCCACAGTTGTACCAGTATGGAATTGCTTCCAAGTACTGTAAGGGAGGGGGGAACGAGTGACCTAGGTAGCACACAAATGGCAAAGGGGCAAGCGGTCTGTAGTGGGGATTGAGGAGAGGTTGCAAAGAGACAGGAGGGGAACAGAAGGTGGGGTAAGGGCAACAGGAGAAAAAGGGGGCACCCTTGGAGGAATAGAGAGGATAATGGTGAGATAGACATGGAGGCCAGGGTTCAGCTGGAGCTGGGGAGGTAGTGGAAGCAGAGGAGAAAGAGGAGGGGATGATTGACAGAGAGCTGTTGAGGGGAATGAGGGAGTGAGGAAAGTAGCAGGAACGGGGCAGTAAGTTGGGGAACAGATAAGGGAGGGGGTGGGGTGGACAGCGGTGGAGTCATGGTAATAGGTGGATTCAATGGTGAAGGGGATTAAGGTGAGCTTGGGGGGGTCAGCAAGGTAGGAGAGTAGTGTGCATCCCAGGAATGACAGCAGAACGCATATGCCTGATGGTAGGCCCACTCACACAGGGGATAGGGGAAAGTCACATGTAGTCATCCACCTAGGTACCAATGACCTAGCTGCATGTGAGGCAGAGACAGTGCAGGAGAGGTTTAAAGAGGTGGGGCAAGTTTGTAGTGGGGAGTCTAGGTCAGTAGCCTTCTCAGAAGTGCTGCTGGTGTCTAGCTAGGAAGCATAGGATAGAGGAGTTTAATGGATGGCTGAGGGAATGGTGCAGGGATCAAGGATTTGGGTAGAAAGGGAACTGGGAGGGATCCTGGGATGATAAAACCCTCTATACACCTGATAGGTTGCACCTATCTTGGAGGGGATCCAGGCTACTTGGGGAATAGATAGGGGAATATATCAACAGGAACTTGAATTTTAATTGAAGGGGGGGCCAGAGAGGGTTAAAGCACCCAGGGTTTCCAGGAGGAGGGTGCAGCTAGGCCTACTCCCCTGACTGAAAAGAGAAAGGGGTTAGAAAGGGAAGTAAATGGGGTGAGTGGGCTGGCTCATCAGCTCAGCGGTAGTGCTACCGCTCCTGACACCGGTGATCCGGGTTCTCAAATGATCTCAGGTCATCTGGGGCCAGCTGGGGGAGGAGGATAGAGCATCCCAGAGGACGCTCTTCTCCTCTGGGAAGGGAAGGAAACCACAGGGCTGCTGTTGCACCCTATCAAGTACTGCCGCCAGTGGAAGCACGGGTGCCAGGTTCAGACTCACAGAGTTGGGGAGGGAAAGAGCGGTTATGTGTTTGGCTGCAGCATGCATCAACACGTTACCAGCCTGGACTTACATCCTTTGCACCAGTGCCCTCTGGGGTTGGGAACTCAAAACAGGGGAAAAAAGGAAAAAATCCTCGGTGTGAAGCAGCATGACACTGGGATCCCAGTATGCCGGGATCCAGCCATGTGAACTGGAGATTCTGGTACACTGGGACCCAATCGAACCTCCAGGGGTAGGTGGTGGTATCCCCCAAGCCGCTGTCCAAGGGAAGAAAAAAAAAAGAAATAGGGTGAGTGGAATGGGGCATGGGGTGGAGAGTTCAGAAGGAGTGGCAGTCAGGTAGAAAGTATAGGAGGGTCAGGATGGGAGGTGAGTGAGAGGAATAGAAGAGGGCCAGGGGTAACGTAAAAGCAAAGAAACTGTCAGCGGATAAGAACAGTTTGGCCCACCCAGTTTGCCCAGTTTGTCCCTGCCTATACTGCCACTGCAGACAGTACCTGATCTCTAGCTGCTCCCCCCTGCTTTCCTCACACCTGGAGTACTGCTTGTAGTACTGGCACCCGTATCTGAAGAGGGACATTATGTTACTGGAGGGGGTGTAGTGCAGGGCAACAAAGATGATCAAGGGTCTGGGAGACTTATCATATGAGAGGAGGCTGAGGGAGTTGAACATGTACTCACTGGAGGAGAGGAGGGACGGGGGGACATGATTGAAACCTTGAAGTACATGAAAGGAATAAACAAGACAGGTACAGAGGGGCTGTTCAAAGTAAGGGAGGGGAGGGCCACCAGGGTCCAGGATATGAGACTGGAGGAGGAAGATTCAGGAGGGAGATGAGGACACACTTTTTTACAGAGAGGGTGGTGACTGGGTGGAATGCATTACCTGTAGAAGTGGTATCCAGTAGAACAGTGGACTGCTTCAAAAGGGGATGGACAGGACAAGGGGGAGGGTCAATGAAGGGGAAGGATGGAAGGGAGGGGCAGCGCAGAATAAGGGGTGCTAGCTGCATATTCGAGCAGACTTGATAGACCTCTAGGCCTTTATCTGCTGGCAAATTTCATATCTCCGTATTTTCGTATTTTCTATCAAATGCTCTGTTCAGAACTTCAGATGTTAAATTCTTAATATCTGTTGTTGGATTTCCTTCAATTATTAAATAGTTATTAGTGTCTGATAAAAGTTTCTGGCACTGCTCCTTATATTGTACATACACATGTACTACCTCAGGGCCAGGATTAGATTTGGCTTCTCCCTTAAAAGATTCCCTCTTGCTCGTATACTGAGGTGGGCTGTGCTAGAAATTTGGAACTGATGATTTAATAAGAAACCCTAACTTATGCAGAAATGTTGTTTTTGGTTTTTTTGAAATTGCAATTTATACTCCCACTAGCCCCCTCAGAGCCGTTCCTTCCGGTGCACCCATGAAGCCCTACCCCTGCCAGCACTCATCCTACTCACCGCCAGACCTATCATCATGCCTCGGAATACCCCCCGGGCGGGGTCGGTTCGGTCGGATACCCGAATCTTGGGGACTTGTCCAGGTCCTGGGTTGTGGATGGGCGCTGGCACATCAGGGCCACGGCTCGGTGCTCCCATCATCTAGGCTCCGCGGGGATCCATTTTCCTCTTTTCTCCCCGCTGCGTGCCTACGCGTCTCGGCAACCACTGGCGTCAGCAGCGTTCCCCACTCCTCTCACGGAGGAGCCGCCTCTTGAGGCTGATAGGCTGCCAGCCTACGCCAGCACCAATCACGCCCCTAGAGACTCGGCTTGCTGTCGGTCCCCCCAGTCTCCACAGGGGCGCCACTCGCGATGTAAGACCCCCTCCCGGAGGCGGCGGAAGCTGTCACCGGACGCTCAGCCTGTCTCCCCGGCGACCCCCGGCAGTCCGGGCTCGTTCCCGAACCGGGTCGCCGGGCGTGCGCAGTGTGGCATCCAGCGCCTCAACCTCAGCGCCACCGGGCGGCAATGTTGTTTTTTGTGATTGTTTTTTCTTTTTGAGCTACATGGCCATAGCAGCTTACTTTCCATATAACATGCTGCTGCAACCATATCATCACACATAGTGCCAGACCTGTAGCGGACTTGGTGAGTGGCCCCAAGCAGCTGCATCATCATGCACAGTGTGACAGACCCATAGTAGAGTGCAACTGCATAGTCACAGACATGGTGGGACTTGTAGCAAGCTTTGGGAGTTAAGCAGTTGCATCATCACATACATTGGTCCAGTTGTAGTGGACTTCATGATCAGCACAGCTGCATGATCACTGAAAAGGCCCCAGACCTGCAGCAGATGTTAGTAACTGTATCATGACACCCACTGCACCAGACCTGTTTCTTACTTTGCACGTGCCCCTACAAAGTTATCTAGATTATTCCAATTTTGTGACTGTCATGGAAGTAGAAGTTGTATCTCAAAAATGTGGGTTTGAGTCTTATAAAAACAAGTTCATGAGTGATGAAAACGTGGCCTGTTTTTGTGACATGTCACAAGCAAATTTCATGGATACAGTGTAAGCCGCTTGTAGCAGACTTGTTGATGTAGGTTGATTTTGTCTATTGTAGCCAGTGTCTGAATTACACTGAGGGTTGTGGTGAGCAAGTTTATGTCATCGCGCTACCTCTAGTGCTGCTCTACTGCCGCTTGTATGAGCCTGGGTTTAATGAATTACTGTAGTGAGAGTAAGTTGTATTAAAAGACTGTGTAATCCTGTAATATTTTTGTTCTGTTATGTTTGTATAATTTGTTTGCAGCTGCTGGGTTGTGGGAGTTGGAGGTAGCGGGAGGTGCAGTATTGTAGCAGTAGGTTATAGGAGTTTACAGGAGGGTATGTGCTTCTTGTGCTTGTACTGACTTTTAGTCTGAGAGCTACTGGAGAAGCACTGGGCAGTGTGTTCTCCAGGGCTGTGGGAGTGGGAGGTAGTGGGAGGTTCAATATTGAAGCAGAAAGTTACAGGAGGGTTATGGGAGGATATTTGCTTCTTGTTGGCATTTGGTAGTGTGTTTGTGTTTATGTACTTAAAACTTAACTTTTATTGCTTTTTTGGTAAAAACCTTGCTCGCTTTTAAAATTAAAAGTTATCTTGGCTTGAGTGGAGGCATTTTCTGTGTAAGCACTTTAGCCATACTCTGTTTGTGAAAGGAGAGCCCAGTAAGGCTTTGTCTCTCTCTCTCTCTCTCTGCAGCTCCATGGCCCTGTGGAGAGTAAGGAGAGCAGTACAGACATCAACAGGGGTGATGTTCAAGGGCTTGGGTTCCAAATCGCCCTGCTTTTTCTTCTCATATGGGTCTTCCTTGCTGGAGGTGAAGGACATCCAATACATGTGCAATGTCATCTGCCTGTTCTGTTGACTCCGGGCCGTTATCCCCCAAATGACAGAGTATGCCAAATTCAGTCTCATGGAGTCCTTCAGGAGCTGGGATCAGTTCAGTCTCACTAGGGGTAGTAGACTTGGCAGACATGGGAGCTGTAGCTCCTTTGACACCTACACAGAATCCTGCTTTGCAATAGCAGCTTGCAATTGCCTCAACTGTTACATTGTCTCAAGCAGTGTTTAGCAGTTACACAGCACCCAAGATAGAAATCCTCCGGACATGTTCTGTAGCAGTGAGTTCTGCTTCAGTATCCATCTCAGTGAGGATACAGTTCCGCATTTCCAATATGTAGTGCTGCTTTAGAAAATAGACTATCCCTTGGTCAAGTGACTGTATGATCGGGGTAATGTTGGGTGTGAGTAAACTAAGTTTGAAATTCCTCTGCCCAGGGCATCAGGGTAGTCACTAAAATTATCTGTCAGGACTTCAGACTTGTGCCACCATAACTTCTTATCCCATCCATTGAGCCACACAGAGAAAATGTCTCTTGTCATCCAGACAGAATGATTGCTTTTGTATATGACAGGTAGATGAGCTACCCAAGCACAAGCACATTTGCTGGAGCTGGAAGGATACTGCTTTCTTCAACTGCGAGCTGTGTGAGAAATTCTATATTGCACTTGATATCTGCAACAAACATGCACTTTTGCTTAATTCTGTGGGAGGTGAAACTAACTACCCTTGGTAATTGCTTTTTATTCACATATTTATTTAGGGTTTAACCAAGAAGGGGCTTGTAAACTCTGTTTATCTTGTTAGTAACTTCAGAAGGATTTAAATACTGCATTTGGGTAGGTTCTTGGAGGTAGCTAGATTGTCTACTAGGATTTGCTGACAGTTAAACTATTTTTAAATTTCAGGTGGCTGAGCATTTGAAAAGAAACTTGCAAGCTCTGCTTATCTTGGAAGTAACCTCATAAGTGTTTAAATACTTCATTCTGGTTGTCCCTTGGGGTAGCTGGATTGACTGCTAGGCTTTTGGGACTGAAACTATTTTAAATAATTTACTGGTGCGTAGGAGTTTGTGATAGTTAAACTCTTTTAAACAGAGTTACTGGGGTTAAGGAGTGGTCACAGAAAACCTGCAGTGTGAAACAGGAAAGAGACGGTCTTTCAAGCAACAGAGGGTGGTGGATTAAGGTTTACGTTTTGTTACAATTCTTAAGATTTTCAGTGCAGGAAGAGTTTAAAGCACAGCTGACTTATTTTGAGGCGGACAGCTCTCAGAGCACAAACCACCAGGCCTGTTTTGGGGCTGGGAAGGTTTACCTGTGTCTGACTTGGATGTGTGGATTTTCTCTGATTGATTAGCAGGGTATTTCTCTATCAAATTGTTGTGTAGGGCATCTTCCTGACAGGAAGGCACTCATTGCAGCAGTGGGTCAGAGCTTCTAGCTGATTGTTTTTGAGGGGCACAGTTTAGGCCCAACCCTTCCCACCCTCACCCCACCCACCCCTGAAATAGTTCCTTTATACCTGGGGTTCTGACATCATTTCTCAAGAGTGCAAGGTGCATGTCACTGTCATATCCTCTCTAGCACACTGCACTGACAATATAAGCATAAACATTGTATAATATAAATATATATTTCTACATTACAAACCAATCACACAAAAAAAAAATGCGGAGTAGTGCAATGTAATGGCTGTGGGGCTGCAGTCTTCCAGGAGTCTTTCTGGAGGCTGAGATGCTGCCCTATTTGCAGACAACTGTCTGCCCTGAGGAGGAAGTTGCCCGTCTTCCAGGCCACACTGGACAGTAAGTACGGGACCTTCCCCAAGCCAAATGGACAGTAGGAAGGAACCTCCCCATCCAGGGGAGCACCAGAACCACCACCACTACCTCAGAGGTTGCAAAGCACAGCAGTTGGACCACAGTGGGCTCAGGGAGGATGAGGATAGTGAAACAGAGGCACACCCAGTCACATGTTACACACCACAATCCATACGCCATTCTGGGGGAGCATAGCTCCCCTATAGATACACCCGCAGAGGAGACTAAGGAGGCTGAGAACAACTGTCACAAGGGAGGCCCACAGGAAGGAGGCAGAGGACACCACAAGGAAAGGAAGCAGCTCCTGGTGGGGGACTCAATTATTAGGGGGATAGAACTGGGAGGAGCTGGGAAATCTGAAGTAAGGTGCCTGCCTGGTGCCATGGCTTGGAGGGACAGGAAGCACATCCTCAGGATCACAACAACAGCTGCAAAGGATTCTGAGCTGGATGTAATTGTCCACCTAGGGACAAATGACTGCTCATCATGAGGTTAGAGCAGTGCAGGAGGACATTGCAGAGTTGGGGAGGGGCCTAAGACAAGTAGCACACACAGTATCCTTCTCAGAGGTGCTGCCTGTCAAAGGCATGGGGAGGCAAGGGTAATTGGCACCATGCAGTTTAATGAATGGTTGAAAAAATGGTGCGGAGCACAGGGGTTTGGCTTCATTGGGGACTGGGGTTCCACCTGGAGGGACACCAGCCTATACTGGCAGGATGGTCTGCATCTGTCCAGGAAGGGAACAAGTCTTTGAGCAATCGGTTTAAATGCTTCATTGGCAAGCTTTTAAACTAGTCAATGGGGAGGCACTGACAAGCAGCAGAAAAATCCCAGCCTCTCCTACAAAACAGGGTACTAAATGAGAAAAGACCAAGGTAGAACGGTCAGTGGGGGATGCTGCAACAGAAGGTAAGGCCATCAAAAAATGGAGAGCAATGAGTACCAATGCCCGTAGTCTAGGTAACAAGCTTCCTGAATTAGTGGCCTTGATGGAGGAGGAACATCTGGATATCGTGGCAGTCACAGAAACATGGTACACACAAAACCATGACTGGGACGTAAACATACCAGGATACACTATCTACAGGAGGGACAGGGAGGGTAAAGAGGGGAGGAGTAGTTCTTTACATAAGGAAGGAATAAAAGCAACAGAACAAAAGGGTAAACAGGGAGGAGAAGAAGCACTGTGGGTAAATTTGGAGACAGGCAATGGCACCACAATCCGCACAGGGTTGTATCAGAACCCCTTCTCAGGGGAGGAAATGGACAAGGAAATGATAGAAAGTATACTTAGAATGGCAGAAAAAGGGAGATATTGCTGATGGGTGATCTGAATATGCCAGATGTTAACTGGAGGCGCATTGCAGCTGCCACTGAAAGAGTGCAGTTATTCTAGATGCCCTACAGGGGCATGCCTAGACAACTAGTACTGGAGCCCACTCGAGAGGAGCAATATTAGACTTGATACTCTCAAATGGAGATGGAGAGGATCACAGATGTAGAAGTGGGTAGCCATCTGGGAACTAGTGACCATCGAACAGTATGGTTCACAATAAACACAGCAATAGAGTCAAGCCATACAAAGACAAAAGTACTGGACTTTAGGAGGCTGACTTTGCCAAAATGGGTGAGTGCCTAAGGAATGCACTAGCAAATGGGTGGAAGGAGGGTGGAAGAACAATGGGGAATAATAAAACTGCCATCACAGAGGTAACGAGCCTTTGTGTGAAGCAAATAAACAAAACAAGATGATGTAAGAAACCACTATGGTTCTCAAAGGAAGTGGCAGTGAAGGTTCAAGAAAAGAAAGCATTCAGGAAGTACAAGGAATCGCAGCAGGAGCAGGACAGAGAACTGTATCAGTTAAAGCAAAAGGAGGCTGGGAAGGCAGTCAGAACAGCAAAGGCCCAAACTGAGGAAAAGATAGCCAACTCAGTTAAGAGGGAATAAAACCTTTATAGGTACATCAGGGAGCAAAGGAAGACCAAGGGAGGGATAGTGAGGCTTAATAAAGGGAGGGAGGGAGGTGGGCAGAGGGAGAATGTGAAAAGGCAGAGATACTAAACAAATATTTTGCTCAGTATTTACAAAGGAAGAGGGAGGTACATAAAACAAACAGTAGTAACACTCTGGATACAGAAGTTGATACCAGCCCATTTACAGAAGAAAGGGTTCTGAAAGAGCTCTTAAAACTGAAGGTGGACAAAGCAATGGGGCCTGATGGGATTCATCCCAGAATTCTAAAAGAACTAAGGGTAGAACTAGTGACACCACTGACTACCCTCTTTAACAAATCATGGGAGGATGGGGTGGTACCGAGACTGGAGGAGGGCAGATGTGATTCCCTTCACAAAAGTGGGAGCAAGGCAGAAGCAGGAAACTATAGACCTGTTAGTTTAACCTCAGTGATAGGGAAAATGATGGAATCACTTCTAAAGGAAAAGAATTGTCCAGTATCTAGAGGCCAGAGGGCACAAGACCCTAGGCAGCATGGATTCACAGCGGAAGGTCATGCCAGATGAATCTGATAGATTTCTTTGACTGGGTGACCAAAGTAGTAGATCAGGGAGGGGCTGTGGACATGGCCTACCTAGACTTTAGCAAGGCATTTGACACAGTCCCACACAAAGATTAATATATAAGTTAGCCAGCCTGGGAGTGGGTCCCAAGATGACAGCCTGGGTAAAGAATTGGCTGGAGAATAGGACACAGAGAGTAATAGTAAATGGAGTCCACTCAGAAGAAAGGAGGGTTACTAGCGGGCACTGAGGTTCAGTATAGGACCAGTCCTCTTCAATGTCTTTATAAGTGACATTGCAGAAGGACTGGAAGGAAAGTATGTCTCTTTGCAGATGACACCAAGGTCTGCAACAGAGTTGATGCACAGGGTGGGGTGGAAAGGATGAGAAGGGACTTGGCAAGGTTAGAGGAATGGTCAAATGTATGGCAGCTTAGATTCAATGCTAAGAAGTGCAAGGTAATGCACCTGGGAAACAAAAACCCAGGGGAAGAGTACACAATGGGGGGTGAGATACTAACAACAACAAAAATGGAAAGGGACCTGGGGGTAGTCATATCAGATGACCTAAAGGTGGGCAAGCAATGTGAGAAGGCAGCAAGGAGGGCTGGGGGGATACTGGGATGCATAGGGAGAGGCATCACCAGTAGAAAACAGGAAGTTATTATCCCTCTGTACTAGGGTTACCACCTGTCCTGATTTTCGCAGGACAGTCCTGATTTGAGCAACTGTGTCCTGCAAAAAAACATGAAAAATACTAAATGTCCTGATTTTACAGTAGGAAAAATATTTTCTAACTTTCCACTAAATGTTCTAGAAAACTACAATAGCTTAACTAAAATACCTTAAAATGATAAGCAACAATAGAAGCAACTAAGAAACCACAATACTTCGCCTTAATTCTGATTACGTAGAGAAAACAAGTCTGTTGCATCGGTCGAGGTTAGGTACTGTCCTTCGAAAAATCATGTTTCAGTAAGAAATGTCCCACTTTGGGCTTCTTAAAAGGTGGTAACCCTACTCTGTACAGACAGCTGGTGAGACCCCATCTGGAGTACTGTGTGCAGTTCTGGAGACCCAATCTCCGCAAAGACATAGACAGGATGGAAGCTGTCCAGAGGAGGGCAACTAAAATGGTGCAGGGTCTGCACCGGAGGACATATGAAGAGAGACTTAAGGAGCTTAATATGTATAGCCTCGAGGAAAGGAGGAGAGGGGGACATGATAGAAACTTTCAAGTACCTCAAGGAATCAACAAAGTCCAAGAGGGTAGCATCTTTCAAAAAGAGGTGTGCAAGAACAAGAGGGCACAATTTGAAGATAGAGGGGGCTCAGAGGTAATTTAAGGAAGTATTTTTCACAGAGAGGGTTGTGGATGCATGGAATGGCCTTCCAGAGGAGGTTGTGGAGTCAAAATCAGTGGTGGAATTCAAGCATGCATGGGATAGTCATAAGGCAATTCTGGGGGTTGGGGGTAGAAAGAAGTAGGCTGCTGGTTAACTAGGATCTGCAGCTTATCCAGTAGGTAGGGAAATGGGCAGACTGGGTGGGCCAAGCGGTCCTTATCTGCCATCAAATTCTATGTTTCTATGTTTCTATGTTACCCCTCATGGATGGGCCAACTTGCCAGTGATGACAAGATCCTTCTTGTCACTCTTAGTCATGTTGTAGCTAGAGGTGAGCAATGTCCATAAACTTTACAATGTGTAGTATTTCTCATATAACCCGAATTTCATGAAATTCTATGCAAGGTGAAGCGAATAACTTCACATCTTGAAGTGAAGAGACGTTGCTATTGTTCCCAATGGACTTCACGTTACTTCGCCTTGTTTTTGGTATTTAAGGCAAATTTTGCAGTGATTCATGGGATGTAAGGTCACATGGGCTCTATATTGTCTTGCACAGCCTCAGTTCAGCATAGTTTGTGTAGTGGAAAGCTGGAGATAGTTTAGTTCCAGAGCTCTGAAAATCAGACCAGTTTAAAACCTTTAAAAATGCATTTTTGCAACTAAATTTTGTCTAAAAAGTTAGTACATTGATCATTGTAAACTCTTGTGTATTTATATCATTGAGCATTTATTGATTTTGTGTGAATATTGAATGTTAATTTAGTACATTCAGTCTCTGTACTGATAGGCACTGTAGAATTGTGCTTCGAGGAAGGGGCGGATCTATGGTGTAGAAGGGAGATTCACAAACCACAGTGAGAAAGGCAGTCTTTCCAAGTGTTGGCTAGTGTTTTAGTATTTGTGTGTCAGGGACACACAGTAATACTTATATTATTTTTTTATAAGTTTTTGCTGTTTGCTGGGCATTTTTTCAGTCAATTTAAAAGACTGTCTGTGTTGTAGTTTACTGAACAGTTAAAGTTTCTACGCCTGACCTTTAATCTGTTTGCATACTGTCAATTCATATGCATTTTATTGCTGCCCTGCAATAACAGTACTCTGAATTTCTCCGCCTGTCTGCAACACTTTCCCCTGCTTTGGTGTAGCTACTGGCACCCCCCAAAAAAACTAATATTATTTTGGGACTTTGGGATTTTTGAAGACTGGCTAAGGTCTTGGTGTGCCTATGTGGCTGCATCTCTTTCCTTTTTTTACTTCCCATTCACCAAAAACTGCAGAAATATAAAGTCGCTCCCAATTTTCTGTGTAATCTTATAAAATACCCACGAAGAGACGGTCATGCAAAGCTGTTTCTGGCTGTGGCGCTTCTGCCAAGAAGATTATTAATTAGCAGTGGGAGTTGTGATGATGAGGCAGGTTCATCAGGGGCTAGCAAGTCTAGCAGTGTTAAAAGTGGTCATGGCCGTGTTAGTACACAGAAGAAGGGAAAGGTAGTAGATGCTGCAAGTAAAGGGATTTCTCTGACTATGTTGCTCACAGCGAAATTAGTCATTTCAATGCTGGTTGGCGATGCTGTTGTCCCTGCTGGTAGTAAAGTTAGTGACAGCATGGTTGATAACAGCACGAGTATTGCTACAAGTTCAACCCTGGCAAAGTTATCGGGTGGGAAAAATGCTGTTGAGTCCTCAGACTTGAGTTTAGTTGATGTCCCACTCCCCACCGTAGCGGAACATGATTCTGATCATGTTGATGACTCAGTCTCATGTTTCCACTAATCTTGAGGTTAGGCCATCCAAACATTTAGATGCTAATGAAAAAAGTGTGGAAGATCATATTGAGGCTGTGGTTGGAATATCTCCACAGGAGGACAGCATCCAAAGTGAATTTGTGGATGATGATTATGATGATGATGATGATGATGTTAACAACCCCATTTGGGAACCAGACAAAAAGAAAGTGAAGGTGGCTGTTTGTAAAAAGTCTGTTAGTCAATCACCCCCCTCCTCAAAGTTATGATGTAGTTGAGTCTGTTGATGACCCTGAAGTAATAGTCATAGATTGTGATGTTCAGTCAAAGTCCAAGTGTGCACAACACCAGAAATCATGCAGTACACTCCCATTTCATCGACACAAAAACTGCCATCCCATATGCAGCACCAGCAGCGACATGTGAAGAGTAGGGCATCCAAATCCCTAGTTTGGGATTTTTTTGTAAAAGATCAAAGCAATGAAAAGGTGGCAATCTGCCAGCATTGCCAAGCATGTGTGAAGCATGGTAAAAAGGGTAGCCATCTTGGCACAGGGGGCCAGCATACTCATCTCAAAAGCAGGCACATGGCACTGTGGACTCGGCACCAGAGGGGAGCTAATGCCGTAGTGGGGCGCTCACCCTCATCCACCGTAGTGAGCATGGTATTCCCTTCCTTGAATGTAAGTAGCCATGTCAGTAACAGTTGTGAAATAACACTGGAGGATTACTACAGGCATGAGGAGGAGGAGGAGGATTTTGAATATTCAAGTAGTGGTCAGAGTAGCAGTCGTGGTCCATGTAATAATGCTACTACATCAACCCCTGTTCTTAAAACAGGGAAAATAACTGCATTTATTGGCTTGTCACCTCTGTATCCTCTGTCACACATCAAAGGCACCCCATCCTTGGCAGTTTACAGAGGAGAGCCATTTGGCATACCACATACAAAACACCTAACAATGCAGCCCATGTTGCACTGCCTTTTTTCAGGGAACAATAAATGCCCACCAAATCATGTGGTTGCATGTGAATTCAATGCTGCCATAGCTGAAATGCTGGCAAGTGACCTTTTTCCATTCTCCATTGTGGAGAATGCGGGATTCCAACGCTTTGTGGCATGCGCATGTCCTAAATGGAAGATCCCTTCCAGGACATACTTTTCCACCCATGTTGTCCTGGAGTTATATAGGACAGTGACAGTCTGTAAGACATGTCCTTCAACATTCCGTATCGCCTTACGTTCACTTAACCATGGATATGTGGACATGTGGCAAAATGACGGGTAGTTCCTATCTGTGTATTACTGCACATTAGGCACAGCTATCTAGGGTTGTCTGTGATGATGGGATAGAAAAACAGTGTAATAATTCAGACTGTGGTGGTAGCAACCTTCATGACATTAGACAGCATGCCACACTTGCAATGCATAGTGTAGCAGGGTCGCATGCAGGCAAAAACATGCCAGACTTGCTACTGACAGAAATTGATGAGTGGCTGCACCCCTGTCCCTAAAAGCTGGCTTCAGAGCTAGTTATAATGGATCAAATGTTGTTAAATGTATCAGCAATGGTGGCTTTGTGAGGGTTCCCTGCATGGCCCACTGTTTAAATCTTGTGGTACAGGAGTTTCTGTAGTACCCTGAATGCAGGCAAATGCTGACTGTTGCATGTTGCATCTGTGCCCATTTTCCATGCTCTGGAAAGGCTCGTGACCAGCTAAGGCAGCTGTAGATTCAAAACAGCCTGCCTTAGCACTGCTTCAAGCTTGAAGTTGCCACAAGATGGAACTTGACACTTTACATGGCAGAGTGGTTGTATGAGCAGTATAAAGCCATCTCAGAGTACCTAGTTATGCACACTAGCTGTGACAGCTCAGGGGCCTCAATGTCTATGACAACTGAACATTGACGACTCGTGGACTCAGTAATATTAATTTTGAGACCTTCTGAACATGCAACACAGGCAGTGAGTGGTGACACTACATCCATTAGTCAAACCATTCCACTGCTCCAGGTGCTGAGGAAGACTTTGTTGAATCTGCAGCCTAGCCCTGATGTGGCCGGAGATAGGTCAAGCTGTGCATTACTGAAACATGATTACAATATTAGACAGCAATTGACACATTACCATTATTCAGCAATCTCCAGAATTTGGAATAGCCAGAATGCTGGCCCCATGATACAAACATGGCATTGCATCCATACTGGAGGGAGGTCATGATCAGGTTCAAAATCTGATTGGACAGCTGGTCCGATTGGTTCATGGGGCACAGAAGTCACGTGCAAAGTTCTGCAAACCACAGCATAACAAGGCTGAAGGTCACTGTGGACCAAGTACATCCAGTAAGGTGGCTGAGGGGCAGGGGGTGGAGTCAGCTGCACAGTTGACCATTAATCCACTTTGGGGTGCCTTGTCCCAAGTAGGAATTTGTGACCTAGATGAATCTTGTGAACAGGTGGATGACTCATCAGGAATGCGTGCATCACGGAGGATGGTTGATGCCTATTTGGCAGTAAAACAGGCATCTGACAATACTTGATGATCCTCTGGTGTACTGGAGTGGCAAGGTGAATGAATGGCCAGCGCTGTCTTCAGTAGCACTGAAGTACCTGACCTGGTGGTAGGGCATAACAACATTTGTTTTCATGTACTTCTTCTGGTTACTTAGAACTATCATCAAGACCACTGATTAATGTTAAATAAAGTCCTTTTTTGAGACTTGAAATTCTGTGAATTGTACCTGTGCCCAAGCTCTGAACCCTAAGTCAGGCACAGCCACCCTGCTTCTTGAGAGTGAGAGACATTGTACCTGGCCCAAGCTATGAACCCTTAGCCAGCCACAGCCACCCTGCTTCTTGAGAGAGAGAGAGACATTGTACTTGTGCCCAAGCTATGAACCCTCAGCCAGCCACAGTCACCGTGCTTCTTATCAATAATTTACAGTAAGTATGTACTAATGTCATGTACTATGGTTTTGACTTGAACT
Organism: Neoceratodus forsteri; assembly: GCA_016271365.2. Taxonomy (NCBI): domain Eukaryota; kingdom Metazoa; phylum Chordata; order Ceratodontiformes; family Ceratodontidae; genus Neoceratodus; species Neoceratodus forsteri. The sequence continues at coordinate 552,579,906 of CM028137.1, read as the reverse complement.
GTGGTTTGAATCCTTCATTTACCATTTTAAAGATGCCACTGTCGCCAAATACAGGGAACTGATTTTCATTTTATTTTCACAGGTTACAGACAGTGTTAGTAAACTTGCAGGACTACAGTACTCTGACCACCTAAAAGATAAAATCTACAGGTAAGTATCACCCTTATTTCCTCTCTCATTTTTTGTTTACATTTTTTCCGCCAGTGTAAAGCATTCAACGGTGGTGACATACAGGTCAGATAATATATTTTTTCTTCACAGATGGGACAGGTGTACTTTAGTACGTGAGGGTTGTACAATGTGTTATCCTGGTCTTGAAAACACGTGATGTAATGTAACTTAAGACAGTGGGCCACTGCGTGTCAATTGCTAAATGTGTTAATTTTTTTAAGGGATTTTACTAATAGCTTGGTATTTTAAGCTGGATATAACAGAAGACAGAAACAGCCACACTGGGAACCGAATGTAGCAGTACAATGAACTCCTAATAATTTCTTCTTCATCTATTTTCAGGTAACATTGAGGTGCCATGGACTGCTGTCGATGGTATCTTCCAATCTGAAGATGGACAACAGTTAGGATACACTGAAGACCTGGAAGAAAGACAAAAACATTAATGAAACTTGTTTACAAATTATGCCCCCCCCAAAAAATACATACCTTTCATGGCTTGACAGTTTCTGTACAGCCAAAGTCATCAACAATCCGAAAACACAAGTGTGCCTACGACCTGAGGAAAAAAGTAATAATAAATTATGATATTTCAGTCAACCACAGCAGTAACCCCCCACCCCCAGAATACAAATTAAATGTTACAGTACCACATTAGGTATCAGACTCATAACATATGTCTGGCACGTGAATGTGATTATATGTATTATGATGATTCCCTGAAAAGGAACAACATGACGGACTGCTTACAACACACAAGATTCAATTGAAATTAAATGGCTGTGTCTATGCAAAAAAAATTACAGTGGGGCAAACAATAACTCACCATTGTGGTATGAAGGCACACACAAAGGGCAGTATGTATCCGTGAAGCAGTAGGCGTCAACGCAGGCAATGCTCTCACTTGGGACACTGTGACACATTTTGGGCCTTATTCATCATCTGGACTTTTCATGAAATTAAAATAGTGGGACAACAGCAGCAGCAGGCATCAGCAGGCAATGATCTCACTTAGGACACTGTGACACATTTCTGGCCTTATTCTTCATCTGGACTTTTCATGAAATTAAAACAGTGGGACGATACAGCATCAGCAGCAGGCATCAGCAGGCAATGGTCTCACTTGGGACACTGTGACACATTTCGGGCATTATTCTTCATCTGGACTTTTCATGAAATTAAAACAGTGGGACAACAGTAGCAGCAGCAGCACCAACTGGCATCACTAAGCAATGGTCTCACTTGGGACACTGTGACCCATTTCTGGCCGTATTCTTCATCTGGACTTTTCATGAAATTAAAACAGTGGGACATTCACAAGACATGACATTTGGGGGGGCATGGTAGGTGATTTAATGGTGTTGTGATTATTGCACTGCTGCTTTAACCAAATGTAAGGAAAAAAGTCATAATTCTAATCTAAATCATACCTCTCACAAATCTATCACACCACCATTATGCTTTCTGTAATAGAAAGGAAGTTTCTCAGAATTCTTACTTACTTTCTTTTGTTTCTTAAATGTCATAGAGTCTGCAAAATGGCGGATGCTGCATGCTTTCATTACAGGTGAAACTGTGGCGACGCACCACCCGCTTCAATAAAAGTGTATTGCAGAGTGCGTTTTGGCGTCACGAATTCAAAGGAAATGAAAGCATGCAGTGTCTGAAAAAGTTGGTGACCACGGAAATTTAAAAAAATAAAATAAAGAAAGTAATAAGAAAAAAATTGTTTCTATTGTGGAAACCATATTTGAGGGTGGAACAGTTGGGGGAGCTGGGGATTTAGAATTATGAGTGTCAAGAAATCCTTGTTAATTTTCTGAACATTTTTTCAGGATATTATTATCCACATCAGGACACTAATACAGCATGCTAAATGATATATACTATAAGCACACCATTCAGAAGATAGGGCATTATGGGGGGGGGGTTGCCATGGTAGGTGACTTTAGGGTATTTTGATTATAGTTGTTGTGGGTATGCATGCCATGAAAATTTAACACAGTAAACAGTAACCAAAAAGTAATATAGCCTGACAATGAAAGCATCAGTGCAAGAATGCAGTTACAATTTTGACCAATACTTTTTTATTCTATTTTACAATCCCACCTAATCTAATAACTTGTGTATAGGAGCGATATCCTTCTTTCAATAATTTAAATATGCAGCACTACATTTGTTTTTTAATCGGAAGTAATAAATGGAGCGCTTATTTTAATTGGGCTTGCACCAGGTTTGCATCAGTCTTCTCACATGCTTTTATATAGCAACTATTTAAATTCAGTTCTGTTGTTACTACAATTAAGTCACATGCAGCAGACAATGCTATTAATGGCACAGTATCTGTTCAAAAACAGCTGGGAATACTGATGAAAACCAGGTCATCACAGTAACATTACAATGAGCACTACTTTTATTAGTTCCCATTTAAAAAATGGAGTAATGCAGAATAAAATAAATTGTGGAAAGAAAGATAGCATACGAATACACAAGCTATTAGATAAGGGCAATGTAAAATAGAATAAAAAAGTGTTGGTCAAAATTGTAACTACATTTTTGCACTGATGCTTTAATTGTCATGCTGTATTACTTTTTGGTTACTGTTTAATGTGTTACATAAATTTTCACAGTATACATACCCATGGGCCACAACAACTACAATCAAAAACCATAACGTCACCTACCATGAAAGTCAACCACCCCCCATAATTTACTATCTTATGAATGTGGCCAATTTACAGTGATATCTTGCTACACCATTCAACATGTAAGCAATAAGACACGATGGGGTGTGCACAGAACAGATATTACCGCATGCCAAGGGACGGTGTAAGGCGCGAGGCCACAGGCCGAGTGCCTTCAGCTCCTGGAAGTGCAGTAATATCTGTTCTACGCACACCCTGGAGTGTCTTTTTGCGCTTATAAAATGGGTTTCTTTTTTTTAAATATTTTTCTCACTCTAAAAAAGGTTACTGAACTGAAAAAAAACTGAAATCATTTGTTAATTTGAGATAAAATAGTCCTTCCGCCTATTAGGTGATGATGCCAATGCCTCTTGACACATTAGCATTTCTACTGTTGTGGCATCCATGCCAGCTCCCTTCCCCCATCCCAATCAAGAGAACAATGCAGCTGAGCTGTGTGGTTAGAAGGAGAGGTCTGTGTCCTTTTAAAAGAGCAATTGAAAGAAATGAAGGAGATGTATGTAGATACTTTTTGTTTGACTGTGGGAACAGTCAAGCAGCTCCCCCACTCCCATGACAGTCTGAGCACCAGCAAGGAGCAAATGGAAGTACTAGGTTCTCCCTGACAGGTTGCGTCAGTATTGCAATAAAATAAAAGAATAACGGATGCAGATTTGTTTTTTTTTTATTAAATGTGGTGGGACCGGAGCATGATTTGGTATGAGACATAGTGGAGATGGTATGGTGCGGGACCATGAATTGTGATCATGGCTCAACCTGGTTCAGTTCAAATTCTGTACGTACCACAGGGTGGTTGGCATTTTGGCAAATGGCAGTTTTGTCGGTAACGCAGTGGAGACAAGTGGAGGTGGCATGGTGTGGGATCATAAGTCATGACCATGGCTTGACCTTGTTCAGTTCAAAGTCTGCATTTACCACAGGGTGTTTGGCAGCTGGCAGTTTGGCAAATGGCAATTTCATCAGTAATGCTGTGGCAGTGGAGATAATGGAGCAGGTAAGCCCTGGAAGCAGCACCACGATTACTGCATCTGGACCAGTCAGTAATTTTTTCTTTTTATCTAATGGTTCCATGTGTAGGGTTAAGTTCCATGTGTAAGGTTAAGTTAACAAGCGGCACCAAGGTTTTCCTGATTAGCCGCAAGTCCCAGATGAGCTGCAATGCAGTCTTGCTTTGGGTGCTTGTTATTACCTGTGCATCGAATAGATTTGATGCACAGGTAATAGCCAATTAAAAACCAGGATTTCTCTCCCCATTTTATAAGCAATATTAGTGTCCACATGTGAAGAATAATCCCCTGAAAAAATTTTAAGGAAAGAGACAAGTATTTTCAGAGTTGTTACTTAATTTAGTTTATTTTTTAAATGACCGAGGGTTGTCAAAATGGCGGACGCTGCATGCTTTCATTACAGGTGAAACAGTGGTGCTGCAATGCACACTGCAATAAAAGTGTATTCAAGAGGGCATTTTGGCACCACAATTTCAAATGAAATGAAAGCATGCAGTGTCCGCAAAGTTGGTGACCACATGACTTATTAAATATAAGAAAGTGAGGAGTAAGAACAAAAAAATATTTATTACGGAAAGCATAATGGGGTGGGGGGAATTTGGGGGAGGTGGGGAATCAGATTTAGCATTATGAGCATCAAGAAATACAGGACTAAAAAAAATGACATCAGGAAGAAGACAATAATTGAACATAACTTAAATACTTGTATGAAAAAGATAATTGATGAAGAAAAAGGGAAAAGCAAAGGACAGGTTTTTGGGGGTGAGATTTGGTTAAACAATAATGTTTTACTGGCCCGTGGGGCTGGGCTGACCACCACTAGTAAGTGTTCTTAACATACTGATTATTTCAGTATTCTGACCCTCAATCTGGTTCAGCTGCTGGCATGCACCCTCAATAACATTACGGACGGCTTCCATCTCACTCCATAACACAGCCAGGTCAGCCTGCGTGGCAGGCATTTATAATGGGTCGCACTTGCGGGCAGCTACGGGAGCTGCCACTGGTTCTGCTGCCCTGTCCATTCTTCGGTGATGCCGCACAGGCAGATGCACTCCCTCTTTAACGGCTTCCACTGCAGGACTGGCTGGTAACTCCTGCAGCTTCGCTTCCCACTCAACACGGTGCTGCCCTTGCGACCACAACGTACAAGCACTTGGCGTAGCTTGCACTTAACCACTGTCTGGTCATGGGAGAGGGAGACGAAAAATTGCCACATGGGCGTGCTACGTGGAAGACCAGGCACAGGCAGTGGTGAGGGGCACCGGATACTGCTGCCTGCTGTGCTGCAGGTGGTGGAGGGGCAACAAGCTGCTGCTGCTGTGGTTTCTGCTGCTGCTGAAGTTCAGGCTGCTGCTGGTCCTGCTGCTTAGGGGCCTCAGCAGTTGAGGTTGAAACAATGCCTCGGTTCAGGCGAAATGGTCACCCCTGGCTGTCATGCATTCGGGGCCCTCACTGCCCACCACTTTGGCCACCTCTCTCCATGTTAACAAAAATTAAATGTAAATTAAAAATAAAACAAAAAAATACTAGTAAAAGTGCTAAGACTCAAAGTACAGTAACTAAAACGAAGTAACACAAAAACCTTTTTTAAACTAAACTAAGATTTAAAATCAACTCAAACTGGCTGCGAAACTTAAACAACAAAATCAAAAACCTTTTAAGCCCAAAAAATGCTAAATAGATAGACATTGAGATGGACTTTGAGAGCTACTGGACCAAACATGCACACAGTATACCAACACTGCTGACTAAACAGCTCCTTCTCCAAGAGAAAGTGAAACTAGTTCACTGACTTCCTGCCTAATTAACTGCCTGCCTGCATCATGTGACCTATAGATTATCAGCCATGTGATCTGTGTGCTGTTTCTTACCAACTTCACCTTCTCAAACTGTAACTCGAAGTTAACACGAAGTCCATTAAAGAGGAATTTCGACCTTTTAATGGGAATTTTGTGTAGTGCTACGCGAATTTAAAGTTGCCCACTTCGAGTTAACTTTGTGGATGAAGTTAAACTTCACTGCATCTCTAGTTGCAGCACACAAGTAGAGACAACTACTCTTTTGCCTTTTTTTGGACTTGAGAAAGCTCCAGTTTGAAGGTTAGAGTCCTGTAGCCCACACAACAGAAAAAAATGCTGTCTCGTCGGCATTGTAGATGTCAGATGGGTTGTAGCCAGAAAGCACATCATGGTGCACCTCTTGGAATCATGAACTGGCACTTGACGTGTCAGCATTCAGTTTTACTTCGTGTGCTGACAATATCGGGTGTTTTGTCTTACCTTTCATCTTTGGAGTCAGTCATCAATGGGGTTGATTTGGGGGCTTCCCCAAAGCCTCAGACATCTGTTTTGTCTTCTGATGCAACAACGGGCACTGACTAATGCCTCTGGCTCCTGTATCCCAGAAAACCAAACTAATTGAGCCTCCTCCACTTTGCCATCCTTCCCCTCATGTTTCCTCTTTCTTTGAGCATTTTTCTTGCTATGCCACTCCTGAAGCAACCACTCTTTACCATGAAGCAAATCCCAAACCTTAGATTTTGGGAGGGAGAGATGCACTGACAAATCATGCACACTCATCTTCAGCAGTGCATCTCTCGAGCATACGAGAGAACAAAGACTGGTCCTGCGCACTCTGGGTTGCCTGTGGTACAATGCCAGTGCAGCCAGCCCCTACAGTTTCAACAGTTCAAACAAAAATAGCATGCACTCACCAGATATGCAATGGCTGATCCCGGATCTGGTATTTAAAGCCTGCAGAGGCTGGGTTGATAAGTTCTTATGATGGTGGGGATTTGTTATGAGGCAGTGCACCACTGTGGACCAAAAGGGTCCCAAAGATTTTTCCCCCAGCGACTGTAGAATTCATACACTACTGATCTAGGCACATTAAACAGTTTCAGATAAAGTTTAGTGACATAGGGAATATGGATGAAACTGCTGTCTGAGCAGACATGCCTAGTTACAAAAACATTGGAGCAGCCTGGTGCCAAATCCATTCCATTTTTGACCACGGGACATGAAAAAACAACACATAGGTGCGCAAGACAGGCGCTAAGTGGGATGGCAGTGTAGTGTGACAGCTTTCTGTACACTGCATTAATTTACTTGTATTTTATTTTCTGCTTTAAAATAAATCTGCCGCAAGTTAGTGATTTACTAAGAACTTCACTCAGCCGTTCTTCCGATATCAAAACTGTGTTGCCCGAATGAGGATAAAGTCTTTATTTGAATCAAATCATTTCTTCAAGCAATTCTGACTGAAACAGCCGTTTCTCGATGGCAACCCAAATGACAAAGCTGCTGCGAGTTTAAAGCGCTCAGTGAATACAGACTCTGCCTCAGATACCAACACTCACAGTAAGGATGATATTATTGAAATTAAACAAATGTTGGCTAAAACACAGCTGGGCATCGCAGATATGAAAAAAGCCATACAATACATTAGCTCTGAGTCTACTGAAGTAAAGGAGAAAGTGGACCACTTGGAAAGCAGATTGGGGTCAGTACAGGATGCTATGTTTTTCACAGGAGACACTATAGAAACACATAACAGACACATTGCCTTCCTTCTTGGAAAGATTGAGATTTTAGAGAACTGGGGGAAAAGGAATAATCTAAGGATAATCGGGCTCCCTGAGGTTGTGGAAGGGAATGACATGATTCAGTTTATGCAGCTGTTCCTGCCCAAGCATTTTAAAAAACAGTGGCAATGGCCGTTAGATGTTGAGAGGGCTCACAGATCCTTAGCTCCCCTCCTGGGAGCAGACCCCATCCCATTATAGTTTATTTTTGCGCTACACTATCAAGGAAGAAATTCTTCATCTTTCAAGGGAGAGAGGAGAGTTACTGTGGAGGGGGAACAAAATTTCTATTTACCAAGACTTTGCCTCAGAGACTGTGTCAAGATGTGAAGAAGTTGCGGAGGCCAAGAAGGCTTTACAGAGGGAGTGGTGGAGCTATTATATGAAATTTCCTGCCTCTTTATTTTATTTTATTTATTTATTTAGTTTTTGTTGACCAGGTAAGTGCACTAGACAAATCCTGCCTATTTTCAGGCACGACCCGAGGGAGTGGGATACAGATGAATGGCAACTGACCTTGAACCAGATTAAGCTGTTGGTGGTATTTTTAGTGAATGAGGGAAATTTGGCCAGGACACCAGGGAAATTCCCTTACTCTTTTCGATAAGTGCCATGGGATCTTTAACATCCACCTGAACTACCACCAATCCAGGCAGAAGGGACCTCGGTTTAACGTCTCATCCGAAAGACGGCACCTCAGAAGTGCAGCACCCCTGTCATGCTGCACTGCAGTGTCAGTACTGGGATATTAACCCAAGTGCCAGATGTAGGAACTGAACCCACAGCCCTCTGTTCTCCCAGCCTCAGAGGCGAGTGTGCTACCTACTGAGCCACTGGTATCGTACAAGGGGGGTCCTAATACTATGCGTAATTCCCTAAATGAAGCCTGGCAAGTGCTATCCACCAGAAACAGAGAACTGTCAGTTGGCCATCGATGTTCTGAGATCCTTTCAGCTACTGTGGTTTGTTAGCCTCCAGCTCCTTCAACAGCTCTGGTAAAACCCTCGAGACCACAGAAATCGGGTATCACTTCTGCACCTGTGCAGAACACAACCTTGCCAAATAAGGAGGGATTAACCCACGACAGACTATGGGTTTACTGAGCATTAATCCATGCCCTGGGGGGGGGGTGTTGGAATCACAAGGCCACAGGCTGAGTGATTTGAACCACCCAGGCATGGATTAATGCTCAGTAAACCCATACCTTGGAGTGGGTTAATCCTCTTATAACATGAGCCACATTATATTAGAGGTTTATGTAAAGAAATATTAAAATATATGAGTCTGAACATGGATTTCTACTAAAATAGTCCTTTTGCCAAATGAATAATGTGTATAGAAGATGCTGTCTTTGTAGTTGCCCACTAGGTTGGTTTGTTGTTATGAGGAAGCAGAATCCGTCTTTGAAGGCGGAATCCGCCTTCTCTTTTTCAATGTGTCTATGGTGGATTGATTCCTTTAAGTCAGTTAACATTGCTGTCAGTCAGGATATTGTGGACCGGCAAGGTAACTGTGGGTATATTGGGGATTAATCAATGGCTAGATGATGTGTTCTGACCAATGAAATGTTTGTATTTTAGATAGCCCTGTTATAAACTAGCACCAGAAATCTGTCTCCTAATACCAAGAGCAATCACTGTGATACACCGACTGATCCATCTAATGATTGGGGTTCTGACCTGACCAGGAAGACAAAACATCTGCTCAAAAGCTACTATTTGCCAGGAGACTACAGAATCCTAAGAAGTGTTCCTGTAGACATAGCAGGGAAGGCAGACTGACCTCCAGCATTGGATCCTTCTTTGAGAATGATGGTGAAGATGCTACTGATTTCCACACCAAAATGTTGCTCCAGATTGGATGCTGCTAACGCCAGCGATTTCTGTTACTGTACTGGTCTGTACTCATAACTCGAGGTCATATCCGAGGATGCAGTTCCTGTTATGTCTAACTTTTGCCTGCAGTTCTGTGCGGCTTCTGATGCCTGGGACTGTTCATTTAACTTTGTTAATGCACTTTGCAGTGTTCTGATACTGTTTAGTTATATTTTTTTGTTTTTTTACAAGTTTTTCTGAAGTGTTCTCTCACTGCAGTAAATGTTGCTGACACCTCAGTTCCACTGCATGAGGTCATTGTGGTATACAGGAACCTGAGAAGAGGATCTGTTTACTGGTGAGTGCTCTTAAATGCTACGCTACTATCTCTGATTCTTGCTGGTCCTCCAGCTGCATGGTGTTAGTTACATTATGTGGTGGGCGCATCTGGCTTTACAGGTTTAATCACTTGTCCCCATAGGAAAAGTGTCTACACTACTCAGTAGAGGTCAGGAACATGCCGAGCTTTTACAGCCCTAGTTCTCAAGTTTACCTACATATAGCAATGGCTTCAGTATTGCAGACAGATTTGTTCATTCGCTACTTTGGTAAGATTGGATCATAATCTCTAGCCCTCCCCTTTAACACTCTGCCCTTAAGCCTGGAATACCTCCTCTTAATTTCCTTTTTAAGAACTAGAATGTTACTCTTCACCCCCTCCTCCCCCCCTTTTTTTTTAGATCAACACCTTAGTTGGTCATCCTATGGAAGGGGATCTTCCTAGACCTTATTTGTGGCATTTGGCTGCGTTACTGGGCAATCATGCAATTCCAGTGCCTCATTTTCCTTAATGAGAGCTGGTCTGGTTGTTAACTGCAGGTATGTTGGTAGAACTGAAGTTTATACCTCTTTGCAAGATATTGAGTGATAAATGTCACAGGCTGTCCTGTGGTGGTCATGAAGTATGGTGAAATGGTTTGGTTTAGTACGTGGACGCTTTTTGGAGCCCGGTCTGAGCAGAATTACTGAAGTGCTTTGATGCATGTTTAACAATCTTGCTTCAATTCAATAAGTGTTGATCCTGTGATTTGAGCAGGCATTCTATGCACCCCTCCCACTAAGGTGTTGAAACCAATTGTTGCTAACACTCTTATCACCCCTCTTCCTTACACCCATCTATTTTCAATCAATCAAAGTCTTTATTTAACCAGGTGATCACTGTTGAGCAAGCTCATTTTCGAGGTTGACCTGGGTTTGTTAACAAGAAACAAGGGACAATATACATGGGATGCAACACACAAGAAAATAGTAATAATACTAATAAAATGAGATACAATAATACAGCATATGCAAAGTATCAGCAGGTAGCAGTGACAGTAGTATATGTTTGGAACAGAAGATACAGCTAGTTTTGGGTAGGGCTAAATTTTTCATAAAAGTAAAGAAATATACATATCAGGTGCACCGAACAAAAATAAAACCTAATATAAAAAGATATACAGTATAACCCCAATTATCCGAAACCCTATTATCTGAATCTCTGGGTTATCTGAAATTAGGTTATGTCCCCTGCCCTAAATGCGATATTTTAGCGTTTACTCTGGCTCCACACAGTCATTAAGAAGATTGTTGCTCACTCGTTTACTTAAGCAGCATAATTAATCACTGCAGTGTTTAACGTGCTCATTTGCCGCATTCCCCACACTTAGTAGCACTTTGTTGTTCCACGTTCAATCGAAGTTAATTGAACTAACCTGGTTCTGTAATGATCTGGTTCTCTTAATGTAAGGGAACTGCTTCTCTCACTCATTCATTCATGTGATGGCTGGCAAACGCAAAAGCTGTGTGCTCCACATCAAACAAAAGCTCCGCATACTTGAATGCCTGGAGAGTGGTGAAAAGATTGTTTCTATCGCCCGAAAATTTAACATAGGAAATGCTACTGTGTGCGATATCACCACTGCATGAGATAAAATACAGGAGTACGCTGCTACTATGGATTGTCCTGAGTCAAACAGCAAACGAAAAAGCATGAAGGGGAGTAAAGGGATAAAATCAGCCCTCCTGAAGTCCCGTACCTTCACTTTTGTATAGCTTGACTCTACAGCTGAGTTTATCGTGACTCACACTGTTTGGTGGTCACTTGTTTCCAGATGGCTACCCACTTCTAGATCCGAGATCCTCTGTCCATCCCCTTTTGAGAGTACCAGGTCTAAGATTGCTCCCTCCTGAGTGGGTTCCAACACTAGTTGTCTGAGGCATGCCCCTTGTAGGGCATCGAGAATAGCCCTGCTCTTGGATGTGGCTGCAGCAAAGGTGCTCTAGTTAACATCTGGCATATTCAGGTCCCACATCAGCAATATCTTCCTTTTCTCTGCCATCCTAAGGATGCCTTCTATCCTTTCCTTGTCCATTTCCTCCCCCTGAGACAGGGGTCTGTATACAACTCCTGTGTGGATTGTGGCACCATTTCCAGTCTCCAGGGTGACCCGCAGTGCCTCCTCTCCTGCCTGTTTACCCTTTGGTTCCATTGCTTTGATCCCTTCCCTTACATAGAGAGCTACTCCTCCTCTTCTACTCTCTCTGTCCCTCCTGTAGATTGTGTACCCTGGTATGTTGACAGTCCCGGAACCAGGCGGTGGGTGCAGAGGAACAACCAAAGCTGCTCAGTTTACTTAATAGGATGTTGTGGTCCACCAGATCAAAGGCTTTGGTAAGGTCCACAAAGACGGCACCCATGAGATTACCTGCATCCATGTTTCAGAACACATGGTTAGTAAAGTGGGCTAGGGCAGTGGTGGTGCTATGACTCGTCCTAAAGCCATGCTGTTGGGGGCAGAGGAAGTTATACTTTGTTATATGGTCAGAGATCTGACAGTGAACAACTTTTTTGAGGAGTTTACTCAGATGCGAAAGGATAGATATGGGATGGTAGTTGTCCATACACTGGAGATCACCGGATTTTAAAAATGGGGACAAACTTGGCTAGCTTTCATCTTGGTGGTACAGCGGCAGTGGTAAGGGAGAGGTTAAAGACAATTATCAGGGGTTTGGAAATGATATGACCCACAATGTTCAGAAAACGGGGTGAGGCCAGCCTGGTGGCACTAGGCCCTGGATGCCACACCTCGTGCCATGCTGGCGACCTGAGTTTGGGAATTGACTTAGGTTGCTTGAAGGTCAGTGGGACAAGGATGGATTGAGCATCCGTAGACAGTTCTCTTTCCTTGGGGAAGGGGAATCACATGGTGCACTGTAGACTGACACCCAGCAGTGGCTGGGTGTCAGCACAGGTGTGCCTCCAAGAATGGGGAGGGCCCACGTCTAGGGCGAGCCACTACACCCATTGCACGTCCATGGGCCTGAGGGCAAACAGCAAAATCAGGAGCTGACAGGGTCTATGATGACTCGACTATTGGGTTGGAGGAAGAGTCCCTCCAAAGGAGGGACCGGAGCTCACGTCAGCATCCCACAAAAAAAAAAAAAAAAGAAAAAAAAACAGGGGGTGAGTCCATCACCACCAGCACTTCCCTGACTGGGGACATTCATGAGTAGTTTGCAGGTTTCCTGAGGGGAGATTGCTTTGAAGTGGAAGGGCAGTACATTTGAGTCTTCAGTGAGTGTGCGTGATGGCTGTTTCCCAGGATTGAATGGGGGCAGTTTTGCTAGATGGTCGGAGATGTCTGTGAATTTGGTGTTAAGGGTGCCAGCCACTTCAGACGGGTTAATTAAGGATCCTGCTGGGGTGGTGAGATGTATGGCAGGCTGCCAAGATCCATGGGCAATCAGGAAGCTAATTGCAGAGCAGAAATGTCTGGGGTTGCCAGTGCTGTGTGACTGGAGGTTGCGAAGGTACTCTGCCTTTTGTGATTTTATCTCTTTTTTGCATAGATTGTACAGACACATATATTCATTCCAGTGTGAGAAGGAGGGGGAGGTTTTATGGGTTGTCCATTTGGCATTTTTCTCCTTCATCAACTTGAGGTCCTTGGTGAGCCATCAAGTATTGCCCTTTTGTACTCTGCAGGTGGTTAAAGGGAAGTGTTTATCTTGGATACCGGAGAGGGCAGCAGTGAAGAAGCCCATAGCTGAGGTGACATCCTTCATTGAGCATAGGGCTGACCAGTTGACAGCCTTGACATCTGCAAACAGGTGGATGACATCATACTTGGAGATGTCCCTGAAGGTCATATTTGGGGCAGGGACAGGAGTATTTGGGGGACCAGATGCAGTAAGTGGGGGAGTGATCGCTGATAGAGTCAGACAGGATACCAGCTTGAACGATCCTATCCTCCCTGCTTGTTACAATCCAGTCCAGTAGGGAGTGGTTAAGGGATCAGTTGGGTGAAGTTAAGTTGTTTTAGTAGGTCACAGCACTCTGTATGGGCATTACTTTGCCAGTTCAGATTAAAGTCACCTAACACAATGATCTCTCGGGGGGAGAGGTGCCCTATGCCAGACAGTAGGTGGGTTAACCCAGTTATGCCACCTTTGTGGGGATTGTAGCAGCAGTCGATATATATCCTCTTTGTGGACCCTATTGAGACTTCAGTAATGAGCCATTAACTAGGAGAGCTAGCAGTAGCACTGCTGAATAGGGTGGCACTAAGAAGGTCTTTTAAGTATGGGAGCATCCCACCTCCCTTCTTGGTTCCTACTAGGTTGTGTCTAAGCATAGTGTAGCCTGACAGGCAGCAGCTAGTGTCTGGGGTTTCAAGTTTTAGTCAGAACTTGGTTATGCCCAGTATGTCAGGGTTGTAAAGGGAGAGCCATGCCTCTAACTGTGCATGTTTGGATAGGAGGCTACATAATTAAGATGGGCAATCTTTAGGCCATATGTATTTGTCCAAATGGGGTTACGGTGTGTAACAGGAGAGTTTCCAGGGCCCAGGTTGCTCTCCACATCTGCTGCAAACAATAGTATCAATGAGGAGTGGATGGTTGGGACTGCAGGGGTTGGGGAGTGGTGAGTCAGGGAGGGTCAGGGAGTAAATGAATGTACTCAGTAGCATGGACACCATGCCAAAAAACAATACTTATGCCGAGCGGGGTGTGGTGAGGAGGCTCCAGGGGCCATGCAGGGGAAGGGCTGGGTCCAGCAGCATGTGCCCTCATGCCCCTCAGATGCTGCCTGTGTGGATATGGCTCTCAATTGAGCCTGGCTGCCTAGAGAGAGAGAGAGATAAACAGGAGGGAGATACAGATGAGAACCCCAGGTCAGTTGTAAGTAACAAACAGCAACCTATCATGACTGTGCCCAATCCTACTGTGCCCCGGAGAACTAAAATTACCTATTGCAGGAATAATGAATTATTATTTGTAACAGCAGTGGAATAAATTACTTAACATGTGTAACAGTAGCTCATAGGCTGCTAGAAAACATGGATTGATATTTATACAAGAATAGAGTTCAGTACAAATTAATTAGAAAATCAGAACATTAGATCAGGTGGGGTAAGTCCAAGCATGGAGTCCTGTGCATTGCTCTGTTGTTCAGACAGCACCAAAAAACAATATCTATGCTGAACGTGGTGTAGCGGGGGGGGCTCCAGTGACCATGCAGGAGGATGGCTGGGTCCAGCGGCGTGTGCCCTTGTGCCCCTCAGGTGCTGTCTGTGTGGCTTTGGCTCTCAACTGATCCTGTTTGCCTATGCTGAGTGTGGTGTGGTAGGGGGGCTCCAGCAGCTATGCAGAGGAAGGGCTGGGTCCAGCGGAGTGTGCCCTCATGCCCCTCGGATGCTGGCTGTGTAGATCTGGCTCTCAACTGAGCCTGGCTGCCTATGCTGAGTATGGTGTGGCAGGGTGTTCTGGCAGATGTGCAGGGGAAGGGCTGCGTCCAGTGGCGTGTGCCCTCTTGCCCCTCAGATGCTGCTTGTGATTATTCAGCATGGAAAAAGGGGCAGCCATTTGACACAAGTGGCCAGCACACCCACCGTAATGCGAGGCACTGCCAGGAGTGGGAGGAGCACATGAGTACTTGAAGAATGAATGATACAGCTGAGATGGGTGGAGGGGTGGCATCCCTACTGCTTCTTCTGTGCTGCATGGTTGTCAGGACAAAAGGAGGTATCATGGCAGGTTAACATGCAAAGGACAGGTCCCCGAGAGGGACACAGAGGGGAAGGAGGGGAGTAGGAGAAGGAGCTGCAGGTAGACTCTGGTACTTCATGGGTCATCTGAGGGACCATCCTCAGATCCTCCTACTACATCCCTGTGCACAGAAGTGGTGCAGCTGCATGGGGAGATAGCGGAGCTCTTCCGGGAAGTTGTTGCCATAAAGGCAAGTATTGAGGTGTTGCTCCAGCACCAACAGAGCATTCTCAAGGGTCTTGCAGAACTTCTTGGTGGCACTGGCATTGCACCTGTCTCTGTTTCCAGGCCATAACCTTATTCTATCTTTATTCCAGCTACTATTTATGTTTTATTTTATTTTATTCTTTGGTAACTGGGTAGGGCCCACTAAGCATAAGTGCCTGTTTTCAGGGTGACCCGGGAGCACTGGGCAGTTAAATGACTTGCTCAGAGTCATACAGTATGCAAGTGGAGGTTTTGGGAATCAAATCCTGGTCTGCTGGATGTACCAAGCTCTTCCACATGTCGCTACTCTAACCTCTAGGCTACACTACCATGATATCTGTCTTAGTGTCTCCTATTCTTATCTTCAACTGTTGTAGATTAAAAAACTAGAAAAAGTAACAAAAAAATTATAGAAATGAAAACCACAAAAAATATGTACATCTTAAATTCTCTCTGTGCTGATTTCTGATAATGCTTCTTAATATCTATCTAAAATCTTCTGTCAGCTATCCTCCTCCTGCTGCATAACAAAAGAAAAACAAGCATTGGTCAATGCTGAATCTTCGCAGCTGGTAAGCTGTTGTACCAAGTCTTGCTTGTACACAATTTTACTATATATTTGCCCAGATTAGAGTAGATGAGATGCAATGTCTCATTTTTAGTGGTGTCCTGCTTTTACACATTGTTAAATTGTATTTATCCAAGATAGGGCAGCGGAGAGGCAACATCTACTTTTAAGTGGGCTCCCACATTTTGACCCAAAATGGCTAACAGTCTTTTTATGACCTGATCTTATGATCAAGACAGGTTGAACTTTTAAAATCTCATCCAAAAGGTGATTTCACTATGTGACTGTGGAAACAACTTTTGGAGGGGATTTGAAAAATGACACCTGCCATGTTGACGACGTGTGGTAACACAAGGGATATGTTGAACATTAGGGACTAAAATCTGCAAAAATAAAGCTATGAGTAAATGTTGGAACAGTTTTTTTTTTTTTTATCATGACATTATTTGTACCACCTCCATGGACCTGGCAGGGGCTGTGACCCCCCCCTTGAAGGGGTACATTCTCCAGCCCATCGGGGCCATCATGGGTCCTGCTGGGTCCTGGTAACTTTCCTTCATTTTCTCCCAGTGTCCTTGCCCATGCAATGGGTGCAGTGGCTGTCTCCACCTCAACGGAGACAGCCAAGCACCCTGGGAGGGGGCTGAACCCCCTCTTGTTGTGCTGATGCATGCAGCACAACCTCCCACCTTGAGGGAAGGAGAGCAGTCCTGTGGATGCTCAATCCTTACCTCCCTGGCTGCCCCCTGAACGACCTGAATCCTTTTCCAAACCCGGGTCACCAGCATGGTGCGAGGTGAATGTTGGAAAAGCTTAACATTTCCTCATAACTTTGTTGGTTTTTCACATTTTTACCCCAAATTTTCAACATAATTGTTTTATGACTACTTCTTCTGAGCACGATAGGTGTCATTTATAAAACAATGGACAAAACGTCATTTTGCACCACAAGTGTGAAAACACATTTTGAGCAGGGTTTGAGAACTGACAGCTGTCACATTCATGAGGTGCTGTGAAAAATGACTGTTAAAATCTGGGGTCAAAATTCTGAAAATTACCACAGCTACGAGCATGTGTTGAAGCATTTCAAAATACACTCATGACATTGTTGTTTTTTAAATTTTTGTAACCCACTTGTTACCCGGGGTTACTAGAATCCCAGTGAGACCTAGTGGTAGGCAGGGAAGGCAGCTTGTGAAACTCCAGTTAAATGGATTTCACACTGTCTTACTCTGTTCTCAGTCTCAGCTGAGACTGAGGGATGACATCACCATAGAACTGTCACAGCTGCATGAGCCACAATGGAATCTGCTGCAGGGAGTTGGACTAGAATGTTGGGAGGTTTGAACAGTAGTCTGTAGGTCAGTTGGAGTTTGGAGCTTGCTGAGAGAGGAGCTCAACAGCTCTGTGTAGGCTTGTGGAGCCTCAGCCCTGACATAGGGCTACATTCAGAAAAAAGTGTGTTTCCACCAAAAGAGAGACACAGAAGATAGTTTTTAAAGTGGTGGAGACCGCTGATTCGGGTCTCAGTGACCCATCCCTCAGGGGATGGGGCAGGAAAGGTTTCCTGCATATTCCAGGGGCAACCCCTTGGTTTTTCTGCTAGTGGAGAAGCTGCCATATTTGTTCAAGAGTTTTTGGGAAACAAGATTTGTGAATCGCCTGTGGGGCACCTGCAACCGGAGGGTGAGTTTCTGCTCTTTCTAAAGGGCCTATGTTTTTCACCCTTGGACTTGTGTGATAGTGGGGATTGGACTACTGAAGTAGTGGGAGGCCTAGAGTAATAGGCTTAGCCAAAAGTAAAAGTATGTTCAAGTCCAGCACTTATGGGAAGTCAAGACATGTAGAGGAGATGTGACATATGTCTACCCAGTAATCTACATTGCCAAGCTTTCAGAAAAGAGTTGTTTAGTTTCCAGGTATGGATTGTGGGAGCTGGAGGTGGGAGACCCCCCATCTTTAGTGACCAGGTCCACCTCTATGGATTTGCTCTGTGGATTTCTACTTTGCTTCATGCACTTGGCCAGTGATGAGGGAAGTACCCAGACATGGGATTGGAAGGAAAATTCCCTCTAGGAGTCAAAGGATCTAAGGTGGTTTGTGGAGCCACAACAGGAAAACTGGTTCATTTCCCAAAATGGACCATGGATTAAGTGGCCGGCGGGGGAGCCGGGCCAGCAGGGAAAACCCAAGTAGTGTACAAGTCGGGCTGTGTACCCAAAGCTACATGCAAGTCCGGGCTGTGTGCCTGGTGGGTTCAGAGCCTGAGGGCTGGAAATGTGAAGAAGTGTTCTGTTGTCTCTAATCTGCATTACCAGGAATGTAGCCCCATGGGGATCCATCTATGCTTTGTTTGTTCAGTTTGGATGTGAATAAAAGCCACACTGTATAATCCCATTCCTGGTTTTGGACATTACAGTTATTGCTTCTTGTGTTCGGATCTACTTGGGTGCCCCTGTGCAGAGTGGCCAAACCTAGGTCCCCTGTGCCGTGTAACCTCATCCACCCCAAACCCAGTCCCCACCAGGTACTGCTGTCAGCTTCAACAGCATGCCACCTGTCATTTTGCAAAATGGCAGGGGTCGGGGTTACATTTGTATGCCAAGGAAAAACTCCTAATGGCAGACAGAGGGAAGGACACACTAGGATTTCACACACAAAGCAAAACACTCTGCACAGCATATGTGTTTGCAAATTTTGGGTGGACTGCTCCTTTAAAGCAGGAAGTTGTCACAAGTGGAATTTGACCTTGTATATGCTGGAGCAGATCTATGAACAGTATAAGGCCATATCAGACTATATGCTCCTTCATACAAGCTGTGACAGTTCTGGAGCTTCTATGTCACTGACAACAAAACAGTGGAGGTTTATGAATGGGTTGATTTTGATCTTTAGGCATTGTGATCATGCTACAGAGGCAGTGAGTGGGTACAGGCCATCCCACTGCTTTGGGTGCTGAGGCAGATCACCTGTAATGTGCAACAGCAGTTTGAGACAACAGGTGACTGTAAGCTGTGCATTGTCTAAACACATGCTTAATGTATTGGATCATAACAGACACCTGAATGTTATCCTCACAACTGTGAATTTCATAACTGCAGCAATTCTGGATCCATGGTATAAACATATACCACTTGATGGTGGTAGTAAGAAAGTTGAGCATGTGAAAAGAATTATCAGTCATGTACATGGTTTGCTAATGCTAAAAAAAAAAAAACATATTGAGATGAGACGGAGTGTGTCACCATCAACAACAGTCAGCAAGGTAAGCGAGAGATGTGGAGATGCAACTTTGACATCTACAAGCAGTAAGGCAACCAGAAAACCAGCTCCAAAATCAAATTCTCTAGGGGCAGTTCTTACACATGCTGGTGTGGCAGACTGTGTGGAGGAGGAATAGTTGGAAGATGCTGGACTATAGGCAGCACCCCGATCTGTTGAAGCATATATGGCAGACCCAAACACCTTGAAGCTGGTGATGAACCCTTTTTGTACTGGAACAACATGGTTAAAGAATGGCCTACACTGACAAATGTGACTTTTAAATATTTAAGCTGTCCACCATCTAGTGTAAGTTCCGAACATGTATTCAATGCAGCAGGGGCAATCATCACAGGCTGACCTACAAACCTATCCCCCCAAAATGTCACTGTAGAAACCACTATGGTTCTCAAAGGAGGTGGCAGTGAAGGTTCAGAGAAAAAGAAAGCATTCAGAAAGTACAAGGAATCACAGAAGAAGCAGGACAGAGAATTGTATCAGTTAAAGCAAAAGGAAGCTGGGAAGGCAGTCAGAACAGCAAAGGCACGAACCGAGGAAAAGATAGCCAACTCAGTTAAGAAGGATAAAACCTTTTAGGTACATCAGGAGGAAGGAAGACCAAGGAGGATAATGAAGCTTAATAAGGGAGGTGGGCAGAGGGTGACAGTTAAAAGGCAGAGATACTAAACAAATATTTTTGCTCAGTATTTACAAATGAAGAGGGAGAGGTACCTAAAACAAACAATAGAAGCACTCTGGATACAGACGTTGATACCAGCCCATTTACAGAAGAAAGGGTTCTAAAAGAACTCTTAAAACTGAAGGTAGATAAAGCAATGGGGCCTGATGGATTCATCCCAGAATTCTAAAAGACTAAGGAGTAGAACTAGTGACACCACTGACTACCCTCTTTAACAAATCATGGGAGGATGGGGTGGTACCTGAGGACTGGAGGAGGGCAGATGTGATTCCCTTCACAAAAGTGGGAGCAGGGCAGAAGCAGGAAACTATAGACCTGTTAGTTTAACCTCAGTGATAGTGAAAATGATGGAATCACTTCTGAAGGAAAGAACTGTTGAGTACCTAGAGGCCAGAGGGGCACAGGACCCAAGGCAGCATGGATTCACAGAGGGAAGGTCATGCCAGATGAATCTAATAGATTTCTTTGACTGGGTGACCAAAGTAGTAGATCAGGGAGGGGCTGTGGACATGGCCTACTTAGACTTTAGTAAGGCATTCGACACAGTCCCACACAAACGATTAATATACAAGTTAGCCAGCCTGGGAGTGGGTCCCAAGATGATAGCCTGGGTAAAGAATTGGCTGGAGAATAGGACACAGAGGGTAATAGTAAATGGAGTCCACTCTGAAGAAAGCAGGGTTACCAGTGGGGTACCGCAGGGTTCATTATTAGGACCGGTCCCCTTCAATGTCTTTATAAGCGACATTGCAGAGGGACTGGAAGGAAAAGTATGTCTCTTTGCAGATGACACAAAGATCTGCAACAGAGTTGATACACAAGGTGGGGTGGAAAGGATGAGAAGGGACTTAGCAAAGTTAAAGGAATGGTCAAATGTATGGCAGCTTAGATTCAATGCTAAGAAGTGCAAGATAATGCACCTGGGAAACAAAAACCCAGGGGAAGAGTACACAATGGGGGGTGAGATACTAACAACAACAAAAATGGAAAGGGACCTGGGGGTAGTCATATCAGATGACTTAAAGGTGGGCAAGCAATGTGAGAGGGCAGTAAGGAGGGCTGGGGGGATACTGGGATGCATAGGGAGAGTCATCACCAGTAGAAAACAGGAAGATGTTATCCCTCTGTACAGACAGCTGGTGAGACCCCATCTGGAGTACTGCATGCAGTTCTGGAGACCCAATCTCCGCAAGGACATAGACAGGATGGAAGCTGTCCAGGAGGGGCAGCTAAAATGGTGCAGGGTCTGCACAGGAAGACATATGAAAGAGACAAAGGAGCTTAATATGTATAGCCTCAAGGAAAGGAGGAGAGGGAGGACATGATAGAAACTTTCAAGTACCTTAAGGGAATCAACAAAGTCCAAGAGGGTGGCATCTTTCAAAAAAAGAGGTGTCCAAGAACAAGGGGGTACAATTTGAAGATAGAGGTGGGGGCGGCTCAGAGGTAATGTCAGAGTATTTTTCAAGAGAGGTTTGGGACGATGAAATGGTCTTCCAGAGGAGGTTGTGGAGTCAAAAACAGTGGTGGAATTCAAGCATGCATGGGACAGTCATAAGGCAATTCTAGGGTGGGGGGTAGGAAGAAGTAGGCTGTTGGTTAACTAGGATCTGCAGCTTATCCATTAGGTAGGGAAACGGGCAGACTGGGTGGGCCAAGCGGTCCTTATCTGCCATCAAAGTCTACGTTTATGTTTCTATGTAAGATGAGTATGCTGTCCACCTGTGCCAGCATGAGACCCTTTCTTGCCATGGGTTACTCAGGCCTGACAAAGCTGGTTTATTGCCACAGTGCCATCTTTTGAATCAGTAATAAAAAAAGTCCCACACAAAGGATTTTGAAGGATGCAAAAATTACGTGGAGTAACAGTTGTGGTGGTGTTGATGGCCACCCCAACCACACTTCTTTCTGTTCTGGAATATGTGGCATCATATATCAGCTTTTGCGACCCTGGTTGCTGACCTTTCAATGTGACAAATTCATAGACTTGTCATCACTCTTGGTTTTTTCTTTTCAGGCTTCCACAAAGGATCAACGACAGTGTCATCCTCACCTTCACCTTCCATTTCCTCCACCTCCTTTTACAGGTTCTTCTCTCCCCTATTTTCATGTGATGGCATTGGCACACACAAGTCTATCACTGTATCATCCTCAGACTCAGGCCAACTACCACTAACCACTGGTGGGAACTCTTTTGGATATTTTTTTTAAACCACCATGTTTACTCACTGGTGTTGATGGTGTTGAGGAAATTTCAGGTAATAGATCTTGGCTCTGGTTGCCACCTCCCTCAACTAATACTGCAGCCAAATCAAGTGGTGTATGTATTTTTTAACAGTGCCACTACTATCACACACTGCAGATACACTAATATCTGCTACATCCATACTAACACGCCCATGTCCACTACCTTCACCAATGGTCACAACTGCTGTCTTCCCTGCCTTTCCTCCCTGTATACCCTTTCTTTTCCCTCTACCACTCAGTGTAATGTGATTATGTGTACAAGTACTACTTGCTTGAAAAATAATAAAAATACTACCAATAGTAAAATAGTTACAATCAAATTTAACAAAATTCAAAATGACAAGAAAGGGTTAAAGTATTGTGAAAAATAATAATCACAAATATTGATAACTAACTTAAAGAGTAGTAAGGCTGAAGTGAAAAGCACAATGCATGCATATGCTGTAAGTGACCAAGTGCAAGCAACCCATATGAGGAGTATCATCACAAATGAGGAGTTACACAAGTGCAGATGTAGTTAGGTGATAATATGTCCTACAGAGTTACAAGACCATGAATGATAGCACATGTAGCTAACAATAGGTAAAGAAGACATCAGGTACGTGCAAGGAAAACACATCTGATGCATCAGTTGCAGCTGCACCTATTAACCACTAGTAAGAGTGATTTCAGGGAAGCCTTAAATGCATTTAAAGAAGTACTGTAAGTCACTTCTGGCAGTTCCAGAGAATAGGGGCAGATATAACAAAGGACCTGTCACCTGCACGGGTTCTGGACCTTGGGACCTCTGAGGTAGGGCATGCAGATGAGCTAAGCTCCCTCTTGCTAGTTTTGAATTGTAGTAACCCATTTAGGCTGGGTGGAGCGTCTGTTTTGAGTATTTTAAAGGCAAGGCAGAGAGTGGGGTAAGCTAGTCTTACTTCAAGTGAGGGCCAATTAAATGAGGAGAGTATGCCACAATGATTTCAAAGATGTGGTGTAGCTGCAAAGTGAGCAATTTTGTGGTAGAGCACTGTAAGTTTACCTGACTCAGCATCTCAGAGAGGTTGCAGGAAGGGAGCACTATATAGTAGCACTGGAAGACGGGTTCCTGTGGTGATGGTCTGACAAGCTTTGTTACTGAGATATCTGCTGAGTCTATATACAAGCCCGATTTCATGGTATAGAGACTTTGTAACTGCCTCCACATGAGATTTCAATGTAAGCTCCTGGTCCACATGTACACCGAGATACTTTAAGGAGTCACAGACTTCCATCTTAGTGCTGCTAGTCAAGAATACATGGAGAAGGTTATTTCTCTCAGTACCCATATATCTGTGACCAAATAGCATTGCCTTGGATTTATTTAGGTTGAGGACTAGTTTATTGTCTGTAAGCCATTTTTCAAGAGTTCTGAAGTCAGGATTTAAGTCCAGGTTAATCCGATTAATATCGTCAGAGCTCCTGTAAATAACAGCATCATCTGCGTACCTCCTGAACATACTTCTTAGAACTGCACACAGCACAGCTCTTCTTGTTTGTTTCCTGCTGCAGTATAACCATGTGATGTGCAGATCACAAGGCACAGCAACAGAACTGAATGACTTAGCCATTTTGCAAAGTCCCAATGCACTTCACAAGCGAAGTTGTAAATTCGCAACTTTGCAAGTCTACCAATACCTCAAAGTTTGACTTTACTAAATACGAATAACTTCATGAAGTTATGGAACTTCACAAAGTTTATCACAAGTTAAAGTTTTTAGAACTTTGCACCTCTCTTCTGCAGGGGATTCTGGGATTTGTAGTTACAGAAAATGTCAGCCTGGAATTAAACAAAATTAGTCTGATAAAATCTACAATACTACAGTAAATTGTAAGTGAAAAGAGAAATGTTTTTGACCATGAAGTGCAAATTGGGACCAGCCAAACACTTAGGTGTGGGTTCTTTGTGATGAGTGTTCTCCTTAAGTGTACCTTAGTAAGTATTCTTATGGCATTGTGAGGCATAGTTAGAAGATTCTGCCCAGCCCTGTGATGTCACTTGTGTTATCTTTAAACAGTACAAAGGAACTGAAACGCATATATTAACATAAATGTGAATCTACTTTGTGCAGCAACCTTAGCAGATGCATTAATATAGTTTTTTTTAGTAATTTACTTCCTTACTTTTTGAAAAGTATACATAACAACTGGCACCTTAACTTTTTCCTTTCATAAGCTCCATGACAAACATTGTGTAGTGATGCTCACTGCACCAGACCTGTACCTTGTTTTGTACACCTATGGCTTGCTCAATAAGTGACTCCGTAGGCCACTGATGAAACAGCTGCATAACATTGCTCCCTGTTTTTGACCTGTAGCTTGCTCTGTGAGTAGCCCTGTGCACCACTCATGAAGAAGTTGTTTAGTGATGTTACAACAGCAAAAGGGGGAAGGGGAAAACTCCTCTTAAGTCACAAAAGAAGAGAATCAGACCTCCCCCACATAGCTAACAAGCCACTGTCTCGCACATGGAAAATCATGTACATGAATGCCCGTAGTCTGGGAAACAAGATCCCAGACCTGGAGGCTACAATGGCAGAGGCTAAACTGGACATAGTAGCCATAAGCGAGACATGGTTCTCCAGTAACCACATATGGAAAACTATGGTACCTGGCTATGTACTGTTCAGAAGGGGCCGGGGGGAGGGGGAGAGGAAGTGGGGTAGTGGCCCTATATATCAAAGAAAATATAAAAGCAACTGAAATACAAAATACACAGGAGGAGGCAAAAGAATTGTGGGTCTCCCTAGAACCAGGAAATGGGACAACCATACAAGATGGGGTGGTCTAAAGACCACCAGACCAGAGGGAGTGAGTTAACAGATTATGTTAGAGGACATACAAAGGATCACAGCAAAAAGGGAGGTTCTGCTGATGGGGGATTTTAATATGCCTGATGCAGATTGGTCAATATTTGCTGGAGCATTGGCCAGAACTAGAGATACAGGGGACTCCCTGCCTGGGGAGGGCCTCAAACAATTGGTGCAAAAATCCACCAGAGACAGGACTGTCCTGGATCTGGTACTGACAAATGGGGAAAGGATCTCAGATCTCCAAGTCGAGGGTCTCCTGGGATCCAGCGACTATCAGACGGTATGGTTCAAGTTGGCCACAGGTACACAGACAACACATTCCAAGGCAGAACTCTTAGACGTCAGAGGAGCTAACTTTGGAAAGATGGGTGAAAGGATTAAACTGGCGCTGGCAAGAAGTAATACAGGAGTGAGCGTAGAGCTGAAATGGACATATATTAATAAGGCAATAGTTGAAGTAACAGGTTAGTGTGTTAAAGAAAGAAGCAAGTGCAAAAGAAGGAGGAAACCACTTTGGTTCTCAAAAACAGTGGCAGAGAAGGTCAGAGCCGAAAGGGTGGCCTTCAAGAAATATAAGGAAACACAAAGGGACATAGACAGGGAGGCATACCAGAGTTGTCTAAAGGAAGCCTGTAAAGCAATGAGGAGCGCAAAGGCCCAAACCGAAGAAACACTAGCACAAGCAGTGAGAAAAGGAGGCAAGACATTCTACAGATATATTAGTGATAAGAGAAAGACAAGAGGGGAGATTCCTAAGCTCAGAGGGAATAAAGGGGAATGTGTAGAAGATGACCAGAGAAAGGCATCTATCCTAAATGGATATTTCTGCTCAGTCTTTAATGAGGAAAAGGATGGACAGGGCCCTCGGTTTGTCACGATAGACATAGGCGGAGGGAGGTGAACTCAGAACCTTTCACAAAACAAAGGGTCCTAGAAGAGCTTGCTAAGCTCAGGGTGGACAAAGCAATGGAGCCAGATGTCATACATCCTAGGATACTAAAAGAGCTGAGAGGGGACTCTTGGTAATGCCAATGAAAATAAAACTACTAATCAATACCCAATGAGTGATGCTTTGCTAAAAAGGAGAAAAAAAGAAGCAAACTACATTGAAAGGGGAGTGCAGGTGGAAAGCACTAAGAGGAGTAGTGGAGTGCAATTCTGTAGACTTAGTAACCTGGATTGAATCTTGGTTAAAAGATCGCAGACAGTATACCTCAATTAAGGGATTTACATCTCCTTGGGTTGGGGTCACTAGTGGGGTACCTCAGGGCTCAGTACTAGGCCCTGTTTTGTTTAACATCTTGATTTCATCCATGCAGTCATCAAATAACACCTGGATGTCTAAGTAGGCAGATGACTGCAAAATTGGCTGTATTGTTAACTGCCCAGAGGCAGCTGCAAATCTCCAGAGGGAGATATTTTCCTTGGAACTATGGGCTGAAAAGAATAAAAGGAAATTTAATGTACTAAAATGCAAAGTTATGCATTTGGGTCATAATAATCAGAAACATAAGTATTTTCTAAATAAAGTACTATTGCAACAAACAGACAGTGAAATGGATTTGGGAGTAGTTATAGATAATAAAATGAATATTGATAATAGTACTATAACCAAAGGCAAAAAGTGTCAAAGAATGATTGCATGTATTTTTAAACATATAAAGAGCAGGCAACCAAGAGTTATTATGCCTTTATACAAGAGTCTGGTTAGATCACATCTGGACTACTGTGCACTTTTTTCTGTTCCACACTCAATTAGCGGAAAAAAAATAGTTGAAGGAGTACACACAAAAATGACAAAAACAATTTCTGGAATGGAAAATAAGACTTACGAGCAAAGACTGCAAGAATTAAATTTATATTCTATGAATTACCATCAGACATGAGGGGATCTCTGTTTAACATACAAAGCCATAAAAAAACTGTTCTTATAGAGAATATTGGATTGGAAACAAACTTTATCAAAACTCAGACCAGATCCCATAACTGTAAACTAAGAGCTGCCCACTGCAGAACCAAAAAGAAATGCAATGATATACACAACATGTCGTTAATCTATGGAACACACTTCCTTGCTCAATCATTCAGAGAAATACTCTGGAGTCTTTTAAACTTCAGCTTGATCAGCACATGGGTAGTAAAAAATCTGAATATCTACAAAGTTAATCCACCTTTGGGTGGTGAGCTCATTTAAAGGCATAGTCCTCCTGAGCTTGTAAACTACTATGATACTATGAAAAGTAGATTGTTGGGTCATTTCAGGTGGCTTTTGTTCTATGGATTCAAGCTGAATAAAATGGATAAACTCAACTAGGGAGGCAGTATAGTGCAGTGGTTTAAGGCTCTGAGCTGCAAATCTGGAGACCTGGGTTTGAATCCCACAGCCTCCACTTGCATACTGTGTGACCCTGAGCAAGTCACTTAACTTCCCTGTGCTCCCAGGTCACACCTATAAACAAGCTTTCAGCTTAGTGTGTCTCTCCTGGTTAAAAAATTGGAAAAAAAATATATATCTTGAGACATTTTCTGTAGCTTAGTATGGGTTCAAAATGAATCCATCAGCAGTGGTAATAATTTGGATCTACAGTATATTTTTATGCTATTTTAGATTGCCCCTTATCTCCTGACTTGTATGGTACCCTTCTTTCTCCATTTTGAGTCCACTTTAGTACTTTTCTCTACATCTGAAATAATAAAAGGAGTGCTCCTTTAAATATGGCCCAGACCAGGTTTTTATCAATATTTGCAGTTGTTTTTGAACACCTGTTGTTCAATAAGATCATGGAGCACTGTCTGCTGCATAATTGTTCATTTTAGTCACAACAGAAGTGATTGATGAACAAAAACAGCTGAGAATACTGATGAAAACCTTGTTCAAGCCATATTAAATGGAGCACTCCTTTTATTGTTTCAGATGTGAAAAAAGTACTGAAGCAGACTCACATTGTGGAAAATAGGGTATCATACAAGTTAGTAGATAAGGTGCAAACTAAAATAGAATAAAAAAGTATATGTCACAATTTTCACCACATTGATGCACTGTTGCTTTAAGTCCAGCCCTAGAAAATACTTGAAGACTCAATCTTACACTGTACACTGTTGACCACACAAGTTTCAGGCTTTTTTTTTTTTTTGCAGTTAATAATTTTTATTGTGTAGTTTCAACAAGATACAAACAATATCACAATACCATTTATAAGCACATAAACACAGTGCATATATTGAGAAACACCATAGTAGTCTTAAAAAAGTAACAAAACATAGCAGTCATATTTGATTACTACTTTATATGCTAAATTCCAATAGATTATTTTGTTTTAGATGTGCAAAGCTTTATTTTCTTTTCCCCAGTTTTGTGATCACTATGATGCAAGAAAGTGGGTTTGGAAAGCAGGTTCAGGGCTTAAGAAAGCAGGGTTATTTTCGTGAGAGGCAACAACCTAATTTTATTAATATTTTAAAAATGACTGGTTTTAATGAAAAAAAACAAACCTTGCAAACTCAACCTTACACCATACACTATAACCACATATATAACTTCAGACTGAAATTCGGTATAGCCTAGAGGTAAGAGTAAGAAGCTGAGAATGATCTTGGTACATCCAGCAGACCTGGGCTTAATTTCCTTAGCCTACACTTGCATATCCTGTGACTCTGAACAAGTCATATAACCTCCCCATTGCTCCAGGGCAACCCCTGCCTGAAAACAAGCCCTGTGCCTAGTGGACCTTACCCGGTTACCAAAGAGTAAATATATATATATACAGTATATATACTTCCAAACCATTTTTCCTGCTTTTAAGGAAATTTCCTGGTATCCAGTTGGGCCAGTCCCACGCTATACTCACAAGTACTTTTATTTATTTAGTTAGTTAGTTTTTGTTGACTGGGTAAATGCACGACCTGGGGGAGGGAGATACAGATGAATGCCAACTGACCTTGAACTAGATTAAGCTTTTTTTTCATGCTACAGATGAGCAAACAATGTCCTAAGAACATATGTTTTTATATTTAAACCATCTAGAATTTTTAATTCAATGAGCTGACAATTACTAAAATTACAGTAGGCAAAGATCCTACTGACTGCATGCCACATTTTATGCTATTCTGTCCAGGGACAGCCCCATTATTAAGGCGCAAAAAAATAAACGTTTAACATGGAAGTGCTTACTGACCACTGCTAATAATAGTGGTGGTGGTGGTAACATCAGTCGGTCTGTGTATTTATTAAATATACACATACATTAGCAGCCAATGCCATATATGCACACAAGAAGCCAAGACATGTTCTCTGTACGCTTTTGCCACGTACGCTTTTGCCATATATCCCTGGAATAAAGTTGAGGAGTTTAATACCTTAGGTTCTACTGATGATTTTCTCTGAAAAAAGTATTTCTTTGATGACTTGTGTCCATTGAAAAATTAGTATGTTTTCTGTATACACGGTAACTATATGTGGATTTTCTTCTCTGAACTCCTATAGCAAAGATCCTATTGGACAAGATAGCCTGTAAAATATTAGCCAGTGTCTCAATTTGGTCTAATCTTGAAGCTTCAGTGGCTAAAAGAGCCAATTGCAATATATGGTTTGGGAAAAAAAAAAGAAAAAAATATATAATTATTGATTTGACTAGAAGGTAATCTTCCTGCATTTTAGCAACACCCACCTCATTACTCTAGAACAATCTTATGGTTTAAATTAAAACTGAAGGGCTTCGGTAACTTTCGTATGTTGCAGGCGGTACTAGGCACTTATTGCAAAAGTTTCTCTGTTACTCCCTGACAATGTCTCCTGTTTTTTCTTCCACATATAGTGATTATAATATGACTGCTGTATTTTGTTACTTTTTCATGAATACTATGTTGTGTCATGTTATAGGCATTATGACTATATGCTTATAAATGGTACTGTGATATTGTTTGTGTCTTGAAACTATTCAATAAAAAAACTGCAGGATGCTATGTGGCAACATTAATGTGTGCGATAGAATATTGTAAAAAGATCATACTTAGAATAATGGGCTGGGCAAAGATGTTAATGAAAGTTTTATGTGAGGTGATGTAAAGCTGTAAGTATGAGACTTGTTAATCAATCAGTCAATCAAACTTTATTTAACCAGGCAGTTTACATCGTTGAGCAAGCTCATGTTCAAGATGGTTCTGGACACATAGGACAAATGAGGTTACATTACACAGCAATTCATAATACAGGGTACAGAATTACAGAGTGATACAGGATACACCAACAATAAAAGCTGTATTAAAACATGTATAACAAGTACAAAAACACATATTTTGAATACAGCGTTTACATGTGGTAGGCTGTAGAATGCAAAGGGAGGAGAGGATGGAGGGACACGGCAGTGGGGAATATGAAGGGAGGGAGACGGATAGTAATGGGGAGAAGGAGGAGGGCAGTCTATTTGGTGAGGCACCCCAGGGGCATTACCATGGGGAAGGAGGAAGGAAAAAGGGGGGTTGCTGTAAAATATTTCTGGCCAACAGGGGGAATAAGAAGGCCAGAGAGGTCCGGAAGTTAGGGGACTGCCCAGTCAGGGGATAGTGCTTACCTGAAGCAGTCACACACTGTTTTCAGATGTCTGTTGAGCAACTGTCTGAAAATATAGTGGCTACGTAGAAGGGATAGTTTAAGTACTTTTTGCAGGTTATTCCAGAGTGCTGGTAGGAAGGAGCTAATGGCAGACGAGCCAAAATGTGTCCTTGTCCGAGGTAGTTTAAAGAGGATAAGAGAGGAGTTTCTTAGTGCATAGCCACCTTTTGAGGGTTCAAACAGGTTACAGATACAAGGGGAAGTTTATTAGACATAGCCCGGTAAAACCACATAAGGGCATTTATTTGCCTCCTCATGGAGAGGGATGGCTAGTCTAATGCATGATACAACAAGCAGTGGTGAGTCTGCAATGGTGAGCCAAGAGCAAATCTCAAAGTACAATAATAGAGTGTATCAAGCCTTTAGAGTGCATACTGGGGCAATGACTGTACAGGAAGTCGGCGTAGTCAATCAGGGGAAGGAAGGTTGTTTGAACCAACTGCTTTCTAGCTTCTAGGGTAAGTAGGCATCTTATACTGTAAAATATATTGAGACATTGCCTTAGCTTTTTTGTTAGTTCATTTAAATGAGCACCAAAGTTGAGTCTGTTATCCAGCCAGACTCCCAGGTATTTAAATTTATCCACTAACTCTAACTGTTCACCAAGGAGGGTGGTAATCTCCGGGGTACCATGAGTTCCACTATTGAGGGAGGGGGAGTGGAGAGATAATCATGGCTTTTGTTTTTTTTGGCATTTAATAAGAGCTTCAGATTTAATAGATTATGTTGGAGGATGTTAAAATCCAGCTGCAACTCCTTGTGAGCAAGGCCTAGAGAGGGGTTGGTTGTGTAGAGGACTGTGTCATCTATGAAGAAGTGAACATTTCCTGCAAGCAGTCCAGAATCAATACAGCTGATATAAAGAGTGAAGAGGATAGGCCCCAGGATGGAGCCTTGCTGGACACCTCGGGGAAGTATTTTTAGGGGGGAGAGTTCACTTTGAACTTTAACTTGCTGTTTACGATTTGTGAGGTAGGAATGAAACCACTTAACTGCAGTAGGGGCTAGACCAAGGCTAGCCAGAGTATCAAATAAAATGGAGTGATCAACCATGTCAAATGCTTTGCTGAGGTCAAGGAAGAGCACATAGATGTGATGCTTACAGTCCAGGGCTTTTAGCCAGTCATTCGACACTTTGGCCAGGGCTGATATGGTGCTGTGATTAGGTCTGAAACCATGTTGGACTGGGTTTAGGATGTTTTTATGATCCAGGTACTCTCTTAATTGTAAGTTTACAATTTTTTCAAGTAACTTGGATAAAACAGGAAGCAGCGAGACAGGCCTATAATTATTCAAGTATGTGGGATCTCCAGATTTGAAGAGCGGGATAACATGTGCAATTTTCCAGCTAGGCGGCAATTCACCTTGGATTACTGAGCTATTAAGTAGGCGGGCAATTGGTGCTGTCAGATAATGGTAGCCTGCTTTTTAGGAAGAAGGGTTCTAACGAATCAGTGCCAGCGCTCTTTTTAGTATCCAATGAGAGGAGAAGGTTCTCTATTTGTTTATAGGATATAGGTTGAAACTTGAAGAAGGAATGGCCGGTATGGGGGGGCAGAAATAAAGCTAGTCATTATGCTGGTGGAGCTTGTAGTACTAAGTTTACTAACAGGTGATGCATCAAATGCAAGGCCTTCAGTAGCAAAATGATAATTGAACAGGTTAAGGATTATGGACCTATCTGTGTAGGAAGTGTCATTGACCACAAGGTTGGTTGGGATTGGGGTGGCAGGAGACTGTCCTTCGACCTCTCTTAGGATCTGCCAGAATTTAGCAGAGCAGTTTTTGTTTACCTCCAGGCCTAACTGGAAGAACTGTGATTTTTCCACCCTGACCAATTTTGTACAGGCATTTCTGGCTACCCGGAAAGAGAGCCAGTCTGAGTCTGACTGCGACTTCCTAGCCCTTTTCCATAGGGTGTCTCTACTTCGCAAGGCCCTTTTTAGTTTTGGGCTGAACCTACCAAGAGTATGGTTCCTGTTTTTGACTTTTCTTAAGGGTGCGTGTTTAATGATAATTTTTAATAACAAATCCTGGAAGATACTGAATGCTTCAGATACAGTGGGTATGAGGTAAAAATCCTGCCAAATAATATTCTCAAGGTCTGCCAGGAAGGCAGGAAGACAGAAATATTTTAAGCTGCATTAGATCTTAAATGTAGAGATGGAAGGGAGGTGTGGGGAGTGCCTGACACAAGTGACTGCACAGTAATCACTTAGATCATTGTGGAAAACTCCTGTGTGTGAGATGTTATGTGGTTTACTGACTAACATAAGGTCCAGTAGAGAGCTTCGGCTAGGAACAACATATGTGTGTGTCTGTTTATGTTATGTTCCCGAAGTGTACGGAAAATAGGGTACTGTTTGTCCACATGAGATGGGATTCATGTTTTAAATGTATCCAATTATTTAATCTAAATCTAAATGTGCATCCAACATTGCCCTGCACTAAAGCTAGAAACCCAACTGCTTTCAGTGAAGGTGTGGGACAGGTCAGAAGCTTCCTTAAGTTCCTGCCTGCTGGCTTCCATGAAACTCAAGGAACATCTAAAGAAAAATAGCCTGAGATTCTCAGGTATTTAATTTAAATAATAATAATCATAATAACAAAAAAACTGTACATCCCAAATTATTACAGTTTATTTCGTCACTTTTGAGAAAACTAAACAAACAAAAAAATAAAATACTTAAACATTCAGCATACGTGTTATATATCACTTGCGTTTTCTTCCCTTTTAACTTAAGTATTAGGATCCATGGGAGCATGATCTTTTCTCCATTTAATTTGTCTTCTTCTTAATACTTTACTGAAGTCATAATCCTCTATTTGTGACATCACAGTTTGTTGATGTAGAAACTATTATGATGTCACAAACAGAGAATTGTGACATCAGCAAAGGATTAAACAGTAGGACCAAATCAACTGTGAAGAGGGTATCCTGTGTTGTCCATGCATTTACCAAATGAAAAATAAAAGGAAAACATACAGAACATGTATCAGCTAAATTGTGTCTAAAAATAATGTTAATTTCAATATTTCCCCAAAATGACAAACTTTTGAAGTTAATAATTTTTATTGAATAGCTTCATCAAGATACAAACAACATCACAGTACAATTTATAAGCACATAGTTCCAAAACCTACTGCAAACTCATGTCCAGGGAGAGATGTTGAAAACACACCCTTTGAAGTTATTTCTGTACCCACATACTCGATTAATGTTTTGCACTTCATGAATAAGGCAGAAATGGGATGTAGGTTCCCTTTTATTTTAATGACATCAGAACAAGAAGTTTATCACTGTTCTGAAAATGGATACTAATTGGTGCCCGGCAGACAGACAGAACCAGTATTCACAGCTTTATGATGTATGAAATATCGACACACAAATACTTCCTAAAATTAAAAAAAACCCAATAATAATACTAAAAATTATAATAATACTTGAATGCCATTGAAAGTACCTCAGTGCTGCACAATGAGCAACATATGTGTGTGTGTCTATGTGTATATATACCTATATACATACATATACGTGTGTATCTACAGTGATATATAAATTCATTGTAGAAACTTCATTAATGCATCAGTGAGGGTGAATACCATAGCAACAAAAGCAGGGAAAAGAGGCAGTAGGGTTTCCAAATCTAATACCCCACCCCAAGGGTTCCCACCCCTACCATCCCACCACCCCCATCCTCCACACACCAACAGGCATCAGGATGTGCCATGGGGTTATCAAGCCCAACTGTCACCCCATTCCACCTGTAAACAAACTTACACGTTACAATCTAGGACAAGGGCCTGACAACCCCATGGCACACCCCAACACCTATTGGTGTGTGGAAGGTGGGGGGGTGGGGGTAGGGTGGTAGGGGTGGGAACCCTGGGGGTGGAGCGTTAGGACTGGAAACCCTAATGCCTCATTTCCCTGCTTTTGTTGCTATGGTATTCACCCTAACTGATTTTTTAACAAAGTTTTTGCAATGAATTTCCCTTCTTTTTGAGGCAGTATAATTCTATTCTCATTTCACTGTGGGAGTGCAGGGTCATCCAGATAGTACAACAGGATCCCGAGCTCCCATCCATACATCCAGATAATATAACAGTAACCATATGTTACAGTGGGAGCCACGGGGTCCAAGCTCCCATCTATCCATCAAGATAGTACAATGTTGTGCCTTCTTTCTGTTATATAAACATAATTTGTTATTAACAAATATCAGTAGCAGTCACATCAATAAAAAATATTGGAAGAAATGAGCTAAAAAACAGGAATTTTGCAGTGTTTAAATTAGGAAAAAAGTGTAACTGGTTAGATTCAAACCCAGGATGTTTCCAACTGCAGCTCTGTGCACTACCCACCACACCACTGCTGTTGATTTTTGCTTTTCTATGTATTAGTATTTGTCACTGTGGAAGTGATTTGGAAAGCAGATGGGACAATTTTCATAAGCAACACCATATCTTTGGAAAACATGTGAAAATTGAAGAAAATGGTCCAAAAAGCACCTTTTTGTTTACAAAAGCAACACACAAATGTTTGAAAATGCTCCCTGGCTTATGAAAATGAAACACTTCAATTTCCTTAGACATTACTTGATAGTTTGTGAAAACTGGAGAAAATGATTGAAAAAAGCACCTTTTTTTGTGAAAACAATACAACAATGTTTGAAAACACTCCCTGGCTTACAAAAATGGGATGCTTCCATTTCCACAAACAGTACTTCATAACATGCTAAAATTGGAGAAAATGGTTGAAAAAGCACCTTTTTTTCAAAAACAACAGGAAAATGTTCAAAAACGCTCCCTTACTTCCAAAAATAGGAGGCTTCAATTTCTGCAAACAGTATTTTATTTTCAGAAAAGAAAGCCCCATTTTCACAAAAAAAATGCCCCATTTCTGAACAAAAATGGCCTTCTCTTCCGGCATAGACAGCATCTTACCCCAGAAGCCCTGACTGTCACCGTTCAGAGCTCTGTTGTCTCCATTTTTGACTATGGGCTTATCATCTATGGCTCTGCCCCTGCTACCGCTCTTAGATGCATATCTACCCCCCTCAATAAGGCCTGCCGACTTCTCTCTGGTTCCCACCACCTCACACATACATGCAACATTTATGCACAAACTGGATGGCTGCAACTCACCAATCAGATAAAGTACCTAACCTGCACCATGGCGAAGAAAATAACTATGGGCCTAGTGCCCCCTGGAGTGTGTGCACTCCTGCACCCTAGCAATAACCCCTGCTCAACCAGGGGGTCTGAATCATGGCTCCTGCAGGTACCATGTTGTCGTACCTCACAAGGTCAAAGATCTTTTGCCTACAGGGCACCCAGCTGGCTAAATGGTCTAAATAGTTACATCTCCTCCACTCCTGCCCTTGGTGCATTTAAAACAAGGCTCCACCTCTCTCTCATGCCTCTAGCACCTGAAACTGCCTCCACTAGCTGACCCCATGAATATTTCCCTAACCTTTTGCAGTTCTCTCTCCTATTGGTACTGGACAATGCAAGGAGTTTAATCAATAAAATGGACCTCCTTAGAACCTGGGTTGACCTGGAAAAAAACGATATAGTAATTTTGACTGAAACTTGGTTAAAAAAGGAAATTCACCAAACTAAAGTTGAACTTGAGGATTTTTATCATCACAGACAAGATCGAGGGACACTGGGGGGGGGAGGGATTCTAATCTACATAAGACATAGTTTAGGTTTTTCTAGGATTATATATTCGGGGAAAATTGAAGGAATTGAATGCCTATTGATAAAGATGCAGACATTAAATCTGATTGTGGGAGCTGTTTATTCTCCGCCCAAGGTAAACATTACTCATTTTGACAAATTTTCACATACTATGATGGAATGTATAGGACAATTAAATGCAATATTGATAGGTGACTTTAATGCCACCTGGGGATGTCCTAGAGGTCATGCTTTGGAAAATTCTATGAAATGTTTAAACCTGGTTCAGATAATAAACTCCCCCACAAGAAAAGGTAAACTAACAAGTAAAGGAAGTATACTGGATTTGTTTTTTGTTTCTCCTGAAGCGATTGTAGTGGAAAAAGGGGTTGGTGAACCCAACTTAGAGGATCACAATGTGATAAAATGTATTATTTCCTTTGATATAAATGTTATTCCAACAGCTGAAGTAACAAAGGTGCATAAAAGATGTTATACCAAATTTAATAAATTGCTATTTAGAAAGCATTTATAGAGGTTGCCGTGGTATAGGATTTTTCTAATACCTGACCTAAACCTGGCTGTACAGAAATATACATCAATGTTTATTGAGGCATGTGATAGATTTTCCCCTCTGAAAAAAGTTGTTCAAAAACAAAATCATTTGCCATGGATAACTGTAGCTATAAAGAAGTTAATTAGGATGAAAAATCAAGTTTGGAAAAAAGCTTATAAATCTCTGAAACCTGAAGTATGGGATAAATTGAAAAAAAAACCCAAGAAATATAGTAATTCAGGAATTAAGAAAATCTAAAGCATTCTATTATAAACAAAAGATTAGGAAATCAACAGATCCAAGAACCTATTGGTCCTTAATAAAAAACGTATAAATCCTGTTAAAAAACAGAGACAACACTTGGTCAAAATGGTATAGTACTCAAAGCAGAATGTGCTGCAGAGACACTGAATAATTACTTTATTGATCTTCCTGATTTGGAACTAGAAACTGCCACAAAAAATAAATAAAACACAAAATGTGGCTCAAAATCCAGACTCAGAAAACTTTCAGGAAAATCATCTAAACAAAGAAAAAGCAGCACCAGCATCCGTAAATAATAGAAAAAGAGCTTATTTATTGCATAGCTGCCTGTAACAACCAGGAAGTGAAACTGACAAAACTTACAAGCCCCAACCGGTTTCGTGCATGCGCGCTTCCTCAGGGAGCGAAACCAGTCGAGGAAAATCATCTACCAAAGTTTAGATTTAGGATAGTTACAAAACTCGAAGTACAAAAAATTATAAATAAATTAAAAGTTAACAAGGCTTGTGGCCCTGATAAGATCGAAAATAGACTATTAAAAGAGGCTGCCCTAGAACTATCACCAATACTGAGGGATATCTTTAATTGGAGTCTTAGGGAGGGTCTGTTTCCTTTGAGTTGGAAACAGGCTGAAGTTATTCCCATAGATAAGGGGGGAGATTCTACTGCTGCTTTAAATGATCG
Source organism: Neoceratodus forsteri (assembly GCA_016271365.2). Classification (NCBI taxonomy): domain Eukaryota; kingdom Metazoa; phylum Chordata; order Ceratodontiformes; family Ceratodontidae; genus Neoceratodus; species Neoceratodus forsteri. The sequence goes on along the minus strand of CM028137.1, from coordinate 552,541,916 downwards.
GCCAATAGCCTTGTTGTCAACAGTTTCTAAAATTCTGGAAAAGATTGTTCATGGTCAATTGATGGAATATCTTAGCAATATCAAAAATTAACTTGGTTTCAATCTGGCTTTAGACAGGGTAGGTCCATGGCTACTGCACTCATGGACTTCTTGTACTTAATAGCTACTCCATTGGAGGATGTGAGGTCTGTGGGTGCAGTATACGTGGACCTATCAAAAGCACATGATTTGGTGAATCATGGTATTTTATTAAGGAAATTGGAAAAATAGGAGTGGAGGAAGAAACTTGTTAATGGTTTAAATCATATTTAGACAAGAGATCTCAATTTGTTATGTTAAATGGCCAGAAGTCTAGACTGGGCTCTGTGACAAGAGGGGTACCCCAGGGATCTATACTGGGTCCCCTCTTGTTCATAGTCTATTTGAATGATTTACCAAATAATATAAAACATTTGCAAGTTAGACTCTATGCAGATAAGACCATATTGGTAGCTGTAGGTAAAAATCCAGAAGAAGTAGAACAAAAATTGCAAGGTGACTTTTTGACTATGCAGGGATTTTTCTCCTCTCTTGGGCTTTTGATAAACAACAAAAAGATGCAGACAATGTTTTTTGGCCCAGAGCGGAATAATAAAACTATACCAAAATAATTATAAAGACTCAGGAGGGAAACATTTTGGAGCAGACGTCAGTATACAAATACTTAGGCATTCAAATTGACCAACACTTAAATTTTGAACAGCATGTAATTGAATTGATAAGGAAAACAAATGCGACAATTGGAGCAATGAGATGTATATCAAATTGTACAACTAAAGACATGTGTCTCAGTATAGTAAATAAATTAGTATCATGGCCAGAATAATGGATGTGGGGGCCCTACTCCAAGTCATGTTTTGTGGCCCAGGGGGCCCCTAAATGCCAACATTCCACTCTTCTGCAGTAACGACCAGGGTACTCAAGCAGGATGTGGTTTATAATGCTATGTGTTATGCCACATGACTTGACAGGTCACATGCCCTTGATTATAAACAACACAATTCAGAATGACCAATTACTGCACAAAGAAACATTTTATCAGTACAATATTAACATTTTGTAAATTTTCACTTTTTAGTTACCTTTAACTCATCTTGTTTTTCCCTTGCAACTACTGTACCTTGTAACTATTTTTGTTATTATTAATTATGGATCCTCTTTTCTTCCTCTTTTCTTCCTCTTTTCTTCCCTCCCGAGACACACCTGGACATTAGACTTCAATTAGTGTGCCCTGCCTGCCCAGATATCAAATTCAAATTCCACATAAATAAATTAATAAAAATGTGGATTGTAGCTGCCACGATCTCCCTGCACATGCCTCCTTGAATACCTATTCTCTCTGCCAAAACCAAAAAACTGAAGCATGTATTGAAGCAGTTAGTGGGGCTCACAGCTCCCTCCCATTATTTCCTCGCTCAAGACTTGGACACTGCAGCACACGGAAAACTAGTCAACACAACATACCTGGTGTGGCCTGACTGATGTGAATGTGACTTTGATGAGTCCAGTCTGTCCTCTTGATTGTTTTCTGAAGATCACAGAGGCGGTGGTGGCACGACTTAGCCTTGCAGCGTGGTCTGGCATGGGAGGACTCCTCATAGTCACAGTAGGACCAAAGGCCAAACTAGCAGCAGCACTGACTGACCCTGGCTAGTGGCTACACTGAAAACACCATCAGCACATGACGCTGCACTGAAGCCAAATCTGACTCCGGGTGACCCCCCCCCCGTGGCCTACTTTTGTGTCTTTAGACAGAGACTCTTCTTCTTTGATAGACGAGACCAACCACCTGCTCCAACGACTGACTGCCACAGCTCTCTCTCTCTTTCTCCTCCTGTACTCCTCATCACTGCCAGGCCACATGTCCTGACACCATGCACATGCACACACTGATTCCTGCTCCCCAGTAGCCACACCTCCAGAGGACCTCTGATGGACATGATTGGTTGTGTGTGGTGGGGTCAGGGTTGATCAGAGGTGAAGCTGGAGCAGCCATCAGAGAAACTGAGAGGCTCACTTGCTCAGAACAGTTGCGGGGGAGGGTCATCATTCACCAGGCTGACTCAGTGGGGTGGGGGGGCTGACTGGCTCCAAGGAGGGGGCTGCTTTTTGGGCAATTTGGCCTGTCAGAGGTTGTCCAGTACAGCCAGAATTAAATAAAGTAGCTGTAAATAAGTTAACAGTGGGGGCCCTCCTGAACCTCGGGGCTCTACGCCATGGCGTAATTAGCATACAGGTTAATCCAGCCATGATTAGTATTACCAGTAATTGATGAAGGAAGTCTTATCTATAGGTACACTTCCAAAAAGCAACTACAGAATTTTGAGGTACTTTATAATAAATTGGTGAGGTTTATACTAAGATGTGATTTTAGTACCCATCATCGTATAATGTATACTAAATTAGGATGGAATTCATTACATCAGCAGGCTGAGGGTATTTGGTTAAATCAGATTCAAGGACTATTTAAAAATAAGCCTCAACATTATCTAGTAGCTAAACTTCAAAAACCAAAACATGGACTGAATTTACGAAAATCAGGTGCCAGAGACTTGATGATTCCAAAAATAAAAAATAATTTTAGTATTATGACTTTTCAGTATAAGGCTGCTTTAAGTTGGAATGGACTTCCTCCTTTCCTTTGTGACTTAGAGTTATCCACCATTGTGTATAAAACAGCAGTAAACAGGAGTTATGTTTTAGATGTCAATGTAATAGGTGAATTCCCCACATGACACCTCCATATGATATTTCTATACAAGTTGGTGTAAATTGTCTGTGAATTTTATATAGTGTTGTTATGTATATTTTTAATTTGTGATGTATGTGCTAGTTGAACATGACTGTTACGTATTGTATGTCTTTGATTATTGTAATTTTTGGTATATGAACTTTTGTACAAACAGGTATGCCTTGTAAATAGGGATTCATTGAACCCTAATATCTGTATAATTGTATAAATAAATGTTTACATACATACATACATATTAGCACTTGGTTACCCCTTAGCACACACTTCCCCATGTTATGTCTATGACAATGCATCTGGCTGCACTCCTCCTCTATAGCTCTCCGCCCCCTCTACTCTTCCTCTCCCTTGTCCTCTATCCTCTCTGCACCTAATCCGCTATCTCCTTGTAACCTAGCCTCCAAAACTTGTTTTGTTTCTCAGATGCTTTGTACCTCTGTTTAGCTTACACTTTTGTAACCTTGTCCTATGTATTGAATTTGTAATCTGATTTATGTGTCTTATGTTTTGAATTGTAACCCTGACGTGGAACCTTTGTAAAAGAGCCCTGGCTCAAAGGTATTGTAATCCTAGACCTAATAAATAAATAAAAATAAAAAATGACCCATTTTCACAAAAAAAGTCCCATTTTTGAACAAAATGCCCTATTTTTGCAAAACATGCCCCATTTTTGAATACAAATGCCCCATTTTTGCAAATAAATCCCCATTTTCGAACAATAAATACCCAATTTTCAAACATAAATGCCCCATTTTCACAAAAAATGCCCACATTCTGAACAAAAATGCCCAATTAAAAAAACTGAACACTTAACTTTTCCCATAGAAAATATTAGGAAATTAAAATGTAATAACTTTTGAAGGGATTAATATTTTTTCACCAAACCTTCAAAATGCACATCTGTGACCCAAATCCTTCCTACCCTTAAAATTTCAGCCCACAACATCAAGCCATTTCTCAGATCCAGGATGACAAAAAATTTCAAAAAGTCCATATTTGTCTGTTTTTTCAACACTTTGTATCTCAGAATGCACTCAACAGATTCACACCAAGTTTTGCAGGTCAAGAGACCTACCCCTAGAGATTAAGCATGCCAACTTTCATGCAAATTCCTTGAACAGCTCCAAAGTCATTAACCCTCAAAATCTGAACTTTAACACAGAAGTGCACTTTCACCCTAACTATACTGGTGCAACTGTGTGTATATGTGTGTGTGTGTGTGTGTGTGTGTGTGTGTATATATAAAAGTATCCCAATTTTTCACTCTATTGTAGCAGATTCTTTTGAAAAATACAATAAGAACAAACTGTAACCCCCCGCCCGCCCCCCACACACACACATTTCTATGTTTATATTTACTGTTTGGTTAAAACAAGGCTGACAATTACTTTTAAGGCTTTTTAATGCTATTATTCTTTGGTAACTGGGCAAAGGCCCATTAGGTGCCAGTGCCTGTTTTCAGGGGCAACCTGGTAGCACTGGGGTGGGTGAGTGACTTGCTCATAGTCATACATTATCCAGGTGGAGGTTCTAGGAATCAAACCCTGAGCTGCTGTATGTACCAAGCTCATTACTCTAACATCTGGGCAATACTGCCAGCAACCAGCCATTTTGTAGAGCATGTATTTCACCTTTCAATACTAACCTACAATACTTCCTAAAGGTTAATAGTACTCATACCTGGTGTATGAGACAGATAAAGCTTTTAATAATAACAATGTATCCATTATTAGCAGTAGCTCTGTATGTTTGCCTTTTATTTTTCTCTTGCTAGATGTACATGAAAAACAAGGGACACCCTCGCCACAGTTGATTTTCTCCTACTGTTTAATCTTTTGATGAAGGCACAATTCTTTGTTTATGACATCATAATAATTTCCACATCAACAAACTGTGATGTCACAGACACACATACATGGCAGGGATTCCACTGACTTAAACATCAAACCTGACAAGAGCACTGTGGCCTCAGCTTACTGCTGCTGCTAATCATAAATAGTTATTATTATTAAACACTATCTGTCCGACCTAGAAATTGATAAACGTGCTAAGAAATGAAGCAATAGATATCAACTCTTCCAAGTTTAACACTTAAATTGATTATGTCATCTTCCAGCCTGCTACAACTGCGAAGTAACAACATATTGCAAACACCTAATTAACAGTCCTATAACATTACTGTATACAAGTAATAAAGCTAAAGTCTGTCTTCAGTGTTTTGACTAAAAAGCCTGTGTATTGACTTTATACTAATAATAAGAGGTGAAGAGGAAAATAATATAAAACAAGTTGGCAAGAAAACTTGAAGCGCTTTGAATAATGACTTGGCAGACCTTTATTTATGCACCTATTAATTTAATATCCATCATACAGATAGAGATCTTTCGTCTTTAAAGCGATATACGCTGAGAATCCATTCGATATGCCGATTAAATGTCCTAGGATTGCAAGACCTGAACCTCTCAACTTCTTTGCTGTAATGATTTTCTGTCCCCCTCAAATGGTATTGTATTTCGGGAATTTGTGTCCCAAGTAATTCATCTTCAGGATGGTTGTCTCAGTTGCAGCAGGCATTTTGGGTTATTTTTGGCGAGACAGGACAGAGCAATTTCAATTGAAAAGGACGTCAGGTAAGGTCAGTCTTTGTCATACATTTTATTAAGACTGGGTTGTAATGCCAGAACCAGCATTTTCCCAGAATATTTTTTTTTGTTGTTGTTATAATGTATATTGTAAAGACCAGAGTATTTTCAATCGGTTGTCTTTTGTCTTTTTATGTTCTTTGCAAGGGACCCCAGAGGTGCAACTATTGTATTTCCTGGTGGCTAAACCAATATACTGCATTTACCTATGTGGAACACCACACACACACACACACACACACACACACACACACACACACTCACTTAAAACCGTGATGTTCAGAAATAAGATGTTAATAGTTGACAATCAGATATTTTTCAAAAGCACAGAGGCCTTAGTTTTTTTTTCCCAGCAGATATTACAAAAGTCGCAAGTTAAAACACATAGATGTAAACATGCATACAGTTATTGTACACATACTGTACATAAGAATTAATAGTTTTAAACCTCTTGTAGAAAAAGATGCCCTTTGAAGAGCCGGAGAGACCTGGGGAATAACTTATATTTCGTATATATTTCCTTCCTCTAGTATTTGTTACTAAGGGCATTTGTATAAAAACAGGATCCTTCATATTTGGACTTCATCTGCCCCTGTTGTTTCTTTATAGGTGATGTCATATTCTGCTTGTTTCATCATAATCATTTTCATGGCAGCCAGTTGTTGATTCATAAACAAAGGATTATGGCTTCATTCATTTGTCACCTGTAGATAGGCAGCAGATCTAAATGAAATCTGAGAAATAAGGATCCTATTTGCAAGTAGCTGTCGAAATAATAATGAAAAAGAGGAAGATACATATCAAAAATATGTGAAACATGACATATGAACAATCGTGCTGCTGTTTAAGGGTTAAACTCATGAAGCACTCACTTCAACTGACTCCACGTTCCTTGTGTGTGTGTGTGTGTGTGTGTGTGTGTGTGTGTGTGTGTGTGTGTTGGGGTGCTTAAAGTTTACGGAATGTCTGCAGAGACTTCGGTGAACAGCTCCTGTAGATCAAGGTCTCAAAATATTTGTCTTTTATTTTCTTCTGGAGACTGGAAGGAAAGCCCTGCAGTACTCCATAAGGTTCTACAATGCAAGATATTCACATTTGTCTGAAGCATTAATGTCTCTCGGTGGGGCCTTCTGTTTTCTATTTTCGTCACAAAAATATGCATTCCTGTTAGAGTTTATTTTCTTTTAAATATTCGGTTTGCGGTATAGATGCGTTTAAATGCATTTTAAGGAAGTCTACATCCAGTTACATAGCTCATCACAATTTTCTGACAAAGACTTTCTTGGGAATAATGATTTTATCTAAGACCAACCTAAAATAATCACACACCTTTTTAATTTGCAATAAAACAGTACTATCTTAAGATCCTTTAATCAGTAACTAGTTTTCTTGCTAGAGGGTAAAATATATAATTTTTAAGCAGATGTTTTCCATTATGGCTACCAGGTTACTCAGTATTTACATTAAAGGTAGCAAACCTAAATATCAGAGATCTTATTTCCCCCAAGCCTGTGATCCCCAATTCTACGCCCAGCTTCAGATGTAACTATCCTCTAGTTCAATAATGCCTGTACTGCCTTCTTGTCGCTACCTGTTAGAAACTTAACAGTAATACATACCTGCTGTTATAGTACATTTTATCTTATGTGAATGTTATGCAATAATTACACAAAAAAATATGCAACATCCTTGTTGACCTGTTTATTAATTGTCATTTGAGGAAAGCTCTATATGTTGTATCTGTCTGTACCTGTGTTGTACACTTGAAAACTTGGAAAAACAATAAAAAATTTACCGAAAAAAAATAAATAAAAAAAAGAACTAAAACCCCAAACAATGATTGCCATCAAAGGACACCTTTACATTATATGTGTATTAACATTTCTTTGCTAGCTGAAGGGCAAATCTCTGAAGGATGTGATAGAAGTTTTTTAAGTCACTGGAAGGCTCGGGTCCCAGTGGGAAATCTGAAGCATTTCTTTGAACGGACCAGCGTGGTCGTTTGCAAGAGAAAGGACCCCCGTCAGTCGAACAGATTGTCCTCTTTTACGTGGGGTGGTGGTGGTATGTGAATAGAATTAAAAAAGTATATATTTTGAAGTCTTCGCTAGTCATCAAACGTAAATCAGGGGCTAACGTTTTAGAGAAAAAAGAACTTCGAGAGTCCCAATAAGGTATTTGATTGCTCGGAATCCCCACTGAGTGACACACTACAGCTTCATTTTGAAAGTATTTGTGTATTTTAACATTATCATTCAGTTGCCCAGGATAACCCTACTAAGATGTAACATATTTTCAGCAGGGTTCATCCCCTGCTAACTATACAACACAGCAGGTAAACTACTGAAGTTGGGGGGGGTCAAGTAAGGTCCCACATTGAGCCAGTCACTGTAGCGGGATTCGTACTTTTCAAATCTCCTGATTCATCTGTCGCACTCGAACCACTAGACCAACCTGTCCAAACGTTTTAAGAACCGGTTCTGGAGTGCCCGAGATACTATATATTGGCATTATTTTGAAACCTAACTTGTACTGAGAGACATTTTTTCTCTAACCCAATGAGAATTATAAATGTAGTTAGTTATTGTGTGGTGTGTCCACGGCTCCTCCCCCGAGTTTCACTGACCATTGGGAACCGGTTGTATGCTGAATATGAGTTAGCTGCTAATCCAATTTAAAATGGCACCTGGCCTGGAAGGGCTCTGTAATTATTGGCAATCTACCATTTCAGCCAGTGCCACTGGAAACCGTGAAATCCCCTCTGCTGAGCGCAAAGACAATGATATGATCATTACGGACTCAGTGCTTAATCATTGGCTTGGAATTTGAACTGTTTCAGTTTCTGGAAACTCCAAAGAGCCACATTGCTCCTTCTGCTGAATATAAATCTCCTTCTGCTGAATATAAATCGCAGTTGTTTTTTTGTGGATTTTTGTTTCAGAATCAGGGTCACCGGAAAAGTACAAATGTCTAGCTAATTTGTGTGTGGAGGTGGTAGTGCTGTTGTGTGTGTGTGTGTGTGTTGGGGGCTCAAAAATTTCCATGAACCCACATGTTGAAGTCATACACTTTTTTAATGAAATTTTTTGTTTGTTTCACACTATATACTTTATGATTATGTGCTTATAAATGGTACTGTAACGGTGTTTGTTTCTTGTTGAAACTATTTAATATAAATTTTTAACTGAAAAAATCTACAAAACATTTACTATGACCCGAATATTATACTATAGATCAGCTTTTGAACAGTTAAAGCAGCAGTGCAAACTGGGCAAAAATGTGACCCTGCATTTTCTTCTCTATAAAAGATTCCAGACATTGGAGTTTAATTTGACAACATTTTCTAGTTCCACCAAAATCTGAGTATTTTATAAATGTTTTAATTTAGTTTTTTTTTTTTAAGAAAAAAAGATAACTTCCCCATTTGGAATAGAAATAACTTTGCAGACCTGGCAAGAGTTAAGAACGAGAAAGGAAAAAAAAAAACTCATGCCGCTCAGCATATGAGTCTGACGATAACTAGAAAAGTAGATCTGACTGTCAGGGAGTAACAGAAAAAAAACAACAACAAAAAAAAAACACTTTTGTAATATAGGGACTGGATAGTTAAGTGCCTAGTACCTCCTGTGAAAGGCGTAGGGTCTTACTATTCAGAATAATATCACTGCTGTATTCTATTATTTTTTCATGAGTACTATATTGTTTCATACCATATGCACTGCGACTATGTGCTTATGTATGGTACTGTGACCTTGGGTGCATCTTGTTGAAACTATTCAATACAAATTAACTGCAAAAAAAAAAGTAGCTTTGATTGATATGCTAACATGTTTAACTGTAGCTGAAACTAGCTTTTGGAAAAAAAAAATGTTCCTTGCATTGCTACTTTTAATATACAATATTTGTACAGTAGTAAAATACAGTTTCATTCAAACAAAACAAAACAAAAAAAAACATGGTGACCCAAATGCCTGAAAAATGCAATGTCTGCTGATTCAATTTCCTTTTTTTTTTCCCTACAGGTAGTAATACCTAGTCATACCAATTTCCTTTTTTTTCTTTAGGTACTTGCCCCATCCTCGATGCTAGATGTTTTGTCTTTATTTTTGGAAGTCAAATGCTCCCAGCATTGAGTGAATTGAAGCCACAGGAAAGTTACTATTGTTGGTATATGTTATATCTGAAGTATAATCCCCTTCAAATGAAATACAATCCCTTTTAAAGTGTTCTGTTAATTCGAGTTTCCATTTTTGTCTCTGAATGCAAACAAACAAAACGTCAAAGCAAACCAATAAGTACAATAACGGATCACAATAAAAATAAAAAAAAAGGTCGATTCAGCTTGGAGATCTACTACACATTGTAAACAATACAACTATTGTGTAATGTGCAGCAGCAGTAGCAAAACTAGAAAAGTAGTCACGCCCTTTAACATTAATATAATTATTTTTGATTTAATTACATGTTGCTCAAGGAACCCAGTGGGAAGGAACGATTTACTATTCCATTAGTAACTGGTGTTTTTGTATATATGTTTATGATAATCGTATAATAAATATCCAATTACATTTAATTTACTGTATTTGTTAACCAGGTGAGTGCCCTGAGCATAACTGATCAGTTTTGGGGAGGACCCGGACCATCTGGTGCAAGGGATACAGAAATATACATTAAATGACAATACGGTGTATAGATTACATTTAAGAAACAGTATAGATCGAAGCATAGACAAATTGCCTCCCTAATAGCGTTTAGAGGGTGTCTCCATTGTTCTCGACTTCTCACCACCCAAATGTGAAACACTGGTCCTTAACATATTGGGCATAATATTTAATATAGAAACTCAAAGTCAGAACTCTGTAGAAATGTTTTTTTTGTTTTTTGGGGGATTGGGGGCATTCCCCCACACACTCTCTTACACAATCATATCTTGAACGTTGGTGAATATTGCTCCCTGTAGTGAGATGTCTACCCTCCCTCAAAACTTTTTTCACCAAAATTACTTTTACTGAGTACCCCCCAAACATACACACTAAAAATTGGTGCTCTGTTTTTTTGTATAGTATGCAGTTGACAGGGCATAGAGATCTAGAAATGTGGACAATGACGGTAGAAAAAGACCAGTGTCCGACAAGTCTGCCCCAGTCCCCTCTCGAATTCCGGGAGCTGTTGTTCATACAGGGTAGGGTACTGGCTCTTACATTCCACCCCCAGTTCCCCTCCCTACCGCCCCGAGTAACCGCTATATCCTTCTCCCCGTGCTAGCTGTGCTTGCTGTGCATTTATGGTTTTGACGCCCACAACCTCGGCTGGCAGACTGTTCCACAGTTCCAAGACTTTCTGCAAAATACAACTTTCTCACTAGACATTTATAGAAATTTCTGTTCCAAAATCTTCATGGAGAGCACATCACCAGTTTACTTCTTCCTAATGAAAGGCAATTAACGGGTATATGATTGCTTCAGTACGGCTTACATTTGGAAATGTTGATTGTGCAGTTACAAAATAAGTCCATCCCAGAAACACTTTCACATTCTAGTACTATTACTCTTATAGGTACTTCAACGGTAACATCATCAGATAACTGCTGTCTTGTCATCTGACTCTCTCATCCAGTGCATCAGTTGTACATTTTCCGGCTGTTTATTTTCCTATGGCAAACATGACATCCATTCGCCTTACATCAGTCCATACTAGTAAAATGATGGGATTCTATTGTTCTGCCTGTTAGATCTAACTGCTGCTTGTGTAACTAATGTGTATCAATAATGACTGCTTTAAGCAAAGCAGTCCCCTGCCATGCGTGCAAAGATCATTGAAATCCTAAAATGTATGTGTTCCCCCTTCTCAGTCACAAGTTTATTTGTAGTAAAATGGACACTTGGTGCGCTTGATTGTGCCAAGTCCAACCAGCAACATTACTAAACAAAAACTATTAGATAAGTGCTGCTGGGAGGAGAACCCGGCCCCGACACAAAACTTGGTATGGAAATTAGACATTCCATATGCTACTGTGCAAAACCAGGTTTGCACACAGTAGGCGCACATTACTGGCTCATGCGTGCCTGTGCATGGCGCAATGCCATGTATAGGCACCTATGACCTGATGCACCATACAGTCGGGTCCCATTCATACCTTTCAACCTCTTTTCTCATAAATCTGGGACAAAGCTTAGAAAAATCAGGGACAAAGACCCCGAGAATCGGACATATCTTAAAAACTGGTACTATTCATTCAGAAAGCTGACAGAATAAGGGGATTAGTGTAAGATGCATTTTCTGAAGAAGAAAAAGCCTGTAATTCTAATGTTTGACATTATTTGTGCTTACAGTCCCCACTGTTCTGTCACAAAAACACATATTTTACGAGGGACGGAGGAAAATTCTGAGGCAAAATCAGGGATGTCACTGAAAATCAGGGACAGTTGAGAGGTGTGGACTCCCATCATTACCCATCCGCTCTGTACATTTGTACTACTTGTGACCCGACAGAAAAGGCATTTGATCTCAGCCTTGTCTTTCGTAACTCAATGGACCCCCTATCCAAACCGCGGAAAAAAGCAACCCGCTGGTTGTCAAGTGATTGCTCCTTCCTAGCCCAAGTTCCCAGCATGCATCATTTTTAGTTTTTATTCCTGTACACATCTTATTACTCTCCTATCTCCTAGACCAGGTTCCCAGCATGCATCTTTTTTTTTCAGTTTGTATTGCTATTCTCATCTTATTTATCTCCTGTGGCCATCTTAGTTCCCCAACATCCCTGTACAGCGGGCGCAGCCAACAAACGCCTATATTACTTGTTAGAAAAGTTGTTAGCCAGGGATATTCCAAATGTGCCTGGCCTGTTGCGCCCACTGCACCAGTGTCACTTGGTATGTAACTGGCACATAATATAATTTTTTTATATGCCAACCCCGCCCTTCCATACATCAGCTCACTTTGATGTGCAATGGGGCAGAGTGACTTGTCCAAACTGTCAGAGCCTAGCTCAAGGAAGTCACCTGGAATATTATCCTCATCTGTCCCAAGGATTTAGCGATAGTCCCTTGCGAATGAGAACTGGGCCTGGTGTTTCATTTGTATCGGTAAGATGTCCTAGTACCATTCACCAATCAATGTTAACATGGGTAGCACTGGCCTTCAAAATTCAGAGCAAATGGCCAGAATGTGTAGCTCTTTCTATGCCTAAGAATAGCGGGCTCCATGTGTTTAGTTTTAAGGAATGGTTTGTCAAATTAGTGCAATGTTCTAATAGTTTGTGTGTCCAGAAATTGGTGTAACATTATGAGGGCCATAAGAAATCCTTAGCAGGGCAAGGGTATATTTGTGTGCAAAATTCATAGAGCTATGTGAAATTCATAGCAATCGAGGGGTATGCCTAGTACTAAAGAAAAGTTCAGATTCACCTATGGATGTGTCAATGTATTTTAATGCTTCTGTCCTGATCTGTCAGGCCTACACTAGTCAGATGCTTTTTTTTTTTTCAATTAGACTGCACCTCAGCCTAATGATCAAATCCATGATAGTTGAAATTGTGCCTGTGCCACGCGCAGTTGGTTGGTAGTTGGAAAGGAGGATGTTAGGGTGCCAACTCCATCTGTTTATATATCCATGGAAGGCTGGACACCCAGGGATTAATCGCACTATTGAAAGTGTGTATCACTTACTTCCTCAAAGAGAAGGTCCGGCAGTCCAACTGTTCAGAAGCAGGACTCCACGCATTAAATAAGATGCAGCATCTCAGCTGTGTTGGGTTATCCTGTGTAAATACACTTCAAAAATAAACTGTATAAATAAAGTAGTGTGGCAGCGTCACCCCCCATAACCTTAAAAAGTGTGACCCTCACTGCACCCCACGGGAATTTTTGCAAAACAACTAGTCGTCTTTTTTTTTTTCTTTTTTTACAAATCATGTATATGCGATTACTTTATATGTTTTAGCTTTTTGTCAGTTGGTAATTCGGTAAATAACGCCGATCTTTGGCTACCTCTTCTCTTGTCTTTCTTGCAATATATACGAGCCGATTGAGGGACCGGTGAAGTGCAGAGAGCGTCCAGGGAAAAGCCCTCAGAGCTCGCAAGTCATTGTTTTGTGGATCTCAAAGGGCTAGGACTACATTGACCATTCTCATCCTTTTGATTGATGAAAGCTCTGAATAACCTAGGGCTCGAGAATGACAGAGTGCTTGAAAAGACTTTGGCAAATAAAGAGTAATCTGGGGCGGTTGCTGCCACTTCATAGGGTGGAAGAGGGCGAGATGACTTGCTGGCACTTAATAAAGTTGGAAATAAAGGACCGCGTACAAAACAATGGTACCTTCTCTGAGGACAGACGGCCTTTACAACACCCCTGGCGTCATATCCTGCTGGGGCCACTTCAGCTCTCAGTCAGAGCCCCTCGACTTCTTTTATTTTGCCTCAGCCTAAAGTAAATGCTACAATAAATTCCTGAGAACAAACGCTCGTCTGCAGCATTTACTTACTGTGGGACCTCGATGGCATAAAACTGCACAGAAGGCATACCCTGAACTGCATGGACCGGCGGCAGGGGCTTCATGTTACAGATGCACCCTGGCCAAACTTAAAAGAGGGAAACAAACTTTGCCCCTAGGAGAATCTGGGGCTGAACTGAACTTCTAGCAGCACTTGATACTAGATACCACCAATGCACTGGCACGTAGGGATAAAAGGGAGCTATAGTAATTAGCTTTCAACAAGGCCATTTCACTGCTGATTAGTATACATTTGTGTATTATTTAAGAAATAAGGCACAACAGGGTTTGGGTTATTGGGGGTGTACCCACACCTTGTGTGATGTGTCACTAGGCGCAGCTGAGTGACTTAACCACACAAGAAGTGGATAAACCTCCAATAACCCACACCCTGGAATGCCTTATTGCAATTACACAATGGACCCATGTGTAAAATGTGTTTAATTATGTTGCTTTATAAATACATTTCCTCAGCCATTGGTAATGCAGGATTTACCAACGGTCATGTGACATGTTTTGACCAATGAGGTTACAGAATTTTCACACACCATTGTATTATTTGTTCTTTATGTATTGTTGTAGACTTTTAGTCTACAGGAATATGTGATTCTGTCTTTCTGTATGCCTCCTGTGGAGTGTGTTCTTGCTAGCCTATACATCCCCACCTACCCTACCCACAGACCCCTGTGAAATTGAAACACTACAACTCATAATGCTATTCGGGAGTAAAACTAAATACATACACGAGGTGCTGGGTGTTATTTATCTTTCGTTCCCTAAACCAGTACAAAATGGAACCGGAAAGGTAGTGCACAGTGGCTGGAGGGTATTCCCTATTGCCACTGCATTCATCACTAGGAGGTCCAGTGTAGTGTAACAGAACTGAAACTTACTAGTCATATAAAATAGTCTTATTTGGGGACGGAAATGTTGACAAGTATGTATCATCCCCCCACCTACTTTGTTTATGTATACATTCTCAAATGTATTTTATGAAAGGGGAAGCAGTAGGAGGAAGTGATGCTAACTTGCAAAACTTAATGGTACTTTGGAAGGTGAGAAACATTGGAAGGTGATGCTATCTACAGTTCATGCCTTCTCCCTGATCCAGTTGAAACTGAGATATATATATATATATATATTTTTTTTTTTTTCATTTGTTTATCAGGTAAGTGTAATATGCCAAGGTCCTTTTTCAGACACAGCTTGGGCCACAGGGCACAACAAGGCAGAATGACAGATGATAAATACAGTAGGTGTATACTCACATGTGCATTATAAGTGCAAATAGACCAGTCAAGGAAATGATTAGGAGCTAACAGTTTTAACTGATTATGAGGGTGGAATACAGAAGGTAGTGTTGAAGTTAAGGGGTGCTCTTGAGTTATACTCAGAAACCCTGGAGGCATCCCTTGTAGCTCACACATAATTGCCATGCATATACAATGAGGAGGGGGGCGGGTCTGTTTAAAGTTAGAGCTCACACATGTTAGGGTGTCAGAGCATTTATAAAAGTGTCTGGGTTGGGGCTGAAGTTTGAAGGGCACTTAGAGATCATGGTGGGAGAACTGGATTATGCAAAGGGCACTGAATGCTTGAAAGGTCTAAAGGCACAAGCTTAAAATTGTGTGTTTGGGGGGGGCTAGCCCTGTTGCTCCTACATCCATTTTACCTGGAAATGCACTTTTGGGGGAGGGGTAAAGGGTATCAGCTATCTAGGAACATACTACCTATGGTCAATACATTCTCTCTGGCTCCTTCTGGACAGGCTTTACTACTCCCTACTCATGCTCTCAGATTCTATATATAGGCGACTAGGATGGTACTGGGGCTAGGGGAAGTGCCCTATGAGAAGTGACTAGGGGAGCTCAACCTATACTCCTTGGAGGAGAGAAGAGATGGGGGATATGATAGGGGTTTTCAAGTATCTCAGGGGGGTCAATAGGGTAAGCCTTGAGGGGCTCCTACAGCTAAGGGAACCCTGGGGCATCAGGGGCCACCCCATGAAGCTGGATGGGGGGAGGCTGAGGGGGGAAACAAGGAGGCCCTACTTCATTGAGAGAGTGGTGGAGCCCTGGAATGCCTTGCCCAGAGAGCTGGTGGCTGCTACTACTGTGGAGGAGTTCAAGAAGGGCTGGGATAGGTGCAGGGGGAGGGTACATCCAGGAGCCCCTCTGGGAAATAGGGTCCTTGTGGGGGTGGGAGGGAGAGCTAAAAATCGATGCCCTGCATAGGCACTGACCATAGAGCAGAATCTATAGACCATATGGCCTATTCTGCTGGCTTCATAGTATGTTAGTATAAACTGAAAGTCTCTTTATGAAGGAAGACAGTGGATAATGCTTTACTATCCTTACTGTCAGTGAATGCTGCCAGGTCCTGTAGAAACCGAAAGTCACTTTGGGAAGGAGGAGACAGAGGAGTGATGCTTATCTCCCCTACAAGTGCATTCTCTCTGGTCTCTTCCAAACTTTCTGAAGGACGGGGGTGGGGGCAGTGTAAGGAGGTCATTGCAGTAAACAGAGTACTCACTGCTGGTAGTGATGAGAGAAGAAAGTTGCTGGCCTTAGCCAATCAGGCGTTGCCTTCCGCAGACGGGACAGACACCGCTCGGCCAATCAGAACGCAAATTGGCTCCTGGAGCTCTGAGGGGGAAAAGAACCAAATAAATCCTCCCGGCGGAGCGTCAGTCAATCTGGGGCAACGGGGAGAAAAGTGAGATTTTTGTAATTGAATTCGGATTCACGCATCGTACTTTGAGGAACTCCAGACATAAAAAAATATAGAGTTTGCAGTAACGCCAGCATGTTCCCCATCATCACAAGTTGATGCAAACTTCTTCACCCTGGCACTTGCAGTCGGGATTTTCGTCTCTTGCTTTGTGGAATTGGAGGGCAGCTGAACTCTGCTAATTGCTGTGGTCTGTGTAAGCGGCATCGCCGCTTGGATCTATATTACAAGTGCTGATATATTTCTCTCGTTTTGCCGGATCCTCGGGGGATCTCTAAACTGTAAAACTGAGTTATACTCCAACGATGGCAACCTTGGCTGGAGCCATTCCGAGGATGATGCGCCCAGCTCCGGGGCAGAACTATCCCCGCAGCGGTTTCCCCTTGGAAGGTAGGGATGCTACCATACTAAAGCAGAGTGGGTTTAAGTATTAGATGCACTCTAAATGTTTATATAACTTCATTAAAACAAACAAAACCCTATCATTTCCACTTATAACTCATGGGCCAATGTGCTGAGCCAAACATCGCTCATATAGGGAATATAATGCAGTGAGATGTTATATTTTGGTTTATACCTCAGCAAGCTAACAAAACGTATATTAATTATACATACCAGCGTGTACTGAAGTTATAAATGAATATGTGCATTTTTTTGTGGTGCATGTGGGCGGCAGTCTTTAGATGTTTGGGGTGTTTGGAATAATGGACTTTATAACTTACAATGTTCAGAATATATGCCTAATATTTTTGATGTAGGAATTTGGGAAGTAAACGATGAGGAGTGGCATTCATCTCGATAACAATTTGTTGACACGAGATGTGTGGCTTTCTAGTTCTTTCTTGAAACTGCAGCTTTAATTCAAAGTTAATTAAAAAGTAAAAAGTAACACATTATGTTGTGTCATAGGAGACAGCTGGCACAAAACCATTCATATTCTTGGATTATCTATCTATCTATCTATCTATCTATCTATCTATCTATCTATCTATCTATCTATCTATCTATCTCTCTCTATCATATATCTGTCGATCTATCTATATCTCTGTCGACATTTGATACATATATATCATATCGTATATCATAGTGTCCTACTAGGTATATTAGGGATATTAGATAATGACATAGATGTACCTGGTTCATGATTACACAGAACAACTTCTTCTTGATTGTGTAATGACTACAGGCATGCATTCAAAAATTACACCTTTCAATCGGCTTCCTTTTGGGAGAGGTGTACTATTTTGGAGTATAGTGGTGCATTTTGTCCTGTTGCACTAGTTTATTCTGCGAAACAGTGGATGCCAGAAACATGATTCTTGTCAAAAATCTTGTCCTCATAAATTTCCATTTTTTATAAAATTATATGTGTGTGGCATATAGGGTCAGTTGAACTGAGTTATGTTACTACAGTGCAGTATATGTTTATTTGATACAGTGTCTTTGCACTACAGTGTCCCAAGAGGTTTTACATTGAAGATACAGTAACATCGAAAAGAAAATAACGAACACATGAATTAAGAGTAATTATTAAACAATACAAGCATGTGAAATGACAGCAATTATTTAAAGGAGAGCCAAGAATGAATCTGGAATAAGCACTACTGCACTACAAATTGCGATATAGTGTAAATTATAAATTGAATACATCAAAAGTATTTGGAAGTTGTATTAAAACATCGTATCCTTTTAATTAGTGTAGAAACGACTTTGTAGTACGAATAATGATTTGACCCGTGATCCACGGAATCAGTATGGAAGCAGTTATCTGTATATGGAAAGTACACCTACAAGGGAAGTACACAGGCGGCAGAAGGAAAAAAAAACTAGTAATTTTTTTCTCTCTCTACAAGTCTCCACTCCTTTAGGGCAGGGGAGAGTGAACCAGCTCGGTGGAGTGTTTATCAACGGCAGACCCTTACCCAACCACATCCGACACAAGATCGTGGAAATGGCTCATCATGGGATCCGGCCGTGTGTCATCTCTCGCCAGCTACGAGTGTCCCATGGCTGTGTCTCCAAAATCCTGTGCCGATACCAGGAAACGGGTTCCATCCGACCAGGGGCCATCGGAGGCAGCAAGCCAAAGGTGAGAGGGGCCTGCTTGGGGAGTACTGGGATCCGAGTCCGGTAACAAGGGGCAAACACAGCTTCTGGGAGAAAGTATCAACTAACCAAACATACAATGTGGTCAGGTGGCCATTTGCCACATGTTTGTCGTCCTAGAGGACTAACGGCCGCGGTCTCCTGTATAGCTAGCCAGCGGTGAATTAAAATCATCATGAAACGGCCACCATTTCATAAGCTTTGATTATTAAAATTTGTGGTCATGGCCACCTGACCACCACCAACTTGATGAGGACTTTTTATACACCTGGATCAAGGAGTTACCTACAGAGAAAGTCTGCATATAGCCAGAGGTCCACTGTTTTGATTCAGTTTGGCTAAACTTTCCCAACATTCAAGTTAAGCAAGTCTGTGTTAAGGCGTTTCTTTGAAACTCATATCTTGGAGTCTCAGTAATGGTTCTTAATTCAAACCAGGCTGGAGCAGGTCTTTAAAAGCTGTGCTGAATACAATTCCAGGGCTGAAACTTTAGTAGTTACTTGCAATGCATTCATAAAGCCTCCACAGTAAATGTTATAATTAGGTAAATATATTGTTAGTGTATGGCTTAATAAAACGCAGACATGCTTTGTGTGTGTGTGTGTGTGTGTGTGTGTGTGTGTGTAGATAGATTGTATATTTCTCCAAAGGGCTCTGTGTCCTTAGACATTTCATGACCCACCATAAACATTACATTTGCCATGAATTTGATGGATGCCATGCAGTTTAAAAATGAGTCTACTGTTTTACTGAATACATATATATATATATATTATTTCTAAAGCTGGAGTTATTAGAATGTGCCCATACATTTGCATTCTAGCAGTTTGATAGGCTTCGTTTTCCATATATAGAAATATGTAGTTCGGCATATATGTTTTACTGTTACTTATATGGTGTGTGATGAAAACCAGAGTTCTCAATCCCACACAAATTCAGTTTATTTAAACTGCATGTTTGATTGGTGTAAATTTTTCTGGTTTTGAAGTGACATGATATGTTCTGTAATAGTTTTTCCCCCTAAATAGGGATATGCATTTTTCTGGTTCCTATGTAAGTCGGAGATGTATTTGCAATGTACACTGGATGTAACCAGTGAAATTGTGCGAATTCCCCATTAAAGCAGGTGACGACGCCGGACGTGGAGAAGAAAATTGAAGAATACAAGCGAGAAAATCCGGGGATGTTTAGTTGGGAAATCCGGGATAAGTTACTCAAAGACGGAGTCTGCGATCGCAATTCTGTTCCCTCAGGTATATTACCATCCATTATTATCTGATACAACTTAGGTCTTACATTCCATATCTAAATACAGATCCCATTTAGGTAATAATACTCACTATTGATTGGCAGCAGGGCGAAAACATCCCTGCAATTAACACTGGTGACCAGTCCATGAAATATTTAACAATATTTTACTATCCATTCCTGTTTACCCATTCCTTAATGCGTCTATCTATCTATCTATCTATCTATCTATCTATCTATCTATCTATCTATCTATCTATCTATCATATGTCTGTCTGTCTGTCTGTCTATCTATCTATCTATCTATCTATCTATCTATCTATCTATCTATCTCATATGTATTTGTGGATACAAGTGAGAACCAAATTGTTGATTTTAAGTAGTCTTAAAAATCAGGCTGGTATAATTGTTAAGAATAAGGGAGGAAGTATAGCCAAGTGGTTAAAAGCATTGAGCTGTAAACCTGGAGAACTGGATTTGAATCCCACAGCCACCACTTGCAATATTGTATGACCATGAGCAAGTCACTTAACTTCCCTGTTCTTCCACTGTACACCTGGAAACAAGCCTCTGCTTAGTGTGTATTTCTCGGCGAAACATTGTAACTTAAAATGAAAGAAATGAAAACTTGTCAATATGGATGAATTGTTTATATTGCAAAACGTGTAAACAAACACACGATAAAATGCAGCTAAGAGAGCCCCCCGTAAAATAAATAAAGGACAGTAAGAAAATTAAATTTAAACAAACAAAGAAATAGATTTGGATTAGTCAAGTCGGAAATGCAATAAAAAAGCAAACAAGTTGTTGGAGATATAATGAGCTAACAAAACCTTGTCTGAAGAGAAATATAGTTTCAAAGAGTTCTGTGCTCTCTTCACTACACCAGCCTGCTGACACTGACATGAGGAAGATTCCAGCTCTGGAAAGCTATATTGCTTATTATTATTAATTTTTTTTTGCAGAGTTAGCCCAATGAAAGACAGCACAACTGTTTTAATCATTTTCTTTTTCTGCATCATAAAAATCTAAAATTTCTCATTTTAACCAGCCAACTAAGTCCCATCTGTTTTATTTTATTTTATGGAGCACTGGGTGAAGTAAATATTTGTTGAAGTGACCTGTGTTTTAACGGAAATGTTTGTTATTTTGTCCTCGGTTTAATTAGTTTTGTATCAATCAAACATCAAGACTCCTGCAATATGTCTTACTGACTAGTTGTGTTCTGCCTTTTAACAGGACTTTTGCGATAGTAACATTAATAACAATAGAACTATTAATAGCATACCTAGACTGGAAAATGAAGCAATACTTCATAATTACCATTTTAAACGGATTACATGTGTCCTCTTTCGTCTTTGCGGATTTACAATGCTATTTAGTGAACTGAGATTTAGTAAATATTATACTGTATGTGGCTCTTTCTATGCGAAAAATCTGTGGTGGACGTTTTAAGAATATCTTTATGATTCCCAAATGTAACATTCACAGTAACAAGGGGCATAGCAACAAGTAACTGATACCATGGATATGGAGCAAACACTCGTCATAAACTGCAAAGGATACTGACTTTAAAAATTCATGAACGAGGGTAGGTGTGTAAACTCTAGGCTGCTTAAAGATACCGAAGTTATGTATGCATAACATTTCTTCGTCACCATCGGACCCATCTAAAACTGTAAACATTAGCTGAGTTTCCTTCAGTCGTGTAACATTGTCTTTTTTGCCTCTGACAGTGAGTTCCATCAGTCGCATCTTGAGAAGTAAATTCGGGAAAGGAGAGGAGGAAGAAGAGGAGGAGGAGGACACAGCAGCAGCAGAGGCCGAACGAAAAGAGTTGGAAGAAAACGAGAAAAAGGCAAAACACAGTATTGATGGCATTCTAAAAGAAAGAGGTAAGTGGAGGACCC